>CM039086.1:60534469-62934469 GCA_022113865.1 Chimonanthus praecox
TTTGATTGCCAATATAGAAATAAATCATAACCTTTCAATGAGCGACCGATCAAAATTCATTTGATGGACATATAAATTATTTCTTTATATATAGATAAAGTAGAAGGATACTTCAAAATATGTGTAGATTTATGGATTTATCAACATAAGAAATATAACAATAATAATTCAAAAAATAAAAAATAAATTGGCAACTAAGCTTCCAAGTATATTATGTAAACACATATATACATACAACTATATTGCCGAATTCCTCTTCTTTGTAAAAAAAAAGATAAAATTAGAATTATTTATAAAGTATTATTAATATTTGTTTCATCTTAATTATAATATTTACTAGCAATTAAAACAAAACTTTAAAAATAATTTTATAATAGGAAAAAAAATCTTAAGGATTAGGTGAAGGCCCATGCACAAAACACACTACGCAAGAAGGTCTAGAAGAGCTTAAGATAGAATTAAAGCACACTTTTGAGTTTTGACTATTAAATAAATATTATTTTTCAATAAAAAGAAATTTAAAGAGACCAAGGAAATCAATTAAAAAAAATAGTTGTGCACACTGTATTCATGGTACCACTCCTGATTTCATGCAAGTAAATCAGGGCACTCAAGCTCATCCAGCTAAATGGATTGAGACCACTAATCCTCATCTAAAGAAAATAAGGATCATCACTGATGAAGATCCAAAAGACTAAGAAGTCTACTTCAATCATAACTCTTCCTTCTTATCTCATCTATCTCTCTTTGTTATGAATATCATACTCAGTATCACCTATTCAGAGTGGTGAAAATATTTGTAAATCAAATAAAAATTACAATTACACAGTAAATCACAAGCATCTTACTGTGAATTTGGTGTCTGATCTTCTGTTTCTATATGGTACAGAGCAGGTTGATCTAACCACGTGATCATTTTTTGTTCCCGATTTCCCACCCTTCCACGCCGATCTACGATCTGTTGATTGCAGATCATCTGAAGCAGCCAACTGCCGACTCTGATGATTGCAGATCTCGCTCCCTGATTTCAGATCTGATTTCTGAACTCCGGTGTGTGTCCAGCGCACGCCTCTGCTGCTTCTCTCTCTGGCGTCTATCTCTGCTTCCGCAACACAACACCAACGTCCATCTCTTCTCGGTCGTTTGCTGCGGAGATTTCCGCCGCTTGCTTGCTGTCTCTCCACCGATCGTCGTTGCTAGCTGCCACGACTAATTTCTCACCGGTGTCTAACCGTGCTCTCTTTCCAGATCTACACCGATCTTAGATCTGCGATTCCGAGTCTGTTGCTTGCCTATTTGTTCTTCCAATATGATCTCAAGCTCGGATCAGATATCTAACATGGATCTCCCTTCCTGACACCCCTTATTGCAGATCCGTCGCGCCCCTCTTCTGCAGATCCGCTGCGCACCTCTTCACTGACAGTTGTTCACCTGCCTTTCGCCCGCTCCGACGAACCGATCTGCAGTGCTTTGAACCGATCTGGTTGTCTCTTTGTAGATCTGGTTGCATCAACGACTCACACATCAGGTTCGCTGCAAGATCCAGGGGTCTCGATTTCCCACAGCTCAGTGCCTCTTCGCACATCCTCTGTTTCGCCCCCTCTTGTATTCTGATTTTGCCGATCAAGAAGGGAGAACCTACGAGAGGCGCCGCAGCTACTCATAGACAGAGGCTTTGCTCCTATTTCTTCTCTTCTCTTCTCTGGTTTTTTGGAGAGACTGCAGCAGGCAGCTGCAATAACAGGTCGAGCAACATTTAGAGGCGACATGTGTGTGCTGCAGAGGGCAACCTTCTCTCTTCTGTCTTCTCTTTCTCTGCTACACGACAGGTGTGAGCTGCAGAGGGTAGCCTTCTCTCTTCTATCTTCTCCTTAGTTCTTTAAAACAGCCGAACGACTTGAGGGTGTTCTCCTCGAGAGACGTGTCACAGACCTAGTTGAAAAAAAAAAGAGAAAAAAAAAGAAGAAGAAAAAAAGAAAAAGAAAGGGGTACCTCAGGTTCACTTGTATTACATTTTGACTACACTTGTTCATTCCCTCGTGGCTTCCTCATCATTGCATCATTACTCGTACCCTTCTTCCTTAAATGTTGGAAATTTTGTTTCTATTAAGTTTACCCAAACAAATTTTCTTCTTTGGAAAACCCAAGTCATGGGTCTCATAGAAAGCCAGGACATGCTTGGTTTTTTGGATGGAGGTTTTCAATGCCAGATCTGTTGCTTACAGTAACCCCACCTATTACTGGGGGTGAGACTAGCACAACAACTAATCCCGATTACATTGCATGGAGACAATTTGATAGACTTCTCCGTGGATGGATTACTGACACTCTTTCAGAAGAAGTTCTTGGGCCGATTGTCGGACTTGACACATCGGCCGATATTTGGCGTGCTTTGCTGGATTCGTTTGTCCAAGATTCGGAGGAGTGAGAATTTTATCTTCGTCAAAGCATGCAATTGCACTCCAATGATAATTATTCCATGTTTGAGTATATTCGTACCTTCAAAAGTTACTGTAATGATCTGGCTGCCATTTGCAAACCTGTTGATAATAGAAACAAAGTCTTTGGTATTCTTAAAGGACTATGTCAAGGCTATGAGTCCTTTGTTACTACCATGTTCAAACCACATATTCTTTCTTATCGTGATCTTACCCCTCTGCTACAAGGTCATGAAATTATGAAGAATCTTCACAACTCAAGCAACTCCTCCTCTCCCAATCAAAATATGGCCTTTGTTGGAGAGCGTTCTAGCGGGTCAAATTACAACCGCACCAGATGAGGAAGAGGTATTGGTCGTTTTACCTCAAGAGGACGAGGCTTCACTCAAGGACGGGTTCAATTTCTCCAGTCTAGTGGTAACAATCAGCGCGTATCTCCTGCAGGCTCAAATAACAGTGGTGGATCTCATCGCCCCTCACAAGTAACTCCTCAAACAAAACCCCCTCACTCCGAAGAAGAAATCAAGTGTCAGATTTGTGGCAAAGTACGACATATAGCTCTCGAGTGCTGGTATAGATTTAATCAAGTCTATCACCTAGATGATGTGACTCAGGCCCTTGCAGCAACCTCATTGAATGATAATCCCGAACAGACTTGGTATCCACACACAGGCGCCACATCTCACATGACTGTTGATCCTGGTAAGCTTATATCTCTTGTTCCATATCATGGCAGTGACAGGGTTCTTGTTGGTAATGGCATTTCCCTAGATATCTCTCACATTGGATCTGCACATATTGGTCTGGACAATACAAACTTGCATCTGGATAATGTCTTAGTTGTTCATGCTATTAAATGAAACTTATTATTTATCAGTCAGCTTACTTTTGATTATTCTTATGTGGTTGAATTTGATTCACATAATTTTATGATCAAGTATAGCAAAACCAGAGCCGTGATTGCCTCAAGAAATAAGTCTGGAGGTTTGTACGCCCTTCAGCCCAAGGAGGAGGCCGCACTGTTTTCCAGCAGATTTCGCTCTGCAACTAATGATGTTTGGCATCAAAGACTTGGTCATCCTCAAGAAAGGGTAGTAGAATTTTGAAAAAGAGTAAGCTTCTTATCAGCACTAGCACAAATAAGAATGATTCTATATATACTAGCTGTCAAATGGCTAAGGCGTGTCGTCTTCCTATTATTTCATCCCCTGATTTTTGCAAAGAACCATTTGCCGTGATTCATAGTGATCTATGGGGCTCCGCACCAATAACATCTTTTCAACGTTATCGCTATTATATCATATTTGTTGATGAATGTGCCAGATATACATGGTTCTATCCTCTCAAGCAAAAATCATATTTCTTTCAATCTTTTATTCTTTTTCAAAAATACAATACTACTCAGTTTGACATTGATGGTGGAGGGGAATTTGTTAATTCCAAATTTAGGCATTATCTATCAGATCTCGGCATTAAATATCAAATGTCTTGCCCAAGACTTCAGAACAAAATGGGCTAGCTGAACGAAACATCATAACGTCACTGAGTTGGGTCTTTCCATGATGTTCCATGCACATGTACCTCGACGGTTTGGATTGAAGCTTTTAATACTGCTGTATGGTTGATTAATAGACAACCCTTTCGGGTCCTAAATTGGAAAAGTCCATATGTAAAATTACTCCACAAGTATCCAGACTATGGATCTTTAAGAATTTTTGGCAGAAAATGTTTTCCTTATCTTTGGGAGTATGCCAAGAATAAGTTTGAACCACGGTCTCTCCCATGCATATTTCTTGGCTACAGTGAACATTACAAAGGATACCGTTGTTATTATCTGCCAACAAATCGAGTCTATCTCTCACGCCATATTGTTTTCGATGAATCACTAAATCCAAGCTTACTCTATAACTCTTCAAATAATGCTACTGATTTCATTGAGTTTTCTGACTAGCTTAAAGATGATCAAGTGGTAGCCGTGAACTCCAACGCTACTGCTTATGACACACGATCTCCCTCAACTTCCGATCTGTGGACTCATATTGAGAACCCTTCTCCTGCACCTGTTATGGACGACACATCTTCTTCACCTACCGCACTTGATCCTGAAGCTGACCAGTCTACACAGAGTAATCCTTCTTCCGCTCCTGCTATGGACGACACATCTTCTTCTGCAGCATAATTGACTCCTCACTATTTGTTTATCATGGTCGTCAAGGTACTTTACTGCTATTATTGTATGTTGATGACATCATAGTCACACAGGGTCTAATCCTGCCTCGCTTCACCGATTCCTTTCACAACTGAGTAAGGAATTTGCAATGAAAGACCTTGGCCCTCTACACTACTTCCTTGGCATCTTCGTCATACCATTCTCTGGTGGCTTATTTCTCACACAGAAGAAATATGCCTTGGATCTTTTGGAACGTACCCATATGCAAGGGTGTGAGCCCATCTCCACACCAGTGGTCACCAAGTTACGCCCAAGTCCGACCGATAATGATCCTTATCCGGATCCCTTCTTTTATCGCAGCATTGTTGGAGGTTTGCAATATCTCACTATCACTCATCCTGATCTATTCTAAAGTGTCAATTATGTGTGCCAGTATTTGCACAATCCTACTCTTCTGCACTTTCAGATGGTAAAGCGTATTCTTCGCTATATTCAAGGAACTGTCAATTACGGATTTCTTCTTCTGGCTCGCTGTCATATGCAACTTTATGCCTTCTCAGATGCTGATTGGTTCGGCTGTCCAACCACTCGTTGTTCAACATGTTTTTGCACCTATCTATGAAGTAACTGTATCCCCTGGACTGCAAAAAAACAACCTACTGTGGCCAGATCTAATACAGAAGCAGAGTATCGAGCTCTCGCCTCTACCGCTGCTGAACTCACATGGCTTACTTATCTTCTCCATGATATCGGTCTCCATCTCTCATCTCCCCCGATTCTTCACTCTGATAATATTTCGGCATTACACCTCACTATCAATCCTGTCTTTCATGAGCGCACTAAGCTTATTGAAATTGATTATCACTTTGTTCGAGAAAAGGTTGTTTTTGGTTCTATTGTCACAAAGTATGTACTATCTTCTCAACACGTTGCTGACATTTTTACCAAAGCTCTTCCACGACAGCAACATCACTTGTTATGTACCAAACTGGGCCTCTGGCATCATCCGCGGCTCAGTTTGACGGGGCATACAGACGGTACCACTCCTGATTTCAAGCAAATAAATTAGGGCACTCAAGCTCATCCAGCTAAATAGATTGAGACCATCGATCCTCATCTAAAAAAGATAAGGATCATCAATGATAGAGATCCAAAAGGCTAAGAAGTCTACTACAATCATACCTCTTCCTTCTTATCTCATCTTCCTACTCATCTATCTCTCATCTATCTCTTATTGTTATAAATATCGTACTCTGTATCACCTATTCAGAGTAGTGAAAATATTTGTAAATCAAATAGAAATTACACAGTAAATCACAAGCATCTTAATTCGGTGATCTTCTGTTACTATACACTGCACAGCTCGCTTTTGAATCTTTATCATTTTCTTGATTTTGAAAAATCGAGAATCCAATAGGGGATTTCCTTTCATCTTGATTCCGGCAATGTTCTTTCCGGAATTTGACGCTTCCAAGGAATTTCCTGACCAGATATCAAGTTCCGGCACTGGATCTTCTGGATTTCGTTCTTTGATTCCAGCGCATCACTCTAATTTTGCAATCACAGGTAATGCTATCTTCGATTCATGGCAACCGATGCAGGAGAATTCTAACTGTAACCATCTCTTGTTTTTCATCCATCCATTCATTCATTTCTAGTTAGTTCAGTATAATCCTATTTTACGATTTGCAAATTAGCAATCTTTAAAATTGTGTTCTATTGCGTGATTCCATGGCTTAAGAAGGAAATCATAACTGGCCTTTAATCTCAAGTATTATTTCTGAACATAATTGAAATTAGGGATTCCATTACAGTAGGAACAGAGGAATACGAGGTAAGTTAATGGATCTCCATTTGATATTATCTATATGACAACTTAAATTTATAGCGTTTGATTGAAAAATAGAAAGAAGGAGAAATCCATCTGTGCCTTCGGTCGCTATTTATAGTTTACCGCCATCTCCATTTTTGTGGATCACCGGAAAATGGTAGCTATATGACAACCATTAAGTATATTGACTACAGCTTCCTCCTTGCAGCTTTGGATTCTTCAGAATCCTGCCATGTGAAAGAAAATTGTACATTTTAGCCACGGAAAGAGAGAGAAAATAAAAACTCTAAAGGTCATTTCAGAAAAGCTGAGTTAGATGAATTAAAGACTTCAATAAAGATGATGATGGTGATAGATTCCCTAGAATATAAACAATTTGAATCAAGAACAAAATTGGTGTGCTAAAATAAACGAGTGGCAGAAGTATTGAAGCTAGTGATGGCTAGCTTTTCAGTCAAATACAGAATAAGGAGGTGCCAATAGTTGAATCTGTCGAGAAAACAACTCAAAGTTCCAGAGAAATTGGTTTTCTAAGAAATTCATGTTGGAATTGGGCTTCCAACCCAAAAGACTAGCCTGATAGGTAGAGTGACTCAGTCTCATATAAGTCTTTAGTTTCTCCCCTCACAACTGATGTGGAACTCTCATTTGTACCCCAAGAATCTCCCCCTTGAAGAGGCTCTCCGGCGGATAGAACTTCACCAACCATCCCGTTTGGCTAGGGGATCCATGAGTCCACATGCTGTTGCTTGAGAACTTGGCTTTGATGCCATTGTTGGGATTGGACTTTCACCCCAAAAGACTAGCCTGATAGGTGGAGTGACCAAATCCCATATAAGTCCTTAATTTCCCCTCACAACCAATGTGGGACTCTTCGTTTGGACTCCAGTAATTCAATCATGCCAGTTACCCTCTCCATTCCAGTTGATTGTGGTGGTAGCACGTGATGCGCGCATTTGAGTTGCTGGGAAGTGAGGCAACAAGGAAAGAATAGAAAACAAGCTAAGTTGGAGCAGAAGAATCTAGGAATCATGAGATTCCCAGGTGAGAGATTCGGGAATTTCTGCTTACGACGTCCCAATGTGGGGGAATGGATATGGGTCCAGATTCCAGAAAGGAAAAGTCTAACGCATAAAGTTGAACACTCGAATGCTACACAGAGCTGAGTTCTGTAAAATTTCCTGAATTTTTACCACAGTAAGAGCGTAGAAACAATGCTGCAGAAAAAAAAGAACCAGGAAAGTTATTGATGCATGTATGTGTGGCAATTTTTTACCTTCAGGACTCTTCCCAATAGTTTTTACCTCAGGTTGAATGTTGAAATAAAGTCTCAAAATTGAGTGAGATTGAGTGAATTTGGATCGTCTAGTGCTGTAGCACTAGACCCAAATCAAAATTGGGTTCAGTTGAGACACACTAAACTCAACCCAATCCAATCTGGTTCTTATACCAGTTCCCACCCACCCAACAGTATGTGCACCTTTGGCTCAAACATTCTAACCCTTGTGCCCTGCTTCGACCATTGCCACTCCAATTGAAAAGGTAGCATTTTTTTTTTTCAATTTCCACATTTTTTATTTTCTATGGTAATTTCGATCAGATTGAATCAGGTCTAAGTCACATAAAATCTCTACTGATCCTACAAAATATCTGACCCGAATCACTGCCATCCATGGACGCATGAGAACATGGAACTTAAAGGAACATAATAAATGAGAAGTAGACAACTATCCCTGCTCATGTTGATGTTACCTTCGGAGTTTCTTCCTCCATTGGACTTGTAAGGGTAGGACACTGGGCCGGTTTCGATATACTTGAGATCCTCTACAAGGATCTCAAAGTGTCTTTTCACTTCCTCTGCAGACTTCCCTCCCACTGCCCTCGCCACATTCTGCCACCGGTCAGGGGTGTCCTTATCATACTTAGCCAAGGCCTCCTCAAACAACTTGTTCTGCTTGGCAGTCCAGGACGAGCCATGCATAGAACTAGATGCCATTTGCCTGCTTTGTTGATTCTAATGCTTGGCTACAAAAGATTATCAAAAGCAATGGTAAGAGAAATCTGTGCGATGGAAAGATACAGGGTTCGCAGAGAAAAGCGCAGAGTGGTGTAAGTAGAAGCAAGATTGAGATGGAAAGGAGAGAAGTTGCTGTACTCGTTGGAGGGTCTTGGAGTTTATGAGTGGATTATGAGAAAGACCAAAATAGAGATTTAGAAATAGAAGATTGGGAAAGACAGAAGAGGATTTTGGAGTAGTCAAGGGATGTTATTGAGCAGAGATTGCAGTTCTTGCTCCTTATATACTGAAGGGTAGGGTGGTGGATTGCCAGTTGTCGAATATGAGTTTGCAAGTGAGAATAATTAAATGACTGGTCTACTTTGCAAGGACCAAGAAGCTAGATAGAATCAGTATCTATCACAGGACGATTTCTCTCTTTTCTCTCTCCATTTTTCTTCCCTGCTTTTCTTGGATACATTTGGGCGAACCTCTGACTGAAGGGGTTTGAAACTTTGAATATCGTGACATAATATTGCTCCCATTCCACTTTAGGCGGCTTAAGAATCGAAAAAAAATTGAGCTTATCCAAGCCTTTTAGAACATCTTACTAATTTTTGGACATATACAAACCTCCCTGACCATACACACTTAGTGACACTATAAAGAGTAGGCGAATTCTTGACTGCCACAGGTTGACTTGGATTCTCATGCTCTACTTTTCAGCTCCTAATCTTCATTAGCATTTAATTTTCAATGCCATAGATATAGATTAACAAGATGTGATTCAAATTCTAATATCACTTCAATAAATTGTGCAATTAGATGATTAGCCATTCTCAAGCATGAATATATGTCTACATCTGAAGTTAAAAGATATAAAAGTTTGTAATTCCAAATAAATTCTGAAGACAACCAGAGAATGCAAAGAGAGAAATTTCTAGATTCAAATTTCTGTATGACAAAAGTACTTTGATCAATGAAATATAAATGCCAAAAGATCATGGAAGAAAATGGTCTTTGTGCATGTATAGGAATGCAAACTACTATCTCTTGCAGCTTCTAGAGAAAACTAGAACCATGGCTTACTGGTGGAGGGGCCTACACCCTGATAGCTGTAACCTTGGTCCAATGTAATGTACCACAACCATTGACTGATTGTTATTTGGCCCGGTCATCTAAGATATGGTCTAAGATATGGTCTGTACATGTGTTTGACTAAGCAAATTTTTCCTTTCAAAAAATTAAGAAAAAAGGGAAAAAATAGGAGTACGAGCACACTGATTACTTGGGTGGTTTGTGAAGTTAAAACTGATTACTTGGGTGGTTTGTGAAGTTAAAATATCTGCTGATATTAATCAGATATATGTTGTGACTAAAACAATGATTGATATAATACTCATGGACAATATGTTGGGGCGGCTACGAACGAGTCCCACGTTGAAAGTGTAAAGAAAGATTTAGGGATTTATAAATGACTTGAGTCATTCCACCTAACAGATTAATATATTTGATTTATCAATTTTTTGAAAATTTTGACATATTGGTCATGCCCCCAACAATATTGATATTTCAATTGACACTGAATGTGTCCAACATTTTAAGATAATCATAGAGTCAGTCATGCAAAAACTTTCCTAGTAACAAGTCCTACAACAACACATACCCTCGAAAGGGACAATTTGCTTTCCCTTTTGTGCAGATCTCTTCACATCTTGTGTCCCCAAATTATTTGCTAAGGCCAGATCCAGTCATCCTTACAAGGGGAGGGGGCCTGCCTTTACTCTTTCTTGGATGCCGACTATTTTTACAATGGGCTGCTGTAGGACTACAGCAAGGAAAAGGTGAATTGATTCTGGCGACATATGACCAACATCCAAAGGTAACTAGTTGTCTACGCATGGGGCTATCTTCGTACAATGATGGGTAATCTGTTCTTTAGTTACCTACTGCTCATTCGGCTGCTTCTGCATGTTCGATTTTTGTTGGTTCATGCGTGTCTTTATGTTAAGAATATTAGAAGTTAATCAATTTATAGGACTTAGCATAATCAAATGTCATATTTAAATTACTTATCAATTGATTCTTTATTAACTCAAAATCATTATTGTTGACCAGTATTCTATCTATTTGAAGTTAGTTTTTATAGTTCTTTTTCTCCAATTAACTTCACACTGTCCTCACTCTATACATTAAATGTCTTCTTTTTTTTTTATCTATTCTTTCTATTTTCAAAGGTTGCCTCTGTATCTAATGTCTCGGATATGTGACATGCATGAATCTTTCAAAATAACTCATTGTCATATCCAAATGAGCACCACAATTTTTTTTTGAATAGTTAATATGTTAAGAAAAGAAAGAGCACCAGAGGTGCAAATACAAAGAGTAGAAAGGAAAAACCAAAAAAAAAAAAACAAAGCAACACGCAGCCCCACAACAATCTCGAAGAACAATAAAACCTGGAATACCAATAAAAAGGATCGAGCTAAGTCGATACAATCTTTCTAAGCACGCAAGATATCATTAGCATATATATTACTGAAATCCACTAAAGTAGAAGCCCATGAAGCACTCTTGGCAAATGCTCTTGTCGTAACAGCATCAGACGATTCAGCACGATCTTTAAAAAATTCTATTGTTGTGTTCCCACCAAAGACTCTACTTTGTGACAAAAAAAGTCAAGCGCCATAAAGAGGAGCATTTTGGGCGCAAAGGATAATTCGGCCACCGTAGAAGAAACCACAATAATAGCTACCAAGATTTTAAAAAGACATTCTAAATGGATAATTTCATAAAAAAAAAATTGACTTGTAAGATAAGTAGTAGATTTTTTTAAAAACAATTTTATTAAGTGTGCTTCAGTATAGGGAGGGAGATTAAAGAGTTGGCGGGCGGGATTGGAGGTCTCTTTCTCACTCATTAGTCGAGATGCCAATGGAGCGATGGATTTTTCCGCAAAGAATGGCATTGGAGGGCCGATCCATGGTGTCTTTCAGCTTTCCCGAGATTAGATATTCTTGTTACAGTGTATCTTTGCTTTATTTGTTTTGTTTGTATTATCTTTCTTGGCCTATAACTCTTAGCCCTTGAAGCAGCTTCTTTTATTGTATTTTTCACTTGCTTTCTCTTTTCTTAATGAAAGTTTTCATTCTTACTGCTCAAAAACAAAGTGTTCTTCAGTATAATTTTTTTTTTTTTTTCATTAGCGAGACCCACTTTGACTTGAGCCCTTGACACACGTTACTTACTACTAATGTTAAGCACCCCGAGTTGATATCCATACCGTTAGTTATCATCCATTTTATTTTGTTCTACTCACTAAGAAATTCAAAAACTAAGAGGGCTAGAGAAGATAAGGGTAAATTTAGAATTAGAATCACAAGAGTTGAAAACATAGATGTTTAGTTTAAGAAAAAAGTGAGAGTAGAATGGAATGAGCTAAGATGTATTTAGACTTGTGTCAAGTCTAAGTTGATCCAGCCGATTTAATTGAATTTTCATTTATTCTTGCAACCAAACATGTAACATGATATGTTTAGCATATACAAATATATATAAGATATAAGTATTTTACATCCCATGATACTCCCAACACTGTCGGACGCATCATTTTAAATAATGTGATTCACAGAAAACATCAGAGTCTATCTACTTGTTATTTATCATTCTAAATCAAGATCAACCATTGGTAGATAGTTGAATTAGCTTCCCACTTGTTGTTTTCTCTCAAGGAACATTTGCCTTTCGGCATAGATTTTCTTTTTTGAGGTTCAAAGCGAAGAATATACTACTTGCAGAAAAGACGTCACCAGCATGGCCCCTTAGCCTGAGCTCTCCATCCAACTTGCTCAAAAGCAAGTATCAAACTGCAATTTCTGGGAATGAATCTTCCAACTCAAAGCTGACTGTTCTCCTACGTGAAGATATCAACCAGATTTTCTGTCTTTTTCCCTTTTTTTTCCAAGAGAAACTCTGCAAGCCATATGAATTAGATTGAAAAAGATACATTAAAATACCAATCACAAAAGCAATCATCTTTGTAGTATGTATTAAATATGTGTATCACTTTATCTTCCAATACTGATGTTTTACTGACTGCTCAGTAACATTCTGTCTCAGGAAGCGGGATAGTGCGAGTTCGAATTCCGTTGTGTAACTCGGTAGCTATCCCGTGGGGGTGTGGGACGTCACCCGAAAGAAGGGTTTAGTAGGATTGTGCTTGAAGTTTTCTTCCTTTGTCAAAAAATAAATAAATAAATATGCACCACTAATGGATAGTAATCTCTAACCAAAGTTATGCTTCACTCTCAAAATTCAAAATTTTAACGAAAAATAATTTGTGCACATTAAAAACAGCACGTTAATTAAAAAAGAATTTGAAAATTAAAAAAAAAAAAAAACTTAAAAAGAATCTGAAAATGTTTGAGTGCCATAAGATTGATTGATTGACTGACTGACGAAATTATGGTCTAACTTAGATTGTCAACAAGTCAAAGTTCTAACTTCTACGGTATAATCAACATACACGTGAGCCATGAGTGCCACTTTAAGATGATAGGAACTAGGAAGGACTTATGTATGTGATATTTACTATTTTTAAGGTTTCATATCATACAGTTGGATACTTGTACAAAATAGTACAAAGATTTCAATGGCTTAAGTATCACCTTAATCAATATCAATTAAATTTTTAATTTTTTGTCTCAAAGTTAATGATTAATGCTGAATATTTTAAAATGTATTTCAATTCAACAGCCATATTAATGAATGGAGACATTAAATTAGAATGTAATGACAATTTTCAGAGACGGGTCATTTGAAAGACTTGATTGTTAATAGATAAGACACACTACCGACAAGATAGTACTGAAGTAGGAGACAATCAGTTCAACTACTCCTATGATTTATGAAAAGAACTATAAACCATGTTAATGTACAGTAATGCTAGTAAGAGTCCATGGAACCTCAACTAGACCATAGAAAAGACAAGATCCCTGCGAGAGAGGGAAGCGTGAAGATTGCCATTTTGGTAAGGTCAATTGGATTAGGTTAATTTGATTTGATATTGAAAGTGACCGATCAATCTTTGATTTTTTTATGACAGAAGGTGTCTCGACGCTTCACCTATAGGAGGCTTTATTGATTTTAGATTTTATCACCATAAAATCTTTAGGGTCACAAAATTCTTTGGCGTTACAATTAAGAATTCTAATCTAAGATATTGATATTGCAAGAGGTTGGACTCTAAAAATCCAGATAAATTTTTAAAATTAAGCAAAAGTTAAGTAGATATTTTTCATATTAAAAAGAATGTGAATCTCACTTAAGACAAGTTACATGCTCTCTTTTTCACTCGAAATCAAACAAATAATTAAAATAAAATGAATTTTTAAAATTTTACTATAAATTTGAACAAAAGATTCAATGAAATAACAACCATATCAATGCAGATGATTGGAGAATCTCGTGGGTAATATAGTGTCAATTCTTTTGTTTAATACCTAATGAATACATGTTATGATCTCCATCACATCTAGGTCCTCACTCATTCTCCTTATGTTTTTTATTTAAATCTCTTTATATCAAAGTTTTGATCTCTATGGATTGAGTTCTACCCTTTGCATAAATTATATTTCTATAATAAATTTGAATGAATAGTTCAATTGTCTAAACTTTTAATATTAGATTAGAAATCTTGTGTTTGACTCTTTCAAACATGACTTGATACATAAGCTTGTGGTTTATTCGACTATGATCATCAAATCTTTCTCAGTTGACGTTGGCTTTACAGTTGTATGTCCCCTCTTTCTATTACTTTCAAGTCATCCTTTCTCCTTTTCAACTTCAAACACACAACACAAACTTGTAAAATAGAACCTCTCTATTCTATGTCACTAACAAAAGTAGAAAGAATTGAGGGTTGTCATTTACATTTCTCCTTCCATTTATACAAAAATTATGTACACCAAATTAGGGCAAGCAAATGACCTAAAAATAAATAGAATTAAATAGTTTAATCACCTTCTTTTAATACAATGAAATAAGTTTTTTTTAAATAACAATAGTGACGTCCTTTTTTGTCCTTGAGAAAGTTGGAATGAATCAAATAGAATCAAGGAGAAAAGACTAAGAAAGGGCCCCACAGATGGAGCATCTAATTCCATCCAAAAATCGGATATTCAAGATAAGAAGCTTCCCAAGGCACATGGATACAGTGGGTTTGGAATCTTTAATGGGTCTTTGGCATTGTAGAACGTGGCAGATTTGTACCCGTTTAAGGGGGTGGCCCCAACAAAACAAGTTGCTGAAGTGGGTCAGGAAAACCCACCTGGTCTACTCATCATTTGATGAACCCATTGGAATCTCCACTGAAATTGAAAATGTGGTCCATGATATGCAAGTCTACAATGCCCTCTACTCTTCACATTTAGAATCCTTATCACCTTATTTCGAGTCTCTTTGATTCCTATCCCCTTTTCTTTCTTTCCAACTTGTGGTCCTCAATCTTTACAACTTGGTCTCTATATGTTGCATTCCATTCTTTTCGTATCTCTAGCATCTCATTGCTGAGATTATCTAAGATTTTTCATAAATTGACAATCTATCAAAAATATACTAGTAAATTGAATTTTTTTTTTTTAACGAAGGTGTCGAGATCTCGTAAAACACCCAACCAATACTCGGGTGCATGTACAAACCTCCTTACCTACATACACCGAGTAACTCTACGAGGAATAGTCCTTTGGACTGAAGTGGGTGTTTGGAGGAAACGTCTTTCCTACCTCACAGAAACAACAATATCAAAGATAAAAAAGAAAAATCAACCAAGAAAAGCAAACGGCAACACAAAGACTTTACGTGGTTCCCTTTCGGTATATCAACGGGGTTTAAAAAGATCTACTATGCTCAAAAGACGAAGAAGGAAGAAGAGGCAACTCGACCTCCAAACGGGTCCACGTCAGTACATCTCTGATAATCAGACTCCACAGAGCCTAATAATGAAAATTAAATTCAGAACTTCTGATTCGTGATGCGAATTCCTGACCATCACTCCAACCCTCTTTGAGTTAAAAATTTACACTATTTCTCAATTTGTGCATGTCTTCCTTGCACAAGGGCATACTGATCTTCTCTCTAGTTCCAAATCTATGCCAAACTTCTCTATAATGGTTATAGTTACCATGTGAGCACCTTCAATTTATGGTCTTAAACGAGTCAATTCAATTGTTTACTTAAAATTGGAACTGATATATGTGTACTTAGGTCAAGATTGGATTGGACTTGATCATAGTCTAATAAGTGTTTATTGTTTATTACGCCATGTTTGGTCTGAAGAATAGTGAAATAGAATGAAATGAAATGCCATACTTCATTCTAAGTTTTACACTATTTCTATAACCAAATGAACTTTAGTTCATTTAGTTTTAGAAATAGTGATTGATAATAGAATGAAATTGGTTTGATCAATTTGTACTTGATCTTTTAAGTTAAATTCGCTCACTTCATCTTATTCCATTCCTACTATTGAGGAGCCTTGGGTTTGGGCTAAAGTGCCTAACACTAGTTGGCTCGAATATGCCAGCCAATGTGTCACATCCATGTGAGATACTAACCTTTTTATTAATAAGGGCCCATGAGGAATGTTTGTTGGGATCTCACTGAAGGGCTGCACATATAAATATAATGAGCTAGGCCAATAGGACAGTGGGCCAAACGGGTCTGGCTAAAGTATAAAATTTGGCGTCAGCAGATTCGCTTTAGTTTTTTTTTTTTTAATAATTGAAATACCAACCTCTACACTTACAGTATCTAAGACTTTTATTCATTAAATCTTATTTACTTTTATTTATAATTATTTATATTTATGATTTTTTGTTTTAAATTCGGCCAACACTCTTTCAGTTTCATGAGCTCAGTTGGCCCACATTGTAATTGGACCCATGTTACTTGGTTGTCTTAAAAACCAAGTTGAACCACAGTATCAAGAATTGCAACCCTACTAGACCTAACCTGATGGGTGTGGCTAAGCCTTTCCAAAAGAAAAAGCATGATCTTTTAGTGTGAAAAGGACCAGAAAAGTATGCGAACCACTTTTGAAGGGAATCTTTGAACAAAGGGCAGAATCAGGTCTCCATTGTTGGATCTTTTCTCTACTTGCACAATGGTGATGAGAGATCTTGATGCTGACTAGTGGAACAAGCAGAGAAAAGTATAGGCCATTCAATAAGAATCACGACGGTCAATGGATTTTTAAAATCATTTAAATCTGACTATATTCTAGTTCAATTGTCTCGATTAAGAATCGATCATTTTCATTTATTTTAAAACTTTTTAGCTTGGTTGATACGATTTGAAATTCATTTTTATCGAATCAAAAACAAAGTGTTGAAATTAAAAAAAAAAAAATAGAACTTAAACCTTTTCATCTTCACGTTGTGGCATCCGGTAGCCCTTTTCATCTTTAGTTGCATTCATCATGATTCAAACATGGGACTTGTAACCGGCTTTGATACCAATTGTTATGTTTCTAACTAATACACCAAAAGCTTCAAAGTTGGTGGAATATTGAAATGAGGCCATTTATCTTAATTTGTCAATGACCCTCATCGATGAATCTCCATATTGTGGCATCCGTTAGCCCTTTTCACCTCCGATTGTGAATGCTAATTCTAATTTACAACGGTCACTTAGTCTCTACTCTCTACTAAATTGAAGACCAATTTCAATATTTAAAGACTTATTTTAAGAAGAATACATAACTATAGCCTCCATTAGGAAGAAGTATCCTATGTGAGATCATTTTGCATCAACGAATTCTCCACTTTTAACCACTTAAATTTTATCATACCTCACAGTGGAATCTAATTCTCTTGCCTTTTCTTATTTCCAAGAATCCTCCACACAAGAAGATCTCTTTAAATGTGTTCTTTAATTCAAATTTCATAGATCCTCTTAGAGTGTATTTATGAGCAATTATTTTCTATGGAAATTATTTTCCTTGATGATTTCTTATCCATAGAAAATGAAATCTATAGAACCTTTTCATGGTTATCAATTTGTATTGTTTCGTACAACAAGTGTTCACAATTATGAAGATAATGATGATGACAATGATGGTCGTAATAGTAATTATGTTGTTTTTATTGATGATGATAAAAATTATATATGTTTTATAGTTGATTCATCCTAAATTTTATTTAAAATGGTAATATTATGTAATAATGAGCAATTATGTCAAAATTTGGCCTAATCTCATTAATCTAATATAAAAATTCATAAGCTAGGTTGGTTAAATTCTGTTCATGGGCCAAGAGCGTGAGTTTGGCATGAGATACGGGTTGGATTTGGTCATTGGTCAAGTCATAAATTATAGATACTTTAGTTGGGTTGAGTTAGGCCATAGGCGACAAAGTCAAGTCATGGATTAGATCATATGTTCGGTTACATCGACCATGCGTCATAGCTTAGGTTTGTTGGAGTCATGGATTGGGTAATGGATAAGTCATAGCTGCAGAAATCATTTTTATGAAAAAAAATTACATAAAATATTAAAAACTATTTCGATAAAAAATCATTTTCTTTTCCACAATAAAGATTCCACACCAACAAGCATTTAGTAATTGCATTAGAGATCCTTATTCTATTAATTGGGCTTCTTCCTTTACTTTCATTGTCCAAATTGGTTCATGTATTTGATGGGCCTACTGCATTTGTCTATGGTGACTAGAAAGGCCTTTTGTGGATGTGGCAATTTCTTTGTAATTTCAAATGTTGGACCGTATTTGTCCCTACCGTTGTTGAATTGGAGTGGGCCTCGATTTTAGGATAGATAAATAAATGGGTGTGATTAATACATCAAATATCTATTGGGCTCATCAATAACATATCAGATTATTGAAGTTTTGTAGCGCAGGTATTGGATTTGAATCTAAGAAGTAAATGAAATCAATTTTGGTAGTCCATTTATTAAATTTTTCATCACCCTTACTTTCAACTTATTCATGTTAAGATGCCCGATCTTGCGAGCCAAAGTTGAAGCATTATCTTACCTTTAACTCACTTATAAACATGAACAACATCCTCATCTAGGCACAGTATGTTTGACATTGGACCAAACTAATTGGATTGCCCGACCTTTCCCCGAATGCCAAGGTCTTATCAGCCTTAGCCCCCTAGGTGGTTGCGGTGACTCAAAGCCTAGCAGTTTAGGATGGGAACGATTGGTGGATCGTTCTAGGTATCGTGCAAGCAAGTGAAATTTTACCTGGGCTTTTCTCGAGCCATAAGTTGAGTTGATATTAGCATCTTCCATTTGGGACATGTGATACACAAAGGTCTTCCATTAGCCCTGTGTCCTCGTCCATGAAGTGTTGATTGATTCACATATATTGACCCACATTGATAACATTTATCATGCAATTCTTTTTCTTTTCTTTTTTCAATCTAAGCACATGAAATGAACTTTTTAAGTGTGATAAGATCATCTCCATCACCATTAATTCGAATTACACTTTCTTGCTCTATTAAAAAAAAATGAACAATGTTTTCCATGTCATAAATTTACCACAATGATAACCCTTAATACCCTTTCAATTAGTATTGTTGGATGCCTTATCTTCATTATTTTTACGAGAAGCATCGTCATAATTTATTTATTTTTTAGTGAAGGGTAAGAGTTTTATTAATCCAAAGCGAATACAAGAGGCCCACATATAAACGTCAAAGCCACAGAGCTTGGGCACGACAAAGCAATCAAAAAGAGCAAAGACCCACAAGTTAGGCCACCCACATTCCGAGCCAGGCTAGAAATAAATCGAACAAGTTCATGAAAAGCCGCCCACAAACCGGGCCAAGATAAGAGGAACAATCCACAAGCCGTGGCAGGAGATAAACAAAAGACCATCAGGGAAAACCATGAGAATCGAAGGCCGTGACCAGAGCACCGCTGCCATTAACGGTAATAGCACCTGAAGAATCCGAGTAGAAGTTCCTGTGAATCTCATCAGGCATGGATTTGATGCAGGACAGAGAACAGAAGAGCCGATCCAGAAGGTTGCACACAGCAGCTTGGTATAGTTGTTCGCTACCTCCTTTTTCTTGTCATTGCAATTTTTTCTTACCATTAAAGAAAAGAGCATGACCATCACTTTCAAAGGTGACACAACCAACCATTTGTCTACGTAAAGATTCTTGAAAAACAAATAAATTTTCAAATTACACCGATGAAGGTTGTGTAATCCAATATATCGCTTCATTCATGCCTCCAAAATAGGTTTTGTAAAGGTCAAAAGTGAAATTTAGGAGCAGGCATTTAAATTTCGAATATCGGCCAATATCTCGGCAGAGAAATTTCTCAATCCTATTTTTTTAAAAAACAATCTTTATCAGATGATATCAGAGATAATCGTCGATATATATCGAGATACGCATCGGCCGAGATTTGTTTCATGTTTAGGAACATAAATTCTTGATCTTCAAAAAAGAGTTGTGAAATGAAGAGATCACCTTGAGTTTGTATTACCCAACTCATTCAAACTATGCAACGAATTTAGCATAAAAATATTTTATAAGGAATTGCTTTATTTTGAACACACAAGGTAAGCAACTGATTGAAAACAGTGCATATTCTCTACTCCCTTTATTTTTTTTATTTAAATTAATCTTTTTTTTTTTCAGATTTGGATGAAGATAAATTCCGCATACTAATGCAAATATAGTAAAAAGTATTTTATATATATATATATATATATATATATATATATATATATATATATATATATATATATATATATATTAGAAACGTTGAGAACTGTAATAAACGATGAGAAAAAGCCGAAATTTGATCTTTTACTTGAGGTCTCATATTCAATTCACGCTCAACTTCAAAGGGCCACTCATCATTGAATTTATTCAGTGTGTCTCTCGAAATTAATCACGTGAGACACAGATACAATATTTGGATCCCAAGATCTCTTTTGGTATCTTCCCTCTCTCTCTATGTCCTTCACTACTCCTCTGCCACAAGAGGCTCCCATTGTAGCCTCGAAAGGCACTCGGCTGAAGGCCAAAGGCCCTTCTCAGCGCAGCAGCCTTCTTCACTCTACTATTCACGCTGGTTAGTCTTTAATTTATAGACGGCTGCCACCCGACTGTATATTGGAATATACAGTCAATCCCTTTTCTTGCTTTGGCAGTTGCCGTGTGAAATATGGTAACCGCTATTCCTCTAGTTGCCGTGTGAAACAGTCACACTTGCCCTCCTTAAAACACCTTCTATTTTATTCAACCTTCTAATTAGAAACCCTTAGTTTTAAGAGAAAATATTGGTGGGATTTAAGCCACCATCCCAACACTAAACACCTTTATACCTTAATTATAAAAAAAAAAGGATTTTCAATGAGACACTGAATTGCATGTTTGATAGTTGATAGAGCCTAATATTCGGTGGTCGCTAGTCTAATGGGTGCATGTCTTTGTGAGTCTTGGTTTTCATGATTTTGGGGTTAGATTACTTATGATCACGATGTGCTTACAGTATAAAATGATACACTATTAACACTATGGTATAAATTATAATTTTTATTATTTGTGATCTTAATATATTGACAATGGTCGTGCTATTCTTATGTGTTATGACTGGACAAACTTTAGGAATTTTATAGTGGTATTTGTAATATAAACCAATATTTATAGATCAAATAAGAGATCAAAAGCTTGTATCATTAATTTGCCCATATTGGAAGCTTATTTAAATTAGAGACGCCCGTCAGCATTACAAGGTCCTTTAAAGCCCATTTTTGCCATCTAACTCAATTTTTAACACTGTTCGAGGCTACATATTTGTTGTAGCACAACTATGTGGGTGTAAGCGTCATTTACAACATCACTTTCTACAAATAAAAGAAGCCCATTGGGCCCAATATTGATCCATTCAAACATATCTTTTGGTGCAACTCAAGTCTCCGTAATTGTGATTTGTGAGTGCGGGTGCAACTTAGGTTAAGTCTGACCTACACTGCGCAACCCAACTTAAAGAAACTTGAACTCGGGTTGACTTGGCTAGGGCCTAAGTTAATCACTAGTATATTTCACTCGAATGAGCCATTCCCTATCGAAATATCTAAATAGAACTTGAAATTACATATATGCCTATGTACAGAGAAGCTTTTATCATATCTAAAAATGACCCATTAGCGATATTAGGATAGGGTAAAGAACAAGAGAGGAAAATAGTAAATGGAGAAAGGGCCCAAAAATCCAAAGGCCTCATTTGGGTCCTTGTTTATTTTTAAGACCCGAGCTAGATTTAAAATTAATTAGGGCATGCTTGGCATATCTAAGTTTGGCCCCATAATTGCAATGTGGGCTCTAGCCCAATTGACTCCTGGACTAACGTGGGCCACTTGACTTGTGCCCCTAATCATGAGAATGTGAATGACCTTAGAGCATCCTGTATGGTGACCATATGGCCACCATATTTTAACCGTATGGTGCTGGCTATAATTGGGGCCTACATGAATGTTTGTTAAATGGCTGGCCATAGGTAACACAAGTGTAGTCAGCCATTTAACTTCTCTCTCCTACTTTTCTTTCTCTCTCCTTTATATATATATATATATAGTTTTTGTTTTTTTTTTCCTCTTTTTATTTATTTATTTGATTATTTTGGATTTTTTTTTGTTTTTGGGTATAATTTGTATATTAGGGCAAATAATTATTTTTTCTTTACTTTATTATTTTATTTTTTATACAAAAAATAAAAAATAACTCTTTACCTTTTGATTTTTTTTCCTTTACATTTGTAAACAAAATATATGAGAAACAAAAAATTAAAATTATAGCTATTGAGAAACAAAAATATTAAAAATAATTTTTATTCATCGCAAACAATATGAAAAATTACATTTCTAAAAATATTCTTTGGAGCAATTGAAACTTAAAGTTAGCATGGAGAAAGAACGAACTAAACAGCTGGAAATACAATCAACTTTGGAGTAAAATTTGGAGAAAGAATGGACTAAACAGTTGGAGATAAAAACAAAAGAAAGGATGGCTGATATAGAATTTGAAAGATATATAATGAGTCGAGATCCATCAAAGGCGGCAAAAGAAATGGAAAACGTGGATCATTGCACAACAAAATGCAATCATAAATAAATTAACTCAAGGTGGCGATCATATGTAATGTATTTTTATTTATGCTAGAGAATGTAATGTCTTTTTAATTTATTTATTTCCAGCATCACAAATATGTATGTCGTTTTAATTTATTTAATTTCTTGTGAGAAAATATGTATGTTTTTTAATTTATTTAATTACTTGTGAAAAAATATGTAATGTCTTTATATTTATTTTCTTTTAAATTTGTTAAAAAAATGTACATAAAAAAATAATAATAAAATATTAAAAAGTAGTCATTCTAGTTAATACTATACTGTGTGACGAGGCTGGCTAAAAATTATAGCCAGCCATATTATCAAAATAAATATTATTTAATTATATGACTAACTAAATTATATGGCATAGCTAGCCATATAAATGGTAACCATACCGGCTGCCCTTGGTAGGAGCAACATCCAAATCATCTTTTTCAGTAATGTTTTCATGGTCAATGATATCTTGCTCATTTTATTCATTATTTATTTATTATTCGACTTAGTAAACATGAATTTAACAAGTTTCTTATTGAAACTTTGCAGTTATTGGATGATTATGTCATTTACAAAAGGCTCAATAAAAGGTGTTGATAAGATAGTTGGAAAACTTGTCGACTTAGACTTGTAAATTATTTTATCTTTTGAAGAGTAACTCAGGAGTCCTAAGAATGTCCCTTTCTCATGTTAAACCGTGTCATAATAAGAAAAGTCTTGATAATTAAACAATTTTTTTTTCCAAAAATAAAGGTAAAAAAAGGTTCAAATATATTAATAACACCCAGAATCATGGGTAGATTGACAAATTTTGTTTTGTTTATAGAAAGCTTTGAATTTCTTTGTTAATTGTTGAAGGAATAAATACAACTGTAAGAAAATGAGAAAAAAAAAATACCGAAGGATATCAAGCATCAATAAGTAAATATTTGATCTATGGAGGTGGATAACAACAGTTGAAAACAAGAAGGTGGTGAATAGACTAAGTTCTTCTCAATATCTAATAAGACTAAAGATAATCTTGAGAAATTTCAAGAAATCAAAACTGGAGATCTTTATTTTTGTTGCTAATGGCTCTGAAGATTGAAAATTAGTCATATCTAGGGGTGAAACTCGGGTCGGGTTTTGGCCCGAACCCACATGACCCGACCCGAAAATCATGCGGGTCAGGTTATGAAAGTCGGGTCAGCGGGTCGGGTCAGGTTGAGGAGTCAGAAACCCACATTAAATTCGGGTCAGGTTGGGTTGATAGATTTTTAAGTTAACCCGACCCGACCCAATCAAACCCTGCCTGACCTGGTAAAAAGGAGGCTAAAGTAGGTTCAAAATGCAGGTCAAGTCGGGTTTCGGGCTGAGTCGGATTATAATTCGAGTCAAGACGTCTGGGTCAAACGTTCGGGTCGGGTTCCATATATTAGTAACTCGGGCCAGGTTGGATTTTAAAAAACCCGGCCCGACTCAACCCGATTTCAGCCCTAGCCATATCTATCCACTTTTGGCCGGGCTTAAAGCTACGGACTTGGGTTGAGCTTATGGGCTGATGTCCACCCATCCTAAATTAGGGGTATAAATCTCGGCTGATACTGTGCGTATCAGCCGAGATTTCTCGGGTTTTCGACGACGGAGATATCTTGGTCGATGCGCATAGTATCGGCCATAGAAGAATCGGACAAATATCGGCCGATTTCTTCTTTTTAAATATATATATATATAGGTTGTGGGGCCCGGCTGATATCTCGGCCGATATTTGTCTATACTGGACGAATATTGGCCTAGATATCGGCCGATATTTATATTTTTTTTTTTTTAAAATAGCCTTTTTTATTTTTAAATGATTTTTTTCAAAAAAAAAAAAACCACCGAGATTTTCAAAAAAAAAAAAAAATTGAAGAGAGAAAATGCCTAATACATTGCCCGACTCACTCGCTGGCCCAACTGTAATTTTAACAGGCTTCATTTCTAACAGGCCCACTAGATGTTGCTTCTCTTCATTTTTTTTTTTATAACCTAGTGAAACCCCGAGTCCAATTCAGAGGTATGTTGTAAAGTTGTTAGGGTGCGCTAATACCTAGCTCTCCAAAAACCACTAGGGAAAACGTCCCACACTCGGACAGAACGCCTCAAATTAACCCTGCCTCTCTTCATAGATTCATTGCCCCACTATGCGTTGGAGATGAAAGATGGATAAAATAAAATTTTAGGATTTTTCTGAAAAGGTCTCATTATTTTAAAAAACCCTCTAATTTTGATAAAAATAAAAATTAAAAAGGGCCCTTGGCCCATGTTGAGAGTTGTTTTGACTTATGCTTACGGCAGATAGTATACAACTATACACTATGTACTCTCATCATTTGATTGAAACTAAGGTTGTTTGTCGTTGATTTTCTAGCCTTAAAATCTAATATTTTGATTGTCTAATTTAGTTTATTTTTAAGATATTGCTAATCTATAAAATTAGTTTCTAATCACTTACTCATTAAGTGGTATTGACATCCAAGTGAACCACAGAATATGTATCTAAAAAAGTCTCGAGAAAAAAATCAACTTATCATTAATGAACTAAATTGAATGAGCTTGTCTAGATTTTATCAAAAATTAAAGGTATTTTTAAAATTATGAGAAAACATAGAGGCTTTCTTCAAATAAATTCAAAATATAGGAGTCTCTTTAGAAAAAGCCCTTAAAGTTTTTGTTAAGTTTTAGTCGCTCATTTTTTTTAAAAAAAAATTACTTGTGGGAAACCGTAGAAAACTCAACGTAAAATCTCCACGGGTGATGCCTATTACCCTTAGAGTACACTAGATTAGGTCATAGAAGCTCAAACTTGACACCTCGCTTTTTTTTAATTTAATCTAATTTACACTGCCTTGCTATCCCTTTCAGAACATATTCCTTCAACTCTGAGTCTGAGTCTGAGTCAACTCAGCTAAACTATTCAAGGAGTGGACTCAATCTGAAAGTTTTCTTGGATAATATCCCTATTCTATATTGGAGATGAAATTATGGATATATAAAAGTATGAAACAACCTGCAAACCATGTGTAAATGATAAATGCGGAAGAAGTCGAACTCAAAACCTTTAATCTAATCTACTCAACAAATGATAATTTTTTATTTTTTCGGTAGAGAAATCAATGGGCGTAGCAGTTTGTCTCCGAGCCAAACTAATTTGTATTTAGGCAGTCTTAAAATTATTCCCTGCTCTACTTGTCTTAATTTCATGTTCAACTGCAAAATTAAGTACAACCTAAGATACAAATGTTGATCGACACAAATTTTTAGTCTCTTTTTAGATTGACATCTTTAAATATGGACTGGTATTTCTTAAAAATTATATAATTCAATCTGAGTTTAGAGATTTTATAAAAAAAAAAAAAAATTTACTACAAATTTTGTGTTACTACAAGAACAATGGAACTATGTATAAAAAAATCCTGAGGCAAATAGTGGTTGAGTGCTAAACAATGGACATTTTAATAAAGATCTTGGCCTTTTTAAAAAAATATATATTTATAGAAGTTTCTTTCAAAGAAATTTAGAGAATAGAAACTTTTACTTGAAGTGACCCTTTTTAAAATCATTAAAAATTTGAGTGAAAATAAATCTCAAAGTATTTAGGATTATATGTTGTAGTGACCCATGTTTTTAAAATCACTAGAGTCCAAAAAAAATTAAATTATATATTATCCATTTTTATCAACTTTAGATATTTTTTTATATTTAAGAGCCGATGTTGGCCAAAGCTGAGGCAAACCCGACCCACCAACATGGGCCTAAGTTTGCTAACCCAAGTGAGCCCACTATGACTTGACATTTACTAAAAGCAAGTGGCAACAAGGGACCAAAATGATTTATGGTGAAGAAAGTCTCTGAGTCACTCTTTCAAGAGTATTTTTTTGTTATTTAAAATTTTAAACTAATATAATATTAAACATAATTATAAATAAAATAATGTCTTAATAGATATTTCATGGACTTTCAAGAGTTCCAAGTGTGTAAAATTGAAGCAATCATTCCATAATCTCTTATTTATTTCTTCAAATGAGTTGTAAAAGTCTTTCGATGAGAATGATTAGAGGATCTTAGATTGCGTATCTTGTCTAATTAATTAGGCTTTTAAAACGAAATGATTGTGACGTTTCTTGTGATATTGTCTAACTAAAAACTTTCACAACCAAATGATTTTGATTAAAGCCTACTTTTGTGATTTAGACTGAGACAAGGACTAGCTAATTAATAATTATTGGATCCAGTGGATGAACTGATTCAGCATTATATTTTTCAAAAATCATAAAAAAAAAAAAATACTTAATGGTATTTTTTTACCTTACTTTATTTATAGAAAAATTATGTTATAAGGATCAAATGATCCTTGACTTCACCTTCAGAAACTGAGAGAAAAAAAATGAAATTTCAGCAACAAAATCAAATTTACTAAAAAAATAAAAAGATTATTGGCCCATGTATCATTTAAATTTCCAAAAATACATTCAATAAAACAGAAAAAAAAATAAAAAATAAAAAATAAAAACACGCTTTCAGCCTTTCAAAGAAGGTGCATTCCAATGAGTTCTCTATTGAGAGTGGAAAATGAAAATGAAAGATTTGAAAGTCCATAGCTAATACAGCTGGCTCACTTATTTCTGTCTCCACTTTCTTTCTTAAGTGGACATACCAAGCGCCCTCATCAATCATCATGATACTAAAGAAGACTTTTAGTCTAAGAGTTGATGAAAGCCTAAAGTGAACACCATTATCAAATTCAACATCTCTCTACTTCTTATATAATTTTTTTATCGTAAAATTTGAACCACATATGAATTCAAGAAGGAAATGGTCTGACTGTCAAAAAATTTTCTTATGAAGGGAGGTACCATCTCTCCCTGCACTTACTTACTCGATGTGTGTGGAATTGAGAGAATAGTGAGGCTTGCACATGTCGTAAGGACTAGTTATGTGAAAATATAACATCTATAATTACAAGTGAGACCCCTGGACACTTGGTCATAAAAATAATAATAATAATTTGAACCCTATATGACCATAGACAATATGATTGTAGACTTTGAAAAGTTAATTATTATAAAATCATTGATTTTTTACTACTCATATTACAAAGTTATAATTATCAAGTTAAAGAGTTTTTCTTAAGTTATATTCTCCATAAAGCCCTCTATCAATCCCACTCAATCATGTGGAGCCCTGTTTTCCTTAGAGCTGCTCTTTTATAATTAATTATTGGGTATGATAAAGAAGGCCATATAAATAGTATTGTATGAAGTTTTATTTCTATCTTATCGTCATATTCCTTTTGAGCTTTTAAAAATTGATCACTTATGTACACTAAAAGTTAAAAAAATTAAGATTATATAGCTCAAATGATGAATTGGTGATAACTTCATCTATCATTATATAAGTCTTATTCTCATTGTCCATTTAATAGAAAGTCTCATTAGAAAAATCTATTAGTAAAATCTCACTAGCATAACTCAATGAAAAATATTTTCTTTCTCTCACACTACGGTAACGTCATATCTCTATACTGTAATGTAAACTCTACTTGAAGAATTCTAATATTAAAAAAGTAAAAGAATTTAATAAAGTAAGATCTCTTGTCCACATGGATATAACTCAACTGATTAATCTCCCATCTCACAAAGTACGAGGTGCCAGGTTTGAACCCTCATACTCTAATTTGGTGTATCCTAAGGGCAGTGGATATCATCCGTGGGAATTTTACACTTAATTTTTCGTAATTTTCCACACATAAATTAGAAAAAAAAGAAGTAAAATCTCTTTAAATAAAATAATAATAGCAAGAACAACGGCAACCATAAGTCCATAACAATGGATTCCATTGATCAATGTTGGGTTACAACCAAGACAGATATATTAAGATGATAAGTCCTTCAATTAAACACTCCATTGATCAATGTTAGATTACAATTAAGATGATAAAAGAATATTACAAGTACAAAAAATTAGCCCAAGAGACTTAGACCACCGGGTCTGTGGTCCGTCCACATCAATGATAACCAAATGCATGGTCCTCATTTCCTACATTCATGAGGGTACCATTGAACGATTAATTCAGTGGACTTTTCAGACGTACTCGTGCATAACATCTATCAAACTAAGAGAGTTCATTTATTGCAGTAAAAATTTTGTATTGTTGCAATATACAAACATGTGGCTGTGAACGACTAATATATATTAGATTATTGAAACATGGCACATGTTACATTTATATCTCAAATCAGAATTTGTGAGTGAGAATGAACCAATTGGTTCATAGATTTACAAATAGGGGAGGAAGATGGAAGAGGGAGAGATATGGCTGTAATTAAAGGGTTATTTGAACTTAGTTTGATGGTCAATAACCCATCTAAATTTTGAAAAATTTTGACTTCAAGTCATTCTCCATATATAAGAGTCACTCTATTTAGTTTTATTCGATATATATCTATAAGAAGGTTTGTACCTGTTTCAAGAATTATTTAAATGCTCTAAAAAATATGAATACCTTAATTTTAAAAAAAATTAAAGAGTTATTTGAACCAATTCGTTGCATTAGATGATAACCATTTATTCTTTAAATCTTCTTGGATTATTAAGTGTTCAAAGGGATATAAAAGGATATTTTTTCTTTAAACATATAAATCAGCAAAGTTAGACCTGTCTAATCCAGGTCCAAAATCAACCCATGTGATTCCCACTGGACTCAGATTTTTACAAAAGTAAGTCACACCCATACCCTAATTGAAAAACCTCTGACACGCAGTACCATCACATCTCATGCATTGAGAATCTAAATACAAAATTGAGGGCTTCTTAAACATGTGGGGCTCGTTGTCTTCTTCAAGAAATCGTGATGCAGATTGTTGTTACAATGGTTTATAGATAATCTAGCCTTTTCTCAAGTGTCACAATTTTGGATTGTCAGTACAGTTGGCAATGGGACAGGATATCCAATCGAGTTTCCAGGCCAAACCTCACGGTCAAAATCGTTGGGCCCACTATTGATAAGATCGACCCAGCCTCGCCAAGGGTTTCTCTCTTCACTAGGGCTGCGTTTGGATGAGGGGTAATTTTTATAGGAGTTACCTTTAAATAGGGGTCACCTTTGAGTAGGGGTGATCTTTAAATTGGGATTACCCTTATCTTATTTGGTGTTTGGATGAGGGGTAATTTTTATAGGGGTTACCCTTAAGTAGGGGTCACCTTTGAGTAGGGGTGATCTTTAAATTGGGATTACCCTTATCTTATTTGGTAATTGTTGTGGTAAAGTAAACCTTACCCTAAGGGTAAAAAATCTTTTTTTGTAAGTACAAGTAAGGATAACATGATATATTAATATATTTTTTTTATAAAATATAATTATAAATAATATTTATGAAGTAAATTCTAATAATATAACTTATAATAATATTATCTAATTTCTATAAATTATTTTTCATAATTATAATTTAAAATAAACACTTGCATTCTAATATTAAAATATAAATAAAGATTTTTTTTATATTACTATTTTAAATCCCAATAAATAAATAAAAAATATCAACATATCTCTTCATAAAAATTATAATTATTATTTTTTATATTATATGAATTTAATAAAAATATTAATTCTCATAAAATTATTAATATGTCAGTTTATCCCTATTCAAGGATAACCCCTGTAAAAATTTACCCTTCACCCAAATGCATCACATTGAAAATGTTGTAGAAATTTGATTTTTATATTATATAGATTTAATAAAATTATTAATTCTCATAAAATTGTTAATATGTCAGTTTACCCCTACGTACAATTACCCCTGCTCAAGGGTAACCCCTGTAAAAATTTACCCCTCACCCAAATGCATCACGTTGAAAATGTTACAGAAATTTATTTTTTTATTATATATTTAATAAAATTATTAATTCTCATAAAATTGTTAATATGTCAGTTTTACCCCTACGTACAATTACCCCTGCTCAAGGGTAACCCCTGTAAAAATTTACCCCTCATCCAAATGCATCACGTTGAAAATATTGCAGAAATTTTTTTTTATATTATATAGATTTAATAAAATTATTAATTCTCATAAAATTATTAATATGTCAGTTTACCCCTACGTACAATTACCCCTGCTCAAGGGTAACCCCTGTAAAAATTTACCCCTCACCCAAATGCATCACGTTGAAAATGTTACAGAAATTTTATTTTTATATTATATATATTTAATAAAATTATTAATTCTCATAAAATTGTTAATATGTCCGTTTACCCCTACATACAATTACCCCTGCTCAAGGGTAACCCCTGTAAAAATTTACCCCTCATCCAAATGCATCACGTTGAAAATATTGCAGAAATTTTATTTTTATATTATATAGATTTAATAAAATTATTAATTCTCATAAAATTATTAATATGTCAGTTTACCCCTACGTACAATTACCCCTGCTCAAGGGTAACCCCTGTAAAAATTTACCCCTCACCCAAATGCATCACGTTGAAAATGTTGCAGAAATTTTATTTTTATATTATATAAATTTAATAAAATTATTAATTCTCATAAAATTGTTAATATGTCAGTTTACCCCTACGTACAATTACCCCTCCTCAAGGGTAACCCCTGTAAAAATTTACCCCTCATAAAAAAAATATAATTTGTTGTTTGGTGATATGAAATTTATCAAATGGAAATAATAGAGTGCTTTTAAAAAAAATAAAAGCCAAGTACTTATCAAAATAAATAAATAAATAAAATATAAAAAAAAAATTCATAAACAAAATGGGGGGGGGGGGGGTAAGGAGGGGTATTCAAAAATGAATACCCCTTGCCCCGTTGGGGTATTGGAAAGGGAGGAGGGAGGGGTAAAAATTCTTGTTACCAAACGGGGGTAAGTAGGGGTAACTGGGGGTTACCCCCTTATCCCCCATCCAAACGCAGCCTAGGACATGCCCTGGTAAAGGATCATTTACAGTTTTCATGGGTCTGCATGGAATCCTATGGGTCAGAACCGTGAACCCAAATAACATGCAAGGCTCCTATAATGGGGCCCAATTCTAAGATCTTTTATGTAGTTCTACTGACTAACTCAGTACTTCAGTCGCCGAAGATAAACCCAACTATAGGTGAGCCACTGCCATTGCAAAATCAGCTAATCCCTTGAATTGATAACTATCTTGTGAAATGGGTAAGTCTCTAAATGAACAACTATTTGCTTTTGATCGAACTTATCCTTAGGTTTTCTGTCTAGGATTTGCACCTAGCTATTCTCTTGTTGCATTTGTGGAGTTAGCATAAGTCGGTAAATTCTACTCATATGTTTTACATGGTATCAAAGCAGAGGTACTACAGAGATGGGTCGAGTTCATATCTCCATCCCTACATGGAGGACTAGAGTCGAGTGTTCCGACCCTGGTGCTGAGAGGAAGTGTTAGTATGAGACACCCTCTCCTTAATAGCCGGTTTTAAAGGTGAATTCTACTCATGTGTTCTACAGGTGGATGCAACTTGGGTCAGTTCAACCCAACTCTAGTTGACTCAGTATTTAGGTCAGGTTGGCTTGGGTAATTTTGATGAGATTGACTAAGGTAATTTGAGTTGATTCCGACCTAACCTAACTCCATTCAAACCTCAAATTCTTACTTCCATGTACGCAGTGTATATAAAATCTACATGAAACCCATCTGCTCACACACCACACCATGAGAGTGGAAGGATTAAAAAGAAAAATGGAAACAAAACCCACGAAAATTTTGGCTGAAAGTTGTAACTGAGGTTCCCATCCTTTCACACTTGACCACTGTATTATATTTTGAGACATGAAGGAACAAGTGATTAATGATAAGAGAGTTGAGGGGACAGAGGCCAAAGGGGTTGAGAGATGGAATGGTCAAGTAGTAGGAGAATGGATGAAGAGGGTGGGAGACACTATGAAGGGGTGGGGACATTCCAACAGACCCTTGCCTTTGCTCTTCCACCTGGTCTATCTCACCCACCTCTCACTTATCCAAACTGCCCACTCTTCTTCTTCTTCAGATGCCCTCACCTCTTGCAGTCGGCATGGCAATGTTTATTCTGAGGAATTCTAAATGTAGACGCGCCGAGCCGAACATAAAGCTCATCATGAAGCCCATCTCGAACAGTCCATACCTTTGATATGGTTGATCTAAGCATGGATTTTGAATGCCTCTAACACCTTCCAAATTGGAAAATCCTATTCCTCTGTGGGCTGGTTAGATATGAATGGTTAACTAGAGTGTGCAAGCCCACGTAAAAAAAAAAAAGCCCAAGAATAGAAGCCTTAGGATATCTTCCATCCCTTGTGGAGCCCATCAGATGAATGGTCCACAAGGGCTTACAACAGACTAGCATATCACTCACTACAAACCCATTTGATCTGTCACTCCTAGCTTCTCTCCACCAATAACCTTCTTTATTTAAAAAAAAAAATAAAAATAAAATAAAATACTTTCAAATTAGCAAGGGAACTATAAGACAGAGGCACAACAAAAATCTGCAACCCAACAACCTTGCTACTTGCTAGAGATCATGAAGAGTAATTCTTTAATTTGTGTCTACCACCTCTTGGGCAAGTTGGCATGTGATTTTGGATGATAAAGTGGTCGGCAGTGTTTGGGTGTTGACAGTTGCTAGCCCTAATTTTCATTTTAATATGCCTTTTGACTACTATTGACTCACTTCAAATGCATGCATCCTCTCTTTTTAAAAATAAGAATCGGATGATCTATGTCCTTTTTATATTGTACATGCATCTGCCCTAGTTTATGAGAATGATAAAATTTGGAGAGAGAGACATTTTGTTGAAATCCACTCATACCATCACATTTTGAAAGTTTGTGGATTATAATCGCACAAATAATTTGCTTGATCAAATATTGTTAGTCAATCAATGACGGGTTTGTAAAAAACAAGCACACGCGATAGCGATAAAAATCTTGCAATGCAAAGAAAAAAGAAAGGAAAAAATAAAAAAATAAATAGAGGCGAAGGGAAAGAAAGAGGCACTGAAAATAGAGAGAGGAGAAGAAAAGAAGATCAAAGTAAATGTGAAGGTGCCTTATTTGAAGTAAGTAGGAGGTGTAAGGTTTGAGCCTCCATAGCTTAATCTGGTGTATCCTAAGGGCAGTGGATATTACCCGTCGGGGTTTTACGCTGAGTTTCCCACATGTAAATTTAAAAATGGTCTTAGTTGGAATAAAGTGTGCATTATCACTTTAGTTGATGAGTAAAACAATTTTTTTACAGTCTCAAAAATTCAATTTTATCTATCAGTATAAAATTCAAAATTTAAGATCAATTGGTCCATCCAAGTTGGAATAGGGTCAACTATGATAATGATTGAATTCATGGATGTAGACGGAGAGGGTCTAATTGGGGCCATGATGGGCTTCACAAGGCCATTACCCAATGAAAGTCTCATGGGTTCTTGCCCTGTTGCCTCCTTAGGGACAAGTTAGGATAGTGAGTACTAGTTTTTTTTTTCCTCCTTCTCTCTAACATTTTATATCTAAAATATATGTGGTAACAAAGTGAACCTAAACACATGTAGCAGATTACTTCAAACTCTAGATGGGCTTTAGGCTTCAAGCTTGAGCATGTATTTGTCTAAGCTCGGCCCGACTTTTAAATGGACTTCATCTTAATGTTCAAGCCTGATAACCAATGACATTGTTATCCTTAATTGTCAAAGTATGTTTCCTTTCAAGTACCCATTAATACACTTGGTGAACCTTCAAAAGAAAATCCCATATCTATACTAATATAGAACTATAAAGGGTGTTTTTTTGTCCTTATATACATTCAAGAAATGATTTATATGCAATCGATTTAAAAAGGTTTTTTTTCAAGATTACTAAATTTTTTTATGACCAAAATGCTCAAGATTTTTAGAGCACCCGACTAATCCTCAGAGACGTGCAAGTCTTTTAACCCACACACATCACTTAACTTTACATTTGAAAGTAGTCCTTTGGAGTGAGGTGGGAATCAAACTTGGACTCTTGTTTCCTGAAGTGGAAATCGAACTCAGAACTCATATTTCATGAAGTGAGTTTCTGACCATCAATCGAACTCCTTTGGATTTTGAAAATACTAAACTTGTCTCTAAATTGTACTCTTTTATCCTCATAATTGAAATGGAAAACTATTTAATTGATATTTTAGTTAAATCTAATAATTATAATTTATCACATGGACTCACCTCTATTTTTTTTAAAAAAAATCAGACGTTTAGAGCATCTAAGCACAGAAGAAGGGGTCAGCTTTCATCACTTTCTTTTCCTGAAAATTGATTTTCACCGAAACCCATTTCTGCCTTGTTCACAGTTCACACAGACCTCCTAATGAAAAAGCCCAATTACTAAAGCCCTCTTCTGTCTATCGATGATGCCCATTTTAACCTTTTCGTGTAAAGAATCTAATCTGGAAGCTTACACGAGCCACTTAACGGTTAAATTTTAACCTGGTAATAACTCAGCTCGATATATATTGGCTATTCATTTACCTTGTTACCAAAGAAACCGACAATAAAGAATAGCAAAGATTTTAGACAACTCATTGATGTAAAAAGAGTGATGGATGATTGTTCATATCTTCTCAATCAATAAAAGTGAACATGTTATAGTTCAAATTTAAAAAATAATATTAAAATTAATAAATATATTGTATTTAATAAGTTCCTAATTCTATTCAGGGCTGGCTCTGGGCATAGGCGGCGTAGGCCGCCGCCTAAGGCTCCCACACACTTAAACTCCTTAATATACTAGTCATAAAGGGCATCTGAAATTTCACTCTGTCTAGAGTCCCTGAGATTTTAGGAGATCTCAGGGCCGGCTCTAATTCTATTCATATTTTGTCATCATTAATTTTGTATTCTGCGTAAGTTAAGACCTCAAAAGAGTTTATTTTTTAAATGTAATTGTTTAAAATAGGGTTACATTTATAGTTAATTACTTTTCTGAAGCAATAAGTTACGTTTTAGAGTGATTTTGAGATTTTATATATAGGTATATGATAAATTCAATAAACAGTTTCATATATGATTTTTAGGTTTTATATACGCATGTCTACAGAGAAGGATGTTAGGATTGAGTATTCAGCTCAAAAGGTTAGTCCATTAGGTGGAGTCATTCAAGTCTTTTATAAGTCTATATATCTCCCTTCACAACTAATATGGGACTTGTTTGTTGCCTCAACAATCCTCCCCTCAAACGAGGCTCTCCAGTGGATAATACATTGTCTATCATCCCATCCGACTTAGAGATCTCCTAAGTTCACATGCGTTGACTTGGGAATATCCCTTTGATATCAATTGTTAGAACGAGATATCCAGCCGAAAATGCTAGCCCATTAGATGGAGCATAGGTCCAAATTCATATCGGCCGATATGATGAAACCGTATCATAACGGCCAATATGCCGATATCTCAGCCATATCATATCGGCCGATATCGGTTGTTTTTGTTAAAAAAAAAAAAAAGAGAGGAGAGTGATGGAGTGACTCAAATCTTTTATAAATTTCTAAATTTCTCCCTTCATAATTAAAGTGAGACTCATTTATTGTCTCCACAGAGGAAAAAAAAATGTGACTCTTTCTCTTATTTGTAAATTTCACTCAATATTACTTTAATCCATGTAATTAAAAATGTACTTTGGTGGCGTGACACATCTTATCAGGATTTAGTTTGGTACGACCAAACTTTAGTGAGGAAACGTTGAAGTTGTTTTGTATCAAAGGACTCCCATTGCACATGGACCACTCACTACAAGTCAGGGGTCGAAAATTTGGTCGGACTGAGATTTTGGCTGATTTTTTATATATCGGCCGAGATCTTTCTCTCTTCAATTTTTTTTTTTTTGAAAATTTCGGTGCCTTTTTTATAAAAAATCATTTAAAAAAATAAAAAATAAATTTTTTTTAATGAACAAAATTAAAAATATAAATATCTGTCAATATTCATCTGATATGGACAAATATTGACCCGAACCTACAATTTATATTTGTTTTAAAAAAAAAAAAAATTGGCCGAATTTTTTTTCTCTCACACTGAGTCTTAATTAACCCACTTTGGATCTTATATTTACCCTCATATCAACCATGTTCTTGGGTGCTTGATGAGGGTAGTTTTCAGTTATTTGTACTCAAAAAGTTGGAAACCGAAAGCTCATTGAATGACGACGACGGAGAAGCCGAAGTGAAAAAAGGAGAAATAGAGTGAGAAAGGTACATGGGCTGTCATTTGGACACAAGCCTAAAACCCTAAAGGACAGGCTATGGTAGTGCTACTTTTTCTTTTCTAGCCCTATGACAATGGTACTTTTTCTAACGCTGGAACAACGTTGCATAGTACGTTTATCTAATAAATTTTTAAATTTATGTATAAAAAATTATAGATAATTCTATATAAAATATTTATTAGTTATAGTCACTGTTCTTATGGCACATCAAGTGAGACTATGAGATTTTGAATCTAGTACCTCCCATTTCTTGAAACAGGTGATTATCAGTAAAAGAACTTAAAATATGAGTTGATTAATTTAATAAAGATAAATTATTTTTAATTTCATATCTATGCTTAGATTGTTTTTAATAGACCTTGTCATACTAAACTAACATGACTGTAAATTGAATATAAAAGTTTAGATTTTTAAAAATATTTAAAATCATAAGAATTACAGAACTTAAAAATATAACTTTATTAAACTAATTAAAATACATTTTTTTTTGCTCTTATATTTAAATTTAAATCTTTCTACCATAGTTCATACATCTTCCTTAAACCACAGTTAAGAATGCCACTCGAGTATTCCTTACAATTTTTACATGTTATCGTCGCAGTGAAGAAAGATAATCCCTCTAGTCTTATACTCCAAAGTGGATTTCGCCTACAGACAAATTCCACTTGAAGTAATGCCCACTCAACTCTCTTTAATGTTAGATGGAGTATTGAGATAAAAAATTTAATATTTTTTTCATTTTGCCCTTTCACTGTAATAATAAATTTAGAGATAAAATAAAAAATCCCTTTATGATTTTTATTATCCCATGCTCTTTTTAGTAATGCCCAAATAATTTTCCAAATTTGTTATACAATTTTGGAATTTTCCTCCTTTTGAGAAAAGCATTTTGTATACATGTTCATAAAAAGCAATGAGCTATGGATTAAGGAAATACGTACGTAAGTTTAATTTTTAAAATATAATTGAATCGGTATTTATTATAATAAAGAACATCAATACGTGTAGAATATGCCTAACAAATGAATGGTCTAGATCAACCTGCATAGAAAAGCTTATGAAGTAAGTAAAAACACCCATTAAAAGATGAGAGACTTCTGCATCTGTGATATTGCTTCACTGCTCAACCCTCTAAAAGAATGGCTTGATTAGGACTGTGACATGGATTGGCACTTGAGGTATTGGGTTCATTTAAAGAGAAAGAGGAAGGTGATGCTTCTCTTCATCCTCTCCTCCAAAATGAGATCTATTTGCCTTTTGTGATGCAGGGGGGGTAGGGAGGTGACTATGAAGAAGTGGAGCCTAGTCCCTCTGCTCAATGATTTTTGCATTTTCATTTTCTCTTATGGTCTACTTCATTAAAAGAAATTTCTAAATTTGCTCTTACTTTTAAGAAAGAGAAAAAGAGACTGGAGAAAAAAAGTACGGCTGGCTCGGCATACAGACACCTCCAAAATCTGCCAACAGACACTGCATTTCAATTTCGGAGTTGAAATTACGTTTTTGCCCTTCCACGTGGAATCGACCGAACGAACAAGCAATGCATTTTCGCTTCGATCGATCGATCTGAGGCATATACGATCGTGCGATTGATCAAACAGTTCATTTTCGAATCGTCCGATTGATCCTAACAGCGGATTCAATTGATCGGATGATCCCACAATTAGGATCAATCGGACGATTCGAAAATGAACTGTTTGATCAATCGTACGATCGTATACGCCTCAGATCGATCGATCGAAGCGAAAATGCATTGCCTGTTCGTTCGGTCGATTCCACGCAGAAGGGCAGAAATGTAATTTCCACTCTGAAATTAAAATGCGGTGTCTGCTGGCAGATTTTGGGGGTGTTTGTATGCCAAGCCATTTAAAAATTCTTGTTAAAACGTGCACTACAAAAAAAATGAGAGTGCAAAAATCATTACCCCTCATTTATCATCATCTATTCATCTTTAGTCTCATGTACTATGAGTTTATTTTAATCATCTTTATTTGAACATAAGATCTGTTTGAATTATTATTATTCATTGAATATACTATTATTTTTAAAGATTTAAAAGACACTAATTTTGTAAAAGTAACTTAAATAATTTTTGAGAAATCTTATATTTAAAAAACTTTCAAATGAATTTTACAAGTCAATGAAGAGTATGATCATTACACTATCACTGAGACGTAGCTCTCGTCCTCTCTGGATTTGTTCCCACAAATCTTGAGTAAATCTTTCTTTTGTTTCATATCACATCAAGCTATCTAATGCAGCCATTCACACAAGCGCAAGGCACATGCTCGTGCAAATACATATTTCCTCGTTTCATTTGGCTTTTAATAATTATATGAAAGAATGATTTTATACAAAGCTACATGTATCATTGAATCGCATGTTGTGTAAGTTAAGTTAAGAATTTGTGAGTAATTATTACTTCCTCCGTCTTATTTTAGTTGTCTCATTTGAAACATTTGTATTTTTTAAAAAACTCTCTATAAAAGGCTATTACTCTATGTGATCTCATCTATTTTCAACACACTTTATGTTACTCCAATATAAATGAGACAAATATTTTAGGACAATTCTAAAATTCATATAAAACAATTAATTTGGGACAGAAAGAGTACATTTTTATATTTTGATCAGAACTTTCAATACCATTTGTAAGTGTTAATCATTATAATTTTAATGTCGTACGTTCAAATCATATAAGTGTAATTTGAGATTCAACTTCTTCTTTTTTTTTAATAACAGAGGAGGGAAGTTAGAGTCCAGTCCTACTAAACTCCTTTTTCGAGTGACGTCCCACACCTCCATAGAATAATCATCGGGTTATACATTACGGGGACTCAAACTTGCATCATCCCACTTTCTGAGGCGGAATGCTATCAGTTGAACTATCTCGTGTAGAATAATTTTAGACTCAACTTATAAAAGAGTTTGTTATGATATCAATTAAATGATATATCATATCATTATATATTATAAAAAAAATATAAATTTAACATTTTCCTTTATTAATCGCATTTGATGGTTTGCCAGATTTCGTTGAGTTACCACTGAAAATAGAGAACATTGTGAGGGATTTACAAAACAGGATTACAACATGCTTGTAGAGCAATGTTGAACAGTATCAATTATATTTGACGAATAATTTTTTAAAATAAAAATTAAATTATAAAACTTATATCGTGGCATAAATTTAAAATATATTAAGTTGATTTTGTGTAAATCACAAAATTTATGATTCATAAATTCCCCTCTTTATGATTGAGAGAATATAATTAGCTATTACTTCTAATATATTCTAATCTACAAAGATGGAACTAGATTTTTTTTTTTTTACACAAGACAATAATTCTACATGAGCTAACATGCTACTTGTCAAAAACCTTTACACCTCCTTATAAAAAAATTAAATTATTAGTGTTCATTTTAAAGCGTTTGGAGCCTTGCCCTACCAACCCCTACTAACCTATACCCTAGTAAAATGAAATTTTGTTTAATTAATCATTTATCTGTTTTACTTTTATTAAATTTTTATTTTATAATTGTGAATTATTGACTTCTAGCCATATAGCCGCATACAAGTCAATAAAATAAATAAAAAATTACCTATTAAAAACTAGTTTATTACTTTTACTTTCTCACAGGATCTCAACTAAGTTGACGATCAATTTAAGTGAACCACACTCAACAATCACTTAAGTCTAATCCTCCTCTAATCATATTCATTATTTAATAAATAATGAAATCCAATAAACCTGAAAAAGTAGTGTAGAGTATGGACTGTGCTCTATTCTTATTCAAATGGTAGGGCCATATTTACGATCAATCTCAATTATCATATACTGTACACCTATCAATCATAACTTAATATATTTTAAATATGCTCTATTGAATTTGAACAGCTTCCTTCAAAAATAATTAAAAATTTACTCCTTAAAATCATAATTAAAATTATCACACACACTGATGTTTACTTTCATTCAATAAAAGAAAACATGAACTCCTCTTAGTTGGTAAAAATTTAAGTTTTAGTTATTTTATAAATATTTATACATACAAATAAGAATTAATTTAATTAAACTACCATCACGACTCCCAGTATGGGGCCCACTTAAATCCATTTGGGAGAGTGAGCCCAAAAGCCTACTGAGTCCCGACTCAGTTTCGGCCGCCACCTCCATGTCATCATGCTGACATGTCAGGATGAAACCCGAAGAAGGCTTCTATTACGACTGACAAGTGGATGTCAAAAACTTCCTAGATCACCACGTGTAGGAAGGCATGTGAGGGATGACCCCAGGCAAGCCGAGTCTCCCTTCACGGAGCTGGGCGGCTTCTTCTTCTCCAGGCTGCAGCTAGACATGCCCACGTGGTGATCATCCTAGTGGGCTCCACTTGCCCTTGATCGATGGGTACCCTTCCCCGCACTTTCTTTTCACTAAAAATAATCACCAAATGCACCCCCTCATGCACTCCCTTTTTAAGTGTATTTTTTATTTTATTTTTTTACTATTTTTTTTAATTTACATGTGAAATCATAGGAAATTAGTGAAAAACTTTCACACGTGATATCCATTGTTTTTAGAGTACATTAGGTGAAGTCCATGAAGACTCGAATCTGACACCTCCCATTTACTAAGACGAAAGATTACCGATTGAACTAAATCGATATAGGAGATTATTAGTTTGTTAATACTAAATATATTATACAAAAAAACACATTTAAAATATCAATCCTCTAAAATTAGGAAGTTGAAAATAAATACTATAAATTTTTCTTCTTACAAGACTGTTTAGATGTATGGAAATGCAAGTCCATTTTTTAAAATAATTATTTTTATTTTTAAAAAATAACTTTATCCATTTTAATTAATATTAATTAGTATTTCAAAAATAATTCCCATTCAGTGTTTTAATAACACGCGGATGGCATGAATTGTCTTGAATATTCTAACCTGACATTATTTTTTATCCTGTTCTTCCCTAGTCTACCACCATTGGCATAGTCATCTATTTTAAATTCTATTTTCTCTTTTAAAAATTTAAATATTTCTAAAGCTATCATAAATTACAATTAGAAAGAGCATTAGCTTTGAATTAGTTCATCATATCACTTGAATGGATAGTTAAAATTTATTAATTTCTTTTTGTTATTAATTTTATTATATTGGATTAAATAATATGATGGTTTTAATATTTATTTTTTTATGACCAAAATACTCAGATCTCTTAGAACATCTTACTAATCTTCAAGATATAACAAGCTTCCCTACCCAAAGTCTAGAAATGATATTTATATGAGTTATTGACTTCATCTGTTAATCCTACCTCACTCTCTTGCATTAGCAGGGCCGGCCTTGTGCATTAGGACTTTCAAATGATAACCATACCGCTTTGGTAGAGTAGTGGGGGATACATCAAGTAACGTATTAAGTTATTGTAAAATTGTCTTTATTATGTAATGATTTGAATCAGGTTTAGAAATCTCGGTATCGGATATTGGCCGATAAATTTTTCTCTATTATTTTTTTTTTTAACAAAAACCATCAATATTGGTCGATATTAATGATATATATTGGATATCGGTCGATATTATAAATATCCGCTGATACATATCGTATCGGCTGATATATAAAGATTTTAAAAATCGATATATACTATCACCCTTGATTTGAATTATATTTGATATCAACTCTCTATTAGATATTAGTTGTATGATATATGTTTTACTTGTTTTAAAAGATGGTTTATTTTATGTTGAAAGAGGCATGAGCACGTAAGTAAAATCCATCAAATTTTAATCCATGTTCAACGACAGTGCATTAATTTTTTTCTCACAGTAGACATAGATACCTTACCGAACCAAATAAAATCTTATTCTATTTGTATATTTGTTTATATTTGATATTTATTATTTTTTTTGTGAAAAGATAAATCACGTATAATATTATGCTGAAAAATTATAAAGAGATTAAAAGAGTCATTTACTATTAGCTAAACCTCACGTGGTAGAAAAACTCAATTCTACAATCACTATAAATTTATGAGAAAGGTCACAAAGTATAATTAATAAGAATTAAATTTTCAATATGTAAAATCATAAAATTAAAATAGTTAATTTGGATGAAATTATATAAACTAAGTTAAATTATAGATAATAATTTCTTCTAAGACAAGTAGATTGAAGCATTTGTAAATGGAGTTTTCACATTAGACCATAATTTTAAAAATTAATCAAGTCTGAGTCATTTCACTTGAGTTGATTTGGACTCGATCTCTCCCATTACAATTCTTATAATTTGAATTGATTATATCAATTTTACCTTAATCTGAGTAAAATCAGTGGTGAAAAAATCGGCCAAATCGATATATCGGCTAATATTTTTTTCTCTCCTCTCGATTTTTTAATTTTTAATTTGTTTAAAAAAAATTCAAGTAAAAATTTATGAGCTTCATGGATATCGGCCATTTACATGTTCAAATGTTTTTTTTTTTTTTTTAAGTTATGAACTCGAGAATTTCAAATGTTTTTAAAAAATATGAAAAATTACAAAAAATTGTAATGGATAATACTGGCTAAAATGAGAAGGGTTATTTAATTTTTTACCATGTTTCAGAAAATTATGGTGAATTTTTTTTATTCTAAATTTCAAAAATCAAAATTTCTGAATATCGTGAGGAGAAAGAGTTGGGAGAGACAGGGAGGGAGAGAGAAGTAGGCTAGAGGGAGAAGGGGAGTAATGAATAATCATTTGTGAGAGGGTGGGCTCAAAATTTTCTATTTAGTGAATTTGAATCAAATCTAACAGTTGCGATTGAATTTTTAAATCATGGTTTAGATCCAAAATTAGGGCATGATAGCAGCAGACACATTAAACATAAAGATCAATAAATGAGAAATTGATAAAATAAAATCTGTAAAAATTGACTTGAATTGGGGAAAAAAAATACTTCTATATAATTTTGTAGAAGTTTGAAGCTTTTTTGAAAATAAAAAGTAATGAAACTTTCTAATTTAAGTAACCTATTCAGAACTTCTTTCTAATATCTATTATCATTATATAAAATAAATATAAATTACATATATTGTAGAGTGTTTGATATTTAAAAATCTTATATTAGTTGACACATTAAGTCAAATCAACCAAAGGTGGGCCAGAATTTCAACGGTCGAAATCGACGTCTGCGTGTACGAGTAGCAAATATTTTGCTTGGAAAACTCTCATGGGGCAGAAGTGAAAATGAGTGAAAAATTAGGGACAAAAAAGAGACTATCCATGGTTATATACCCCAACCGCTCTCAGCGTCCGCCTACAATTTCTGCTTGCAGCTCTCTCCTTTCGAATGATATAGAAGGAAGAAGAAGAAGCAGCAGCAGCAAACGGCCATTTCTCTCCTTTCCCAATCCAATAGAAGACGCGGAGAAAGAGATTGGTTGGATTGAAGAAGCAGGGAACGAGATTGGTTTGAGCATAAGATTCTCTCTCAGATAATACGTTCACAACAGCAGCAGACTCTCCTTTGCCTGCTTCTCTCCTCCACAGCAGTAGCTATTTCCCTCCCTCTTCTCTTCCCGTCCACCTCTCTCTCTCTCTCTCTCTCTCTCTCGATCTCCATAGAAGGGTTGGAGAGTTTGTCATCGGGGTTTCCTCCCAATTGCCACTCTCTATCACTATAAAAGTCCTCTCCAATTGCCTCTCTCTCTCTCTCCGTGATGAACACAACTCTAGCAGAGATGCTACAGTGCGCCGACCTGACAGTTCTGGAAAGGCAGAGAGCTAGGCTGAATGCCAGCAGCAGCAGCAACAACAACAACAAATGCTGCAGCACAGCTACTTCCCAGAAGATCGTCACAGCCTTCCTCTTCTTCCTGACGGTCCCAACCTCCATAGTGTTCCAGTTGAATTACCACCAGAATTGTCCATGATCAAAGAGCTTGCGAAGAACGAGAGCTCCATTTTGCAAAATGGGTGGCCGAGATTTTCCCATTTTCCGGTGCCAAACACCCTGGTAGGATTTCTCTCAGCTGGGCTCGCAGAAACTCCGGCAACATCATCGAAGCCGCAGGAGCCAGATTTCTCCATTTCGAGGACATCAAGTTGCTCGCTTGTTGTTGGGGATGTTCCAGCTGTAGAAACAGCAGTCGGAGAAGAGAAAGTGCAGAATTCAGTGTTGCCAGAGAAAATGGTCTCTCCTATTCAGAAAGAAAGCTCAAAGAAGCGAAAAGCTGTTAAAGCGCCCTGTTTGAAGGTAAGCTGTATAATTCTCTCTTTTCTCTTTTCTAATTGAGTCAATTGACTTATGGTCATGGACAATTGCTTGAGCAGTTTTTAAAAAATTAAGAAGTGATTTTTGAGATGCCTGGAAGAGTATTCTAGGACTTGGTTCAAAAAATATAAGTTCTATGATTTTGCTAAGCACCTAAAAACCAATCAATTCGAGGTACTCTTGGTGCCTGAAATAGTCAAAATGCAATCTCCTTGAGTGGGAATTCTAGAAATGGTTCTTGTTTGGATAAGTGGATTTCCAATAAGAATCAGTTTGTGGCAAAACAGGGATTTTGGCTGAAAAAGTACATCCAGAAAGAAAATAAACATTAATTTTTTTTATCCTGGAAGGTATTTTCAAGAAAATCCACTTGCCGTCTTGCTTTACTTTCTAAGAAATAGATGCACATAACCAAACAGAAGAATCGTTTTAATTTTCAAAATTGCAGTATCAATTTTGATTTTTGAACAAGGACTGAACATTAATTTGTTGTCTGTTGTCACTAGGCTAATAATGTCACTGAGGATACTGGAGACAAGAGAGTTAAAGTGGATGCAAACGAGTGTGAATCCATCGAAACAGATCAGAACACCACTATCACCACAAAGAACAGCAATAGTAAGGAAACTTCAGTTGATTCATCGAAGGAGAATTCAAAGGCTTCTGAGGTTCAGAAGCCTGACTACATCCATGTTCGAGCACGGCGAGGCCAAGCCACTGACAGCCATAGTTTAGCAGAAAGAGTAAGAGTATTCCTAATTTAACACTCCTGTGTCCAACCTTCCTATCTTATAGTGCTTTCGATATAGCTCCAAAACTGGTTGAATCAACCCAAAATTAGACCCAACCAACTCACTTGCTCGAATTTCAATTTTGAGTGATCTCTTTAAGTATAGCTGTTTTTCAAGCTCAGAGTATCCAATTTAGACAAGAAAGTCTAGTCAATTCATTGAGCAGAATTCACCAGCTATCCAAATTGATCTGATCCAACTTGATATGTGGGTTGAGCTGGATATGAAATTTATCTTTTTTGCCTTCGATTTTCAAACTGCATGTCTGAGTGATTTGGCTATATAATGCAGGTGAGAAGGGAAAAAATCAGTGAAAGGATGAAATTTCTCCAGGATTTAGTCCCTGGCTGCAACAAAATCACTGGAAAGGCTGGAATGCTTGATGAAATCATCAATTATGTTCAGTCTCTTCAGAGACAAGTAGAGGTAAGAAGGAAAAAAACACATTTATTTCTTCTTTTTCTTCTTCTTGCTCCCTTTTAAATGTTTTTTTCTTGGGATTTTGTACCTGCAGTTCTTGTCCATGAAACTTGCTGCTGTAAATCCAAGGCTTGACTTCAACATGGACAACTTCTTTGCAAAGGAGGTAAGAGACAAGTAGTAGCAAAGAGAGACAGATACAGGAAAAAAATTAACTTTTCCCATGGCCAACCCATCAGTGAATGAGAATTTCTTGTCTACATCCAAAAGTACATACTTCAAATGTACTTGTGCCAAATGAATTTTAAAAAGAACGTTTTAAATGGTTCTTTTATCATGACTAATCTCTGATAAAGCTAAATGGAGTAGTAGAACATGGCATTTATGGAATGTATTCATGTTTGTCTTAAGAGTTCCTTCTTCCAATGACTCATGTTGTATTTATTTTGCATCAGATGCTCTCTGGTTCCAGTTGCAGTTTTTTCGACCCTAGGGGTGTCCCCAGAATTGACGAATTCAGCATTTCTTCAGTTTAATCCAATACAACAACAAGTAATAACGTGCGGTGGGTTGGAAATTGCCATAAATCCTCTGAGGCGGCACTTTGCAGGACAAGTGCACCTGTTTCATTGCCTGATACATTTATGGACTCGTACTTTCATGTATTTCATCTAACCTCTAAGTTTTCCCTTCATAATGAATGGTTGTTGGTGGGAATTAATTCAATGTAGTAACTCTTCTATTCTTTTTCCTCTTTACTCTTAATATAGACCCATGGATCATCTTCAAATACTTGGGACATCAATCTACAAAACCTCTACAATGCAGACTACCAACATGGAAGACAATCTGTTTTCCTTCTCATCCATTTACAGGTAAACATAATGGCACAATCCTTTTTATTTTTATTCTAAAAGGTTGTATTAATTGTTGAGACCAATGGCTCAGCCATGTGAGGGCTACAAAACAAATGACAGTATCTGGTATAAAACTCATCGAAGGATTCGTACAATTTTTTGTACTAAGTATGCCCTATTGCAATATTTCACACCATGACTCTACTGTTGGAGAAGACAATTTGTCCAAATTGGTTCGACCACATATTCAACCTGGTTCATCCATAAATCCATGATGCCCGAATGGCATATAAATGATTAGAAAAATAGACTAAACACTCAAACCAGATAAAACCATCCCGAGCAGTTTTGGCTACGTTTTTATGTATGCGGCAGTTTAATTTGGACATCAGTTACAACCGTACCTTGTCCTCCTATGATCTCAACCATCTGCTCCAGTTCTTTGAACACTGTTAATGATACTATCTATAGCCATTGCGTGAGAATTTCTTGATCTGGCTGGACAATGGTGATTGGTGACATTAAGATTACTCAGTAAAAGAGTGGACAGGAAAGAAACACACTTGGGCATGATTGGGATTCACAGTGAAATTTTGCCTTCTTATGGTGAACTATCCACCGGCAAACCTTTTGCTAGCCCTTGCTACTTGAGCAGAGGCCATTCCATAGTTTTAGGCCACTAAGGGGTTCTCTTAAAACTTCTATATCACCTTGTTCAGATGATTTTAATTGTCTATCATGAACTAAAAGTAGGCTTATGATACAGATAGGATCATTTTGACCTTGTTGTCCAATGGTCCATCCAAATTCATCAAGATGGTCCCTAAATCCTGGTCACTTCTTTTGTGCACATGTTGTACCTGTAAGGGCATTCCTTAATGTACTGTTGCTAAAGAATTCATATCTTGATTACATATTAGTAGTCTATAATCATCTAAATTATATACTCTCAGTACTTTGTGTATTTGTTTTGCAGGCAACCTAGATGTTAACAATATGAAGATGGAGATGTGATCCCATATGTCTAAGATATATCTGGGAAGAGCAATATCGCATTGCCGAGAGATCTTGATTCTTTCCTGAGCACACATAAATTTGTATCTATACCTTCGTCCTATTAATGATGCTCAAGTTTCATATTAACCATCAACTTTCCTAGTCTATCCATTGCATAAACACAAATTAATATGACCAGGGAGCATCAATTGATCATTTCTACCTACAAGCCTCTGTTGCAGGGATTCTTTGAAGTGGGGCATTTCTACATCAGATATGTCTTGGTGTTAGATTCTTCATAAGATTCATCATGGGTTCTACCAATACCATTTTAACTTTGCTTTAATATGATAAACTCATTGTAATATCATTTCTTTTTTGTAATCTAATTAAAATAGGAAATATTTATTACTGAATGTTGTGAATAGAAGTTGTACATTATTTTTGTTGGTGTCATTTGACATGTTAACTGGCTATCCATGTTTCCCCTCGCATGCATAACTACAATGTTAGAAACCATTAGGGATTCAACCTTCAGTATCAGGTAGCAATTTGAAGAGGTTCGATAACCCAAATCATCTAATCTGTTATGAATGGTTTTTTGGACACAAATTCGTTCATCTAATTTTTTCACTTCGATTTCTAAATCTGTCTTTGTATCAAGACAGATTTGAAAAAGAACCTCTGAATGGGAATCTAAATAAGTGTAAAAACACTGTTCAGTTTATGTTGCAAACGACGGGAAGTGAGATACGAAGGCAGAAAAAATAGACTAGATTTGAAAAAGAACCTCTGAATGGGAATCTAAATAAGTGTAAAAACACTGTTCAGTTTATGTTGCAAACGACGGGAAGTGAGATACGAAGGCAGAAAAAATAGACTAGATTTTAACTCAACTTCAGATTTGGATGTTCATTTTAAATCAAAGGCACCGATGTGCCCCGATTCAACCCACATCCGATCATGAAACAAGTTGAATGATCCATTGAATTGTGCTTTCGTATTCAAGGAAAGGTGGAGGTCTTGAGTTTCTTCGTGGTAACAAAATGATCCATCGATTGTGACAGTAAAACTTAGCTGAGTGAGCCATAGCAAACTGATGGAAAGTGACCAAAAATTGTACATTATCCTTTGAGGTTTGAAACCTTTTTTAAGGTGGAAATTTGAAGTTCAGTGGTGCATCTCCATTACTTTGTTCATCCTCTGCATTTTCCTTTGGGCTCTTTAGTCCTACCCTTCATTTCCCTTTCTTTTCTTTTTCGTTATGGATGAGGTAATGGAGAGGTGGGCCTGGTGTCACCCAAATCTTTTCCTTTTTTTGACAAGGAAACATGATCTTGCCTTTACTTCTCATGCCAACTTTGAACGTGGGACTATCGTCATGTTCCTAATCACCTATTTCCAATCAACTACCAATTTATGTTGATTTTTCCATCAGATTTAATCAACAATTTTTTTGGAAAATCCCACTTTAATGTGGTTAAAAAATTAATTTTAAAGATCAAATCGTTTATTGAACTGTTTTTATATAAAAAAAAAAAAAAATTGGTCTAACTAGGTTCATTAGAATCATGATGATAGTGGTAACACTTTAAATACTTATACAATAAAAAAATTTATTTCTAATAACTTATACATTATTTTTTTTTTTCAATGACAGAATATTTCTACCAAAATTGTGCCAGAATTTTATACGAACATGTTTAGCCTATAATATCACTTCTAAATATTTCATTCGATCTCCACATAAATCCCCTTACTATAATGGGACCTTATGTCTCCTTCACATTCGTCCACCTACTGTTCATTCATCCACATATTGAACCTTAATTTATTCTAATTTATTTGTTAGCTTTGATTGCAATTATTAAATAATTCTAAAAAATTAATCCAAATCTTTGGTTCTAACTTTTCCATTTTTATTTTATAATAGACCTAAGTTCCAGGACTTAACTGAATTTGTATTGAGTGGAATTTCATGGAATTTTAAAAGGGTATTCGTAATTTTATTTTTTGAATTAATGCAAAAAATTTAAAATTCAAAATTCAATATTTAAAGTTTATTTTGAAAAAAAAAGGATAATATTTTATTTATTGAAAATAAAAGCCAACTCATTAAATGGAAAGGAAAAATTGTATTTTACCTTATAATACCATGCTCATAAGAAGGTAGGTACTACCCATTGATTAAAATGGGATGTGTTTCTATCACAAGCCCTATTTTATAAATATTGATTTTAGTGCTTTCAAGAATTTTCAAAAACATCTTTTATAACCCCGAAATAAGAAGAAATAGCACAAACTTTCTAATTTTATAAACCTAAAGACACAATTGGTGTATTATAGAAATGAGTATTTTTACGAATTATAATTATTATTTTTAGATAATACATCACATTAGAAGTGTGACTAATTCCACATATTGTCTATCATATTCATGAGTTATTGATAATTATAATGACAAATTAATGCCTTCTTGTATGTAAATTGATATTGTTTTATGAATAATTTAGTAAACAATATCTTACAAAAAGTAACACAACATAGTAATAACTGATATGTTTACAGTATTATGTTTTAATTGTAATCTCAATTTAATCACACAATTTCTTCATGTTTTTTTTAATAAATAAATGGCATGTTTAAATATTATATCTTAGTTTGTGTTTGGTAATACGATATCTTGAAAAATATTGTAAATTAATTAATCTTTCTTTCGAAATATTTTGAGCATGTTTGGTTTTTCAAAGAATTGGAAAAAAAATCGAGTGGATTATTCTTTAAAATTTTAATTGATTATTTGATGCCCACTTCAGCATATATTCTATAGTATACTAAAATCAATTTAAATAGATGAATCAAGTCATATTATTCTCCAAAAATTGATCTAACTTAATTTATAGTTTTAATTTAGACTCTTGTGGCCTTTAAAGATATGTGTTGCTGACAAAAACTTAATAATCTTTAAAATCATGTAAGACATATAAAAGAAGGGTCGGTATTTAGATACCTTCAAAATCTGTAAGCCGACACCCATTTCAATTTTTAAGTGGAAATTACGTTTCTGCCCTTCCGTGTGGAATCGACCGATTGAACAGACCGTTCATTTTTACTTCGATCGATCGATCCCTTCTGCGTAGAATCGTGCGATTAATTCAATGGGATTGTGCGATTGATCCCTCGCACACGAACGGAAGATGCAGATGCAGTTAACATGAATTAATAGCACGATTCCATAAGCTAGCTGGAGAAATCGACCGATTGAAACACATACGTGCGATTGATTCATGTTTATTTACGCTACAGTAATACATAATACATTATTTAAATAATAAAATTTTCTTTAAAACTTTAAAGTTATTTTTTAAGCACTGTGTATTTTTAAAATTTCTCAAATTGAATATCCGGACTAATTACGATAACCTGATAAAAATACTTTAAGACTTTAAGTCTTTTGACACTCCCAAATACTTAAAACAGAGTGTTTTACAAATAAGGGTATTCCTCCACTGTGCCGAAAATACATTTGGGAGTGTTAAAAGATCTTGAAGTCTCAAAGTATTTTTATTAGGTTATCGTAATTAGTCTGGATATTTAATTTGAGAAATTTTGAAAATACATAGTGCTTAAAAAATAACAGTCTAGGTTGCCGATGCTACAGTAATGCATAGTACATTAGTTAAATAATAAAATTTCCTTTAAAACTATTATGTTTTAAGCATTTGGGAGTGTCAAAAGACCTTTAAGTTTTAAAGTATTTTTATCAAGTTATCGTAATTAGTCCGGATATTCAATTTAAGGAATTTTGAAAATACACAGTGTTTAAAAAATAACTTTAAAGTTTTAAAGAAAATTTTATTATTTAAATAATGTATTATGCGTTATTGTAGCATAAATAAACATAATCAATCACACATATGTATTTCAATCGGTCGATTTCTCCAACTAGCTTATGGAATCGTCGATTGATTCATGTTTACCGTATCTTCCGTTCGTCTTTGAGGGATCAATTGCACAATCCCATGGAATCAATCGCATGATTCTACGCGGAAGGGATTGATCGATCGAAGTGAAAATGAACGGTATGTTCAATTGGTCGATTCCACGCAGAAGGGCAGAAATGTAATTTCAACTTAAAAATTGAAATGCGGTCTAAATTCCGAGTAAAAAAAAATAGTTATGGGCTGAAAAGCTTGAGTGTTTCTATGGGTTGTGTTAAAAGTAGGTATTCTATGATAAAAAAATATTATATGGGTAAATTATCATGGGTTATTATATTTTAAAAAAATGAGACCTATTAAATTATGTTAGTTTTTAATTTTTCTAAGATTAATCCAACTATCAGAATTTATCGAATGGAAATTAAAAAAAGTTGGATTTACATTTTGAAAAGAAAAATAGCTTTGACTGACAGAATTCAGCATAAAGTAGATCTCACATGGGCCTCTATGCATAAGGCAAAAAATGCTTGAATATTTTGTAGTTTGCCCTAAGAAAATTAATTTAATAAGAAAGATCTTTGTTTTAACATAGAACCCACAAAAAGTCTTGATTTGATTAATTATATTATGTTTTTAAGCATCTTAATATTATTTTTTTAAAATTTGATTCATAAATTTTGAGAACTTTATAAATGGGTTATGCTCATAAAAATAACTTAAAAAAAAAGTTTACACTTTAAATCCACCAAAAATAATATTAAAAGAATATTCATAATTCTAGAGTCCCTTTAATCACTTCTAACTTTTCAACACTCAAGCTTTTAATAATTGAAATTTAATCTTAATTGTTCTAAAACAATATTCCATTGATATTGAAAATGTTTAAAAATTATATCGAACACTGATTTTTTAATATAATTAATTTTTTCTCATAATATTTTCCTCTAACCCCCTCAACTTAAAATGTGTGATGTCGAGCACTCGGGCTGATAATCTAACGGTTGCCAATAGCAACCTTTAAAGGGCGAAAATTATATTCTAAGGGCGAAAATCATATTCTAATTCTTGCTCAATACATTTGTCCCACCAATCAAGCCAGGAATTCCTTACATTTCCAGGGGTATTCCTGAGCTTGCAACCGGGGTTTGGCATTCAATCGAGAAAGGGGAGGGAGAGAGGAACTTTGAGATAAAATAATCTTCTTTTTCTTTGAACGAACTGATAAAAAATGGTTAAGTTCATTTTCATTTTTTGTTTAAAGATTATTTTTTTTTTCAAAAAAGTCAAATGCTATTTTCAATTTCCATGAATCTTCAGATAAAGGACAGTATTAATGGAACGGCTTGATGTTCAAACTAATTTTTAGTTGGGGTACATCCAAACGCCTTCCATTTTTGGGTTCAATTGGGTTCAGCTGCGGTCAAAGTTGGTAAGCCGGTCAAATAATAATATAATATAAATATTATATATAACATTAAGTTAGACACATTTTACCAATAACATTAATATAAATATTAAAATAACATTAAAACTCTAAGTAATATGTCAAAACGGTGAAATATATGGGATATAAATAGTAATAAATATTTATATTTCAAACATATTTTTTAATATTAATTTTTTATATTTTGAAGGAGAAAATTTAAAAAAAAAATCTTCAAATTTGTGAACTGCAGTTCGAGGTTCACGGTTTCTGTGTTAAAACCGCATTAAACCATTGTTTTGACCGGTTTTAATCCAGAACCAGTTTTTGACAAGCTCCGGTCGAACCGCTGATTCAACTGCGGTTCGGTTCGGTTCTATAATATTGTTCCCATATCATTAGCTGATTTTTTATCACTCAAAAGTCATTAACTTGTCTTTAAGAGTTTATACTTCAACTTGGTTATGATTCTTTTATAAATATTCTTGAGAGTTAAGGCCTAACTTAGCATTTGGGAATCATGGATGGGAGGCATACTAGAATTTTGTGAGTGGTCAATACCAATAGAGAAAAACCTCAATCTTTCTTCGATCCATCAATTACTCCTACAGGCTTCATTTAGGGGGACTCTCCTTTGATATCAAAAGTGTTGTGTCAGACTCTTCAGCCCCAGTTGAGTGCCTGGCTGGCTAAACCATGAATATATCTTGGGTAGTCACTTGTAAAGAATTTAGGGGAATTTTCAAGTTTGATGTATTTCAAGCTTCTAAGGAATGCATTGGCATGGTTGATGGCTTTTGGGTGTTTGTAGTTCTTCTCTCTCTCACTCTCTCTGTGGCATTTATATCTCTCTGTACCATTTGCTTTGTGCACTTCTTGTACCCTTCTAATAAAATTATCACTATCAATTCAGGATAAAAAAGAAATAACATAGCATTAGAGAATCAATTACACAGTGATGCAGCGAGTAGGATTGGGTTGAAAGAATTAATGGATCTAATGAGATTAATGGGTTCTATGGAATGAAGTGGAAAATAAATGGATTAAATGAGGTTTTAATGGATTAAATAAAAGAATATGAATGTAATGGGACAACCAATAATGTACGGTCAAAGGGGTCTAATGTGGGTTGTTTAAAGGATGAGTGAAAGTAAAAGGGTTTTAAGGTAATAAGCGAAGTGGGATGGGATGATATGGTTTTTAATGGAAATAAAGGGGTTGGTGAAAGTAATGGGGCAACGAGGGTTGCTGGAGATGTGTAAAAGGGACGAAGGCAAACAGGGGTGAAACGAAAGCTGGAATGGGAGCAGATAGGTAAGGGCGAACGGACAGAGATATGAGTAGTGGGTTCGGCTGGTTGGAAGTGATGGATTGAATGAAGAGAAGAGACGAAGGGTAGAAGAAGAGACAGGACAACAGGGGTACAAGCAATAAACTGGCTGTGCCCGACGTCCGTCGGCCTGAGCGTGTCCCAACCTTCTGCTTGCAGACAGAGGAGAGGAAGAAGATAACTCCAGGGAAACACTTACCAAACTCCGTTGAAGCAGAGAACCTACAGAGGTAAAGAAAATTCCGTCGATCACCGTCGGACGGAGAAGAAGAGAAGCCGGAATCCACCGGGAAGAAGAAAACAGGGTAAAACCCAAATCAAGGTAAAACCCAAATCAAATATTCATACTCATTAATCTGTCCATTACAATGCTAGAGAGGATTTTTTATATAAACTGTAAATCCTAAACGAAAATGGAAACTGAAATAAAAAGGAAAATAAACAAGATAAGAAAGAAAATACAAAATAAACTCTTAATAATGGGCTGGATTCCCGACGGAACTGTTGGAGTGCTTGGCAATATTGGCAAAGGCACTTCAACTGGGGAAGGAAAGTTTCCTTCGTTGGTGATGAGAGAGGTTCACCCGTTGAGGCCTTGGGGCCCACACGTGTGCTACATCACCCAGGCTCCACATAAGGGTATTGGTTAACATTATTTCATGGGCTTTGATCAATGCAGTAAATGTGATACCTTATATTCATAGTGTCAATTTAGAACATTTGTTTTCATTTAGATCGATGAAGTATGCTGGTATCAGAAGTATGTTCAGTGTGCAGGTTTTGTACTTTTGTGCAATCTGTGCAATTGTATTTTGCTTTTGTTTGTCTTTATCATTTTCGAGGCCAGGGAGCGGAATCAATGTGGTGGATTTGTTGCTTTAATGTTCCTGTTCAGCATTTTTTTTTTTTTTTGAGTAATCATTGTTCATCATGTTGCGTGCTGAAAGGATTTCTTCAAGTCATCAAGATGCCGTTATTAGCCTTAAATATGAAAAATAGAGATGCTATACCACCTTTGCCACCAATACTGAAGCTCATACCATTCTTGTGGGATTAGCTGTTCATGTTGACTTCTCCACTTGCTGTTGTTTAGAGCCAAAGTCTTTGTCACTTTGGAACCTAACATGTTTATTCTAATTGCTTCCTTCCCCACCTATTTGTTTTTTCCTTTCTGGCTTTCTTCTTGTACCTTGAACTAGCAAGGTCTCAGTTCTTCTAACAGGAATGGTCTCTGATCATTGTTTACATTCGTAAACTATAATGAATACATTCATTTTTCTCCTATTAATCCACATCTGTTTAACACTTTAAGATATGCACCTGGGCCACATGCACCTTGTCTTATTGTTCTTTCTTGCTCAACATTCAGCTCTATTTAAGAATTCAGGTCTAATTCCTGCCTTTTAAAATTCCCTTTAATGGGAGTGGCACTTGACGCTCATGTAAGACTCCACTAGTTCGATACTTGATTTGGTAGGATTTTAGTTGAGTCTGAGTTTCAAGTTTTTTTAACTATGATTCTGAGTTTCAAGTTTTTTTAACTATGATTCTGAGTTCATGGCTGCATTATCATGGGCATGTAGTATTGCACATGCTCAATAGTTACAGTCCTATTCTCCTATATCCCATTTCCTTGCCTTTGCATGGCATAGAATGTCTTTTGTTTTTAGTAAACAAGTGTAGCATTTTCAACAGCTCTCTCAATTTGCAGAAAAGAAGGGAGGAATGGCAACAGAATCGGATGGGGAGGAGGAAGGAAAACTGGTAGGGAATGTAGATTTGGTGGTGGATGGGGGCCTGAGGGAGATGGCAAAGAAAGCTGCTTGGAGTGTCAGCTCTTGCAAGCCTGGCAATGGTGTTCAATCCCTCCGGGATGACAACCTTGATACCTATTGGCAGTAAGCACTATTGCATGCCACTGTTTCATATTGTCTTTTCTTATCCTCTACTTTGTGGGCTCCCTTTTTCTTTCTGTTTCAATTGTTCTGTTTTAAGTGTTCATTGCAGAAAAAAACTATCTCTTTTTAGTTATATAGAAAACTAAACTGAAAGCCGACCCTAGATAGGTAAGATATTGGCTAATGATGATGATGAGAAAAGTAAACTATTTTACTTTATTTGGAACATGTCTAGGACGTATTGGCATTGAGTTTTTTGTTGTTATCATAATCATCATCGTCATTATCAACTCATCAATATCTTTCTTCTTATTTCAGATCAGATGGTGCCCAACCTCATCTAGTTAATATCCAGTTTCAAAGAAAAGTCAAGTTGCAAGTATGTAATTGTCAATCGATTGAAATTGTCTGCTTCAAAGTTATATTGGTTCAGTAATTAATTGCTCATAACTTGAAACCTAAATCCAGCTAGTTGTACTCTATGTGGATTTCAAGCATGATGAAAGCTACACGCCAAGCAAGATTTCTGTGCGGGCTGGGGATGGTTTCCACAACTTGAAGGTAGCTTGTTTCTATAAATATGACATGCAGATACTTTACGAACTTGATTTCTTGCAAACTCCACACGAAACACTATGGCAATTAATGATCAATTCATTACATGATATCTCGAGCACATATGGACTCATATTATCATTGAAACCTTATGTCCCATCTATTGGGTCAGCCTTTGAGTTATGAAACAAACTGTACTAAAAAAATTGAAACCATGTTAAAGATAATACTGTAACTACCTCTAGGGGGATGTTTGTGTGGATAGAAATTCCTGGATTTGTAATCCAAAATTCATGATGATCCGATTTTTATAGTTTGGTGCAGTATAATTTATGATTACAAAATCACTGAAGATTAGAAATTCTCAAACATGTCATCCTAAAGTACCCTGTGCATTTTGGGAACTTGGAAATCTTAATCCTCCATGAGAATCCAGCTATACAATTGGCAGTCTGTCACTTGATTTACCTGAGTTCAAATTTTGTGGATGAAAAAGAACATGGTTCTATTTTCTGGAAAGAGTCAATAGATACCCACCCAAAATATTCCTCTTGTTTCACACTCCTCTTGCAGCAAGCATTCTCTCTCTCTCTCTCTCTCTCTCTCTCTCTCTCTCTCTCTGTTTGTCTGTCTGTTTATCTATCTCTGTGTTCAGATTTTGTTAATTCTCAATTGGCAGTATTTTTAATTTGGATTGTGTGGTTTTACCATTGGCTGTAATTACTCCCTTCTGAACTAGGCAATCTTTGAATGATGAGATGGGTTCTTTTATTTTCTTATTGCTTGAATTAAATGTTGTAGTACTTGGATGCCCTGTTTGTGAGTCTTGGATTGATTTTCTCTCTTCACGATGCTTGATTCTGCTCTGTACAAATACAATTTATCTCAAGTGTGAAACTGCTGCCTTTTTAATGTTTTATTTTCTCCTTTAAGCTATTTATACCCTGATAAATTTATGTGCTAAATACTGCTTACATATTGTCTTGAGACAGATGATGCATAGAAACTTTGACATTTTTTTATGGATTAAAAAATCTAATCAAGTTTGTTAATACGCTAATGCGTTAGGTGTAATCAACTCAAACTCTATTTTATACTCTCGAGTTTGAATAATAATAATATTAAAAACGAAATCTCAATAATTTGCTGCACCAAACATGAAATCTTATATCCATTGTTAAAAATGAAGAAAGAAATATTGTCGCACTAAACATGGAATTCTAAGAATTGAGGATATCCAATCCTTAAAATTTCTATATGTTGCAAATTACTTGAGATAAAAACCATGGATTTTTGTTCATGCATAAATGTAACGCCCCTCCCTCTAACCACCATCATCAGAGTGATAATAGAGATATTTGAGTGGAGAGAGAGGCGAGCGCCACGACGGGAGCCTAGTCCGAGTCTGAAGACCCGACCCTCGACTAGCCCAACTAGTGTGTGCCTTATAATTTTGCACACACTAACATAATCCTACGGAAGATTTATGAACATTTCATAATATCGCATGAATAGTCAACATACATTCCATAGCAGATAAGGAAGTTCCCACTAATTATTACATTGAGTCAAATACAAACAACGTACAAAAGAGGTATAATATTATAAATCTCATATTTGAATATCATTATACAACTTCAATATCCTCACAACGCTCAAAACATAAAAGATCTAAATCATCCAAGCTTTCCACTTGGTTCTTCACTTCGTCCATATCCGGCCATCCCTTGGCTCGATCTCCATTACGTACTTTGAACCTGCATACACATCTTGTGGGGGAATTTATGGGCTTAGTCAACGCGCCCAGTAGGAATTCCGATCATAAAGGTTCACTGATGAACATTATAGAAAACCATACTTTTACTTACATATTCGATTCTAAAATCATATTTTATTATTAAAAGTATCATATACTTTCTATCTTCTACAGGGTTGTAAAATCCCTCATTAAAATCATACTTTACTCTCACATTTGAAATTCATATCTTTTCCTCATAAAAATATCATCCTTAATACTCTTCTTCAAAACATCATCGTTTTAGGAAAACTTCATATTACAAATATCATTTCAAAACTTCTTTTCATAATCTCATTCTTATAATGATATCAAAATCAAAACACGTATTGAAATCATACTTACATCTTTATTTCCAACTTCCATACTCAATTCATATAAAATACTCATTAATATGCAATGTGCTCATGCCATGGATATCATGATCCATGTATGCTCTCATCATGCCCCATGCCTAGGTGTTTCCTAGACTCACTCACAACCACGGGGAATACTACATTCCCATACTCTTATTTCAATTTACACCTTGGGGTACCATACCCCATACCATCAACTCAACCGGATTCACCGGGGAGTATTACATTCACATTTACCATCATTCCCATTCTTATATTTCTACATACTGACATTCACAGTCATATAAATTTCAGTCACAATACCAAGGTCTGTTCCGAACTACTTGGCCCATTGGTCTCATCATCTGTGACTACTGCCATTCCCAGTTACAACATCAAGGTCTGTTCGGAATTGCTTAGCCCATTGATTCGTCAACTGTAATGTCTATATCATTCATCACATTACTCAACACTTTAACTGGACCAGTGTCCCTCTATTCTATCCACAGTCTTCCCATCCCTTTCCAGGTACCCGAGGATGGATGCAAATGACCATACCATGCATGTGAATGCATTCTTTGTCATGCTACTTCTACTCATGTATGTTTCATGCTCTTATTCTCTTTAAAAAAAAATATAATAATAATTCATAAACCCAAACTATCTCAAGATACATATCCTTATTTTCATTAAAGGAGATTTAATAAATCTTGAACCCACTTTGGGAAATAAAGGCACGTCTTAAAGACCATCCAAATTCTAATACTAACCCCACCAAAGGGCAACGTTTTCTTGCTAGCAGATTGGGTAATCTCGGTTGAAACCATGGAAAGGTAAATTGTTTCTCTCAACAATTTTAGAACCAAGGCAAAGGTGGAGAGATACTTTCCCCTACAACACTACCCCCACACAACCATTTTTTCAAACAGTGGGTGGGCAAACTTCATTGGCCATGAAAACATCAGTAAATGTTAATGATTTAAATAGCTGAGTTAAACACAATGGAGCAGCAAGGAGGGTGGGTAACAGTGAGGGATTTGGTCTGAAAATTACAAGTCTTTTATCCTTCCTTTACTTTTTGTTCCCCATTTCGATTTGCCTACCTCCAAATTGTTATTTAGACTAAATCTAAACATCCTAGCATGCTTTCTTAGCTCTGAAATATATAAAATCACCATACCTCTAAGAAATTTGGGGGATTTCACGAATGAGTGAATCTTAAGCTTGGACTTGAGCTCTTTCTTCCTTCTTGCTTCTCTTTCTTCTCTCTTCCGATCTCCTTGTTTTTCTTCTCTCGGTTTCCTCTTCTTTTCCAGATTTTCTTCTCCTTTGACGCTTACTGATTTAAATGTGAGAGAATGGAGGAGAAATGGGAGGGGAAGAAGAGACGGTGACGTGGAGTGAAAGAGGAGAAGAGAGACATCGGCTGAGAGAGAAGAGAGTAAGAAGGAAAGAATTGCATGGGTTTATAAAAAAAAGAAAAGGGATCAGTTAGGTTGAGGAAATAGATTTGGCTGCCGTTTTGGGGAAGGAGAGGAAGGAAAGGGATCGTGTGGAGTGATAAGGAATAGAAGGAGAGGGTTTATTTTACCTTGAATGGGATTCACGATGGTGTGGGTCTCTAAGGGGCCCGCACGGGTTTGGGTTTTATATTTATTTTATCAAACATATATATATATATATATTTCACTAAATAAATCTCAATGAGGAAATAATTTTGATCAAACTATCTTTTAAAATAAATTCCACCAAGGGTTGTGGGTCCCATGGATCCATCTAAAATTATTAATTTTAATTGAAATTCTAACCTTGGGAAATAAAAATCTAATTTGATACTAAATCTTCCATTCGCTTAATTTCACTAAAATAAAGTAACAAATTATCATACACAATATTAATTTGTAAATTAGTTATGCCCGTCGCTACTGACCCGCTACTCCGGGTCGGGTCACTACAATAAATGTGCTCTAAAATGCCTAGTAACTTACATGATGCTGTGTGGTTCTTCGCCATTTTAGGAGATGAGAAAATTATTTCCTAATATGTGGGAGTTATACTCTTAGCACAATTACCAAAAGAATTGAAAATGGAAATGATTTTTTGAACTTCTAAACCATAAGAAAGTGTAACACTACATGAAGTGCTCATCAAAATAGCTGTGTCATCCCTAGTCATTCCACTTATTTAAATTCTAGGAGAGGGTGAACATTTTAATTTGGATGTTTTAGAGGTGCAATTTAGATTATTATGCTATGAAAATCTCATTTGTTCTGCTGTTCTTCTGGATTGAGTTTTCATAGTTCTCATTTTGATTGAACAGTGCTAGGTTCATAGATCATAGTTCAAAATGATTGAACAGTGTTAGGTTGGGCATGGTTCAGACCTAGTGGTAAGTTTCAGATATTGGTAAAAAAGCAGATTGAAGAAAGGAGGATTGAGTTGGAAGGGTTGAAGAAAGGAGGCTTGATGAGAACTATGATTCTTCTATGGTAGTGAAAGGAAACAGATGGGTAAACAAGAAATTTGGATGGTGTTGAGGAATGGTGAAGTTTTATGGGGATGAAAACCTTAGGCCTTATGGCTGAAGGAAGGGGATAAAATACGAGCATTCTATGGTATAGCTAATGCACATTTTCATAGTATAGCTAATGCGAAGAGAAGAATCTACTATGCTAGAAGATTAAAAGATGAACGGAGAATCTAAGTAGAGGTTCAATCCAACATCTATTTCTTTGATCTCAAAGAAGTGCTGGAAGAGCTGAAGGATATTAGACCTATTAGTTTGGTTGGATGTGTTTATTGTTTACTATTCGGTTGCAAATAGATTAGCAAAGTGATTAAGAGAGGTCCTTTTAGTGGATTATTTGACAACTTGGTTCTTTTTTGAAGAGAGACAAATTTGATGGCTTAATAAAGTGATATACTAAAAGTTGAAGAACAATTTCCTACATCTTCTTTAGACTACATGGGGTGTGATACGAGAAGATTAACTTTTTAAAATTGCCTTTGTTTTGCAATTGAAAAGTATGACAAAATAGTGAAAACTTAAAATGATTCTGAAATTGAGTTTTCTCCATGGTTGTTAAAATCTTACGACATACGATTCGTATCTTATGATTCATACGATATGATAAGAGGAACTATTCGTATCTATCAACAAATCTTACGATTCGTATAAATAATAGAATTATGGGGTTATTAGGAGTGTGAAAACATGAAACATTTCTTTTTAATGGTTTTTAAGGCTTGAGTTGATGAACATTTAAAACTTTCGATTTTTTGAGGGTTTTTTTAGTTCATTATTGACTTTTCACTGTATAGTTGGATTATATACTGGTCTTATACTTTTGGGAGTTGGAGCATTGAAATTTGAGCTCCAATGAACTAATTATATAGAATTCACTTAATATTGAAAGAAAGTTCGAGAATTGCTCATGTTATTACATTTTAGATATATTTTATGTTATTTCATATATTAAATATTTTTGAGGGAAAACACTTATGAATCTTAGGATTCTACGATTTACGATATACGTTTTGCGATTCAAGATGTATTAATAATTTACGATACGATTCGATTTTCACAATATTGGTTGTCTCCTTCTTTAAGACCTAATTTACACAAAAATCAAAGGTGAGAATGATGTAATGTGGTCTGCTTTGAGTAGTCTCTTACTGAGTCAACTTTGTACACATCCAACTCATTTTAGGATACATTCAAATATTCCAACCACAGTGGACCCTGGGTTGGACAGTTTAGATTGGCATTCAATTTTTTAGTATTTGGATTGGTCAATATATAATCTATTTTTCTATACAAAAATGTTTTCTTAAAGAATAAGCAACCTACAGGCCCAAATGTATGTTTTTTCAACCAAAATTTTGACAATTTTTTTGTAGAAAAAAACATCAACCTCGTTATAGCCATTGTTCTGTACATCATGAATCAGCTAAAAGTTAAAATTCAATTCTTTTAATGAAAACAAAGTCAGATAAAAATGACAGGAAAAACAGAGGCAGATACAACAATGAAGAGAGAATTATATTATATGGTGATTCAAACTTCTCACATTTGATCTCTCTCTCTCTCTCTATATATATATATTTGTATATGTGTGTGTGTGTCTCTATATATATATATATATATTGATTTATGTATATAAATATATATTTATGTGTATATCATGAATGCTATTTTTTTTTGTAATTGTTTTATTAAATGATATGGCCATTCAAACTTTTCCTCTTTGTATGTTATAAATTGTTGGTCTTCATGCCATGTATTCCATTTTTTTTCCTCAGGAGATAAAAACTGTAGAACTTGATAAACCAATTGGTTGGGTTTATATATCCTTATCTGGAACTGATCCACGGTAAGCAAATATCATTTCAGATGTTAGATGCCCTCATCTATTTATATGATCAACTGCAGTTGTTTGCATATGATTTTTGTTTGATATCCATATTTAGTGCTTGTTGTAAACATCTCATATTGAGTTTCCTTATTTTGATACTACCCAAGCCATTTAATTGCTATTATTATTATTGCACATATTGCAATCTGCTTTTTATAGAGGAATGGCGAAGTCCAGTTGTTTGCAGTACAATGTAGTCCACCCCACAATTTGGTGCCCACTTAAGACCAAATTACATGTATGGCTGATGGATGAGTCTCTAACATAGATAGATCAATTTGGCACTTCCATTTATTTTTCATGCTTGAAATTGGTTTTTGAAAATAACAATGATGATTATGATAGGGTTTTTTTTTAGCAATCACAAAAAGATAAATATATTAATAAAAGAACATTACAAGGGTAGAAGAGTCTATACCTAACCCGAGTAGAAAAGAAAACCTCACAAAATAAAAATCAGTTGAAGCCAAGATATAAAAACCACAACAAAACCATCAAAATTCAACCAAAATGTCCTGATTCCTATCCACCCCAAGTTTAGCTGAGAAGTTTCCTACTCTGTTCGCCGATCGTCACACATGAGCAAAAGAGATATCCAATGACGATAGATTTCCCTCACCACTGATTGTAGTTTCCAAACCGGATTCTTTTTTTCCACTAGCCCACTTAATTGTATTTATTGACTCTCCCTCCACAATCAGCCTTCCACGTCCATATCTAACCCAAAGGGATAAGGTCTTCCTAATTTTCATGCTTGAAAATTAGGATTCTGGTTATGATTGTACCAATTTGGCCTGCATGTATGTGGAAGGTTGGAGGATAAGGGCTTGCATATGATCATAATCATCTCATGAGTGGTTGCGAAATAGATGGTCTGAACAATATGATGATGATGGCCATTCAACCTTTCATTTCTCTATCTTGATTCTGTGGTTATGATAATTGAATCAAAATGAAATTTAGGCCATATGAGTCAATGTTGTGAAAATCGAATCGTATCGTGAAATCATTATACATCTTCAACCGCAAACCGTGTTTCGTAAACCATAGTAAACCATAGAGTCGTAAGATAAGTGTTTTCCCTAAAAAATATTTAATATATAAAATAACGTAAAATATCTAAAAGGTAATAATATGAACAATTCTCTTTCTTTCAGTATTAAATAAATGTTATATAATTAGTTCATTGGAGTTCAAATTTGAATGCTCCAACTCCCAAAGTACAAGACCAGTATATAATCCAACCATACTATGAAAAGTCAATAATAAACTAAAAAATCCCAAAAAAATCAAAAGATCTTAAATGCCTATCAACCCAAACCTCAAAAATCATTAAAACAAAATGTTTCATGCTTTTGCATTTCTAATAACCCCACAATTCAACTCCACGCGGGGTAGTTCAGCTAGAAACGTTCAGCCTCAGGAAGCCGGATGGTGCGAGTTCGAGTCCCCGTGGGGTAACCTGGTAGCTATCTTGTGGGGGTGTGGGATGTCACCCGAAGGGGGGGGTTTAGTAGGGTTGTGCTCGAGGTTCCCCCCCTCCGTCATAAAAAAAAGTAACCCTACAATTCTGTTATTTATAAAAATCGTAAGATTTGTTAATCAATAAGAATCGTTCCTCTTGTCATATCATATTAATTATAAGATGTGAATCGTATATCGTAAGATTTTAACAACAAGGATATGAGCTCTATAGTTTGTATCCAACCATCCACCGTTCATTTAGATGGGTTGAAAGGGGTTTGACATTGTGGATTGGGATGTGTGTGTGTGTGTGTGTGTTTTCCTGTATTGCAATCTGTTAGGCACTGAGGCTTGATCATTCTGCTTTACATGTACATAGTTATGGAAATTATCTAGAGAGTTCCGGTTTGCCACCAGCAAATAGCAGCCACGTGCGTGGCCCACCTACGACTGATCAAAATTATGGTCACCTATGATTAACCATTTGGTTAATGCCCTTTTAATATAATTTTCTTATACGTTTCATCTATTTCTTAAGAAATTGGTGTTAAATTCAAGGGACACTCAGGGATTATTGGGGATACTCAGGGAGCTTTTATCGAGGGCAGACAAATTTTGGATGGCATTTTAATAGATAATGAATTGGTCCATATGAGAAAGAAAGTAGGAAATCGGGCTTACTGTTTAAAATTGATTTGGAAAAGGCTTATGACTGTATGGATTGGTCCTTTGTGGGTTATCTGTTTGAGAAGATGGGTTTTTAGAGGTAGATGGAGGGCATTGGATGAAGGCTTCTGTGGAGGATACGAGATACTCTATTTTGGTTAATGGCTCACCCACATCTCCAATTAAAGCTAACAGAGGACTGAGACAAGGGGATCCTTTCTTCCCCTTTATATTTACGATGGTCGGTGAAGGTCTGAACAAATTGCTTTTGAAAGCTAGGGAGATGGGCTTAGTAAAGGCTTTGTAGTTAGTCAGGGCGGGTCCAGTGATCACCCATTTACAATTTGCGGATGATATCCTTTTTTCTACAATCATGGCAGAGCTGAGGTTTTGGGCTATAGTGCGATCTTGAGATGTTTCGAATTGGTTTCTGGGCTCCGGATTAACTTAGGTAAGAGTACTCTTATTGGGGTTGGTTTGGACGACTCGGTGGTTAAAGATTGGGCTAATGAAATGGGTTGTGGAGTGGGTAAGTTGACTTTTATGAATCTTGGATTACCAGTGGGGGGTAATCCTAGACTCAAGAAATTCTGGTCTCCGGTAATTGAGAAGATCAAAAAAAGGTTGGTGGGGTGGAACAAGAAATATCTATCTTTGGGTGGTAGAGTAACTCTTCTTAAATCAGTTCTCGTCTATCTCCCTACTTATTTTCTATCCCTCTTTGAATTACCTAAAGGGGTAGCCAATACAGTGGAAAAACTTTTTTGAAGATTCCTGTGGGGGGATAGGGAGGGGAGGAAGAAAGTGCACTTGGTAGCTTGGCCGGAAGATTCTAAGCCTAAATCCAAGGGTGGTTTAGATCTGGTTCCTATTCATTTGAGGAATGAAGCCTTGCTTTGTAAATGAGGTTAGCTTTTTGGCAAAGAGGTGAACGCTTTGTGGGTTAGAGTTTTGAAAGCTAAATATGGAACTTCGAATATCAATGGATGGAATTTGGGGGAAGAAGTGGACAAGTCGGGTTCCCAAGTCCTTAAAGCGTGGTGGAGGATTTGCCAGGGTAGATCAGAGGTGGGGGATCTGTTCAGAAGACACTTACGCCTTTTGATTGGCAATGGCAATCATACTTTCTTCTGGGAAGATGTATGGCTGAGGGACAGGCCTTTAAAGATGATTTTTCCTAGATTGTATAGGGCCTCTAGGAACAAGCATACTCTAGTGAAAGATGTCTTTTGCCATATCAATCTAGGGAGTTGTGGCTCCTAGATATTAGAAGAGACCTTAGAGGTTTTGAGGTGGACAATTTGAATGACCTTTTAGAACAACTGAAGGAATTTTCGATGGATTTGGAGTGTGATGATGAGTTTGTTTGGACGGGAGACTCTTCTGGTTTATTTTCTGTCAACTCTTTGATTGAGGTCGTATCCCAGAACTTGATGGGGGTTGTGGTTTCTAAAGCCCTTATTTGGGAATCCTTGCCCTCCCAGAGTCCAATAGTTTACTTGGCGTTGTGCGAAAAAGAATTTTTTAACAAGGATGGAGCTTAGGAGAAGAGGTCTTTTAAATTCGGAGGGTGACGCTAAGTGCTCACTTTGTGAGTTGGAGGACAAATCTATTGATGATCTGTTTGTCACTTGCCCTGTTTCTTGGAGATTATGGAGTTGTTTCTTGGATCTTATGGGAATTTCTTGTGTTTGTCCTGGATTGTGGGAAGGGGTTATGGAGTATTGGCTTTTATCTGGTTTGAGATCTAGGAAAAAACTTGCTTGGAACTCGATTCCTTCTGTGGTCTTATGGTCCATCTGGAAATAAAGGAACCTGAGGGTCTTCGAGGGGACTGCATCGGATTTTAATGACGTCTTCCTAAACACCAAATGGAGACTTTGTTCTTGGCTTTGTGCCAATAAGGAATTTAGGGATTTTGAGGCTAGTGACTTGTTTCAATCTTGGGAGGGTTGTATGAAGTCTTATTGAAAGTTAGGAAAGTTCAGGCTTTGTGGTTAGCGGGAACTCAAATTTGTCCACGGCGCGCAGGCGCTTGTAGAGGTAAATTGGGATCTGCTGGGATTGGTGGCGTGCTTAGGGATCATTTGGGAACTGTAAGGGTTGTCTTCTCGGAATCTGTGGGTTCCAAGGAATCTAACGAGGTGAAACTTCTGGCTATTCGGAGAGCTTTAAGCTTAGGGACCGTCTTAGGAGGTGTTAAATTAGTTATTGAGAGTGATTCCTCCAATGCTATTAAATAGGCTAGTGGGGAGAAACGTCCTCCGTGGAGGCTTACTACTTTGGTGAGGGAAATTAAGGTTTTGTCTTTGGGCTTGGAGGTATCATTCTCGCATATTAGCCGCTCAGCCAATGGTGTTGTAGGCTTCTTTGCAAAAAATGGTGTTGATGGAGCTATTCAGGGCACTTTTCATTTATCGGAAGGATAATTTTGCTGGCTTTTGTACTTGTATTGCTTATTGGGGCTTGTTGGGTGTATGGTTCTTTTGGTTGTTCTTTTGTTTTTCTTCTCTTTTCTTTGTGGCCTATATCTCTTAGGCCCTTTCTTTGTATTTTCTGCTCTCTTCTCTTGTATCTTTTTCTTTTAATGAACTTTCTCTTAACTGCTCAAAAAAAAAAAAAAAAAAAATTCAAGGGACTTAGAAGTTTGCTCTGTAATGCAAAATGTTAATTTTAGATTGCATTACAAGTGCATTTTTGTAGAGGATGCACTTGTTTAAGTACAGAATAAGGTTCATCTGATAAAGTCTGTCACTGTTCAAAGAAGAAGAAGAAAGAAGCATAGAGGATGGTTGGAACTCATGACTTGGACCAGATTAATCATGTCTTGGCTTTCATGAACAAAAAGAATAAAACTTGGAAATATAGAAATAGGAGGAAATGATATGACATCAAGTGAATTTCCAAGTTTGGAAAGATGAAAAAGGGTGAAAACATGGTCTTTTTTAACTATATTTTTCACATATGTGAAGCCCTTTTAGGACAAAAAGTTGGAAGTATCTGAATTATTATGTATTTTATATGTGATAAACTTCCAGAACTGAATGAGAACAAATGGTACTTCTGCATGTGCTTAGTCCAGACGCCAGGGGTAAGTATCATGCCTATTGGAAAATAATTGGAATTACAAGTATGGGGGGTGTCTAACATAGATAAAGCTCTCAAGAGTGTTAATCAGTCCTTGTCCATCGAAATCAATTAGATCAAATGAGATCTAGGAAAGATCAGGTTGATCAGGGTATAGAGTTTAATTGATCACATGTGGGTCATAAATGTTCTCAAAATGGATTGAAAACCTTATCCTAGATGCATCTCAATCTGAGAATTACTATCCAAGTCATGGATCATTGATATGATGTCTACTGATGCAAATCTGTTGCTCAATGCAGTATTGGGCTTACTTTCCGTGATCAACAATTTCAACTCATGTGCCATCTTGAAAATTTTCTTTCTCCAAGACAACGAAGTCTCAAAATCCAAATCAAAATGAAGGAAATTTGAATGAAATATGATGGATTGTCCCAATGACATCAACTTCATCAGATGCGGTCCACTTTCTGATCTGGAAGTGCTCCAAATAGACACCAATACATTGGTCATGTCAACTTGAATGCAAAAAAAAAAAAAAAAAATTGCTCAAATTTACAGAAGGAGAGGTTACCGAAAGGACAAAAATATTAGAAGGGTTATCACTTGCACATTGGTTTGCATGGTATTACCTTGCACACTAGGTAGGTGATAGGTCCGTTGGAAAGGTTTTTGAGTATGAGTACTACCAAAAATCACCTTGACCATGAATCAAGCCATGTTTTTGAAAGCTACAAATTTTAAAGATTAAAAATATAATTGAATTGATTAAACTTTTGTGAGATTAAAAAACATGACTTGGTTGATTCAGTTAAGGTATTAAGGTTATCTTTTATGGGCCACATATTCGAGGAAAGACTTTTATAATGGATCCATCACCATCTTATTTGGTGGGCTCCATCCATGCCTAGGTGATTATTTCACAAAATACTCCTACTTGTGTATGTGCATGCATATGCCGTGCAGTTTGTGCCTTTCTTCTGTCTTGGGTCTCCTTTGGTCATCTCTTGGTTTACCCTTCCCTCTGTACGAATACCCCATACTTGGGCACTAAGGGCACATTTGTTTGCTTTCTCATGGGAAGAAACAAAAAAAAAAAAAAAAATCATAAATTTCATAGGAAAATATTTCATTGGAAATAGAGATGAGAATTCTGTTTCCTAAAAATATTATTTTTTTATGGTTATTGAACCTAAACATGGTGTGAGAAATCACTAGTGAAACACAAATAAATCAACCACATCCATTCAATTCATTTTATCAAAAAGATAGAGCAAGTGAGCCTTACCAATGCCCATAATTGCACACAAAAAGTGTATGAAGCCCGAAAATATGGTTCAAAATGAACTTGTAATCTACTCAAGTCACTAGCAAACATGAAAAAAAATTAGAGATTGGAGGTTCCACCAAATGCCTATAATTTTTTTTTCCGAAAGATCATCAAATGCCAAATGAAATTGTTGGGTCACATCAAGTTTGGATTAGGTCAAGTGACTTGATTTTTTATGCATGTACCAATTTACAAATGGTCAAATTAGGTCAACTCATTTATTGAGTTGAAACTCTATTCTTCTATGTTGGGTTTGAGTCAAGTTTCTTGGAACAATGTATATAGACCCAATTATCCACTTAATTACACAGGTTAACCCATGACCTTTCCATTTAATCTGACCCGAATTAAAAATGGATTGGATTTTTAAAATGGGTTTGGTTATGAGCAAGTTAGAAAAGGGCAAAAATATGAATTAGGTCAAAAAGAAGTAACCCAAATTAATATGGGCTGGCTAAGATTACTCTTAACCTAAGTCACCTGCCTAAGTTGCGCCCCTATATTTCAATACCAATAATTTCGACTCCGTACTCCCTAAACATTTTTTAATAATTTTCAAGACCCTTGACTGAGGCATGGAAGATGAGTGCAAAGTGAGCAGAAAATACCACGGAAATGCGAACAGCGGAAAATGTGGTATGGTCCAAAACTAAGTAGAAAATTGAAATTTTCCATGGAAAAGTTTTTGAAAATTTCATTTTCCAAGGAGGTCGAAAATTGACAAACAAAAGGTTATTCTATAAAAGAAGAGGGGTCTCATTTATTTTGCTCCACTTTCCATCAACCAGAAAATGGCAAGGAGTCCGTAAAATCCCAGAGCAAGTAGTCCTCTCAAAGGGAACATTTGTTTGCACTAATTTTCATATGAAAACCTGAAGGAAAACTAGGTATTCCTATGAAAGCCTTTTCTGAGCATAGTTTTCTTTGCAAGTGTTTTCATAGTAAACTAGTTTCACAATTGAGGAAAAAAGTCCCTCTTCACACACTGTTTCTCACCTCATTACCCTATGAAAAGGTACGAAATTAATTGAAGCATCACCCTACTTCAGCCTTCAACCCAACCCACCAATTGATCCAATCCCAACCTATTATTCAAACTTCACCCAAACCTAAATGGCTTGAAGCAAACCCCTTGAGTGACTTGACGTAGGTCCAATCAAACCCACCCAAATCCGATCATGTAGTCCAATCCGACCCAATTTTGACTTGCTTCAAGTTCAACCCAAACACAACCCACAATGTGATCCAAACCACAACTCAAATGAGGCATTCATAAAAAGAAAATCTCCATCACTAAAACAGTTAGGTCTAAAAAGTCATCAAATAAAGAAATAAAAAATGAGGAGTGTGTTTTTATATGTATATAATTTGGTAATTCAGGTGGGTCGGGTTACACAAAGCATGACCCTAGCTTGGCCCAAATTCAAAACGGGTCACGTGTTTTTCCCTTAAGCCAAACCCATATTTAAATGAGTTGGGTTAGTTTGCCCATATTTTGGGCTTAGTTATTAGGTTCAAGTTCACCCAAACCCAAGTTATACTCCTATTGAAATTTAGAACGTTTGGTCCTTTTTAGATCGTGTAAGCAAATGAAGAAGATGTTTTGCCTGTTCATTTTGCATGGGAAAATAAGATTTTGTTGATTTGATAAGAACATGAGGCTTTAGCTGTGTAACTTTCTTCCCTGCTTTTGCAGAGAGGTGTTTATCAATACATTCATGCTGCAACTTGTGGTGCTTTCTAATCACTTAAATGGAAGAGATACTCACATCCGTCAGATTAAAGTTTATGGCCCTCGACCGTATGTCATCCTCTTTCTTTTTGCTTTTCGCTTCATGTTGGTCTAACAACTAAAGCTGACTTTTGCGTTATGTTTACAGAAACCCAATTCCTCATCAACCATTTCAATTTACTTCAAGAGAGTTCATAACTTACTCTTCCATAAGATGAAAACTATTAGAGTTCAGCTGCTAGAATCCCCTGGGATTGGAAGTTTTAGCCATGAGTAAAAATACAATTCATCCAGATCCCAGAATCATGTGATATGAAGCAAGTTTGGTACCTCCACCCAAGGACTATATGGACTGTATGGAGTTTCTCTTGGACAAATCTCTTGAATGTTTGTTATGTACCTGAGTATTGGATCTCTTTGTTTGCCAAAGTTCCAATGTCTTTCTTGCTGGTTACACAATCCAAATACCTGGGAGCAGCTTTTAACAATGGTCTTCTTCCCTTCATTTTTGTTTTGTTATAAATAGTTGCTTACCTTGTATCATTGTAAAAGTTAGCATTATTGCTCATGTTGTATGTATTGTACCTGCGTCTCTCTCTTAGCTAGATTTGTTCAGCATTATGGATTTATGGGATACGGACTAAGAGACCTGCAATGGCTAGGGATGGAAAAAGCCCAGGTAGGGTGCAACTTGGATGGCGAGTCAAAATTTGGGTTAAAATTTGGGTTTACTATTTTTTTTTTCAACTCATATTTTTGCTTTCTTTTAACTTGTTTATAATCCATTTCATTTTAAAAACTTGAATTCATTTTTTATTGCACTGACCAATTTGAGTTGTGATAAATGGGTCATAGGTCAACCTGGATAGTTAAGTAGATAATTGAGTCTATATACATTGTATCGGTATCTTTGAAAAAAAGAGCCATCGATGAAAAAAGTCTCCACCACTTGTAGGAGCACTTTTGTTATTTGTATTCACAGGCTTTTTTGTAATTGTGCTTGAGGGATACCATTTAAAAATATGTGATTAATATCTGAGGGTTGGTTTGGCAGTCAAGAACTCGCTTGAGATGCGAGAGGTCTTGAGTTCAAGTCACTCTTAACACAAAAGGACCACTCTCGTAGTATTACTTGGTGTGTATGGGTAGGGAGGTCTGCACATGCCTCAAGGATTAGTCTGATGCTCTAAGAGGTCTGGACACTTTGGTCTTCAAATATATATATATATATATGGGGATTTTCTTATAAGGAGGAGGGAAGAGGAGGTGGCTAAAAGAGAAGCTCTTCACCTCCCCCTTTTGGGCTAGGGTTAGAGTTAGCTTTTATTGTCTTCAATAAATTTCTTGATTATTATTTCAAACTAATCAAACCTTATCTGATTTTTATGTCATTTCCTTTGGAATGATTTCATCATGTGGGGACGATGTTGCGGCGTCGATTGCCGCCACTTTCAAGATGTTGAATCACCACCAGAACATAGTTATTATAAAGAGCTAGTCTAAAATATTATCAAGTAAAGATTTAAAAAAAAAAATTGAGAAGTGTGCTCTTGTTTATATAATTCAGATAATTTTTTGGTAAATAAGGTTATACATGTTGAGATTCATTGATGACTTGTCATGTGTTTGGTGGGTTGAGCCTGAGGTGTGGGGCAACCCAATATGAAATATGTTTAAATGGTTTAATTTTTGCGTTTCATCAGTTTTGGAGTTTTTGGTGTATGGTAAAAGTCCCTAACAATTAGTATCAGAGCAAGTGTTACGTCTTATATTCAGATCGTGGTGAAGGCAATCTAGGGAAACATGGACAATTAGAGGAGATTGACGGGAAGCATGGTGGTTTGTTGTTCTATGAGTTCGCGGTGATGGAGAGTTAAAAATTCATGGATGACTTGTCACATGTTTGGTGGGGTCTAGCTAGAGTGTAGACCAACTTAATATGAGATATGTTTAAAAGGTCTGATTTTATGTGTTCCATTGATTCGAGAGCAGTTGGTGTATTAGTGAGGTCCTAACAAATACAAAACAAGACCTAGCATAACTCAAATTAAAAATGGATCAATTTTTTTTTCCTCATATTGAACCCATATTTTAAACGGATTGGGTTAGCCTGCTCACATTTTGCACTTTGCAACTCTACTAGGACTTGGAACACATTGACCCCTAATAATGAATTGAAGAAAAGAGGGGGATTTTTTTACCAATGTCTCTGTCTGTCTTTTTCGTTTTTTCATGAGTGTCTTGGACTGCTATCATGTCAAGACATGGGATGAAGTTACCCTTCTGGATATTGTAGGATTACAACTAATACATATAAGATTTGTTCTTAGGATTTACACATGAAGATTTGAATTGGATATTATTTAACTTAATAGTTTAAATGTAACATACAATTCAAACCCTTAAAATGTAAATCCAAAAAAAAAAAAAAAGGAACTCTATTAGTTGTAGTATCATAACTTAGGCCAAAGTTGTGGTACTGCAATGTCGTAAAAGCATTTTAACTTCTAGGCTTTGTCAATTCATGCAATAACATAGCAGTACAAGGCACCCTCATGGAAAGATGAATCAAACTGGTAAGAATACTTGGTGATTTCAAGGCTCACCTAAGTGGAAGTGGGAGTAACAGGCATTGCCCCAAGCGAAGATGCCACAAGTATTTTCTTGTATGTGGACTACAATAATGTTTATACACATCTTAAGGTAGATCTGTATTGAACAAGAGGCATTTAACGTTTCGGTATTGAACTAATGAGGATGATTCTATTAATTGGATCTAGTAGTATTTCCCTCTAATGAAATCTGTCAGACGTTTCGCCTCCTCTCTTTGCTGCTTCAGTACACCATGAATAACATCAACAATTGATATCATGCCGACAACTTTTGCTTCTATTACTGGTAAATGGCGAATCTGTTTGTCTGCAATTGTGAACTATTGTTAATGAGTACCTCTTAGGATCATTTGATTACCAGCAACCAGAAGTGTTGAACTCAAATGCTGTCCCATGACATGCCATTTGACTAACCTGTCATCAGTTGCATAGCTTGTAGAATGTTTGTATCAGACATCACTGTAACAAGCTTGTTCTGTGAAAATACATGAAGGAATGACGGGAGTGAGAAAGGGAAATGGAAAATCTATTGTATTATGTGGAGAGAATTTGAAAGCAGGAACCAACCTCATCAGTCATGATTTCTTTAACTTTTGTTGACTGTGAAGATCTTCCTTGGATTATTACCTTCTTCAGATAGTCTGAATTTTGATGTTCAGTTCAAGCATGAAAAAACACGCACAGTGGTTTTTAGTTTGTGCTTCCCATAATATATGACTAAACAGTGATCTAGAAGTGAAAATGTGTTAAACAGTAGAATGCTTAGTTCATGGCTAGGCAGTGAAAGTAATTAGGAGACATGAATTAAATCTTATAAACTGGTTTGGAGAATCCTAAGGACCATTTGATATGGGGAGAAAAAATTGAGGCAGAGAGAATACAAGGAGCGGGCGATAAAGTAAGACAAAAATGGAGAATGATACCAAAGTTCAAATCATTAGCAACATTTTCTGATTGACCAGAAATTAATTTGCAGTTGTCTACATATGTTACTTCCAAAGTACGGGCTGAATTGTGATTTAGTTCTCATGGGATTCTAATGGAGCTGTGAAAACTTAAGTAAATTATTGAATTCAAGAAACAACTCGACTTTTACAAGGAGATTGAATGGCCATTACCTCTTTCTGTAACAATTCCTGCAATCAGTTTTTGCTCCCCTGGCTTTACAACAACCAAAGATCCGACATTGTTCTGTGTCATCTGCAATTCATAGCTTTCAACGTAAATCCAAACTGTCGAGCACCAAAATGAACAGAAACATAGGGTTCAAAACTGCAACCCAGATAGATGAGAATATGTCTTATGACAATGATACGACGAGCAACAAAACCTAGACAAGTCCTTGTTATCTCCTTAGGTATGCATCTACATCAAGTTATATGTTGAAATGTATGTATGTTCAATGCATAAATCGATCTCTACATTCTTCACAGCATCATAAACAGTGTCATCTGTGCAGCACCAAAGCAATGGACCATCTCCATGTCCTTTTGCTTTTAGAAGATCTGCAACTGTTGTAAATTCCAATGCTTTGTATTCAGATCTTGGATCAGAGACTGTACATCCAACTCGTGAGAACACTCTGGACCTGAAAACTGTATCTTTCACATGCAAGCTCTGTACAACTCCATGCTTAAGCATGGTAATGGTTCGAGGGACTCCTCGCATTTCCAACCTGCCAAAAGAAATGAAGCCTTTATACTGAGAATGAGTCCCAACTTCCAATCCAGAACAAAAATTTTATATTTACATGAAGGACAGATACATAATTGATGGTGCGCCCGAGATTTCCATCATTCTAGTTGATGATCATAACTGTTGGTAAGCCTCATTTTATTCATTTTGGACAGTTCGATAATCCACAAATTTTTGTATGCATCCATCATTTTAACCATGTAAAAGAACTTGGGCATTTTGATCCCTCTTGACCACATCATAAGAACTAATATCCGGCATATTGCGTTCCCTTCACTCTCCCCGTGCACCCGCCCCTTCGCCCCACCACCCCCCCCCCCCCCCCCAAAAAAAAAAAAAATTCTCTCTACCACCCACTATCCATTGGATCTGTACCCAATGGATCTCATGCACCCAATGTTCTTATGGTCTGCTTTTCAAAAGCTTGGAGATGATTGCCCAATCAGAGAGCCAGGTGGGAATGGTCTTCATAATGTATTCTCGATCAATTCCAAACAGTTAAGAACATAATTATTTGGTTTTATTCATCCCTTTGTTCCATCCATGACATGATGAAACGTGGAGTTACTTAAAAGGAGAAAGGTATAACTCAAAGCCATCTTAAATAGATAAACAAAGGCTTTGGCGATGCTGATGATGATGAGATATTTCGCCTGGAAGGGGCTTAAAAAAAAGTGATATAGTTACCTGATGGAGAAGAGGACTTGAAATAGATGAACAGCTCTTGCAGCAGTGGTGAAGGTGATAATTTGAGTGCGCTGTGCTATTCCATGGGCAATTCGAGGGACAACATTTCTTGGGTTTCATATTATGTAGTCATTCCTTTCCTCTTAGAGAGAAGGGATTCTTGGATTCTTAACTTAGCACGAAATCCTCTGATACTTGTAACTGGTAAGAGGAGCAGCAAGCGTGCATATCTTACCTTGTGAAGGGCATTTGAGGAGACTGACTTCACTCACAAATCTCTACCTGATAATTTTTTTTTTTTTTGATTTTATGTTTTGGTTGATTGCACTTGTTTATTCATATGATGCCAACACACATGATTAAGAGGAGCCCACTATGTTTGGACTATGTGGTCTAACATGTTTGTACTTTTAAAAAATAGCCATTTGAATTAAATTATTGTTATGAACTTTTTAAAAATAGTCGTTTGAACTGAGTTATTAACTGAATTAAAAAAAAAAAAAATATGAGGCATTCATTTCCATCTAGGAATTTGGATTTAGTTTGACACCGGTCCAGGGGAAGTGAATCTGATGAAGCATTTGTAAGAGATGCTGGACAACAAGAGCAAGGAAAAGATAGGAATCTGTCTCAATTTGCACAGGGCAAGGGGGTTTTGGAAGGGTTTCAGATTTGGAATGAGCAGATGGCAAGGAAACCTTGCTCAGAAATCCTCTGAAAATTTTCCAAAGAATTGGATTCGATTCCATATTTATATCTGAAAGGAAAGACGTCTGCAAGCAAAACTATGTTGCTATATTAGAGCTTCCTCAGACAATCTCAACTCCAACTATCATCGAAAACCAGACCTACCTACCTTTCTCTGCTGCACAACACCATCAACTTGAAGCGGCCATGGCAGAACAGACAGGAAGGATGAGGTTCCTCTCTTGGCTCTCCGGTTGGACAAATCCGGCATCTCCCCCTCGGCTTCCTCCGCCTCCGCCCCAATCCACAGTCCCAGTTCAGAGGCCGCCACTGTTCCGCCCACCACTTTCCCAACCCCAACTCCCATCTCCTCTAACTTCTCAGCCACCATCATCCTCTCAGATCCCTTCTCCATCACAGCAAGCTTCTGAAACTCAACCACCACCTACAAAACCCACTCCCGAGTCAGAAGCAGCTCGCCCCCCGTCCCCAGCACGTACGCCACAGGCGCCACTTGCTACTCCAACAGCCGCTCGGCCCCAACCACCATCCCCCACGTCTCCCCAACCACAACCAGAAATTCGGCCGCAAGAAGCAACTCAGGTAGCCTCTGGGCCTCCATCTGGCACAGCCTCTCAACAACCACCAGAAACTCCAGCGCCCTCTCAGCCCTCATTTCCATTCCGTCCATCTTCTCAGTCAGAACAGGCAACTGGGACAACTCCTCAGCCTCCATCTCCACCTCGAGCAGCCACTCAACCACAATCAATTAGCGGAACAACCTCTCCCCCTCGGCCCCCTTCTCCGTCTCATGCAATATCCCAGTCTCAACTAGCAACTCAGACGGCAAGTCGGCCATCATCTCCATCGCTTGCCGCATCACAGTCCCAACCAACGAGTCCAGAATCTCAACCAGCAGCTTCAACACAAACGGCTTCTCGACCCACATCTCCATCTGAGGTGACTTCAAATCAGCAATCACGAGAAGACTCTCAGCTGTCACCGTCGAATGGGATCTCTTCTCAAACTGAATCGCCATCGACTCTTTCTAGGGAATCTCTTCAACCCAAACAATTGTCTCAGCCACTATCCGGAGATGCTCGGACTGCTGCAGAGGACTCAACTGAGCCGGTCCAGCGGCTCCAAACAAGTCAGCAATCAGCTGATGAAAAGGCAGAAATGAGCACTCAACCAGCTGACGTAAATAAGGCTACTGAGGTAGCGACTGAGGAAAAATCCATTCGGCGACCACAAGGAGCAGAGGACACTGCTGTTCCCGTTGAAACCATTCACCATCGACAACCAGAAACAGAGCAGGAAGCGACCAAAGATGAGAAACTGAAAACCGAGAACCAAGCACATGCACACGAGGAGTCCAAGCTACAAGAGGAGAAGGAACCAACGAAAGATACAGATGGTAAGCTTCTTGACATTGCATTGAGTTCGAAGGTTAGAGTTCATTCAGACATGAAAGCTGAAGAAAAAAGGGAAACAGCAACCCTGGAAGCCAAGCAATTGGAGGAGCAAGCCTTTATCAGTAAAGAAGATGTAGCCCCAACAGGTTCTGAAGACAATGGCCCGAAAGAAAGGCGAACAGAGAGTGGCATGCCACCAAAGGCTTTTACACCCCCTCGAGAAGAAGCATCTCTGCAGAAAAAGATTAGGGAAGGTGTTTCAAGATCCATACAGAAAATTGCAAGAGAAAATCGAATGGAGCCTGGGGATGAGCAATCGGCGAGTGTCATAACCCTTGCAGGTGAAAACAGAGGAGCATCCTTGAATGCAGGATCCAATGCGGAAAAGAAAGAAGCCCATCTCCCCATTCAAAAGGGCTACACACTCAGGGAAGGCAATGAGACAGAGGAGAAGACTGAAACGGAAGTAAGTTCTAAGGGAAGACCAAGAAGTATTCAGTGGAGTGGATTTCGGGCCATGTGTGCTTGCATCAACAACAATACGCAGAGCATAAACAACTCAATTTTCTTAAACAGTTCCTGTTCTGAAAGGAGTCCTGGGGTTCACTTGGTTTTCTCTAGCAATCGACCTCAAAACATCAAACAAAAGGAGAAGAAGGAATCCTCTGAGGAGGAGACTCATCACAAGCCAACCACTGAAAATGGAGTTCAGACTGCATAGGATTCTGAGTGGCAAATGCATTAGTAATACAGCCCAGCTGAAGTTGGCACTCTTCCTACCAAAATATCTCAAAAGACGAAGAAACAAAATAATTATATAGTATACAAAGAAAAAATGAATCTCAATGCTTAAGCTGTAATATGTTTTCATTGCTACTGGTTTGCTGCATAAGAAGCAACTCTTGTAATCATGTATACAGGTACAAATAGAATATTTGAATGTATATAAGTCATGTTGAGTAAATTAAAGTTCAATATTTATAGCGATTATGTGGACATTACAATGTTAATTGAATCTTGTCGAGAGAAATTGCCTTCGACCATACGAACAACAATATCGGAAAAACTAAAAAGCTAATCAAGAAAGAGAAGCAAAACACAACATAGAGATTTACATGATTTCCTTTCGGTATGTCCAAGAGTTCATGCCGATCCACTATGCTCAGAGTAAAAAAGAAAAAGAAAAAAGGAAGAGACGGCTCTCGATACACTTGTTCCCTCTCTCTCACAGAGCGATTGTATATACTATCCTAGTTAGGGTTTACCGTGACTGTGCATGTCCGATCAACCGTGCACTTCGGATGATTAGACTCCACACAACTTAACAAATCTCTCTGACAGTAAGAGGAAACACTCTTCAAATCGAGAATTAAAGTAACATTGGAGCAACGGAGATTCCACTGCATCTCTACAGAGCGAAAAACAGATGATGCCCAAAATAAATTTTCATCTCAATCAAATTATATACGAAACGTACACACTTCTTCCTTTGCTTGGCTGTGAAGCAAAAGGTATAAAATTATTGTGCTGAAGCTAAAATGCCAAGTGATGAGAATGGGAGGAGAAAGAACTTGGACGGCAGAATAATTCTTTTTTTTTTTTGAGGGATAACAATAAAATTTCATTAAAAGAGAAAGGGATTACAGAGAGGGAAGACAAACCAAGAGACCTAAAGCATTAGACCAAAATAAGAAAAAGAAACAAACAAGAAAAAAACCAAGAAATACCAAAAGAAATCAAATAAAAAAGATGCTTTATACAAGATTGTCAACACCCAATTTGGAGAAAAAATCAGCCACACCATTAGCCGAACGTCTGACTTTGGATAGAATAATTCTTAGGATCAGGTGTTTGAATCGAAAGGTTTTGTAGGTCATCCAAGTTTCTTCTCAATTCTCATAGGACTATAGTTTAAAAGTATTCTTAGAGAGGATGCCAACTGATGAATAATGTGGTGTTATTCATTATTGTGTTGAGAAATGGTTAGGAGTGAGAAACCGCAGGAAAACTCAGTGTAAAACCCTCATGGATAATATCCACCGTGCTTAGAACACAACAGATGAGGCCATGGGGGCTCGAGCATAAATTAAAAAAATTAATTTAAATTGATTATGAATACAAGTCACATCCATGGTTGAAAATGAGAAAAAGAGCAATGTGATTTTTAACCTCAGTGAGCCTCACAGGAGAGCTAGGTGCAGACTCGCTCATGGGCAACGTGCGAACGTCTCCCAGCCGAAAGATTTTCCTACAATATATTATACAACATATAGAATTATAAATATTTTATTAATAATTTAAGAAATGTCAAATATCATTTTAAATACCGTATGATATTTTAATCTTGACTTCAACAGAACATTCTTAGAGTTTAGAGTTACTGCCTGGAACTTGTACTCGTATATTTAGAGTAGAGTATCATTGAAATATGTTGCACCATTGGTAATTGGAGATGAAATATCACGGCCGCCTACTGACAATGGAAGCAAAGAAATAAAATTTGGCTCACGTTCACATGCAGCTGTCAAATGCTTGAGGAAGAAGCCATCATGCAAGTAATTAGGGATTTCGGGACACAGTCACGAATTATATTGTGTATTGGCTGCAATGTATCAAGAAAATCAATTGTGTATTGACCGCAGTGTGCTGAGAAAATGAATGTTGATACGTATCACTCGCAATACATCGATCCGTTGTAGCCGAAGTGCAGACGCTTGCGGATGAATGCGTATCGGCTTATTGTGGCCAATACGTATCATTTTTTCGATACAAGTGTAACGGCCACCCGTATCAGTGAACTGATATTCAAAACATCGGCCAATATTTATATTTCAAAAAAAAAAAATCTTTAAAAATCAGCTTCGTTTTGTGTTATTTATTTATTTTTTTAAAAAATATATAAAAATACTGATATTAAAATAGAAAACCAAAAGAGAAGAAAGAAATTTATTGGAATGAGTCAACTGACCCTATTTTAGACTAGGGTTATATTTAACGTACGGTTCCGATAGATTTTTATCTTTCGATTGTATGGTGTATCCATGCTATGCATACAAAATGGATGGTTGTTCTATTTTTTATCATGAAATGGTTATTTGATTTTTTTTCTTCTTTGGATATAATAAAATAGAAATTCTCGAGTTAGTAAAAATTCCTTAATTCCTCAACTTTGATAAAATTGCCAAATTTTATACCGCTGGTTCTAATCGTGAAATCAAAATGAAAATGACATTAGATACTATCTCACAAAACATTAGCTGTTTTCTTCTCTCTCTTCATCCCATATACATGGAATGCAGGCCATTTCAAATTTCCACCCATCTTCTAATATAACTGGTTCGATGTGATCCTGTTTCATAAATAATCCGGTTAGATTGTTGTTAGGTGACCTAAATTAGGTCTATATTAATTTATCTGACTAGTTGACGGGGATTTATCTTTTTTAATTACCAATTGGGTAGGATTTGTAAGAAATGTTTGGTGAAAATCTTTGAATTCAAGCAGTAGCATCTAAGGTTTAAATTTTAAAAGCGAGTATCCTTTCTATGGTTGCAGGCTAGGCCTAGCCCTGCACATTTTTTAATTTTTTTGTGTGTGAAGCTTGTCCATCTTACCAATAAATTCGGCCCATTGACATTTTTAACGCTTCTTTTCATATAGGTGTTCAAGGTCTGTTAGAGTATTTGATTAATTTTCTAAGCGTCTGCAAACCTACTTATTCACGTGTACTGAGTATAACTACGGAGAGTAGTTCTTTAAAGTGAGATAGAAATCGAACTCAAGACTTCTAATTTGTAAGATAAGTTTCTGACTAACCCACTAACTGTTTGAGATTAACGTTTTAACTTTTTTCGATCAAATTGATCTTAAAGTGGACCTTCAATTAACAAAACGTTCAAAACTAGCCCATTTAACCATGAGCTTTTGGGCAAGGCACAATCATCATAACAAATATAGCTGACAAAAATCTCAGAAAAATAACAATATCGTGATAAAAACATATTTTTATCATGAATACCGTTAAAACGGGGTCTTATCAGTAAAAATGCATTTTTATCGTGAAAAACAATAATATCAAGATTAAATGCGTCATTTCCTATTTTCTCCCCACGCTCCCACTCACCCACGGTCACACTCTCGGAACCAACGACGCCATCACTTCCGTATTTGCACGCTTCCGCACTTGCAAGGTGGCTCACCTCACCTTGCACAATTTACTTTTTTTTTTTTTTTTCTCTCGAGTGTTTAGTGGGTGGAATTTTTTATAGAGATTTCTTTTGTTATAATTATAAGAGAAATTATAAAAAAATAAAAGAAAATAATTTTTTATGAAAAAAACTTGTTTGATAAATATTAATAGAGAAATTTGATTTATCATCGATTTTATGATAATTAATAGTATTAGTGGACTTGTAACATAAATAATTAAAATTTATATTCTAACATGAATATGATTATTGAATAATATTCACGAGATTGAATAATAATATTCCATTCTAAAAAAAAATATACAAGTGTCCGTAGATTGCATCAAATAAAATTAATGTAAAACCTCATAAACATAACTCGAAATAGATTTTTAATCTTTACATTCCACCTGTAAAATTTGAAAAAAAAAATTACATATAAAATTATTTTTAAGTCCTATCGAATATCAAAACAAATGAAATAGATCCATCATTTGGTGGCTCTCTGCTTAAATATATAGGATAACGTGTCATACTCCAATACACTAATGACCACTTAACTTTTTTTTCACCTTCTCTCTTTATATTTTCCCGTTAAATTCACGTTAAAAATCTGAGAATTTAAAAATATCCCACTATTTATAATTGCCGTTAATATTATAAGAACGAGATTTGTGACATTGGGCACAATAAGTGGCTAAAATACTCAGTATTCCTTTCTTGCATTTAAATTACTTGGTTGCCAAAAATATGAGAAATCGCTCAGTCCATGAGTGTAGTAAATATAATGGTTCATACAAAGTTATAGTTGGATATTGTTGTGTTATTTTATATATTTGTTAGTAAAAAAATTTAGAAATATTTAATTTACATTTTTAAAAGGTATTTTCTTCTTTTAATTTTTAAGAATCTTAATTTTAAGGTAGAGTTTTTCAAAAAAAAGAAATAGCTTAAATTTTTTCTTAACATGTCAGAGAGCGAACTCCATAGAGTTGTTCATATGAAAAGAGGCAGGCTATAAATGACAACTACTTACGAGTAAATCGTCTTAGATTATCTCTTGGAGAAACAAGAAAGTTCCAAGTGTTTTCTTGGGACTCATGAGCTGATAAGATATTTCATTGGAAAAATTGTAATATAATTTTTTAAAAATCCAACTGTCACAAAAAGGAAAAAAAAACTATTAGAATCTATAAAATCTGATCATCAGAGATGTACTATTGATCCGAAATGTACCATCAATCTCTCTGCCTTTTTTGATTTAGAACAAAGCCGAATTAAAATATGATAGGTGTTAAGGACCAATACAGATTGGCTAGAATGAGTATCAGTTGATAAGAAATATTCCCTCTATCCCAATTTAGTTGTCTCATGTGCATTTTAGGACTTTCCCAAAATTGTTGTCTTATATGCATTTTGGAAGAGTTAAAGGATGTTTGAGAGAAGTTCGTAAGCCTTTTGAGAGTCCTTCCTTAAAAAAATCAAAATTTTAAAATGGAACAACTAAAATAGAACAGAAGGAGTAGATCATAACAATGTGAATCCAAGTTCAATCACACATGCCACGATATACATAGTCTCAATCTCAGAAAATCACCATCATTTATTACAAAAAGACTTTTCAAAATTTTCTTTTTCACTCAACTCTATAACAATCATATTTTTTAGGGTGGCCATCCTAACACGGGAATACTCTTTTAGTAGACACGAGTTTTCCGAATTTCCCACTTTGCCCCCATCCGCATAAATCGACTCAATTCACTGAAAAGTGAACCGATTTATATGTAAAATGATCTGGTCGGTGCACCGATTTGAACCCTCAAGAAATCGGTGCACTGATTTTCAAGTGATCCAGTCGGTGCACCGATAAGTGAACCGATTCACTGGAAAATGAACTGATTTCTGCATATGGATGAGGGGTAAAATGGGAAGTTGACTAAAACCTATACTTCCTAAAAGATAACGCCCGTGTTAGGACGCCCACCCTATTTTTTATTCCTCCTTATTCTATCATCATGTCCTATTTTACCACTTCAATCAATCATCATACTTAACACTTACTGCCTATCTTTTCTTTAATGCTCAATAACTATTTCATGTTGTAAGTCCCATTCTTAAAATATAAAAGTAAATAAACAATTAATGAGATGTGAGGTAGCAAGTAATACCTATGCCAGTTTTAACATCTCGTTTAGACCTCTCAAGTAAGAAAAAAAAATTAGGTTTGCACTTTTTCATTTTCTAAATTTGTACTTCTTAATTAAGTCTACGTTGTCAACTATTGGCTGAGTACCTTCCAATTTTGAAGATTTCCCACGAGATATTCGGTCTACAGAATCCAAATTATGAGCCTCATCACATTGAACAGGTGGAACTATTTAATCTACATATGAGATGCTAGTCCACAAGTAAAGAAACGTAGAATTTTAGAGAAAATACAATATAGTGTACGCATTCAACTATCATAATACAAATAAGCATACACATACTACACGTGTAGCGTTACGACTTATAATTAGAAGTTATAGAGGGAGATCTAAGAATTTATAAAGGACTTAGGTCACTCCATTTGAAATGCTAGTCTTTTGAATTGGATACTTAGGTCCCAATACGTAATATATCCTTAACAACCAATACAAGTGTCAATATTGAAACCCGACTGTAATACTAAAGAAAATTATAAGGAAACACATTTATTATCATATCATCATCACTAATACATTCCATTATTGTAAATATATACAAAAATATGTAAATTACTAGTAATTCATGCATGTTACTTTATCCTAACTTAAACATCTTCCTTACCGTCTTAAAACAAGTGATATGACAGACATCCATGTTAGAACAAGTGCACTGCAATGTATGTACAAGTGAGTTAATTAGTTGTATCCGTCCTTAATTAGATGGCCTAAGATTGCTTGAAGTTACAAAAATACACCTCCTTCAAAATAAATAACACTTATTAGTCTTTATTGACTGGTACGTGAGTTGGATAATAATAGGTTAATAGATAATAGACCTTCTCATGCAAGAAAGCGGCTTCTCTTTCATTGACTTGCCTTCTTTCTGTAAACACCATATATTATTATGAAGGGGACCGATCACGTTCTCATCGTTTCCAGTCTACCTTTTCTTCATTTCTCTCTGTTTCCCAGTAAAAGCTTTTAGCATTTCCCGAGGAAGAATAAGGTACAAAATCACACGGATATGGCAATCTCTAGAGGAAATTCGGTTTTATGGCTTCTCTTTGCTCTTTCTTCCTTGGCTATCTTTGCTGCAAATTCTTCATCTTCAATTCTTATAAGGGTCGATCACTCAGGAAAAGGAGATTATAAGACGATTCAAGCTGCTATCGACTCCGTTCCAAAAAACAATACTGATGAGATCTTCATCTGGATTAAGCCCGGCACTTACAGGTGCATCTCTCTCTCTCTTTTATACTCTATCTGTTTCAAAATTATTTATCCGATTCATTTATTTTCAGCTCCAAATCATATTTTAACGTGATCGGAATACCATCTTCTTTTATAAGTTTTGACTTGTCCAAATAATAAAATACTAAATGATCTTTAAGAAATATTTTTTTTTGAAATGGGAAAAGTAATTTAGAGGTGGAGGGAATATGTATAATTGAAAGTTGAAAATATATTATTAAAGAATTTGATGATAATATTTTCAAAGTTCTGATGGAGGTGTAGGCGTGATAGTGTTACTATTAGATCTCTTGAATGCGATTATTTCTCACACAAATTTGTACGACTTTTCTCTGTAAAGATCATATGAACTGCTTTGGTTTTGAAAAATAATAGCTGTAAAAAAAAAAATGCCCCAGCAGAAGTTTTGTTCAAGTTTATGGTGTTCTTACATGGAGCACAACAGTTGATGTCCATTCACCTCAATAATTTTATTTTGGACTTATCAAATTGAAAGCTAAAATAATTTAATTAACTCCAATTTGAACAGTCCAATAACTTATATAATCTATATCTATTTTTATGGGACCCACTTTTAATAAGATTAGAGAAATTTTGAACTTAAAACTCTAAGATTTTCTTACACCTCCTCCTGTATACAAGATAATCTGAGTTTTCATCATCTGGTCATGATGTAAGAAAGCCAATTAGGAGTTTGGAAATTACTTTGTTTACATAAAATAGGCTTGTCCAGCAGATAAATAGACTGACTTGGTATTAGGGTTTTTTTTTTTTTGCCAACTAAAGTTATTCTTGAATGTAGTCACATGTGCCATGTCAATTCACCACATTGAATGGTTGTAGAAATTATCACGGCAAATTTTAAAAGAAGTCTTAGATATGGTCATTTGATATTAAAAAAAAACTAGAGAGCAATTGAGTTTATTGTTGGCCAAGCACAAATTCAATTACAAAGTGCTCAAGCAGTGAGCCAGGATCTTCCAAATAAATGGGTCAGGATGGGCCGACTCTGTGAAGAAACAGGTCTTAAAATGACATCTTAATCTATTTCAAGAGGGAAATAAATTTGGCTAAATTAACTTATTAATATTTCAAAAATGATAAATGGATAAACACATTTAAAAAGAATCAGAAGGTAAATTAGATTTAACAACTAAATGAAATTTAGTGTGGTATCTTCACGTAATACGTGTATGACTCTTTTTTTTTTTTAATTTATAAAGAAGTGATTATAAGATACCTATCAGAATATAAATGAGGTAATAGAGAATTTTGAGAAGTTATCAAACAAGCACTCAAATGCTTGAAAAGTCAACTAGTTAGAAAATCCTCAGGTATTCACATTTCACATATGAATATAATTTTTTATTTTATTTTTAAGTTTAAGGTGGCGGGTCAAGCAAGCGTAGCGTCCCTTAATTAGGGTTCGATCCATTAACAATGTTAGACTAGCAAGTCTTTTGAACAGCAAATTATGAGAACTTGTGTTGGAGTGAGATCCATTGACATCCTTCAAGTCGAGAACCCATTTGCAAGTGCATGGGTAAGTAACCTAAAGAGGGTTGGCTGTTGGCCTGACAGTCAAGAAGCTTCCTTCATGAATGAGGTTTCGAGTTTCATTTATGTTCAAACACTACTCCTCATGGAATTACTACTTATTGCTGAACCTTGTATGTGTGTGTTAAGAGGTGTGCACATGCTCTAAATGAAGAATTAGTTGGATAAAGTCTCCATGGGAAAAAAAGGTGCATGAGTAAGTTCTCCCATTTGAATTTGGAAAAAGACCAAGAGCCTACTTTGGATGAAAATCTCTCATATGTTTAGGTTTTAGGAGGAGGCTAACAGATTGGAGTTTCAATGGATAAATGTTTGCTGCATGGTTAATACCTCCTATTAATGTAAATACTTAACTCATAGTAAGAATTTATAAATTCTAATTGTGAATATCAATGTTAGATGGATCAAATAAAGGTCTTTTGATGGTGTTTTTATTGCTCTTCTAAAAATAGAAGAATTTTTATAAAAGATGGTACAAAATCTTTAAAATGAAAGAAAAATGATAGTTGAGCAATATGTATTCTTTGTCGACAACAACTATCTAAACAAGTTATTTGGAAGAAAAAAAAATCCATTTTTAGTTTCCTTGTCATTTTAATAGAACTTAAATGAATCTTTTTATTGCTAATTTAGATTAACTCATTTTTATGTATTTTAACATATAAAAGATAAAACATTTATTAGATGATTTACTCAATCATGAGATGGGTGATATATGGAAAATAATAGTGATATCAGTTTTTATTCTAAGAATCTTAAATGATGACGATATGTATAAAAAAAAAAAAAAAATTCAATGTTCTTAATAAATAAAAAGATAACTACCCTTATAATTACCAAAAAGTATTTTTCACTCTTCAGCTTATACTCTTATGGAACCAAAATTTTGTAAAATTTTACTTACATAAATGTGGCAAAAAAAAAAAGAACATTTGAGAGACGTTCCTTAGCTGCATGCATGCACAATAAATTTTGACATTGTCAGATTAAAATAATTAATTCACTCTTAAATTAATCTATATGATAAACATAATTAATAAATTATTTGATACTACAACATATCCACGAAACGTGGCACTTGCCAAGTAAATGGTCAATTCATTGGTGGATCAAACTTTACCAAGTAAATGGTCAATTAATAGGAACGCTCAAAGCGGCACTTGACACGTTCATGCTCACCTAATTCTTTGATTTGTTATTTGTTCTCTTATTTGGTCATTTTAAATTTTTAATAGGTCATTTTAAATTTTTAATAAAGTGAAAAAACCTTTGTACTTGACAAGAATTACTATTATTATTATTTTTTATATTATAAAAGATGATTTAAACAGGGGACAATCTTTTTAATTGAAAAAATAGTGTTCATTTTCAAGTGTGATGTGAAGTAAGACGGTCGGTTTTTATGATTTATGACAGAGTTAAATGGAAAAATACAATTTAAAAAACCAACTTGAAACAGATAAAATTTTGAATTTTAGAGAGATTGGCGAGTGTTTTTTCTTTTGAAAATTAGTGTTGTGCAAATCACTTTCTTGAATAGATGCTATTAATTAGTTGATACTTATCAATTTTCTTAAAAATAAAGAAGTTGACAATTACATGTATCATATATTTCTTTGTTTGAGTTTTGAACATCAATCAATATCAAAATATAGATCTAATTTTTATTTTTTTTTAAATTAATATTCACACAATCAGTCTTTTAGCTGTCGGGACTTGGATTTTCCATTGTGAACTGGTTTGTTTCAACCTAATATCAAATTTGTTATGAAAATCATTTAGATGATGAGAATTATTTAGTTGAAAAGATCAAATTAGAATGGGAGGAATTGTATCTCAAATGGTACCATAAATTCAATTCGAAGAGAAGAGAAATAGTGGAAATGGCAACTTTTGAGAAATGATAAACAATGTATTAGTTTGCAATAGATAATTTCTCATAATCAATTGTATTTTCAAGTATAAATGCTTGATATCAAGCAATCTTTCAAAAAGAAAAGGATTTATCAAATTTAATTATGAATACTAAGCTTAGTTGCAGTAAATGAATTTAACAATATAACGTTCATAACAATGGTGATGATAATAATGCTACGTTGATATCTTTTCTTTGAATGCATGTTTAACAATATCAATATATAATTGGTACACAATGTTATTAAAACAATATATAATTATCCACATAGGTGTAACTCAACTAGTTGCCTCCTGCCTCAAGAAATGAGAGGTTGTGGGTTCGAGCCCTTATGGCCTAACCTTGGTGTGCCCTAGGGGTTGTGGACTCACCCGTGAGGGTTTTACGCTGGGTATTCTTTGATTTTCCACACGTAAATTAAAAATATATATATATATATATATATGAAAAAGGCGACAAATACCAGCTTGAATCATATTTTTGATACACTGACTGATATTTTAATATAGATCCATACGATTCCTCGAAGGGTAGGTCGACAAATGATCAGGCTGACAATAAAAAAACTATATAGCTGGGTAGATTATTATAAGAGCTATCTTATTTAAAAATGAGATTTTTTGAATCATCTTATCCTTTATTATTTTAAATTTAAAAATGAATTATTAGATTTTTTTTTTTTTACTATTCTAGTCAATCCAATCGTGAAAATGTATCAAATGAATATTATAAAAGTTTGACATTCATTTTATAACTCAGATTCATCACCTTACATGAGGCTGTTGTGTCCAGGCTTTGTGGTTATGTCCTTAGAAATATGATATGATTTTTGAAAAATTTCCATAGTATTGCTTTTTCTTTTTCCTTTTTAATTTTATTTACCCAAAAGTTTTCAGCAAAATGATGGAGGCCCTGGTGCCAATATTTCAAGAATCCATGTTGAAGCTTTTCTCCTGTCTTATCACGGTAATTGTTGGACTGACTTGGTCATTGATTTGATGAAATGTAATGTACACTGCAGAGAGAAGGTAGTGGTTCCAGCAGATAAACCCTTCATAACACTGAGTGGGTCGAGTGGTGGCTCCACCCTCATAACTTGGAGCAGCGGTGGTAACTTAGCCGCTTCTGCTACTCTCTCTGTTCTCGCTCCTAATTTTGTTGGACGATTTCTCACCATTCAAGTAAGTTTCTACGTTATTACTCGATATTGGAAACTGGGAAGTATCAGACACACTCTTGAATCTTGGACGAATCACTTTTTTCAGATTATTCTTTTATTCATTATCTTTAATCCATTCGGGCAAGCCCAGGCTTAAGGCCAAATTGGCGGCTGCTTAAGGCCCCCAATTTGACCAATGGGCTAGGGTCCCCACCATGCACTTTCCGGTAGGATCTAGCTTTTTAGATTTTCAAATTCTAATTTAAAACCATAGGAGAAGATTCGTTATGAAAAATCAAATGATTTAGATATGTGCATTTCTATCTCATAGTGAGTATGTGAAGATAACATATTGCATGGTTGATCCTTTGCAGAATTCGTATGGGCCTGGGGCCCAAGCCGCGGCCCTCTTAGTGACTGGGGACAAAGCTGCATTTTATGCATGTAGAATGCTTTCTTTCCAGGATACGCTCTTCGACGACGCAGGCCGGCACTACTACAAGAACTGTTATATTGAAGGAGGCACTGATTTCATCTGCGGAAATGGGCTTTCCCTGTTTGAAGTGAGTTTTTGAGAAAATTACTTTCTCAACCCATGTCTAAAGTCATGCCATCCAGTTCCGACCTATGGTGGATGTGGACAGGCCCAAAATTATCAACACCAGGTGATCTGATAGTCAGATCAGAAGCCATAAAATGAATCTGTACAAGAAAAATGGCAAATCCTAACATTTAAATATGAAAAATCAGACCTGGACCATGACATGAACCCAACCTGGCCTATGTTGTCATCTTATCATCATTTATCAGCTTGTTAAACTGAATCAGAAGTTGAATCGACAAAACTAGACAAGAAAGAAATCAAATTTTGGGTTACTTGAGCAGATGACAATTCGAGTCAAATTTGAGTTTCATGTTTTTTCCAACTATTCTCTTTTTACTTTAACATGACAAATAGATAGAAGGTAACATTGGGTCTCTTCCACTGGTGGTTTTTCAGAAGTGCCATCTACATTCGCTTTCGACAAAACTAGGTGCCATCACTGCACATGGGCGATCATCGGTGACTGAGAAGACGGGCTACAGTTTCATCAACTGCAAAATCACAGGGGCGGGTACTGCCCTCTTAGGAAGGCCATGGGGAGCATATGCAAGGGTGGTGTTTGCTAACTCATACATGTCTAAACTGATAGCACCTGAGGGATGGAATGACTGGAACGATCCTCTTAAGCAAAGGTACCAACACTTAAATATGATAAGTCTCTTATCATGTCACAAATACTGTCGGTGTTTTCAAATTTATCATGTTTTTATCAGCAAAATACTATTATAGCATTAATAACGTGTATATATCAGCACGACGGTAAATTCTCGATAAAATTGTGTTAAAAACCTTTTCTAAGAATATAGTTACAATAAAATTCGATTACTGCAATGACAATGGAGACTATCTGAGAATTGAGTGAAGATGACCTATTTATGGTTTTTCTATCTCTTCCTTTTCTCTAAAAAGAATAAATCAAAATTATGAAACAGTTTCTAAGATACATATTCAATTCAATGGCTTTGAGATAGTCAGAAAATAGATCAAATGACAGAAAGAGGAAAACAAGCTCAAATTTAGTCAAATTATTTAGTCCATTTTATAAAAAAATAAAAAATTCACTTGAATCCATTTATTAAAAAGAAATTGAAAGACTTGGGTTTACTGTGTTTTGATGTCACAGGACTGCCTACTTTGGAGAATACAAAAGCTATGGGCCTGGGGCCAATGGTTCAAGTAGAGTTGGATGGTCACATCAACTTTCAACCGCTGAAGCAGCTCCCTTTCTGACCAAATCCTTGATCAACGGCCAGGATTGGATTAGGCCACTGCCTTCTAGTTTTAGAAGTTCATCATCTTCCACTTCAGTAAACAAGGACGGTGGACAAAACTAGATCCACTTACTCATCCAAATACACCGGAACTTAATTTCTAGAATCTTCTGTATATGATTTTCCCTCTAATTCTTTTATTGGTCATGTATTTTAATTTGTTTAATTGTCACCTAAGCAATCGATGCATTTGTATTTAAGTGGCAAATAATCTAAATTATTTCTCTTTTTATTGTCAGTCTGTTGCATTAAGTGTAACAGGAGTTATGACAGGATGGATCATCTAAACTCTATAGCAAAGTTCTTTCTCGTAACAAAAATCACATCCAATAAGTTCTCAAGTATTCTATTCATTTTTAATCAGCTGATCGTATAAAAGTCGAAATAAATAAACGTTAAAATAAAAATTAATTATAGATTTCAAATTCTAGAATTCAAAATAATAAAATCAATTTCTCAAAAAAGTTTACTAAGCAAAGAGAACAAAGATGGATGGTCAAAGTTGGAAAATGGATAGAATTATAGGCCTCATGGATATATATAATTTTGTTTAATTAAATATCAGTTATTTACATGTTCAAATATTATTTTTAAGTTACGACTTCAAGAATTTGAAATGTTTTTAAAAAAATGATGAAAAATTACAAAAAATTATAGAAAAAATGGTAAGTGATCATTAAATAAATCTTGATTAAATTTGTATATTAAATGTTTATGATTTGTTTTCATGTTATTAAAGAAAAATGAAAAATTACTAGAAATAACTATTATTAAAAATCTCCATTAACAATCCTAGACAATTTGGAGTGACGAGGATTTGGGATTAACAGGTGTTGAAATCGTGTAAACAAAATATTTATTTTGATTTGTTTACAAAAAGGAAAGAATGCAACAATCTTACCCATAAAGGCATTTTTATAGGCGTTTGAACTAAAATAATAAAAATTGTTACGAATACCATATAAACACTTTATTTTTCTCCTTACCATAAAAACATCAATGGCCTTATCATATGTACAATTTCCAATTAAATTGTGTGATAAAAATATGGAAATTTTTATCTAAAATTTATCACAAACAATAGGAGGAAATCAAGGAATAACAGTTACATCAAAGGAGAATTGCACGCAACTGATGAGCAATGGCTAACACCATTACCATTTTTGGCAAATAAAAATATATCGAGCAATGTTATTAATTTTTAACTAAAAAATATGAAATATCAGCTGATTTTATTTCTTTTATATTTTTAATTAATTAAAAAATCCAAATAATAGCTGATTTTATTGCTTCTCATTTTTTTAAAATCAAATATCAGCCGATATATAAAATGTCAGCCATGGGGAGGCTTTATGCAAGGGTGGTGTTTGCTAACTCGTACATGTTTAAAGTGAAAGCACTTGAGGGATGGAATGACAGGAACGATCCCCTTAAGCTAAGGTACCAACTCCCAATATGAGGCATAGTCTCTCACTATGTAATAAATATCGACGGTATTTTCAAATTTTATCATATTTTTATCGGCGAAATACTGTTACCGTGTTAATAATATGTATTTATCGGCACGACGTTAAATTCTTGATAAAATCGGATTAAAAATGCAATAAAAGATAATATTGCTATAATATTCGATAAATTTCCAAGAAATTCCTTATTACAAATTTTGTTTTATTAATATTTTCATTTATTCTATGTGAAGGCCCCAGTCTAGAAAGCCCAGGCGGTTGAGCCCAGTGGCCATAAAATCAATAAAATGGGCCACTATTGGTCCGACAGATAGACCACAGTTGGCCCGACCAACAACAGATGGCTGGCTGGGCGTGTGGGTGTAGAAAAAGTCCCACATCGCCTAGGAGCAGTTTGTTAAGGTGGTATATAAGAGGAAACTCACTCCCAACTTAGCAAAACTTGTTTTGGGCATGTGAGCGAGGCCGAACCTAATGCAAAGTTGTGTGGGCCTTTTTGGGCCCAGAGCGGACAATATTCTGTCAGGTCGGATCGCTACAAATGGTATCAGAGCTCAACGCTTTAAACCCTCTGGTATGGGCCCCTTGCCCCTCCCTGCAGGTATACAGTGTAGTCGAGCTGAGCCAAGGAAGACTCTGGGCCTAAGTGGGGTGAATTGAGGCCCCGGCTTAGAAGCCCAAGCAGCCGAACCAAGCCAGGGAAGCTCTGAGCTTAAGTGGGGTGGATTGTGAAGGCCCCAGCCCAGAAAACCCAGGCAGCTGAGCCCAATGGGCTACAAAATCAAAGAAATGGCCACTGTTGGTCCGACCAACAAGGCACAATCTGTTTGGTCGACAACAGATGGTTGATTGGGCGTGTAGGTATTGAAAAAGTCCCACATCGCCCAGGAGCAGTTTCTAGAGAGGGTATATAAGAGGGTGCTCACCCCCAACCGAGTACAAAGCGTTTTGGACTTGTGAGTGAGGCCGGGCCGAATGCAAAGTCGTACGGGCCTTTTTGGGCCCAGAGTGGATAATATTGTGCCGGGTTGGATTCGGATGGGATTGTTACATTCTATTTTTATTATTTTTTAAATATTATATTTTTGACGAGATTTTCCTGTTAATTTCTTTATAAAAACTTGAGAATTTGAAAATATCTCGATATTATCAATCATCTTTAATATCTTGAGAACGACTTTTGTGATAACGGACTCTCCCATCAATATCATTCTAGGTTCTTTCTAAATTTTAAGAGAGTAAGAGAGAAATTTATTGCACACTTGAGAATGATGCAATTTAAGTTTATTGCATTTGTACTTAGGTGGCAAATAATCACGGTGAGCCCTTAGATCCCCTAAAATATCAGGGGCCTTAGGCAGAGTGAGATTTTAGGGGCCCTTTGTGACTAGCATAGTAAGGAGTTTAAGTGTGTGGGGCCCTTTTTATCTAGAGGCCTTAGGCGACGGCTTATGTCGCTTATGCCCAGGGCCGGCCCGGCAAATAATCTAAATTATTTCTCTTTTTATTGTTAGTATATTGCATTAAGTGAAAGTTATCTATTATTTATTATACACGAGTTATGACGGATTGGATCATCTAAACTCTAAAGCAAAGTTCTTTCTCATAATGAAAATCATCATCAGATATACTATTCTGTTACATCTATCACATGTTCTCAACTATTCTATTCATTTTTAATCAGTTCATCATATAAAAATCCAAATACATAAACTTTAGAATAAAAATAACTTATCAGTTTCAAATGCTAGAATTCAAAATAATAAAATCAATTTATCTAAACAAGGTAATAAGTTTACTAAGAGAAGAGAAAAAAATGCATGGTTAAAGTTGGGAAATGGAGAGTAACGATGGAACTTTTAGATGATTCACGTTTTGTTTAAGATGAATGTATTTCTTCTCCTTTTTATTATTTTATTTCACATGCAATTGATGTAATTTTCAATTATTCTTTTATTTTACTTGCATTATGAGATAAGTCATTTTATTAAAAATGTTAGTGTTGTAGTTTTGATTGTTTTCACCATCATCTTCATCATTCGTAATCGTTAAGTTTCTTAGAGCACTTGACTAATCATTAAGTCATGTGCAAACCTTCCTATATAATTATATTGAATAAGTGTACGAAAAATGACCCTCTCAGTAAAATAATCTTACCATATGTAATTTATGTTTGTTCTTACCATAAAAGCCTTTTCGTAGGCGTTTGAATTTAAATAAATACCATATAAACACTTTATTGTTCTCCTTACCATAAAAAACATCACTGGCCTTATCATATGTACAATTTCCAATTAAATTGTGTGATAAAATATGGAAATGCTTATCTCTTACTTGTCACCAGCAATCAGTGGAAATCAACGCAAGTGATGAGCAATTATTGATGTTTGCTAGCTACCACCATTACCATTTTTGGGAAATAAGAAAAATATCGAATGATACTATTGATTTTTAATTAAAAAATAAAATATCAGTCGATTTTATTTCTTTTATATTTTTTGTAAATAAAAAAATTCAAATAATAGCCGATTTTATTGCTTTTTTTCTTTTAAATTAAAAAAAATAAAAAGTAATTCACTCTTATATTATTAATCTACATAATAAAGATATAATTTATAAATTATTTAACACTCTACATTGGTGGGCCAAACTTTTGCCAAGTAAATGGTCAATTAATAGGAACGCTGAAAGCGGCACTTGCGACGTACATGCTCACCCAATTCTTTCATTTTTGTTCTCTTATATATAGGGTTCTACTTCAAACAATCATGAGACAGACCATCTCATGCAAGAAAGAAAGAGTGAGAAGTCTAGATAACACGATATATTAAGGGAATCGAGGATTTATTTATTTGTGCTGTGATTGATTAATTATTTGTGCATATTATATTCCCAACAGAATAATGACAATCCTTAAAGGAAGTTCGGTTTTATGGCTTCTCTTTGCTCTTTCTTCTTTGGCTACAAAATCTTCCTCTTCAAAGGTCATTAAGGTCGATCCGTCAGGAAAAGGAGATTTTAAGACGATTCAAGCTGCTGTCGACTCTGTTCCAACCAACAATAATCAAGAGATCGTCATCTCGATTGAGCCTGGTACTTATAGGTGCATCTCTCTCTCTCTCTCAAATTAAGATAAATATCTATTCGATAATTTTATTCTTGGAGATTATCACGGCGAATATGAACACAAGTCTTAGGGCTAGCGATCCTCCCACAGGCATTTTGTGTAACGGGATATGGGTTTTAGGGTATTGTCTATTTAACCCTTCTACTGTCATACGAAAGTAGTTAAAAAAAAAAAAAAAACAGTTATCTAGTCAGCGATCCGATTTGTTGCTCTATATGGAAAAAGCAGTCTCACGTAGATAAATTTTAATGATTCGATCAGTGAGCAGATTTATACAGCAGTGGAAGGTCTGTAATCCGATGAATAGGTGAATGACAATTTCAGATTAAAAATGATAAATGAGTAATGCAGAGATATAGTGAAAATGTCAGCTTTTCAGAAATGATTAAGAATGAATCAGTTTGCAATAGATAATTTCTCATAATAAGTTGTGTTTTCAAGTATAAGTGCTAGATAAACAATCTATCAAAAGGAAAAGTATGATATGATTTTTGAAAAATTTCATTCAAGTATTGTTATTTCTTAATTTTTTTTACTCAAAAGTTTTCATAAAAAATGGAAGACGTGCCAATATTTCAAGGATCCATTTTGAAGCTTGCTCTATATTTTCTTCTGATTTATTATGGTTTTTGTTGGACTGATTTGGTCATTGACTTGATGAAATGTAATGTCCACTGCAGAGAGAAAGTAACTGTTCCAGTAGATAAACCCTTCGTAACAATGAGTGGCTCGAGTAGCGGCTCCACCGTTATAACTTGAGCAGCGGTCGGAACTTAGTCTATTCCGCTACTCTCACTGTTCTCGCTCCTAATTTTGTTGGAAAATCTCTCACCATTGAGGTAAGTTTCTACGTTAATACTCGATATTGGAAAGTATTGGACACCGTTGAATCCTCTAAGGAGTCACGGTTAGAAAATAATTATGTTATATAACATTTTTAAAGTAGAACTCTGCCAAAAGGTATTCATTGATAGAAGGGTTCTTCAAGTATCATATAGAGTCAAATTAATTGATGTAGGAGTTTTGTCACTTCACACCACTATGATTATACAGTTGTATATGGAAACTTCAGACCTGTTTTCACATGTACTGAGCACGCGAAATGATACCATATTAGAAAATCACGATTTGATAATATTCTTGAACTAGAAGTCAAAGGTCCCTCTTGTATTGAGTCGCTAGTTTGATGTGTTTCTATCCCATATGTTAGTATGTGACACATAACATATTGCTCGGTTGATCTTTTGCAGAATACATTTGGGCCCAGTGCTCAAGCCGCGGCTCTGAGAGTGTCGGGGGACAAAACTGCATTTTATGCATGTAGAATGCTTTCTTTCCAGGATACGCTCCTTGACGACCGAGGCCGCCACTACTACAAGGACTGTTATATTGAAGGAGGCACGGATTTCATCTGCGGAAGTGGGTTTCCCTGTTTGATGTGAGTTCTTGAGAAAATTATTTTTGAGTTTCAAGTTTTTCCAACTTTTCATTTTTTATTTTAGAATCTCAGTGCCGGCTCAGAGAACCCTTAAAATTTGAGGGGCTAAGGGGCCCTACTCAATAAGCTGTAAAATCTCAGGGATTCTACTGTAAAATTATTTTTTAGACCTGTTATAGGGTCTTTAGATGACACCTTCTACTGCCTAATGCCAAGGTCGGCCCTGAACAATGCAATTAGATAGAAGGTAACATTGCCTCTCTAGATAGAAGGTAACATTGCCTCTTCCACTGGTGGTTTTTCAGAACTGTCATCTGCATTCAACTTCGGCCCAAGCAGGCGTCATCACTGCGCATTGCGCATCGGCGGCTGAGAATACGGGCTTCTTTTTCGTCAACTGCAAAATCACAGGGCGGGTACTACCCTCTTAGGAAGGCCATGGGGACCTTATGCAAGGGTGGTGTTTGCTAAGACAAACATGTCTAAAGAGATAGTACCTGAAGGATGGGAGGACTGGAACAATCCCGATAACCAAAGGTACCAACACCCAATAATTTAAAATCTAATGCAAATGTTAAAAACAGATTGAAAGACTCAAGATTCTGACGCAGGGTTTACTGTCTTTTGATGTCACAGGACTACCTACTTTGCAGAATTCGAAAACCCTGGGCCCGGAGGCAACGGTCCACAAAGGGTTAAATGGTCACATCAGCTTTCAAGTGATGAGGCAGCTCCCTTTATGACCCAATCCTTGATCAACGGCCAGGATTGGATTAAGCCACCTAGTTCTTGAAGTGCATCATCTTCCACTTCAGATAAGGAGGACAGTGGACAAAACTAGATCCACTTACTCATCCAAATAAATTGGAACTTAATTTCTAGAGGTTTTTTGGATATGATTTTCCTTCAATCATTTTTACTGGTCATGTGTTTAATTAGTTTAATTGTCACCTAAGCAATGGATGCATGTATTTAGGTGGAAAATAATTTAATTTATTTCTCTTTTCATTGTCAGTCTCTTGCATTAAGAGGGAGTTATCTATTATTTACTATACACGGGTTATGACCGGGTCCATCATCTAGCTCTAAAGCAAAGTTCTTTTCTCATAACAAAAATCCTTATCAGATATACTATTCTGTTTCATCTATCACATCAATTAAGTTCTCAAATATTATATTTATTTTTAATCAATTCATCATATAAAAGGCTAAATAAATCAACAAAAAATGATTTTTTAAAATGAAGTGAGAATCAAACTCGAAATCCCCACTTCCTGATATAAATTCTATAAAATAATTAAGATTACTCAATGACATCTTAGCTTGTATCATAGAAGTAACTTCCAGAGTATTCAAACTCACCAAAATGACCTCATTTATTTTTCATTTGCTCTCTTTCATCTCTAGTCAAGCATTCACTTTCCCCCTTATTTTTTTTTAACATGAAAACATTCACATGTCTATTAGCAAAATTTCCCACTTTATACTTTGAGTTTTTTACAAAGTTGACGGCTCAACAATATTAGCCTCAGACTTGTAATCTTCTCGGTCCTACTTCATGGTCGAGTGATGACTCATTCATGAGTAGTATTGACCCGGTTCTATTTTTCCTCTCTGGCTCCTTCTCTCTCATTCCTGTTGTTTTTATATTCGAAACATTTGCACTAGAAACTCTAATAGTAAAAAATAAAACAGATAATATCTCATTCAAGTGTATGTTCTCCATAATTAAAAAGTCACAATGTTCAACAAAAATCCTCAATAGTGAGATATATACAACATGTATATGATATTTTCCATAATGGTAAAGGTTAGAGAAAATAGATCGATTTGAATGTAAATGTTTCTACTATGTACTTGAGTGATAGGTTAAAAGCTCCAAATGCAATGACACACAACAAGCTACCACGTTTGAGTGTCAAAGTTTCAATGCCCATTCTATAGTGATTCTCACTCTAAACTAAGTAATTTTTTCCATGTTTGAAACAACTTTTACTCTTGCATCAAGTAGTGTTTTCCATAACACTTCTCCTCTATGAAAACTTACTCTATTTAACTAAAATAGACAGATGAATTTAACTGAAACCCCCCCTCAAACTTACTCTATTTTTAGGAATGGTCTGTGTCAATTTTTTAAAGCGATGACCTGAAAACATGTGCTATGATTTCTAGAACAGTGGGGCTTAGTTAGACCTATGTGTAATATTAAAGACTTTCTAACATATCAAATTATGTAGAAATATTTGTCCAAGTTTTCAAATTGTAGTTTTTGTTTTTCGAGTGTGAATAAGGTCTTTCTAATGATATTTTGAAGTTCTCTTACAAAATTACAACGATTGATTGAAGAACGTAAAGTAAATTTACAGTGTTCAGTCCAAGGTTCACTAATTTCTTATTAAATAGACATGAATCTTACATATTTAGGTTATTGAATAGTCACTATCAAACAACTATTCAACTCATATACTCTTAGGCTGCATTTGGATGGGGGATAATTTTTATAGGGGTTACTCTTAAGTAGGAGTCACCCTTGAGTAGGGGTGACACTTGAACTGGGATTACCCTTATCTTCTTTGGTAATTGCAGTGGTAAAGTAAAACATTACCCTAAGGGCAAAAAATCTCGTTTGGTAACTAAAAGAAAAGGTAACCTGATATATTAATATTTTTTTTATTTTTTTATAAAATATAATTATTAAATAATATTCATGAAGTAAATTCTAATAATATAACTTATAATAATATTATCTAATTTTTATAAATTATTTTTCATAATTATAATTTAAAATGAATACTTGCATTCTAATATTAAAAAAATAAATAAAGATTTTTTTTGATATTACTATTTTAAATCCCAATAAATAAATAAATAATATCAACATATCTCTTCATAAAAATTATAATTATTATTTTTTATATTATATGAATTTAATAAAAATATTAATTCTCATAAAATTGTTAATATCTCAGTTTACCCCTATTCAAGGGTAACCCCTATAAAAATTTACCCCTCACCCAAATGCATCACGTTGAAAATATTGCAGAAATTTTATTTTTATATTATATAGATTTAATAAAATTATTAATTCTCATAAAATTGTTAATATGTCAGTTTACCCCTACTCAAAGACAACCCTGTAAAAATTTACCCCTCACCCAAATGCATCATGTCGAAAATGTTGACACATTTTTAAAATAATCTTCTAACAGAATAAATTGTTAATTACCCTGAAAGAGATTATCATAAATCTCAAACTTTTTCAGAGTTTTGAGACCCTATCGAAATTTTGACAGAATCACCCCTTAAAAATAGAACATTTTGACAAATACATCTCAGAAAATTATATAATATATAATTGAAAAATAGAGGAAGGCACGGGATAAATAGGGGAAATGTTTCCTTAAAAAATAAAAAACCACTATTATTATTTGAAATTTCAATAAATAAATAAAAAAATTCTTCATATCTCTTTATAAAAAAATATAATTTGTTGTTTGGTGATATGAAATTTATCAAATGGAAATAATGGAGTGCTTTTAAAAAAAAAAAAAAGTCAAGTACTCACCAAAATAAATAAATAAATAAAATATATAAAAAAAAATTCTCATGAGCAAACAGGAGGGTAAAGAGGGGTATTATTCTTAAATACGGCAAGTCCCATAGGGGTATTCAAAAGGGAGATAAGAGAGATAAAAATTTAAATTTTTATCTTTATTTTTTTTTTACCACGGGGATAATAAGGGGTAATGAAAATTTAAAATCATGCTGAAGTACACAATTTACTCTTATAATATTTTTTAAATCATACTCAACTACACAGTGCTGCTGCTGCAGTGCAGACTTTTGAGCTTTTCTTTTCTTCTCCACTTTTCAGCTATCCTTTATCATCCACCAACATTGAACCTTTTGCACCCACTCAACTGAGTCAACTCATCCATCCAGCTGACCTCGTACTTCATTACTTTTTAATTTCGCCCGAGCGTTGAGTACCGTTGGGCAGGGGCGATTTTGGCACTGCCTGAGGTAATGTAGTTTAAAGTTAATTTTTACATACTCAGATTTCTTTTCAAGGTTTGTATTATTTTATAGACGTTTCAATTTGTAGGGTGTGTTAGAATTTATTTAGATTATTTTTTTAAATTAGTACTTTTTAAATATTATATTTACTATTTTAGAATTTTTCTTTTTTTATTTAATTCACCTGCTTTATTTGTATTTCCCTTACTCTATATAAATAAAATGAGAGCCTCTCCTTAATTCACACAACGAAGATACTATATTTTTTCATATTAAAAAAATTAAATGAAAAACTTAAAATGAGCATTTTTATTGAATTTTAAACTTTTTGCAGGAAATTTTAATACGTACTAAAAATCTAAAAAAAAATCTTAAAATATTCCAGTCCAAAAATTAAATAAACTTTTTGATAGGATATAAATCTGATACGAATCTTATGATTCAATTTAAAAAATAAAAAAGAATTATTAAAGCATAATATTACCTTCACGGCTCAACGGAGCAGTAATCCAAAGCAGGCCTGTCGTACACACGTGAAAAGTGCAAAGTGCAAACTCATTTTTTAAAGTGGGTCACACCAAGAAAAAGACACTACTTAATTATTTCTAATAAACACGACTTTGATAAAATTAGGCTTTTTTTAAAGAAAAAAGAAATTGTTCGAGTAATAATAGGAGGTAAGTCTTCTGTGCCCTTATATCTAAAATGTAGTTCTAGATAATTTATTTTGTTTAGTTTCTCTACTGTTTCAAAAAAATTGTTCTAAACTGAGGACGGTTATTTAGACATCCGACTTTTTCTTTAAAAGACATACTATTTCAAAATTTTCTGTAAAAATTACCATTTTGCCCCTCAGTTTAAAAAAAAAGACATTCCTCCACACAAAATTGAGGGGTAAAATGGTAATTTTGTATAAAATTTTGAAATTCAAGTCTCTTAAAAGAAAAGTCGGGTGTCTAAGTGGCTACCCTAAACTAATCTCTATTTTGTATTTTTTAAATGACTGAAAAGATATGGCATGTTTAAGGAAATTAATGCAGATGTAATATTTTGATTTGCGTAGAGTTCAAAGTGTTTGTTTGATTTACATAATTGTAGATTTTTTTTTCATATTTTTAACATACATTTTTTTATTAAAATTATTTCTTTTGACGATTTGATACTCCCTCAAAGTTTCTTTTGCCTTCTATGGAAATGACCCAACTTTACATGGTTGCAGCAAAGGAACAATGTAAAATCTATCAGGAAAGCAAATCCAGACCAAATGTGTCTCACAATTAAACAATTTCCTAGCAAGGTAATCCACATATTCATCATGTCTGCTACAATGAAAGTAGGAAATGTCATTCTAAAAAGCAGTTCAAGTTTTTCTCATCACCACCACAGAAAGAGCATGAAAGGTCATCAATTTATACCAGGATACCTGTCCTGTTGAGTTGAGCCTTGGAAAGAATTCTCTTTTTTAAGGGTGCATCATACGAATTCCATGAGAACTTGAGAATGAGGAAATATAGTGCTTAAACTTAGGTGGAGTCAGTCGTCTATGAATATTAAATTTAATAAAAAATTTAATGATTATAAAATTCTAAGAATTATGAGTTCATCAATAAATCTCTGTATGAATATTAGGCTTATTAACTTTTATATAATTAATCAAAATGTTTTTTTGTCACGCCCCGCCCCTCGTGGGTCCGGAAAACATGAATTTTTTTCAATAAACACAATAGTAATCTCATCATCATAAGTCATCTGCTCAAAATATAAATTTTATTTTGATACTATTATCCTTAAAATCATAACATTCGTTAATATAAATATCAGAGTAGGCACCGAAAACATGACGGTGTTAATTACATGTCTAGAATAGGATTTTAAATTTTCTCAAAACACTAATAATAAACTCTCATCTAATGTGAAACAACATTATTGCTTCAAGGCTCTAGCAGAGACTCCTCTAACTCGTTCCCGGTGATATTCCTTGAAACGTAAGGAACATGAGCAACAAGTCCAGTGAAGAGAAATTACACTGGCCAAGCATATATTAATATCAAACATATAAGCATATTCATAGTTGATCATCACAAATGCATGTCAAATTCTCTATGTTAGATCATCTCTCTATGATGGGAATTCTATAATTGAAATACTGTCTATGCCTTTCGACATTGCCAATATATACTGGATTTATTTAGAAACTAATGCTTCACACAGCCAGCATATCCGATATATATTGCAGCCTAGGTTGGCCAAATACTTCACACAACCAGATTAACCCCTCTACACTAACAACCATCGTAGACCTAGTGCTTCACCTAGTGAGTAAGGACAAGTCATTTCAGAATGCCTAAATGACAGTCAATATGCATCATCACACAACGAATTACGCATGACCCAACATGATATGGCCCACATTAGACATTTTTTTATTCCTCACACAAGTAGCATGTATTTCTTATCATAACCCCTTATGATTTCACCTGAAGTATAAACATGCTACAACAGAACATAGTCAGCTAATTTGCAAAAATGAAATAGTAGAATTTAAATAACTGAAACAGAGAGCTGTAAAGGACCATTTTGCCCTTTTTAGATTTCACCATGAAAACCAAGTAACCATACTTACACAACCTATACACCGATACATGTTAATAGAATTGTGCATACTTCCAAAGGAATAATAAATTGGAGACCGACATTCAATATGTATTCTCTTAATTAAAATACCAATTAACCCTCCAGGCCCATAAATTGAGTCTCATACTGCGTTATAGACCGCTAGGCCTCACGAGTAAGTAGTGTTTGGTATTGCATTCTGGTCTCGATCACGTCTTTTTCATCTATTTAATGTCCATGGGTCTCAATCTTGCCTTTATAGTTAATTGTTCCAATTTTAGGATAGTAATGCAGTATGCAATGCACTTTTTAAGAAAGGGTGTGGTAGAATCTCCTCACCGAAAGTATGGCGGTTTTTCTGAAAAGTAAACTGAAAATAAAACAATGTGTAAATAAATCACCTTGAAGGCAAAGTGTGCATATTTAAAATAAAACAAAGTGTGGAAACTACAAAAGACCACACACACTTGAAGGAATTAAAGCTCAAGTAAATTACAGAAGATAGAAAAAGTGCAGAAAGTAAAGAAGGCCCCCACTTCTGGATAAATTAAAAAAATGTTAGAAATGTTAGCGAGGTCAGTTCTGGAGTGTGATATCTATAAACAATTAGAGAAGGCCCCTCACTTCTGAATAAGTTAGATCTAATACCCTGACCCAGAATTGGGAGTAATTGTGTGGTATATATTAATAATTGTAGCGCCCCTCCCTTTTCTCCCTAATTATCAGAGTAATTTTTTTTTTTATTAACATGAAGAAAGGGGAGAATGTCACGATGCGAGTCAAGTCCGAAACCGAAGATTCAACCCTTAAAGACTCCACGTAATGTGTGCACATGGAAAGACTCCATGTTATCTTAGCACCAAACTAACTTACCATAATGCAGAAACAAATTCATTCATTTAAATACCATGATTCAATCTTTCTCAATCTAAAGCAAAGCATAATCTCCATAATATTTATTTCTCAAATCAAATGTTTAATTACAATAATCCAAATTCTCAATTAACTCAATCCTACTAAATTGTTCATTCTCTACTAATATTAACAAGTAGACTCTTCGCAGTTCTCATCTTGTGCCATCCTCATCTATGCATGGCTAGTACTTGGTCCAGCCTCATAATCTTTCTCCTTTCCTTTATTAATTTCTAAAAGAATAGAATATTGTGGGCTTAGTCAACGCCCACTAGGATTTCCCATCAAAGTGAGTACCAACATGATATATATAAAAATTGGGGAAAAAACGTACAAGTTCTTCATATCATATAATTTAATTGAAATCATCTCCACCCCATATTTCAAAATCAATTCATATCTCATTTATATAAAGCATTTAAAATCAGTTCATAATCAGTTTATAAATCAATTCATAATCAACATACTTTTGATAACTCATTAAATCAACATGATGCAAATGCCATGGTATATGAATCAATGTAAACCCCTTCTCATGCTCATGCATTTCTTTCTATCATATTTTCCATTCAAACATTTATAATCATTGGTCATTATGTTTATAGCTTTCCTGGGGCACCAGCTGGGAGGTACTACCCAATTCCTAGTATTTAACCGGAGTTACCAAGGGTATACTATCACCCATACTCTCCTGCGCAGGTTTCGGGTCTCTCACCCAGGAGCTTTGAGCCCATCTTAATTGCCAAATTCCTGTGTTCATGGACGCGGTCATACTGAATAGTTATGGTATTTCATATTTCTCATGTTAGAGTTTAACGTCCCCTAACCTTTATCTCAACTATTCTCATCCCCCACAAGATGCATGCTTTCATATCATGCATTGATAAATCATTCAAAATATGCATTGAAATTAAATATTATCTCCACATACATAACAGTCATGTGATACATCAAGAAAGTAGGAAAATCCTACTTGATCCTAGCCGATCAGCAAATGAAGTTAATCTACAACTAGCTCGGTGCTACCGGGTTTGCTTTCGATCCTTTTTTCATTATCCATACATGTCACACAAGAATACATGATATCATTATTCTTAATTTAATTCAATGACTTTAGAGTCTTAATCTCATATTTTATCTCCTATTTATTACCTATGTAAATGTCTTACAATAAACCATGGGTCTATGTGTTGTTATGGAACTCATAATAAAATCTTATAAGTCTGGGTCTCATTAACTGGTCCATCTGATTAAAACCTACACACTGATTGGGTGGAAGGCACCCAACCTACCTATCATAACTCCGATCATAATCAGTAAGCCATAAGGTTGAGCAACCCAATGTGCAGTAAAATTGAAACCTTCCTTCTTACAATTCTAGCACCTACGTGCATCTGTTTCACATCAGCCAGGCCAGTCCTGCCAAACAGTTTCACATCGTCTGTCCCAATTAAACATATCCATGTCTTATTATATTGCATACTTCCTCAAATTAGACGCCCACACATCAGTTCTGTCACTAAAAGAAAACGAGAAAGGAAGAAGCATTTCTGCTCTCCTCAACCACAAACTGTACTGCTACTTTAGCTCAACTTTCTCTACTCTGATTTCCTGCAAATTTCAGGAATAAAAGGCCAAGCCAATTATGATAGACCCTGGTTTTTACAGTCTCAACAAATCAGAAATTATATGGACTTCTAGTGAGAGGGCAGTGCCTACAGTTTTCAAACTGTACACAGGTTTCTTCTGAAACAGGTTCTGGCTTTTCATTTAAAGTCATGCATTTAAGGACTACTTGAGATTCTCCATTATCTAGTGATCCTCCAATCAGTAAATTGTTCTCTAATTGATTATTGTATTGGGGTCCACCTATGAACATCCTAGACCATGGGCAAAAGTGATGCATGCCCAAGTTAAACTATAACATTCCAGAAAACAAGAAAAGACTAGTCAGGATAAATATCAGAGAAAAGCTTCACAAGGTAACCCAAAAGCTTCTCTAGATTAGTGACAGTTTTAAGAAACAAAGAATGGAAAATTGACAACATCATTGCTAAATTGTCTATATTAATTTATTCTGAACAACCATCTATTGAACCCCATTTCTTTCAGCACACATTGTGTAATGACCCGACCCGATATTTCAGAGTTTTGGGGTCTTGGTAGCAGTGGGGAAAATGTAGGCCCCGTGTTGGATCCTGGGTTGCCCGATTTTGAGTTCAGACACTTGAAGGGCACTTTGGTAATTTTGAATCATTAAATATTTTATCATGTAAAAAGTTTGAAAATCACACATTATCTTCCCCGATGTTCGACGTTTGATTTTTTTGAGTTTTAAATTATTTATTTATTTTTGAAACATTTAAGATTTTATTTAAAAAAAGAAAAAAAAGAAAAAAACCTATCTTAAAAACCCCCATCTCCCAAAACCCTAAACTACACCCCCCTTTCGCGCGGTACTGTAGCAGCTCGCTACAGTGCCGGCTCACCCTCTCTTCCCCCCTTTTCTCATCTCTTTCCCTCTTTCATCAAACCCTAACCCTATTTCCGCCGCCGCCGCCGCCGTCTTCATCTCCTTCCCTCTCCGATTTCTCTCTTCTCCCGATCCAAACCCCCTCTTTGCAACGCCGTTCTCCTTTCTCTTTCCCTCTGAAACCCTAAATCCCTCCCAACCTAGCTTCGGCCGCCACTGTTGCCCCTCTTCTCTCTTCTCCATATCCGTCGGATTCCATCCTCCCCGCCGTCGTCGGAGTTCGGATTCACTTGCGCCGACCGCCGAATCCTCCTCCGATGCTACCAGGTACTCGAGTTCCTCCTCTCTTCTCCTTAATCTTCTTCCTTCTCTTTCCGTCTCTCTGGTTTCCTTCCTTTTCCCTTCTTTTCCCCCTCTTTCCCTCAGTTTCCTGATTTTTTTTCCAACTGGGGTCGAGTCACCGAGCCGACTCGGTCGAGTCACCGAGTCGACTCGGCCGAGTTCAGTTTCAGGCAGAGCCAACCCAGTCCGACTCGGCCCAGACCCGACTAGGCTAGTTCGGCCCAGCTTTGGGTCCGGCCCAGATCTGGTCTGGCCCAGCTTTGAGTCCGGTCCAGTTTTGTTCGGCCCGGCCCAGTTTCGGGCCCGTTTGCACTCCAGGTTTTGTTTGGCCCTTTTTGCCCGATTGCTTATTCCTTTGCTCTTTTTTCAACAAATTGAGCTCCTTTCAACCGAGCATACTGTCCTTCTCGCTTTGGATTTTGAGGCACACACAGGTGAGGGAACTTATCACTGCCTTTATCATGCATCTATGCATATTACTACTCTATCAGATGTGTAGGTACAAAATGCGGCAAATGGGGTCCCCCGGTATTATAAGCCACTCGGCAAGGGAACTGTTGATACCATTATGTGGCGGGGGTCTCATCCGGGTGTATTTGTACCCATTGCTCATAGAGCACCTATGCATAGTTTATCGGATGTCATGACTTGTTGATAGTATGATAAAATGATTGATTGACGTGTGATAACTTGTCATGTATGTGATTAATAGTTTAATCAACATGCTTTAGAATTGCGTGCAGTAGATAGTAGATGATACCACTTTCTAAGCTCATATGGAACATGCCATGATTGATACCATATCTGAATGTTAATGTGTAGCATGTGATAGATGATGATGTATATACTTAATTATGTTGCGATCTGTCATATTGACGGCATGCGTAGAGATAATTTTGTATGCATGTAGCTAGTGTAAATGGAATGTCGGCGGGGGCATGTGTACTAGGCAACATCAGGATTTAGAGACTCCCCCTAGCTTACGGGTGGTTAGGGTTGAGAAGTTATGAGAAACCATACTAGAAAATGTAGTTTGGTTGTGGATCAATAGATGACAGAGGTGTTTCCTCCTAGTAAGGGTTGAGCTGTTAGGCCTACCGTTAGTGGTCTTCAGACACGCTTGTGGGTGAGGCGTCGTCTGGGTTAGAGAACGAGGTGCCCCACAGTCTCGGTCGGGACTAGTGGTGAGGCAGTCATGGAATCTCCAGGGAAGCCATTGGGTTGGGTGTTGGTTGACCCTAGGCAGACTTGGAGGACATGGTTGTTACGCTAGCAGAGTACGTGGCGGATGAGACGTCCCCAGTGGTCTAATGGGTTGAGTGGTTCGCCCGCATGGAGACCAGAGGGTGGGATGTTGACTTATGATCCTTGAATGACTGAGTAGGTTGAGGAGGTGCTCGCCTGGTCATTGGTCGAGGGATGATGCGGTGAGGGACAGCTCCCGCCAGTATGCCTTGTGGTTTCCAGATGACCGGGTAGGCTGAGGAGGTGCTCGCCTAGGTCGAGGGACGGAGCGGTGAGGGGCAGCTCCCGCTGGCATAGTTTGTGATCCCCAGATGACCGAGTAGGCTGAGGAGGTTCTCGCCTAGGTCGAGGGACGAAGCGGTGAGGGATAACTGCCGGTGGCATAGTTTGTGATCCCTAAATGACCGAGTAGGCTGAGGAGGTGCTCGCATAGGTCGAGGGACGATGCGGTGAGGGACAGCTCCCGCTGGCATAGTTTGTGATTCCCCGGATGAACGGGTAGGCTGAGGAGGTGCTCGCCTAGGTCGAGGGACGGAGCGATGAGGGACAGCTCCCGTTAGCATAGTTTGTGATCCCTAGATGACCGAGTAGGCTGAGGAGGTGCTCGCCTAGGTCAATGGACAGAGCAGTGAGGGACAGCTCCCGCTGGTATAGTTTGTGATCCCTAGATGACCGAGTAGGCTGAGGAGATGCTCGCCTAGGTCGAGGGACGATGCGGTGAGGGACAGCTCCCACTGGTATGGTTTGTGATTCCCCGAATGACCGAGTAGGCTAAGGATGTGCTTGCCCGCTCATTAGTCGAGGGATGGTGCGATGTGATGTGATGAAATATTTCAGGCTAGGACACCTGTAGGGTGGGGACAGCCTGCGATGTGATGTGATGAGATATTCCAGGCTAGGACACCTGTAGGGTGAGAACAACGTGCGTTGTGATGTGTTGAGATATTCCAGGCTAGGACACTTGTATGGTGGAGACAGTCTGTGGTGTGATGTGGTAGTGTGTTTACCCGTGGTTATGACTTTGGGGTCCATTATTGAGACTTGTGTTGTGGTGTTGACTCACCAGGAATTTATAGGCGTCTAACGAGTGAGTTCGGCCGGCTCATTCGGTAGAAGACCTATAGAATTCTGTGAGAGGTGGATACACCAGTCGTGTGGAGACCAGCATATGGGGTCTGAGATTATAGGTTTGACTATCGAGACTCTGGTGCTTGGTTGATGAAACCATAGATGAGTCTGGTTGGCAGTTCGTTGAGGACCGGTGAGGTGGTTACTCCCGTGTGGTAATCAGTTTGGGCCTCTAGTGAGTCCGACTCTTGGGTTGATCGTAGTATGCGTGCGGGTTGTCATGAGAGGGTCATAAGTCTAGTTGAGGACTAAAGACCCTGATCTGACGGAGAATCAGTCTGCGTACCCGTGGATGGGTGGACTGTTGCGGTTGGGTACATAAGGGAGTTGCATTTCGTGGGTTAGAGGATGTTCTAGAGACCCGGCTGACGTGGGCCCTGTGCTAGGGGTAGGGCATACGTTTGTATGGTCATGCATGTAGACATCTTAGACATTGTTGTGTTCATATGATTATATGCCGTGCATGCTTGGTGACATATGGTGTGTGTGTTACCCTCACTGGGCATGTAGAGCTCACCCCTTGCCTCACAGGTACTTCATAGAGGAAGGGCCGGCGGGACCCTCAATCGAACATTGGGCGTAGAGTTGCAGCTTTGTACTTGTCTTGGTTTCATTTTGTATTTGAGGACCTGTTAATGTATTTGAGATATATGTACTTTTTACTGAGCCGGATGAATGTAATAATGGGTTGGTGCTATAATTTGAAATTATAATTGATGCTTACGGTTTTTGGTTTATTGGTGGATTACTATGGTTAGTGTGGGTTGCGGGAGCGGTGTCTCCCATTGGAAATAGAAAAAAAGTATCCGAAATTGTATTGGATTGTTTTTAGGAGTTTGTATCAGTTTTAACGTGCCCGTAGCGGGACGGGTCGTTACACATTGACTCTCAGGTGGCTCAAGCACATTACCAAAATGCAATGGGACTCATTCTTGCTACTACACCATGACTTTACATATCTAAACTCCCTAAATAGATCAGCAACCTGCCCGAACAACATTGTCCATTCACAACAGATCCATTCAGACAATATATTAAACAGATGGGGGAATACCTTTGCATCTCTGATTTCAAGATATTTACATACATGTGTTTGGGTAGGGAATTTGATCGAACACCTAGTAGGAAAAGTTGGAGACCACCGATCTCGCTGATCTCTTCCTGCTCCACACACTGTCTACGATTTGCGTTGGAACTGTTGTTCTGCTCACAGCAGTGGGGTCTGCAGACTTCCAGATCTCAGTGGTGTTGCCTTCTCTTGAAAACCATAAACACCGATCATGTTGTCCTTCTCTTTCTGTTTTCCAGCAGATCTACTGCAAAACGCAACCTAGATCCATTTGTTCTCCCACTAGACACCCAGCCGAGAGAACCAGATCCCTCCTAATTCCCTTTTCTGCACCTCGCATGTACCACATCTTCTTCCAGCACCGACCCACTGCAACTTGAGAGACAAATCGCAGCAGGAACTCCGATCCTCCTTAGGTCCCAAAACTCAAATCCAGATCCTGTTTTCTTGTCTCAGAGGGGACAGAGGAATTTGAAGAAGAAGAAACTAAAGATAGAGAGAGAGACATGGAGAGAAATAGAGGAATGAAATGGGTCGTTTTCTTTCTGCTCTCCATCAAAGAACTTTCAGGTTTAAGGACCAATTTCCCCCAAAATGAATATGATATTATTTAGTGGAGTCCCTTTTATCTTTTTAATATTCTAGTCTTTATAATAACATATTAAGAAGACAAATCATTAATTATGAGGAGGGCCGTAATTAATAATAATAAAAGAAAAGATGATATTTTTCTTCATCAATTCCAATTCTCTTCCACAACCCGAATTTAATAAATAATTTCAGGGATTTGAACAAGATTCCTGAATTGGATAGAATACCCGACAATTTCCGAATCAATCCCATTTTCATTCCATTAATCCGAAATCGTCCAGGATTGATTCTAAATCCCCTTAGACTCTTATTTAAACATAAATACTAATTTAGAAAATTGAACCAACCTTTCAAGTAGCTTTCCGTATTCCCTTTACCTTTCTTTTCCTTTTTGCTTGAGAGCAATAGTGCATGGTGTTCTCAATGGGAGATATGGGAGATTGGAGTTTGACGTGTGAAACAAAGGAGATGAAGGGGTGTCGTGTGCATATAGGTGAGCAAAAGAGAGTGTCGTGCGTATGAAGTGGAGGAGTGGAGAGTCATACGCATGGAAAGTGGGATAAGGACTAGTGCCATGCGTATGAAATCTTGGATTACTGTTCACGCGGTGGAAGTTCCACTTTCACCATGAGACTTGGTCAAAACATATCTTGGCTTTTCCATTCCCCTTATGCCCTTGAGTTCTTTTAAGGTGTGCCACTTGAGCCCTTTTTCATGTCATATCACCTAAACATTTAATTTAATCTCATTCAAATTAATTTCGACCGTGATACCCCACGATTAATTTGTACATTAATTTCATCAATTAATCTTCCTCTTATTTCCTCTTTTTAATTGATTAATTCTCATTAATTTCAATTAATTAATAATTTTTAAATTTCGGGGTGTCACAATAATTGTGTTTTAATCCGTTATCATGAATATTACGGACTGTGCTTTTTGAAAAGTCCAGGTTCGACCCAATCAGAGCTCGATAGCTCTTTAATCCAACTCACTTATGTTGAGAGGGCAAAATAGTAATTTACCATGAATAGTGTAATTTTAATGATTTTGAATTATTGTTTGCATGTTGATTGAATTAAATTGACTTCCTTGCTAGAGATTTAAATTCTAGAATTATAGAGTCTTTAAACTATATTTTGATTTCAGAAATATTATTATTTTGATCCAAAAAGGGTCCCGATCTCTAAGAAATAATTATTTTAAATAATTTTAGAAGTTAGATAATTCTAATAAAATATGTGTAATCTAATCTATGTTAGACATATCATTTTATCTTTTTGAATGTTAAAAATTAAGGTTTTAAATCTTTTAAATAAATACAACTTGAGTTAAGGGAATAGTGTTAAAATGTGATTTTTATTTAAATTAATTTATTTTAATGAGTTATAATTCTTCAAAATTTTATGGTATTTAAAGATTTTAAAATTTTGGACAAAATGGATTAAATTAAATAAATATTTCAATTAGTCAAATATTGGAATAAATAAAATGGATTAAAATGCAAATAAGTTAGAATGGACTAAACTGTAAAGACAAAAAAAACAAAAAAAACCCAAAATTTTAAACACCTGCGTAGCAAGTGACGATTTGAAGCAGCTACGTTGGCGTGAATCATCCATCACTTCATGCAGCGTCGACGGTAGCCTATCGTGGCCATTTTTCTACCATTCCACTCTCCCTCAATCTCTATATAAACTCAGCCTATTCAATGAGATTTGTACATTCTTAAATTTAAACTCTATTACAACTGCTGTTCCTTCTCTAGCTTCTTCTTCTTCCACCATTCTTAAGCTTGAGCAAAATTTTTGGAGGCTAAAACTTCAATCAATTTGGAAAGCAAAGGTATGCATTGCTTTCGTTTTTAAATTTTAACAAGTTTAGGATCAAATAGAAGTGATTTTGGTTTTGAAATGAGCCTGGAAATGAGTTTTAAAATTTAGTAGAAATCATGATTTTTCATGTGTTTTGATGATTTTACCTTCAAAATCAGAGGTTTTTCTTAGCTGTTTTATGTCCAATTGATCTCTAAAATACAGTAAACTCATAGGCAAATTCATCAGACTGGTTAGATTTAGAAAACGAATTCAAGAACCCCTCTGTTTTTTTATTCGTATTTGCCCATACCTATTCTGTCACTGCAGTTTCTACAAGTGGCTGGCTGAAGAAGAAAGGTCTCGGAACCTGACTCGAAAATTTTGAAGTTACTGTAGTAGTACTGAAGCCCTCGGAACATGACTTTGAAGTTTTGAAGGCACTGTAGCAGGTTCCGAGGCTCGGAAGTTCCGAATGAACTGTATCAAGTTCCGAAGACATGTTCCGAAGCAAATTTAAGACATTATGAGATTGTAGCTTCAGAAGTTCCGAAGCCACAGTATCAAATTCCGAAGCATGTGCCGAAGGAACTAATTCAAGGTCCGAAGGTCCTGATGTAACCCAGAATTTAGGCAGTGGCTCGGAAGTTCTGAGGCCATAGTATTTATTTCGGAGGCAAATTCCGAGGAACCCAGAACTAGTTTTAAGATTTAGTCTAAGTTAGTGATTCCATGTTAAGTTTAGACCCTAGGTTTTGATGTGATGTTTATACCCGTTTATTAATTAAAAATGATACTAATTCTTTCATTTGTATTATTATATGTATACATATATTATATATTTACTTCCAGGCTGATACTCTCTCTCTCTGGCGCAGCGGAAATGTAACCTGGTAGCTATCAGTAGTTAAGCGATTAACTTCGCCGCTCAGTAGAAAAGAAGGGTTCGGGCACTGAGTGATATGGGTAGTGGCCTAAGCATCTTATATCTCTAGGCCTAACTCAATATGTCTCCATGGTTATTTCCAGAAGACAATATGTGTAGTGGCCTGAACAACTTATTATAATGATGATTATTGTAATTAAAAATGGATAGTAACCTATTTAAGAAACTCATATCCATTTCCCTTGGAGTATTTTCGGAAAATAAGACAGAAGGATTTGAAATACTATGAATGTATGTTATACTGTATATGAATGTGTATTATAATTGATTATGAGTGTATATTCATTGTATTTCTATTTGTTTAATAGATACCCGCGATACTCTACGTTTTATGGTGAGGAGATTTAATAATACGAGATCGGTAAATCAAGCTTTGTAAACTAAAATCTAGTGCAATGAGTAGTTTCATAGATTATACATGATATGGAAAAGACCGAATAGGCCAGAATACGAGACTTGATACTACTTTCATGTGAGGGGTGAAAATTGGTTCTAACTATTAGAACGGAAGCATAACACGGTGTGAAGAAGTCGAGGTCTACTAGTCTACAAACGAAGAATGAACCCACTTATATGCATAGACTTGATATATATTGCTAAGATATGTTCATATTATTAGTAATGATGTTTATCATGCATGGTATTGATATTGATAATGATATTCTCCGGTGAGAGAACTTGGGCATCATGTTATGATGAAGATTGAAGTATGAAGTTGATACTATTGATGAGATGCTTCGATGTGAGAACTTGAGCATTTATAATATTGATAATGCCTTCACGTACCCTCAACTACTGAACTATTATCAGCCCAAGTGTATCAGTTCCTGGCCCAGGTGTATCAGAGATATTCTTGCAAGATGTTGCATTTTGACCGTGTTGGGACTTAATGCATTTATAGTCAATGCAGTGTTTTGGTGTTACGGTGGCATGATAGTCTCACGGATGACTTGTGACATGGCAGTATCACGGATGACTTATGATATGGCAGTATCACAGATGATTTGAAATATTGGTATAATAGACCAATTTCGATTTCAAGTATGATAAATGATATGCGAAACAATTGGACAGTGGTATAACAGTAGTATGATAGTGGTACGTCAGTGGCAGACAACGGTATGACAATGGCATGACAGTGATGACGACTTGATAAATTGGTATAATAAACCAATTATGAATTCAAGAAAATGGTATATGAGACTATTTATGGTAAGTTGGTAAGTATGGTAAAGTAGACCATTCATGAGTAGAGAATTGTAATTTTAAAAATGGTAAAAGTAGACAATTGTTGTTATTATGATTAGACTGCATTGTTTAACCTGTATATGTTGATGAATGTGTTATTTTAGGATCTCTTTACTGGGCTTGGAGTTCACATCCCTTATATTGCACGATTGGCACCTGAGGAGGAGGAACCTCCACCGCTGACTTAAGATGAGGGAGCCTTTGCAGTCAATCGTATTTCCTAATGATGGAAAATATGTTTATTACATCTATTTTCATACAAATGATGTTCTGTTGATTTTAGTACCGTCTGGTGGTACTATAAATCTAAGCATGTGTAAATTGCTATGTTTTCGTTCAAAACTCTAATCGAATAAATGGAGATATTTGTCTGTGAAATATATAATTGTATATGGGAACATATGGTAAATGTTTTAAGTCCACGTGAGAAGAGCACGTGTAACATTTTCTATGATGGGCTTATGGGCAAATTTGAAGATCCAGCCCAACTATGATGTTAGTTTATGGGAGATTATAATAATGAAAAAAATAGTAGCGTTCCGGGCCCACCATTGGGTCGGGGCGTTACGTTAGATGTTAGATTTAGAGTGTGATAACCAATGCTAGTATGAAAATACTGATTTCGAACAAATGTTAAGTTAGTCATGTCCATATCAGAGGATCAACACCAAATAAAAGTAAAACAACAATAAATAAGACAATAAGTGTCTTGCACAGTTCTCAAGGTCTAGGCACATGCTTAGCCTCTAGTCAGTTAAACTGAGTTGTGCACAAAAACACTCGCAAAAATAGACAAAAGGTAAATAGCAGAAATATAAATACAAGTAAGCTTGTTAAGTGAGAATAAAATAAATAATAGGCTTAAAATAAGTATTTTGGCCTTTTTAAAAAATAATAATAATAATCAAAAAAATTACCATTTTGCCCCTGAACTTTTCAAAAATTACATTTACGTCCTTGTCTTTTCAAATTTATTATTATTATTATTGCAAAATTAGATTTGAAAAAAAAAATTAATTAAATAGAACATCTCCTCTAAATAAAATACCACTTAACTGAATTAAGATATAAAAAAATTGAATAGTAGGGCCTATTAAAATCAAATACATAATTAACTAATTATTTCTAACTAATTAAATAGAACAACTATAATAAATAATTAAACTTAAAGTTAAGTAAATACCTGCTGTTGGAGAGGTGAGAAAAATGCATATGAAGGGGAGAGAGAGAACGATTGTGAGAGAGGGAAGGAGGGCTCCTCTCCTTTGTGTAAGGAGTGTGGGGTTGCAAAAGGCTTCCTAAAATTAGTAGCCTCAAGTTAATGGTTATCTCTTTCTTTTTATTTTCTTTTTATTTTCTTTTTAACTCATTTTCAAAATTTGGGTAAAGGAGACCTCATCAGATCAATCAACCGGTCCGATGGACCAGGGACTAAAAACGTGACAAGCCATAATTTTTTTGAGAGAAATACATATAGCAAACCCAACGATCTAAGAGAAAACAACGTTTTTTTATCAAATTAACATAAACTTGAAGTATTTTTTAGAGAAAATCTGACTCCGCAGATATGATTGATAATTTTGACTCACGCTAAAATTTTAAAACTCGAAGAAAATCCAATGTCAAAAGTCAATTGATCTAAGTCATAGAGTGTTTTAGTTAAAATGACGGCTTATATCTCACAATGTAGATTTGAGCGTCTTACACTTTATTTTTGAAAATCTAAACACATAAAACGTTCAGTCAAAATACAGATACACAAACTATTTTTCTATAAAAATTCTACTTCTACAATTATTTCTACATTTATTTTTAAATTATGATTTTACAAAGTGGATCAAGTTAAAATAGGTAAAAATTGGGAAATCAAAAAACGAAAAAATCCGTTAAACATGAAATCCGAAATCACGGAGTGTGAGTTTGGAAATTCAAATATCTCATATGAGTGGCTTTGTGCCGACATCTTCTTTCTCACGTCTCTTTCGTCTCTTCTCTCTTCTCTCTTCTCTCTTCTCTCTTCTCCTATATACTCTCTCTGCTCTTTCCTCGTCTTCTTGCAGGGTCCGAGGACACTCCGTTCCTGAATAGTCAAACACGGCCAGCCCGTGCCTGCACTCGCCTGAGTCTGAAGACCAGAACTCCAGCCAGAATACTGCTTGGTTCCTGACCGGCCCAAGCGTCACCAACACCTGCTACTGTAGCATTGCTGCCCTGCTGTGCCAAACCCATTCAGCCTGATCGGAGAGCTCATCTGCTGTCCAGACCAAAGCCAGCCAAGGTTCCACCCATCAGTTCCGCCCCAGATTTTCTGCTTCGCAATTCCTCCCTGTTCCAGCCAAGGACTTAACTGCCAGGAAGGTTGCTGCCTGCTACGTCTAGATCATTCCATTGCCCAGGTCCACCCTTTTCTCCCATCCTTTCTTCTGTCTTTTCCCCATTTCCTCCACACACGCCAGATCTATCCCTGTTTTGCCTCAACCCAGAACTCCTCCATACACCTTGCCCAGGTACCCAGCCCTCTGTCATCCAACAGCCAGTCCTATCCCCTGTTTCCCGTCAACTCATGACCTGCCTTTTCTACTCCCACTTCCTTTTTAACCCCACTTAAAACCCAATTCAATACATTATCCACTTAGGCAAATTACAACATTCCAGTCATATTTCATTCTTTCCATTTTCTTTAGTCCCATCACCTTCATAACCTTATAGCTTTGACCCCCTTTTGACCTTGGGTCCATTCACCTTCAGATCCATTTATCCAACCCAGTTACCTCTCACTGAGCCTTATCGACTTACTCATTTCAGGGCGTTCGACCCGTCTGATTCGTTCCATCCTGTTCGCGCTGCGTCATAAAATATAAAAAGCTTTCTTTTTCTTTTCTTTTCTTTAATATCGTGAAAATAAGTTTTGATGCGTTTTTTTTTTTTCTGAAGAATGGCCGGAAAATCCAACATCCTGGTAATAGGTGGTACTGGCTTCCTTGGGAAATTCATGGTTCAAGCGAGTGCAAAAGCCGGACACCCAACTTTTGCTCTTGTAAGAGAAAGCTCAGAATCCAATCCATACAAGGCCGAAATCGTCAAGAATTTCAAGGAACAAGGAGTTACTATACTTCATGTAAGGGAGCCTCTATTCTTCAAAGATTCTAGCATTTACATTTTTTTTTTTTTTGAATTTTTGGTAGATAGGAACTAAGGATATGATTTCTTTTCCTCACCCATCCCTTTAATTTTTGTTGTGTCTCTCCCATTTTAACAGGGGAATATCTATGATCATGAGAGCTTGGTGAAGGCAATTAAACATGTGGAAGTAGTCATATCTGCACTAGGGCATGGAGACGATCCTGACCACAAAGCAATATCTGATCAGATAAAAATCATTGAAGCCATTAAAGAAGCTGGAACAGTGAAGGTCTCCCTTTCTCTCAAGTCTCAAGGCCTAGGTTTTTGTTTTAATTTACGTGTAGAAAATTTTAGGAAATCCACTTGTAAAATCCTCACGGGTGATACCCACTTCCCTTAAACACACTAGATGAGGTCACATGGGCTCGAACCTAACACATCCCACCTAACTACCCCATGTGAGGTCTCCACGCCTGCCTCGTACAATTGCAAGTTGGGGACCACGTAACCCTATTTACTCTCGACCAAAGTTAGGGTCAGTACAATATCACATACCTGATCTATTAGTGACACTAATAGTTAAACTACTTCTAAAATGAGTGTAGAACTCACTCATATGCTGTAACATCCATTGGGTCAATTGGGTCCACTTATTTATAAATCAAGTTACGTTAGATTGTGTCATCTATTAAATATAAGACGAGTTTGGTAAGGTCTAAATCAGATTTTACCGTGCCTACCTCATCTTTTCTATCATTTGTAGCAGCTAACTTTCTTTAGAGATTTTTTTAAAAAAAACTTAGATTTCACCTTATTTTATTTTTTTTTTGCTCTAAAATTATATCAATTTTAGATTTTTCAAAAATTTGAGTGAAATCATACTTGAGCGTTAGGGAATTTAATAGAAATGTGATATTATAATTTAAGTAATTTGGATGATGTACGGTTGATATTTTTAATATTTTCAAGACTTTCATAAAATTAGGCTTTTTTTAAAAGAAAAAAGAATTTGTTAAGTAATAATAGGAGGTAAGTCTTCTATGCCCTTATATCTAAAATGGAGGTATATAAATAATTTATTTTGTTAATTTTCTCTATTGTTTTGAAATTTCTGTTCTAAAATAATCTCAATTTTGAAATTTTTTAAATGAATGAAAAGATATTGCATGTTTAAGAAAATTAATGCAGATGTAATATTTTGATTTGCATAGAGTTCATTAGTGTTTGTTTGATTTACATAATTGTAGAATTTTTTTCATATTTTTAACATACATTCTTTTATTAAAATTATTTTTTTTATATTTTTTTAATTTATATATAAAAAATCATAGAATAGGAAACGTAAAAATTCTATCGATGAGACCACTGTCCATAACGACACATCAAAATTAAGGGCTGGAAACCACAACCTCCTTTCTTTCACGTTGTCATACTCTCTCTGACGTTTTGGCAGACTTTACGTAGTGCAATAAAGGAACTGTGTAAAACCCATCATGAAAGCTGGACTCACAATTAAACAACTTTCTAGCAAGTGGTCCATTTATTCGATCATTCTGCCACATAGAAAGCTGGAAATCTCATTCTAAAAAGTGGTTCACGTTTTCCTCGTGCTACCACGAAGAGAACAATTTAAGGGTGAAACTTGGATCATATTTTGGTCTGAATCCATTTGACTCAACTCATAAATTATGCAGGTTGGTCATGAAAGTCAGGTCAATGGGTTGGGTCACATTGAAAAGTCAGAAATTCAAATTGAATTCAAATTAAATTGGGTTAAGAGATTTTTAAGTTAATCCGATTTTACTTGATCAAATCCGACTCAATTCGATAAAAAGTAGGTTCAAAATATTGGTTGAGTCGAGTTTCAGATTGAGTCAGGTTATAATTTAGGTCGAGTCAAAATGTCCGGATCAAAAGCTCAGATCAGATCCGTCCCGATTTCAACCCTAGAGAACATGAAAGGTATTGACTTCATGCTAGGATACCTCTCCTTTTGAGTTGAGCCTTGAAAATAATTCTCTTCTTATGGGTGCATCATACGAATTCTCTGAGCACTTGGAATGAGGAAATATAGTGCTCAAACTTAAGTGGAGTCATCGTCTATAAATATTAAATTTATTAAAAAAATGAATGTTTATAAAATTCTAAAAATTATGAGCTCATTCAATAATTCTATGTATGAATATTAGCCTTATTAACTTTTATATAATTAATCAAATTATTTTTAACGATTATAAAATTTAAACAATTAAAAAATAAATTATGTGATTACATATTGAGAGACTTGAAACAAAGGTATGTATGGTAAAAGAGTTGTTCACACTTCAAAGTGGTGAACATTTTCATGTTCTCTCGTATACCATGTGCCTCATGCTCTAATTCTATTATGCCAGTAATACCCTCGCCATTTGATTTTCGTTAAATTTTCGCCTTAAAATCTAAAACTATGATCATCTAATTTAACTTCTTTTCATGGCCCACTTATGTAATAATATTAAAGTGAAACCCATGATCAAGATGTAAATTTTTTTGAAGGAAAATGGCATTTGACCATCAACCAACCATAGACAAGTGGCTTTCTTGAAAATTTAATAAGAACAGATATAAAGTGTAGCTCAACTGGTTACCTCCCATCTCAGGAAGCGGGAGGTTGCGGGTTCGAGTCCCTATGACCTAACCTTGGTGTGTCATAGGAATAGTGGCCTCATCCGTAGGAGTTTTATACTGGGTATCCCGCAGTTTTCTACACGTAAATTCACAAAAATGAAGAAAAAAAAAATTTAAAACAATATTAGAGGTTATCTCAAACAAATCCAATATGTAAGAAAACTTCTTTTTAGAAGTAGACATTTGTTTTATCATGATGAAAACTTAAAAGATGGGTTTTACAGAGATTCTTTCCAGCAGAGTTTGGACTGGATGTGGATCGCGTTCATGCTGTAGAACCAGCAAAGTCCTTGATCGATATCAAGGTCAAGATTCGACGTACAGTAAAGGATGAAGCCATTCCTTACACCTTCGTCTCCGGCAACCTTTTCATGGTCTTTTACCCACCAAGATTGGGACAACCAGATGCAGCATCAATCCCTCCTACTGATAAAATTCTTATTATTGGAGATGGAAATGCCAAAGGTAACACCACGTTGTTAAATTCATTGAAAAACATTATATCTCCATCACAATTACGTGTGTACATTAATATTGTGTGACCCAGTGCACAGTGAATATCTCATTTAAAAATATACTGCATTATATAACCATTAGAAAATTCAATTTTCGTAGAACTTTTGCAAAAATTTATTATGGGTGATGGTTGTGATGTTTCATTTCTAGGTAAATCATCATTTTATCTCCATTTTCAGCTATTTTTGTCCATGAAGAAGACATAGCAACATATACCATTGAAGCGGTGGATGACCCAAGAACCTTGAATAAGATCTTATATCTGAGGCCGCCAGCAAACATCTACTCTATCAATGAACTTGTCTCTTTGTGGGAGAAGAAAATAGGCAAGACCCTTCAAAGGATCTACATTTCAGAGGAGCAAGTTCTCAACGACATCCAAGGTAAGCAGAAACACTAACTTCTAAATTGCTCGCCCCTTGAAATAAATATCAGCATCCGTCTTTTCTTTTTCTTTTTTAATACCTGTTGACCAAGAAGGTATATTTTGGCATCTTCTTCTGGTGGGCCGGGTTTGGATTTTGTCCCAAATCAGTTCAGTTTCTTGCATATTTGGGCCAAAGAAAACTACCCTATTCTCAACCATTGAAAGCCCCGATCCAGATTTTTTATTCTTCTCCTACAGCCTTCGCCCCTTTGTTTTGCTCGGTGACGATGCTTCCCTGATCCCTACGCCCTCCATTCCTCTGGAGTCTCCGCCTACTCCAGCGATTATCCTCAGTCCTAGAGGCATAGCTGATCCCTTTCCTTCTTCTCAGTCAGCGCCCCCTTGCCCTTTAACCCAATTAGCTTCCCTTCCTTCACCCCTTTCTTCCCAGAAGTTCATCTCACATCAGCTGCTCACTTTCAACCCTAAGCAGTATCCAAGGAAACTGTCTTCTGGCCCCTGCCTATCTTCGAATCTGCCAACTGAAGGCCATTCCATGCTGATCCGAGCTCTACTCTTGCTAGATACAAGCATGGTAGTCTTCTCCATCTTTAGCCCAAATGAACCTTGTCACTGGTATACATAATCTTCTAGAATCCATTCACGATGATATTTTGGAACCAGATATTCAGCAGGCCAATAAGATCATTGTCTCAGGCGACCAGAGGACTGTTGAGAGGGATGGGGTTGACGACAAACTGCTTGAGGTTGGTCGTAAACTTGGTCTCATAGAGGATGCGTAGGAAGAATTGCTCTCGTCCTTCCTTGCTGCTATTAAGAATTTGGGCTTAACAGACCCAATTCATCTGTCAATTACAGTCGTCGGAAAAAGGTGGAAGTGAGTCGTGTTAACCAATCACTTTCCCCATGAAGATCATCTCATGGAATACTAGAGGTCTTGATGACTCAGGTAAGAGAGCTACCATCAAGAACTTCATCAAACCAATCAATCCTACCATCTTCTGTTTCCAAGAGTCCAAGTTCGAAGACCCCTCTGATTTGGTTATCCGTTCCTGTGGTGGTGGTCATCGATTCCAATGGCTTGCAAAACCGTCCATTCGCAGATCGGGCAGCATTGCCATTTGTTGAGATTCTACTAAACTCAACTTGGTTGATTCCTTTACTGGGGAATTCTCTCTCTTTACAGCTTGAGGATCGGTTGTCTGGTTCCACGTGGACACTTACTTCTGTTTATGGCCGTGTGATGATTCTATGAAGAGTGATTTTCTTGATGAGATTAAGTCTCTTGGTGGAAGATGGTCCAACTCTTGGTGTATTTGTGGGGATTCTAATCTCATTAGATTTCCACATGAGAGGACTAGGTAACAAGTTTTACTCCCATCATGCGATGTTTCTCGGATTGTACTTCTTCTCTTGGTCTGGTTGACTTGCCATTTCGAGTAGCAAATTTACGTGGTCCAAAGGTCATGAGAGACCGTCTTTCTCTCGTATTGATAGATTTCTGATTTCGACTGTGTGGCTTGACTTATTCACTAACTCCCACATTTCTGTTTACCCTCGGCCCGTCTCTGACCATTGGCCCTTGGTTTTTGGATACTTTTGAGAAGTCTTGGGTCCTCCACCATTTAGATTCTAGTTGTGCTGGGTTAAAGAGAATGGCTTTAAGGACCTCATTGCCGGTTGTTGGGCAGAAAATATCATTCCGGGCAGTAAATCTTTCATGTTACATTTGAAGATGAAGTGGTTGAAAGCCAAGCTAGAGAGTTGGCGTGTTATTGAATTTGTGTCCTTATCTGAATCCCTTGTTTCTATTCTTAGTGGCATTAGTCAAGTTGACTAAAGTGAGCAAGTTGGTTCCATTTCTGAGGAGGAGGTTGCTATTCGTATCGATCTCTAGGAACAATATCAGACCAAGAGCATTCAAGAAGAAATCAAGTGGAGGCAAAGATCTAGAGAAAAATGGATTAAAGAGGGGGATAAAAATACTAAATTCTTCCATGCTATGGCTTCTGCTCATAGAATAGTTAACAGTATCAGGTCCCTATCCGTTGGTGATTCCACTCTAACTTCTAAAGAGGACATCATTTCTACATTTCTTAATCATTTCACGGACCTATATTCTTCCAACCACCTTGGCAGACTACCGATTTCCGGCCTCCCCTTCAGTTCTATTTCTAATGCTAATGCTTCTTCCATTGATCGACCCTTTTCCCAAGGAGGAGATCAGATCTATTGTTTGGGATTTGAGTGAGGACCGTGCTCCTGGGTTGGATGGATTTCCTATTGCATTCTTCAAATGGTTCTGGAACATCGTCAAATGTGATGTTATTGTCACGCCCCGACCCGAAGGGTGGGCCCGGAACGCGACTGATTTTTTTTTTTTTTTTTAAAATAAACTAACTTAAGCATTCTTACTGGGCCGGATCAACGGTTGGGCCCAAAGGTCACACATGATCCCAACATGTGGACTCAAACACATACCATAAGTCTACTCAACAAATAGATATAAACAACATCAACACATATCATGATCATATGAAATCCAACAATTGATTCATCATTCAAAACATCGTCTCAAAGCTACTACAGAGGCAACACAATTTAATACATCACATTTAAATAAATTAAGTACCACACCCGGTACCTAATGAAAGGAAATGGTTTCAAGAACCAACAAGTAAAGATAAGGGTATTCCCCTCAAGGGGAATCCCGAAACACCGCCGCAACTTATCCACCCTAAGCTTGAAAAAGAGGGTTCTCCTCCTCGGGTTCATCTCCTGAAAGGTGAGTGGGGTGAGCTAACTAGCCCAGTGAAGAAAATATAACAATGCAGTTTAAGTAAAATAACAGATTAGCAACAGTTCAATAATATCACATGCTTAATAACAAATAAGCATAATGTCATGTAGAGCATCATCATCATTTCTCATCAATTACTGCTATCATCCAACGTAACGCCTGCCGACTACACTGAGACCCGTATTAAGTCCCGACATGGTCAAAATACATCCTTGCAAGTACATATCCGGCTCTAACTTAGCCGATACTGACATCCTCAAGTCAGTAACTAACGACACTCATGGTCCACCCATGGTCCAGTAGACATAAACCATCTCCCATATGGCCGATATTGGTTCAATAGCCCAGGTACGTGGAAGCAGTCTTACATATTCATACGATCAACATCATAATATTCACAACCATCATCAGCATTCTTACCATAGTGCATCATGTCTAGGCACATGAGTGGGTTCATCAAATCTGAAACCACTCATTGTCCAAGACTCATCTCATAATAAAACCTGTTTACATATTCTACAGAGTTAAGTTCCCTCACCGTGATTGTGTGGTTACGCGGTCTCTGTTTAGCACAATCAATATACAGATCAAATACATACACACGAGTAGTATTTTGAAATCTCACGTTTTCCCAAAAATATCCGAGGTATATGGAATTGAGTCTCTTACTGGGTTTCTATCCTTTTTAAATTATCATAATCCACAATATAATAATAAATAAAAAGGGGCTCAGTCCAAAACTCATATTGTCTTCTGGGCATTTACCAGATTGACTTATTGAGTTAGGTCTAGATACTCGGGTCACTTCTCGGTTGTCTTCGAGATAGGACCAGATCTGACATTTTGAGTTAGACCTCGAGGTCACCCAGTGCCTGACAATATAGCGTCGGCCTGAAAGTGAGATCACTCAGTGCCCGACCAATAGAGTCGGCCTAGAAGTGAATACAATAGTATTTATACTGTAAGTAATAAGAGAAGAGGGTTAGTACAATTTTAATTAACAAAAAGGGGTACTAACATCATATCACATAATCTAACAAAATATTAATTTTTTTTAATAAAATAATAATATTTATTTATTTATTTATTATTATTTTTTTAATGGGAACTAATATCATAAATCACAAGCATCAACAATATCAAATAAATTTTTTTTTTCTTTTTTTTCTTTTTTTCCCTTTTTTTTTTCTTCTTCTTCCTCCCTTCACTGTCTGCAACAGACAAGTGAACGGCCGGAAAACATGAAAAACGAATCTGGAAACAGTGGGTTTTCCGGATTCGATTTTCATATCTGACATGTCCGATGGATTCCTCTGGGAGTCCTCTTTCCATAGGGGAAGGTTTGGAGCTTTGAAGCTCACTAGGCCATCCGATCTTAGCACTGAGAGCTCACTGGTACGAGAAACCCATGAATTTCCTTAGACTTTGAAACTGATTTTTCTTACTCAAATCAATGCCAAAATCAGTTTTTCTTTATTCTAAACCACCTAGAATTTGAAAAGGAATACAATGGTTACCTTCAATCGAGTCCTGGGCTGAAAATCCGGACTTTAAAAATATTCCCCTCAAAGGTTACGGGTGAAAAATTGGGAAAACAGAGAGGAAATCGGTTGGTTTTCGTCTGAGAATAGAGAGCTTAAGAGAGAAGAGAAGGTGTGTGGGAGTTTGGAACTGCAGAGGAGGGTTCCTTTTATAGAAAAATCGATCGGGAAAAGGGACGAACCGGCCATTGCATGCGGTGCCTGGTGACGCTCCAAACAGTATATTTTTTGGTTGTTTGCAAATCAGCCCTCCACAACTTCCAGTTTCGCAGTTTAGTCCAGTTTTAATAAAAAACTAAATTTTTAACTAAAACAAGATATTAAAAGCTCAAGAATTCTGATCCAACCTTACAGATAAATTGAGTTTTAAAAAACTTTAACCATAAAAAATTTGGAATTTAACTCTCACTAAAAACCATTTATTTAAATAAAAATTATATTTTAACCTTATTTACTTAAATAAACAAATGTTAAAATAAACAATTTAGAAATCTCATTTTGGGGTGCCAAAGAACAACTAGACCATTCTTAAAATGGTCTAACACAAAATACTAGTTTCAAAAATTTCATTTCAAAAAAAAAAATACTCTTTTGTTTCGGGGTTTTGACGGGCGGATTTAAAATACCATTTTCTGAAAATAAAATTATTTTAAAACCAGAAATGCAAATCCTTTATTAAGGAGAATATTATCCACCAATAATATTCACATAACAACTTAATTTATAAAATAATAACTATAAGCGGTAAATTACCAAAATGCCCCTCCAGCTGGGCGAGCTGGATCACTGAGCCTTCGAGCTCAGATTGGGCCAAACCTGGGCTTTCCTTAAAGCCCTAACTGAAATCTTCGAGATTAACCGGTTAAACAAAATTATTAAGCTAAAACACGCCTAATCTGGGGCAGGGTATTACAGTTATTGCCTTCATCGAGGAGTTCTACCATCGAGCTTTTATTCCTAAAGAGATTGGTGCTACTTTTCTTGTTTTGGTGCTTAAGAAGAATGGAGCTTCCTCTCTCTCCGACTTCAGGCCGATTAGCCTCCTTGGTAGCCCCTACAAGATCCTTGCAAAGGTTTTAGCTAACAGACTCCAGCACCTTCTCCCAAAGCTTTTCTCTCCTTCCCAATCTACTGGGATTGAGGGGCGGCAAATTATGGATACAGTGATCTCTGCTCTTGAATGTATCGATCCTCAAAACAAGGGCCGTAGGAAAGGTAATATTTGCAAGTTGGATTTGGAGAAAGCTTTGATGGTTGATTGGCATTTTCTGGCTTTTGTTCTTTCTAGCATGGGTTTCAGTCGAAAGTGGTGCTTATGGATGTTTGATTGCATTTCTTCTGCCCATTTTTCTGTCCTCATTAATGGGTCTTCTAAAGTTTTTTTCAAGACCTCTAGAGGTATTTGGCAAGGTGATCCTCTTTTTCCTGCTCTCTTCATTATGATTGTTAAATCTTTCAGCCTCCTCGTCTTCAAAGCGGCAGATTTCAACCTTATTCATGGATTCAGAATTGGGGCCTCTTCTTTGCAGATCAATCATTTATAGTTTGTGGAGATACTATTATTTTTTGTGAGGCTAATGAGGAGTATGTTATGAACCTTCAGTGCATTCTTAGGTGGCTTGAGTTGGCATCTTCCCTCTGGATCAATTACTTAAAGACTGAAATCTATTGCATCAACTTGGACAACAATGTGCTTACTTCTCTATCTGAGCTTCTAGGATGTATTTCTCCCGCTCTTCCTTCTACTTATTTGGGATTGCCTCTTTGCATCTGCTCTCTCGGTTTCTCTTTATGGGAGCCCATCATCCAGAAGTTTAGCAAGCTCATTGCCTCGTGGAAAGGAAAGTATTTGTCTTTCGGTGGGCGGATCACCCTACTCAAGTCTGTCATCAATGCTCTGCCTGTCTACTTTAGATGCCTCCAAAAAGTAATTTAGTCGATGGAAAGGATCATGAGGAACTTCCTTTGGAGTGATAACGAGGATACGAGGAAATATCATCTTGTTCATTGGGATCAAGTTTGTCTCCCCACTGTTGCTGGAGGTTTGGGGGTGCGTCCAATCAAGGCCATCAACATTGCTTTCTTACTAAGTAGCTTTGGAGGTTAGGTATTGATGATGATGCTCCTTGGAAGTAGATCATTAATTGTAAGTATAGGTTGGGAAGGTTTGGCTGGGATATCAATCCTGCCCTGAACAGAGTCTCCGGTATGTGGCGTGCTATTGTTGCTTGTGTTGACAAATTTATAGAAGGTATCAGGTTAAAGGTTGGGTGTGGTGACAGAATTAAATTCTGGACTGCACCTTGGATTGATAACTCTACCTTGGCCTCTCGGTTTCCTTCTATTTACCACCTATCTCTGAGGCCGCACGGAACCATCTCCGATTTCGACTCTAGTACTGGTGACCATGTCGTTTGGGAAATTCCTCTTCTTCGTAACCTTCCTAACTTGAAGCAAATTCCTTCTCAGATCTTATTTTTACAATCTCATCTTGTAGAATCCGCACGATTGAGGAGGACAATCTCCTCTGGTGGCTGACAAGACTGGAGTTTTCTCTCTGTTAAGTCATTCTACACGTGGATTCACTAGACTTCTGGTACGACCATGTTTAACTCCCAAGATTTATGTTTCCTAAGCACCGCTAAGGGCAATTGACTTCCTTTGGACAGCTAGATTGGGGAAAATCTTGACTCCAAGATCACTTGCAGAAAAGAAGAACAACTTTGATTAGTGCTTGCCCCTTTTGTCTTCATGCCTCCGAAGAGTCAAATCATCTACTTCTTCAGTCCTCCTTCCCTTCTACTGTGTTGAGTTCTATCGTCGCCCAGTGTGGTTTGGCTTGGGTCATGCCATCTTCGGTGGTTGAGTTGTCCTTTGCTTGGAACATTACCTCTGTCTCTCCTAAGTGTTCCTCTTTGTGGCAGCTTTCTTTATTTCTTACTCTTTGGACCCTGTGGTGGGAACGTAATATAATATTGTTCAAAAGCACAGTTGAATCCAGCAGTGTGGTTGCTAGCATCACCATGTGTGCATCTTGGGCCGCCTCTCTTCCGGAGTTCCAGAATATTCTATGTCTGACATTTTACGTGCATAGAAAGAATGTGTTGATTTATCTTGATATACTTTAGTTCTCTTTCGTTGTAGTGGTGGAAGGTTTCCTCTCAGCTTTGGTTTGTTTTTTTTTACTTGTATTCTTCTCTTTATTTGCACATCTGGTGCTTCTATCTATTAATATATGAATCATTTAAGAAAAAAAAAAAAAACAAGAAAAATCTCCTTATCTTCTGCATTAATTTTTCTATGCTCCTCTATAAAAATAGATTCTTTAGAAGAAAAGAGGAAAATGTCTAATTTTTTTATGTTTTTAATAGAGGTTTCTTATGTCATAGAAAAAGAGAAAAGGGGTCCATTTTTCTGTTAACGTCTATTAGTAAACATAAACACACCCAAAATAATATCGAAATAAAATCAATACAAGAACACCGATAATTTACGTGGTTCGGCCCACCCTTAGCCTATGTCCACGGAACGTGTAAATTATATTATTGAGAGAGAAATTATAAGAGATAATGAACTAATAGACAAACCCAAACCCTATTTGTGGCACCTCTGCTCTAATTCCTTCACCTTTTACTGCCAGCAAAAAGTTTCCAAATGACGATGGCGTTGTGCGTTGCTAGCAACAACACCACAATGTAGTTGTTGTCACCTTCTGAACCAAGGCTTTTTACCCAATGTCCAGCAGCCAATGGTCTAGACAAAACACACACTTCTCTGCTGAAACATTGTCTTCTCCTGAGACTTCACCCTTTTATGTATGTTTATCAGTCGGTGGTCATCCCATACTTAGCCATTGTCATGTGTCCCAACTTACCAATCCCATTCGATCTTCTATGATTAGCTTCTATTCCCACAACAGCAATTGTCCCTATAGACAAGAAAAAATAGTCTATTAGGACATGTTTCTATATTTTTACTTGAGAAGGAAATTCATACTTGAGAGCGTTTCTATATCTGTACTTGAATATAATACAAGGAATGATTAAATATTTGTTTTATTTGTTATTCTAATAATCATCTTATTATCAACCAATTGAATTATAATTTAGTAATTGCTAATTTTTCCCTTTTTCTTTATGTAGAGGCCCATCCTCCAATGAATTTTTTCTTAGGCATGGCTCATACATGCTTCTTGAAAGGAGAACAAACCAACTTCGAAATCGAACCATCAGTTGGAGTGGAGGCCTCTGGGCTTTATCCCCACGTAAAGTACACCAAGGTTGATGATTTCCTCGATCAATTCATTTAAGAATTGTCTCAATGAATCCTATTATTGCTAAGAAGTGTATTGATTTCTAAATAAATTAAGACGATACGATAATCTTTATTGATATCCACCTCTCATTTCATGATTGGCATCAGAATTATTGACAGACAAATGGTTATATATATCTAAGAGATTAGACTCTGCATCTTCATTATTCATATTGTAAAATTTCAAATTTTATTAAATGAGTACGGGAGATATTTATCATTTCTAAATATGACAAACTACTATTGATAATTTTAAAGATTTTAGAAATCTTTAAGTGGTTGCAATTTCTAATGGATGATATTGAATATTAGAACAATGGTTTAACTTGATTTGAAGTTTGTTTTACCAAAAATGGATTCCATAATGTGTTAGCCAATATGATTTGATATTTATTTGCTTTGATATACTGATTCCATAATGTGTTAGCCAATATGATTTGATATTTATTTGCGTTGATATACTATTTGAACCCGATTCACAAATTTAGCAATGCCTTGTTAAACCATGGCTTCTCTCATTGCTGGTGAAACCATTTTGTGTTTATATATCTTGTCACATATACCAATTTTTATAAAGAATATTTATATATCAAGGATCTTGGACTCCTTCGTTATTTCTTATGATCAAAGTTGTTCTATCCTCTAAAAGATTATTTCTTTCTCACATAAAAGATGTTAGCCATGGATTGTTTTATTAATATCAACCTCATTTTATAATATGCAGTTATTCTAACGTTAATTGGGTTTAGTTCTCTTATGATTGTTGGCCCACAACTAGTAAATTTTATTTTTTTTGTTCTAATAAGCATTATTCGAATATCCGACACTTACATTATGATGAAGGCACGCAATTAATAAGGTGACCCACACACATCATGGAGTGCTATATTTCGAATTTTGGATCAGTGGCAGTTGACAAAAACTTTTCGAGTCTTGGTGGGTGGCTGAATACAGACACTTGGCAATAAGGTTAAATCGTAGTGAAACTCATTTAAATCGGTATCATTAATATAAAAATTATAAATAATATTAAATTATTAATTAATAAGTTAAATAAAATTTTAAGAAAAAATTATTATTTAGATATGAAATTATTACATTCATTTAAATTATAAAATATCAACATATAATAATTTTTAATTAATTCTAAGATACATATATGTATCAGTTACAGATTCATCTTAATTGTAAAGATTATTGGAGAGATAGTATTTACATTAAAAATATGTAAATATTTAAATTATTAATAACATAAGAATGAATATAAATAATAATATTATTAACACATTCATTTTGATAATATTATTATCTTATATATCCTTTAAGATAATTGTCATAAATGACCAATATTATTATTTATATATTATTAGTTAATTAATATTTATTAAGTTGGTAATATTGGTATCATAATAATTAATATTATAATTTAATAATCTATTAATATCTAATGTGAAGTAAGGATATCCATATTACAAAGTTAAGATAAAAAAAAGAGGGTGCCATGTCAAAATTCACTTTTAGAAGATTCACATTCCATAGACATGCACTTTAGTGGAATCTTTTGGTAATCCAATCTTAAATGCCAGTTTCTTAGCGATGAATCCATCCCTCGCTGCTCTTCGTCCATATACTTTACTTCAGTTGGATAAGATAAATTATTTAAACGACGATGATACATATAAATTTAGTTGAGATATATAAAAAATATATAGGATGATAGGAGGGTGAAATTTGACCCATCTAATAATTTTAACTATGTAATTTTAGATTTTGAAATTTTAATTAGTATAAATTATTTTTTATGACTCATTTCACAAATATATGATGATTAGATGAATGATTTTTCCTTAAATTGTCTTATGTATGAAATTTTCTATCATCTCACACATTAAGATATCAGTCACATTAAGATATATTTATCATCGACACTGTACAAACTATATCAATCATATTAAGATATCTCCATTGAATTCCATAAGCACTCAATGTTATTTCATTAAATTATTTTCGTAAAAAAAAATTAAAATTTGAGATTAAGTTAGAACAAAAATTAAAAAATAAATGATGAGAATAACTTAAAATGGAAAAAATCTTAAGAGAAAAAAGTTTGTAATTGATACATGTCTTTCACACTTGAAGAACATGCTTCCAGACTTTCTTAATTCATACCAATTTAAGATTCAACTAAAAAATGGTCAAAACAATTTTTTATAAAAATTAAAAAAATTATATAGATCGATATTATGTTGTACAACCGATATCTAGCCAATACATATTAACCAAATATTATATCTAACGTATAACCCTAATAATTTTTTTAAAGAAAATCGACACCTATATTTCTCAAAAGTTCGTTTCATGGGCTCAATAACTCGGTTGAAAATGTTGAATGAGAGAACGGGAGAATTCACAACCGGCGTATCAAGGTAAACCAAGATAGTTGTTTACCAATTTATCAACAACATTCACATGGATTTTTGTATTAAATTTTATTTATATTAAAGTTTTAAAATTTAAAAAAAAAAATAGCTGAGTTAATCCGAATTGACACAATTCAATAGAATTTTGAATCGAACGAATTAATAAGTTGAATCTAAATTATGATTTTTGAAATTTTGAACTATGATTTACACCAATGTCATTACAATAAATGAGAGAATTTTTTTTAAAAAAAATGCCACCGTAGAGCCCACAATCAAGATTTCCATCTCAATTTTAAAGTATAGTTTTACACATTTTTGATATAAAACTAAATTTTTACCTAAAAGTAGATTATATGTATATTTTTCAATAGTTTAAAAATTGTATTTTCCAATAAATTATCCCACTTTGTCTTCTTATTTTATAAAAGATTACTGTGCATGCAAAATTATGTTATACGTTTCTTTATACACCCTTAGGTAGGGCTTACTTTTTATTCACATTCTTTAGGTCTGATGGAAAAGTATACACTTAAATCTAAAGTTTATACATATAAAAAAAGTAATTGCAGATCAGTAGGAGATCATTGGAGTATGACTTAGATGAGATTTTTACTTTTATATTAACTTTTAAAATGTCTACTTATTCATGTATTTAATTTAAAATTAGATAAATAAAGTCTCACTTGTTTGTACATACACCTATCTATGATAAGTAGGGATTAAGGGAATACAATCAGATTATCGTTGAAAAGAAATTGGATGTCTTCAATATATTTTTTTACAGAAATTAAGGTGAACATTTTAGTATTCTGAACAAGTTTTGAGGGGAGAAAATCCCAAGTAACTACTTCACGTAAGAAATTGACATTGTTCATGTGGTTTGATCATTTCAATCATCCCAAGTAACTCTCTCGCCACACCGCATAACCAATGTTCTCTCTAGCCACTCTCTCAACCAGAGGTTCAAATATCGGCCGATACATATCGTATTGGCCGATATGTATCGGTTTTGAGCTAATGAATATCGGCCAATATATATCGTTATCGGCCTATATATATATATCGTTATCGGCCGATATTCACAATATCGGTTGAAATATCGGCCGATATCGGCTGGAGAGAGAAAAATATCGGCCGATAACGATATATCAGTCGATATATCGTTTCGGCCGATATATCGGCCGAAAACGCATTTTAAACCCCTGCTCTCAACTCCTTCTCTTTCGGTCTCTCATATCTTTCCTCTCTCAATTCACACTCTCTCTCACTCAATCTTCTCTTTCAATTTTCTCAATCCTCTCCTCTATTCGGATTTCACTCTCTTTCTCACTCAATCTTCTCTCTCAATTCTCTCCCTCAGCCCTCTTCTCTGCTTGGATTTGCACTGCCCAATGCCGTCACTCTACGCCCCTTTGCAGTCACCTGAGTCTCTCCTGATCGCCGCCCTACCCATCCGTCATTGAGAATTTGAGAGAGACACCAGCAAATTATATTATTATGTTCATACATAATAAAAAGTGAGTTATCCAATAGTTAAACATAATTAAATCATATTATCACATAAAACGATTTATCAACTGTTGATTTTAAAAACAATGTGCTCTCTACTTCTCTTAATGTACAAAGGATAAAATGAATTTTGGTATGGCGCGACTTACAGACACTTGATTTTTCTGTTTCTACACATCTGTTTTTGGATTTTATGGTAAAATTATCATTTTGTCCCTGCGTTTTTCATTCATTCGAATGAACTGTTTATTCATTTCGGCACTCATTCGAATGAACGCCGTAATGTAAATTCCATTCATTCGAATGAATGGGCTGAACAGTGTTCCGTGTTACTGTTTAGCCATTCATTAGAATGAACAGATGGTTCATTCAAATGAATAGTAATAAAAATGGACTTCATTCAATCTGTTCATTCGAATTGAAAGGAACTTGCTACAGTATACATATTTATTTAAATAATAAAAAAAATAAAATTTTAAAGTTATTTTTTAAGTACTGTGTATTTTCAAAAAAATTCAAATTGAATATCTAAACTAATTATAATAACCTGATAAAAATACTTTAAGACTTCAAGGTCTTTTGATGCTCCCAAATGTTTAAAACACAGTATTTTACAAATAAGAGTATCCCTCGGCTGTGCCGAAAACACATTTGGGAGTGTCAAAAGACCTTAAAGTTTTAAAGTATTTTTATCAGGTTATCGTAATTAGTCGGAATATTCAATTTGAGAAATTTTGGAATTACACATTATTTAACAAATAACTTTAAAGTTTTAAAGGAGATTTTATTATTTAACTAATGCACTGTGTATTTCAAAAATTTCTCAAATTGAATATCCCGACTAATTACGATAATCTGATAAAAATACTTTAACACTTTAAGGTCTTTTGACATTCCCAAATGTGTTTTCAGTACAGTTGGGGGATACCCTTATTTGTAAATACTGTGTTTAAAGCATTTGAAAGTGTCAAAAGACCTTTAAGTTTTAAAGTATTTTTATCAGGTTATCGTAATTAGTCTAGATATTCGATTTGAAAAAATTTAAAAATACATATTACTTAAAAAATAACTTTAAAATTTAAGAAAAAAATTATTATTTAAATAAGTATACTTACTGTAGCAAGTTCATTTTTCATTCGAATGAACGATCGATTCATCCAAATAAACAGATCGAATGAAGACCATTTCAATGCCGAAATGAATGGATAATTCATTTGAACGAATGAAAAATATAGAGGCAAAATGATAATTTTTCTATAAAATCTAAAAATAGATAGTTAGAGATAGAAAAATCAGATGTATCTAAGTCGTGCCGTTTGGTATACGTAAATTGCTATACGTGTCAAGAAGTGAATGGCTGGTATACCCGTCAATGGCAGAAGAGAAATACAATGAATTTGGTAGCTCTAAATGATACTCCTCAGTCAATGCAGCGACAGACATCTAACCTTAGCTAAAAAATCTGGCCGACATGCATCCATCATAATTTAATTTAAAATAAATAATATTTTATTATATAAAGTTAATACAAAAATTATATTATTAAATATAATAAAATTAATTTGATTTAAACTAAATAAATATATAACTAAAATAGAGTTTTCTAGTAACTGTTATTTTCATTTGCTTAAATTAAATAATTAAAAATATTTAAATAGAAAATGTTTTTATAATCAATATGATCACAATCTACATTTTTATTTAATAAAATTAATAAAAAACTGAGTCAATGAGCTCGTGGCACAATCATGTAAAGTTAAAACTATCAACTTACAAGTCAAGTAAAGTTGGAATCAAAACTAAACTAGGTTGTGTCTGTTTAAGGTGAAAGGAGTGGGAACACGAGTTGGCAGGAGACGGTAGAGGTCAAAAAATTTGATTTTACCTCCTTTTTCTATAAATCTGAAAATCTTTGATCTCTAGTGATATTCATAAAATTCATGTCTCTACTTTCTTGGATAGTCCTCTCAATCCCCTTAATAGTTGTGAATAAAACTCAATGCAATTCAAATTTCAATCTAATATCTTTATTTTTTTAAATTTATTAATTTATTAGAAAAATAATTTTATTAAAATAAATGAAACATTTTCAACACTATTATTATAAAATAAAAATTTTATTTAAATTTTATCTATTTGATTGAATTTATTAAATTTGATAGAGAATAAAAATCTTCTTTTCAATTATTTATTTTCATTTGTTTAAATTTTAAGGTTGTATTGTTTTACGAGACTAACTTTATATAAATCCTGATACTAATAATTTTATAAAATTAATAAATTTCATATCATTATTAAATATCATTTAATTCAACTTGATTAGGTGAATTCAAATCCGACTCACTCCACTATCAAATGTTAGTTGGTTAATCTGATCAATTTAAAATATGGATTAGTCCACAATATTTTTTTTAATTTGAGTTAAAATATGACGATACTCTATAAAACACTCTCCTTCTTCTTATATCACTATGTGATGATTTTTTAAAAGTAATTCTTTATCATAAATATATTTTTAAAGTGGAGATTTGCTTTTAAAAATGTCTCTTTGATTAAACCTTATCAATATAATATTTATAATCCAATTATGCACTTAGTTACAAATATTAGATTGTGACCTAATTTAAACCGACCTAAATTAGTTGAGTTCAATTGTAAATGAGTTAGAATTTTAAAAATAGATTCAGTTTTATAGTCCAATATGGATATGAAATATTTTTTCTTCATCTCACATAGGAACAAATTATGAATTTTATGAAGATACGTCTTGACATTTTTATTTATTTATTAGGATTAAATAATTACATGTAAAAAATATTTTTTTCTTCATCTCACTTTTTACGGTTAGAATGCAATTGTTTATTTTAAATTATAAATATGAGAAAGAATCTATAGAAAATTATATAATATTATTATAAGATACATTATTAATTTTTATAGCAATTTCCATGGAAAAAGTTCCAACGTTCTAGATAAAATTTTAATTTTATATTATATAGATTTATTAAAAAATATTAATTCTCATAAAATTGTTAATATATCAAGTTTCTCCTATTTACAGAGTTAATCGTTATCGGCCAAGAAATTTCTCTCTCCTACTTTTTCTTTTTAAAAAAAAAAAATATCGACGATAAATATCTGATATCAGCCGATAAACGTATCAGCTGAGATTATTACCCCTTCTTACGATTACCAAACAAGATTTTGCATCATCTAACATTTTTATTGAACTCTAGCAAAGTTTATTTCGTGTCAGGTTTGGTGAAATCGAGTTAAGATTTTGCCCCATCTAACATCAAGAAGAGTTGAAAATTTTTGTCACACTTTTTCATAGTTTAGAATAGAGAAGAATCAATTGGAGCTAAAAAGTTGACTAGTTATAGAAAAATTATAATTAAAATTTCAGTAATTATTCTTATTATTATTATTCAAAATAAATATCATGAAATATATTAATTTTGTGAAATAGATGGCATATACATGAAACTCTGTGGTAATTTTATAAACTAAATCTTAGTATTTTCCAATTACTGAAATGAAAAAAACAGAGTATAAATGTACTTTTAATTTTTTTTGAGAAGTTTTAGAAATGATGAAATTATAAAGTACTGTGAAATTTTAGATTATTTAATTATCTTAAAAATATGTATTAAATGGTTCAACTAAGTTTTCTTAAAAAAAAAAAAAAAATCACAGCCTACTTGCCTTTCAATTCCAAATGGTGTCCCAATCATTTGAATACTATAGTTCAAATTTCTTAGACAAATTTGGAACCTAGTATTGTTACACTTTTTTATAAAATCAATTGACGGTGTATGAGACATTGACATGTGCAATAATATATGATGTGGAAGAGTGTTGCGTGTTTGTTTCTCCATTAATGAATAAATCAACCCAAAAAAAAAGAAATTCAGGAGCAAAAAAAGGCAAATAAATGACTGGCTGATTAGGTCTATTAAGACATTTGTCGGATTGTATATGGGTGTAATTTAACTCGTAATTTTCTGATTTAGAAAGTGAAAGTTGTCAAGTTTGAAACCCCCATGATCTTAAGTGATGTGTTCTAATGGCCGTGGTTTTTTTTTCTGACTCTCTTGCAATTTCTTACAAGTGATTTAAAAAAAAAAATTTGATACTATTTTTAAATAAAATATAGTACAATTAGATAAAAACATTTGTCATTCTAAAATATAATAGTCAAATAATGCGATAAATAATTTAAATAATAGTGATAATATTTTTTAAAAAAAAATACAGAGAAGTTACTGGTGAACTTTTTATTCTAACCCATCATTTTAGTCTTGCAATTTTTTTACAAAAATTACAAATATAAGTTATAGAAAGTTAGAAGATAAAAAAAAAAATATCATTTATTCAATTGAAGTGATTTTAGATGGGAGTCATATTTATGCATAAAACTCTCCCTCTAAGATGACTTTTTAGAGGAGTCACATTTTTCAAATGCTTATATGGATTAAATTAACATTTAATGTGATTAAAATCGAGAAAAATACATTCTATGTGATTTGGGCATGTAACTAGAAAAAAAAAAAACTGAAGAGGGATGTGATGTAAAAATATAATAAAAATAATGAGATGATTCATTGTGATTTAAAATAAGGTTAAATTAAGAACTAAAACTTGAAAATTTATCCTCAGGTAATTGAGATTATGCCGGTTGCGATCATAGTTACAAATATCATTCTCGGGATATTAACGGCAATTGATAATATCGAGATATTTTTAAATTCTTGGATTTTTATCAAGAATTAATGGGAAAATCTCGTGAAAATATCATATTTAAAATATAATAAAAATACTAAATAAAATATTAATAAAATATCAATATGAAATTCATCGGTATTTTATCAGGAATTTATCAGAAATTTATCGGGATATTATTATGATGTTACTATTTATCGAGAATTTACAATAGTGTCAATAAATCTCGGGATATTAACGACAATTGGTATTTTCTAATAAAAACGTGGTAAATTTTAAAATATCGGAGATATATGTGACTATTTTTCAATGATAAAAAAAATTGAGGGGGCTTAAAAACATAGTTTTTGTTAGAGTCTCTTAAGTAGACATGTGCCTTTCAAACAAACCTACACATTGAGCCAAAGCAGACCTATATTGAGATGAAAAGTTTAGAAATAAAAATGAATTTAGAGGTATCAAAATTTAAATAGTCTAAAAATATAGAATTATTTCTAGTAAAATTAATTATTTTAAAAATCTTTCCAATTAAATTGTACTTGTCTGTCTCAATGTTTCTAAACGTCTTTAAAGTTTAGCGATTAAATTATTGATTTAAAATGATAAAATTTGAAAATTTTAAAATATGGTTTGTTGGGTATAAATATCCAAACATAAACCTTTTAATTTAAAATGGGCATCATATTCATGAATAAATTTTTCCAACAAAGTCATTACGTGGAGCTTAATGGACCTTGTATTAGTGAAAATTTTAGAAATTGAAAAGACAATTTAAAGTCATCAAAGTAATTTTTGATGAGATGACGTGAGTAGGTAGGAAACTGGAATTGTCACCACAAACTGTGTATGGCTCTGAACACACCAACCGGTCCACCATCAACCACTAACATACACCATATAATCGTGTATAGTATGTTACTTACTCATGGGTCTCCATTTTCATGCATAGTGTCTTGGCCATGGAACGTAAGCTATGGATTTCTGCTCTCTGCCTTGCCTTGATTCTGGCAGCAGTCTCCACATTTCTACTGTTTGTAGACCCAAAATTTCCCTTGAGGTATGTCTTTAAACAACTCACTTTTTAACTATTTTCATTGTTCTGTATATTCAAACTGGTGCATCACATTCGAAGGACATTGGTCAACTTCTTCTCTGTTTTTCTCTCTACAGAGGTCTCATATTTTTTTATGCAACCAAGTACCCAATTACAATTTTTTTAGCCAAAGTGTTCAAATACGTGCACGCAATAAATTCTATGAAAAGTGGCACTTTGAGATTGAGCGTCAAACGAACACACAGCCCATGCTTTGTGAGGAAATCCCTCCATGTTATAATTAAATTTTAACTAAGACCTAGAAGGTGTTTGATCTTAGAAGTCGGCTTAGATTAGAAGCACAAATAATTAGAAATTTGTTTTGATTTCAAGGGAAAAAAATACACGCTTCTTTGTCTCTTTGGCTGCGTTCGGTTGGGGGTAATTTTTATAGGGGTTACCTCTGAGTAGGGGTCACCCTTGAGTAGGGGTCACTTTTGAAAAGGAGTTACCCTTATCTTGTTTGGTAATTACAGTGATAAAGTAAGAACTTACTCTAGGGTAAAAAATCTTATTTGGTATCTATTAGCAGGGGTAACCTGATATATTAACAATTTTATATGAAATTTTATAAAATATAATTATTAAATAATATTCATTAAGTAAATCTAATATTATCTAATTTTTATAATTTTTTTATAACTATAATTTAAAATGAACACTTGTATTTTAACAGTAAATAAATAAATAAAGAAAAAATAGATATTATTATTTTAAATCCCAATAAATGAATAAAAAATATCAACATATCTCTTCATAAAAAAATATAATTTGTTTATTGGTAACATGAAATATATAATATAATAAACTATTATAATAGTTTAATAAATCACAACAAATATAAAATTAATATTACAAATTGTCACAGGCTGAATTCCTTAAAAATAAGACATTTTGACAAATATATTTAATAAAATTTTATTTTTATTTTTTATATTATATAGATTTAATAAAAATTTATTAGTTCTCATAAAATTGTTAATAAGTCAGGTTACCCCTGCTTACAGTTACCCCTATTTAAGGGTAACCCCGGATAACTCTTGTAAAAATTTATCTCTCATCAAAATGCATCATGTTGAAAATGTTGACACATTTTTAAAATAAATTTATAAAAGAATAAATTGTTAATTACCCTGAAAGAAATTATCATGAACCTCAAACTCTGTCGAAGATTCGAGACTCTATCGAAATTTCGACAGAATCACCCCTTAAAAATAGAATATTTTGACAAATATGTTTCAGAAAATTTTATTTTTATTTTTATATTAAATAGATTTGATAAAATTATTAATTCTCATAAAATTGTTAATATGTCAGTTTACCCCTACTTACAGTTTCCCCTACTCAAGGATAACCCCTGTGAAAATTTATGCCTCACCCAAATGCATCACGTTGAAAATGTTGACACATTTTTAAAATAAACTTCTAACATAATAAATTGTTAATTACCCTGAAATAGATTACCATGAACCTCAAACTCTTTCAGAGTTTTGAGATCCTATTGAAATTTCTACAGAATTACCTCTTAAAAATAGGACATTTTGATAAATAAGTTTCAAAAATTTTATTTTTATTTTTATATTATATGGATTAAATAAAATTATTAATTATTTTAATATGTTAAGTTACTCCTACTTACAATTACCCCTACTCAAGGGTAACTTGGGGTAACCCCTGTAAAAATTTACTCTTCATCCAAATGCATCATGTTGAAAATCTATATAATATAAAAAATAAATTGCTAATTATTTGAAATCTATTAATTTGTCAATTATATAATATATAATTGAAAAATAGAGGAAGGTACGGGGTAAATAAGGGCAAGGTTTCCTTAAAAAATAAAAAAATAAATAAAAAACCACTATTATTATTTTAAATTTCAATAAATGAATAAAAAAAATTTACATATCTCTTCATAAAAAATTATAATTTGTTATTCGATCATATAAAATTTATCAAATGGAAATAATAGAGTGCTTTTAAAAATAAATAAAAGCCAAGTACTCACCAAAATAAAATAAAAAAATGTGAAAAAAAAAAATCTCATGAAACAGCAAAACGGAGGGTAAGGAGGGGTATTTAAAAGTGAATACCTCAAGTTCTATAGGGGTATTCAAAATGGTGATGAGAGGGGTAAAAATTTATTACCCTCACCTCCTTTTACCAAACGAGAGTAAGAGGGGTTACCCCCTCTTACCCCATCCAAACAGAGCCTTTGTATCTTTTAATGAATGTTGAAGCAAGCCATCGAGATTCAGAGCCCTTGACATGCTTGGATTTTGGCCCGTGTTTTGAAAACCAAACCAACGCGTGGTTGAACCCTGAACCGACTCACCCACGGGCCAGACTTTAAAAAACACTTTAAAAATATAAACCCCTCAAAAACCAAGTCAAACTCACAAGTTTGATCGGGTTTTAATGAAAAACCTTCGACCGTTTGTAAAAAACCTAAGTTTGATACCATCATAAATATTTTCTTAAAAATACATGTGGATCTTGTATTGAAGTTAATCCAATGGTGAACTGCAAAATGTCACATACATTCACTTTTTGATGTGGGAGATAGTGGAAGCTTTCTTAAATAATTTTTTTCAAAAAAAAGGGTCACCGAGATTAAAAAAAAAAAAAGTATTTTAAAGAGATTGAAAAAAATTCAGCCAAACCGAGATCGTGGCCGAGATTAAATATTATATAATTTAGTATTTTGCAGTGAAGCCAAATTTTCGACCCCCTGCCGTCAAGTAATGGGAAGTGGGATGGTGGGAATACTCTCCAGTTTTGTAATTTTATTAGGATACTCCAGCATCTCTATGTAATATTACATAATTTAATCATACTTATAGAAAAAACATAAAATAGAAATTATTTAAAAAATGAGAGCATAATTTCTTAATTATTTTAATTAATGTAGAAACCAAAAATAATTAAAAAAAAAAGAAACTAAAAAGTGAAATTTGATACTTAAATTTAAATGATTTTGTTCTAAAATTTGAAAACTTGCAATAGAATGAAAAATGATTGAAACATAAAAATGAAAAAAAAAAATGTATGTGTAACTAAAAATAAATAAATGGACTTTCAACTAACAAAAAGGTAAAATAATATTAATAATACATAATTAAAAATTACTTTTACTTTCTTATATCATTTAAAAGTAATTGGCGGTGATAACTTTAATTATTAAAATGAAATTGTGATGAGAGAGCAAATAAAATTTCAATAGGTATTTGTAGTGCAAAAATAAAATAAACAGCATGCATTTTTGTTTAAAATTTTATTTCAAACTCATGAATTAAATCTTAATAATTTAATATTATTTATAAAATTTATATTAATTGCTCCGGTTTGATCCGGTAAAATTTTAAAACATTGATCTTACCTCTTATCTTCAAAATTTTATAATGTTTAGGGATCTAAGTGACAGAGATGAGGAGAAAGACCCTATTCCCATCCTGTCCACATACTTTGAATGGCTCAGGAGCGTAACCCCATTCAGAAGCGATGGCCAGTCTTCCAGTGTTGATGTTGCAGAGAATACCGGCGGAAGCCCTATGGCTACCGACCTAGCCACTTGCCACAATTCTTTCAGCAGCGGTGGCCGCCCGATCAACTGTTGTCCACCCAAAGCAGAATCTGAAGAGCCTGTCATCGACTTCCAATTTCCCAACCCTTCCTCTCCCAAACGCAGTCGCCGGCCCGCCCACCTCGTCGATCATGCTTATATTGCCAAGTACCAGAAAGCCCTCACTTTGATGAAGCAGCTCGACTACAGAGATCCTCGAAACTTCATGAGGCAGGCTAACTTGCACTGTATCTACTGCACTGGAGCTTACAACCAAGTCAATTCCTCAACCCCTGTCAACATCCATGGCTCATGGTTCTTCTTCCCATGGCACCGGTTCATGATCTACTTCCACGAAAGGATTTTGGGCAAACTGATTGGGGATGATACATTTGCAATACCTTATTGGAATTGGGATTCCCCACCTGGAATGGTGATTCCCAGTTTCTACATGAATGGGTCCTTTGTAGATAAGGACCGTGACCACGCCCATTTCCCTCCCCACGTAGCAGATATCAACTTCAGTGGTGTTGAGACTCAACTCAGCTCTGACGAGCAGATCGCAACCAACCTTGTTTTCATGTACCATCAGATGGTATCTGGCGCAAAGAAGGTGGAGCTCTTCATGGGTTGTAAGCGTACTGCAGGGGAAGAGGGCAACTGTTATAGCAAAGGAACCATTGAATCTGCACCGCATAATACTCTGCACACATGGATTGGAAGCAATCTCCAGCCTGAGAGAGAGAACATGGGTACCTTCTACTCCGCCGCCCGCGACCCAATTTTCTATGCCCACCATGCAAACATAGACCGGCTCTGGACCATTTGGAGGAGGCTAAGAGACAACATTCCTGAAATCGTCGACCCGGCCTGGCTCGACACCTACTTCTACTTCCACGACGAGAACGCCCAACTCGTCCGAGTCAAGCTCAGGGATTGCCTCGACTTTGATAGACTTCCATACATCTACGAAGAAGCCGATCTTCCATGGCTCAATGCCAGACCAAAACCATCCATCCCACCCAAAATCGCTCTTCACATATTGAAGCAGAGAGAGATAGAAAATCCAAACTTCGGCCCGTATGGAAGGACCCTTGACACCACCATAAGAACCAAGGTTCTCAGACCTAAGAGGTACAGAAGCAAGAAAGAGAAAGAAGAAGAGGAGGAGGTTTTGGTTGTGTATGGGATCAATATAAACAGAGACATGTACGTGAAGTTTGATGTGTTCATAAATGCCGTTGATGATACTAGTATAGGGCCAATGTCGAGGGAATTTGCAGGAACATTTGTTCACTTGCCCCATGGTGTGAAGATAATGTTGAAGGAAGGTGAATCAAGGAAGAAGACGAAGAGTAGTCTCAAGTTGGGAATTTCAGAATTATTGGAAGATCTTGAAGCAGAGGAAGAGGAAAGTATTTGGGTTTCTTTGCTGCCAAGAAATGGCACAGGTGTGAATACCTCCATTGATGGGATACGAATTGCATACGTTGGATGAGGATAGGAGTTCTTCATTTAATATTCTTTTTTATATTGCCATTGAACCGACCTTTTTAAAAATGTAGTTTTATATAATTTCTACTGATAGTTACTTATAGTATATATTTCATGAAATATTGAACTACCTTAATTCTTATTTATTGTCTTCATTTTTAAGTTATATAATTTAAAACTTCCCTTTTTATCTTAAGATAAGACATTAAGAAAAATAGAGAATGACCTTAGAATTAAAATTTTGTCTCAAACAGTATTGACTTGTCTTTAGGCCAACTAGACGACCGTCTAAAGCCCCCAATGTAGCCAATAGAATGTAGGGCCGCGACAAATACCACGTATTTGCAATGACCTTTTGTCGGTTGATTGACTATATGTATCTATAAATTCATGGAGAGAATAAAAACAAGGGAGTTGATGCAAAATGTATTTTTTTAATTTAAATGAAATTTATGTTTTAAAATTAGATTAAATATCTTGGGTTTATAATTTATTTGATGAGTGATTTAATGTATTCATTAGATTAGTCTCACCTCTTCAATAAGAGAGACACTAATGTTATAAAAAAAATTTAAATGACACAAACCTCTTTTATAAAAATTTAAAGAACATTATGAAAGGAAAAAAAACCTGTTGTTACTCTATATTGTATTTTGAAAAAGCTTCAATTTTTTATATGTTTTTAAAATTTCAATCTATTTTTTAAGTAAAATTAAGTATGGTTGTAAATTTTATTTTAGTATTAAAGTAATAAAATTTAGAGACAGTTAAGGGTTATCACATTGCATGTGAATGCATGCGTGACAACTTACAACCCTTGAGCAATTAATTGTGTAACTAGGGTTGAAATTTGAGCAGATCGAATTGAATTTTATTCAGTGCAATTCAACATATATAAAAAAATCATTGAAACTAAATCGACCTGAATCAATTTCAGTGCTATATTAAATTTTTTGAGTGCATCAAGTCAAGTTGATTTGAGTCGGATTAGGTTGACTTAATTTTAAAAAAAGCTCGACCCGACCTGAATCGATCCGAATTCAATTCAATTTTTTTTTTTTCAATCCATCCCAACTTTAATTTTAAAAATATAGAAATCAACCCACTTAGACTTTTCACTTTGAGTTAAAATCCTGCAAATCCTGCAAAAGTTTCACCCCTAGGTCTAATGGTCTATAAACTCAGGTTATCAAGGACAGAGATTTTAGTATTGGAGATTTGGAAAGTAATGGCTTGGCTTAATGCAAGCTGGCTACGACCCTTTTAACTTTTTTTAAAGAGTAAAGTTGGAAACTACTGTAAAATGAGATCAATAACTGTAACTAGAGTAGTACCTGTTTTAGTAAATATTTTTTAGTTTTTAAATTTTACTTATTCTAAATATTTTTTTAATTCCAATCTTGAACAAGACCAGTTTGGTGAAGCCATATACTGAAATGTTGATTGTGATGAATAATGGATTGAATTAAGAATTGAACCTGTTGTAGTTAATTATTGGGGCAGCAAATTCATGCCCATTTAAGGACTTTAAAAATCTGAAACTAAACTTAGCGGGTATAAGTCTTGGGCAGCAATTACTTATATAATTAGGAAATTAAAACAGCCTTTAATCTGTTTTGAACCTGAGATTGAGCCGTGTGTGGGGTCAAACTTGTAGATACAGTCTCAGTTCTGTAGTTCAGACCCGATCCTGACCAGCCCCGCCTAAGTTGTTTTGGGAGGTGTTTTAATTAAAACCCATTCAGTTTTCAACTTCTTCAAATTGAATTTCTTTTAAAAAAAATTGAGTTTCATATTTGATTTGAAGTTTGTGAGTGGTTTTTTGATAAAAAATAATCGGTCTATTTTTTTAAATCCAATTGTGTGTGATTCAATTCTTTCATTCAAGAGAGTCGGATTTACTGATTAGAACACGGGTGAGTCTTAATTTTCAAACCTAGATATCCAGTTGTGACAATGCTTCCGCTGTAGCCATTGAGTAGGGCGTTTTATATTATCCAATCTGTATTAAAATAGTATGAGAGCTTGAAAGTCATTTGAGATTCAAATATCGATCACACTGGGGAGTAGTGATTTTCACTATTGATTATTATGATATCAGGAACTCCTACTTGTTCGGATTTTCTCTGTCAAGACATTACCACTTTCGTCCGACAATGATAGTGGATTCCCTTCATGTTTAGGTCGTCATGTGAGACACTCTCTAGAAGAATCTGATGAGAATGTCATCGACTTCCAATTCCCCAGCCCTTCCTCTCCCGATCGCATTTGCCGCACCGCATACCTCATCGATATTTCCTACATTGCAGAGTACCAGAAGGCCCTCACTTTGATGAAGTAGCTCGACTACAGCGATCCTCGAAACTTCACGAGGGAGGCTAACATCCACTGCATATACTGCACTGGAGCTTACAACCAAGTCAATTACTCTGCTCCTTCAACATCCACTGATCTAGGAGGATCTTCCATTGTATTGTCATGTATTTTCTTGTTTCCTTTCTTGTTGTACTTTTGTTTAAAAGCTTAAAAATTGAAGAAAATAAGTCTTTAATGGTACCATTCGATTCACTAGTGGACTGATAAATCGTCTAGTGACTATACTGTGTTACACATCACTCTCTAATGGTACCAGTCGACTGGTACATCATCGACTTAGGTTGTGAATAGTACCAGTCGACTGATACATCATCTATCTAAACTGTGAATAGTACTAGTCGATTGGTACATCAACTATCACATGTTTGTAAGAACAGACTGTTCTCTGATAGTACCAGTCGACTGGTATATCATCTAATACAGTTTGTGAATAATATCAGTCGATGTACCAGTCGACTGGTACGTAAAAACTGCCGACGGTTAGACTAGTTTTCTACAGTTCTGGACAGTTTCTACCCACTTTTATCCATTTTTCTCTTTGTTTTTTGCAGTCTCCAACCTGTGAATGCACGCCAAGACTCGTGATTGTACAATCCTTTGAGAAATTAAATAAAAATAAAAAAAGGAAGATCTATCTTCCCAAAATCCTGCGTCTCTCTTGATTCTCATTTCATTCCGTTGCATTTTCCTCTCCATTGTCACCCAAATGCCTGGATTATCAGATCATCCACGGGTCATGGGTTTTCTTTCCTTGGCAACAGATCTATATCTATTTCCTTCCATGAGAGGATCTTCGGTAAACTACTGAGAGATGATACATTCGCGTTGTCCTATTGGAATTGGGATTCTCCAATAGGGATGGTGATTCTCAGCTTCTACATGAATAGGTTGTTTGCAGATATGGACCGTGACTAATGCCATCACCCTCCCCAGGTGGCAGAAATCAACTTCAGCGATGTTGAGAGCGAGCTCAACGCCGACGAGCAGTTAGCAACCAATCTTGCATCGATGTACCATCAGATGGTATCTGGTGCACTATGCAAATGTAGACCCCTGCACGTGAAGGTAGGTGTGAAGTCACAAAAAGTCTTATATCAGTTAATTTATAAAACTAATGATTCTATATAACACTTGAGGAACTCTTTTTTCAACGTCTAACTTTTAAAAGTGAGTTTTACTTTAAGAATGCCATCAAGTCATCATTTTCTGACACCGTCTGTAACCTACTTTTCCTAGCGCGCCAAACAAATGTAGACTATCTCTGGATGATTTGGAGAAGGCTTAGAGGTAACACTCATGAGATCGTCGATCCGGCCTAACTCTCACTTCTATTTATACAATGAGAACACCCAACTCGTCCGAGTCAGGATTCATGATTGCCTCGGCATTGATGGACTCCGATAGATCTATGAGGAAAACGATCTCCCATTGCTCAATACCCTACCTAAACCATCCATCCCACCCAAACTCGCATGTCACATGTCGAAGGAGAGATGAAGAATCTAAAAATGCTACAGTTTACTACCCTCGTGGCAGACTTCAATCGAGATGGTTGGACCCTTGACACCACCATAAGAGCTATAAGAGCCAAGCTTCTTGGATCCAGGAGGTGTTAACATTTATTAGCTGAAATAATAAACACACCAAAAATATCAGAATAAAATTACACAAGCACAACACAATATTTATGTGGTTCGGCCCATCTGACTACGTCCAAGAAGCGTGATAATGATTTTATTAAGAGAGAAATAATAGAACCTCATACAAGAGAGATTTAATAAGTTTGAATACCCAAACTCAAATCTGGGAACAAGATTACACTTATTCCACTCAAACCCAACCAATCGCAAGAAGAATCAACCGAGTCCCTCCTTGCACGCTACTTGAATTTGCAGTGTGAATTTGCAGTGTGTATCAACTGGGCGTTGGCAGCTTCTCTGACAGATCTTCTCTTTGGTTTCCTCACCGATGATATTTCTTCTCAAAATCACCCTCTTCTCACGCTAATCTCATGTGCCTTGGGTAGCCAATGCACTACTGTATTGATAAACCTTGGAGACCCTTGTCTCGTACGAATATTACGCAGTTCTATAGAAGAACTTTTAGCCATATCCAATTGCACAAATTCACCTTTCCATAATGATTAGATCTTGGTAGCAATACCTTGCTCATTTAACCGTTGTCTCATAGCAATTGCTATTCACATTAACATTGGGTTTCCTTGTTTAATTCAAGCCATAATCCAACAGGAGGTATAGAAGCAAGAAAGAGAGAGGAGTAGGTTTTAATTGTGCATGGGATTGATACAAAGGGCAATATGTGACAGGGTAACAGTGTCTAAAACTGATTGGCCCATCGGCTAGAAGCAAATTGAGGCCTAAGAGAAATTTTTTAAATGGGGCCTTTTAAAAGGGAAAAAAAATCCTTTAAAAGAGAGAAAAATTCAAAAGATTGAAATACCTTTAAATAATTATTAGAAAAAAACAATATCCCTTCACCCACCTTCTAAGACTCATCTAAATACTCATTTTTCAAGTAAAACAAAGAAAGAAGAGAAGAAAACTACATCATAAATTCTTTAAAAAAAATAAGAATGACCCATCTTTAGAAGTTATCGTACTTCAACTTACATCAAAAGAAAAAGGTAGAAGGAAGGGGAAGAAGGTGATGATAGAAATTAGAAATTAGAAATTATAGGTTAAAATTCTGCTAAAGAATTTAATAAACTTTTACGAATTTGCAAAAGTCGTATTTAAAAAAAAAATCAATTTTAAAGTCCCAAATTTTTTAACTTAAAGCAACGTTTTTATCCGTTTGGATTTTCATTTTAAAACAAAACAAATAAAAAATAAATTTTAACTTTTAGATTTCAATTTTGAGCTTTAAATTATTTGAAACAAGCAAGTATTAAACCTTAATCCCGTGTTGGCCCTGTTGGGATATGGTGGCTCAGATCCAGAGTCCTAAATGTGCAAGACTCCAAATAAATAGCAATTACTATTTTAATGCTATAGAATGGAATGGATTCTATCTCAAATTGGGCAACCACTGTATACGAATCTGTTAGCAATACTGGGCAGTGTCTTAATATAAAAGGGGTATCTTTGGCAAGAGGAGTTCGGCTATATGTACTGGCTGGAAAACTCAAAGACGGATTTGCTATTTGGCAGGCTTTCTTTATAAGAGAAGGATAGCAATAGAAATTGCCAATGTAAGAACCCGATTGAAGGTATATAAAAGGACTGTCTGGCTGACGCGAAGGAGGTGTGTGAGTGGGTTACACACACGGCAAGATGTAGATCTTGGCCTTGTGCCGCATGCGAAGAGGGCCACATATGGCCGCATGCAAGTGTGGGGGATCACACCATCAACGACAGATCTGATACTGTCTGGAGGACAGCTCGACGGCCGGAAAGGGGCAGAAGCAACAGTGCAATACCGCTGCAGATCTGGGTTCACAGATCTGTGAGTGGCAGCCAGCAGGAGTGCGGCTGGAGAGAGAAAGCCCCTTCGCCAGAGCAAAGGTGGAGATCTGTGTGTGGGACACACCATCATCGGATACGCTTGCGTTTGAGAAGCATGTCGGGATTGCTCGTAGGACGCAGGAAGCGTAGAGGGAGGAACACAAAAGTTGGGTTCACTATTCTGGATATGAGAGAGATTCACATCAACTGAGAGGTGACGTTGATGTGTCTTATACAGGGGTGTACAAGGGCCTCGGGACTTCGGGTTTGGGCTCATGACTCAAGGGAGTCATCATTATTGTACATGTATTTCTTTCTCATTTATAGTGAATATTCTGTCGCTCCGTGGACGTAGGCCAGGTGGGCCGAACCACGTTAAAATATTGTGTTGTGCTGTGTTTTTATTTCCGTTCGATTTTTCTTGTTTCCGCGCGTAACGCTAACAAGTGGTATCAGTAGCTTTGGTTGGAGACCAGGGACTCGTAGGTGAACGGAATAACACGACGACAGAAGAGAACTGCTGGGTTTTATCATACCGGCTCTATCTTCGGTGAACAGGACAGAAGACAGTGGGCTGGCTGTGAAAGGGTGTTCGTATCTGCTAACGAGGTGGAAAGGTCTCTGTTAGACAGACACCAAATCAGCAATTAAGAGGTTGTTTTCAAGAGCAGCCTGCATACAGCATCCTGGTTTTTTTTTTCTGACGAAGGATGGTGCAGATCTATGGAGATCAGATATGCAGCCTGGTTGGAAGAGGTGGAGCATCGACGTGCACACCAACCCACCGACAAGAAGGGAGAGCGGTACAGCAGGAAGGCTTTTCAGCCATGACCAGCGTGTACATAGGCGAACGAAGGGGTTGCTGGATTGAGAGCAGTGATGCTGCAGTGTTTGCATAGAGACAGCAAACACCATAGAGGAAGCAATGCTCTGCCGAGTCCAGATAGCACTCCATCGGCAGATCTGTTCCCAATCTGATCTGCTGTGGGTGACAGCGAGAAGAGGAGGTGCTGCCAGATTGGGGAGCAGTCAGACCAGAGAGAGGTTTGGCCGAAAATAGTGGGTACTCAGCGATACAAGGCAGCCAGATTCATGTGCTGCTAAGAGGAGGCAGTAAAGGGCTGCCATGTGAACAGGTGCAGATCTGGTCTTCTAATGGGTTACTGAAGGAAGGACGGTGGAGGCAGCAAGCAGCATCGAGGGAAGGCTGTGTTGCTGCTTGCAGCGCATAGAGAGACTGCAGTGTGGTAAACTTCAGCTGAACAGCATGAAGGTAACGCCGGGTAGGAGCTTGGGCACGTCAGAGAGTGCTCTGCATGGAAACATTGCTGGGTTTCCAAAGACATGCTGATCCAGGCAGCAGCGTGTTGTGTACACAGATAGAGGTGTGGAGCTGTGTGCTGGATCAGTGGAGGTTAGTCGATCATCTCCGGGAGGTTGGTGGACTTTTCGCCAAGGTGGAGATTGTTGGGATATGGTGGCTCAGATCCAGAGTCCTAAATGTGCAAGACTCCAAATAAATAGCAATTACTATTTTAATGCTATAGAATGGAATGGATTCTATCTCAAATTGGGCAACCACTGTATACGAATCTGTTAGCAATACTGGGCAGTGTCTTAATATAAAAGGGGTATCTTTGGCAAGAGGAGTTCGGCTATATGTACTGGCTGGAAAACTCAAAGACGGATTTGCTATTTGGCAGGCTTTCTTTATAAGAGAAGGATAGCAATAGAAATTGCCAATGTAAGAACCCGATTGAAGGTATATAAAAGGACTGTCTGGCTGACGCGAAGGAGGTGTGTGAGTGGGTTACACACACGGCAAGATGTAGATCTTGGCCTTGTGCCGCATGCGAAGAGGGCCACATATGGCCGCATGCAAGTGTGGGGGATCACACCATCAACGACAGATCTGATACTGTCTGGAGGACAGCTCGACGGCCGGAAAGGGGCAGAAGCAACAGTGCAATACCGCTGCAGATCTGGGTTCAGATCTGTGTGGCAGCCAGCAGGAGTGCGGCTGGAGAGAGAAAGCCCCTTCGCCAGAGCAAAGGTGGAGATCTGTGTGTGGGACACACCATCATCGGATACGCTTGCGTTTGAGAAGCATGTCGGGATTGCTCGTAGGACGCAGGAAGCGTAGAGGGAGGAACACAAAAGTTGGGTTCACTATTCTGGATATGAGAGAGATTCACATCAACTGAGAGGTGACGTTGATGTGTCTTATACAGGGGTGTACAAGGGCCTCGGGACTTCGGGTTTGGGCTCATGACTCAAGGGAGTCATCATTATTGTACATGTATTTCTTTCTCATTTATAGTGAATATTCTGTCGCTCCGTGGACGTAGGCCAGGTGGGCCGAACCACGTTAAAATATTGTGTTGTGCTGTGTTTTTATTTCCGTTCGATTTTTCTTGTTTCCGCGCGTAACGCTAACAGGCCCCACCCCCCTCTCATTTTAACTCTTTTCTTTCCCAACCCTCCATCAAACCAAAAGCCTTAAACCCTTCTCTCTATAGTCTTCTCCTATTGCAGCTGCCACCCAACACTCTGTCCTTCCTTCTTTATCCCTTCTCTTCCTCTCTCATCACATGTGCTGTAACAACCAATTCCAAAATGAGATTTCGAGAGTGGGTGCGAGTGGAGAGGAGAGGGATTTGGGGCCTTCCTACGTGGGGGCCTAAAGCAACCGCTTGAGTTGTTTTTTGCTTCAGCCGGCCCTGCATATAATCATACCCAACATTTTAAAGAGAAACACATACAAAAAGAATCAACACAATAGAAACATATCCATCACATGATCTTATTAACAAAATAAAAATCACTTCATAATAATTGATTCTTCTTTACTTTGATGGCTCAACTTTAAGAAACAAACAATTTTACTGCACACATCCTTAAGAAAACAAGTTCCTCAGCTCTTATATGAAACTACTATCATGACCTAAAGTCCAAACCACCTTAAATTTATATTACCATACAATCCAAAATAAAATACATGCAGACAATAATCTATACTCATGCATCCAAAAAAGAGGCAAGAAAATACAAACATCCCTCGCCGTATGCACAATTTACTCTTTTTAAAGAATCACAAATCTACACAAAACTCACTTGTATATAGTCACAAAACACAAAAGATAAAATAAATAAAGAAATAGTGAATATTTCACTTTATTTACATGGATTTTTAAATTTTATTTTCCAATTTTTTTTTTTTTGGATTAAAATGAGGAAAATTTGAACACAGTCCTACTAAAACCCCAACAGATGAGCCCACTACCCCTAAGGCATACCAAAGATTAGGCCATGAGAGCTCGAATCCGCAACCTCTTGCTTCTTGAAGTAGAAGACAACCAATTGAGCTATACCCATTTAAGTATTTTACAAAAAAATTACTAACATACATATTAACTTTTACTTTTAAGTTTCTTATTTCTATTTAATTTATCTACTTTATTTTCTTGTTATTATTGATAGAATTTATATTTCAATTTTAAATGATTTTTATCAGTAAATTTTATTTTTATATCAACTTTTATGATATATAAAATAAATTGGTTTTTTTTTATAATTTTCAATCTATAATTTTGATCTTTCTCATATTTTCATACATTTAGAGCTGAAACTCGGCGTGTCGGAGTGGGTTTTAATAAATCCAATCCAATCATATAAAAAATTATTGAAACGACCTAACTTGACACGAATTGCTCAACTCAATTTGACCCAAATTGCTAACTCGACTTAACCCAAGTGCTGGTTCGAATTACTTGACTAACTCAACCAAAGTGTTATATTAAATTTTTTTGACTGAATTTAATCTGATCAATTTTAAAAAAATTGACTCAATTTAACCTTAATTTAATTTGAATTTATTTTTCTTCATCCAAACTCAACCCTAAATTTAAAAATGTAAAGCCTAATCTACTCAATTTCTCTAGTCGAGTCATCCAGATTTAATTAAAATCAGACCGAAGTTTGACCCCTACTGCATCGTAGAAAATTTCTAATTTAGATTGAATAAATAAGACTCGTGACTCAAGTCACAGAACTTTCATCGTTTGCCTTCCGCTGCCGGCCGCGCCCCAAAACCTGCATTTATATATTGGAGAGAGACTTAAAGCTCCACCGACCCTTCTTCGGTCTTAATCAGATCTCGCCTGGTAGGCTTCTGCAGATCGTTGCTGGCGAAATTCTACCTAGCATCCATCGAGATCTGATCTGATCTTTAGGGTTTCTTCTTGAATTGACGCGCCATTTCCAGCATCCTTCTCTAAGGCAGAAAGGCAAACCCTAGGTGGGTAAGTTAATTGATGGAGGGGGGTTCAGGAGAAGATGCATCGGTTCCTCTGGCAAAATGGAGAAGCGATTTCTCAAGGGCGTTTCAGTATTATCTGGACCGGTCGACGCCCCACACGATGGGTAGATGGCTGGGAACTCTGGGCGCCGCGGCGGTATATGTTCTCCGTGTGTATTTCCTGCAAGGGTTTTACATTGTATCCTATGGACTAGGGATCTATATTCTGAATCTCTTGATCGGGTTTCTGTCGCCCAAGGTCGATCCCGAGCTTGAAGTCATGGACGGTCCCTCGCTTCCCACGAAGGGCTCCGATGAATTCAAGCCTTTCATTCGTCGTCGTCTGCCCGAGTTCAAATTCTGGTAATTTCATTCCATTCCCTTTCATTCTCTTTTTTTATTGTCTCAAAATGAATGGTGGAGTCGCTCATCCTCATGGTTGTTATCATGAGGATGACAGCATATGGTCATTTCACACACGCATATGGGTTTAGGAGAGACGCATTTCTTATACTTCTCTCTAATTAAATAAAGGGTGATATGTGTGAAAAAGCCGAAGGAAGTGCTTCGTAGGAGAACACCACAGAATCAAATTTATTCTCCATTTCTCATGTATTTTTTTATCCTTGCACATCATTTTAAGACATGAAACTTTCCTATTGGTCTTGCATTTAGATGGCATTCAGTGTCCTGCATCCAGCTGATTAAGAGTCCAGCTGAATGAGTTACTAGTGTGGAATCTGCTGAGAGAAATCTAATGGACCAATTGGGAATTTCTGTACTTTCAATTACAAGGTGTAGAATGCATACTTTTTTCCAAATACTGCATTTAAAGATGCAGCACTGTTCTACCGGTGGATGCCCAATGCAGAATTTTACATTATGTTTCTTACACCCTACATTTTCTTGAAGTATGGTTTTATTAGTGGTCTCGCATTTTGATGACATGCTGCATTGAAGGGATTTCTTGCAAGAGAACCTCTCTAAGGATCCATATTGATATTGTTTTGGTGATTGTCAAATTAGATTCAATGAATGATAACCGACTTACTATATTTTATTTTACTTTTTCACCTTTTTTTTGAAATGGTTCATATATTAAAAGAGAAATAGGCACCAAAGGTGCAAATACAAAATGATCACAAAACAAAGGAAAAATACAAAGATCTCGGATACTCAAAACATCCACGGAAAAGACCAAGAACTGGATACAACAAAGTATAGGAACTTAAGCAAGATCAAATCATTCTTTCCAGGCTCGTAAGATGTCGTGCATAGAGATATTCTTGAATTCCTGAAGAGAAGAAGCCCATGAGGTGCACTTATTAAAAACACGTCTGGAGATTGACCGGTTCGACTCGACATAATCTTTAAAAACCTTATTATTACGTTCCCACCAAAGGCTCTAAACAGTGGCAAAGAATGCCAAGTGCTACAACGAGGAGCATTTTGGAGAAGACCGTAACAATATCCCAAGCAAAAGATAGCTCAGCGACCAAAGAAGGCATAACCTGTCGAACTTTGAACTGATCCAACATTGAATTCCAAATAGCAAAAGGGAAGGGCAATGAATTTGGAGGTGATTCATCTCTTCTAAAACTTGCAAGAAGAACGGACAAACACTGACCAAGGCTCTTCCTCTTTTGCGCAAATTGTCTTGAGTCGAGCTTTTCCCCTAGCTACAATCCAAAGGAAACTAATGGCCCGCAATGAAGCTTTGGAGGTCCAAATATTCGGGTTGACAATAGTAGTGGCACGTCTGATTGTTCCAAGTGTAAAAAGACTTGACAAAAAAACATCCAGCTGGATCAGGCCACCAAAAGAGGCAATCGTCATCAGAGGCTCTGATCAAGTAGGAAGTGATGATTTGGGGAAGCTATGCAAACTCATATGTTTTTCCATCTGAGAGATTATGCCCAAGAAGAGATCCCAAACAACCTGATCACTGCTTAAAGACTAGAAATCTGAAAATGTCCCTCGATGCTAGCTGTGAGAGACGGTAAAGTGATGGAAACTGGAAACTGAGAAGCCAAAGAAGACCTGCCACACCAGGTATCTTTGCAGAACTTAAATCTGTCACTACGACCTGACTTAAACCTGATCCCTTCTTTAAATTTCTCAACACAAGCTGCAAAAGCTCTCCACATGTCTGGTGCTCTGTGTGGGAAGGATTGATCTCCCAACCGTAATTTCCCCAATTTGTATTTGCAGATAAAAGCATTCCAAGGGGAATCACCCTCACTACCTAACCTCCAAAGACATTTGGAGAGAAGAGCAGTATTAACCTCCTTGATAGGGCATACTCTCAACCCCCCACCAACAGTAGGAAGGCAAATTTTCTCCCATCCCACGAGGTGGTATTTTCTCGTATCCTCATGATCACCCCAAAGAAAAGTCCTTATTAATTTCTCCAAAGAGTGGACGGCTTTATGGGGGCATCTAAATGCTGAAAGGAAATAGATGGGCAGAGCTATGAGGATTGACTTATGAAGAGTGATGTGACCGCCAAAGGATAAATACTTTCCTCTCCATGAAGCTAGGCACCTACTAAACTTGTGGATGATGGGCTTTCACTGAGAGTACCTAGGAGAACAAATGCAAAGGGGCAATTCAAGATAAGTAGATGGAAGAGAAGATGACACACATCGCACAAGCTTTGAAAAAGATCCAAGCTCATTGTCGTCTAAGTTGATACCGAAGATTTCACTCTTTAGATAATTGATAAATAGGGCAGATGACAGTTCAAACCATCTGAGCAACAAACAAAGATTCACGACAAAATCCTCAATACCATCACAGAAAATAATAGTGTCATAAAAAAATTGTAAGTGACGGAACTGCAACGAAGATTCACTAATTCTGAAGTTGTGAATAAAGGAGAAATAAACAACCTTGGAGAGAAGAAGGCTTAGAGTCTCCACTACCATGATGAAGAGTGTAGGAGAGAGAGGGTCACCTTGACGAATACCCTTGGAACTTTTGAAAAAGCCTCTTGCAAAGCCATTGATAAGAATAAAAAAATGAGCTAAAGAGATGCACCCAAATATCCATAAACACCATCTCCGACTGAATTCCATGTTGGAAAGGACAAAATGAAGGAAATGCCAATCCACCATGTCATAAGTTTTTTCCAAATCTGGTTTACAAATAATTCCATTCCGGTGGGACTTATGCTGGGAATCAATACACTCATGAGTTGTAATGACCGCATACATAATTTGTTGCTCCTCCTGCAGTAGACTGGAAAGGAAATATTAACTTTGGGAGGAAGGACTTGAGTCTGTTTGCTAGAACCTTGGAAAGAATCTTGTAGGGACCGCCGAGGAGATTGATAGGCCAGAAATCGGAAAGAGAAGAGGCACCATCCTTCTCAGGCACTAAGACAAAAGGAAGGTTGCATTCAACTTTGGTGGAACTCCTCGATGAAAGCAATGAGATAATGTTTAACTGTATCTCAAATTTTTTTGAAGAAAGCAATGGGGTAGCCATCTGGCCCAGGAGCTCTGTCCTCACTAAGATCCCTCACCAATTCTGATTTCATCCTCGGAAAAAGGCTGCTCAATGGAGGAAGCATCCGAAGCAGAAATAGACCTAAAGGAAAGACTTGAAATTGGCAATCTATCAACCTGGTTGGCTGAATATAACTCCTTGAAATGATTTAAAATAGCTGAAATGATGTCCTCCTTATCAATCATTGTGGAATCATCAACTGTTAGTGATCTGATATTGTTTACCCATCTATGAGCATAAGCCATGGCATGATATTTTCTCCCCTTCCTTAATCCACTTATCTCTGGACTGTTCTCTCCACTTAATCTCATCCTGTAAGCTCTTGACCCAATATTGTTCCTGAAAATCATGATGAAGAAACACATCCATCTGAGAGATGGATCAGCTTGCTCACTAAGGTTAATCTGATTGATGCCGTTAAGAAGGGAAGCGATGGATTCTGATAAGGACCCAAAATTAGCAGCACACCACGTTTCAACTTGCCCTTCAGAAACTTCAATTTTTGATGAAGGATAAAATATTTCTTACCAGAAGGAATGAGTTCTGCCCACCATTCCACTATGAGGTCCCTAAGGCCTTTTCTTTAACCCAACACAATTCCAACCTAAAAGGAGCGGGACCCAAGACTCATCAAACGTGTCCAAACTTTTTCACTTTTTTTAATGGTGAATTGGACGTTCATTTTGATGTAACCTGGATCACTTGTGTACTTGATGTACTCCAGATCCCCCTGGTTGGTAATGAACATGCAATCTATATCTAATTTAATATTGCATTCCCTGCAAATTTTTTGGTTGCATTGTTGTAGCTGATGGTCTCTATGAACAGATCTAGATTTTATATTAGTCTGAAATGTTCTTATTAAGACCATATATGATGTAGGACACGGAAGATGCAACACACAAATTTCACTTCTATTTATTTTTATTTATTTATTTCTTAATTAGCAAGTAGGATTTGTTATTTGGGATCTTAGCAGTCCAACTTTAGTTACTTTTCTATTTGATTTAGGAGTCCTTTTCCTATTTGATTTAGGAGCCTTTTCTATTTGATTTAGGAGTCCTTTTCCTATTTGATTTAGGAGTCCTTTTGTATTTTGATTTAGGAGTCCTTTTCTATTTTGATTTCTTATTTTTTTCTTATAAATACAATGCATGTAAGAGAGGGACTCACCTCTTTGGAATATATGAATTGATATAGATTTATTATCTTATTTTCCTCTATCATCTTTGCCGAGTTGCAGACCTTACCTTCATTGCTGGTTTTGTTCCGGCCGTCGCTGATTCTGGGCTTAATCCCAGAGGAGATACCCTGCTGTCGCTGCCTTGGGCGTTATCTCAAGCTTATCTCAGTTACAAGTCTTCCGCCCCCTGCCTAGTTGCAGGCTGTTCTACAGTAATTGGTATCAGAGCAACGTTTCTCTGTATCTCTGTTATACAGAGACGTTCTTGTTCCGAGACAGGTTCCTGCGTTATCAGGGATGATCGTGGTCTCGATCCCCGCCATCTTCGCCAAATCTGGGCATTATCCCAGGTACGAATCTACCATCCCAATCCCCATCCTCCACCCTTTTTCCCACAGACAACAAAAGCACAACAAAAAAAAAAAAACCAAATGACCAGTTGACTAAGTTTGACTATTTGACAAGCTATGTGTCCACTTTGACCGATCCCATGTCTTATCATTCGGTCCCACCTCACCCATCCATTAAACCTTTTCCCTACTCCAACCTTCATGTCTTGGATTATGTGACACCCCGATCTGATTCCCAACATCATGTAGCCTCGTTAGCATCCAAAAAAAATGGTGCTCAATTTCTCCGCCAATCTGAGTTCAATGACTTTAAATCCGAGTTTATCTCTGAGTTACGATCTAAATTTCATGACTTTTTCCAAGAATTTAGAGAACTATTGCTCGGCCGAAAATAAAGAGCCCCAATGAAGGTGAACAAAACTTCGAAATACGTGCCCGCTTCCTCGAGATGTGTGCCGACCACTCTAAAGACATTATCAGCGTTCATGCATGCTGCCCCGGAGTCAGACTCAGAATTCATGCATCCTCCTCATGCAGTCGTGACCCCACAACCAATGCCCGTATTGGAGACAGAGAGAGTTGTGTTGCCGGCACCACTGTCGATACAACCGACGAGTGTCGATTAACCGCCACCACCTCTACATACACCTCCGCCACCACCGCAAATTTCTCACCCATCTCCATTACCCAAACCTGATCCCATTACGGATACCAGGACTTCATCTATGGTTCTTCTTCCCTTATCATGTCCGCCTCCCGTCCTCCATCCGACAGACCATCAGGACCATGTGATCACTCCAGTGCCATCTGACGACCCCTTCGCCGTCAGCTTGGTTCGTTCATGCTTGCACCAATTTGCGGTCCTTCAATTTTTCGCCCCACAGAAAGAATGTTCTTATCGTCTGTGCCTTGAAGATTATGCAGTTCAAAGCTTCATCATTCGCATCTTCGGACTTGATCTACATCTTTGTTTGGTGCCGTGTGCTTTTGCTGATTTCCACTCGAGGACGAGTTCTTTTCAAGACTGGGGGACTGATGTAGGACACGGAAGATGCAGCACATAGATTTCACTTCTATTTATTTTTATTTATTTATTTATTTATTTCTTAATTAGCAAGTAGGATTTGTTATTTGGGATATTAGCAGTCCAACTTTAGTTACTTTTCTATTTGATTTAGGAGTCCTTTTCCTATTTGATTTAGGAGTCCTTTTCTATTTGATTTAGGAGTCCTTTTCTATTTTGATTTAGGAGTCATTTTCTATTTTGATTTCTTATTTTTTTCTTATAAATACAATGTATGTAAGAGAGGGACTCACCTCTTTGGAATACATGAATTGATATAGATTTATTATCTTATTTTCCTCTATCATCTTTGCCGAGTTGCAGACCTTACCTTCATTGCTGGTTTTATTCCGGCCATCGCTGATTCTGGGCTTAATCCCAGAGGAGATACTCTGCTGTCGCTGCCTTGGGCGTTATCCCAAGCTTATCTCAGTTACAAGTCTTCTGCCCCCTGCCTAGTTGCAGGCTGTTCTACATTAATATATATAGTTCTCAGTGTATTGCGTTAGATCATATATTCATTTAGATTCTGGTTGTTTTCACAGTGTGGCATAAGATGGTTGCACATTCTATACATAGACACTCTGTACTTGGCAATTTTTTCTTTAATACATGTAAATACATATAGCAAACATATCTTTGACAGAATGTTGTTTGGCTCTTTTTTCCTCTCTTTTTATTCACAGAAACAAAATAATGGTCAACAAAGATGCATGTGTTAAGATGGAGGACATAGTTTGACAGTAGAATGAAAGACTATAACTCAAAAAGCTTACCTCAGATGGATGAGAAAGCAATGACAATGATGATGACGATGATTTAATTATATACATTTTTCGTTTGTGTGTACAATCCACAATATTTTGTGGTGTACAATACATGAATTATTGAGCTACTTCACTCCTTCTAATCAATTCCTTTTCTCCTCCTTTTTTTCTTTATTTCTTTCTGATATGTACTATTATATAATATTTAAAAATTCTCTTTCTTGCTCAAGGCTAGAGATGAAGCTCCTAGAAATGTAAAACTTTGAGAAGATTGGATGGAGTGTTATTTGATAGGTTATATATCTGTGGTGACATCTCTTTTCTCATTCTGAACTAAAATATTGTTTTTCATTCCAAAATTTCCCATCATTAAATAATTAAGTTAAGATTATATTTAATAGATTTTTAAAATATTCTAACATACACCTATTGTGAGTAAATATGCTTTTATATACACACTGTATATTCTTATCGACTCAAGGCTTAATTTTTTATCCAGAACTTTTGAAGTAAGTCATGTTATTATTGCACATGTCATGTTCTTGAGTTTCTGATGTTTCTGTTTTATTTGGCCACATTTTAAGTCATACTTTTGTGACGGGACCCAATTGTACCCAAAGTTTGCTTCTATCATCTGTTGGATTGTCAACTGGTATTGCAACTGCTAACAGAGTCAACTGTTTCTGTACATATTTTAAATATCTCTTTGTTTTTCATTATGATAGCCATGGAGTGAAATAAATCATATAGCATGTGCAAAGTGCATTGCTGATCTGATATTACATGCATATGTTATTTATCTAAATTTTGTAATGTCCATATGTGTTGTTACTTATCTCTGTTTCATGAATTTGCTCCCATCAATTTATGAAAGTAAATATGCATTTATCACTTAGCACAGAGGTATCGGTTTCTTTAATGAAATTCCTCTCTTGAATTTTCTTTTTCTTTCTTTATTTTTCTCTTACATGGTAACTTGACTCAAACCCACAGGCCACAACCTGCAAGTCTGTGCTGTAAGCACTTACAAGTTATGCAAGGGGCCGATTCTGGTGTTTTTTTGTCATTATTTTCCAAATAATTAGGGATTCTGGTGTTTATTATGTAGACAAGCACTTCTATGCACCATGATCTGAACATTTATTTTCTTCTCTCTCCATCTTTCAGGTATTCCATTACAAAGGCTTTCTGTGTTGCTTTTGTTATGACTTTCTTTTCTATGTTTGACGTTCCTGTCTTCTGGCCCATATTGTTGTGTTACTGGATTGTTCTTTTTGTCCTTACCATGAAGCGTCAAATTCTACACATGATGAAATACAAATATGTACCTTTCAGCACCGGGAAGCAGGTGAGCTCAAATGCCATTTTTCCTCATTATCATCTTTATTTGCACCATTTTTGTTCTTAATTGGCTTTGTACCTCCATTGCTACCATCCTTATTCACCATTGTTTAAACTGTTCATAGAATGCTCTCAAAGTGGAATGATCAAATACAGCCATCCTCTATTGTGTTGTAATGTGGCTACACTGACCTACTGGAGCTATTACTAGTCAGAAATTGTAGGAATGTGACAGTATACCTCGGGTGTGATATTTCACCTTGGTTGGACTATAATAGCCTTAGAAACTAGGTGGTTTGATGCAGGATAGGGTATAAGGTGACCCTAAATGCTTAAATTTGGTTTCCTAAATATTAGAATAATGCACCCTAAGACTAATATGGACTGAAATTAAAATTCATCAATTAATCAATGCAATTAATTAATATAAATTTTAACACAGATAATCATGCAAATTCTTGAGATTCAATATGTGAATGAAATGAATGGACATTAAATAATCAATCTTGATAATAATCGAATGAACACATGTATTGAATGGGTATGTTTTATGAGGTGGGTTAAAAGTCACGTGGGGTATCTTCCTTCGATTTTAAGATTGCTTGGATTCTTAGGTCAGCTAACTCAGCTGCTGATACTTTAGCCAAGCAGGGGCTATCATTGGATTTGGATTTTTGTGTAATCCTCCTTTGTAATTGGCGCTTTTCGCTTTTGTTTTTGTTGTTGAGTTTTTTCTTTTTCCTTATTCTTTTCCTTGTTTATTAATAAAGTTACCTTTAAAAAAAAAAAGAGTCACGTGGGGTATGAGGTCTTAGGGTAAAAACGAAAATGAGAGGAAAGAAAGGGAAACAAAAGAGGGAAGCACGTGACGCGAGAGGGAGGGAGAAAGGGCTTGCGGCAAAGGGAAAAGGGGATTTAGTGTTAACGGAAAGAAGATATGGGGAAGAGAGGAAGGAGAAAGGCGAAGACTGCGTTGGCTTAAGGAAGATCTACGATGGCTTAAGGAAGAGGAAAGATTAGAAGGAGAAGAAGAAGAAAGAGGAGAGAAAAGAGTACCTGAAAGATGGCCTCACGCCTCTTTGATATCTCACCAGAGTTTCCAAGGATTCACTCCAAGGTATTTTCATTGCACAATGCTTGCGAAAACTTCAATTCTTATTTCATTCAATCGTCTTTTCCCAAAAACGGGATTACATAGAGTATTTATAATAATCTCAAAGCAAGAAAATAACAACACTTAATTGGAAACCTCTAAATACATTGAAATGAAAATAACTCACTCAAAATAGGAAATCCTAATTTCTAATTACAACCAATTCGAAAATAGAAATAAATAATAATAAAAAAAAAAATAACTCCACATTTGTATATGGATTTGCTGCTCTGCATCAATCTCCCCATCTGAAAAGAACTCAACCTTGAGTTCAAGCAGATGAAAAGACATCAATCTTCTCACGCATGCGTCTTCCCAGTGTGGGGTCTTTAATATGCATTCACGTGCACGTGATGTCTTCAAATGTCAACCAAGCATAACATCGTCAAGCCACGATAAGAACGCTGGATCAACTCTCTCCTCTACCATCGATGGTATGCTCGGAAACCAAAGCAGACCTCACGAGCAACTCTGGCTGTCGGCAGTAGAAAAGTGTGAACAACATACTCCTCCGATGAAACAAGACTCTGATATCTATCCAGTAGATTCGGAGCAAGTCGTTGAGGTTCTCTTGCAGTCAACCAAGCGGCACCAGTCATGAACTTGGTATTCCGCATCACAGGATATAGATAGTGTCCTTCTGCAGTGATGGAAACATCTTCCTCTACCAGAATAAATTCTATCTTTTCTCTTTTGGAAAACAAGGATGGCAAAGAATGATAGACTGGTGAAGGATGCATAGGTGAGACAAAGTGATGATCTGGATCGAAGCGAGTTCCAGATTGTGATGGTGGGCTAGATGATGGGGTAAGACTTGTGGGTAAAACTACAGAATCATGGATAGGTGCATAGCATGGATAGGTGCATAGCATGGGTCCTGGGATGAGTCGGGAATGTCAGGCTGTGGGTCGGGGTCATGCTGATGTGGAGGGGGGTTTGGAGGTGAAGGTGTTGGTTCTAGATTGGGTGTGAGGTCTACCACATTATTATCCACATCAATTTCCTTGGACTCACATTGAGAATCTGTAGCAAACTCATATTTTTCATCGTATCCATTAATGTGATTTTTAATTTCAGCGTGTGATTCATGAATGTATGGTGCAAATGCAAGTACAGACTCAGATAGATTAGGTGACACGGACATCGGAATAGGATTTGTGGATGGGGACGGTATAGGGACACACCTAACTTTCTTAACCTGAATGGGGTACTCACGAGCAAGATGCCCATGGCCTCGGCAGTGATAGTAAAATATCCCTAAACCTAACTTGGTTTCCATACGGGTTAAGCTGGCACTTATATCGTCTAAGATCTTGGTCAACCGTGTGAAGTCCATATTGGGTTGATACTTTCGACCACTACGTGTGGGCATGCACAGACACACGAGTTAGGGTACCACTACTCGCGGATATAGGACAGATTAAATGCAATGACCTAAGTCCATATGCAATGAATGAAAGAAATAAGGTGATGCAATTTTTTTTATATATATTATTATTAATTAATTAATTAATTTTTTTAAATGCGACCGAAGACCTGGAAAGTTAGGAAACTCTCCTAATCTAGGCTACTTATACCAATTTGATGCAAGACATGGTATAAGGTGATCCTAAATGCCTAAATTTGGTTTCCTAAATATTAGAAGGGATGTAAATAATGCACCCTAATACTAATATGGGATGAAATTAAAATCTATCAATTAATAAATGCAATAAATTTTAATACAGATAATCATGCAAATTCTTGAGATTGAATATGTGAATGAAATAAATGAACATTAAATAATCAATCTTGATAATAATCAAATGAACACATGTATTGAATGGGTATGTTTTATGAGGTAGGTTAAAAGTCACGTGGGGTATAAGGTCTTAGGGTAAAAACGAAAATGAGAGGAAAGAAAGGGAGACAAAAGAGGGAAGCACGCGAAGCGAGAGGGAGGGAGAAAGGGCTTGTGGCAAAGGGAAAATGGGATTTAGTGTTAATGGAAGGAAGATATGGGGAAGAGAGGTTCACAGAAGCAAGGAAGGAGAAAGGCGAAGACTGTGTTGGCTTAAGGAAGATCTGCGATGGGAAAGAAGAAAAGGAAAAGGAAAAGAAGAAGAAAGAGAAGAGAGAAAAGAGTACCTGAAAGATGGAGTTTCCAAGGATTCGCTCCAAGGTATTTTTGTCACACAGTGCTTGCGAAAACTTCAAATCTTATTTCATTCAATCGTCTATTCCAAAAACGGGATTACATAGAGTATTTATAATAATCAAAAACAAGAAAATAGCAACACCTAAAAATTGGAAACCTCTAAATACATTGAAACAAAAATAACTCACTCAAAATAGCAAATCCTAATTTCTAATTACAACCAATTCGAAAATAGAAATAAATAATAATAAATAAAAATTAACAACTCCACATTCGTATATGGATCTGCTGCTCCGCATCATGGTTGCTCCAATCATCAATTCTGCAAGCCCTTGAAATCTGAATATCTGCAACCTCCTTTGAATGGAAATGACCCAAATTGAACCAGAGAATGCAGGTTACACCAAAATATGGTGTCATCTCTGTTTGAATAAGGCACTACATGCTGCCACTTTTGAAATGGTTACTTCAAATTATTAATTAGAAATGCTGAAAGTATTACAGCTCCATAAGAAGCATGCTACAACTGTGAAGAGGAAAGGACTTAATATGGGGGTTCCTGTTGACCTCTTCCCTTTTGCTGGAAGGTTCCTATTGACATTTTCCCTGGTATTATGGTCTGGTTTCAAGTTAGTTGAGCATGGGATATGGAAAAATGAGGAAGCAGTTGAAGTTAAATATAAGTATGTTATCTGCCACCAGTACTCTACTGCTATAAAGTGGTACATGTAAATATTTCAACCTTAATGATGACACTGGTAGCCTTAAGCACATACAGCCATAGATTCAACAAGCAGATCCTATATCTAAGCCAGTTTGAAGTGCTTGGGGTAATTACTAATGATCAGGTGTTGCCGTGAGTAGATGGATATGGCAGTCCAAACCTTTCAGGCAACCCCTTCCCTTTGTACTGGATATGCCACAGGCTCACAACTTCAATCCTGGTCAGAGTGGGTCCCACTCTTCTTGGTGGTCTTGAGGTCAATCTCTTACTAGGTACTCTCCAAATGTAGAATTCTTAATGCTTGGGACTTTGAATTCTGTACTTTATGGATGCTAGAAAAAGGTCTTAAAATCACATTGTGTGACATTGTGGAAGGCAGTTTGAAGCTCACCTTCTGTCAGAATATTTGATGCAGAGAAGTATGGGTATTCCTTTGAAAGGGTTGGTTCGTTCAAGTTAGAGTAGGGTCTTGCATTTATCCTTGAAAGAGAGTGGTATACCTTAAGAAAGTCATTGATTGATATTACCATGTGAACTTTACACTCTTATCATGGTTCTGAAACTCAGCACTGAGTTGGTTGAAAGCACTAAAAGCTTTGACGAAAGGCTTATTGAAGATATAAAATATCTCTGGAATGCAGAATTCCTTGAATTATTACTGAACTCTTCAGTTTCGAACTGCACTGATTCTGCCTTCTGTTTGCTATAGCATTCATGCAGATAATTTGGTTCTTGTGGAGGTCTAGTAACTTTCGACTCAAAATAGTATGTCAATTGTTTTGGAACTAAAACAGGTGCAGGTTTGGAACTAAAGGTTTGTTTATCGGTAAAAGGATTTGTTTGATTTGAAGGTATGCCTATTGTCATCTGTGAGACTGTGATAGTTCGACTATCACCTTTCTTTCAAGATTTCAGCACTACAGTCCTATGAGGACTGAGATCAATCACTTGATTGATCTTTGAAAGCTTCTGATTTATTAAATGGGAAGTAGATAGTTGCTGAGTTTCTTATCAATTGCTTTGAGATCAATGCAGTCCAGTTGAGAGCCACCGATCAATTTCAGTTTGGTGTCAACCTTCCTTTTTTGTTTGTGACTGATTGAACAAAGGAAAATAATTGTCAAAAAGGTTTCTATCTGTGGTTTTTTTTTAAGACCAAGGCCTCTTAGAGAACTTAACTTTTTCTTTAGGACATGTGCAAACCTCCCTATCCACACACGTCGAGTAACACAATGGGAGTGGCCCTTTTGTGTTGAGAGTGACTTGAACCCAAGACCTTCCGCATCTCAGGCTGGTTCTTGACAGCCAGGCCAACCCTCACGGGTTGGTTTCTATCTATGTTTACTATAATATCCAAAGATTTCGATCTGTGATCACCCTTTTCGGTCATGCTTTGTTCTTGACATATGTATGATCAAAGGACTCACAGTTATGTCTGACCAAGTCCGCAATCTGTATTTGTCACATCACTGTTCAGTTCTTCTATTCATCCTTAAAGAAGTTTTTCAGCCGGAGTTTTCATTGTTTCATTTCCTCAGACTTCTCAAGCTATTCCTATGTAATGCTTAAGCTTCTTTTGGAGGGTTTTCAGGTTCGTCTCCTAATAGGTTTTGGGAGGGACAGAATGCTCTTTACTATTGCATCCTAATGACGCTTAACGGAATCTACAAGATGTGTGATGCATCCATGTTGGACACTTGAAGACACTCGCACCCTTGTCAGACACTTGGCTAGGCCATAGGATGGGGAGGTTGACCAAAGGTGATGGATTTGGTCCTGGGTTCTAGTCCTGTTAGATCTTTGGTTGTGGACTGGGTTTGACCATGGTTAGTTCATAGATTGGTTAATAGATCTGGAAATCTATATGTTGTCGAGATTGCTTTTTGACCTCTCCCCCCTAGAAATTCATTTTAATCATTTTCCATGGAAATTTTGACATGGAATAGTGGAAAACAATTTCAATTTGGAACTGATTTTCCATTTCTACAGCTCTTCCATGGTAAAGTGCACAAAGATTCCCTTAGATATCTGTTTAAACTTCAAATTTGCTTTTGGGCAAGTAGAAAATGAATAATGTAGTAATATGGTATTGCAGGACTTTGCGTTATGTCCATAACGACATCCCTATGGCTCAAATGATTCATGACTCTATTTTTTGTACAAAGTATGTTGATTCTTTGAAGGCTTTAAAATTCCTTGACCAATTGCTCCAATAGATATCTTCTTGTCATTTTACAACACAACCACCCTGTTGTTCCTCTCTTGCAGAAATATATAGTGATATGTGGGCCATATACCCACTTGGAAATGAAGGTCTAGTGCTTGGATTTATATCCACAACAGCCTGGGTGACAATCTAGTTGTTTTCTAGTTCTGCACATAGGAAGGATATTATTTCTGTCATGATGTCTTAGTGGGGTGTTTGGGAAATAGTTCTACTAGCCATTGAATCTGATGTTTGGAAAAAGCAAAATAGGAGGCTACTTTAGGACACAGCTTTGTATCATGGTCTTCTGTTATTGGAAATGTCATATCCCAAATGATCCAATAGTGTCTTGGAGAGAGATGTCTGGCATATCAGCATTTGATCTCCAAAGTCATTGGTGCTCTACCATCTTTAAAAAAAGGCATTGGTGTTCTGCTGTTCTGGGAGATGTTTGATGTAGAACAGGTGGCAGATAGATTTTTTACATTAATGTTCAAAACCTATTATTCATTTGTATTTCATACATCAAGTATCCTCTTCAGGGTTCCTGGTATTTGACAGTGTAGAGCTGTGCCCATCTTGATTGGGTCATTTCTTATTTGGATCCAATTTTTTATTATTCATTCTTCTCAATAAAATTACTATTACTTTTAAATTAAGTTGAAAAATGGTGTCATGGAGATTACACTCTCATAGAGTGCCCCCTGACATGATTAAACCCTAACCCATGCCTAGCACCTGCATGCAGCCCACTTGCCTGTCAAATCCAAATGTTTTTTTTCAAGGACACACACAACCTTTTACCCAATAAATCAAACAGAATGTTCTTCCATTTTCCCACCCTTGCTATGATTTTTTTTCCAGCATACCAGTTACTTGGTTTGATTTTTCAAACAGTTTGGTGCATGACATGGGAATGAAAATGGAATCTCAAGTTGGTGGTCCCACTGCACCTCAAGTTCAACTTTACCAAGGCATAAAGGAATGTCATGCTCTACCTAAATTCATCTTCACTCCAGGATGACAATGGGGTTTCTTTGATGGATGAGGAATGAGCATGTTATACTACCAAAAATTCATTTCCACCGGGGCAACACATTATGATCAATTCATTTCCTGATTTTTTGTGGCGTTTGTGTTTTGGAAGTCTATTGTTTACCATTTCATAAAAGAAAAAAGAAAAAAACACACACAGACAGACAGACACATTATGAACAAAGCCTTCTACACCATTTATACCTTAAACAACTGGTATCTGACATCCTGTTGAAAACTGACTCATTGATCTCCTCAAATTCATAGGTTTAATGACCTTGGACTTGGGCAAGCAACTTTTGGACTCATGCTGGACTCATGCTAGAATGCCTTTTTGTTTTGCTCATAGCAAAGGGGCCCCAATTGTTAGCAGATTAAGCTGGCATAGAGTAGCCATCCTAATGGAATGAATCCCATGCAGCCAACTTAAAATCTGTTGAGAACAAGTTTCTGACATGACCTCTGTGCGTTGGACAAAAAGCTTCCATACATCCTGGGTAACCATCCAAATGTACTTCTCTATTTAATGATTCATTTTCCAATCCAATAGTAATGATCAGCTGTGAGCAGTGTTAGCCATGAACCCTGTAATTGTTCCATTTGGGGTCTTTACCTGTTTTCTGGGAAGGATTGGGTTTATAAGGTCTATACTTGCATTAGGGGCATGTCAAAGTCGGCTTGTAGGAATGGCCATATTGAGAGTTGTCTTGTGGTTGACATGGACCGGTCTTGTGTCTTGTTGGAATGTAATGGTGCATTGCCTAACATTGTTCTCCTAAGCATTCATGTCCATTCCGAGACTTAGACATACATCTTGTTGATATGCACAAGTGGCTGGACTAAGTATAAATACCATAGCAATTGGAAATTGGAAGGTGTTTCAACTTCATCTCCAACCAATTGAGATTAGGTGATAGATGACATGCATGAAGCATGCCAATGATTTGCTACACCAAGCAGAGTCAAGGCTTTGCTTGGCTAAAATTGAAAATGCCGAGGTTAATGATGAAATGATGGAAGCAAGGAACCTTGAGTGGCTGTTAAAATGCATTTTTCTAGTTCTTCAGTGGGACGGGAAATGCTGAATCACGACTGATGTTGATAATTTTGCTCTTTTAGAAGTTGCTTTTTTTTTTTTCCTTCCAATTAACGTCTGATATCTTAGTATCATTGCATTGTTACCTCTCATGTTGGGTTAATGTGACAAACTACGATAATAGTGCATCATTATTGACTCCATCCTTGTCCTTGCTCATGTTGTGGCCAATTTCTCATTTGAATCTTTACCTCAAATTTTGATGGCAGAGGTACGATGGAAAGAAGAAGCATTCTGCTGGTATCAGTGGTTCATCTAGAGACTGATTTAGGTGCCTGTATTCTTGCAACAAGCGGAGACATGAATACATGATTTGTGGATTTCTTACTCTTGAATTGCAGAATGGATATAGTATCTATAGCATGTAACTTGGTGACATTTGAATGCTTTGATGCAATATTGGCTTCCCAGACTCATCTGGAGTAGAATGAACCATTTTTGTGCATATTAGTGGACTCTTCTATCCTCAAATTCCATTCCATGTAATTTGGATTACTTCTCTGTAGACGATGTCATTCTATTATGCAAGTTTTCTTTGTTTAGCTATATTCACTGATTGCAGATGCCCTTGTGATTGATTTTGTGCCCATTGTCAGCAGTTTCATTAGGTATAATTCTCAGCCAACTTGTTCTTTATATGGTGGCATGGTTATTTGTTGTGGATGATTTAACCCCGTGTGAGTTTTGTTAGATGACATACTCATGAACCTACTGACTCCTTTCAGCTTCATTTTATGATGGATTTGTGGCTTACTTGTGCTCAATAATCACCATTACCACCACCACCATCTTATCTATATAGGGTTAACCTTACCTTTCAACTCTGTGGATAAAACCCCATAACCCATAAGATGTGGACTCAAAATCCCTCTCTCCTTGGGGGTTTGGGGGCAGGAACCCAGCTCCTCCAGTTCTGAAGTGTTAGGACCTGGGTATTCCTTCCAAAAGACTAGCTTGATAGGTGGAGTGACCCAAGTCTTTTATAAATCGCTAGATCTCTCTTTTCACTGCTAATGTAATACTCTACTTTTCATGCCCTTATTTTTCATTCTTAGTGATATTGTATAGTTTTAAAGAACTGTATGATATATAAATAAGATTTAAATAACTTAAGTGGACCATTTTTAACTTTTAAAACCTTAATTGTATTTTTTTTAGGAAAATCATTCCATTACTTAAAGCAAAGGGACGGAAAGCTGCAAACAAACTAAAAAACACAAGATAACCCTTGGCAGGAGCCTGCTATACGTCCAAACCAACTAAGAGAGAGGAGTCCAACCTGGGAAATTCGGGCACATACACCCTTCCAGTTCCATACAACAGACTCAACTGGACTTGAACTGAGACTGGACAAAACTGAAACCACCCGACAGTCACACTTAAGGCAAATCACTTGATCCTAGGGGTAAAAGATTCGGGTTTACCAAGATATCCGTTGATCTTGGCCGAGATATCTCTCTCCTATTTTATTTTTTTTAAATCTCGGTGTATCGGCCGATATCGGCAAGATCTTGGTCATATTGGCTGATACTCACTAGTACGGCCAGTACAATGCAAATCGGCTGAGATTTTATATCCCTGCTTGATCCATCTCCATGAGCAGTGTTCAAAAGGCTCAGGTCTTGTCTCACCAAATTTTGGATCATTCTATTGATATGGTTGGTCCATTCCAATTTCTATCATCTGATTTGGTCGGAGTTTCTCTAGATAATCTACAACTTGGTTCACTGATTAGGACTGTAAGCAATGAGGCACTGCTTCTCTTGGTGCATTGCCACATGGATGATAATTCCCATGGGACTTATGTTAAAAAATTATGATTGTATAGACCTTAGATAAATGCATTTTTTTTCCTTGAAAATTTAACAACATATAAAAGATGGATGGATGTCAATTTGAGATACAGATCAATTCACAGGAGTAGATAGTGTGAGACAATTTAGATTGATGATTAGAGGCCCCACACATGATATCTCTACCAGGGATTTCTTCTGAATATATGGCGGCCACTGCATGTAACTTTCATTTAGTGACAGCTTCATGGGGTCCACCTTGGCCCTAATCACATCCCTCTCCTTTCCTCCACTGACCCGACCATCGATCTATCCCTATGAATTGGATCCTTATCAAATTTAATCTCATTTTAAGTTAGATAGATCATTTATCTAATCACATGAAGTTTTACACCACTTGGTAAAATTGAATTTTGGGAGCCATACATGTAGATACCTACCATAGATAAGCCACTATGGGGATCTGTATGTTGTATGGTGTGCGTATAACATGGATTAGTAACAAAAGAGTTTGCATTAAGTTTGGTGCAAATTTTGGATGATGGATAGACCTCTTTTATGGACTGAGTTAGGGTCTTAAAAAAATTGAGCTCACTATGACTTTCAATGAATGTTTACTATCTATTCATTTAATGATTTATTGATTTGATTTGTTTCACGTAATACAAACAAAAAGTTGGAAATTACTCATCGAGCAATTATTTTCATCAAAACTCTTCTAAAAGCAACACATAATTTTATGTAGTCGAAAAATAAGAATCATACAAAATAACTAAAAATAGAAAAAATGATTTATTGAATTTGAAAGGCTGCAATGATTCTTATCATGTTAGTATTAAAAACTAGATAAAATTCATGTGAAAAAGGATTAAAAATAATAAATAGATTCTAAAAAAGTTGAGATGATTGGTTCGATCTTACTATATTACTCCCTCCATCTTATTTTAGTTCTCTCATCTGAAATATTTGTATTTTTTAAGAAACTCTCTATATAAGTCTAGCACTTATATGATCTCATCTATTTTCAACACATTTTATACTACTCAAATACAAATGAGACAACTATTTTGGGACAATTCCAAAATCCATATAGAACAATTAATTTGGGACAGAGGGAGTATTATCTAATAATAGAAAAATTAATGAAAATACTAAAAAAATGTTAAAAATGGATTTTGTCATTAAATTTAGTGAGTTTGAATGATTTAATCTCTAATTTTCATGTTAGTATCTAAAAATGAGAATTCTTGTGAAATTTTTAAAATAGAGAGTAAGTGACATATTTCCAATATTTGACTAATGTCATGTATATGATTCACACTAGTATTGAAAAAAAAAATATTGTTTTTAAAATAATAACAATGAGTATAAGTTTCACCAAATGAAATTCATAATATATAAAAGGTACATGTAGTGAATATGAAAAAAATGTAGGTGACAGAAAATATTGTGTGGGTCTATTGACACTACGCATGGGATAAACATATCAGAAAAATACATAAATGATTGTCAAATAACAATTGACTGAATTTATAAAAAACAATTGACTTTTAACTAAAATGTTTAATTTTAGAAGAGCACCAACAGTAATGTAGTAATACTTATTATAAAATAATCGAGTGCCTACTTTAGATTATAAAAAAATAATTCTTTCAAATAAATTAAAAATTAACGTTGTACCTAAAGAAGAGTTTGCACTATGATTTATTATATTTTCAACTTTTTTATATATTTTTAGAGTAAGAAGGCATCTAAATATTTTATTTTGACATCTAATACATAATGTAATACCCTGATCCAAAAGTAGACCTAATTGTGTGATTTTATGCAAATAATCATGTTCGAATTTTAATACTCATTGGTGAGATAAATTTTCAAATGTCGCTATGAAATCAGCTAGCAGATACTTCAAAAGTTAATTAAAATAAGTAATACGTCATTTTTGTTAAAATCTACGGGTTTTTGAAATATATTCATCTCTAGATTTTTGTAGCTTCACTAATTTTTGAAACTCAATCATTTGAACCGGGTGAATTATTTTACTTAAATCCCTTTATTTTCTAAATAATAAGGATAAAATTAAGAAGTATAGAATATAATACACATGAAAATATGTTATCCTTTACATCGGTTGGCTAGGAGCTTATAGGATCCTCTCCCACAAGCACCTGCATAAGCTAATACAAGAAGCTTACAAGCTCCTCTCCTACAAGTAGCTTACAAAGCAACTGCATAACTACCTTCATTTGCCTATTTAAGCAAACCCAAGGCAAGGAATTTTCTTTCATGAATCCATTGCAAACTGTTGTCCTATCTCCTTCCCTTATTCTTCTTCATCTTCCCTTTCTCACTCTTCTTTCTACGTTGTTTCTCTGCAAAAATAAGTTTTGGTGAAATTTTTGAAAGAGCCGAGACTCTGCCAAAACTCTCCCGGATGGTATCAATTTCATTAGCTTTGAGGTAGGGAGTGCAATGTTTTATTTACATTAGTTAATTTAATTAGATGATGGTTTGATTATTTAAACTATACTTTGGTTTCTCTTTTTGAAGACATGTTATGATAATGTGGACTTTGTAATTATGATTTGAATTATTTTACTTTAATTCATATGTATTTTCAACTATGTGATGTTTGTTTCTGTGAAAAATATGATATTATGAAATGTTGATCTCATGATATGTCTTTTATGTGATTAGGATATTGTGGTATGATGCAAGCGTGGCCAAGGACTAACACCAGTTCTGGAATTTAATATGCCGAAGAATCTGGCCGGACCGTCAAATTTGTTGAGATCCCATTACATGTGCACACGTTATACAACGGTGTGCTGTGTTGGGTTTGATTATGATAGGTGTCTATGAATGAGACTTATAGATTGGTTTGATATTTGAGGATGTCTTTGAGACTCATAGATTGATGTGATCGAGTCGTGTAGACCACATGGATTTGTGGGATGTGTTAGCCACCTGTGGATGATATATCTATTAATTAGGATGCCGATTGATGTGCTTATTGGATTTGTGGATTCCACGTGTTGAGTAGTAGTGCTTCAGCTTTATATCTGAGTGTGATGGGCCACACTGCATAATCACGTGTGACATGTGTTTATGGACAGCATCACTTGTCAGATTATTGATTCGTGATTAGTTGCTTGTGAGATAAGATCTCATGTGTGAAATTTGATTAAAAGTGTGATATTTATCTGTCTTTTGATGGAGATGTGTGAGACCAAAATACCCAAAAATTTGGTGGGCGGGTGAGGAGTAGGCAGGTGTGAGATGGGCGGGTGAAATGCGTTGTCAGGTTACTACACTGCAAGGCTTTGTCACTGTCATGCTACGGTGAGGGTGAGGTTATCACTAATCTCATATCGAGTGCAGATGATGAACTCATTATCTATGATATGGATTGAGAGTATCATTATGCCAAATGAGGTGAGAACGTTTGATTAATAGTAAAATGTGATAGTGTATCGAACTGCACTCTTTGGTTGGTTGATCTGATATCCAAGTGCTTAAAACTATGATGTGGTGGTGGATATGAGTGACATGAGTAGGATATCAAGATAGACACGTTTAAGTGGGTTGTGTTGTGGTGTTCGTACATGTGTTGTCTATATGATGTCAAGTGGTGTTGGATATCCTGCCTTTTTTTAATACTTTCGAATGCGGGCCTCCTATTGTTTTATTGTACCCCTACTGAGATGATGATCCGTAGGCAAGTGAGGTTCACTCTATAACAGTTTTTTAGGTGATAGTCAAGAAATGTCAGAGCGGACTCTAGGAGGTGATAAATTTGAAAATATCACTGTTAATTGAATAATTTTTACAAAATACTACCTTTGAGAGACGACTGTTTATAGTTTTTTATTTAAGGGTTGTAATGATTGATTTATTATTGTAATCCTTGAAATTTAAGATTGAAAGCATGTAGCTTATACATGTATTGTATTATGATTGGTTGTATTATTTAAAAATAAATAAATAAATCTCATGCGTTAGTCGCGGGGCAGATAGTTACACATAAAGTATATATTGATCGGAAGATTTGCACAAAAATATTTCATTAAAAAATACTCTAAGTCTTAAACATTCAAAAAATTAAAAACCCTAGCTTTCATAATTTTTTTTTAAAAACCCTTGAAATCCTTAAATAAAAAAAGGAAAGAAAAAGAAAAGGTTCAGTACGTGCCCGATCGCATCCTCATTTCCTCTTCCTTCTGTTGCCGGCTTTTGTCCTTCTATTCCCAAATCCAAAAGAAAAGGATAGAGATCAAGATTGGAGACTCTTAGGAGGACAAATCTACACCGTCTTTTCTCTCTCCAGTCTCAGATCACATCTTCGTTCTTCGTCTTCTGCATCTTGGGTTGTTAAGCTGCTGGCAAAACCCTACCCAGCATCCATGAAGATCTGATCTTTTCTAGGGTTTCTTCTTGAATTGAGGTAGAACGAGAAAAACCTAGGCAGTAGGTAGGTTAACTGATGGAGGGGGTTTCAGGAGAAGATGGACAGGTGCCTCTGGCGAAATGGAGAAGCGATTTCTCAAGGGCGTTTCAGTATTATCTGGACCGGTCGACGCCCCACACATCAGGGAGATGGCTGGGAACTCTGGGCGCAGCGGCGGTATATATACTCCGTGTGTATTATCTGCAAGGATTTTACATTGTCTCGTATGGCCTGGGGATCTATATTCTGAATCTCTTGATCGGGTTTCTGTCGCCCAAGGTCGATCCCGAGCTCGAAGTCATGGACGGTCCCTCGCTTCCCACCAAGGGCTCTGACGAGTTCAAGCCTTTCATTCGCCGTCTCCCTGAGTTCAAATTCTGGTAATTTCATCCCGCTGCACATTCCATTCTCTTCTTTCTTATGGGGCTGTCTGGTTGGTGGAAAAGAATGGAATTATCAGGAATAGATATGCCATGCTGATAATTTCTTAAACATAAACATGTTTAGTAGCTATGAAATTGGCTAGAATTGCCCGTTTGGAGTCACAGTTATTCTTGTTTAGGCTCTGCATCAGCACTCTTGGCATACAGCCTAACGACCAACCTCAGAAATTATGAACTTCCAGGCTCCCAGATTGTAAGGATCCCTCAAAGAGAAATCAACAAGTAGTGGTGATTTAATCTACTTCATTTTGCAGGCAACCACCCTAGTCCCCGAACATCATAGGTATCCATATTAACAAGCGGAGGAAATAATTTCCAAAAAATTGGAGGACATAATTCCGAAAAAAACAATGTATCTGTAGGCTTGTAAATGGGACAGATGTGGGCAGATAAGGGATATATCTACTTCCTAGTCTGTGTCTCAAGGGATGTAAACTTCATGTTCATTTTCAGATTCAAAAATTGTGGAGAGTTGAAGTGTGCATCAAAACTACTCTATTTCTTGATTGGATGCTTACTTCAAGGTCCATTTATGTCCTGAGTGTTAAGATTAGATAGGAACCACTATAGTTAGGGTGTTGGAGACTTGAAAAGTTAGCAAACATTTTATAATATATGTATCATACAATATAATAGCTATAATTTACAATTTCACATGTACTTGGACTCCATTACGTTTAATGTATCAAGGGGTTAACTTCTATTTGGCTTCATACACATCTGTGTCTGCATCAATTTTCAGACTTGAGATTTAAATTTAAATAAAACCTAAACACGTTGAATAATGTTAACTATCATCTAGTCTTTTAATGAATAATTGTTAATAGCTTTTATGATGATTGCACTGAAAGTTAGACTTAACAAATTCGTTGTATAACTTTTTTGAATCTAATTAATCCAATGAATCTAGTATATATTAAATTTGTGTGATCTTTTGTTCAGTATTTTATGGGTCTTCCCTACCTTTTCATGTGTGGGCCACATTTTTATAATGTGTTTTTGTTAATTATAATCATGGATTCCCAATAACTTTGATGGGTTTTGTTCACAACTTCTATTTTTCTTTGGTAGTTTGGTATATAAATTTGAATTATATGATTCCAATTTCCAGACGCTTTAACCAAACATCTATCACTACTATGATATCATTTTTCCAAATAGGTTTAACCAAACTTCTTTGACTACTATGATATCATTATATCGATTGAAAGAGATTGATTTTAGGGTATGATTCATTGGCTATCAAGCAAAGACCCTTCCATTCCAATTTTAAAATTGTCAAATACTGAATGGGATGTACCTTAAAAAAATAAAACTGAATAGTATGGAAAGGATTGATGACATGGAAATTCCATTCTATACCTAGAATGGGTCTATTTGCATTGTGAGGAAGGAGAAAGTAGGGACTTCTCTCAAGTAGCCTCTTGATAATTCCTTGGTAGGAGAAACTGTATACAGATGAATAGATGATATTATACGACATTATCATTTCCCTCTACTTCGGATAAAGATTGTCTTTACGATTCCTATAGTAGAAGGGGCTTTCTAGTTCTTTCTGATATAACTTTTCTTCTATTATAGTAACAGTATAATCCACTTCTTTCTCCTAACAACTTTCTTCAATTCAAATGCAGCTAGGGTTACTACACATCCAATGTGTTTATCTTTTTACATTACCTATATATAAAGTGACAGTTTAATGTGACCATCAAATGAATCTTGACCATTCATTCATTAAATAATTGTGATTTTCTTCCATTTTGGCAAGCAAATAAAAAATGTCCAAAAATAGCTAAAAAATTAACAAAAGAGTTTGCCGAGTTGGAGATATTTGGTTCAATTATAATACTTTTATCTAAAAATAGAGGAAATTTGTGCAAAATTGACTTAAAAATAGAAAGAGGAAATTTATGATTAAATTTGGTGAGTTGAAGGATATGGCCTGGATTTTTTTACATTTGTATCTAAAAATAGAATTTTTGTACAAAAAATTGTGAATTGAAGAAAGTATTATTCACTATAAAAATTTGACTAATGTTACTGATGCAAAACGTGTGCTTCATGGTAGTATTTTTTTATGGTTGGGTGTTGTTTTGTTCAGTAGATAATTGTGGTTTATGTGTTTGCATTATGTGTTGGTTCTTTGGTGGTGGAGACTTCTCTGCTGGACCATTGTGAAAGCACTGTGTCATCAAATTCACCATGTATCTAACATGCATTTTTGATCCCTATCTCCTGCATTAAGCAACAATACCAGTTTTGTATCATCCACATCCTGCATATAGCTGAGTAAGGGTGTGATTTGATTCATTGGTATGTGATTAGTCTGTATTAAGATAAATGAGTTGCTATTATTGAGTCTACATCCACCCACAAATATAACTTTAGTGGATCAATTGTAAGTGCTAAATTATCATAAAGAAGTGCTACTTTATCAAATGCATGTCAAACTGCAGAATTGTGTCCTTTGTCATACATGAAATGATAGGGGCGGGCACCTTCGTATTGGTGGATGTCAAATGCCTGCATTTTGATTATGTGATGCTTTCCAGTTGCTCCTGGATTTTGATTACATTTTTTTTTTTTAATTTACGTGTGGGAAACTGCAGGAAACCTAGCGTAAAACCCCCACGGGTGATTTCCATTGCCCTTAGGTTACACCAGGTTAGACCATGGGGGCTCGAACTTAGCACCTCCCGTTTCTTTAGGAGGGAGATTAACCAGTTGAGCTACACCCATGTGGGCATTTTGATTACATTTTGTATCAAGCTGAAACTTCTTTTCAAGCAGCCAGTAGAGTATCCATGTTTGTAATAGTATTGCTTAATGTCATATTACATTTAATTTATGCTAGCCCGTTTTATCATCATTTCCTTCTATTTTTTGGTGAAGAATGACTGCCCATTTTGATGTGTTTTCAATGTACTCGAAATCCTCTTTTTTTTAATTAACATGCAATCTATGTCTAATTTAATGATCCATGCCTCACAAGGGTTTAGGTTGCATTATTGTGGATGATGGTCTCATTTTTGAGGAGCAGATCTAGATTTTATCTTAGTTTGAAATGCATTTATTATGACTTTGTATTTCTTAACATGTAGCATTTGATGATATATTGAATTTTGATTTTGGTTTGTTTCCATAGTGTCGCAGGTGGCCCACATTTTTTATGTAGACGTCATGAGTTACAATCTGTTTAAATATGTATATATGCACACAGAAAGCATGTCCTTGAAAAAAAGGTCATTTGTGTCCCCCCACTTCAATTGTACACATATATCTGACTGTTCCATCCCTGAATAGGTGGGATAGTGACTGCGATGTATAATGCACATAATTCTTGGTTGTGTATGATACAATTTTTTTAAATTATCTTAACTCTTTCTATTTGTCCTCCTCTTCCCTTTTTCTTTTTGGTATAAACTATAGAATGTAGTAAATAAAAAAAAAGATTCCTTGCTCATGGCAAGAGACGAGGTTTACAAGTAGTGAAAAACTTGGGGAGGATGAAGGGATAAAGAGCTATATAATGGCCAGAGATCTCTCTTAGCTCTTTTGTCATTCCAATCCAAAATTCTGTTCTCAACCAAGATTTCCAATCATCAGATATATAAGTTAAATTTAGTTTTACAACTATTTTATTTTCAAAATATATTCTAACATATACACATTGTAAATAAGTATTTTCAACTTTGAATCATCTGAGAGAAAGCTGTGTATATTTGTTACAAATTCACGTGGATATGTAGCTGAGTTTTTTGTCAAAACTTTTGAAGACAGTTTTATTGTATGTACCCCTTCTTTACTAAGCGCTTTTGTTTTTTTCTTGGGCCACATTATAAACTTTATTTAATTATTTTTGAAACAAAAGAAAATTGTACCTGAACCATTTCTATACTGTATTTTGCGCAAACTGAATTCCCAACCATGGCAACTGTTTTTAAGTTGAAACTATGAAGTGTTTATGTATCTCTTTGTTTCGCATTGTTATTGTTATAACCATGTTGTAGAACTAACCATACAGGCGCTGACTTGATCTTACATGCATATGTTCTCATTTATCTAAATTTGATATTATACAGATGTATGAATTTGTCTCTCTATTTCATAAACAGTCTTGTCTATTCCCCCCACCCCACCCCCCCAAAAAAAAAAAAAAAATAAAAAAATAAATAAAAGAAAAGTCTTATCATGCATATGCTCCCACCTATTTGTAGAAGTTGTTTTAAACATATATTGAACCCTTTTTCAGTTAGCATGTAAGCATTGTTTTCTTTAATGAAATTCCTATCTCGATTTTCTTTTAATTTCTTTTCCCTTAAATGGTAGAATGACAACACTTACCCTTTGTGCCATAGGCTTATGTCTTGAGATTTCTAGTTTTTTGTTATTAGTTTCTAAATAGTAAATAATTAGTAATTCCTGAGTTTGCAACGCAGAACCACTTCTCATGTAGTGTGATCTGAGTGATAATCTTCTTTTTTCATGCTTTCAGGTACTCCATTACAAAGGCCTTTTGTGTTGCTTTTGTTATGACATTCTTTTCTGTGTTCGATGTTCCTGTCTTCTGGCCCATATTGTTGTGCTATTGGATCGTTCTTTTTGTCCTTACAATGAGGCGTCAAATTCTACACATGATCAAATATAAATATGTTCCAGTCAGCATCGGAAAGCAGGTGAGCTCCAAATGACATTTGTTGTTCTTATCTTCTTTGTTTTGTATTAGTTGGGCACCTTACGTAATTTGTTAAGAGCATAGTTTAAAAACTCCTTTTTGACTGGGCTGACTTAGCCAAGTAAACTCAACTGCCTATCCAGTTTTTGTGACTCAGATGACTTGTTGGGTAACTTGAGTGAGTTGTGTTGATTTACTCGTTTATTTGAGGTTATGGGATGGAAGTATTATGGAATTTTTGTAAGGGCAAAAATGGAAAATAAAGAAGGTTTTAAAACCTACCAATCCCACGATGGAAACCCTAACCTCAAAGAGATAGGGGACTCGGGAGAGAAGAAAAGACGAGAGATTAGCGGAAATGGGAATTGGGAAATTTGTGATTCTAATGAAGGTGCATTTTTTTAAATCACTCTTTCATTCCTCTTCTTCTATTTTTTTTTTTCAGTTTTTAAGAAATAAAATCAAAACTAAATTATTTTTATTTTCTCTTCTGTTTTTTCTTTTTTGTGTTGGTTTTGTTTAGTTTACTTTATTCTTTATTTATTATTTTTACTTCTTTTTTATTTTGCCCTTCTTCCAGTTTTCTTGATATCATGAAACAGAATAAATATCATGGTGAGGCTTTTAGCTCCAAATTTTGATCCAAATCAACACTTTATCAGGAGTTCTAAGATTTTTTTTTTTTAAATAAAATTCAAGTCAAAGAATAATTGTAGGAGAAAATTTGAAAATAACTCCAAGGCCACTTTAGATCTTGAATCATCCCTCAGACTAGCAATTTTCTTGTAAAACTGTCATGAAAAGCTTCCAACTTCTTTACCATAAAGGTTGATATTATTGAATTTAATTAAAAGGGGTGAATATTTAAATTACTGTTTGAAGCTTTACAGTTCAGAGACTGTGAATGGTATTTTTGATGCTTATTAGTTATTGCCATACTTAAAAAATGGTGGAATATGATTAAGAAGTGAAGTCTTAGTCCTTGGCTATAAGTTTGTTTTCAGTGAAATAACTATTTTTCAATACAACGTACTTCATAAACTAGCCCAAAAAAGCTTATTTCTTGCAAATCCATAAAATTTTCTTTGCTCATCCTCTGCATGTTCTTTCCTATATAAACCACACCTACTTCTCTTTCTTCTTGCTGTATATCCACCATCCCTTCCCCTATTCTATTTGAGTTTATAGCATTACAACAACTTTCAATTAAATCCTTCACCAACCACAGAACATGTCCTTACCTGCCACATTGTCTTCTCGCACTTGCTCGTGGGCTAAATCTATCACCTTCTTTCCACCTGTCTGAGAAGATACCTCTTCTTTTAGTTCAATTTTTTTTCTCCATTGGACCATTAGATAGGTAAGTAGCCACTCAATTCTACCTTCCATTTCTTCCTCTTTTATGTTGACCGCTGCCTCCTCGAGTTACTTTCTTGCCCTACTATCGTTCCCTTTTTGTTGACTAGAAGGCCCATCTAGTTGTCTCTTCCGTCTTGCTGCCTCCATGAAAGAGGATTTCTCTAAGTTCCTCCACTAGTCTTCTATGCCACAAATCTGTTCTCTATCACCTGGATGCCCCTTTTTCTGGTTCCCTCAATCACCTCTTGCTTCTTCATTGTCCCCAAAATCCCTCCCCTTTCAAACCTCATCCTCTACACACCCAACCTTTTGCTACCATCAACACCATTCATAACTTTCACCAGCTGATTTGTTGTGCTTCCCACCTCATCCTCACGAAGTTGAATACCTTGCCTCTGAGATCTCTTTTTATTGGCATGTAAATGTCCATCTCACTTAGGGGTGAAACTTGGGTTGGGTTTTGGCCAGACCAAAAAAATAGGTGGGCTGGGTTGAATATTTTTAAATTTAGGGTTGGGTTGGATTGAAGAAAATAAAACTCGCATTAAATTTGTATTAAGATGAGCTCAACTTTTTAAAATCAACCCAACCCGACCAGATCAACCCGACTCGACATATATATATATATATATATATATATATATATATATACATACATACAACTTCCACTTCAGCGATGCCCTAAAGCCCCTCATTTTCTCCCTTATCTTCTTCTTTTCTCTTAGTCGCTCACTCGCTCTGGTCCTCTCTCCTCTTCTCTCGGTTGCTCACTCGCTTCGATCCTCCCTTCTCGTCTTCTCCTCTCCAATTGCTCACTCGCTCTGATCTTGATCCTTGAGCTTCCCTCTCTCGACGGCAATGACGATCCCCCTAGTTGGATTGATGCCGGATATTGGCATTATGGTAGACGTATTGGTAGTGTGAAGGACGTTTTGGTCCCATAGTTGACCTGTTGGTTTTATAGACATTTTGATTCCATAGTCGACGTATTGGTCGTATGTTAGACCTGTTAGTTCTATGATAGACATATTGGTACGAAGGTATTAGTTGTGCCCATGAATGGATTATACCCATGGAGGGGTTATATTCATGGATCTGATGAACAAAATCTTTCGTCCTTGTTTGGACAAGTTTGTAATCATCTTCATTAACGATACCCTGATTTATTCCAACAATCGGGAGGAGCATACAGGACATCTAAAGATAGTCTTGGACGCTCTGAAGAAAAATCAGTTGTATATGCCAAAGCAAGCAAGTGCGAATTCTGGCTATCTGAGGTTAACTTTTTAGGGCATGTCATATCAGCGGAAGGAATAGCCGTGGACCCGGCTAAAGTGGCTGTAGTTAGAGACTGGAAAGCTCCAAGGAATGTGACCGAAATCCGCAGCCTTCTGGGATTGGCTGGTTATTATAGGAAGTTTATTATGGACTTCTCCAAGATTGCATCTCCACTTACCCGACTCACTCAGAAAGGAGTCCAATTTGAATGGTCTGCTGTATGCAACCGAAGATTCGAAGAACTGAAGGAAAGGCTTACAACTGCACCTATCCTGATTTTGCCGGAAAGAAACAAGGGCTATGAAGTATATTGTGATGCTTCAGGTGAAGGACTTGGGTGTTCTCTTACCCAAAGTCATCACGTAGTGGCTTAAGGTTCATGGCAGCTGAAAATTCATGAACACCACTATCCCACACATCATCTGGAATTAGCCACAGTGGTCTTCGCTCTCAAAAGCTGGAGACACTATCTCTATGGCGAGAAGTTTAAGGTATTTTCAGATCACAAAAGTTTGAAATATCTGTTTGATCAGAAGGAGATTCCTTGAGTTTGAAGTGGGAGACTTAGTATTTTTAAATGTCTAGCCACGAAAGGGATATATGAGATTTGGAAAGAAAGGGAAGTTGTCGCTTAGATTTGTGGGACCGTTCCCAATCCAAAAGAGGGTGGGGGAAGTGGCTTATCAATTGGCACTTCCTCCACAGTTGTCATCTTTGCACGATGTATTCCATGTTTCTATGTTGAGGAAATACAATCCTGATCCTTCGCACATGCTGAATGTACAAGATGTTGATGTGCAAAGCGACGTGACTTATGTTGAAAGGCCGGTCAGAGTGATCGGGATAGAACAAAGGGTGTTACGGAACCGGGCCATTCAGTTCGTCAAGTTGGTATGGGATCGACATGGTAATGAGGAAGCCACCTAGGAACATGAATCAGAAATGAGAGCAGCTCACCCTGAGCTTTTCGTATAGTTGTTTGAAACCCTACTTCGCTCGATTTTCGGGACGAAAATTTCAAAAGAGGGTAATATTGTAACATCTTGGGTTTTCAAATACATTATTATATTGGGTATTATCTATTTTAATTATTAAATTTGAGATTTATAGACGGAATGAAGGTTGGATGGGCAAGAATTGGGGCAATGGCCCAATTAGGATCCAACGGATCATGGATAGAGTTTGATTCTAATTAATTGGGTAAATGTAGTTAATTGGGTCAAATACCCAATTGGGACCCAATGGGTCAAGATGAATTGATGTTTAAGGTAAATGGGTAAGGAATTGATTTAATCGGGTCATGTACTCAATTAAGACCCAACACATGGGATCCACCTCATCAAGTGAGGTGGCATGTGTATGAGGTGGCATGTGAGTGACATGGCCAAGTGGGACCCAAATCCACCTCATCAAGTGAGGTGGCAAATGATTTAATGCACATGCATATTCTTGGTTGACCAAGGGACAAGTGTAAGCCATGTGGAAGACAAGCCTCAAGGTAAGCCATGTGTCTCCTTGGTTGGGACACATGGGAAAGACAAAGCCCAAGTGTAAGCCATGCATATTCTTGGTTGACCAAGGGACAAGTGTAAGCCATGTGAAAGACAAGCCTCAAGTGTAAGCCATGTATCTCCTTGGATGGGACACATGGGTAAAACAAAGCCCCAAGTGTAAGCCATGTAGACCAAGCCCCAAGTGTAAGCCGTGTGTCTCCTTGGTTGGGACACATGGGAAAGACAAAGCTCCAAGTGTAAGCCATGCATCTTCTTGTTTGACCTTGGGACACATGGGAAAGATGACACCTTAATGAGGATGGTGGAGAGGGTGTTGGGCAGATTTCAAAGAGCTCACACCACACCCTTGGCCGATCCTCTCTTGGAGAGAAATGAGATAGAGTTTCATCTCATCCTCTCCCTCCCTCTTGAGCAAAAGAAATCTCATCTCCACTCCCATCTCTCTCTCTCCCTCTCTCAAACTACACTTAGCCGATTCTTGTCTCTCTCTCCCTCTCTCCCCCACATTTGGTCTTAAGACTTAGAGGGCCAGCAAAGCATCAAGGAAAGAGAGGAATTAACAAAGAAAGGAAGGAGTTTGGGGGTTGATTTCAAAGAGACCTCTTTGGCCGAACCCTCCATCAGGAGCTTTTCGTCTCATTTTCTCCCTCTCTCAATCAACACCTTGGCCGAATGCTCCATTGAAGGACAAGGAGGTTTCATCTCTCTCTCTCTCACATTGCTCTAGACTTGAAGGAAGAACAAGGACTAAGGAAGGAGAAGGACGGAGGAGCAAAATCAGATTTAAAGAAACGGAGGAGACGCGGAATTGGTACGTAATGCTTAACGAGGGTTTGTTGATTAAAAAGAGGCTAAGGGAACCATGGTTTCGGCTATGGGGTTCCATATTGGATTGGCCAAAATGTGATGGGCCATAGAATGTAAAAAACCCATCCAAGAAGATGGTTAAGCGTTTGGAATGAAAAGAAAAGACCCTAACCTTGTTGGTGGGTAAGATAAGTTGTACAAATGAGTTGTGATAATAAGGACTATGTTTATACATGATTAATGGATGACATTAGATATGTTGAATATACGAAATAAATTTCATAAGGAAAGGACAAGCCATGAAGGTGGATATCCATTTGAAGATGGAATATGTTTTGGAATAAATGATCAAAGAGTCGTTATCCATTCAAGGAATGAGTAGGTGTTGAGGACCAACAACCAAGGGATGGAATGAAGAAATATGGTTGATGTTTAAAATGTTTTTAAAGAATAAGGAAACAAATTTTAAGAGGAAGGATTAAGTCTAACATCAAACAAATGAGGACTGATTTCGGGTTTTTATCATCCGCCGGATGGGTGGCGGACGGGAACCCCATGAATGATTGTATGAGTCCATGATTATTTAAAAGTTAATTGATTAACTATGGATTATCGAGTTATGAAATAAAAAGAAAGGAATGATGGTGGACCCGCGGTATTTAAAATAAAATGAGGATTAAAGAAAAGGGGTAAAAAAAAAAAAAACCAAGGAGTGATATGGCCGAACCCCATTGATGGGTCTTGGTGAACATGAACACATCTTAGCCACGTCGTATGGCTGAACCTTGTTGAGGGTCTTAACCGGTTTAAGGATTATGATACGTAAATGTGACTGAAATGAAATGTTGATTATAAATTGATATATGTGTATGATTTAAATTGATAAAGTAAAGAGGCGTCATTCGCTTTCACGTGACGGTTAGCAACTGTTCGTGCGAAATAAGATAAGGACAATGGATCGGACTTAGGTAGGATTCCTACCTTGTTGAAACACTTGGATTATGCACATGTAATGGTATTTATTTCCATGATTGATGATCTAGTTTTGGTATAAAAAATGCTTATGTTTTAAGAATGAATTTTAAGGCTATTATGTATGATGTGAGGGATCATATGAGAGGAGTCCACGCTCCATTCGGTGTTTCCGATAAACAACCGTGGGGAGGAATCTACACTGATTCCAATGGACATACGGGAAGAGATGTATGATGTTGTATTGTAAGAGGAGTCCACACTCCATTCGGTGGGACCGATAAGGCATTTGTGGGGAGAGATATATTATGTTTGCAATGTAAAAGGAGTTCACGCTCCATTCGGTGGGACCGATAAGGCATTCGTGGGGAGAGAGATATTATGTTTGCAATGTAAAAGGAGTCCACGCTCCATTCGATGGGACCGATAAGGCATTCGTGGGGACATGACAGAAATTTGTTGTGGCTTGTTCATCAAGGGGACTACTAATGTGATTTGTGATATGGATGTTTGTGTTTGGGGGGGGGGGATCATTGGCATATGACCCCATGACATGGCATTACATTGGCATGATTTTGTTATGAGTATCATGCACTGTTTTGGTTTTATTAGCTATGATCTCTATTATCATGCTCTGTTTTTAGGTATTATGTTTTACAAGTACGGTGTGATGTTTTGTATCTTGGCTTTATACTAATCCTATGTGTATAACCCTACTTGGAATTCCTACTAGGCGCGTTGACTGACGCCCTATGTCCACCTTAGATGATGATACAGAGAACGGAACGGAACGGACGAGGGAAGCGAAAGGAGCCAAGCTTAGGAGCTTGGACAGCTCATTGCTTATTTTTAAGTTTTAGTTTTGGATAGTGTGTTTCCGTTAATTGCACTTTGGGATTGTAATGACGTAGATATTATTTTGCTATGGTTTGACGTTACCTTCGGATATTAAGTTTCAATTAAGTTTTGGGTGATTGACTTCCTTGCCAATGTAATGCCATGTCATGGGGTCATATGCCAATGATCACCACCCATCAATTATATCACAATCACATAGTATCCTCTTGATGTTCAAGCCACATCAAGGTATTGTCATGACTTCCCACGAATGCGTTATTGGTCCCACCGAACAGAGCGTGAACTCCTGTTACATTTCAAACACAATATATCTCTCCCCACGAATGCCTTATCGGTCCCACCGAACGGAGTGTGGACTCCGGTTACAATTCAATCATACATCCATTGGAACTAGTGTGGATTCCTCCCCACGGTTGTTTTTCGGAAATCCGAATGGAGCGTGGACTCCTGTCCTTTGATCCCTCTCATGCCATGCATGAGATGTAAGTGCAAATATGCTATGTAATAATAAACATCATAGCATATAAATCCCATAGTTGAAACATAGTACTTTGATACCAAAATTAACATAGAAGTAAAGACCATCACATATACATAAATCCAGTGTATCAATAAGGTAGGAATCCTACCAATGTCCAAATATCGGGTCCTTGCGTTTTCATCCAACAACCGATCACCGATCACGTCAAGCCGATCGTACACCGTTTGTGAAATCTCGTTACCTTATTACACATAAATAAATTAAATCGATGATCCATTTGATTTCCATCCATCCCTACGTCATCCTATGTTCATTTCCATTTACAACCATAGTCATTTATCTGGTTAAGTCCCCCAAGGGGTTTCTGCCATAACTTAGGGTTGAAATTGTTTTAAGTCCACAAAAATGCATTGGTGGGGTTCTGCCATACAACATGGCCGAACCTCACTCTCTTTGGTTTTGACCCCCCTTTCCTTTGGTCTTTGCTTATTTTTAACCAATCCAACATTACCTTGTTAATCATCTAACTTGCTAAACAACTTAGGTCCATAAAATATCCTCCATGGGGTTTAATCATACACTTAGGTCCATGAAAAGTCCCTCATGGGGTTCGGCCATACAACATGGCCGAACCCATGGTTCTTTATTTTTATCATCTCTCATCTTAGCCATCTTTTCATAGTTAATCACTTAGTTCATTTACACATACTTAGATCCCACAAAAATGATCCATGGGGTTCGGCCATACAACATGGCCGAACCCATGGTTCTTCATCTCCATTTATTTCTTAGATTGTTAGCCATGGTTCATCATGAAAAATGTATTAAAATCCATAAACATCCTTCCATCATTTTCATCATTTAGAACCCATTTAAAATCACCAACCTTCTTCCATGGGGTTCGGCCATACAACATGGTTGAACCCTATGGTTATTCATTTCCTCTTAAAATTTTCCTTATTCTTTTTAAAAATATTTTAAACATCATCCATATTTCTTCATTCCACCCTTGGTTGTTGGTCCTCAACACCTACCCATTCCTTGAATGGATACCGGCTCTTTGATCATTTATTCCAAAACATATTCCATCTTCAAATGGATATCCACCTTCATGGCTTGCAACGGTTTAGCCAATCCTACCCATCAAATATGGGACCCCATGGTTTCGGCCATTCCATAGCCGAAACCATGTTTCCCTTAGCTTCTTTTAACCATTAAACGCTCGTTAAACATTACATACCTTTCCCGCGTCTCCTCCGTTTCTTTGGGTCTGATTTTGCTCCTCCGTCCCTCTCCTTCTTAGTCCTTGTTCCTCTTTCAAATCTAGAGCCATGTGAGAGAGAGAGAGAGAGATGAAACCTCCTTGTCCTTCAATGGAGCATTCGGCCAAGGTGTTGATTGAGAGACGGAGAAAATGAGATGAAAAACTCCTAATGGAGGGTTCGGCCAAAGAGGTCTCTTTGAAATCAACCCCCAAACTCCTTCTTTTCTTTGTTAATTCCTCTCTTTCCTTGATGCTTTGCTGGCCCTCTAAGTGTTAAGATCAAATGTGGGGGAGAGAGGGAGAGAGAGACAAGAATTGGCTAAGTGTAGTTTGAGAGAGGGAGAGAGAGATGGGAGTGGAAATGCGATTTCTTTTGCTCAAGAGGAGGGAGAGGATGAGATGAAACCTATCTCATCTCTCCAAGAGAGGATCGGCCAAGGGTGGTGTGAGCTCTTTGAAATCTGCCCAACACCCTCTCCACCATCCTTATTAAGGCGTGGTCTTTCCCATGTGTCCCATCCAAGGAGACGCATAGCTTACACTTGGGGCTTCTCTTTCACATGGCTTACACTTGGTGCTTGTCTTTCACATGGCTTACACTTGTCCCTTGGTCAACCAAGAATATGCATGGCTTACACTTGGGGCTTTGTCTTTCCCATGTGTCCCAACCAAGAAGACACATGCTTACACTTGAGGCTTGTCTTTCACATGGCTTACACTTGTCCCTTGGTCAACCAAGAATATGCATGGCTTACACTTGGGGCTTTGTCTTTCCCATGTGTCCCAACCACTGTAACGCTCCGACCCGAAAGGTGTGCCCGGAACGTGATTGATTTTTTATTTTTTTTTGAAACTAAACTCAAGAATTCTAACTGGGCCGGATCAATGGTTAGGCCCAAAGGTCACACATGATCTCAACATGTAGACTCAAACACATACCATAAGTCTACCTAAAAGAGACAACACCACAAACACATAATTCCAACAACGAATTATTATTACAACATCATCAGAGTAGTCTACGGAACACATGGTAGTTCAGTACATCACATCAATACAAATTAAGTACCACACATGGTACTTTACATAAGCAAAAGGTTCAAGGAACCAAAAAGCAAAGATAACAGAATTCCTATCAGCGGGAATCTCAAGGCAACGCAACAGCTTATCCATCCTAAGCTTTATATGGAGGGTTCTCCTCCTCGTTCGCAGCTATCTAAGGCACGAACTGCATCAGATCGATGAACCTCATGGCATACTGTGCCACTGAGTCGGAACCCTGCTAGATATTGAGGAATTCTCTCTTCCTCGCTTCTTGGACAGTCTTCGAGAAGTAACGGGCCAGGAAGGCGGCTGAAAACTCTTCCAACTGAGCTCGTGGTTAAGAACCAAATTCTTAGCTTCCCACCACTCGTAAGCATTTCCCTCCGACTGATACGTCGCCAAAGTTACTCTCAGATCGTCTGCAATGGCTAAGTATTCAGGATCCGGCTAATTTGGATTAGCCAGTTCCTTGCTGCACTTGAATGTTCTGTTCCCGAAAAGCTCGTCGGGTTTAGCCGCTTAAACTCTTTCACAGCCGAGGTGGCTCTCTCTTCTTGCATTCGGATGGGAGGGCGTCGCATATTCTCAGCTATCTGCTGGAATGCTTCCATCGCTGCGCGAATGGCTTCATTGGGTAAATCGCGGGGTGGAAGACCTGTCCTCCTCCCGCGGCAGTTGTTTCCATTAGGTCATGACATCTGTTATTTACACTTGTAAATATCACTTAATTATTTAAGAAGCTTGTTAAGACAAATTACAAAAGTTGCACAATCCATTAGAAATCATTCAAATTTGCATTACAATTACAAGGGTTGGTAGGGTTAGAAAACCCTTCAGAACAACAAAACATGATTCAACCTTTACAAAATCTCCCATTTCCCCGACACTCTCTTAACATCTCTAGTCTAATCTTCCGTAGAAGACCCTGCATCATCACCAAAATAATAGAAGTTGTCAGGGCATGTCGCTGACATGTGCCCCAACACTCCACAAGTTAAACAAGGTATTATCCCTGGCCCCCCTACATAAGGACAGTTAGTCCTTTCGTTCCCATGCCCGCAAAGTCCGCAAAAAGGGCAAATGACATCAATGGGGTAGGGGCAATAAGTACAGTTGTGCTCCTCCTGATTGCATAATTCGCACATATAATCCGACAGCTCATCCGAAGTCGGAGTAGCCGGAGTATATTCGGGCGAGCCTATCTCCTCTACGGATTCTTCTAAGTTTGGGACATCTTCCTCATCCTCTTTAGGTACAAAGGTTGGAACCACTCCTACAGCTTCGTGTGATTCTACGTCCATGTCCTCACTGGGTACAACTCCACCATTAAGCTTGGCACGCTGGAATCGTTTGAAGAAGAAACCAGATCTATAGGACAGCTAGAGGTTCCTTTGTCCCACAACTCGGTGTACTCTACATTGCTTGACATATTTGTATCACAAAAATAGGAGAATGTAAATAACAATTGCAGTTCTAATCCAATAATAAGTCTAACTATGCTGTAACCCATCACAGTCCTAGAGTTTGAGCCAAAGCTCTGATACCAAGTTGTCCTATAGATCTGGTTTCTTCTTCAAACGATTCCAGTGTACCAAACTTCATTGGTGGAGTTGTACCCAGTGAGGACATGGAAATAGAATCATCTGAAGCTATAGGAGTGGTTCCAGCCTTTGTACCTGAAGAGGATGAGGAAGATGTCCCAAACTTAGAAGAATCCATAGGGGAGATAGGCGCGCCGAGTATATTCGGCTACTCCGACTTTGGATGAGCTGTCGGATTATACGTGGGAATTATGTAATCAGGATGGGCACAACTGTACTTATTGCCCCTACCCCATTGATGTCATTTGCCCTGTTTGCGGACTTCACGGGCATGGGAATGAAAAGACTAACTGTCCTTATGTAGGAGGACCAGGGAATACCCTGTTTGACTTGTGGAGTGTTTGGGGCACATGTCAGCGACATGCGCTGACAACTTCTATTATTTTGGTGATGATGCAGGGTCTTCTACGGAAGATTAGACTAGAGATGTTAAAAGAGTGTCGGGGAAATGAGAGATTTTGTAAGGGTTGAGTCATGTTTTGTTGTTTTGAAGGGTTTAACCCTACCAATCCTTGTAATTGTAATGCAAGAATGATTTCTAATGGATTGTGCAACTTTTGTGATTTGTCTTAACTTCTTAAATAATTAAGTGATATTTACAAGTGTAAATAACAAATGTCAGGACCTAATGGAAACAACTGCCGCGGGAGGAGGACAGGTCTTCCACCCCGCAATTTACCCAATGAAGTCATTCACGCAGCGATGGAAGCATTCCAGCAGATAGCTGAGAATATGCGACGCCCTCCCATCCGAACGCAAGAAGAGAGAGCCACCTCGGCTGTGAAAGAGTTTTAGCGGCTAAACCCGACGAGCTTTTCGGGAACAGAACATTCAAGTGCAGCAAGGAACTGGCTAATCCAAATTAGCCGGATCCTGAATACTTAGCCATTGCAGACGATCTGAGAGTAACTTTGGCGACGTATCAGTTGGAGGGAAATGCTTACGAGTGGTGGGAAGCTAAGAATTTGGTTCTTAACCACGAGCCAATGAAGTGGGAAGAGTTTTCAGCCGCCTTCCTGGCCCGTTACTTCTCGAAGACTGTCCAAGAAGCGAGGAAGAGAGAATTCCTCAATATCCAGCAGGGTTCCGACTCAGTGGCACAGTATGCCATGAGGTTCATCGATCTGACGCAGTTCGTGCCTTAGATAGCTGCGAACGAGGAGGAGAACCCTTCATATAAAGCTTAGGATGGATAAGCTGTTGCCTTGAGATTCCCGCTGATAGGAATTCTGTTATCTTTGCTTTTTGGTTCCTTGAACCTTTTGCTTATGTAAAGTACCATGTGTGGTACTTAATTTGTATTGATGTGATGTACTGAACTACCATGTGTTCCGTAGACTACTCTGATGATGTTGTAATAATAATTCGTTGTTGGAATTATGTGTTTGTGGTGTTGTCTCTTTTAGGTAGACTTATGGTATGTGTTTGAGTCTACATGTTGAGATCATGTGTGACCTTTGGGCCTAACCATTGATCCGGCCCAGTTAGAATTCTTGAGTTTAGTTTCAAAAAAAAAAAAAAATCAATCACGTTCCGGGCACACCTTTCGGGTCGGAGCGTTACAGTGGTTGGGACACATGGGAAAGACAAAGCCCCAAGTGTAAGCCATGCATATTCTTGGTTGACCAAGGGACAAGTGTAAGCCATGTGAAAGACAAGCCTCAAGTATAAACCATGTGTCTCCTTGGTTGGGACACATGGGAAAGACAAAGCCCCAAGTGTAAGCCATGCATATTCTTTGACCAAGGGACAAGTGTAAGCCATGTGAAAGACAAGCACCAAGTGTCCCATCCAAGGAGACACATGGCTTACACTTGAGGCTTGTCTTTCACATGGCTTACACTCCCTTGGTCAACCAAGAATATGCATGTGCATTAAATCATTTGCCACCTCACTTGATGAGGTGGATTTGGGTTCAACTTGGGCCATGTCACTCACGTGTCACCTCATATACATGCCACCTCACTTGATGAGGTGGATCCCATGTCTTGGGTCTTAATTGACTACATGACCCAATTAAATCAATTCCTTACCCATTTACCTTAAACATCAATTCATCTTGATCCATTGGGTCTCAATGGGTATTTGACCCAATTAATTAGAATCAAACTCTATCCATGATCCGTTGGATCCAAATTGGGTCATTGCCCCAATTCTTACCCATCTAACCTTCATTCCTCCTATAAATCTCAATTTAATAATTAAAATAGATAATACCCAATATAATAATGTATTTGAAAACCCGTTACAATATTACCTTCTTTTGAAATTTTCGTCCCGAAAATCGAGCGAAGTAGGGTTTCAAACAACTATACGAAAGCTCAGGGTGAGCTTCTCTCATTTCTGATTCATGTTCCTAGGTGGCTTCCTCATTACCATGTCGATCCTACCACCTTGGTGTACATTCAGCACGTGCGAAGGATCAGGATTGTATTTCCTAAACATAGAAACATGAAATACATCGTGCAAAGATGACAACTGTGGAGGAAGTGCCAATTGATAAGCCTCTCCCACCCTCTTTTGGATTGGGAACGGTCCCCAAATCTAGGCGACAACTTCCATTTCTTTCCAAATCTCATATGTCCCTTTCGTGGCGAGACATTTAAAAACTAAGTCTCCCACTTCAAACTCAAGGAATCTCCTTCTGATTAAACAGATATTTCAAATTTTTGTGATCTGAAAATACCTTAAACTTCTCGCCATAGAGATGGTATCTCTAGCTTTTGAGAGCGAAGACCACTGCTGCTAATTCCAGATCATGTGTGGGATAGTAGCGTTCATGAATTTTCAATTGCCTTGATCCTTAAGCCACTACGTGATGACTTTGGGTAAGAACACCCAAGTCCTTCACCTGAAGCATCACAATATACTTCATAGCCCTTGCCTCTTTCTGACAAAATCAGGATAGGTGCAGTTCGTAAGCCTCTCCTTCTGTTCTTATGGGTTGGGTTGGTTTATCAAAACCTAGCCCAACCTGCTCGAGTTTCAGCCATAATCTCACCATATCATCCAAATGTAGAGCTTAGCCACCTGGTTGTGTTCTCTTGGAGATTCTGGATGAATAGAGAGATGGGACCTCTGTTGACAAATCTCTTTTTCTTTCTCATTGTTTCCACTCACCCCCTCTGTATTTTGTAATGAATTCTGAACAAAGCTTTTCTAGACCTTTTTGAGCATCGACCTTGACATTCCATTGAGGTCTGACATGGATCCCTCATTCTTTCATTGGTTTAGCCCAATTGATGACCTTAAAGTTAGCCTGAACTTAGCCTAGTGACTTGTAGAAACAGTACCCTAGATTGCCTTTTCGTTATGCTCATTCTGAAGCGACCACATGACTGCGAGTAGACTGAGCTCTCAGAGTAATTAATATTCTGCAATCTCGAGAACCCAACTTAAATTACTCGAGGGCAGTTCGACATTCCAATATGATTTCCTTTATTGGTCCTATGAAGAGTCCATTTGTCATTTGATTTCCATGGCTATTCTCATAGCCTGGATTCCCCTATTACCCTCTTACGGTGCACATGTTGGATGCTTAATTTTGTGTAAAATTCATGTCCCTACCTTATCATTGGCATGTCCTTAACCGTACCCATGTTGTGTCTGGGCATCATAGGGTGACATGCACACCACTAGAAATGCTGGATCATTTCTGATAATTGATCATTTTTGCAGTTCTTTAGAGAATATTGGACTGATGTGTTGAATTATGACAGTTATGCGATTGAATTGCTAATTCAAATTTTTACCTTTTTTATGGCAGAGGTACACTGGAAAAGGCCTTCTGCAAGTACCAGTGGTTCATCCAGGGACTGATTTTAGGTGCCTACATTCATGCAAGAGAAGAACGACAAATACATGAGTTGCAGGTTTCTTACTCTTGAACACATGACATTTTACTTGGCAATATTTGAATGCTTATGCAACATTGGCTACCCAGACTCATTTGGGCTGGATTGAACCACTCGTGTCATATAAGAGAATTCTTCAAGTTCTCCATGTAATTTAGATCACTGCAGTGTTGACATTGTCATTCTATCATGCCAGTTCCTTTGTTTTTTTTTTTCACTGTTTGCTGCTGCCCTTGTGATATAATTGATTGCAAGCCTATTATTAGCAGTATATTTCGTCAGGTATAAATTCAGGCTACTTGTCTATTGTTGGCTGATTATATGGTATGGGTGGTTATTTACTGCCATCATCTTTATTTATGATTGTTCAATTGCTTATGCTCATAAATCATTACCACATCAGCGGCAAGTGGCAACACCATGCAATTTGCTACACTGCGACCTGGAACTTGAATTGCATTCTATAACATTCAGTCTACAGTGTTATACTTAGATACTATAACACTTCGCAAGCAGCAGCAGCAGCAGCACTTCCAGCACTTTACCACCAACACCAATCCTCTTTCTACCCCAATGTATTAAAACCCAATGGGGTTGGAGTGATGGTCAAGAACCCACCTTTGAAAATGGGAGGTCTTGAATTCAATTCTCACTCTGTCAGGGCTACTCTCCGTAGTCGTACTCAGTGTGTGTGATAGAGTGGACAGATGCTCAAAGAGGTCTGGACACGCAAGTCTTAAAAAAATGTGTTACAATGAGAGAGCTAGATCCTCTGTGTAAACCAAAATGTTTATGGACTTAAATCAAGAAATGGCTTCATTTCTATGTAATTATATTATTATTTTGAGGTCATTTAGATATTTAATGTGATTTTTAAGTTATGAAATTGAGAATTTAAAAATATGGAAAAAATCTCAAATATTTTAGAGACATGGAAAATAAAGTCTAGTAAAGTCTAGTAATTTTTTGTTAATTTTCTTCTAAAGAACGTTCATTTTGAGTTATTTTGATCAATTTTTTGAATTTTAACTCTTAAATAATTTAAAATTCAATAATAAAGTATCGAATTCACTTCTCTATTTATAGTACCGAGGTCGTATCTTATTCATTAATAACAGAAGAGTGGAGACCTTGTCCTACACTCCTACTTCAAATTTCAATCCAAATTTTATCTCTAAATTTGGGACAATTTTTTTTTTTTTTAAATTAAACCAAAATTTCAGATTAAATTATGTGAATATTTTAGATTCAGTAAATTTTAGGTAACTTGAATCATAAATTTTATGTAACTTGAATCATACATTAATATTTTTCAGATGAAAATTTCTGTAATCTGTATTTCCTTTTCTTCTCACTTCTTTTAACTTTAATGAAAGAAATTGGTCTTTCCTTCCTTTCGTTTTTATGAAATTCCAAGAAACAAATGTTATTAAATTTCAGTAAAAAATTTGTCTTAAATTTCGACCAAAATATTAGAGAATTTTGGCTTTGCACATTGATGCTTATTCAGGCCAATCCTTTCCACATTTTCAGCCCGATTTGGATGCTCAAGTTATGGTAAAGTAAATCCTTAAATCTGCGTGAAATCATGTCCTTCATTATTTCTTTTCCATGCAAATTTGGTAGGCCCATATCCAGTTGATGCAATCCTCACACCTCATCAGGTAGGTTACTGATTTGTGCAATGGTTTCTCCTTTAATTCTGATTTTGCTGCTGTTATTATCATCCTTAAGGGTCGCTCTTAATACATAAGAGCAACACACGATAATGCTAATCTTGCTAATTCTATGTGATATACTCCATATCTACAAGCTAATGAAATTTTAGAAATTCTCAAATTTTGGCTAGTAACCAAATATTTTTGTCCCAAATGAGATAGAAATTTGCCCTTTTGTCTAAAACCAGTGACTTGACGTATAATAATCTGGCCCCCAGATTTTCTGTAATGATCTGGGTAAAAAATAGAATTAAAAATTTCATTTTATAAGTCAAAATTTGTGCCTCAATGGTCGAAAAATTTAAATTATTTTTTTTTACCGTTGTCGAATTCGACTGTTAAAAAAAATTCCACTCCGATTGCAGTCAATCATATAATCTTCACTTTTATTTAAATTTAAAAGTGAAGATTATATGATTTAGATATCAATTGACGGTAAAATTTATTCATACAATTAATTATATGAGACTCATGATCCGTTTGATGAAAATCTTATTACAGTGTCTATATCTTAAAATGTCTCCTTATTTTCGCGTTAATCTTATCGTTGAAAGTTTGGAACTTTCATTCTCCTGTTACAAGTATCCAACTCCCAAGCTATGGCTTTGACAGTCCATGTAAGGCAACTTGATTTATTTAAAGTTAGTTAAATTTTTTATTTAAGCAAAATTATTTAGTTTCAAATATGAGTTAAGATAGCCCTTTGGTTTGTTCCACTCTGTATTTCACATTTTTACTTTTCAAGAAAATTCAACCACACAAATGAAAGTGTTGTCAGCATACATATTGTAGCTCTTGCTGTCATAAAGTTTCATTTTTTAAGTAGATGAACAAACTTCTAACTTTGTTTTTATTAAATGAGATTTAATTATTTAAAAATATTTTCAAATTTAAATATTTTAAAACTCTAAATAATCCAGAGTTCAAAAGGATTGTTATTGAATTGTTGGACTATTATATTATTTATAAACATAATTTAATATAAACAAGATATTTTATAAATATGTGATTGGTACATTTTTGATATTTTATATTTACTCCTCTCGCACGAAGAAACTAATAAACGGAAAATAACTAGGAGCACGGAACGGTGTCCCTTAGCGAGATTTTCGTCCCTCTCTGTATTTTCACATGTAAGTGTCGCGATTTTCTCGACTCTAAAAATCGATTTTTTCTCCCATCGTCCATCTCTTCCGATTCGGAATCCAAAATTTTCTAGATGCCCTTCTTATCCAAGAATGAAAATCCAACGGCTCGAGAGTGAAGGCTATGCAATACAAATAGAATGAGGTCTTCTCTTTGTGATCCTCCATGCTTGCAGTCAAGACTATAATCATGGTAGCAACTCTGAATCCGTGAGTAGAAACAAGAAAGCCGATCTCTCTCTCTCTCTCTCTCTCTCCCCTCACATGAATTAATTTATGATTGCTGATTTTATTTGGCACAAATCTGCCACTGTTAATAGTGTTTTCTAATCAGTCTTTACTATATTGAACACCTTCAGTTTTTGAGATGAGGGTTTGTTGAGTGGGAGATGAGAAATTCATAGATGGGGATTGCATGCTAAAACACGATAAGTTAAGAGAGGAATTTTACCATAGATCTGGACAAGGGGGATTTATAAATGAAATTGATGAATGTTATGGACAGAGACGAAGGATTTAGAGAGGGAATCGATGCGATGAACAATGTCAAGGTAGTGATTTTCTCCAAGACTAACAAAAGCAATGGATAAAGTAGAAATTAGTTTCTGCATATGATTTTCTTAAAATTTCTTTCTTTGATTTTTTTTTAAATTTGATTAGCACAAGTACCAAAGATTGAGTACTAAGCTGAGTTGCACACATGAATTTTCTCTGCTTCATTTGTCAAAAGTGTTAATTTATATGCGCTCTAAAATTAAATAATGAGATGATCAAAAATTTTTAGGCGATCGACCAAATCTGACTTCAAAGGGACATATGGTTATTAAAATCAGACATTGAGTCAATGTCTATCTTATTCTTCATTTTACTATAATAAATTAATAATATTATCTCTATCTTTCACTTTTTCAGTTTTTAGAGACTATTGCCAAATCAATTCCTAAGAATTACTCTTATTTGAGTATGTTGAATTGCTTTTGTAATGCTTGGGTGTCATGTAAATTACACAGCCAATCAACTCCCAAGACTCTCAAACTGCAAAAGTTTGTGTAGTGTTGTCCATCTAACATCGCAATCTGTTTCCCCAATCTTTATGTGCATCATGGAAGGAAGAAAGGAAAAAAAAACAGATTCCATGGCTGACTTGTCCTGATTCTTGTAAATCAATCCCAATTGTTTCTAAGGAAACCGACCACTCAAACTCTTCCTGTGGATACTCACGAACTTGGCAATAAACTCTGCAAAGGAAAGAAGCAATAAATGAAACAATTACATAGTATTAAAGTAGTAAACAAAGCAGTAACACAGAAATATTTATAAATGAGCTAAATATCAATTTTCATTCATAATATGAGCAGCATTGTACAGCCAAAAATTCATAGTGCCAATACTAAGTATTGAATTTATCAAAATGTATTGAAGTTATAATTCTCATAACATTTATCTCTCCTTTAGAATCTCTAAATCCAGTCAACAACAATGCCAAATGGTATTAACTAAGTTTCATGGTAAGAAATCACTCTGGATGAAGATCATGCTTTATTCTTAAACAACTGCCGTTTAACATGAAAAAGCCATCATATATATATAAAAATCAGGATTGAGTGCAAGGTTACTGCTCAAAAACGATTGAGTGCAAGGACAGAATCAAAGCCATTAACTAAAAGTCCAATTTTTGATTTCGGGGGTTTTACAAAGGAGGGATGGGTTTTCAATTTTTGTTTGATTTCGTTATTTAAAATGGTATTTACAGCATAGATCCATGAATTTAATCTCACATTTATGGATCTAAACATATTATAATTCTACATTATACACTTCATATTCTGTATTTTATACATTCAAATTCACATCACACATAAAACACATTATGTTTCCACTTTGCCATGTTTTTTTTTATAATTCTTTTAAGAATTTTTGGCACCTAAAAGAACATGGGATTCGCCTAAGGCTACTAAGGAATCGACTTGGTATCAGACCCTATAAATTTCTTGCCTGAATCGAAGGTTTCTTAACCCTGCAACCAATAAATTATTAATAAAGAGACACCGATGTATAATTCCACCACTTACATGATAGCAAGTGGACAAAAAAGATAAGTTTGGTGTCCCTTGTTAACATAAACACCAGTGTATCTATCATTTTCTTCAAAAAAAAATTGTGGGAGTTCCATGGATCTCCAACTATAATTATTACTTCTCAGGTATGAAATTACATGTAAGATGTACTTTGATCCAGATCAAAGTTGAAGGGACCATAAAAGTATAAATATCATGGGAACTACTTTTCAAGCACCAGTATCCATTTACCTTCTAATTTCAGTAGGGCACTTGTTCCCGTGGGTAGTCTCTTGTCCTGTACATGTTCATGTTCATGTTCAGTATTCATGTTCCCTTTCTCAAGATAATCACATGAAGAGGGGATTAAAACTTACATAGTAAGCATGCCAGTAATAGAGCTCTCTCTTCGAACTATTTTCAACTCCTTTGAGAAATTCTTCCACAAGCTTCTGCATTTGGAAAATATACTGTTCTGTTAGAGGGAAAAAAGACATCTAACATAAGTAAATCATTTATTTAAAATGTTATTGGATTACCTGAAGGATCAGTTTAGGGTGGACAAAATCTACTAGTAACGTCTGAAACTTGCCGCGAGTAGAAATTATTCTGAAAAACCAGAAACATGTGATATTAATACTTTGCCATCATCATAGCTTGTTATTTATTTAGAAAAGATTGGGTTTGTGACCATTTCATGATGCATGTTTTAATTATTAAATGCCTATTTCCATGCTATTCATGGAGATTTTCCCTCTTTTAACAAAAGTATTAACCCGCACCGGTAGCTCAGCTGCTCTGAGCTTCTAGAATTAGACTAGAGGTCTTGGGTTCGACTCCTCCCTAGTTTTCTTGATACACGAGGCTTACGGGTGGTTTTTTGTATCCATGGGATTAGGCTCACCTCCAATGTGGGGTGGAGATACACATGTTATCTAAAAATGAAGTTCTCTATCCATCACACCCTATCATATAGTCCAGCTTATGATAAATGTATATACTCTCTAGAAAAATCTACACCCTAATTTCCTTATAACTATCTCTTCAGTGGTATCTGAAAAGGAAATAGTCTTCCTTGGAGATAATACCATATCAGAATCATAACTTATCCAAATAACCCTATCAGCAGGACTACCATCATGATGCTTTGTTAATCTTTCAAGTTGTTCAGCAACTTACCTTTTTCGTGATGGATCAGCTAAAACTTCTGCCGCCATTTCCATCAGAATTTCTTCCCATCCCAATGGGATTGGTTGTTCATCGATGAATGGATAGCTGCATGACCATTAAACAAATCAGGAAAGAAAATGTGATGCATGAAATAGACTAGTTTAGTTCTTACTTGTGTGCTTTGCATGCTTCTAGTGCCATGATTGCTTTCCTTAAGTTTTGCTTTGATTTGGTCGCAATCTTAGCTGCAAAGCTCATAGGCAGATCAAAGTTTTCTTTCCTTGCTAGATGAATGAGAACCTCCATTATCTGAGAAATAGAACCATGACTCAAATCTGCAGTCCATGTCCTAAAAATTTTCAATATACTCATGCTGTATTTGAACATGAAAAAAAAATCCCATGTTTTGACTGGGAGAACAATATTCAAAGCATGACTGAATGATCTCACTCCATCCCTGTGATTATGATAAAAGGATTCCAATCACATAGGTTTAAAATCTTGGTAAAGAATTACAAACCACCTTTTTAATGGTGCTCACTTTCATTTTTCTCATTGCAAAAAAGTAAATGCTAAACCATTCTATGATAACGTGTAGGAAAAGATGGAATTACACATACCTCATGTGTAACAGGGGCATCTACTGTAATAAGTTTGCATCGGCTTTTGACTGATTCCAGGAGGTTTGTGTCATCTTCACAGCAGAGTATGATCTTACATGCATCTGTGTAAGAGTCCATTATCCATTTTAACAAGTGCTGAACATTGTCTGCGAGTTTATCAACTTCGTAGAGAACGATAACTGAAATAGTCAGGTAAACCATTGTTAGATTCCATTGAGATCTGGTGGTTCTTTGGGGTGGGGTAAGTGTTTCAGACCTTTATAATCTGGCTTTAAACTCATTTCACTGATGTCAGGAATACTTGTGGGGCTGCTAGCGATCTCTTTGACGAGAGCCATTAGGGCATATCTAGCATTTTTTGATGAAGTTTTTAGATTAAGCTCTACGTGGTGTGGGCTTGAGCTCAGTGGAACTACCACTTGCATTTCCTGTGGTTCCTGCCAAGGGCATCGAAGGTATCTGTTACTGGAGACAGGTCATCTATGAACGTTCAGCTCTGTAATATAAATTGAGAGCAATGCAACAAAGGAAGATGGGAACTCAGAACTCTAAGTCATTCCATGGATCAGTTCTATTTCCACATTGTCCTTGATCAGATATTTACTAACTACTGTAAAAATAAATCAAACCTTATGAGAATTCATCACAAACCTGAACGTGGAAGAACCTCAACTCATGTGAAATCTGGAAAAAGGAAAAGGGGACAGAATTTTAAGGTCCACTTAAAACCAAGTCACGACATAAATTCTAAGATTATATGCTATTAAAAACACCTGTTTGAACATACCTTCCAAGCTGAGCTACCATAGATATCACGCAGCAAAGCCATGACTAGTGCTTTTCTCCCTGAGCCTGAAGGTCCTTTAAACAGCATATGGGGACAGTTTTTGTGGGATATCTAGCATATGGGGTCAGACTATGAGACAGTGCCTATTAGCGATTGAAAAAAATGATTTGAGATTATATGAAGCAATGCTGCATTTGAGAAACAATGTGAAACATGTTGGAGACGAATTGCTTCAGGTCTATAGTCTGACCCGATTTAAATGGACAGCACGCAAGTCTTCCTTCCTCGACCACTACTCTTCGTGCATTTGGTGATATAGATTTGGCAGGTAACCCAGATGATCGCCAATCGACAGGTCGCTATTGCATTTACCTTGGTAATAATTTAATCTCATGGAGTTCTAAAAAGCAACATACTATAGCTCGGTCCCGTACTGAGCCTGAGTAATGTGCTCTAGCAAATGCAACCACTAAAGTCGTTTGGCTCAAAAATCTTTTATGTGATCTTGGCGTCTCTTTGCATAAACCTCCAAGCTAATCCTATTTTTATGCTTGCACAAAACATATTGAGATTGACTACCATTTTGTGGGAGAAAATGTGCATAAAGAGCTCATAGTTCACTACATTCTCTTCTGCGGATCAAGTGGCCAATGTGTTCACAAATGGTCTTTCTTTGCCTTGATTTAAGCTTCTACAAGACAAGCTTCATTTGCTTGACAAGCCCATAAGCTTGAGGGGGTGTATTGATAAAAGGATAGATTATTCAAATATTCATAAACTAATTTGCAGTTAACCGGTAAGACCTGTAAGTAACTACCTTATTGTATTCTATAAACTTAGGTCTCATCCATCTGTGATAAGGTGTGGTAAGATTTATTGGTTCACATAAAAAACATGACTTGATTGTTTCACAATTAAAGTGATAATATATAGGTCACATATTCAAACATTAACATTTCCAATAGACACGTCGCTATCACATTTGGTGGAATTGGCCCCAAGTGTATATGTTAGGCTATGATACTCCCCAAATATTACATATAAGCTCATCTTTATTTATTGCAAAGTTTTAATACCTTTTTAGAGGAGGAGGATTTGATGATTTTGGTCTAATTTAAGCCCCACCTTGGCTTGATATAAAGGTGTGATGGACGAGTCGGCTTCTAGGGCTACATGAATTCATGTGAATAGATGAGTTTGAAAGGTTATATATATATATATATAAGTTAACTTTTTTACTGGTGGAAATTTATTAAATCAGATCAACAAATTCGAGAGAGAGAGAGAGAAAGGGGAGGAGGGAGGGATGGGATCCATTGACAAGCTCAAGATTGCATGCACTAGGGGTTCAAAATTCAGTATCGGCCAATATTTTTCTCTCCTTTCTTTTTAACAAAAAACGGCCGATATTATGATATCGGTCGATATGATACGGCCGAGATATCGGCTGATATTTGGACCCCTGGCATGGACATCCATGGGGCCTTGGACTTAGGGTAGCCATGAGGGGCTGGTGGAAGGTCCATATGACCCCACCAGTAATCATGGGATGTGAGTTAGAAATAGCAATGCTTGGATATGGAGCTTATAAGCAATTGGCATAATGATCAAATCACTCTGGTCATGGTTTTAAAAGACCAAAAACAGTGAGAGTTAAATATGCACTTTTATCAAGTTCAAACTATCAGTGGTATAACTCATGAAATCTAATTGGATACTGATACAATTCACAGGGGAATGGGTGTAAAATGGAAAAGAGGTGCAAATGGCGCTTAAGATAGACCCCACATGAAAGGTTTCTTGGCTTATATATTTATAAGATAGACCCCACATGAAAGGTTTCTTCACACCAAGGATTCAATGATGAATCTGATGGTTGAAAATGATGATTTTTCCATTAGATTTAAATTTGACTTTAATTGATATCCATTCGCTGTATCCACATCATTGAATTGAGCTCATATGTAAAAATATTTATTTGATGATTCTTTTATCTTAAAAATTAAGAGCAAGGATGATCTGAGGGGCCTCATTTTTAACTATCCAACTACTCAATTTTTTATCATAAGGTGGGATCACCATTTTACATTGGCTGTTAGAGCACCCAGACTTAAAAGCCCAGGTGTCTAATAGACCGCTTCACATACAGATATAAAAATCCCTGCCCAACATATTAACCCGTTTGCCCTCTCATACATCTACTCTCGTCTCCATGGATCTATGAATTCTATCTCACTCAATTTGAAACTCATCATAAGATGATCTCACCATTAGGATAGTAATCGGCCACACACCATGAAAGGCTCTCACAGTGAGAGCTTCATGTGGATTCACCTATGATTATGAGAGCAGTCTTCAAGTACATCGAGATCTGAGTTTTCTTTTCTTCTCCCTCATCTTCTTTCCGCCTCTTCAATCTTCTCAAGCACTAGTAGAGATCATCCTGGGATTTCTCCTCATCTCTCGTTTTCTTTCCGCGGCTCTTGTCTTCCTAAGTCTCGAGCAGAGATGGTTCGGAGTTCTCTTGTCTTCTTACATAATTGTTCTCACTTTTTTTAGCAAAAACCCTAATGCATTTCCATTGTTTGGATTCTCTCATTTTCTTCCTCAACCAAAAGTAAGACTCTCGCTCTTTCAATCTCTCTCTTCAACAAGAATTCAAGAATTTCTCGGGTCAGTTCTTAAAAGTCAAGCAGTTTGGCATGGATAGAGTCTAGGTTTTAAAAAAAAAATATTTGGGTTTGGGATACAAACACCCGACCCTACCCACTCGACTTAACTCTTAGATAACAACTCAAGTTCTATATAACAAGCATGTATTGTACGCCCTAGATAAAATGATAAATTATACATTATAATGTAATATTGTAAATAAATATAAAGTAATGTAGGTTAAGGTCAAAAGTATGAAAGTACACCACTTAGATACCTAAAAGGTACAAAGAGGAGAGGGAGGTCATTTGAATTTGGAGGATGAGATAAAAAAGATGTGATAGAATGTGGAGTAGCAAGAGATCTAATTCATGATAAGACAATGCCAAAAATTTAAATAATTAAGATTTATGAAATATAATTAAAATGTATTTTAAATGCTTAAATTGGAAATGTAAAGATATTTTAGATAATTGTCGGGATATGTCATGATTATGATAATATGGTCGAATATCATAATATTATCATGATATCATTGTCTGCAGTTATAATTTGAAAATATTGAAAGATATTATTGAGAAATGGAATATCAAAAAGATTACTGAGATATTTATCAAAATGTCAAGATATTTATGACTATGATTTTGTGATAAGACCATGTCTCAGACCAATAACACAATATTTAACTCTATCAAAGAACTTGAACCAACCTACTAGGTAGTGTTGGATTGGCAATATATTTGGTGCCCGTCGAATTAGATCTAGCTAAGGGTTTATATTCCAATATTACTATTCTATCTTAATATAAAGGGAGTTTAGAATGATCTTCAAATGAATTTTGACATTTATTAAATTTCTTATTTGCTGGCATATTAAAAAACAAAATAAGGGCTAAAAATAGAAAAAGGAATCTTAAGAATTTCTTTAGTGCATTTGAAACAATTAACCTGTCCTTAGTATTAAAAAATATATTCAACAAATGCCTAAAAATAGGAAAAGCAATGTTATATTGAATTTGGTGAGTTGGATTAATTTACCATATCAACAGTTAAAAAATAAATATTTGTCCCGTTTAAAAAAAAAGGGTAAAGATAGTTCATGAAAAAAAATAAAAATAAGAAAAAATTATAGATCGATACGATGACTTAGGAGGATTTGATTCATATTATCATATCAATGACTAGAAAAGGGAAAATCCATGCAAGAAAATAGCTTAATTTTTTTTTAAATTTAGAAGGAATGCGGCAATTTTTGGGTATGTATATTACTTTTTAAATTATGTGAATTGATTATTTTTTCTAAGATTTGCTTTTTACCAATAGATTCTCTACTCAATGCACTACATATATTATATTGAGATTAAAATTTTTAATAGATTAATATATTATTGAACTTTTAAATAGATATTTTTTCAACAATTAATTATTTTAATTACAAAATAAATTAATTGATGACTCTATGGTACGAGTGATGCTAGTATCATATCTAGTATTAGGGTTGAAAATTGGATAGGTCAGGTTCGGTTTCAATAAACTCAACTCAACCCATATAAAAATTATTTAACCTGACCTGACCCGACCCGACTTGAATTGTGACTCGAATTGTTCAACCCAACCCGACTCGAATTCCTAACGCAACTCAACCCGAGTGATATATTAAATTTTTTAGTGGGTTGGGTCGAGTCAATTCGAGTCGAGTCAGATAAATTTAAAAACAATTGACTCGACTTGACTCGAATTTAATTTGAGTTTTTTTTGTTCCACTCACCCCGACCCCAATTTTAAAATGTAAAATCCAACCCACATGATTTCTTAGGTCGGGTCATACGGTTTTAGTTAAAACCCGAACCAAGTTTCATGCCTATCAATCATAATAAATCGGCTGGATGAAGGCTTGGTTATGAAAAGTAGGCCTGTTTAAGTTTTAATTATTTTAATTGTACAAAACATATAACATGGTTCATTAATTTATCGCCATATACAATGTATATGTTGGAAATAAAATTACTTTTAATAATGAGACTAGATAGTAGCCATGTGATTCAAATAGTATAATTTTATCAAAAATGTTGCCATTTTCCCTATTACAAGAGCAATGGCAAAGGATCAAGCTTGTGTAAGTAAGCTTACCAGTTGCCTGAGGTGTTGGGCTTGTGATTTGTGGCAAATGAATCCACTCAATGAAGTAGGTCGATGTTTTTCAGCCCAGAACTGCCTGAGGTTTTCCACCACAAACGCCTTCTCGATAAATGAAGCTTCATCAATCTCCCTAGTTTCAGGTGACTTTGATCTCCGGCAAGTCCCGGTTCTCACGCAAGAGAACCATGTATCCTTCTGGTTTCTCTGTCTATTTTCTGTGAATTTTCTGAAACTCCCACTCATCTTTCCTGTACCATCACTCATCTTGCTAAAATTGTTAGTTTTACTGCTACTTTGCCTGCTAACGGCGAAGCTAGAACTCGTATTGGTTCGTGGTAAAACAGAGCTGGTGGCAGCTGCTCGGCCATTCTGACTGTAGCCACCGATTCCTCTGCTTCTGTGTTGAACAACATTATTTATGTCAGAAGCAACCTTGGGTTTGGGGGGGAAGTTGCTTTCAAAGCCACCCGCTTTTGGTGCAGCGTTCTTTTTCAAGGCTTCATAATCACGGGAAAAGAAGATATCACCCGGCGGAATTGATTCAGTGCTTTCCATGTTCAACGCATCAGGAATTGGACTTCTCGAAAGCTTTGCATTCGCAATAATTTCATTGATTTCGCTCACAGGAGAAGGTTCCACATAACCACTTTCCCTCTGTTTCCTAAGCATGCCTCTTCCCAATGGTGAAGGGCTTCGATCTCCTCTTCGTTCCCTAGAAACAGGGCTGATCTGGTCTTCCTTTTCCCAAACTTTCAACTTTGGAACGGACTTAGACCTGCGGCTATAATTTGATCTCTCACCCACTCCAGAGGTTCCAAGTTGTGAATGGGATCCATTTTCCTCTGCATCCAAAAACTTGTTGGGGATCATTTGGTTTCGTTTTCTATTCATGCCTGTAAGCTCATTCCTTTCCGCATCAGCTGCTTCCCTCCTTGCCTCATATGGAGAAGTATGTCTCCGGCGATTGGAAGCACCGTAGGGGCTGCTATTTGTTCTTGGATGAGAATTTAATTTAGTAGAAACAGAATCGTGGTCATCTATGCGCAGTTTATATGGAGATCTACTATTTGTTCTTCCATGAGAGCTTTGTTTCGGCGAAACTGCACCACGGTCATCTGTGCGTGGTTTATATGGGGACCTACTGTTTCTCCTCGGAATTGGACTGGCTTTTGAATCTTTTCGTGGTGCAGAGACTATAACTTCAACTGCATCTGACTACGGCTTAACGGACTGAGATTTCTCCAAAGAACAGAAGCAGGGTTTGGTATTTCTGTAATTAAAGCTCCAGCCTTTTGGTGGTTTCCATGCCATGGAGTTTCCTGCCACTCAGATTCTGTATCAGAAGGTTCATACCCACTTCGCCTCTGTTTGAGTGAGTAATGAAGCTGGGAAAGTTTGTTGTTTCTTGATGAATTATCCATGCTAGCAAACTACTACAGGATCAGTAGCAGCTTCAGCAATCCAAGAATTGGAATGGCATGAAATCTTGGTCTCTTCAGGAACATCAATAAGGAGACATCGAATTTATGCGTAACTAGAAAGGAGACAGAGAGAGAAAAAAATCAAACTACTACGACTGATGCAAGAAGACAGTGAAATGATCAGTAATCTATTCAAAAGTAGATGTTATTTAGGAGCAGAAAATTCATCCTCGAAAACTTAAGATGATTGATCTCAAATAAAGGTAACTCATCTGAGCACCAAACAATTCAACGGAACAATGAAAAACTGAAGAACAGTCTAAATTCTAGTTTTGAAACGAACATCAGTGGCAGTTTTGAGTATTTCTCAATGGAACGTTTGCAACAATAGAAAGACGAAAATCTAATCATTTCACAAAGACAGCAATAAGAAACAATCCGATCGAGAAATTCCAGATATTGCGGCCTCAAAAACCTAAGAACAGCCACAAATTGAGCCTCTGCAGCCGCAGCAAGCGAAATTCTGGAAAAAATCCTTGACAAAGGTAGAAATCAAGTTATTTGCTAAGAGAACAATAGGAACTAAAGGTGACCGATAAATTCGGGGAAATCCGACCCCAAAACCCTAGAAAAGCTCAAAATTGGCAATTTGCAGCTACTGAAAACCAGGATTTTTCAAAAAGAAAAAGAAAAAGAGAGATAAAAAGGAAGTAAGAAGGAAAACTGGAATTCTGGATGATCGAATCTGACAGGAGGAAGAAAACTGGAATTCTGGATGATCGAATCTGACAGGAAAATTTTGAGAAAATCGGACCTGAAAACCCTAGGATGTAGAGCGAGCCTGGCAGGAAGGTCGATAAACCTCCAAATCAAGCTTGGAAACCCCAGGAAAATCTCTAAAAATCTGGTGCTCCTGTAAGAGAATCAAGAGGAGCGTCGAGACCTCGAAGAGGAGGAGGGATATGGAAATGGATAAGAGGATCTGAGAGAGGATGCGGAATTAGGGACTATAAAGAGACATGCGCATCTCCGCTTGAATTTATAGGAGCGAAGATTCCGAAGCTGGCGGTACAGGATCGTTGAAGACAAGACGATGATGCTCTACCGATACCTAGCTTTCCTGCTTAGTTGGTCTCCAGCCCACTGCACAACCCAAGAACAGAGCAGCTTCCTGCAATTTCTATGTCCCGTTGATGATGATTTGCGTTTGTCTCTTTCTCTGCATCTCCGCGCCAAACGGTTCCAACTTGAATTGGATGTATTGGAATTTCGTGCAGCTCAACGAAGACGGGTATCACCCATGGAACCTACATGAGCGGGTTGGCCCGACTGGCTAGACGAAGCCATCTCATGAAGTGAAGATTCATGCTTAATTTCTTTATGCTATTCTGTATAAGATTATTCTCCATTTACTTAATTAGATTAAGAGGTTTATACATATTCATAGAATTAGTCTCACCTCGTGAGATGTGGATACTCATATTACTAAAATAATGTTAAAAAAATTTACTTAATTTAATTATCAAATTTCATGACTCGAAATCAATAGATTATAGTAATTAAATTTTCAATATTTAAAATTATAAGTCTCAAATTAGATAATGCTCAAATTTTACGCAACGCACATCTATGTTGTTTCTAAATATTATATCAAAAAATATTTGATTTATTTTAATATTACAAAGCAGTGGACGAATTTTTCGTAAAATTTTGAAAGATATTTTACTTTATTTCAAACTAAACTTAAATCTCTTATAAATTATTTGAACTCTATTTATCTCCATTAGCATACATTATATAAAATTCAATGTGATATATTCAATGGTAGTATGTTGAAGTTACAGGATCTACCAAATATATAAGAAATAAATGTTTTTTTAACAAAAGATAAAATATGATTTTCATTGCATACAAAATGCTTCATAATCTAATATTAGGTCATAGAACAAATCATTAAAGTTAAAATATTATACAAATAGAGATATTAAATGGCATTACTTTTATTTTAAGGTTTTCATTCATAGTATTGACCGATGATGTTTTGGTCACAATTTGAAAATGCCACATATAAATCTATGTAGCATACTCTGAATAGAAATGCAAATTTCTATTTTCTAAACAACTTTAAAAAAATTGTAGTTCAAAACAAAGAAGTAAATGAGGTATTCCCATTTATTTAGACTAAATCAAATAAAAAGTTGAACGAAATTTCTATTAAATTCATATGTTGAAAGTACTTATTAAATTATATATATCACCTTAGAGAATATTCAGTATTAATGGTGGAGAACTCAACGAAGCTGTTAGGGTAAGAACTTTTCATGTTTTTTACCTTGTTTTTCTTATTCATTTTCTTGCCTTTTTCTCTTTCACCTTTCAAAGAAAAGAACTCTTTGTATCTGATATATTCTAAGGTCAACGATTCTTCCACGAGCATTTTATATAATCCAACACAAGTTTTATTGTATTGTCCATTTTACTCTTCGAATCGGACTCGTCGAATCCTTTATTTTAAATGATTCGAAGATTTCAACTACCATTAAGTAAAACTTGTATCGGATTAGACAAAATACATGTGGGATGTTCATTGCCCCATTCTAAATCTTATTTGGAATTCTTTCTCACTTCAGATTTATTCTTCATTTATGAGTTGAATCTCGATTCTTCTATAACTGAGCTAAACTCATTATTAAATTTAGCTTGATAAAATTACTCTATATCAACTGCTGATTTATAAATTCTTTAAAATTATAACCATAATAATTCAATTAAACTAAATTTTACAAATAACATGTCTAATATATATATTAACTCACTTAACCCATAACTATAACATGAAACTAGACTCCACGTGGAAGTTCACAGGAAATGGGTAGCTGAACACAATAGGACGTGTAGACTGGGCCTCACAAGATTTCATGCCTTAGTTGTATTAGTTATATAATGTTGGAGTTTTCGTTAATAACAACTCATGTCACGATTCATGAATCTAGCCAATAACGACGCGATTTCGAGGATTTTCAAATTCCCCACGTCCAAACAATCGATTTGTCTGCGGAAATGCCAATAGCCCTGATGGCTCGAGGAGATCTTCGTCTACAAGGAGCTGTAATGTGTTCATATTTGTTTTTAAGACTAAATGTAACATCCACCAGTTGTAGCTGGGGTGTGGGAAAGGTCCCACATCGCCCAGCTGGCTGGGTATGAGAGTGGATATAAGAGGGGTAACCCGTCCTTCATGATAGGGTTTTTAGGCTTGGTCCAAAGCAAAATGTCTACACTATAAAGCAAACAATATCAAGTCGTCCCAAGTGATATCACAATTTCATTTGTTGAGCATCAAGTTTGTTACAATGAGACATCCCACTTAATTTCATTTGTGATGCTGACCATTTCATTCTGAGATTTTTTAAGTCCACATGAGGTAATTCTAAATTTGGCTTTGATATTACTTGTTAAAACATAGACTTACATCCCAAAAGACTAGCATATTAGGTGGAGTGATTAAAGTTCTTTATAAACTCTTAAATCTCCCTCTAAACTTCTAATGTAGGACTCTTTTGTATCAGCCCAACAATACAACAAACTAAAGAAAAGCACTCTTTTGTATCAGCCCAACAATACAACAAACTAAAGAAAAGCACTACCGGTAAACTCCACTTGTGAAATTTCCTTCGAAGTTACATATTTGAATATCAACACTTGGGCTATGTTTGGATGGGGATAATTTTTATAGGGGTTACTCTAGAGTAGAAGTCACCTTTGAAAAGGAATCATCTTTATCTTATTTGGTAATTACTGTGGTAAAGTAAGAACTTATCCTAAAAGTAAAAAATCTTTTTTAGTACATATTAGCAACAGTAACCTGATATATTAATAATTTTATAAGAAATTTTATAAAATATAATTATTAAATAATATTCATTAAGTAAATCTAATATTATCTAATTTTTATAGATTCTTTTTTATAACTATAATTTAAAATGAACACTTGTATTCCAACGGTAAATAAATAAATAAAGGAAAAAATAGATATTATTATTTTAAATCCCAATAAATGAATAAAAAAATATCAACATATCTCTTCATAAAAAATATAATTTGTTTATTGGTAACATGAAATATATAATATAATAAACTATAATAATAGTTTAATAAATCACAACAAATATAAAATTAATATTAAAAATTGTCACGAACTGAACTCCTTAAAAATAGGACATTTTGACAAATATGTTTAATAAAATTTTATTTTTATTTTTTATATTATATAAATTTAATAAAATTTATTAATTCTCATAAAATTGTTAATAAGTCAGGTTGTCCCTGCTTACAGTTACCCCTATTTAAGGATAACCCCGGATAATCCCTATAAAAATTTACCCCTCATCAAAATGCATCATGTTGAAAATGTTGACACATTTTTAAAAAAAACTTTTAACAAAATAAATTGTTAATTATCTTGAAAGATATTACCATGAACCTCAAACTCTTTCGAAGATTCAAGACTCTATCAAAATTTCGACAAAATCACCCCTTAAAAATAGAATATTTTGACAAATATGTTTCAAAAAAATTATTTTTATTTTTATATTATATAGATTTAATAAAATTATTAATTCTCATAAAATTATTAATATGTCAGTTTACCCCTACTTACAGTTACCCCTACTCAGGGTAACCCCTGTAAAAATTTACCCCTCACCCAAATGCATCACGTTGAAAATGTTGACACATTTTTAAAATAAACTTCTAACAGAATAAATTGTTAATTCTCCTGAAAGAGATTACCATGAACCTCAAACTCTTTCAGAGTTTTGAGACTCTATCGAAATTTCAACAGAATGACCCCTTAAAAATAGGACATTTTGACAAATATGTTTCAGAAATTTTATTTTTATTTTTATATTATATGGATTAACTAAAATTATTAATTATTCTAAAATTGTCAATAAGTCAAGTTACCCCTACTCAAGGGTAACCTGAGGTAACTCCTGTAAAAATTTACCCCACATCCAAATGCATCATATTGAAAATCTATATAATATAAAAAATAAATTGCTAATTATTTGAAATCTATTAATTTTTCAATTATATAATATATAATTGAAAAATAGAGGAAGGCACGGGGTAAATAGGGGCAAGGTTTCCTTAAAAAATAAATAAAAAATAAAAAACCACTATTATTATTTTAAATTTCAATAAATGAATAAAAAAATTCTACATATCACTTCATAAAAAAATATAATTTGTTGTTTGGTGATATGAAATTTATCAAATGGAAATAATAGAGTGCTTTTAAAAAAAAAAAGCCAAGTAATCACCAAAATAAAAAATAAATGTAAAAAAAAAAAATCTCATGAAACAACAAAATGGAGGGTAAGGAGGGATATTCAAGAGTAAATACCCCAAACCCCATGGGAGCATTCAAAATGATGATGAGAGGGGTAAAATTTTTAATTTTTACCTTCACACCTTATTACAAAACGAGGGTAACAAAGGATAACGGGGGATTCCCCCTCTTACCTCAACCAACCGCAGCCTTGTCCTTTAAGATGACATCGAATTCACTCTGATCTAATTTGCACTTCATACACCGATTCTATCGAATAAGAAAAATGGAATATACACTTTTGAAAGTTAAAAAAAAAAAATTCTCTCACACACACATACATGCATACCACGATAACATATTTCTGGCATAAGAGACACCTGTCAACCTCTTTGTTGATCCTCACATGCCCCATATACTTTTAGTATTTAAGAAAATCTTCACCCCTTGTGAAAAGTTGGGATTTAGTCATCCAAAAAGTTAGTAATGCTCATTCATAATGTATTTATTGTCTTGCAATGTTATTAGTTATAAAAAAGTTGTACTTAAAAAGAAAAAAGGCTTTTAGTTAGTCCAACAAAACTTTAGAGCTCTTTTGAAATTAGTTATTGAAGTTATATTGAATTTTTATTTAACACTAAGATGAAGCATACCTAATATGACTCCCAACTAATTAAATAAAAGTCTTGACATCTCATTAAAAAAGACCATTCATTTTTCTATTGACAGCCTATACTTGAATGGTTATTAATGTCTATATTAATGCAATTCAAATACACTTCTTGCATAGAATTAGAGGTTTAAAATTCAGTATTAACCAATATATCGATCTTCGGACTCCTGTATAGAACCCTGTCTCTACTCTCATTATATTTCCATAAATGATTGAATATAATTCTTTATTAGAAGATAATCATGTACAATTGATTGTAGTCTCAATGTACAGAGGTAAATTGCTATTACTGTTTTACCCTCCAATATTAGAGCTTCTCGTGAGACAAAATTCTAAATCATTCAATTAATCACTTGTCGTGATGAAGTAGTAAAGATCATGCTACTAACTAATGTATATCTCTCAAAATCAAATTAAAGCTGATTATGTGTAAAGTAGAGGATACTTTTGTATGGGAATGGTTATCTACACCGGCAAAATCTATATATATATATATATATATATATATATATATATATATATAGTTTTTATTTTATTTTTAGTTCCAATTTTAAACTACTACCTTGTTTTCACTAGCGCCTCTTTTCCAAGAGTTCTGTTTTTCTCTTTCATCCATTATCAAATTAGAACTAATAGTTAAAATTGAACAGTAGAGTTGATTTTTATAAAGTGGCCATTTAGATACTGTGTTTTTCTATCAAGAGATACAGTTTTTCAAAATTTAAGTTGAAATTATATTATTATCCTTTAATTTCTTTTATAAATTAAAATCAAATCCCATCGTCAAAACGAACATTCATTCAAAGAGAGTGCAAATATCATTACCATGAATAAAAGCTCGTGCATTCCATCTTTTCCTTTTGTGAAAAGGTATTGATTGTCCGCTAATGGCTTGCTTGCAATTCGAGGTATATTCAATAGAATAAAAGTTGCCATCATTTGACCTTCCAATTTTTCATGTGTTTTTTAGTAAGTTGTCGTCCAGTGATGCTAACAAATTTATTATGGCATTCTCGGTGTGTTGATTTGTTCGAATTCGAATCTACTTAAATAAAAGAGTTTGATAAGACTTTTGTCCAATGGGTCAGGTTAGCGTTTTTACTTTTAAACATGTTTGATATTATTTTTATTTTTTATAAATTAAAAAATTAACCGTATATATTAAAATAAAATTTAAACATCTACCATTCATAAAAAATTAATCTTAAAAGTAAATTTGCAACTACTCGATTTTAATAGTCAAGCCAATGGTTGTTGAATCTTACCAACGTTGACTATTAAATCAAATGACTAAATATTGATTTTTGGACTGAAATTTTAATTAGTGGTAGGTCTTTATATCTTATTTCAATTTGTATAATTAAATTTTTAAGTTATAGAATTAGATACAAATAAATGACCTTTAAATGGTGGAATGGAACTTTGACTTTGAAATAGACAACTTTCACATAGGAAGCGATACTCCCACTCGTATTTTGTGTAATGAGACATGGAATTTAAAGTATTGTCTATTTTACCCTTCAACTGCCGTACGAAAGCATTTAAAAAAATTCAGTGATCAGTCAGTGATCCGATTTGTTGTTCTGTATGAAAAAAAGTCTCTTACGTAAATTCAGTGAGTTGATTTATACCGCAGTGGAAGGGTCAATGATCCAACGAGCCGATTGAAGGACAAAATTGACAATACAGTAAAATCCATATCGGGTTATACAAAATATCCATAGGAAGGTCGCTATCCATTTCACACAAACTCAAGCTTTTGTCTATATAAATGGGCTCGAACAATTTCTTTTACAAACTCCTGCAACAAATTCATAAAACTTTCTCAAAATTAATTATTTTAGATTTTCTATTTAATTTCGTCCAAAATATACTGGACACAATTCGTAATACTTAATAAAAGTCTATACATGTCTCTTTAAGAAAACGTTGTTCTTTTGCTCATCGACCAACTTTTTTTTAACTTTTCTTATTCTATAATAACATAAATCAAATTAATCTCCTTAAATCATGCTATTTTTTTTTTTATCGAATCTCCATTTTATTTGAATTATATTTTGAATATACTTTTCCATTCAGAAGGTAATCATAGTACAACTTAAATTTTTTTAAATTTGTTTAATCACACACATTGAAATCATTGGTTGAGAGCAGCATTAACCGTTACAGTCACAATAGTCCATTCAAGAATTTAAACCATTGAAGACAACACTCATAAATTCGGTTCCAATAAATTATATCTCTTACAATTAACGATCATTAATTACATGTTAATCTAAAGTGTATACTGTATAGTCTCTCTTTAATTAGAGTGGTATTTGACACCTACCAATTAAATAATAGAATCATTTATCAACGCTTGAGATTAACAAATTATGAATAGGAACATAGACAATTGTCATTCCCCCATGCAATTAAATAAAATTATTGAGATACTGGGCCATGTTTGTGGGCCCAAAAAAACCCATAATAAAAGTGTCTATGAAAGGGGACTGCATAACTGAGTATGAGATTGAGCTCGTCCAAGCATCTGGCTGCTACCATGGCGGGCGACTCCAACGAAGACGATGACGATGACGATGACGATGGTGCGTTGTATTGCAGGCGTCTTCATGCAGCCTTACTCACCTTCTCTGAAGAACGTATTATCCAAATTGAGGTATGAATATTTACATGGAAAACTTGAAATAAATTCTCAGCCAAAAATAGTATCCTTAGGTTCACGTTTTATGTAGCTTCGATTTGCTGTCAATTCATTGCAAATACTATTATTCTTCATCCCCTTCCTTAATCTTTGCGGTTTCTCTTCTCACTGCTACATCTCATGGAAGAACCCTACTTCTCCTCTTCCTCCGCTTTCGTCTCTGCAACCCAGTCTCCAATATCCAACGGTTCTCAGTCTCCCATGCCAGGCTTCGTCAACCCAAGACCCTTTTTCAGCAACACTCGGAACCCAGATGCCGATAAACCAGAATCTTCCAAGAATGCCTCCGCTCGATACCATGCTTCGCAGTGTCTTTCGCTGGGGAATTACAACAGACAGCTTCCTACATCTGAAGCTGTAGACGAGGGCTCTTCTGCTGATGAACTTTCCAGATTACCGTTTTTCACCCACACTAAAAAACTGGATGCCGAAAGACCTGAATCGTCCAAGGATGCTGCCGCACGATGCCACGCTTCGCGGTGTCCTCCTTTGGGGCACTATGGCAGACAGTTTACTGGGAGTGAAACTCTCGACCAGGACTCACCTGTCGATGAGCTTTCAAATGGTGGTTCGTCGAGTTTCAGTCTGGTGTCTGGTTATGAGCGGAGGGGCTGGGGCTTCAGTGGATTGGATCCTATGCTCATTTCGTCTGCGAAGCTCAGATGCTGTGATGTGTACATTGGCCTGCATGGCCGCAAGTCATCTTTGCTGCGATTTGTGAAATGGCTCCGGGCAGAGTTGGAGTTGCATGGTGTGTCTTGCTTGGTGGCAGACGGGAGCCGGTGCAATGACGCTGAGCAACAGCAGGTGGTTGAGAAGGCAATGACAGCCGCCACTCTTGGAGTGGTGATTGTCACAAAGAGGTCGTTTTCGAATCCTTTCAGCATTAAGGAGTTGAGATTTTTCTTGAGTAAGAAAAATCTGGTTCCTATTTTCTTTGGATTAAGCAGCGTGGACTGTCTCTCCAGAGATGTAATTGAGAAAGGGTGAATTGTGGGAGAAATATGGTGGAGACCTTTGGCTGTCATATGGTGGATCAGAGAAGGAATGGAAAGAAGCCGTTGATGGGCTTTCCCGTGTCAGTGGTGAGTTGAAGCTTGAAGCACATGCTGGTAACTGGAGGGATTGCATATCTCAGGCACTCATTCTCTTCGGAATGAGATTGGGAAGAAAATACATGATGGAGAGGTTGAAAAGTTGGAAAGAGAGGGTGAAAAAAGAGGAATTCCCATTTCCTCGAAATAGTAAATTCGTAGGGCGGAAGAAAGAGCTCCTCGATCTCGAACTTATTTTGTTTGGGGATATTGAAGGGGATGGAGAAAATGAGTGCTTTGAACTAAAAACCAGTCATAAAAAGCTGTATTTGAGGACAGGTAGGGGGACTGAGAACAAAGGAACAGAGGTGGAATCCATAGATCTAGCAGATAAACAGCATGATGATGACAAAGGAAACGGTTTTGAGCCTATGGTATGGAAAGAATCTGAAGATGAGATTGAAATAGAAGGTTTAAATAGCCTTCCAATGCATTATTTGCTTCCCTGGGGGAAGAATGGTTCCAAGAATGTCAAGGGTAAGACATCTGCAAATGTCATTTATGGGAAAGGCATTGCTTGTGTTTCCGGAAACTCAGGCATTGGCAAGACTGAGCTCCTGCTTGAATTTGCTTATCGATTCTCTCAGAGATATCGAATGGTCTTATGGATTGGTGGGGAAGCAAGGTACATTTGTCAGAACTACGTGAATTTGTTGTCTCTTCTTGGAGTTGATTTGAGTGATGAAAATGAGCTTTGCCCTGATGGAGATGGACCAAGGAGCTTGAGGGAGTTGGAAGAAGAGGCTATACGTAGGGTGAGAAAGGAATTGATGAGGGATATTCCATTCTTAGTTGTGATTGACAACTTGGAGGATGAGAAAGATTGGTGGAGCAGAAAGGATATAATGGACCTTCTCCCTCGTTTTGGAGGTGAGACACACGTCATCATTTCTACACGTTTACCTCGAATATTGAATTTGGAGCCTTTGAGGCTCTCTTACTTATCAGGTGCTGAGGCACTATCATTGATGAAAGGAACATTAAAAGATCTTCCAGTGGCAGAAATGGATGCTCTTAGAATCATTGAAGAGAAGTTGGGTAGGATTACATTAGGTCTCACTTGTTGGGGCAATTTTCTCTGAGCTTTCTATCTCTCCAGGTAGGCTCCTTGAGACCATTAATGCAATGCCCTTGAGAAATCTAAAATGGAGCGGAAGAGAAGATCCAGTGTTGAGGCACAATCGTTTCCTTGTGCAGCTTCTAGACGTCTGCTTCTTGATCTTTGATCATGAAGAGCCACCAAGGAGTTTGGCCACAAGAATGGTTTTGGTTAGTGGTTGGTTTGCTCCCTCTCCTATCCCTGTGTCAGTGTTGGCTTTGGCGGCAGCTGAGATTATGGAAGATCGTCGTGGTAATAGTCTTTGGAAGAAGTGCATCCATGCAGTATGTTGCAAGTGCTTTACATCTTACGTAGAAAAATCAGAAGCTGAAGCATCTGCTATGTTAGTAAGGTTTGGTGTTGCTAGGGGCAGTACCAAGCATGGTTGTATCCAGGTTCATGACATCTTTAAACTGTATGCCCGAAAAAGGGGGGGAATTACTGTCGCTAGTGTAATGGTTCGAGCCATCAATGTTTATGGCTCTCTACCCAAGATTGTGCACATGTATGCGGCATGCTTCTTGTTGTTTAGGTTTGGAACTGATCCGGTAGTTGTTGAATTGAATGTCATTGACCTTCTATCCTTCACCAGACGATTGGCCCTTCCTCTAGCTATCCTAACATACAGTACGTTCCAGTACAACTCAGCAAAGGAACTTCTACATCAATGCATTGAGACTTTGGAAGCTGCAGAAGAATCTTTAATTTCACATGTTGAGAAGGGGTTGGAAAAACCTCTTTGTTGTACAACTGCTGATCAGTGGAAAAAACAACAAAATCCAGCTCTTTACCAGGAGCTAGCTCTCCTGAAGGCAACTTTGCTTGAAACAAATGCAAAGCTTATGCTTAAGGGAGGAGATTATGATTCTGCTGAATTGCTATGTAGGAGTGTTATTAGCATTAGGAAGGTGCTTTGTGGCTGGGATCATTCTTTAACCATCTGCTCGAGAAATCATGGATAAGATCGTAAGATCTCAAGCAAATATTTGAGGTATTGAAAAGAAAGTGGTAATCCTCCAATTTTTCTTTCACATAACATTAACATCAATTGGCTTCTAAAATATGTGCCATTTTAAGATTGGAATGAGCTGGCACTTCTGCTTAACTTTCTATATTCAACAATAGAAGCTTTCAGTACCATTAAAAAGACACTATAAAAGCTTTTAATATTTGTAATAAGAGCATCATACTTATATATATATAGTGTTTGGATCCGTTGTCCAAGTGCTTCATTTTGTCATCTCTATTTTGGTGAATCTGTTCATTATTTCTCAGTGTTCCTTTTTTTTTTTAATAGTTCTAGAAAATAATGTCTAAATTGAGAATACATATGTCAATTTCTACCTCATTCTAGTTGTTCTTGCTATTGAACCTGAATATTTTAGTTACTTTTCCTAACAAAACTCTTTTATTAGTTAAAAATGTGTCTCTTGATGGAGTTCTTTTGTTTTGTGTGCATGACTGGAACTTGTTATCTTAATGGCTCTGTAGTTAATGCTCAAAGAAGCTAACTGCACAAAATGGTTGGTTGCTTATTTATCAACCTGAAATACATGGATCTACTTGTCAGATTGGTCTGTTATATGTCGACTGCTGCAGCATGTGTTGTCTGCATGTATGTGTGTGTGCATCTCTCTCTCTCTCTCTCTCTCTCTTTCTCTCTCTCTCTCTTCCACCTGTTCATTGTTTTTGAGTGTTTACGCTACGAATATAGTAGCCTTATCTTTTTGACTAGTGCATATTCATAGTAAGGGCCTTTTGGGTGCATACAGTGCTCAATGCTTTTAATGTAGGTGTACGGATTTCTTTTTATGAGTTGTCAACGTTGTTTTCCATTTTCGATCTATCATAAAAGACTGGTTATACTGGGTAGATTGCAGACTATTTTGGCAAGTCAGATATAATGGCATATTACCACTGCTTTGAGATGAATTCGAAATCTGTTCGTTTTAATTTTTCATATTTATTGGAAGCATTTATAAACTATCATATGGGAACAATTGGCATTTTAGAACAAGATAAGTGCAATATATGCCCTTTACAACATGATATGATTATGTTTAATTTCAATTCCTTAATTCCAGGATTTTTATATGCCTCCTTCTGACTCTTTAGCATGGCACATCTGCCATGTCATGTCCACCAACTTAAGTGACTCCAACATCAGATCTCTAAAAATTAGGAAGCTCTAATTATTAATTTGGGCCAATTGGGCCCATTCATTTCAACATGTGACCGACTCCATGAGTAGACTACCTTGACATTCAAGGACATCTGTATGCACATGGTGGGTTCATTTCTTGCATGACTTTGATGTGGCACATATCACCCATGTTGGCATGTATGGTATTACTATGCGGTACATTGTGGATGGTTTCTGTCTTTACGTTTGCACTAGTGTTACTCATTGATACTAGGTTGATTTATTATTTTTGTCATGTTCCTACTCATGGTTACTCATTTGACCTATGATGCGTCATGTATACCGGTACCAACATGAACATGGTAACAGGGATATGACATTTCATTTCCAAAATCCATGAAAAGGATATTATATGGATCTCTGATTCAAAATATATATATATATTATTCCTGTGAAATTTTTTGCTTGAAATATTTACCTATGCTATCATTTCTTTTAACATTATTAAATGAATGAATCTCCAAGCATGCTACATGCAACATAAGTATCTACTTCGTAAAGATTTTTACAGTGCAGATCTTTATACCCTTTTTGTCTGTCTTTTGACAAAGGTATTATAAAATCATAAAAGCATATTTATGTATCCTGGATGTATTGCGATATCTGACACGGGTACAGCTGTTCGACCTGATACATCAAGCATACATGTGTCCAGGCATCTTAGGAAGCCACGAAGAATGAAACCTACCATCTGAAATCTATCATGTTCTCTATTTTTGCTTGTGGTTTTCAAAACAAATAGCAAAACATTTATGTACGTCTATGTAGAGAGTGTGTGTGCAATACCTACCCAGTGATTGGATGAGATAAACATTTTTATGTGATCATGTTGTGGATGGATCTCTTTGAGAACAAATATCCAAGATGGGACTCAAGCATACGTGCTTGATTCATGACACTCATTAAGAAGAATGGAATTTTAAACTTTCAAAAAAAAAAAACAAGAATGAAATTTTAGTAATTTTCTGTCTGTAGATTTCCATGTCGGAGATGTCCTTGGCATGCTTCTTTATAATATCTATGCTTTTCAATTTCAAAATACTAATAATAATAATTTCTATGCTTTTCAATTTCAAAATACTAATAATAATAATTTCTATGGTTTCAATCTTTTCTCAGGGATTTTGCTGACAGGTTTGATAGCCATGCAATTTTTTAGAAACATGGCATTTTGAAGTTGTTTGCATATAAGCAAAGCTCATTCGTTCCGAGTCTGATGCAAATCAGTTAAACCTGTCATCGGGAGCATCTCAGACATTTTGGCTTAATTCTTTGTGAGGATACTCTCTTTTTTTTTTTACTTTCAAGTGTAGCCTCTTCAGTGTCTGTAGACATCAATATTTGAAGGTTCATTTATTTATTTATTTATTTTGGTTGACATGAGTGTGTTCAAGATGTGTCTATAGCATTTTTCTTGCTTATAATGTCTATGCTTCTTAATTTTCTCAAGGATTCTGCTTAGAGGTTTGTTGGCCATGTGGTTGTGGCTATACAACATATTGGAATTGTTAGCTTATAGGCAATCTCACTGTTGTCTGACTTGGATGCAAATCAGTTGAAGTTGCCACTGGGTGTGGCTTATACATGTTGGCTTAATTATGTATGTAAGAGTACTTTCTTCCTGCTTCATCTATATCCTCCTTTTTAGTGCTTTGAATTTTGTTATATCATTTGCATCGCTTCCCATATATTTAGAACCTTTTGTGAGCATGTACTAGTTAGTTGTCTTAGTGTGTGAATTTTAGATGCAGAACCTGCTGCATTGAAATATTTGCAGGTCATAAACCTTTCTTTGAGGCTTGAAACATCAAGAAAATAGGAGTATGTATCTGGAGTTTGTTTCTATTTCCACCTATTGGTTAATGCTTTTGTCTACTGACCACATGTCCATGTGATATTGGGTGCCCAATTATTTACCAAGTTACACTAGGGAACTAGGAATGCAACTTGAGCTTCCCATTTCAGGGTTCAAAAAGTTGGCCCAATTTGAATATGGGCCAGACCAAAGCATACTTGGCTAGATGGTCCCATTCAAGGGTCAAAAAAAGGCCATTTCCCAGATATCGGTGCCTCGGCCATATCGGCCGATACAATGCATATCGGCCGAGATTTCTTTCCATTGGTCCCATTTCAAGCCCAAAAGGCACAAAAACCCAACTTTCTTTTACAACATACTAATGTTATCTTGTACAATTAAGTTGGGTTTTGAGTTGTTCGTGGGAAAGGATTTGCAGATGCAGGCATCAAGCCCGATAAACCGATGAGAGCTCGGTCGAGGTCGAGTTTAGCCCAATTAGACAAAATTGATGCGTTTGCCCGCCGGATTCATGTCGAATTGATGGAGGCGAGGACCTCAAAACACAACCCAATGGACCCACTTGTGACAGAATTAAAGCCCATTTGAACAGTTATGGGCCTGGGCCCATTTGGAGCCGAGTTGGGTCTAAAAAGTCATGAAATTTAACCCAAACCCTCTTAATTCAGTGGTCCCATAAAAGACTCATCAGCATCCACATCACCACCATTGGGGCCTCACCAAATTTGCCAACTTATTAGAATTGAGTGAGGATGTATGGGCCTCAGATTTAAATTTGAAAAAAAAAAATCAAAAGGTTGAAAGGATTTCCAATTTCCATTTGGTGCATGTTTGCTGATTTGGTGCATGAAGGACCTTATCTCTTGGCCGTGTATTGCAAATCGGTGGAGGATTTTAGTTCTATCTTTCATCAGACCTTGGGACAGATTTAGCATTTTCAATTAGAAGCAAGAAGATTCAAGCTGGAAGGAGAAAATCCCAGCTGAGAAGAAGTTGAGGAAATCAAAAGCAAAGAAGGAAAGAAGATGAGAATAAGAAAGAGATAAGGGGCGGAGCAAAAACTCCTGCTGGGGTTTTGCAGTTTGGCTGGCCTTCCTGTAGAAGGAAGAACGTAGGTGAGAGACCAGCGATGAATCTGCTGCTTTAACGATTTGGAGACTGAAACCAAAGACTCCACACATGCTGCTGCTCAAAGAAGAAACCTAACCGCTCGAACAACTAGGAATGGAGAGAGTAATAGGAATCTGCTGTGTAGAAAGAAGAGAAAGGAAGGTGGGACCCACTCCCAAGCTGTACTTCCAACAGAGATAAGAAGAAAAGCAGAAAGAGAAAAGGAGAAAAACCGAGTGCTAAAGATTAACACCACAATGTTGTCCGAGGGAGAGAACGTGTGGGCTGGGCCCACCTGAAGTTGACCGAGTAACCAGCCCATTGATATTTAGGTTTTATCTTTTAGTTTTATTTCAAATTAAGCATTATAAAAGATAGTGTTAGCCAAGAGTTGTAGGTAGACTTTTTTTTTTTTATTGAAATTATCGAAGCTTTGAGCTTTCCTCCCAAGTTTGGTGAGTTTATCCCTTCTGAATTTAATTTGTGTTAGTGTTGAATTAATTTTAATTTAAGTATTGATATTCTTTGCATGGTGAATGTTTATTATTCATGTCTTGCATTTATCAAATGCTTAATTAAATTTGAATTCCACATTCAAATTATTTCATGAGAAGGTTCTCCGAGTTTAGACCATACTTAAACCCAAGAACGAGTCTTCGAGTTTAGACCGCACTTAAACCCGAGAACGCCAGCTTTGGGTTTCTTCACTGAAATCCGTGATTCGGCCTAAAACCCCGAATCTAAATTCAAACTGCAGATTTACTCTGCATCACAGTTAGGTTGTTATCCTAATCTATTCAGACTAGAGTTGTGTTTGGCCCTGTTAATAAAATCTGAATGAGCCTTGACCAAATGGGGGCCAACCCAGGCCTGGCCTGAGTTGTTTTGTATGGCACAAACAAGGCTTGTGCTTGGGCTGGCCTAAAACTGCTTGAGTCTGCCAAGTTGCACTCCGTAGTTACCATGTCCTCACTCCAAGGGCTTGTCAATTAGTATCAGAGACTGCAGATTCAAGTGTCTAACCACAATATTTCATCTCAGTTTAACTGTTTATTTGGCTGCACCTAGTCTGAATTTTCCAGTTATCAAAAAAATTAAATATAGCAATATGCATCCAAATAAAAGGTGCCTTTGTTGCTGCCCACAGAATCACAGATGACAGTGTGTATGGCTTTGGCAATGATGATTTTCTCCTATGGATTTATCATTATAGAAAACAATTATTTTCCAGATCATTTTATATTTTGTTACTTATCATGATAAAAATCTGAAGACTTGGAAATATGTAAAGATCTTCTAACATTTGTAGGTAAAATTGATGTGGTTGAGATGAGATTTGCCAGATGCTGGAATGAGATGGATGCTCATGGAAGTAGGTTGGACTTGTTGAACTAGGGTGGGGGAAATTGCATGAGATGGTGTCTTATTCAGAGTAGTTTGGCCCATACTATTCATCCTGAGGAATGTTGGGAAAGACGAGAAGATAAACTTGGGAAGTGGCAGCATTAGTAGAACGAAAATAAAGAAACGAAATATATGTTCAAGAAACACAATGCAAGAGACACAATCTCCATATATGAGGATAATAGCCAAAAAAAAAAAAGTCACCGCTATGCCCTTGGCAACTTGATTGGAGAGTTTGGCGTGTGTGTGTGTGGAGGAAGATGAACAAAACAGAGACAAACAATGACCCAAGGATTGGCATAAATAGGGCAATTGATGCAAGACAGAAATGATGCCCTAAAATAAGTTATGACATTCAAACCCTAAATCTAAGAATGTAATGAAGGAAAATAGGAAATCTGAATAATAACTATTGTTATATGCTCATAATATGCAATGAAAGTACTGATTTAAGAAGATAATATTCTTAATTGATGATTAAAACAACATCCTAAGCAAATAACATCACAAAATCAAAAGACCAAAAAGATCCATAGCATGCAAGCATATCAAACCCTAGAAGTAATCACAAATCGATTATTGTAGAATAATAATAATAAGAAAAAGGGAAAAGAGAAAGAGAAATTATGGAGAAGAATTATTCTCTCAATTGTATTGAATGTGTAGAACCATAAGGGTTACAGGTATAAAGAATAAACAAATGAGCCAATCATTTGGCTGATTGTGGAAGAAATAAATGAATAACTAATTACAATCAATTATACAAAGATTCAGTTGACTTTCTAGAATTGAAAGATTTTGGTCAACTACGTTGCAGACGTGGGTCCCACAATACTCCCCCTCAAGCTGCTTCGAAGATGTCTGGTAAACTCAGCTTGCTAACAACTGAAGTGAGCTGAGTTCGAGGAACTGCCTTTATTAACATGTCCACAAGTTGATCTTTAGAATGCAGATAAGAAGTGAAAAGTCGGCCTTCAGAAATATACTGACGAAGGAAGTGACAATCAACTTCAATGTGCTAGTCCTCTTATGAAAGACTGGATTAGAGGCAATGTTGATAGCCGCCTGATTGTCATAAAACATGATGAGTGGATCAGCAAGAGCAAAACCCAATTTAGTGAGAAACTGTCGAAGCCACAATAACTCGGATGTAATATTAGCCATGACACGATATTCAGCCTCAGCACTAAACCGAGCAACAACGGACTGCTTCTTACTTCCCTAAGAAACTAAATGTGACCCCAAGAAGACACAGTAGTCGGTGGTAGAACGGCGATCATTAGGAGACCCGTCTTGCGTCCCAAACAGCAACCCAAAAAACTGCAGAAATGAGGGGCCCACCCGGTGATGGAGGGTAGAGCAGCCAAGTTCGATGTAGATAGCAGCAGGGGACGACAGTAAGAGGCCTGGTTCCAAGTAAAACCAGGCAAAAGGCCAGTAGATCTGGCCCCAAAAGTAGCAAAATCCGGGGTTGCTGCGTCCCAAGCAGCAGCCCAAAAATCAGCAGATCTAAGGGCTCACACGAATTAGATCAGAGATCTGATGGTACAAATGGACAGACCATCACAAAACGGAAGGGGTATAGTGGGGGGTCCCGCTGGTAGAAGCTTTTCCATTCAACTGATCGAAGACCGAGAAGGGACAGCTGTAGAGGAGAACTCAGATCCATAGGAAGACTCAGAAATTTTCAGATCTGCAGAAGATGAAAGAAGGGAGGGATAATCCGCTACAAAAGTCCTCGGAGACGGAGAAGAGGCTAGAGTCCGAGGATGAACAGTAACTCCGGTGAGGAACAGTAAAACGGAATAAAAAAAACCTCCTGAAGCGTCCAAAAAGTCACTTTGGCGGATACCATGTAGAATAATAATAATAAGAAAGGGAAAAGAAAAAGAGAAAGGTAGATGCCTAGGCAATAAACTTAGCCTTGACTGTAGAAGCTACAATAGAATGAGGCTCCATCTTGTTCTCGAAGACCTGGACTAATTCTGTTCCACCAAATACTTGGTGCAAGAGTAGGTCCACTAGAGAACATCTAAGCATATGAAAGTAAAGCAAGCGATGAGGTCTTAACCCATTGGATTCCAAACAACTCAAGGCTGTGGGCCCAAACTCTTAAAGTAAATGGACAATGTTTAAGAAGTTATCCACATTTTGGATTTGAAATTGTAGTTCATTATCTGATTTTCTTTTTCCTTTGATGAAAGTCCATTATTTGATTAGTGTAGAATGAGAAAATTGCATTCACATGTAAGTAGAACTCTTTTATTAATCGTTAAAGAAAAAAAATCTATAGGTCAAAGACAAGGACTAAACTTGATGTAAAAATATACTTTCAAGTGCCCCGACCATAATGTCATAGTGGCAACAATATTCAAGGAGACTGTCCCTTCAGTTGATCATATTGATGTTCCATGCAGAAAATGGACATGCGATCTCCTAATTTCAATTTTAACTGGCATTAGTTTTGGGTAAGGAAATCAAATTGGTCAATGGCTTAAGATATAATTAGGCATTTTCTATTGTGGTTGTATCATTTGACCATCATTGCGGCTGTAGGATGTTGCTTATTAATGCTTACCCCTTCTGCCTAAGTGATGTTGAAACTTGAAAGCATCAACCACCTGCTCATTCATTAGAAGATCAAGATAGGTATGACAGCATTTCCTCTAGCTCTTTGGCGATTTTCTTGCACGAAAGGAATAATAGTGTTTAGAAACGAAGCTAGAGAGGTTGGCCATGTAGTGGATGTTATAAAATTTAAAGTAGCCTCTTGGCTTGTGGGCAAAGGTGTCGTTAAGGGTGTTGGGATTTTGGTTCCATTACTTGGAACCCAGCCCCTCAAATCAAGGTAAGCTTAAGCTAAACTTATGATGGGAGCAGCCATAGAGTTAAAAGGAAACCTGGCTATGGCCGTATTATTGACGACTCCATTGCTGAGCCAATTGTCTCGTATTCTGGTCTTGTTCCTTTCTATCAAAAGAGGCAGGGCTGAATGCTTTGTAGAGGGGTGAAGGTGTTAGAAAATATTGGTCATGAAGGAGATATATCGGGAGGTGACTCTTTTCTGGTAACCCATTGCCCAATGGGCTAAAGGTATCAAGTGTTCATGGAGATTCCTTGATCAGGTAGAAGAAATCAGGTTATCAGTGAGATGGAAAGGTTTCATCATTATTTCTCAGATTGCCAGGTCTGCAAATTCCAAAGCTGATAGTTTAGCTAAAGAGGGAGCACGTCTTCATGATGAGTGTCTAATTAGGATTAACGGTTTTGCTCCTCCTTTCTAGAGGCCGTTCTTTTTATTTTTTTCCTCCTTTTGCTTCTCTTGGGCTGCTGTTTTTCTTGAATGTTTTGCAGCTGGTTGCTTTCAGCTGCTCCTGTCTGGGTGTTTTCTTTTCCTTATCAACAAGATTCTTAACTTTCAAAAAGAAAAACAAAAATCATGTAGTTTTAGAAAAAATCCTACAAACATGTAGATTTAGGAAAAACTGCAAAGATGCAATGCAAAGCATTTGTAGAATAATGTCTTATATATTATTTTGTAGGAAAATAATGTTTTAGTTGCTTCAATAGAATTCTGACATTATGTGGAAGTTTACTCCTCCTAGTTGCACATCCTCATTATTTTGTATGCACTCATTTTAAGTCAGATGATCATTCTGTACAAATAGAAGCTTAGAATACTCGTATAAAATATGGAAGCCTGGATCATTTGTAGCTGGAGCCATTTCATCAGGGTTTTCTTTTATTCATATTCTTTATGTCCCTCTGTTATTTTAGCTCTGTTGTTAATTTTTGAATTTGTAAGACATTAGCAATCTCTATTGAGCTAATATATAAAGAAATTATAGTGGTAGAAATTTATAATTTTACTTGCCTTAGTGTATTAACCAGTTTATCATTCAGGCAAAAAGCAAAGATATTCAGTAAGTGCTCTAAACCTTTAATATCAATTGTTTTTTACTCTCATTTTTAGCATTTTCATATGAACCTCTTGAAAGAGGAAGAAATATATTATGCTAGTATAGTATATAAAGCCGAGGGAAGATAAGGGTGATAAGCTACTTGCCATTGTTTAAAATACTGAGACATGAAACTTAAGTCTAATCAGAACTGACAATATAGATAGGTTAGACTAATCAAATTGCTCAACTGGATGGCGTTCAAGCAATGTCAACTCAGTTGAGTCAAATTATTTTCGTATCTGCCGATATTTTTACCCTAGGTATTGTTTTGTACTGGAAGCTGCATTAATATCTTTCATTCGCATGTTTCTTTTTGTTATGAGCAGTGTCTTTCATTTACTTGTTGAGAAGGACTTGGATATATATATATATATATATTACACAATTTTATCCCATCCCTTTATCAAGCTTTGATGGAAGTGATTTTACTTGAAAAATGATTTTTACGTTGAAGTTGTTTTTCATTGTTCCATGTGAACCTTTTCCACAGGAGGAATGAATTCCATGTGATGTCTTGAATAATCTCTAAATAATCATTAGAGATACATTTATTTTTAAAGTTCTTCAAATCAATTTTTTAAACAATTCTACAGTACGCTTTTTGTTTTGGGAGGAAACACCCTTCCTACCGCAAGAAAACAACAATATCGAACAAAGAAAACAGAAATAGAAAGGAAAAAATTGAATCAAATCATAATACAAAAATTTATATGGTTCATTTTCGGTACATCCACAAGTTTATACACTGATCCACTATGATAAAAAACAAAGAGTCGAAGAAGAGACGGCTCTCTCTCGTTACAATTTTCGCTCCAATCCCTCTGCCCTAATAAGGATTTACACAAGTGCAATGTAAAATTAAAAAATTGTCTTCCAATAAAAAAATTGTTCGGGGGCTCTACCCTTGTACCCCTGAACAAAGGGGCGCTGCCCCTTTTTCAACCCAACTGGATTGACAACACATCTATAATGATTAGGCTCCACATAACCTAACATTTTCTAAATTAATAAAAACCATTATTCTCTTTCTCCTTAATACTTCTCCGTTAGTTGTCTTAGTATAAATATGGCAATCTGACGTAAATTCAAATTGATTTTTAGAGATGCTAGATTCTTATTGTAACCAAGCTTCCATTACCCTTTCCTAAAGTTTCAAAGAATTTAAAAATATAATATTACAATTGGTTATAAAAAAAAATATTACAAATAAAATATTTTAAATAAAAAATAAATTTATAAGATATAGAACTTATAATGATATATAAAATTTCAAAAAGACAAAGACATTGAATAGACGGCTCAAATAACAATAATAAAATTGAATATATCAATTTCCATGTATAAGGAATATATAAAATTCTAAATTTAAAACATAAAAAGCTGATAGTAATCAACTAAATAGAACATAAAATAAAATATATAAACCTAAAATTTAACAATACACCTCTCTTTCTTCGTATTGAAAACAACTTAAAGTATATGTTGAGATAATTTTGTTTTTGAAAATTACTTTTGTAAGACCCACCTCCTTCCCAAACTGATATGGGAAAGTGTCCCACATCGGTTTGGGAGGAGAAAAGAGGAGGAGTTATAAGTGGCCACCCCTCTTGATTCTTGTGTGAGGTCTTTTGGGCCTTGGCCATATGGACTAGGATGCAGGAACAAAATCGTGCGGGTTCGAACTTGTGTGCGAGGTCTAAAGTGGACAATATCACACTAAGTCAAGCCCTAAGCCTTATATTCGGGTCAGGTCGTTACAACTTTCTTTTCTTCAACACATCATAATAATAAAACAATGAAAACCTTTTATACTAGTCTTTTAAGGAAATAAACGAGTTCTTAAAGTTTTAAGAATTAAATTGGATATAGATTACTATTATTATTATTATTATTAGAAATAGTGTAGATACAAATCTATATAAGAAAATAGTTAACCAATGCACAGGATAATTTAACATGAAAACACCTTTATGAAATTCAATTTATTTAATACAATGTGTGGGTTTAGTTTTGACTTTAAAATGGGCAAGCTCAACCTCAGTTCATCATTTCGGCCGATATTGGTGATCAGAAAATATTGGGAAGTAATTGATGAATCAGGAAATATTGGGAAGTATGGGAAATACTGATATACTGGGCTGGGCTGGGCTGGGCTGGGCTGAAATTTCAGCTGACAATTCCTAAACTCTGGCTGCAATTTTGTTTTTTGAAAAAATAGAAAATGAGCCCTGAAATTTTGGCCGTTGTATTGGCCCAGCCCAGGCCTGAAATTTCGGGATTGGATGGAATTTTGACGTCACGTTCAGCCCACTTTGAGCAGTGTACGGTCTGACTTGGAAGTAGGGGATTAAGCCCAAGTCAATAGTCAACTGGACTGAAGTAGAAAATCAAGTAGCTTGAAGTGAAAGCTAATGTAATCTAAGTAGTAAAGAAACTGTTTTTGATAAGTGTCTTGAGTTCAAATCTTGTTTATGAATATATTTTTTTTCATTTTACCTTTTTTATTTCTTTGAAAAAATGAGTAACTATTAAGAGGTTTTCATTTGTCTCAGCCTGACCTAAATAAATGGGTTTGGACAAAGATTTTTTATTCGACAGGTCGAGCTCGAGCTTTTAACCCAACGATAACGACAATTGAATATGAGCCCAACATGCCTCGATGGGTTTTAAGTAAAAGCCTAAGCTCATCCTCCACCTAAACAAACGAGCTTGGCCAAAAAATTTGTTTGACGGGTCAGGCTTGTACCTTTAAGTCCATTTATTTTTTAAGCCCAAGTATAGATAAGTACAAGTCCAATGGGCCTTGACGGCTTTTAAGAAAAGGCCCGAGCTCAGACTCAGTCTAAATAAACATGCTTGACAAAGATTTTTTTAATTGTAGGGTCGGGTTCAAGCTTTTAAGCTCAAGTATGTTGGGCTTGAAAGCCCATTGGACTCGTACTTAATTATGCTTAGGCTTAGAAGCCCGACCCATCGAACAAAAACTCTTTTTCCAAGCACGTTTATTTCGGTCTGGCGGAGACAAATAAACACCACTTAATTATTACTCACTTTCTAAAAAAAATGGAAAAAGGGTTAAAAAAAATTATCAACAAGACAGTGAGACACTAAGGATTGTTTAAATAATTTTAATATTTAAAATATTTCGCAAACTAAAATATTATCTTACTTAAAACCATTTGGTAATTTTTCAAAAAAAAAATATTTATCTGAAAATTTGAATTCCAACTGGAATTTTTGTCTCAAAAGAGTACTTTAGCGTACCATTACTAAATTCTACTTTTATTTTTATTCATTATTCGGTGATGTTATGCATTAAAAATGAACCGTAGGATCAAGGGTATGGGTCACGACTATGGACCCACATCTACTTTTTAATCTCAATTTCTTTCAATATGGAATGATAGGATGTAATAACAAAGTTTTACTAAAGATAAGATAGAACTAGAGATGAAACTCGGGTCGGGATTTGACCCAATCCGCATAACCCGACCCGACCTGAGAAATCATACGAGTCGGGTCATGCACTCAGCGGGTTGGCTCGGGTTGAAAATACAAAAACTCGCATGGAATTCAGGTCGAATCAAGTTGAGGAATTTTCAAGCTAACCCGATCCGATCCGATCAACTCAATTAAAATGGGTTCAAAATGCGAGTCAGGTTATAATTCGGGTAGAGTCGGGTTAGAATTTGGATTTCAGGTCAATAGTTCAGATCAAGTCGGGTTCCATAAATATTGTCTCAGATCGGACAGAGTTGTAAGGAACCCGACCCAATCTAATCCAATTTTAGCCCTAAATAGAACTAAGCACTACGACTTTGATATGATCATCATAATGAATCATACCTGTTGTAAATGTTAGTCAAGTAAAGATTCGAAATGAGAAGTTCAGAATAATAATCAATTATCAACTGATAAGATTGCTGCCACAAGGAGATTGTGTGAGTAACAATGAATATAATGACTCCATCACTTTCAAGCCAAGCATGTCAATAATACACTAGTTTTTGTACCACCTCTCTTCTATTTCGCCGGCCGTGGAGTCACTGTCTTATCCGCCAAGTGGGTCAATATGTTAGTAACAATTGCACCTACAAAATTCTAATAAGAAGTGAACTTGGGATAGACAAAAGAGCAGTGATGATGCATGAGGATTAGAAAATATAGCTAATTAATCTAATTAAAGTAATTTTTTTTATAAATTACATATTTATTTAAAAACTTTTTCTAATGAGCACTTGGGAAGTTGGGATCGTAGGCATTCTTTTTGAGTAGGTGTGCAAGTAAATATTTGTCTACATTAAAATATAAATTGTCAATCAATATAATTGATCAATATGCTTAAAATATAATCTCTTATGTGTCGACTTAATCTCAAACTAACATCAGTTTAAACTAAAATTAAAAATCTCAACTTTGAAAAGTTCTTCTTATCTACTCTGGACTGGTCATTTGTAGCCCTAAACAAGTTAAATTATTTTGATTGCCTTTGAAAAACTGCAGATTTAAAGAAATATTTTTCTAGTTGTTTGCCGACTTAGTCTAATACATTGAAAGAATGCAAAATATCACAGCCTTTCTTGGATGTTTAAGAAAGTAAACTATTCATTTCAATGACATTCTGAGAGAATTGATGGATTCTTGAGAAAATTCAAACAAAATTTAATGTTGACAAACTTCTCTGAATAAAAAAAATCCAAATAAAGGGGTTGGGCGCATTAAGTGTCATTAACTAATGGGCTTTTATCTCTTGGGGAAAGAAAAAAAAAAAACACTCCACTATCCAAGACTTCTATGAGGTGTCTGAGAATTCAAAATTCAAATTTCAAATTTATCACGAATTTTTATAGAGTCTAAGCTTTTATAAAAATCTCAAAAATAAAAAGAATCTTGTTGATTATTTTTTTATAATATGGATATCTCTTATCCCATATTGGAGGCGAGATTAATCCCACAAGTACATGTAAATCTCTCAATCTACACACTAATTAAGTCAATGAAGAGTAATCTTATGAAGAATGGCTCAAAGGGACTCCAAAATCGAACTTAAGACCACCATAAAGGGAGCATCTTGACCATCAAGCCAACCCCCTCTGGATTAAAATTAAAAGAATTGTGTTGACTCGTTTGATTCACAATTCTATCATATTAATAGAATCTGGCCAAATTTTTCAAAATGTTAAACTATGCTTTTATACAGCAGCTGATGTTGAATGCATCCCATTTTTTCTTGAAAAGAAAAAGAAAGAAAGAAAGAAGAGAGAAATACTTAAATATTAAAAAAAAAAAAGAGAAAGTATGAACGACCTTTGCAACAAGAAATTGGATTGGAGCTTTTTATTGAAATTTCCAAACTAGTCACCCTTTGTTTGAAAAATTCAACATAATAATTTATAGGAAAAGATAACACAAGTAGAAAACAGTACAAAATTACAAGTGATCAGTTGAAATAGATAACAGGCCTATTTGATCTAGCATCCCATCTGCCTCCTTCCTTCATATACTCCAAATACCTAATGAACTCTGGCTTCACTGCCGCCTTCTTCCGGCGTGGTCCACTGAAGAAACTGAGGAGTGGGTGAGCCTTTGCATCCTTTCTAGAGGTCTTTGCCTTCTGAGGGAAAGAAGAAACTGTAATCTCTGATTTAGAGAACTTAGCAGTTGTTATGATCATTCCAACTGGTGAGCTAGCTACTCTCTTTAATTTGATCGGAACTTCGAAGCTCTTCAGTTCGGAAGGATCCAAGAAGGCCTCTTCGTCGAGAAGCTGTTGGTACCCACGACCACTCCGACCACGAACTGAAGCTCTATACATTGCTAGCAAATTGCAGTCTGGAGCTCGATACCCGACATTTTCCGATCGGATTCGGTCGTTGGCCGTGGAACTTGTGCTGCAGAGGAAAGAGGTGATGTTGATCAGTGAAGGGTGGAGTATTTAAGCTTGATTTGGGTTGAATTGGTCACATCTGTGATATTTTAAATGTTAGGAAGGCGGCGCAAAGGCTGCTTCACATGCCATGCGTGACTAAAACTTGGTCATCCTTTTTTGACTTTGGCTTTTCAATTTATATTTTAATGGGAAACATGAGTAATATATTATTAAGATGTATGGCACCTTTCTTCCAGGAAATATAGAAGTGGGCCACATGATTCAGTAATCAATAATTCTAAGAGGGTTGGTGAGTTTAGATGGAATGCTGGATCCTTCAAACCTAACTTGTACAAAAGGATTTAGCCATTTTCTTTTTTTATGGGAAATGATACAATTTCAGTAAACTGATGCATTCCTACGATCATTAATTAGTAGCCATATTTTTTCAATAAAAATAAAGATTTTGATGCGAACAACTAAAATGTTAAAATTTTAAAACTTGACACGAGTTCAATTTTCTTAATATAATTTTTTTTACATAATTACTTTCTTTTGGCTTTTTCCAACTTGATTCGAGATTAGATTTCATAATAATTGTTGAACATATAAGTAGAATCTTAAATAATTTTGTTCACAGAATTACTTTTCTTGAGGGATAGGGTGGTTTGGGCACTAGGAATTTGATTTTGCACTAGTTTCTAAATTCTTTTTCCATGATTCGTGATGATCTTTGCACGTCAATTTAAACTAGTGTATTATTATTATTGTTGTTGTTGTTATTATTATTTAGGTCAGGCCTGAGCATTTAACTATATTTAATTTTTAAATTCGGAAAAACTCTCAGTCTGTGTTGACTCGATTGAACAGAAAAGTTAATGAATTTTTTAAAAAAAAAACTCAATTTTTTTAAACTCGGTTGAATTTTTCAACTCGATAAAATTTTAAGCCAAGTCTGAATTTCAAAATTCCAAATACTAATTATATATAATTAGGTCCAAACAAAACCAACAATGTGACTACCATACAGAACCCAGCCCATACCCCACAAGCCCAGACCCTTAGCAGATAAGACAGTGACTCCGCGGCCAGCATTAATAGAAGAGACCCAACCAGCACCCTTAGGTGATACAAACACTAGTGACTGGCTAACCTTTCATCTCAAGAAGTGGAAAGTGTCAAGTTTGAGTCCCCAACTTGATGTACCTTAAGAATAATGAGTATCACCCGTGAGAATTTTACACTGGGTTTCCCACAATTTCCTATACGTAAATTCAAAAAATATATATATATATATTATTGAATAGCTTAGTTTGAAAGTGATGGAGTCGTAAAATCCATTATTGCTCAACACAATCTCCTCGTGGCAGGAAACTTATTAATTGTTAATTGATTATTATTCTGAACTTCTTGAAATTGGTCGAATCTTTTACTTGACTAACATTTACATTCTTTCAGCTCTTTCACACTAATTATACAAACAATGCCTGTTTAATTGGAATCTAATCTTATACACATCATTTCATTAAGCTCTAATTTTATATCATTAATTTTTTGGTACGTAAAACTAACAAATCATTCACCATAATCTAAAATAAACCCTAAAAACAGTACCCCTGTATCAGCAAATACTCTCTCTGATACACGTTGCACACTTAGAGTGGTTAATGCTTTCCAATTTTTTTTTAAGTAAGATATTATTTTATTTTGCAAAAAAAATTAAATATTAAAATTATTTAAACAAACTTGAGTTTTGGTTGAAGTAGGTCGAAATGGATGAAATTTTGACCTACTCAATCAAAATTCAAATCCTCGAAATGAAAATTTTAATTATTAAAATTTTAAATATTAAAATATCATTATCAATCGAATCTCTCTTTTCAATATTCGACCAGAATTTTATTCGACACGTGGGGGAACTCTCTCCATGGCCGCCCGCCTACTTGTCCCTGAGTACGAGTCAACAAAAGCATGCGGTTGAGAAAGATTCGATTCTGTGAGTGCAGTGTTATATGTTTTTTAAAGAGTTTCATCATGAATTATATTATTTGAATAATTAAATTATTTTTTATATTTAAATGTAAAAATAGATATTTTAGAAATATATTTTATTTATTGATATAAGCTAAAAAAATAAAACTTATATTTTAATTTAAAACTCATAACCCTGCTACTTCTCTCAATTGCGATTCTCATTGAGAATCGAATGGAAGTATATGGATTATGGACTGCAGTATATCAGTGGCATAAGGAAGATCTGAACTACAGTCGTGGGACATGTTAGATACTGAGTTTTCCCCTTTTTTTTTTTGTTCCATGAATCTACTCAATGGTCAAACTAAATGACTGCTGAGTTGTCCAAACTGAAGACTTCCGAGCTCACTGAAAGATAGAGGAATCCCTGTCGCCAAGGGTTGAACTTTTGTATTCTCACGCAACTTTTTTAACAATGAACACGAGTTGTTCAAACAAGGAGTATAATTTTTGATGGATACGTATTGTGATATCTCGATCAATACGATAGATATCAACTATACTCTAGACTCAGTAGTAAATATGTTGGCTGATATATTGTAAAAAAGAAATTGAGGAGAAACAGAAAGAGATTTGCCGATATATTGGCCGATATTCGATGTCTCATCTCAACAAGATTTGTACCCCTAGTTCAATCATCTTTTTTATGACAAAGGTGTTTAAATTTTTTAGAGTATTCGATTAATTCTTAAGATAACTCTATAAGAAATAATTTTTTTAGATGAAATGAAAATCGAACTCAAGAATCCTATTTCTTGTGACGAATTCTTTTTGTCTGTTTATCACCATCTAAATAGTTAAAAGGTCCAAAATATCGTTATTATAATAAATAAATAAATAAACAAGTTTCTTATCATCTTTTCATGGAGTAAAATTCCTAGAAAATGATCATATTTGCCATAATGGGCTGTTTGGTTGTAATTAACTGAATGCAACTGTAAGAAACTTTGAGTTGCACTTGCATATAGCCATCCAGTGCTTTGAGTTTTTTGACAAGAGTGACCGATCTGCTCTTCATTGGACAGAGCAGAACTGATGGAATAACGAGAAATGGCACAAAATTATATTGGCAAACCAACCCGTCTGAGTTTCTGGGCCATGCGAGAAGTTGATCCACGTCCAAATTCAGTTGGATATGAATCTTCTCCAATTCGAACTTCCTTTTTTTTTTTTTATGTTTAAGCCCAGTTAGTGAGCCTATTTTGAGAAATCCATTTTTCAGCTGGATTTGTATTGAAAACCCCCAGTACTAGAACACTAAAATCAACATTCCAGATTTAAAGATCTTGCCAAATAAACAAAACCAATGGCTTAGGTTTAGGATAATTATCTCTGCACCATAGTGCACCATTTTAAAAGGAAAATACCATTTTACTCTCTTTCTAAAAGAGGGAAGAAAGAGTAGAAAAAAAATAATGTCAAAATGATCTTTTCCTTTAAAAATTGGTACACTATAGTGAAAACTTATGATACACGAATAATTACCCTTACATTTAATATCGGCAACGGCCACAAAAATGCTTTCCACCACTACCAAAAGTTATCACGTCCACTGTATTACTTGAGGAGATGGACAATAAAGGCCATGGGCCTTCTTGATCAACCGTGACCCTATGCAAAGCCCAGTCTCCTCTACAGAAATAGAAGATCAACACTTAATTCACAGTAAGATGCTTTTGATTATACTGTGTAATTTATATTTCCTTTCACCACCTCGTTTAGGTGATACAAAAGTAATATTTATAACAAAGAAATAGATACATAGGAGAGAGATAGATGAGAAAGAAGAGGTCTAATTAAATTAGACTTCTTTGTCTGTTGGGTTACTGATCCTCATCTTCGTTAGATGAAGATTGGTGGTTTCAATCTCTTTGGATGAGTTTGAACTTCTTTACCTTATCCTCCACCTCAATTTTTACATTTCCACAATCTTTTTCTGATGTGAGATGTTTTTTTATAGTGTCTTTCATTGCATAAATACAAAAGTATCAAGAAAAACTACCTGCAGCAAAAGTCACTCTGCCATATACTGAGTTATAAATTTCAGTCAAAATGAATTATGTAATTTGTAAGAAAATCGAAAAAATTTAGGATCATAAAAGAACCAAGCTGATGTTTTGGTCATATCTTAACTAAAATTTAAAAATAAGTAAAATTACCGAGATTTCTAGAATTTAATCAAAAATTTTTGAAATGTGATCAAATTTCACAATTAAAACTTTAGTCCAAAACTTCATTTCCAACCAGGTGATCTTAACGGTCAAAACTACTAGACATCTTGAATTTTTTCAAAGTCATCCATCAACTTTGACCATTAAGATCAAGTGGTTGAAAATTGAGTTGTGGGTTGAAACTTTAGGTGGTAGTAGATATTCAAGTCTAATTTTAACTGATATGGTTGGATTTTCAAATTCCAAAAAAAAAAAAAAAATTAAAAGAATTAAGAACTAGTTCTTATGATACTTTCACATCAACGACCAAAAAGAACTCCAAGACCAACATGAATTAGTAGAATTAAAAGGTCCTAACTTATAAATAGTGTGCATCAAATTCCATTAGGATTGAATAAGAAAAACCCATTCAAAATTTCACATTTATCTAATAATGAAAATCCACCGAGTTAGATCAATTCGATTTAAGAGTCAAAACGGTGTCAAATTAAATATGGATGCAATTCATGTGAATAGGTGGGTGTAAAAGAGAAATTCAATCCATTAGAACTAGTGTTGTGCCTCACAAACAAAGTTCTCATGAGAAATATTCTTAAGAGAACATTCTTTTAATTATATATATATATATATATATATATCTATTTATTGCTCAGCTGCACAACACATAGAGTCCTCTGATAGTCGATAGAGCGCACCTATGATCATGAGGTTTAATGAATTTGAAAGACCTATAAGCGTATATAATGTATATAAAAACTAAATTAAACAACTTTAACGTAATCTTATCAAATTCGATCAAGCCAAATTTTCATAAACATTACATACATATATATCTTTCAAACTTACCCAACAAGTGGACTTCACATGGAACTCCCAGTACGAGAGCATTTTAAGAAATATTCAGTTGATCATTATATGTATACACACACTAGTTAGATACTTAAATCTAATTTGTTCGGGCTGTACTACAAATTTAGGCTAGAGTTAATTCAGGTTGAGTTGGATTGTCACTCGCCAAACTAGAGCTACACTGTGTCACGATCCTCCAATACAAGGTCAAGTCAGATCAGGTCAAGTCGAGCTTACCCTTGCATGATGCAGATTGAGCTGAGTTAATCAAAACCCAGTTCATCCTGCCTGAGTTTCACCCCTACACACTTCTTTTCACACCACCACCAGTCTTTGGGTTAGAGTTGAAAACCTATATAAGACAAGCCCCACTATGGAGTTCCAATTATTGGTCGACCCTACTTAGGAAATTTAAAGAGCTCTACAATAAATGGTAATTCAAATAAATGGTCCCTGCTTAATGAAGAAAAATATTATCATTTCTGTAAGAGGGTCGAAGAATGGATTTCTATAGTAGGGCATGTTGGTTGGATGGAGCTTTCCGGGCTCTAAACAATATAGGGCCAAATTTTGTTAGGGTCATGCGCCAATCCACCAATTCATTACTCACATTTAGATATTTATAGCTATTTCTAAATCCAAAATGAGTACAATATATGGATCAGATAATACTCTATTTCTAATGAAGGCCAAAAGTTTTTACATCCCTTCTTAAATCCTGTACAGCAGCAGGAAGGCAGAGCCCTTCCATTTATTCAGATAAACACCTCACGTAGAAGATGATAGGCTTTATCAAACACTGAGTACATACTAGTTACAGAACCTGCAACATTCTTATAGTCTGATATTAATTTAATTACTATGCATCCAACTTCCCGCATGGTTGAAGGTCTTGTCCATCCATATTTGCTTTCATTAGGCTGAATATGTTCAGAACTCGTCTTGCCACTCGTGCATCATTTATACAGATGATTGCCATTGCTCCACCCATCCATGCTGATCCCAGGAATCCATGTGAGACATCAAGCGTTTCTATATGATGGTCCTGTCTTTGATTGTCGAGTTCTTCGGGATTATTACAATCCCAGACCGAATATAGAACCCTTCCTGTGGCCTGTCCGCTTCTTGCACCTCCTATGTAGTACATATTTCAATTAGCGATGGAGTATAAATGGTGACACCTTGATATGATCATGGTACAGGGATTTGGAAGCCAACTTTGGGAATACTAATAAGTGTGTCTGCTTCTTGCACATCCTAGTAGTACATATTTCAATTAGTAATGAAGTATAAATGGTGAGACCTTGATATGGTCATGAAAAGGACATGGTACAGGGATTTGGACGCCAACTTTGGGAATGCTAATAAGTGATAACATTGTCATCCCATCCAATTCCTGCATCTAGATGCGCTCCCCAACTGTTTTCATGCTTTGGCAGAATGGATGGGTATCCATTCTGCTGATTTTGAAGCACACCTGCTATGAGGGAAGGTAAGCCTGAAATAGGAATTAATGTGAGCTGTGTGGCTTTTTCTGCCCTTTCCGCCCTAGGTCATGTTATCAGTCTGGTCTTAAATAACATAGATTGTACCTAAAAGTAACATAAAAGTTATGCAATAAAAGGTCAGGAATATGGTTCACCTAATACACCATTACAGTAAAACCTTTAAAAACATTTCTGTAGCATGCTGCTTAATCCTAGCATATTGATTTTTATACACCTGAAATAAAATGTATAAAAAGGTGGACTTACATCTTTGTTTCTTATGATAACATCCTTCCCTATCTTAGCATTCATGTCGATGATACAGGTCCTAGGCAGACACAGGGTGTAATGTCAGGAAAGTCTCATATAATGATCTTAATCTGCAAGACTGCTATGAATGATTCTACAAGAATCTCACCTGATTTTGGTGTTCTGTCCCACACCAATGGGAACCTTTCCCTCTGCCAGCAGAGATGCTATTTCAGCTTCAGTTTGGTAAAAGTCGGAACCCATCATCAACGTATCCTAAAAAGTCAAGAAGCATACATCATGACAAAAATTAGGAAGTGCATCCGGAACTTCATGCTGGATGGTTCAAGAATAAGATTTTGAGAGAAAATTTGGGTGGTGAAGAGTCATTGATATGGAAGGTCATAACGCTATTCAACACAGAAGCCCTTCTCAAGAACAGTGTCAACCACATTGGACGTATTTTGGCACTTTTTTCTAGAGTGATAACATAAAATTTTATTGAAACTTGGTCAGGATACAAGTATAAAAACAGGCCCAGTGAGTGGCTGGCCTGAAAACAGAGTTAAAACCTACACAATCCAGTATGATTTTAGGTGAAAAACATCCAGCTACCACAAGACGGTAGAATCTATACCAGAATAAGAATCTAAAGACAGAAGCCACAGAATAATGTTTGATCTGATTTTGCGACCTGCAGCTCCTGACGCCTTAGTTTTGTCCCAAAAAAATTTTCTGTTTTGTTCCACCCAAATACACCAAAGAATGGCCAAAGTGGTCATTTTCCATAATGCTTGGCTTCTCTTTGTGAAAGGACCCGAACCCCAACCAGAAATGATAGCCGGAAGCTGAGGGATGAGTTGCCCACACAACAAAAGAGAGAGGAAATAGGACCAAATAGGCGAAACAAAAGGACGATCAACAAATGGGTGACCAATAGATTCCTTATTCCTCCAACAAAGACAACAAATATTTAGGCTATAAAATTTCCTCAATTTTAGATTGTCAATGATCACGGCCTTATTAAGATAAGCTATCCAACAAATGCACTTAACCTTAGACGGAGTTGCAGGTTTTCAAATGGATTTAAAGGGGAAATTAGTTGGAGGATTAGGTCTAAGTAAGTAATACAAAGATTTACATGAAAAGATCACAATGGGCTCCTTATTCCAAACCCTCCTTTCCACCAACCCTTCAACCCGAAGACACCTTGGAGAAGAGGATGGGAGATCTACAAATAGGGTAATTTTGGAACCTAACCTTAAAAGGGTGGTGAGGAGCCTTTTTAGTGCCACAGTTCAATATTGGCAAGCTTGGCATGGTAAATATCTATGCTCAAGCAATTTTTTTATATAACTGAGCCTCACTATACATTTTATTTACGTTAGCATACCTGGTAAAATTTTCTCTCAATCAAGGATTAGATGGACACTGTAACCTATAATTGTTAAAACAGTTTTCCATAAATTGGTTGCTAACCTCATTATGAGATCAAGCAATCTCTCTCTCTCTCTCTGTAATTGTTAAACAGTTTTCCATAAATTGGTCTCTCTCTCTCTCTCTCTCTCACACACACACACAAACACCAGTGATTCGCTTTTTCCAAATTTAGTTTTCTTCAACTCATCAAATTGCAATACAGAGATGTCCAAATGGGGCTGATTGATACAACGCAAATTAATGAGCTTCCTAATCCCATGATTAGCATGCAGCTACACAGCCAAGTCTGAGAGAAGTGCGCACACACAAATAAAGCTTTATTAGCCTGGGAGAGGCATGCACACACAAATGAAACAATGGCCGGAATAGAAGGACCGGATGCTCTGTAATTTCAGCAACTCACCTTAAGATCCACACCAGATTCTAAGCGGGATCGCACACCCACAATGGAATGTTCCACATTGCATTCCCTTAAAAAGCACCCATGAGAGATGATTGCATTCTGTATCTGCAGATAAAGAGCAACCACATGATAGGTAAAAAAAACATATATATACACATATATAGCATGAGGCAGAAATGCATCACAAACATATGAGTGACATACTCGGCAGTTATCAGCTTTGGTTGGTGGCAAGAATCGAGGCGATGTGAAGAAAGGTGTCTTTGGGTCATAAAACTGAAATTTTGGAGGCTGCACAGTAAAGAACCATTTGTTAGTTTGCAGCAATGGATTCTGTATCCTAGAAGAAAATCTAACCCATCTCAAAAATAATCGTGGAACCATTGATGGATCAACCGACTGTGTGACACTTCTGTATTGGATAATAAATCACTTACATGAAATTAAGTGATATATAAACATTTGTTAATCACATGTCTGTTTATGAGCCAGATAGTGTAACAAACTGGTTTATTAAAAAGAACTCATATTTTGTTCAAGTATGAAATCCGAGAATTTGATATGATGTTAGAAAATGCACCCTATAGATCATTCACGGATATTGCTAAGATCAGTGTTTTTGTGTACTTGCAGCTCATCTAAGCATGGACACGTGTGCGAGCATGGAGGACGTGTCAACACTAGCCAATGATCAGATGAGGCAAACTCGCAACAAAAAATTAAAAGAGATCACCAATGGTCCACACTCAACGCACATGCAGTACCAGACAAATAAATAAGATGTTGATGATTTAGTAACTCTGCCATGTGTCGGTACCCCATCATGTGCCTATTGGAAGTCAAGGGGCTTTTGTGGGTGTCAAAAAGCAAGTAGGCCTATGGAAACATCTTGTTAAATCGAAATATGAGTTCAAATGTTGGCCATAGGGTTGAGTGGAAAATTGCAACTTAGAAAGACGACCCTAGATAGATGGAACAGAGGCCGTGATGATAATGGTGGTGGTGATGGCAATTATTTAATAGTGAAAACTATACAAAGTTTAAAGAGGCATCATCACATACTGCTGGCAGTATTATATCCACCACCCATTTAAATATTTTAGATTTTTCCTGTTTAAATGGATGGTGGATAAGGCTGATGGTATGGTTATCTCGCAATTTTAAATACCTACAAAGTGAAAAAAAGAAACTACATAAACAGGGAATCCAATGCTGACATATATAAACTCTGGTATGAGGGCATGATAATTATGTTCAGGGTCGGCCTTGGCTATAGGCGGAATAGGCCGCCGCCTAAGGCTCCCACCAATGCGATCAATGACTTTACTCACAATCTCAGAGCCTGCACTGCACCTAGGGCCCCTGAGATTTCAAGGCATCTCAGGGCCGGCACTGATTATGTTTTCCACATTTTACTGAAATAAATATGATAGATTTTGGGTTAGCTAAAATAAACCCCATAGAAAATTATGAATATACTTAGCTAGACAATGTAAACATGCAATTCACTAAACAAATACCTTAGTTCTCTGGTAATGGCACCTACCTCATCTGTGAGGGCCAGGTTGGCATCAAAGAAGGATTTAATTGTTCCCACATCCTCCCAGTAGTCATTGAATAAATAGGCCTGTTAAGATAAGCATGTCCACAGTTCATTAATTTCACAGCTCAGTATCCATTACACTAGCAGCTGGCAGTTTTGGTAGGAAAGTGCATCCACACAACAAAAGAGTTAATAACCAATTTGTCAGGCAGTGAGGCTTGAAGCTTCCAAAAGTATCATGATTCTGAAGCAGGACGACAACTTTAGTAGAAAACCCATGCAACTGTGCCTCAAGCAGTGTACACTGAACCATATGCACCTACAACATTTTGTGATCCAAAGTAATAATATGAAGAGCACTATCCTGGATGGGAAATAATTCAATGATCCATCCTAAGAAGATTAGATGACTGATGTTGTCCTTGTTAAATGTCGTGGCTATAATTTATTCTGCTGACGTGAATGAGATAGATAGAAGAGTATGGAATAAGGACTCTTGTGGGATCTTTTCTTGCAAATCTTTCTACTCGTTGGTTCTTGCTGCCATTGACCATTGCTTGGTTCACTTGGGTGGAATGCAGTAAAAGGATCTTCGAAAATGAAGCATCCTCCAAGGAACAATGGTACAAAGAATTAACTCTAACACGAAATGGGATTTTACTAGATTTGTTTTCTATGTTTCCATTAGATTTGTTTCATGAAAAGTGGGATGAATTATCCTGAAATTTGTTCTCCTTTTCATGTTAGATTGTTGTTAATCATGTTTTTGTGTCGCTTCAGCCAATATGTTGCTGGTTCTTAGCGGTTCTCTCTCATAAAAAAAAATAAATGCAATTGCTAGGATCAATGGGGAGGGTATGGTATGGCCTTATTTCTGAAGCCAAGGTAAGGCCTCCAATGTTATTGCTGGGTGAAATGGGCATCTATTTAGTCATTACTAAACCCATTCCCTAGTGACCCATCTATGTTAAAAAAAAAAACATAAAAACAGCCTCCACATATCTCATGTTTTGCACTAAAAATAAGGAAGACACATTATGACCTGCACACGGCCTGCACCAATGTTGTGAAAATCGAATCGTGTCGGAAAATCGTTCTAGGGTGTGAATCGTGCACATACCTTATTTTTTGTAGGTTATGTTTTGCACTAAAAATAGGGAAGACACTATGACCTGCACACAGGCTTACCTGCACTAATGTTGTGAAAATCGAATCGTGTCGGAAAATCGTTCTAGGGTGTGAATCGTGTATTGAAAATCGTAGAATTGTAAGATTCATAATATTTTTGGTAAAGTTATTCTATAAACTATAAATGCATATAACATGACATAGAATCTGTCTAAAAATAACAAGATGATTTTTCAATTGCACATAATATATAAGTGGAAATGTGTATATGACAAAATGCACCAATGCAGAATAGAATCAAAATGCATTAGAAGTCAAATTTTCACATTCCAATTTCTCAAACTCTATTAAGAGTTGCTCGTTTTTGTTGAGAACGACCATCATCCACATTAACAATAATTTTTTCCATAGACCCCTTCCCTTTTCCTTCGTCTTCCATTGGTTCCTCGTCATCAAAGTAATAATCTGGTCTCACATCCTGCATTTCAACCTCTTTTCTTCTCCTTCTACTTCCAACTTGTGCCCTAGCAAGTCAAGACATTTTTGGGTTGTTGACTCCAAACATTTATCACATGCCGCTACATCTGTTTTGATCTTTCCCAAATGGTGTTTCATGTGAAAACACCGCCAAACAATTTTCTCTGACAAAAGTTGCATTGCACATGCATGTGATTGTCCGGTTGCAATCTAGCACAAAATTCTCATGCCTCATCTTGCAATTGATTCCCACTAACACTTCGGTGACCTTGGGCTATTTTAACAATTCACACAAATGTAAAAAACAGTCTAAATTCCAAAATAATACCCCAACAAATACATCCAAATCCCATAACAATCTCAAGCAATTGTCATCCACAATTCAACATTTTTCATCCATTGTAAATAACCATCCACCATAAAGAAGACACAAAAATATATTAATATGAAATTAAAATATAAATGTTAAGTACTAATAAATTTAAGAAATCAACAAATAAATCTAAGACATTTAAATAAATCTTAATAGCATTCTTCAAATAAAAAATTCTAAAAAATAAAAGATTAAAAAAAAAAGAGGTTTTTTAATAAGAACAAAAAACAGATGGTAAAAAATAAAAAATATAAAAACAGTGTTGGTGTTAAACATAAAAATTGTAAAAAATAATGTGTGAAAAACAAGAAAAAAACTCATTTAAGTAAAAAGAGAAATAAACAATGTAAATGAAGACTCGAGCGTCAGAAAGAACAAAAGACAAGACCTACGGACAAAGAAAGAATGAAAGAAAAAGAAATAAAATTAAAAGTAAAAAACCGAACGGGGGACAGAGAAAAGAAATAAATCAGGACCTGCAGACGAGTCACCAAAATAAAAGAAAGGAAGAAAGAAAGAGAGGAAGCCAGCCGGGGAAAAAAGGAATGAACAGAGAAGAAGAAGAAAGGGGAGGGAGAAAAGAAGAAGAAAGTGAGAAAGAGGAGGAAGAAATGAAGAATAGGAAGAAGAAAGCCAGAAGATATGAGATAATACGAAAAGGAGGAAGGAAAAAAAAAACACATACCTGGAAGCAGGCATAGAGACGATTGCAAATACACCAAATTCCAAACCCCCAACGCTCGATCTTTGTGAGAGAAATAAGCTAATGTGGTTGTCCATTGGAGTCTCTCAGAATGGCGTAAGGAGAGACTTTGTGGAGGTGTTGGGAGGTTTAAACCTCCTATTAATCAAGTACACGTGTCTTTACCTTTAAAACCCATGCAAAAGAGGCTCTAAGAGAAGAAACCTTCTTTTCAAGATTGATATGGAAAGGCTTATGATTTTGTAGACCGGTCCTTTGTTGGTTACCTCTTTTGAGCGGATGGGTTTTGGACGATTATGGTGTCAATGGATGAAAGCATGCATTGAGGATACAACTTATTCAGTCTTGGTCAATGGTTCCCCTACTTCACCTATAAAAGCGAATAGCTGTCTTAGACAAGGAGATCTTTCTCTCCTTTTTATCTTTACCCTTGTGGGTGAAAGCCTTAACAAGTTGGTGGAACAAGCTAGGGTCAGGAATTGTTAAAGGGTTTCGTACATCGGTGAATGGGCCAACTATTACTCACTTACCGTTTGCTAACGATACTTTGTTCTTTTAAGATCTAGTTAGGAAGAAAGTCATGGGTTATAAAGCGATTCTTCGATGTTTTGAGCAGGTTTCAGGTCTCAAAATCAATCTTGGAACAAGCACTATGATTGGAATAGAGATGGCAGAGGAACGTCACAAGAAGTTTGCGGATGAAATAGGGTGTGATACTGGGAAAAAATACATTTATTTATCTAGGGTTTCCGGTGGGGGGGAATCCAAGACGTATATCCTTTTAGACTCCGGTGATAGAGAAAGTGGAAAAGAGATTGACTGGGTGGGGTAGGCGATATTTATCTTTGGGAGGGAGAGTTACTCTAATCAAGTATGTCTTATTAAACCTCCTTATTTATTAACTATCACTCTTTGAAATGCCAAAAGGGGTGGTGAGGAAAATTGAGCAATTAATCAGGAATTTTTTATGGGGTGATAAAGACGCAAAAAGGAAGGTTCATTTGGTGGCATGGTCGGAGGTTGCGAAGCCCAAGTCCAAAGGAAGTTTGAGAATTGTTCCACTTCAGCTGAGAAATCAAGCTTTGTTGTGCAAATGGGGCTGGCGTTTCAAGAGAGAGAGGGAGTCATTGGGTTAGAGTTTTGAGAGCTAGGTATGGCTTTGGTGGAAAATCATGCATAGAGTTTAGGAGATAAGATGGAGGTTAGTGGTTCACCATTGTTGGCCTGGTGGAAATTGAGTCAAGGACAGGAGGTAGTGGGGAGCATGTTTAGTGGAAAAACTAAATTCCTAATGGGGAAAGGTGATCGAATATATTTCTGGTCAGATCTATGGTTAGGGGAGCGACCTTAAAGGAAATATATCCACGACTTTTTAGGATTTCAAGGAACAAAAGGGCTTTGGTTAAGGATTGCTAGAAAGTGGAGGGTAATGACATCTCGTGGAGTCAGGAGTTCCATCAACGGAACTCTGATCCTTTGAAGTGGGGAATAGAGCTGATCTTTTAGCCCAGCAATAGGAACTTCCTTTGTCTTTAGATGACGAGAATGAACTGCTATGGATGGGTGACTCATCAAGTGTCTATGCGGTTAAGTCAATGCTAGATTTGGTGCTTAAAGATCAATTTCAGGATGATATCTCTAATAATATGGCTTGAAAAGGTGCGGCGCCTCCTAGGATACAGATCTTTGAATGGTGTGTATTAAAAGGGAGGGTGCTAACTAGAGTAGAATTGATGAGAAAGGGATGCTAGATGTTCCCTAGAGGAGGAGGATTTAGATCGCCTGTTTGTTACTTGTCCAGTTGCTCAGAGTCTTTGGATGAACTTTGCTCAGCTTCTAAATGTTCCCTGGGTTTTGGATAAAACATGTGTGGGGTGTGTATACTCTTGGTTGTTGGTAGGATTGCTACCTAGGATGAAATTGGCTTGGTCTACGATCCCGGGTGTTGTTTTGTGGTCACTTTGGAAAGAAAGGAATTCAAGAGTCCTTGAAGGGAAGTCACTGGATGTTCATGATCCACTTCAGATAGCAAAGTGGAGACTTTGTGTTTGGCTCTTGTCTAGTTCTGAGTTTCAAGGTGTACAACCATTGGATCTCATGTTGTCTTGGGAGGAGTGCATGAAGTATTCCTGGTGGAAAAGGAAACCAGAAGTCAGTTGGAACCCATCGGACGGGGTGTGATGAAGTTTAATGTGGATGGGACATCGAGGGGGGACCCTAGTCCGGCGGGAATAGGAGGTGTGTTGAGGATTCATGAGAGCCGAAAAACGATCATGTTCAATGAATCGGTTGGTATTAAAGATTCAAATGAGGCAGAAATCCTTAGTATTAAGAAACTTTGGCCCCTTGGAAAGTCCATGGGCATGGTAAAGTTGTGATCAAAGGGGATTCAGCAAATGCAATCAAATGGGCATGGGCCAAAGGCGTCCTCCTTGAAAATTGTTTACTATAGTTAAGGAGATTAGAGCTTTGGTGACAAGACTTGATGTTTCCTTCATTCATGTTAGTCGGTCAACTAACGGTGTGACAGACTACTTTGCTAACCTGGGAGTTGAAAACGGCTTCTCAGGAGTCTTCTTCCTTTGACTTTAGAGGATGACCTTTTGATTGTATCTTGGACATCGGGGTTGCTTGTTACTAGTTTTTGCTAGCGATAGACCTTTTTATTTTGTTGTACTTGTACCCTATTCTTTTATTAATTAAATTACCTTTGTTACTACTAAAAAAAAAAAGAGGCGCTAAACATCCATGCAGGTGCAATTTCACCTTGTTTGGCTGAATCGTCTGATTTTGCAATTTTAGGGTTTGAGTAGTCCAATTTACAATTTCCACACATAAAATTGGACGATTTTGAGTTAAAAAACAATTTTCCATGCAATTTGAATTGTCGTCCACTTTGGCCACATGTCATGGGCCCATTGAAAAGGTCTATACTTGAACTGGAGCCCACCACAAATCACCTTGATCCCGTAATTGACCACTTCAAATTATTTTTTAATCCGTCAACTTTTGTCACCTTTATAAGCATGGCTAAATTGATCTGACCATTCAATTTTTATATGCACTCAAACATAGGCTTTTCAAATGAACTTATATCCATCATTGATAGGTGCCACAGGGGTGCAGACCATATTACCTTGTGTCCAAGTGCAAATGGGTTTTCTAGGGATTAAGTTCAACAATCTAAGGAATTACACAAAGCCCCTATTAAGAAAAGATCTCTATTCGGTTTGTGTAGGAAACTAGTCGGTAAATCATTTATAGGGAATAATTCTCTAACCTTACTCCTACGAACATAAATCAGGTGAAATCTGAGGATATACAACATTAAATTGGGTAGTTGAAAAAAGGTTTCTCCAGATGTTTTGCTCTTATTATGAGAGAAGTCGCAGTCACAACAAATCATTTTAGAAAAATGTTTCCCAACTCTAAAACAATCCACCAATACCAAAAAACCTACAAATGATTGAATTATACAGAAGGATTATAGCTCTATCTCACCTGGACATTGTGCTCTTTTACTGCTGAAGGAATGACTTCAGATCCAAAGTCATTGGACGTGGGATATCTACACCTGTCAACAATGGGAAGAAAAAGTATCAAGACACTTTGAGAATCATCCACACAAAAACCATTTCAGCAACAACTAGGGTCTATCCCAAAGTCACTTACCTAAGAAGCTGCAGTAGAACATCCATTCTAAAGACATATACACCCATAGATGCAATGTAGGGAGATTTCATGGCCTCTTGGGAAGACAACGGAAAGTGAGTTGTATCGACTTGCTGTAGTTTTCCAAGACAAAACCTCAATAGTTAAAAATTTATAATTATTTTGAATGCAGAGGTATTTGACAAAACCATTTTAGAGCTTTCTTACCCTAGGAGCAAAAGGCTTACTTGGAGAAGAAAAGGAGTTTGAAATGTGATGAAGAGACTGGAGCAACAAAAGGCCTCTATGTATGGTTTATTACAAAACTGTGTTTAATTGTTTATAACCTTTTAAAAAAAAATTCTATAATTACCTTTTTGTTAGAGAATTCATTTTACATCTAAATTGGAAGCAAGCACTTGATCAAGTGGTGTTTCGCAATGTCATCTTGTTACTCTACGTGCATTACAACCTCAATTATTAAGCTACATAAGCAGTTGCCTAGGTGCCGTGGGCAAAATAAGTTATGCCATCATACTACATTTGAAAACAACTAGTAGCAGCCAAACTAACAAAACTATTTTTTAATATAACCAAAAGAACAAATCTAAGCCTTAAAATAGAAAACTTTCTGTTGTGGTTCAGTGTTAAGTCTGCTTTCTCATTATGGAGTGACCAGTTGAAGGACAAGGGACCATCCAATTACTTGTCATTGAAGCCCAACGATGGGCGAACTCATTTTTTTTAAAACTGACTTCATCAATCAAGGAAAAAAGGGAAACTAAACAACAACTATAAGGAGTGGACACATAATGCCTGCAATCCAGAAAGCAAACAAGACAACCCCCTCCCCCAAGATTACATCAAATTATTCACAATTTCCGATGATAAAGTCACACCCAGACGAGCCAACTCATTAGCCTCCGAATTTGCCGAGCGAGGGGCCCAAGAGACAAGTACCCATAAGACACCATAAAATGACGAATCCCGTTGGCTTTTATCCAGATAATACCATGGACAAAGAGACTCCGCAGCCCAACTAACAACTATCTTAGAATCACCGTCTAAGATACTCCCAACTGCCCCTAACGCTTTCAACGCCATTACACCTCTCCACAAAGCAAATAACTCCGCATCTAACACAGAACAATTTTGAAAAGGACCCGCAAGGATGGGCTAACTCATTAGTAGCTGCAAAGGGAAGATTCCATGCCCAATTCTTGGAAAGAAGATAGACAAAATTTGATGTAACTGTTTGGTTCCAATAAACTATACTTGAAGGGTCCATGTTTTGGTGATCCAAACCATTCACCACATCCAATCACAAGGTGTCCTAAAAACTGCCCCATTATCAAAATCATCCGATGTGGATAAACCAACTGGATAGCCATGATACTTGCCTAGGGCATGCCATACCTTGTGGCAGACCCATAGCATCATGTAACCACCAGTTGAATGACTTATAATAGCGACAGTATGAACAACTTTAGTAGTTGCTTGCTGCAATGTTGATAATCACATAGTTACTCTACTAGGAAATGTCAGTTGGTTTCTAAGATAAAATAGAGAGAGTAAGCAACTCTAACGAGGAGTCTGCATACCATGGCTTGAAGGTCAACTCCCTTGGGTTTCTCCGAAAAGTCGACGACACGACCCATATTATCTATCTTCATTAATCCACAATCAGATGCACGGCTGCCAAAGGAAAGAACAATTTGGAGTGAATTCCAAAAATCACATGTATATATCAACTAGTACCGCTTCACATATTGAGAATGCAGAGCTGAAAGAAGGATCATTCATGATTAGGACATAGGAACAACACAGGGCATAACAAACACAAATCTTTCATTTGCATGGAGTACAGATTCCAATGCATCACAAGCAACAAGCAAATGGGGTGGTAAGTTGATCAAGTCTACACAACAATTGGTGAATCTGTTCCAACAGTCGGGGTTTAGATCAACATTGGGGCAGGCTCAATTACATAGGATCCACTCCAGAAGTCACATCTACAGTGATACGAGGTATTATGGTGTGAAGAGACTACCACATGTGGAATTTACAGTGGCAGTTGAATCAGAACAGCATATCTTGATTAAACTTATCTGATTCTGAATCTAAATTTCGATCCACATACTGGATTTGACAAACTGGAATCTTGGTCTAGGTCTTGGATTTGGTCAGTAATTGGAGTGGATCTTCTTTAGATGTAATCAACCTAGACTTAGCTCATTTAAACCCTTAACGCCACAGAAATTCTAGCATGAGGACGTTCATATAGAAACATCAAGCTGTTTTACAATTTTACCTGTCATCCATGGGTACACATGAAACCGTAAGATCAGCACCCTTGTCAATATGTTTCTGCAGACACATTCAAACATTACCCCAGATAGACGGGATTAGCGACTATGATGAGGACAACAATGATGAGACACATTCAACTTTGATATACAAACTTCTAAATAGTATAAAAAGGGAACCAAAAAACGGAAAAGCTTAGAAATTAACATCAATTAGTTATCTTCATAAGTACAGCAATATATGGCACTCAAATGAGCGGATAAAAGATACTGAAAGGCTATTATATGTGCTATATACCTGCACCAAGTCCATGTAGTCCATTCGATAGAATTGATCACCCGACAAGATCAGTACATGTTCGATATTCTTACTCTTGTAATCCTAAATAAAGTAAAAAGGCTTCCATTAGATACCATTTGAAGAATAATTCAAGAAATAAAAGCATCACCAGAGTTTGTAAACCTTCTTTGGGCAGGATGTTTCACATGTTCTTAGATATACAGACCTCAAAAACCCAGATGAATTGTCTAACAGCATCTGCTGTGCCTTGGAACCACCGCTTGCCAGTATCGCCAGGTGTCTGAGTGGCCGCCAAGACCTATGCATCATTCAAAATTTAATATGTCCTATAAATTTATATTGAATGTAACTCTTTAGAGAGAGGAAAAAGAAAAACTAACTACTTGATCTTTATCCAACAAGAACCATGTAATAGTAACATCCCATTTTAGATGACAAACTTGTATGATTCTCCAATTCCAGATAGGTGTATGAAGCTATGTTATGATGATAATGATGCATGGTTCTAAAACCCAGGAATATGTGCATATGCATGGTATCCTGGAATCTTAGAGTATCCATCATCTTTAAGTGATCCCACCAAATGATCTGATGAACCACCATTGTTATAGCCATAACAAGCAAGAATCAAATGCATCTAGCACACAAGTTTGCAATTTATTATTTGCAAAGAAGACTTGAAACTTGAAAGTAAGAACATGAAGTAACAAACGTAGGCATCTCATCATCAATATAGGCCCAGACCCCATTTATCTGTAGGCATCTGCAAGAAGAAATAAGATGCAAAAATTTCCCTGATAAGACAACTCTTGACACTTTCAAGAATGCTTTACAAATAAACAGTAAAAAGACAAAGCAATCTCTTCAACATAAAAGATAACAAAAGCTCGACATTCAGGATCTACTGGTCAAGGTTATTTTAGGAGTTAGGATCACATAGTCCATCCATCCATCCATCCATGAGATCTACCAGACCTGCATATTTAAACCAAAGGGATAACCATGAAGCAATCTAGATTTGTGATCATAAAAGTACATTCAGGGAATCACTCTATGGAAAATGTTAATGAGGACACTTAATATTTCTTGGACCAACTCACGGATATGGATGATGGATGGGTTAGGCGGGGCTGTGAGCAGACACAATACCGAGGTCCCAACCAAAGAAATGTGGGCTTCAGTCAAATCCTGAGCCCAAAAATCCTGCCTAAAAAAACCCAAGCACAGGCCCGTCGGCCTCTCCCAAAATCAGGCTTAAGTGTCAGCCTGATAGAATGAGAGTTGAATGATCCTAGCATGTCTTTTCTCATGTCTTGCAGTAAATTCAAAGTAACAGGATATAAGAAACAGGATTCCAGCTCAGAAGTAAAGACAATTGTCTTGTAGAGAATTTCTAACAATTAAATAGATTTTTTTTCTGGATTATCATGGGGTATCCCCACCCCACATTGGAGGAGAGACTATCCCCATGGATACACGAAGGCACCCACAAGCCCCATGTATCAGGGTAAGCCCAAGAGAAATCAAACTCGTGACCTCTAGTCTAAATCCCAGAAGCTCAGGCCAATTGAGCTACCTGCGCGGGTTAAATATATAGATATTTGGGAGACAGGATTTCAATTGTGAGATATTTTACTTGCATTACACATAAAAGTGACATCTCACATATAACTTTTGGAATATGCAAAGGAGTCATAAAGAGTTGGGAGACAGGATTTAAATGGTGAGATATTTTACTTGCATTACACACAAAAGTGACATCTCACATATAACTTTAGGAATATGCAAAGGAGACATTAAGAGTATTGCATGGGCCAGGTTTGCCCTACCAGAGAATTAAAGAAACAGCCGAACCCAACTCCCCTGATGCTAGGCCCAAGACAAACCTGAGCCCAAAACCCACCCAACTTCTTTTTTCTGCATTAAGTACTTGATACATGCCTAATATGAGTGGTTAAAAAAAATCCAAACTCTCTGTATGAAGTATGAAGACAAACTGCGACAAATTCACATCTTTTAGCATCAGGAATGATAGGATGCACATGTAAAATGCTCACAATGTCCAATGAAGGATGTCGAATGACATCAAAATATATGTCTACATTAACTCAAACAATTGAATCAGAGGGATTTCAAAACAATTAAATTAGAGGGATTTAACTCATTGCAGGCTATTCACATATGCAACTTAAGTGGATACTAAAATTGGCTCTTTGAAATTGAAATCTGACATCCAGCATCTATCAATGCCCCTTTGCTAAAGTTCCATCAATACTATTTGAGTTCCTGGAGATAAGGAGGTTAATCAAGGTCATATACAAACCCAAGAATTCCATCCAATCTATCCTGGTTTTAGATTCCACTTGGGCCCTTGTGTATATAATTCTCTTCATCCCTTATGTCCCACAGAGTCACAGTCAAGGAAACATCACAACCTCAAAACAAAAAGAACTCCTTTCAAGTATTGAATGTTGTAGAGTTCTCGAGATAGAGAAATATCCAAATACCATAAGATCCAGAGACCCAAATGCCCCCAAGTTACTTTTGAGAATTTGATTTGAAATTAACTTAGCAACCACCTCATAAAACCCATCAATCTAGCAGTTTTACCTCCACAAAACCATCTCCAAAGTTGACACCATTTCCAAAGTTGTAAGTACGGGCAATGTGGCGATTGAGAGAAGCAGAGTTGAACTGCGTCAGGACAAATATCTTATTTATTCCACTATTGATGCAATTGCTCATTGGAACATCAATAAGCTTGTAGCACCCTCCAATCGGAACCTAAGAATAACACAAGATCATGTAAGAATGCAACAAAATTTTGAACATTAGATATTGAAAATAAAGGATTAAAAAACTATACAAAATGTCTAAATCAGATGATGAAAATCTAAAAGAAAATGAATCTTAAATCATACTTTAACCAACACTGTCCCATTCTCACATATACGTATTGGATAAAAAAACTCTCAATGCACCACTAAAGATTTGTATGATAAAAAATAAAGAAAAAATTATTAAGAAAGAAAATCTGCAGCGTCAATTGTGCATTTTAAATTTTGAATAGACCATACAGTTCAATATCAACGTGTGATGGATTTTATAATAAGTTGCTGGATTTAAAGCTTAGAATAACTTTTCTCATGATTATATAACAAACTACATTAAGAATGCTTTGTTACGCATAAGTAAGCAATAGGAACACAGGTTTGCAAACCTTAAAGTGGTCGTCGAAACAATCAGGAATAGAAAATAGAACTTTGCAAGGCTTCATTTTGTCCTCAATTTAAGAATATGAGAAATCTCAGAATAAAGGCTGCTTATATCTACTAAACAAGTTAATCAATCCTCTACCTATACAAAACAAAGTATAGGCAGCAAAGCGAGGTACAAAACCTTTTTTTTTTTAACTTTTTCCATTAAAAACATTGACTAGAGGCAGATATAAGCCTCATGATAAAGTGAACGAGGTGCATAATGGATGTGTGTCTTCATTAGGGGCCATCAGCCAATTCCAACCAAAGGATTCCATTTGGGTTGGAAAGTAAGGCCATCTATTATTGTCCACATAAATACTTTCTGATGGGAGGGGATCAAAAAATTCAAAAAAACATGATTGGGCTTTTTCCCTTTCAAAGACACCTCAAGCCAAACAGTGAGAAAAACAACTCACAAAGTAAAAATCTAGTAAAAAGGTGCTAACATCACATTTAGAGTCTATAAAAATTAGAGATGCTTCCATCTGCTTATTTTCCTTTATAAAGCATTTGGAGTGAAAATTAACAAATGACACCTTAGGAAAATTATGAGGTGTCCAATTCAGCAACCCAAAGTGAAGAATTTATTAATTCCCATGATATTCAATATATTTAAATAAATATTTATTTCAAATTAAAAATGCAAAAAAAATGACAACTAAAAGTTAATGTAGAAATTCTCACCCAAAACTATCAAACAGTAACTAATTTAATATTTTATCTAGATTTCAAAGAAGACAACATATTTTGTAACAATGCAAACCAATGTTAAAAATTAGTTTAAGAGAATCTTGTAAGGGCTATGAAGGACACTGATTGGCCAAAAGTCCTTAAGAGAAGAAGCACCATTTTCCTTGGGAACTAGAACTAGAAAAAGTTGCACCAAGTTCCTTAGAAAGACATCCTCTATGGTGGAAATCCTCTATGAAGACAATGACATCAAGCTTGACAATATCCCAAAAGATCTTAAAAACGGCAATGGGGTAACCATCCAGGCCCGAGGCTCTATCTTCACTAAGGTCCCAGATGGCCACCTTAATTTCTTCTTCAGAGAAAGTCTCTCGAGATGTGAAGCATTAGAGGAGGAAATGGATCTGAATGGAAGACCTGCAACAGGCAATCTTCCCAAAAGATTGGAAGAATATGATTCTTGGAAATAACTTAGAATGGACGAGGTAATGGTTTCCTAGACGAGGTAATGGTTTCCTTATTTGTCACTGGAGAATCATCACTGGTGATTGATTTGATGTTGTTGACTCTTCTGTGAGCGGAGGCAATGGCATGAAAGAATTTTGAATTTTTATCACCTTCCCTGATCCACCTTTTCTCTACTTGATCTCATCTTGAACACTCTTAATTCTATATTGCTCCCGAAGATCTTGGCGAAGGAGGAGGTCATCCTTCGAAATAGAGCCAACTTGCTCACAGAGGTCACTTTGGTTGATGCCATTAAGCAGGGAAGCAAGAGCTGCAGAGAGAGAACCAAAACAAGAGTTGGGCTAATTCTTCAATTTGCCCTTTAGGAATTTCAATTTCTTCAAATCTTTGAAACATTTTCCCTTAAGCCAGCAGAGCTCAAACCCGAAAGGAGGAGGGCCCCAAGACTCTTCGAAGGAATCAAAGATCAAGGGCCAGTGATCTGAGACAAGACCAGGGAAAACTGCTACATGGGAACCTGAAAACATCTCCAACCACTCTGGCGAAAAAACAAATTTGTCAATGCGGGATAGAGAAGGCCTTTCTTGACCAACGTGAATTCGCCTCCAGAAAGAGGAAGGTACACTAAACTAATAGCAGAGATGCAGTCAAAAAATCTACTCATTATGGAAATCATTCTAGTAATCCATGTTTTTTCGTGAGGGAATCTTATAATGTTGAAATCCCCACATATGCATCACTGGTCACACCACTTACCTCTGAGAGACTGGATATCTGTCAGGAAGTTGGGCTTTCTGTGGTCATCACAAGGGTCATAGACTAAAGTTCACGTCCTTGGGTTACCGGAGGGGTGATCCTCAAGATGGATGGAAAGAGAGAACTAACCAATGTAGGCAACAAAATTTAAGAAGAAGGCGCTTGAAACAATAAAGGAAGATTAAGCTCCAAGATAGGCAAGTATGGATGTTGAATAGCAAGAGAAGATCAAAATTCCAAGTAGGCATGTAAGGATGTTGAAGAGCAAAATTAGGGTAACTTTGAGCCAACAAGATAGCTATCATTTCAGCACATATTCAAAAGGGCCAAGTGCTTCAAGTCACAAGTGAGTCCAATTAAGATTTATTGGACTTACACCTAACTCACCAAGCAACATTTGATACATATGCTAATCATATAAGAGAAAATTAAAATGTGGTACCATATAATATTACTACATTGGCCCCGGGTTGGCCTAACCTATGCAATATGATAAATGAAACCCAAAAACCTTGACCCAATGCCAGCCTAATTCATATTTGAGCCAAAACTCAACCAACTCATCAGGATTAATATTTGAGGCCTGAAAACCTGATGTGTTACTTGTGACATCCTTAGAAATATAGTGAGCTCCATATTCAAGCATTGGACTTTTCCAATGGGACCCATGTCTATTCTCATTGGTGGCTCCACAAGGAATGCACTATATTAACCTACAGCCAAGTGCACCAGGGAACAATACTAAAACAAATATCTATTATTTTTCTTTTATATCATTGTAAAGCACCAAAATATATTTAAAGAAATAAGTGAAATATATAATTAGGGACCAATTCATATCCAAGCAAACCATAGTTGTTGAATTAATAACCAAAATCGGTGAGTAAGCGCACCAAGATTGACAAATTGGATGATTCCAGACTTGTGAATCAAGTAATCCATAATTTACAAACTGAGCTATCTAGATTATCTCATGTTAATCTATGTTAATGAACTAAACAATTCAAAAAGCAGATTATCTCATTCTACCCTCAGCAAACCAAGATCTCCACTAATATGCAATTCATGATCCTTTAACCACGAAATGCAAACTATGATGCAAGGGCGCCCAGGGTCAGGGCCAGCTCATGCCCTTGGCAAAAAAGGCAATCACCTTAGGCCTCATTGTTTAAGAAGGCCTATTTTTTAGTTATTGAATAGTATAAATGTATTTATATATTTTGGTTCAATTGTTGTTCAGTTTTGTTTCTTTTCCCTGTCACCACTCGCTCGATGCCACATTTCTTTAATTTATGAAACCCAACTGTTTACATTTCAGATTGAATGGAATGGTGTTTAAATCCCTTTCTATTTTCTTTTTACTTATTACAGTTACTTAGATAAACTATTACTTATCTTTGTTAGTCTATTTTTATGTTTTATAACCAAATTGTACATCAGCCATGACCGACCTCTCTTTTCTCTCATGCCTTACTATTTCCTCTTTTATTTAGATTTCATTTCGTCGGTCTAAATTCAAATGCAGTTCTTGAAAAGAGTGTAGGATTTCAAAAGAGGAAAAAACCCTAAAGAGATTGATTTCAAAAAGGTTTCATTTTGTAAATTTTTTTTAAAACCTTGTTGTTCTCCTCAGTTGAATTTCCAGGTTGTTTTCCCTTTATTTTTGTGTGATATTGATTTGTTATGATTTCATTTAAATCTTGTTTTGAAAATGAGACTTCGGTTTTGACGGGTTTTCAAATGATAGAACAAAGTCCTAGTTTCTGAAATTTTGCTTGGGGTTTTCAAACCAGGGGTCAAGAATTCGGCTTGCCCGATATTTCGGCCAATATAATTTCTCTCTCCTCTTTTGTTTTGTTGTAAATATGGGTATTATTTTATTATTTTATTTTTTCTGAATTAAAAAATATAAAAAAAAATTGAAAAAGAAACGGTTTTTTAAAATAAAATAAAATATTGAAAACGTAAATATCAGCTGATATCGGACGATATTTCGACTCGGGCCCATCACCATTTTGATTTTTTTTTTTAAAAAAAAAAAGATACCGATATAAATCATCTCGACCGATATCGGAGAGATATATGTCGCCGATATATCGGCCAAGAAATAGGCTATACGGCCGATACAATACATATCGGACGATATTAATCGGCACTGAAAAACCGATATATATCGGCCGATACATTTCATATCAGCCGATATCTGTACCCATGTTCAAACCCATTTGCACTCAGTTTCTCGCTAAATGGGAGCCACTATCCCAATTAGAATGCCAAGCATCTCTGTTGAATTGAGAAACCACTGATTTTCATTAAATTTTTTTTAAACTAGTTATGTGAGTTATTATATAGTTATTACTATTTTATATTTTTTATATGTTAAGTTCTAAGTCTGTCCTTCAAATTTTATTTGTTGTCCTTTGTTTTACCGTTGTAAGACTTGAATATCTGACTTAAACGGGTTGATTTTAATTATAAATAATTAAAATTTTAATTAAATATTACTTATAACAAGTAAAATATCAAGAATTGCCCATTTAGAATTTTTTGTCTTAGGTCTCAACGTGTCAAGCCGATCCCAGGGTGTTTGGAGATCTTTGATGGGCCATATAGTCATCCCACTAAAATACTAAATGACACCAAATGTCAAACCCTGAAGGGTTATAAGTGTAAATAGAAGAATTCCAAAGTTACTTACAGCAGGCTCGGCTCTTGTGCTCGTGAGTGGAAAAAGGCGCGTTCCGGGACCTCCACCCAATATCACTGCAGTAACACGTTTTGGATCTGCTTGATGCTTCCTGAACACCTGAGCCTGAAACGTCTAAATAGAGAATTCAAGTTATAGAGTGAGTATAACCACAAAATAACCCAAAAAAAAAAAAAACTTGAAAAGGTAAAGATAAAAAATAAAAACAGAAACAAAATTATCTCAGGCTATACAATCCAAGTAAATACAATCAGATTATAGCAAGTTGCAAGCAGTTTGTCCCTTTGGTGCAAGAGATCATAATCAGTTCGGATATGTATATGAGACAGCAAGCATGACGAATATGAAATTTGAGTAGAACAATGTTTTTCTGCCTTTCCCCATAAAAAAATTCGGAGCTAATCCAAGAGACTAGTTTGTGTGCGTTGGGAGGGTGGGGGGCACGGCAGCAACAGGTGCAGGTGGTGGATAGAGATGAGTATGAATATATATTTTTCAATTTTGCAATAAGCTTATACTTTGGGAGAATGGACAAACATTCAACATACGAAATCTTCAGAGCATTTGTGATTTGGAATAGATCAAACATACCCATATTATCACTGCATACCAATGTGAGTTAACAAATTATCCATGTTTTTATGTCCTTCAATTGGTTGTCTATTGAAAAAAGACAAAAAGAAAGGAGGGGGAGAAGGGGGAGAAGGGGAAGAACACACTGATTTCTTTCTTTCTCATTCCAACAATAGGAAAGGTGGTAAAAACAATGAAAGACAGGCTAGAACTGATCATGGCACTTCTCCCTCCAAAATGAAATGAAGGTATGCAAGAGAATATCACTTACAAGAGTATCCTTATTGATATCTGTAAGAACACAGACAGGGGCACCAGCTTTACCCTTTTTACCTCCATTTTTTAAACTCCTCTTCAACTTGGTATCCCAAACACTGCTTTTAATGCTCCCTCTCGTCCTGTCTCCCCAAATTCCACTCTCTCCATTTCCTTTGCTAACTTTTGTCAAATGGGCATCTAAAGTAAAAGTTGCATTGCAAGAGTTCATCACAGTTCTGATCATTGTCACCTTTCTACAGCTCAACTCACTAAGCCTTACAAAGAGCACTCAAAAGCCAACTTTAGGGAGAAGCAACAAAAGGGTGTCGGAACTTTAGGATAAAAATCCCAGAATCCAAATCCTATAAAGATAGGGTTGAATATGGATAGAAGAGAACTGTATGGGAGGAAGAAAGAACTCCAGACCAGTTCACCAAATTTTCTGAGGAAAGCTAGTGATGAATCTCAAGTAGGAAATTCTCAGATCCCCAAAGCCTCACACACCAAACTCCAAAAAGACTAAAAGAAGAGGCCTCTTCAGCAAAAGAAATTAAAAACAGCAGAGATACAAATTCATAGACACCCAGATCATAAAAGTTAAAAATCTTAAAGCCCAAGATCAAACAGAGCCCATTGCACTGAAATTTCACTAAAATGTCAAGTGGGTGATTAGGAAACGTTATTGGAATGCATTCAGTTTGCCTAAAGCGGTGACACGAACAGAGGAAATGCGTGATTGTGATGGAGATGGCGGTTGGTTGCTAGGCAAGTGAGCCTTTTCACGGGCAATCATGCAGAGTTCTCAGTAAAGTATGAACTATTAAATTCATATCTCCTTCTTCCACTCATGCAAGTCTCTCATATTATGCTCTTCAAATGCTGGTATCCCACCGCTTCTGCAGAGCCGGAGCTGTGATTGCTGCTCTAGCGTCTCCACCCACTCTTATGGCGTTTTGCTGACCGCTGAAAGACAGACGCGACAGTGTAAGCTTTTTTTGTCTTCTCTTTTTAATAGTTTAATTTCCCTTTCATTTATTTCCCTTTCAATCTTACATTATAATTTTTGTGCTAGATTTTAGCACTTCCGTTCATTAAACTTTATTTAGTGTTTTACCACTCATGATGATGAGTTGTGAGTTGTGACCATGTATTTTCATTTATACAATTAGTTTTTTAAATTTATCTTTTTGCAATTTGACTTTCTTGTTTGTTTTAGCATAAACAATCATGGCGAGGGAAAATATTAAAAATTAATCAAGTTCAGTACAGATACATTGAACAGTAGAATATAAGTTAAGTTGTTTCAGTCAAAAAAATAAGACACTTAAGTAAATTCAATGATATTAATAAGCTTTAAGCTGTATGATTGCAATAGGACACACTTAATTTTTTAATTTTTTGGGTGCTATTAATTATTTGAATGAATAAAGATGAATTAATCTTAGTTTATCTGAGATAGGCTTGAGATAATCTTCATGAACTTGATGCTCTTCAATTTTTCGCAAAATTAAACTCATATATAAAAATTAAAAAAAAAAAATTTAATCTTAAAGTCAACATGAAAATTTTGATTTTTATAACTCCAATAAAAAAATTCCATAAACATAGTTAGATTCCTCCAACCAGTTTAAATTGTTTATTCTTGGTTTAAATACTATATAATATACAATATATGTAGGTGATCAAGTGAATCACACAAAGAACATAAGCTATAGTCCAAACATTTGAATAGTTTATTTCTCAAAAGATCCAGTCATTTTTATAAAAATATAATATACCTTAAAAACAATATTTACCTAAATGCTTAGTCTTAGACATACTATGCAATAAAAAGAATAAATAAATATGAAATTATATAAATATTACACTTTCTGAAACTCAATTCTTCAGTCAACCTTAACCTTGATTTTCAAAGTTAACATGCATAATATTTTTATCATTGAACAGTTTAGTGCTTGTTGTGTATATTTGGTTAAGTTTCAGAAAATAATTTATCAAATTTAATTAACATTTAAGTTGTTAAATATAAACTTAATATGTCAATAGTAAATAAATGAGAAAGTATTATAATAATGATGATATACTTCAGATATTGTAATAGCTTGGCTCAATTATTACATCTGTCATATTTATTAACTTTATATTAAAATCCTTCTTTATATTTAAAATTGGTATATAGTTGTTATTGAAATTATAAAGGTTGTAACTCTAAGACATATGAAAATAATATAATTATAACATTAGATTAAAAGTTGTGAATTCAATTTCCTCCACTGCAACTTCATGTATGAGATTTATAGATGATTCATTTTCAATTAGGTATTCTAATGTTATAGTAATTTGAGGAGTCACTATCACAATTTGAAAAATAAATAAAGTAGAAGAGAAATTGTCATAATTAAAAATTTAATAATTATTTTAAGCTTAAAATAAATAAATTATTTTGAAATTTATTGATATAGCATATGATGATCCCGATCATTGTATAGCACTATAACAATGAAGGACAATGGCTTTTTTTTAATCGATGGATTTAATTTGTAACTTCACTGAAGATACTTTCCAATGATTAAAAAACAAATTATTTAAAATGAACACATTTTTCAATAGATTATTAAGTTATTTTTCATTAGTAAAGGAGAAGGTAGGGCCGGCTGAAGCCCTAAGAAAAAGCTGTCGCTTTGGTGGGGGTCTAAAATTTTTAAAAAATTAGAATTTTTTTTATATATATTAAAACTTTAATTAAATATTATTTATAATAATATATTAAATATTAAAAAAAATGATTTAAATAATTCGCCTTGCCTTAATTTGTGTCAATATGGCCCGGAAGAAGGAGCATTGAATCACTTGGTGATTGAGCAGAGGCAAACAAGATCAATTTGCATCTCTATCAAGGGTTATCAAGTGTGCCACACACCCATTTGGTCACATGGTGGGTCCCATCTAAATATGAAAATGGTGATATTTATAGCCAATCAACGTGGTGGATCTGATGTGAGTGAGATCTGTATTCTGCATGATTAACATTGACATTAATGCGGTTAATGAATCATTAAGATAGAAAATCAGAAAATGATGAAATTGGTGAATCTGTTTTCCACTGCGACTCGCTTTCAGTCCGACAGATGCAGACGGCTTTCATTGGACTCTTGTGACCAAATGGACGGCTGAGGTTGCGTTCGCCTGTGTCCCTTTTTTTAGAAGACACGTGACACTACGTGTCATCCTCTGTATCGAGCCAGGGAAACTCGCTCCGGCGTCGCCACTTGCGAGAGAGGCTTCATTGTGGAGGTCCACTTAGTTGAGGGCTACGACGAGGAGCTCAGCTTGGATGGTGACTTAACCTGTGATCACTGGGTTCTTCGCAAGGGTATAAAATTCGATCTAGATTTTGGCCATCTAAAGATATCTCAGTTGATACAGTAGGTATCAATCAGTTAAAAAAGATTCGATCGATTTATTTAAAAATAAATAAATATCGATAGTTGACTCAATGGATATCTCGACTGATATTTATCTGATAAGGTCGAATATCGATCTAGATATCGGCTGATATTTAAAATATCTACGAATATTTATATTTTAAAAAACAGCATTTTTTATTTTTTTAAATGATTTTTTTCAAACAAAAAAGCAAAAAAAATTTAAAAAAAATTGAAGAAAGAGAAAAATCTCTGCCAACATCTCAGTTCAACCAATTTTTCTACCTCTGGTTCTTTGTGCAAGCACCATTTCAGGCATTATTCAACTGCCTAGCGAACTTTTGCTCAGTCTTTACTCTTTACTTTTTAGGGCCTCCGAAAAAATGAAATGAAATGGAGAAAGTATGATTTCACTTCTTTTTATTAGTTTGATTTAATAATATCAAACTTTAAAATTAATTTTAATAAGTAAAAGGTTGATATCATAGACAAGTTCAAAATTTAAAAGAATTAGAGTGATGGTTAAAAATTTATTTTCAGAAGTAAGAGTTCTGAATTTAATTTTTATTGTATTCTAAAGGATTACTTCTCGTAGAATTAGCTAGTGTATGAATAGAGATACTTCTAATTACCTTGAGTGAATACTTTGGACATAAGAAAAAAGTATTTTATGTCAATTTTTTAAATTTATTTTCAACTTCAACATAGTTATTAAAAATAAAATTATTTTTAAACTAGTTCTCTTTCCATTTTCTTAGGAAAATAAAAATTCCCCATCTTTCTTTGTCCAAATTTCCGAAGGCCTGCAATTTGACGAAGAACCGAATGTGTGGCCATTGATCAAATCTGGGTTGGCTAAATGGATAGATATGCACCATGTGTTAAGGGCTTATGTTAACAAGGAATTTGGGCTGGGAAATTGAATCATCTGGCAGCCGTTGGATCAATCAATAATGCCTGTGTGGAATTTAAGCATGTTTTGTTCACTGGGTATAGCTGGATTAAAATCGAATTGGCGGGGATGTGGGGCTATGTGGGGGTCCAAATGGGTCTATTAAAGACGTGAGATGCTGTATGGTTAGATGGTTTTTCCTGTGGCCCAACTGGGGTCCGTTGAATGTGTGCATATGACCCAGGTTGCTGGTTTAGACGGCCCAGATGGGTTCTAAGGTTGATTTCTGGGCCTACTAGGTTCCTAGTTTGAGCACATTATAGTCTGTAAGATGTGATATGAAGGTGAGACTCGTTGATAGTTTGATATGAGATCTAGTCACACGAGGACAATTTGAGTAACTTCCTAGAGTAATCGGGTATGGTAAAGGGGTGAAATTTGGGTTGGGTTTTAATTTGACCCGTATAATTTGACCTGAGAAATCAAGTGGATTTAGTTTTATATCTTTAAAATTAGGGTTGGGTTAGGTGGAAAAAAAAAAACACGATTTTAGATTTGGGTCGGGTTGAATTAAGCTTTTAAAAATTGACCCGACCTGACTTGACCAACTCAAAAAATTTAATATAGCATTCAGATTAAGTTAGGCTGATAATTCGGGCCAACACTCGGGTTGAGTAATTCGGGTGAGCAATTAATATCGAGTTAAGTTAGGTTCAATAATTTTTTATATAAATTGTATTAGATTTATTAAAAATTTAAAACCTGGCCCTGGCCCAACCTACCTGGGGTTCAGCCCTAGTAATTCTATAATCGGGTCTTAATGGAAAATATTTTGAATACTTACGTTCAAGTCTTGTAGCAGGTGCTTTAAGAGCTTGAAGTAGGGTTTGGTAACATCTTTCAAATATCGTCATATTCAAAGCAGGGGTCGAAATCTCGGCCCATGCGATGAGTATTGGCCGAGATATCTCGGGATTTTCATGGCTGAGATGCGTATCAGCCAGAGACAGAAAAGTTCGGCCGATACGGCCGAATATCGGCATGGGCCCAGTCGATATTGGACGAATATCGGCTGATATTTGAAATATCGGCCGATATTTACATTTTTTAATTTATTTTTTTAAAACAGCCTTTTTTTCAAATGATTTTTTTAAAAAAAGAAAAACCACTAAGATTTTCAAAAAAAAAAGAGAGGAGAGAGAAAAATCTCGGCCGAGATCCATTTCCCGAATTTTCGGCCCCTAATTCAAAGCCACACACCGTCTTTCTTAGATGTTGTCTTCCCTATGCATTTCCCTAACACGGGTAACCGGGGTGTAAATATCGGCAGATACGAAATGTATCAGCCGATATGATATGGGTTTTCAATACCTTATCATATCGGCCGATAAGTATTATATTGGTCGTACACGATAGTTCTCGGCCGATATGGTCGATATATCGGCGATATATATCAGTCCGATATCCATAATATCGGTCTTTTTATAAAAAAAAAGTCAAAATGGTGGTGGACCCGAGTTGATATCTTGGCCGATATTTTCATTTTCAATTTTTTTTTTAAAAGCTTCCTTTTGAATTATTTATTTATTTTTTAATTCAGAAAAAAATAAAAAAATACTAATATTTAAAAAAAAAATACAAAAGAGGAGAGGAAATTTTATCGGCCAATATTTGCATATCGGCCGACCGAGATATGCACCCCAAACTAGTAACGTCATTCAAAACAAATTGGTGGGTGTTGATGGGGATGGCCTCTACCCAGACCATAGCTCGTGTCGGTCTGAGTTTTCCAGACAGTCCGCCGCACAGTTGGCTTCTCGGAGGCAGAAAACATATCTTCGGCTCGGAATGTGTAACTCCTTGGATTTGCACATTTCGTTATTTGGTTTGAATTTTAGAAATCATGACAGCTTTGCATGTGATTTACATGTGAGATTCATATTCAACTTGGTCGACAACAAAATTCAGTTTGTAATAATGTGTTCAAGATTTGCATTGAGTAGAAAAAAAAAGTTAAAAGGCAATGTCATCAAACCTGACCTGACCCGTGGGTCAACTGTGACTCGGCTGAAATACAGGTCGGATCATTTTAAGACCCTTCTGGATTAAAAGTCCTTAAAAACCCTCTGCGACCTGCGGGTCAACCCAGTTTTTCTAATAAACCCGTGACCCTTTGCCTTTAAAAACCCTTGGTTTCCTTAAGTGAAGAAAATAAAGACGAAGATTTTGATTCTTTTGAGAATATAATTTTTGAGTTATTAATTTTTAGTATTTACAATTGGATTTGTGAGAAGAAAAAAATATATTTATAAAATATAACTTTAGTTAATAATTTAATATTATATTAATAGCACGGGTTTGACCGGATTTAACTATGGGTCAACGTGATTGAACCTTATTTAATTCACCCTTCGTCCAAGATAGGTCGCTCTATGGGCTGAGTTTTAAAATATTAATTAAAGGTATTAATAATATGAAGAACAAGGAAAGAGAGTGTGCCAATAAAGAAGTAGAATAATTAGGGTCTATTGGAGTGATCATTTTGATCGATGAGAATAGGCAAAATAGATGCTAAGTCATTTTCTTCTATTTTATCTCAAGCTATTTTATTCGATTTTTTTTATAACCAAGGTGTTTAGATTTCTTAGAACACTCGACTAATCCTCGAGGCATATGCGAGTCTCCTTATCCACACATACTGGATGACTCTATAGAAAGCGGTTCTTTAGAGTGAAATAGGAATCAAACTCAGAATTTCTCCTTCCTGAGGTGATTAGAAAGACCAAAGGAAGCAAGATAATGGATGGGGCTTCTTCTAAAATGATTTCTTAATATAGGCTAAATAAATAGAAATTAGGATTTTTTGAAATTTAGGAAAGAAAACTCATGCTTATAGATCCATGTAATGAGTTATTGTTTTCTAAACAATAACTGAAATATGAGATATTGGAATTTTATATGTTTGAAAAGAGAGATACGTGAATATCACAAAATATCAAGTTTATAGTAAAAACTCAATTTTTTTACTAAGCTGAAATGTTAGTTAAAAATTTTTTAAATTTTAAAAATCCAAAAATATCAAATTTTACCAAAATTTAAGCTACTGAAGATTTTTTCATGAACACTGAGTCCCTTCCCTAGGGCCAGTGGAGACGTTTTCTGCCTTGGATTGATACTTTTGATTGTGAAACCGTCTATTTTGCAAGCTTTTGGAGCCGTTTAGTTCTCAGAATGAACTCTTGAGAATAAAATATTTAAATGGCTGCATCATCTAAGCAGTAGAGACTAGAGAGAAAGAAGAATATGAAATTAGGGCTCCAACTCGAGTGTGTTCAGTCAGATTCTGAGCTGGCCCAAGGCCAAACTCGAACTCGGGTTAATCCAAATTACTCAAACTCAAGTCTAGACCGAATTGTATATTTAGATCCTGAGTCCGATTTCAAGCCCGAAATGTGTGTGTTGGGCTTCTATAGGCATAAAATAGAATTTAGGGTCCAACATTTAAGGGCCGCAACTGAAGTGGGCTCTGACGGGCTTTGGCCTGTAGGAGCCCCAGCCTGATTTGTTATTACAGGCAGGTTCAAAAATCAGCCTCAAGCCGATACAGGCCAATGTTGGCAGTGTAACGCTATCGCTCCAACTTTTTAGTCAGTCAAAAAAAAAAAATATATATAAAAAAAAAAAAAAAACTCATTTTTAATAATTCGGGTTTAAAACCTCGGACATTTTGATGCAACATCGGACCATCGAAGCCCAATTTGGATATGAATGTAATGTATACCAAAAATGTGAAAAAGGGCCCAAGATTATTTAAATGATAAAAAAAAATCCTAATTATGTAAATCACAACATAACGTCTTTTTTGAACTCTCTAAATATCCAAAATGCCCTTATTCAAAATTTTCCTATAAAAGCCTCAAATGGATAAATAAAATAAATCATATACATCCACATTAATCTCCCCAACTCTCAAATGGTTACATACGTGCATTCAAGTCTATCTTGTATTGTTAGAAAACAATTTTTTCCAAAAAAAAATTCATATTTTTTTAATATTATTAAAAAAATCAAACAAACACTGCCTGACAAAACTTCGATAGACTCTCCGGAGAAAGTTAGCTACTGCAAATGATAGAGAAGGAAGAACATGAGGGAAGATGAGTTAAAGAAAACCCTAAAACCATGGTTGCTAGCCCCAAACTAGACTTACAGAATGGCCAACGAGGGCCACGTTCTTGCCCAACATTAGGCCAAGATATCACTGATTCACTGATATGGCCACAGTGGCAAATCCCTACACATATTGGCCTATGCTTATAGGCCAATATGTATTCACATCTGTACCATTTCTTGGCAACAAAGAAACCCAAATACTTTCCTCTTCCTCTGCTTCAAGATCTTCCAATGACTGAAATCCCCAACTTGAGACTACTCTTCGTCTTCTTCCTTGATTCACCTTCCTTCAACATTATCCTCACACCATGGGGCAAGTGAACAAATGTTCCTGCAAATTCCCTCTACATTGGCCCTATACTACTATCATCAACTGCATTTATGAACACATCAAACTTCACGTACATGTCTGTTTATATTTATCCCATACACAACCAGAACTGCCTCCTCTTCTTCTCTCTTTCTTGCTTCTGTACCTCTTAGGTCTGAGAACCTTGGTTCTTATGGTGGTGTCAAGGGTCCTTCCATCCGGGCCGAAGTTTGGATTTTCTCTCTCTGCTTCAATATGTGAAGGGCGATTTTGGGTGGGATGGTTTGGGTCTGGCATTGAGCCATGGAAGATCGGCTTCTACGTAGATGTATGGAAGCCTATCAAAGTCGAGGCAATTGCTGAGCTTGACTCGGACGAGTTGGGCGTTCTCGTCGTGGAAGTAGAAGTAGGTGTCCAGCCAGGCCGGGTCGACGATTTCAGGAATGTCGTCTCTTAGCCTCCTCCAAATGGTCCAGAGCCGGTCTATGTTTGCATGATGGGCATAGAAAATTGGGTCGCGGGCGGCGGAGTAGAAGGAACCCATTTTCTCTCTCAGGCTGGAGGTTGCTTCCAACCCATGTGTGCAGAGCTGCAGAGTATTGTGCAGTGGAGATTCAATGGTTCCTTTGCTATAACCCTCTTCTCTTGCAGTACGCTTACAACCCATGAAGAGCTCCACCTTCGTTGCACCAGATACTATCTGATGGTACATGAAAACAAGGTTGGTTGCTATCTGCTCGTCAGAGCTAAGCTGAGTCTCAACACACTGAAGCTGATATCTGCCACGTGGGAGGGAAATGCCCGTACAATACTTCCATGGCTTCTATGGTCACGGTACTTTGATAGGCTCCTATATCTTCCATGGCTCAATGCCAGACCCAAACCGAGATAGAAAATCCAAACTTCGGCCCGGATGGCAGGACCCTTGACCACCATAAGAACCAAGGTTCTCAAACCTAAGAGGTGTAGAAGCAAGAAAGAGAGAAGAAGAGGAGGAAGTTTTGGTTGTGTATGGGATCAATATAAACAGAGACGTACGTGAAGTTTGATGTGTTCATAAAGGCAGTTGATGATACTAGTATAGGGCCAATGTCGAGGGAATTTGCAGGAACATTTGTTCACTTGCCCTGAAGATTAAGGTTGAAGGAAGGTGAATCAAGGAAGAGTAGTCTCAAGTTGGGGATTTCAGAATTATTGGAATATCTTGAAGCAGAGGAAGAGGAAAGTATTTGGGTTTCTTTGGTGCCAACTGCCAAGAAATGCCACAGGTGAATACCTATATAGTACTGAGTCCTGACCATATTTTTAACCCAGAGATATAGTAACAATAGGATTTTCATTTTTTTACTATTTCATTATTACTTTTCTCTATTTTTTAAAACAAACAAAAATATCCTACTGTTGCCATATATTAGTTGAAAAACGATTGATAAACACCATGTATTGGCCGGTATTTATTATTAACCTTTTTTAAAGGGTAGTAATTTTTGCTTCCATGCACACCAAATTTAAAGAAAATTTCAAGTTTGTCTTTACTTCTAAGAAAAGAGGAAAAGACATGGAATGAGGGAACGTTGGGACAAAATTGTTTTTTTTTTTTTAATTTGATGCACTATGAGAAAAATTTGTGATGCAAAAATCATAACCTTTTTAAATCCTTGCTTTCTCCAGTATCCAGAGTTATGGACCAGAGCAGGGGATTTCGTATTGCCCGATTTATCTGATATATATCGTTGATGTTGTCTGATATTGATGGTTTTAATTTTATAAAAAAATTAAGAAAGAGATTTCACGACCGCCTTTGAATATATTATTTTATATGTTAGATTCAAATCCAACTTTGAAAAATTCTCATCTAATTCATTCTCACCATTAAGATATAAATTTTTTATTCACTAATCCAAATTTAATTATAAAATTAAAACAGTTTAACAACTTATAAAATTTTACAGCCATTCATCATTGGACCCACATGAGATACTAGGTCCCTCCCTCTAACAAGGACTATCAAACCACCCTCATGGTATATTTGTGTTTTTCGTTTAAAATGAAATTTTCAATGAAAATTAATTTTTGCACAAAAACTAAGGCAGTTTTTATGAAAATAAAATGATTTTTCAATTTTTATTCAAATTTACTTTTCATTGAAAATGTGCATTGATACATAAGAAAAATTAGATTTTCTCACCTAAGAGGTCTTATCCGAAGAAATCATTTTCCTTAAAGAGAAGTTAGGAAAATTGTTTTTTCTCTATTTTCTAATGTGCAGAAACACACAAACATATCCTTGACTCAAACGAGTGAGCATACGTAGAATGCAGTCTTTACACTTGTGTCAAATATGTAGGCTTTCTTTTTGGATAATAATGTGACTTCATACGGGAGATGAGATTACTTTGGACATATATAAACCTCCCACTCCACGCGCTCTAGTTAAATTTTTGGGGATGGCCCGTTGGATTGAATGTGACTAGAACTCAAAATCCCACTTTATAAGGTGGACTTCTTGACTTTGGGTCTAACTCCTTGGAGTTTAAGTTATTTGTCATCTTGTGGTTAATTTGTAATTTAAATTTTATAGCTTTTTTAATTAGAGATTGAAAATGTATTAATTTGATAAGAAAGAAAAACCATTTTTTCTTTTTATATATACATCACTGTTCAAAAATGAGCTACAATTCAACGTCTCTTCCTATATAAAAATTTCCCGTGTCCATGACACTAGGCTTCTCTCTCTCTGCTTTAGATTTCTACATTTTGTAGGTGTATTCAGTAATGTAATCTACATTATAGCAATCATATACATATGTTTAACAATTAACAATAATTGCTATTAAAGTATCTTCTATTGATTAGCTCAATCAGACTATGTTTCTTAAATTTCTCAAATAGTGGTTATTTTAAATTATCTCTTTTGTCCCTAAACAATTGTGTCTTTTTTAGGTTTATTAAGGTTGATTTTAATAATTTATATTCATATGTGAAGAATGAAACTATATTTTTTACCTATTAATTTAATTTATTAGAGAAACAAGATCAAAGGATCACAAAACTCAAAAATATATATAGACTAAGCCCTCATTGAAATAGATCCAAATCTTGAGTGAAAAAATTGGTGTTCTAATAACCATCTTTGAAAGGTACAGAATTACAGATGACTCTAATTACGATGGCTCTCTATTGCTTGACAGTAGATGGTTCTTTGTTCTCATTACGCTGTATATTACCGTTTGATTAGCATCCTGTAATGCCATTTTACTGTCATCTGCTGCTTGTCTAATGAAAACCTTAAGTCATTTTCTCCCTGTCTTTCTTACTCAGAGTTGAATGTCCTACTGGCTGCTCTGTCTATATGGGCACCCTATATTAAAGGCTGGATTTAGTTTGGTTCAGCGAGCTACACATCGGTGGCTGGTGAGTGGTTACTGGTGCGTACTCGTCAGTGGCTGGTAGACAGGTAGGTGCTAGTACGCTATTTGTCGTGGCTTTTGACTGGTACACGCTAGTACGTAACGTCTCGGCTGGTGATTGGTTAGCGCTACTCGTCGGTGAGTGGTGCGTGGTGAGTTGGTGCGGGGCGAGTAGTTGGACAGGTTACTATCTACGACGAATGGACCACCACAATTAAAATTTACAGGGATAGTCTTTTTAAATATTAAATGCGATGTTTGTTGAACAAAAGCATAGATCGATATTATTATTTTTATATCAAACCATAATATCTTATATTATATTACAAAGTAAAGGTGTGCCATTGTTGCCGGTAAGAAATATATCAAGGCAAAAGTGTATATATAAATTCTTTTCAATCATTGTCATAAATATTGACGATATTTTTAAAAAAATTATAATTTTATCAGTAAAATATAATTATTATGTTAAAAATACATTTTTATCAGCACAAGATTGATTCTCAGAAAATTTTCGATAAAATCGTACGAAAAACACGATAAATACTAATATTATGATAATATCCTAAGTAAATTTCTGTTTAATTCCTTATTATCATTTGTATTTTATTAATATTTTTATTTTATTTTCTTATTATTTTTAAATATTACAATGAGATTTTCCCGTTAAATGCCCAGTAAAAATCGAGAATTTGAAAATATCGTGTTATTATCGATCGCCGTTAATATTCTGAGAATGGTATTTGTGACATTTACTCCAATGAACTCGTGAGAATTGGCTTGACGGTCAAGAGTCTACTTTAGATGGGACAGGTTTTAGGTTCAAATCGTTCTCAATACAAAAGTGTCACTCCTCTTATTGTTACCCAGTATGAATAAATAGAGAAATTTACACATGTCCAAAATACTCCCTCTATCCCAATATAGTTATCTCATATGGATTTTGGAATTGTTTAAAAATAGTTGTTTCATTTATATTTGAGTAACATAAAGTGTTTTGAAATGGATAAGAATCATCTCTCAGTTGCATGGTGGTTTAAAGTCAAATTCAAGTTCCTTAAAAAATACAAATGTTTAAAATGAGACAACAAAAATAGGACTGAGAGAGTATTAATTATGTGTTCTAAGAGGTCTAAACACTTTAATCTTAAAAAAAAAAAATCTACCTCAATGAAAGTTAAGTACCATGTCCCAAACTGAAGAGCTGTGAAGCCCACAAAATGTGATAATACAATTAGACAATTCCTAATCCTACATAGGAGGAACAAATCATGTCCCAAACCAATGGGCTATGAAAACCACAAAATATGAAATCAAAGTCCTTAGATGAAAGAAAAAGAGTTAAATTTAATTTTTTTAAATTTAGTTGATATTTTTATCCAAAGATTATCATTAAAAGTAGGTTTATAGCATATTGTTGTAAACCAATTCACAATTGAAAATCCAACTAATTACAATTTTGCTCATAACTTTTAGCCAAGTGCCATAAAAGTCAAACCCTAGAGGCACCATTTTAAGCTTAAAAGCCTGACATAAATAAAAATTCATGTGATTATAAATATTTAATAAGTCTCCTTTCTTTTGCATTCTCATATAAAGAATATCTTTGATCATGCAGAGGTCATTATTCCCTACCTAATACCTATTGCCAAATATTATACAGCAGAATCGATTTTATCAGCTTACTGCACTCTTTAAAACTGTTAAAAAGAAAAATATGACATGACAAAAATAATTAAATATACATTAAAATTGATGATAGATGTTAAATTTATTTAAATATACGAGTAGCTCAAGTGCTTGTGTCTCGTTTAAGAATCAATATATTCAAGTTCTTATGGTCTAATTTTAATGTGTCTTAAAAATAATATGCTCATCTGTGAAAATTTTAATAAAAGTGTATTTAAATTTTCCACAAATTACTATAAAAAAGTTGTTTAGATATCTTATTTATCATTTTTCTAAGTCGGTAGACCCACCACCTAATCTTCCTCAAAAAGTCAAAATATAAGTAATGTTGATGTTGATACTATAGCTGATGGGAAATTATCTATTGTGAATTACTTTGTTGTAAATCAAATGATTAATTTTTAATTAAACTTTTATTTATACTGTTTTTCTTATTTATATTCATTATCATCCTATCAGATACATGAATAATCAATTTAAGCAAATTTTAAAATTTACTAATCATTATATTAAATGTAAATCATTTAGACAAATTAGAAATTTATAACCATTAAAACTATTTTAGAATCACTTATTTTAATTTTTTTAAGAATGGAGGATGAACAATCACAATATCTTTTACGTGGTGGGGCCCACCAATGAGAATCCAAATTCGCTAAACTCTTTCGTTCACGGGAATTGCCGTGTTATTTTATTTTTTTACCCATATGCCGTTGAAAATATCATTGAATTTATTGTGCAGAAAAAGGATTTCATAAATTTATTAGTATTTTAAAGGATTAAAGTCAATTATTAAAGTAATTTAATATTAGGTCAGAAGAATTGACTGATTAATACATTTGAATGGATGGACCAACTCTCTTAATTACTAGAGCTAAACTTGTTTGTTCTTAATCATGACCGCATAACTTTATACGATAGAATAAGGTCAGCAACCAAGAACAACTTCAACTTAGAAAAAGATAGATTGAAATCTATTTATTATGTGTTGAATTGGGGCAAAATGTATTTTCAAAGAATTCATTAAAAATAATTTGTGAGTGTTTGTTAGACGGTCAAAAACTTGTTTGAGATGCGGATATATGGGTTCACGTCACTTTCAACACAAGAAGGTCCGCTCTCCATAATATTATCAGGTATGTTTGAATAGAGAGATTTGGACTTGTTCAAAGGATTAGAAAGTTGTTCAAAGCTTGCTTTGAGAGATTCTAAATATTTTGATGCGTAGACACTACATAATTTCTAGTGCCACTAATAATAATATAATACACAGATAAGTCTAAGAGTTAATTTGTCATTATAAATTTTTTAATAATCATCTCAAATTTAAAATGATTAAATTACCTTTAAATTTATACATACGGCATCGTCTATTGGTGACATAAAAAACTGTGTTGTCGTCGTTAGTATAACTGATGAGGATGGGTGATAGTATTGGTGTGGAATGCCCCTTCAGAGGACAACGGTTATAGCAAAGGAACCATTGAATCTGCACTGCACAAATCTCTGCACACATGGGTTGGAAGCAATCAGGGCCGACCCTGGCTATAGGTGAAGTAGACGGTCGCCTAGGACTCCCAAATAAAGAGGGCCCCTAAGTCCATAAGCTCTTTTGTTATTTATTAAATAATTAATAATGCATATAAAAGTATAAATCCATTGTTGTCTATGTTGGTTAGGGTTTTTATCTTTCATACGAGAGACCTGGTTACATTACGTATCATCTAAATAGAGCGGGCTGCCATTTGACTATTTTTAACTATTTTGAATTTAACATACTCAAAATTGGAAATTTATATATTGATAATTTTTCTACTCAATTTAAACTTAAAAAATTAAAATAATAATAGTAACAATTATAATAATAATTATTATAATCCTCATTTTATTGAGTTTAATAATAATAATAATGAAAATAACAATAATTAATTAATAACAATATTTTAAAATATATGTATCATTAAATAGAGCGAAGAGAAACCTATATTGAGTGGGTAATTTGAATTATAAATAATTTAAAGCTTTTAAAATTTGAAAAGATGAAAAAACATAGCTTTATTCATCTAATTAATGTAGATTTTATTAGACGTAATATACAAGTATAAATCATTATAATTAAGAATTTTTTTAATTTTTTTAAAAATTCAGAAATTTGAAAAATTAAAATAATAATAACATCTTCGTTTTGAATGAGAATTGGCATTAGTGTTGGACTCGAATATAATAAAAGATATAGTACAAAAAGAATTAAAGGAAATAATTTAAGTGCTAAATTATATAAAAAGAATGAATTGTTATTTTTCAAATGCATGGATTGTTTATATAATAATGTTGACTACACTCGTTACAATTACTTCTATATAAAGAAGTTTTTCAAAGTTAAAACTGATAAAATCTTATCTTCGGTTTATAATGTCATAAGAAAAATTGAATTGATTAATTATATTATCCATCAAAAAAAAAATGTTAAAAAAATTTGAATATATTAATTTAATTAGTAATTTTGCATCTGAAGATCGAATAAATTTTAAATAATATTTTGTTATAAATTTGATTATAATGTTTATTTAAATGTTTCACACTTTGATAAAAAAAAAATGTATAATTTTATTTTTTATAAATGTATAAAAGACCCATTTTCCAGAGTTCGCCTCGCTCCCTGAAATCTCTGAAATCTCAGGGCCCGTCGTGGAAGCAATCTCCAGCCTGAGAGAGAGAACATGGGTTCCTTTTACTCCGCCGCCCGCGACCCAATTTTCTATGCCCATCATGCAAACATAGACCGGCTCTGGACCATTTGGAGGAGGCTAAGAGACGACATTCCTGAAATCGTCGACCCGGCCTGGCTCGACACCTACTTTTACTTCTACGACGAGAACGCCCAACTCGTCCGAGTCAAGCTCAGCAATTGCCTCGACTTTGATAGGCTTCCATACATCGACGAAGAAGCCGATCTTCCATGGCTCAATGCCAGACCCAAACCATCCATCCCACCCAAAATCACCCTTCACATATTGAAGCAGAGAGAGAGAGAAAATCCAAACTTCGGCCCGGATGGAAGGACCCTTGACACCACCATAAGAACCAAGGTTCTCAGACCTAAGAGGTACAGAAGCAAGAAAGAGAAAGAAGAAGAGGAGGAAGTTTTGGTTGTGTATGGGATAAATATAAACAGAGACATGTACGTGAAGTTTGATGTGTTCATAAATGTAGGGCCAATGTAGAGGGAATTTGCAGGAACATTTGTTCAATTGCCCCATGGTGTGAGGATAATGTTGAAGGAAGGTGAAACACGGAAGAAGACGAAGAGTAGTCTCCAAGTTGGGGATTTCAGAGTTACTGGAAGATCTTGAAGCAGAGGAAGAGGAAAACATTTGGGGTTCTTTGGTGCCAAGAAATGGTACAGGTGTGAATACATATAGGCCAATATGAGTAGGGATTTGCCACTACGGCCATATATCAGTGAATCAGTGATATCTTGGCCTAATGTTGGGCAAGAACGTGGCCCTCGTTGGCCATTTTGTAAGGCCTAGTTTGGGGCTAGCAACCATGGTTTTAGGGTTTTCTTTAACTTATCTTCCCTCATCTTCTTCCTTCTCTATCATTTGTAGTAGCTAACTTTCTCCGGAGAGTATCAATATAAGATAGACTTGAATGCACGTGAGTATGTAACCATTTGAGAGTTGTGGAGATTAATGTGGATGTATATGATTTATTTTATTTATCCATTTGAGGCTTTTATAGGAAAATTTTGAATAAGGGCATTTTGGATATTTAGAGAGTTCAATAAAGATGTTATGTTGTGATTTACATAATTAGGATTTTTTTTTTTCATTTAAATAATCTTGGGCCCTTTTTCACATTTTTGGTATACATTACATTCATATCCAAATTGGGCCTTCGATGGTCCGATGTTGCATCAAAATGTCCGAGGTTTTAAACCCGAATTATTAAAAATGAGTTTTCATTTATTTTATTTTTTTGTATTTTTTAATTTTTTGGCTGACTAAAAAGTTGGAGCGATAACGTCACACTGCCAACATTGGCCTGTATCGGCCTGAGGCTGACTTTTGTACCTGCCTGTAATAACAAATCAGGTTGGGCCTCCTACAGGCTAAAGCCCGTCCAGCCCACTTCAGTTGCAGCCCTTAAATGTTGGACCCTTAATTCTATTTTATGCCTATAGAAGCCCTAGCCAGGATAAGCCCACAAACACATTTCGGGATTGAAAACGGACTCAGGATCTAAATATACAATTCGGTCTAGACCTGAGTTTGAGTAATTTGGATTAACCCGAGTTCGAGTTTGGCCTTGGGCCAGCTCAGAATCTGACTGAACACACTCGAGTTGGAGCCCTAATTTCATATTCTTCTTTCTCTCTACTGCTTGGATGATGCAACCATTAAATATTTTATTCTCAGAGTTCATTCTGAGTACTAAACGGCTCCAAAAGCTTGCAAAATAGACGGTTTCAAAATCAGAAGTATCAATCCAAGGCAGAAAACGTCTCCATTGGACCTAGGGAAGGGACTCAGTGTTCATGCAAAAATCTTCAGTAGCTTAAATTTTGGTAAAATTTGATATTTTTGGATTTTTTAAAATTTAAAATTTTTAACTAACATTTCAGGTTAGTAAAAAAATTGAATTTTTACTATAAACTAGATATTTTGTGATATTCACGTTATCTCTCTTTTCAAACATATAAAATTCCAATATCTCATATTTCAGTTATTGTTTAGAAAACAATAACTCATTACATGTATCTATAAGCATCAGTTTTCTTTCCTAAATTTCAAAAAATCTTAATTTCTATTTATTTAGCCTATACTAAGAAATCATGTTAGAAGAAGCCCCATCCATTATCTTGCTTCCTTTCATCTTTCTAATTACCTTAGGAAGCAGAAATTCTGAGTTTGATTCATAGTTCACTCTAAAGAGCCATTCTCTATAGTTAAGGTACAAATATCGGCTGATACATATCATATCGACCGATATATATCGGTTTTTTAAAACCGAGTAATATCGGCTGATACGATAAGTATCGGCCGTACATACCGAATATCGGCCACAATATCAGCCGATATTCATAAATATCAGTATTTAAATATATTTTTTTTTAATTTTTTTTTTAAAAGCACCGATACGGTTTTTCACGATTTTTACACGGTTTTTCGCAGTTTTTTACTGTTTTTCACGGTTCAGGGTTCACTGGTTTCACGGGGTCTCACGGTTTTTTGCGGTTTTTCACGGTTTTGCACGATTTTTAACGGTTTTTTCACGGTTCCGATATCGGAGGAGAGAGAAAATGCCGATATCGGGATGATAGATAAAAATATTGGCCGATATATCGGTTTAACCGATATTTTGACCCATGCTCTATAGAGTCATTGAGTATGTGTAGATAGGGAGGATCGCATATGCTTCGAGGATTAGTCGAGTTTTCTAAGAAATCTAAACACTTTGGTTATAAAAAAAAAAAAATCGAATAAAATAGAAGAAAATGACTTGCATCTATTTTGCCTATTCTCATCGATCAAAATGATCACTCCAATAGGCCTTAATTATTCTACTTCTTTATTGGCACACTCTCTTTCCTTGTTCTTGATATTATTAATACCTTTAACTAATATTTTAAAATTCGGCCCGTGGAGTGACCCGTCTTGAAGGAAGGGTGGGTTAAATAAGGTTCAATCAAGTTGACCCATAGTCAAATCCGATCAAATCCGTGCTATTAATATAATATTATAAATAATATTAAATTATTAACTAAAGTTATATTTCATAAAAATATTTTTTCTTCTCACAAATCCAATTGTAAATACTAAAAATTAATAACCCAAAAATCATATTCTCAAAAGAATCAAAATCTTTGTCTTTATTTTCTTCATTTAAAGAAACTAAAGGTTTTTAAGAGTCAAGGGTCATGGGTTTATTAGAAAAACTGAGTTAACCCGCGGGTCGCATAAAGATTTTTAATCTAGAAGGGTCTTAAAATGACCCAACCCGTGTTTCGGCCTGATCACGGTTGACCTACGGGTCAGGTCTGGTTTGATGACATTGCCTTTAACTTTTTTTCCTACTGAATGCAAACCTTGAACACATTATTACAAACTGAATTTTGTCGTCGACCAAGTTGAATATGAATCTCACATGTAAATCACATGCAAAGCTATCATGTATATACGCCCATGGTTTCTAAAATTCAAACCAAATAACTAAATGTGCAAATCCAAGGACTTACACATTCCGAGCCGAAGATATGTTTTCTGCCTCCGAGAAGCCAACTGTGCGGCGGACTGTCTGGAAAACTAAGACCGACACGAGCTATGGTCTGGGTGGAGGCCATCCCTATCAACACCCACCAATTTGTTTTGAATGACGTTACCAGTTTGGGGTGCATATCTCGGCAAGACTGAGATATCAGCTGACATGCAAATATTGGCCAAAAAAATTCTCTCTCCTCTTTTGTATTTTTTTTTTAAATATTGGTATTTTTTTATTTTATTTTTCTGAATTAAAAAATAAATAAATAATTCAAAAGGAAGCTTTAAAAAAAATTTGAAAACGAAAATATCAGCCGAAATATCAACTCGGGTCCAAAGACAGATATTATGGATATCGAACATATATATATCGCCGATATATCGGCCATATCGGCCGAGAACTATTGTGTATGGTCGATACAATACGTAACGGCCGATATGATAAGGCACTGAAAACCCATATCATATCGGCTGATACATTTCGTATCGGTCGATATTTATACTCCAAGTACCCATGTTAGGGAATGCATAGGGAAGACAACATCTATGAAAGACGGTGTGTGGCTTTGAATTAGGGGCCGAAAATTCCAGAAATGGATCTCGGCCGAGATTTTTCTCTCTCCTCTTTTTTTTTTGAAAATCTCGATGGTTTTTTTTTAAAAAAAATCATTTAAGAAAAAAGGCTGTTTTAAAAAAAATTAAAAAAAATGTAAATATCGGCCGATATCTAGGCGATATTCGTCCGATATTAATTGGACCCACGCCAATATTTGTTTTTTTAATAAAAAATAAAAATCAACCGATATTTGGCTTTATCGGCCGAACTTTTCTGTCTCTGGCCGATACACATCTTGGCCATGGAAATCACGAGATATCTCGGCCTATACTCACCGTATGGGCCGAGATTCGGCCCCTGCTTTGAATATGACGATATTTGAAAGACAAAACATTGATAAACGCTCGGTCTTCTAGCCTTACAAAAGTCATATTCAGCCCAGATATTACTGCACCCGGCTTTAAACGCTCAAACCAGATGTTACCAAACCCTACTTCAAGCTCTTAAAGCACCTGCTACAAGACTTGAACGTAAGTATTCAAAATATTTGCCATTAAGACCCGATTATAGAATTACTAGGGCTGAACCCCAGGTAGGTTGGGCCAGGGCCAGGGCCAGGTTTTAAATTTTTAATAAATCTAATCCAATCTATAAAAAAAATTATTGTACCTAACTTGATTCGATATGAATTGCTCAACCCTAGTGTTGGCCTGAATTATCAGCCTGACTTAATCCGAATGCTATATTAAATTTTTTGAGTTGGTCAGGTTGGGTCGGGTCGGGTCGGGTCAATTTTTAAAAGCTTGATTCAACCCGACCCAAATTTAAATCGAGTTTTTTTTTTCCACCTAACCCAACCCTAATTTTAAAGATATAAAACTAAATCCACTTGATTTCTCAGGTCAAATTATACGGATCAAATTAAAACCCAACCCAAATTTCACCCCTTTACCATACCCGATTACTCTAGGAAGTTACTCAAATTGTCCTCGTGTGACTAGATCTCATATCAAACTATCAACGAGCACCTTCATATCACATCTTACAGACTATAATGTGCTCAAACTAGGAACCTAGTAGACCTAGAAATCAACCTTAGAACCCATCTGGGCCATCTAAACCAGCAACCTGGGTCATATGCACACATTCAACGGACCCAAGTTGGGCCACAGGAAAAACCATCTAACGATACATCATCTCACGTCTTTAATAGACCCATTTGTCCCCCCACATAGCCCCCCATCCCCGCCAATTCGATTTTAATCCAGCTATACGCAATGAACAAAACATGCTTAAATTCCACACAGGCATTATTGATTGATCCAACGGCTGCCAGATGATTCAATTTCCCAGCCCAAATTCCTTGTTAACATAAGCCCTTAACACATGGTGCATATCTATCCATTTAGCCTACCCAGATTTGATCAATGGCCACATATTCGGTTCTTCGTCAAATTGCAGGCCTTCGGAAATTTGTACAAACAAAGATGGGGAATTTTTATTTTCCTAAGAAAATGGAAAGAAAAGTTCTTTAAAAAATAATTTTATTTTTAATAACTATGTTGAAGTTGAAAATAAATATAAAAAATTGACATAAAATACTTTTTTCTTATGCCCAAAGTATTCACTCACGGTAATTAGAAGTCTCCCTATCCATACACTAAGAAGCTTCTCTCTCTGCTTTAGATTTCTACATTTTGTAGGTGTATTCAGTAATGTAATCTACATTATAACAATCATATACATATGTTTAACAATTAATAATAATTGCTAATATTAAAGTATCTTCTATTGATTAGGTCAATCAAACTATATTTCTTAAATTTCTCAAATAGTGATTATTTTAAATTATCTCTTTTATCCCTAAACAATTGTGTCTTTTTTAGGTTTATTAAGGTTGATTTGAATAATTTATATTTATATGTGAAGAATGAAACTATATTTTTTACCTCTTAATTTAATTTATTAGAAAAACAAGATCAAAGGATCACAAAACTCAAAAATATATATAGACTAAGCCCTCATTGAAATAGATCCAAATCTTGAGTGAAAAAATTAGTGTTCTAATAACCATCGTTGAAAGGTACAGAATTACACGACTCTAATTAAGACGGCTCTGTGTTGCTGGGCAGTAGATGGTTCTTTGTACCCACTATGCTGGTATTGCCATTTGATTAGTCGCCTGTAATGCCATCCTACTGTCCTCTGTTACTTGTCTGATGAAAACCTTAGCCATTTTCTCCTTGTCTTTTCCACTCGAAGTTGTAGGTTTTGCCCTACCGGCAACTCTGTCCCTCTCATCCCGAGTTGAATTGCCTGATTTCAAGTCATCTTTCTGAGCTCTACTCTTAGTTGTTTTGCTTGGTTGGGCCCATGTTGTGGGCTTTGGTTGCCCATATGTTTTTGGTGATGTTTCTAGCATGTACAGATTTTGTCCTATCGCTACTTGACTCGGGCTTTGAGTCTTTTATTGTTTTCTCTGGGGGCATTCGCCCTCTTCTTTTGAATGAATACTAATCTCTTGTTAAAAAAAGAAAAAAGAAAAAGATGGTATTGTGTTATAGCGAATAATGCAAATAGAAGTTCATGGGTCTAGCATATCAAACCGTGCATTGACCGAATACAATAATGTGTAAGTATGATAAACTTTATATATAGAGTAAAAAATAAGTGGAATGCTGTAGATAGGTCACTTGGAGAGCTAAATTTTAGTTCATACATTTTTAATTTGATTATTATTATTCAATGTAACCATGTGTTAACCTCTTTCGACCCCTCCTATAACTCAACTCATTTTTAATTTGAATCAATCAATTTTGATTGAGTTAAATTTGATCACGAGTCAACTTGTGTAATTAAGTAAATAATTGAATATATATTTTGATATGTTACAAGTAAATAGTCATTTAAAAAAATAATTTTACAATACTATTATATAATCACCATAAAATATGATTTTAAATAATCATCAAATAAGGATATATAATATTTAGGTAATTCAAGCAGATCGAACTATAAAAGACATGACTCTAACCTTATTCAAATTAGAAAGGAACAACTCTAACTCGAGTTACACTTCCAATTATAACTTATCTAAATTCTAGGGTTGTAATCAGGTCAGGTCGAGTTTCTTAAAACTCAACCCGACCCGACTTAATATTTATAGAACCCGACAACCCGATCTGAAATTCTCGACCCGGCCAGACCTGAATTCTAACACGACTCTCATTTTGAATTCATTTTAGCCTAATTTTAGTCGAGTCAGGTTAACTTGTAAATTTTTTAACCCGACCTGATCCAAATTTAATGTGGATTTTGTCTTCTCAATCCGACCCTACCTGCTGACCCGACTCATATGACCCGACCCGAGTTTCACCCCTACTAAATTCTAAACTAACATATGACCACATCTGAACATAATAACAATAATGCCCTACATACTACATCATGCATGATTTTAACTTTTAAGTTTTCTAGGGCTCTAAGCAAACCAGGGCCGGCCCTGCACATAGGCGGCGTAGGCCGCCGCTTAGGGCCCACACACACATAAACTCTTTAATATATCAGTCATAAAGGTCTCCCCTGAAATCTCACTCCGCCTAGGGCGAGATCTCAGAGCCGGCCATGAAGCTAACATATGATCAGATGTAAACATCACTATATTATACATGTGTATCTCATGATTATTTTTAATTTCAATGAATATATTTCGTGCAAACACAGTTTCCTATCACAAATTTACAATCCAGTGTCGGATAATAGGACTTAAACTAAAAATAGTTAGGGTCATAATTAGGTTGGTTTTGAGTTTTAACCCAAGATTTTTTGCGTCAGATCAACTCAGCCGAAAAAAACTCAAGACCTGAGACCTGAGCCAAAATATTTTGTATAATATATAATATTAATATAGAGTTACATAAAGACTTTCGTAAATTTATTTGTTTATCTCATACAATTATATTCTATTTCTTTTATTTTGGATTTTTTGTTTTCAATTTTGTGAGAGGTTTTATTTTATTTTCATTTTTAAGTTTATCATAGATTGTTTTTGTCTCTATAGTTCAAGATTTTGTTTTGATAATTTATTAAAAATGTGAACTTCTGGAATCTGATTCATAGATCTTTAGTATTTTTTCTCAGTTCGAATTAATTTCCAAAAAGCAAGTATTTTGAATATCATAAGTTTGGTCGAATCTAAGTTAAAAAATCATAATGTTAAATTGAATTAACATAAGCCCTAACTTACAGTCCTACTAACGAGATATCAAAGAAGTGATGGGCATCTGAAAAGATGGCAGCAAGGAGTCCCAAACATATGGGACACTTCACGATTGCTGATCCAAATCCAATTATTGGACACTACCAACTGAAAGGGCGAGCTCTCGTTACACGCGGTGTAGGGCGCTGCCTAGAATTTTCAAAATAGGTCTAAAATTTAATATACATCAGGGCTCCTAGGTCTAAAATTTAATATACATCAGGGCTCCTAAGATTTTAGTGCCTCTACAGTAGGGGCCCATTTTAACAGTTTTGCCTAGAGTCCTGAGATTTTAGAGTATCTCACGGCCAGCACTACCAACCCACATTTCAAAATTCAAAATAGTTCCAAGTGCTGCATCCAAAGATCCATAATCCCATGATCACATTTTTTGTACTGAGTCTTATAGAAAGGAAATTGTGTTCCATTTTTTATACTATTAATTATCATTTTTGGACTTTTTTATTATTAATTTGTGGAATTAATCTCCTCTTTAACGTAGGATGAAGATACATATGCTATAATTCAGAAATTGATTTTTTTGGTGTCATGGAAATCCAAAAAAATCAATTTAAGATCTCAAAATCTTAAATTAACTGAACTACCATAATTCAAAAATTCATTTTTATGTCTTAATAGGTACGAAAGTGTCTTCCATTTTCCTCACCTTTAATTATCACGCTCTGACTCTTTGCTTTTAGATATGTATACAAAAGGACATAAAGACTAAGAATGGCAACTATTCACTTAAAAAGAATTTCCTTCGTTCTATTTTAATTGTTATATTTGAAATATTTATATTTTTTTTAAAAAACTCTCTATATAAAGTTAACACTACATGTGATCTCATCTATTTTCAACACACTTTGTACTACTCTAATACAAATAAGACAACTATTTTGAGACAATTCTAAAATCCATATAGGACAACTAATTTGAGACATATAGAGTATTATTTAAGATTTCCTGCACTTACTCTCTCATGCTTATTTGTTATCAAAATTTATTAAATTTTCATTGATATTTTTTTTTTTTACACAAAACAAAAATATTATATTTTAAATATGGGATAAAAGAGACCCATAATAATTAAAACGAGAAAAACAACAACTATGTCATATTCCATTACCAATTGAAACCACCCATCTATAATATCCTTTAAATTCAATGTACAATTTCAATGAAACTTTTATTTTTTATATTATACTTTTTTTCGTAATTTCATACATTTAATTTAAGGTGCCAATCCTAACACGGAAATAATCTTTTAAGAAACACGGGTTTTCCGGACTTCTCACTTTGTCCCCATCTGTTCGTAGGAAAATTTGTAAAAATCAGAAATTCAGAAATCGGTACACTGACCGGATCGCTTTTTTTTAACTACTATGTCACGATCCGACCCAACTCAACAAGATATTGTCCTCTTTGGGCCACATGCCCTCAAGGTTTTGCTTTGGGCCCAACCCACAAGGCCAGGCCTAAAAGGCCTCTTATTGAGGTGTGTTGCTCTCCTCTCTTTTAACCCCCACATCCCTCAACTGCTTGGGCGATGTGGGACTTTTTCCACATGCCCAGCAACAGCTGGGTGGGTGTGGGTATTACAATCTAGCCCCCTTAAGACCAGAGCCGTCATTGGCTCTGTCACGTCACACTGACAAGGGATCTACACAGAGAACATAATACAGAAGAGTAGAGAGCCCACACAGGCCGAGAGTGGAACTATACTTTGATACGAATTGTCACCACCCGACCCAACTCAACAAGATATTGTCCTCTTTGAGCCACATGCCCTCAAGGTTTTGCTTTGGGCCCAGCCCACAAGGTCAGGCCCAAAAAGCCTCTTATTGAGGTGTGCTGCTCTCCTCTCTTTTAACCCCCACATCCCTCAACTGCCTGGGCGATGTAGGACTTTTTCCCACATGTTACATACTATTTCACACAAGTGAGTTAAACCACTGCACCTCAATCTTTGTCAAATGTCAACCATAAAAATATATCACTAATAGCTACAATCAAGGCCGGTCTAACCATGAGGCAAGTTAGGCCTCCGCCTTAGACCTCGTTTAAAAAAAGGCCCACGGTTGATTTCACGTTGGGGATAGCTTTTGAGTTTTGGACTTTACCATTTTGAGCTCAGATTTATTTGTGGGGTAAATTTGAAGGACCCTTCTCTAATTTAATTAAATTGAAGATTTTAGATTTTTGTTTTAGCCCCTTGAAACAATATCAATTTTTTTCCTTTTCTCACCTAATCTGATCCAATGCCAACCATTACTTGTGTTAGCCGAACTTAGGGTGTAGACGTTTTAATCATTTGTCTTTTGATTATTTTATTTATTCTTTTAATTCATTTGTCTTTTGATTACTTTTTGAATTCAGTTATTTATTCTTTTATTTGGTAAATGATGATTGGTAATAGATTGGTAATACCGTAATGAAAATATTGAAACAATAGAGTTTTGAGATTTGAATATTTGAATATTGGTAGAATAATAATTGCTAACGAGTTTGAAATGGTGTTGAAATGTTGAAAATATTTGGATATTCTAGAATTACTAGAATAATAGTTAAAGATATTCTTTAAAATATCCTATAAATAATGCAGTCGAATGGATGAAGAATTGAAGAAAAATTATTGTAAATCATCATTCTCTTTAAAGAGAAAATAATCTCCTATCCAAACTTAATGACAAAATATAAATGAAAAAATCATTTTCAGTTTGAGTTTAGCTGGATATTTGAACCAGCGATCTATAAGAATTTTAGATAATTTTTTATATTATATAAAATTAAAATTTTAATTAAATATTATTTATAATAATATATTAAATAACAATAAGAAATCGTTTGAATTTTTTCCCCTTGGACCTAACTTGTGTGTTGGCGCCCCTGGCTACAATGGTTACATTACTTTCCAACGCCCAGCTTTAAATTCTTGAATCCTCGGGTGAACCAAATCTCTATTTCCATTTATGAAACTATTTTTCTAAATTCAAATTTTAATAAATATAAAGTGTTAATTATGCACTTCTTTCGTCATCATATTAAATATATATTAAAGGCTGGATTTAGTTTGGTTCAGCGAGCTACACATCAGTGGCTGGTGAGTGGTTACTGGTGCGTACTCGTCAGTGGCTGGTAGACAGGTAGGTGCTAGTACGCTATTTGTCGTGGCTTTTGACTGGTACAACGTTAGTGCGCTACGTCTCGGCTGGTGATTGGTGCGCGCTACTTGTCGGTGAGTGGTGCGTGGTGAGTGGTGCGTGGCGAGTGGTTGGACACGACGAATGGACCACCACAATTAAAATTTACAGGGATAGTCTTTTTAAATATTAAATGCGATGTTTGTTGAACAAAAATATAGATCGATATTATTTTTTTTATATCAAACCATAATATCTTATATTATATTACAAAGTAAAGGTGTGCCATTGTTGCCGGTAAGAAATATATCAAGGCAAAAGTGTATATATAAATTCTTTTCAATCATTGTTATAAATATTGACGATATTTTTAAAAAATTTATAATTTTATCAGTAAAATATAATTATTATATTAAAAATACATTTTTATCAGTACAAGATTGATTCTTATAAAATTTTCGATAAAATCGTACTAAAAACACGATAAATACTAATATTATGATAATATCCTAAGTAAATTTATGTTTAATTCCTTATTATCATTTGTATTTTATTAATATTTTTATTTATTTTATTCTTATTATTTTTAAATATTACAATGAGATTTTCCCATTAAATACCCAGTAAAAATCGAGAATTTGAAAATATCGTGTTATTACTAATCGCCGTTAATATTCTGAGAACGGTATTTGTGACATTGACTCCAATAAACTCGTGAGAATTGGCTTGACGGTCAAATGTCTACTTTAGATGGGACAGGTTTTAGGTTCAAATCGTTCTTAATACAAAAGTGTCACTCCCCTTATTGTTACCGAGAATGAATAAATAGAGAAATTTAAACATGTCCCAAATACTCCCTCTATCCCAATATAGTTATCTCATATGGATTTTAGAATTGTCTAAAAATAGTTGTTTCATTTATATTAGAATAACATAAAGTGTGTGTTGAAATGGATAAGAATCATCTCTCAGTTGCTTAGTGGTTTAAAGTCGAATTCGAGTTCCTTAAAAAATACAAATGTTTAAAATGAGACAACGAAAATAGTACGGAGAGAGTATTCATTATGTGTTCTAAGAGATCTAAACACTTTAATCTTAAAAAAAAAAAAATCTACCTCAATGAAAGTTAAGTACCATGTCCCAAACTAAAGAGCTGTGAAGCCCACAAAATGTGATAATACAATTAGACAATTCCTAATCCTACATAGGAGGAACAAATCATGCCCCAAACCAATGGGCTATGAAGCCCACAAATATGAAATCAAAGTCCTTAGACGAAAGAAAAAGAGTTAAATTCCATTTTTTTAAATTTAGTTGATATTTTTATCCAAAGATTATCATTAAAAGTAGGTTTATAGCATATTGTTGTAAATCAATTCACAATTGAAACCAACTAATTACAATTTTGCTCATAACTTTTAGCCAAGTGCTATAATAGTCAAACCCTAGAGGCACCATTTTAAGCTTAAAAGCCTGAAATAAATAAAAATTCATGGATAAATCTATACACATAGATAGTTAGAATAGTTAGTGGGCTGCTCGATTAAAAATCCACACTTTCTGCACTATTTTTTTTTTTTAATTCATGAAATGCAAAAACTCTAGTCTAATGTAACTGAATTACAAGTTACTATAATTTAATTTTAATTTTATTAATATGTATTATTTTATTAGATATATTAATCTTATCAAACTAAAGTCAAGAATATAAATATATTATAATTTGTTTTACCTAAACATCTTTGTTCCATGTGATTTAAACAAATGAAGTCAAAGGCAGAGGCTCTACTTCAATTACCTATTTTACTTATTTTAAATCATGTGATTATAAATATTTAATAAGTCTCCTTTCTTTTGCATTCTCATATAAAGAATCATCTCTTTGATCATGCAGAGGTCATTATTCCCTACCTAATACCCATTGCCAAATATTATATAGCAGAATCGATTACATCAGCTTACTGCACTCTTTAAAACTGTTAAAAAGAAAAAGATGACATGATAAAAATAATTAAATATACATTAAAATTGATAATAGATGCTAAATTTATTTAAATATACCTGTAGATCAAGTGCTTGTGTCTCGCTTAGGAATCAATATGTTCAAGCTCTCATGGTTTAATCTTAGTGTGTCTTACAAATAATATGCTCATCCGTGAAAATTTTAATAAAAGTGTATTTAAATTTTCCACAAATTACTATAAAAAAAATTGTTTAGATATCTTATTTATCATTTATCTAAGTTGGTAGACCAACCACCTAATCTTGCTCAAAAAGTCAAAATATAAGTAATGTTGATGTTGATACTATAGCTGATGGGAAATTATCTATTGTGAATTACATTGTTGTAAATCAAATGATTAACTTTTAATTAAACTTTTATTTATACTGTTTTTCTTATTTATATTCATTATCATCCTATCAGATACATGAATAATCAATTTAAGCCAATTTTAAAATTTACTAATCATTATATTAAATGTAAATCATTTAGACAAATTAGAAATTTATAACCATTAAAACTATTTTAGAATCACTTATTTTATTTTTTTCAAGAATGGAGGATGAACAATCACAATATCTTTTACGTGGTGGGGCCCACCAATGAGAATCCAAATTCGCTAAACTCTTTCGCTCACGGGAATTGCCGTGTTTTTTTTTTTTACCCATATGCCGTTGAAAATATCATTGAATTTATTGTGCAGAAAAAGAATTTCATAAATTTATTAGTATTTTAAAGGATTAAAGTCAATTATTAAAGTAAATTAATATTAGGTCAGAAGAATTGACTGATTAATACATTTAAATGGATGGACCAACGCTCTTAATCGCTGGAGCAAACCTTGTTTGTTGTTAGTTATGATCGCATAACTTTCGTGTGGATGAAGCGATGGAGAAATTATCCGTTCACGGCACATTAATATGACATTATGACCTATTAATATAAAATAATAGTTAGATTTTACTTTTCTAATTTAATTAATGATTTTTAGTTTAAATGAAATTTTGACTTTGGTTTTTCTATTTTAGTCATGAGATAATGGTAATTTAGTAATAAACTAAAAAAAAATCCATTTTTATTCCAAAATTACAATTGAGAGTCACAATCAGGTACTGAACTATCGTGAATCCATTCACAAATCACAATGGATAACTTCTAGAAGCCACGAACAGTTGTTATGGTCGTTACGTGTGGTGACGTCCTTGATGTGAATTAGATAACTCACTACTCGTTCACCCGCAACGAAGCGTGCAGTGTGCAACAACTAATCTGTTACCTTGATTATGATAACACAAATTAAATTTTTAATATCTGATATTCTGATATATAATAGAAGAAAATAATTCATTATATTGAAAACATAGTTATAGAATATAATATTTTAAAATTTTGAAATAATTTTTTTATTAATTGTTCAATCCCAATATATTGAAATTAATATCTAATTCACTATTGATTTTAATAAATTTAAATTTAATAATTTTAAGCATTTTCAAGATTACTCCTTGGTATGCTAAATAAACATATCTGATACTTATTCCAAAGTATCATAACTATGTTACTTTAACTCATGGGTTGAAATCTCGCTTTTATATCGGTTGAGAAATTTCTTTTTTTTTTTATATATAAATAATGAAAACCAATATCGAACATCGGGTTTCATCCAATATCGATAAATATCAATTAATATGTATCGTATCGGCTGATATATATCAGTTTTAAATATCTGATACTTATTAAAAAATATCAGAACTATGTTACTTTAGCAGAAGGGTTGAAATCTCAGTCTCGGCTGATAATTTCTCTCTCTTATTATTTTTTTAATTAAAACCACCGATATTAGATGATATCAACAATATATATCAGATATCACCCGATATTTGTTTCCCTGCTTTAACATTTTCTGAACTCGGGTGGGTCCCTTATTACTCTTAGAGTTTTTGCTTATATAAGTACATGTCTGAATAAAGGATGTTTTGAAAAGAGTTTAATTTAAAAACACCCTAAAACATTTAAAAAATAAATAAATATGTAATTAAAAAAAATCCACAATTCAACACTCGTTATATAGTTTTAATTTATCATTTTCAAAATTATTTTGAAAATAATTTCTATCCTTATATAAGTATAAGAAACTAAAATAGAAACTAGATGAATTAAAATTTAAAATCTTTAGTCTTTTAATCTAATGTCACAAATTTAGTGACTAAAGTTGAAAAATCAAATGATTAAAAATAGTATGTCTTTGAACTTATTTTATTTTATTTTGACAAATCTAAAGTTTTTCATTCATTTTATATGATAAAATGGATTCTGGTAATATTGAAATAAATGAAAATTTAGGAAACATTTTTAAATTAAAACAAAGGGGGCTTTTTTGAAAATAGAAATTGTCCCATACTACTCTCATCCCCATGTAGTAAATTAATGGAATCACTAGATTATCTAAAATATCAAAATCAACCTTAGAATGAAACTTTTAGCCATGTAACCAAAGGTCATCAGTTAAAATTAAAAAACCAAATAGCTCAACATATCAAATACCTCTAAATTTTAATATTTCAGTAAAATCTAAATTTTGCTTTTTAACTTTATATGATAGAACAAGGTCAGCAACCAAGATCAACTTCAACTTAGAAAAAGACAGATTGAAATCTATTTATTATGTGTTGAATTGGGGCAAAATGTATTTTCAAAGAATTTATTAAAAATAATTTGTGAGTGTTTGTTTGATTGTCAAGAACTTGTTTGAGATATGGATTTATGGGTTCAAGTCACTTTCAACACAAGAAAGTCTGCTCTCTATAATATTACCAGGTGTGTTTGGTTAAAGAAGTTTGCATCAGGGGTTGAAAATTCGTTTTCAGCCGATATATCGGCCGATATTTTTCTCTTTCCAGCCGATATCGGCCGATATAATATGGCCGATATTTCAGCCGATATTGTGAATATCGGCCGATAACGATATATATCGGCCGATATTCACCACTAGAAAGCCGATACATATCGGCCGATACAATATGTATCGGCCGATATTTGCACCCCTGGTTTGCATTTGTTCGAAGGATTAGCAAGTTGCTCAAAGCTTGCTTTGAGAGATTCTAAATATTTTGATGTTTAGACACTGCATAATGTCTGGTGGCGCTAATAATAATATAACACATAGATAAGTCTAAGAGTTAAGTTGTCATTATAAAAAATTTAATAATCATCTTAAATTTAAAATGATTAAATTAGTTTTAAATTTATACATACGGCATCGTCTATTGGTGACATAAAAAACTATGTGATGTCATTACACTAACTCATGAGGATGGGCGATACTTACTATATGTAACATTTATTGCTTATTTGATTTCTCTTTTTTTAATAAAATATAGAAAAATAGAGAAATGAAAAATGTCCAATTTTTTGAAAATAAATGTAACTTTTATTAAGTATTAGATCCTTAAAAATCGAAATTCTGATATGAATTAAGTATATCCTAAAAATTTGAAAAATGTCTAAATATTTTATAAAATATGAAATTAAGATGAGAAAACAACTAATATGAAAGTTATATTCTTAAATATTCTCCAGTGATGTTATATTTTTTATAAAATTTATAATTTTTATTTTAAAAAATTTGAGTTTCATAAAAATGTTAGAATAATTGAAAAAACACACAAACACCTTAAAAAGTACATCAATTACAATAAAAGATCTTCATTTAATTGTGAACATATTTGTGTATCGTTCAATTTATTTTTTCAAAAGAAACTCAAAAAATAGATCGCATCTTAAAAAGAATCAACTTTTATTATTTTCTTTTGAAAAATCACACAACACCCTGTACACTTTGTCAATCACATTTATACATGTCCATTGAATTCTATTAGCACAAAACAATAGTTGTTATTTTTTATTTTTTCACAAAAACCCTTAATTTCAAATTATCTCAAAGCTAAAATGCAAAACAATACATGAAAATAACTTAAAATGGTCAAATTTTAAGGGAAAAAACGTTTAAAATTGACAAATACATTTCACCATTGAAGAATAAATATGCATCAATCATGATCGATACGTATTGGTCAACTTATCGATCCATATCGCCGATATTTTAGTTGTACGACATATATGATATGTATTGACTAATATGGATAAGTAATCTAAAATCTAATACGCATTAATTGATACAGTATGTGCTAATCGATTTTAAAACAATTGTATGAAGACAACTTTCATTTTTAAAGGCACTAAATTAAACCTTTTAATGCTTTGATTTGATTTTTATTTTTCAGAGGAGTAAATAGGATAAATGACAGTAGCAGTCAAGCATAAGCGTGTGAAGGATTTGGATTCACTGATTCAGTACACGAGTGTTCATCATCCACGATTCATGAGACTTCAAGAATAGGTAAAAAAAATGAGAGATTAGCCTATGGAGCACTTAGACATAAACATCATCAAATGAAATTAAGATGGTTCATTAAAATAGTATTTCCTTCAATAATCAAATTGATTAAGTTATATTTTTAAAATCTATAAAATTTAATAATTAAAAAATAATTTAAAATAATAAAAGTTTAAGAATTTTAACAATACAACTTGATCAATTAATTATAATGATTTTCAATGAATAATATATTAAATAAATGATCATTATAGTATACTCATTATCACTCTATTTAGTAAGTATCGTAATTGTCTATAGTGATACATGGGGTTAAAAATTTGGAACCCTATACGTTGCATAGAGGCCTTTATGAATTATATTTTTTTCTCTACTAAGCCTTTTTTTTTAATTTTTTTTCAAAAAAATTTGAAAGTTTTACAAAAAAAAATCAAGAAAATTCTAAGCTTCAAGAATATGTAACTTTATCATTAGGACGCAATAATTTAGATATCCAATTTTTTTTTATTCTTACGAAATTGACAATTCAAATTATTGTTAAAAATAATGTAAAAATACCAATTTTTTTGCAAAAATGAAAAATGTAAACATTGACGTTTGAAAATGGATCGATGAAAAATTAACGAAAATCAGATTTCTTAAGCTAATAATGTGAACAAATGAAATTTGAAAAGAGATGGTTAAGGAGAGAGTAAGATTTGTTGGATATCGAGATTTGAGAACGGTTGGAAGATGAAATGAGAAGGTGCCCTGAGGTATTTATAGCAAATATTCACATCTTTGTCGACTACTTAAAAGTTGATTTTTTTTTTTTTAAAAAATCGACTATTGAAAACCGATATGCATTCGTTGTGGTCGCTACGAACTGCAATGTATCGGTGGTAATGCACCGAGTGGTGATGAGCCCACTATGCACTGATGCGATACGAAACAGAACGGTGAACATTTCATCAAAATAAATACCAACACAAGCGAAGCGTGACAGAAATACTCCCGTCACTAAATGTGGATATATCAATTACAAAAGATTTTAGTCTCATTATTTGCTTTTAATAATCCAATCTCTTACAAATAGAGAATTATGCTGTGCATGATTTTAATTTTAATAGTGCATTTCTTTTACATATTTAATAATTTTTTTTATTAATGTTCAATGAATCAAGGACCTTTAATTTGGTATGGGACGGCCCATCCAACTCTTTTCCTTCATTAATAAGCAGTAACGAAGTGATATAAGACAAGGACTATGCAACACATATCTAACAGGAATAGAATCCCAACATGCATAGAAAAATCAAACCACTTAGCATTCTTGGGTGCTATTACATAAAAATTACTGATGGCCTCAGGGTTTTAATATCGGCTGATATTTATCGATATCTATAGTTTTAATTAAAAAAAAAAATAAGAGAGAGATTTCGCAGCCTGTATATGAGTCGATTCTGAAATTTCAAACCCTTAATGGCCTAGCTTATAAGTTGAGGAAAAATATTTCATATATTTCGATGGTACAGATAAACTTGGAGACATAAGATTTATTTATTTGTAGGATTTGAAATTTATTTGAGTACAGAAACTTTTGATTTTATATTCCTTTATTGTTTACATTTTTTAACGGCTCGAAAAATGTAAATAAATATTTGAATTTTAACAATAAAGTTTATTAGACGGACATTAAAGTAAAAGATACAAAACTATATAATTTTATAATCTTTCTATTTCATCTAATATATCAAATAATAGCCTTCATTTTTTCAACTCTAGCAACCAGCCTGAGAAATTTAAATTATTTTATGAAAGGGTAGCAATTTTCCCACGGGTGTTTTGTATAATCAAACACGGGTTTTCCTATACTGTCCATTATACCCTTCACCTGTCGATTTCAGTGATCCGATTTCATGATTTGATTAATTATCCCATTTACTGTTATGTATGAAAAAAACAGTTTCAATTAAATATATTTTATTGATCCGGTTAGTGGACCAATTTTTGATATTTTTTTTTTTAATTTTTGACATGACCAGAAGAATAGAGTAGAAATTTCACAAAATCCTATTTCTACTTATACAGACACCGGTGGGAGGATTGAAAACCTTCGTTAAAAAGTCCCGAAGCACAAGGTCCGTGACATATGAGTGTGGGTCCCACGAGATCAAAATGGTAATACGACTCTGAACGGTTATCCATGCTACTCATTCTTCTCCTTTCCGCTTCCTTTTATTTGCATTCATGCACTTCAACCACTTCCAGTCGGTACGTCCACCCTTTCTCTGTTTCTCTTCCGATTGCATTTTCTTCCCGTCTATCAGACCGAAGATCCAAACTTCTACTGTAGAAGTTTGGACTCTGATATCCAACCATGGCAATCGGAATCGGCACACAGATTGAAGGAAAGTTGGATCTAGATCGAGTCTATCAAGTTTGGTGCATCGGAACGATCGATTCGAAGGCAGACGAACTCCGATTCATCTCTGCTTCTGTCAAATCCGATCTCGAGAAGCTTACTGAGAAATCTCCTTTTAAGGTACTCCTCGATCCCCTATCTACTGTATTCTCTTTTTTCTCTCTGCATTTTTGTTTAATCGGTGGATGTTCGTCGATAAAATAAATGATCTGATGCTAGATGCTAATAAAGAGTGACAAAACGAACAATCTCATAAATCTCAAAGTGAAAAATTCAATCGAATCATGGCTCGCCGGAAAGTCTTTGGTTCTGTGATCTTGGAAGAACAATATCTAAACCGTAGGGGAATGCTTATGAATATTTTCGGCTCGTTTCACGATCTTTAGCTTTAGAACTGAATTACTTCTTTGTATTTATTTGAGAAGAACTTTCAGATTAGTAAGTCGGAAGTTTGATCTGACGGATATAAGCATCAATAACTTCGAATACACGCTTGGGCCAATAAAACCTTACGTCCTTACCGATGGGAGAGAGAGTTGGAGAGGTGGCTGTTCGATTGTGATTTGTTTGTATGAGGACAAGTAAAAGCATGGAAAATATCAAAATGAAAAATTAATATAGGAAATTGAGTTTAAAATTTGATTAGTGCGTTTGAGATGTTTGATTTATTCTTATTGTAGTAATAATAAAACTAAATAAATTCATGTGAAGTACTAAAAAGAGAAAAAAAAATTAAGATAGATTTGGGAATTTTGGAAGAATTTAATCTAATTTTATAGTCCCATCTCAATTTAGTTGTCTTATATGGATTTTGGAATTGTCCCAAAATAATTGTCTTATTTATATTTGAGTAGCATAAAGTGTGTTGAAAATGGATGAGATTATATAGAGTGTTAGACTTATATAGAGAGTTTCTTAAAAAATACAAATGTTTCAAATGAGACATCTAAAATGTGACGGAGAGAGTAATAAAAATTATAAACAGGTGATCATCAAATGAATTTTAGATGTTTAGCTATAATATATTTTTATGTTGCATCAAAAGAATAGTATTTTTTTATAAGATTGGTTAAAAATAGAAAAAAATGAGATTTAATTTGGTTAGTTTAATAGGATAATGATTAAAATAAAATATATAAGAAATAATATTTTATTTGAAAAGCTTAATGAAAAATTATCCTCCATTTCTTTGCATATTTTCTGAATTGTTGATTTTTATATTGTTTGAATTGAGTGAATCAAATTTGTAATAAAATAAATTTATATAGATTTATATTTTTATAAAGATTTGCATTTTTTACTTTCCCATTTGGGTGAGGATCGCAGATTTTATATTATCATATCAAAACAATCAAGAATCAAGTATAATTAGTGAATTGTGGTTGAGATTGCTTTTCTTGTCTATACCTTTTGAAGACAAAAGTATAAAAAGATCTCAATCTTAAAACTAAATCGAAGTATTAAATACATCAAAAATTACAAATTTAAAAAAGAAATGTTGACTCGGTGACGAATAAAAACATTGTAATTAAATTTTCTAAATTTCAAATCAAAGTGCTAAATCGAATCCGTGGCTTCCCATTAGAATTAAGAGTGATTTGTGCACGGTGGTAAACTTGGGGTGCACAAATCACTTCACAAACTAAACAGTTTTTAATTTTTACATTTAGAACTTATTAATATTTTAAATACTACGTACTTTGACTCGATAATTATATTGTATTTCAACACACCACTCATTAGCCATTACTGCTCTCGTGTGAAATAGGCATTCCAAACCCAAGTGGATTCATGCATCGTATAAAGATATGGTTGGAGAGAAATCCGTTTTGAAACTTTTACAATTCTTTCAATAGTTTGGTAAATTGTAGCACAACAATCCTTCTAAGGACATTTGTGTTTATAGGCATGGATTTTAACGTAATGTCCATTTTGCCCTTCATCTATTGTACCGAAAAAGTTTGGAATATCAGAAATCGACTCACCAACCAAATCCCTTACTAGTTTTTGGCAAACCGATTTTCTATTCACAGGTGATTCGGAGAGCCAAGTTTACTGTTCACATTTGATTCAGAGAGCCGATTTTAGTGTTCACGAGTGATCGGGTGAGCCGATTTTACGCTTAGCAAATCGATTTCTGCATTTATATTGTTTTACGTTTTTCGTATATCAGGTGAAGGGCAAAATAGGTATAATGATAAAACTCATGTCTGTACACATAAAATGCAAATAGAAGAATCACTCACCATATATAATCTCTACTACCCAATAACAGAAAATGCTAAAATTGTTAATTTTGTAAAATAATAGAAAAATAACTGTTATATAATATAATTGGGGGTTGGTGGATCTCATCATCTTGAATATATGATTGTCGAGTATCTTAAAATAAAAATTTAAAGCAAATATTTCTTTTTAACCATAGATTTAGCTCAATCAAAATCAACGGTGAGATCAATATTAATTTGAATGCATTTTAATCAGACGGCGGACAATCAATTTTGACTTTAAGTTTTTTTATACTTATATATTTGATAAGATAAAACTTACTATCTGTAGCATGTTGTACGTCAAAAATCTGACTTTTGCTAAAGGTGGTAGATTATGGGATCTACAGTAACATGCTAACTTAGGCAGCTTATAAACAAATCTAAGAACATAAATCTAGTACTATAATTAGAAACGCACACAATTCAGTACAAGACTCTAGTGTCAGTTTACAAGTTACCAAATAAAAAAAATTGAATTAAACATCTAAATAATTTAAATTACACTAAGAAACTAATTTCATTCGACTAAACAGCTAATTGAATTAACAAGCCTGACATTCCTCAAATAGCAAATTTGAAATGGGGGCCTAACATGTGACTTGAGGAGTTGTACTGAGACCTCTCAAGTCTCAACTTAGATCAAAAGGTCGGCTGTGTTGAATCATATTTGGAATTTTGGATAATTTAACCTTCCAAAACGTAAGCAATATTGACCTAATCGAAAGTGGAAACCGAACCCTGTATTCCTTTAATTTATTGTATGATGCCCACCGAATCCTAGGTATCAAATATAGTTCAGGTTGGTTGGGAATGACGAAATAAATGACATCACGACCTCCACTTACAATGATGTTTACTTCGGAATGACGAATTAAATGACATCACGACCTCCACTTGCAATGATGGCCACTCGCTACCAACCTTTGTATTGGTCCAATACACATGATATTAGGCTAATAATTTTTTTAGTGACTTCAAAATATCTTTTTAATATATCTATTTCTTTTGTAAAAAGTAACTTTATGAGAAAAATAATGTTGAAATTTTTAAAATCAATTTTGCATTGAGTTATGAAGATTTGATATTTTAACTATTTACACCAAAATGTTTTTTTTTTTTCAAAATAAATAAAATATTTTCTTGATAAATTAAGAAAATTTTACCTTTTTTATAATTTTAATGTAGATTCTAGTTCTATACAAAAATATCACTTTTTATATTTTTTATTTTACAACAAAAAATGATAAACAATCTATCAAATTCAAAATACATTGATTTGGATTTAGATAAGTTTCTCCTCTTTTCATTATCCTTGGGTCTATTTTATACACCATTAAGTAGAGGAGATGCAAGACTTCTAAATTACGAGATTTTGAAAAAGTATGATCCTTGTTCCTTAGTGGCGTTTGTTTGACTTAAAGTTTTTTGGCAAATGAATAATTAACTAGGCCCAATTAGGGATAAAAATCTCGGTATCTGACTGATAAATTTGTCTCTTATTTTTTTTTACAAAAACAACTAATATCGGCGATATATATTGGATATCAATCGATATTTTATTGGCCTAGAAGAGAGCCGAGCTCAAATGCAAAATCATGCTGGTCAGGTGAGTCCAAAGCGGACAATATCTTGTTGGGAGAATTAGGTCGTTACAAGTGGTATCAAAAAATGGTTCAACTCTCTTCCTGTATGGGCCCTGTGTTGTAATTGTATCGAGGACAACTCTGTGGATAAAGTGAGGTGGATTGTGATGCTCGGGCCAAACAACCAAGCCAAGGCGTCCAAGTCCAGCAGCTGCTGGAGAGTGCAAAGAAAAGAGTGCCGGGCGTGTGGGTGTGGGAAAAAGTCCCACATCCCCAATCAGATGGAGATTTTAGGGGTTTTTAAAAGGGAGCACCCCTCCACCTACTCACAACTCGTTTTGGGCCTCGAAGTGAGCCGAGCTCAAATGCAAAGTCGTACTGGTCTTTTTGAGAGCAAAGCGGGTAATATTGTGTTGGGTCTGGACAGATTATTACAAATAGTATCCGAGCAGGTTCAAACCTCTGCTTTTGTGGGCCCTCTGCCCTTGTGTTATGGCCGAGCCGATGATAACTCTTGACTTAAGAATGGTGGATTATGACACTCCTGCCCACCTGGGCATGTGTGAAAGAATCCCACATCACTTAGGGAGGGGATGTGAGGATGGGATTTAAGAGGGGAAAGCTCCTCTTTCAAGCAAGAGGCATTTTTGGGCTAGGAAGTGAGCCTGACCCAAATGCAATACCGTGCGAATATGGTGAACCTAAAGTAGACAATATCTTTCTGGTCAAATCGGGTCGTCACAAATGTTGTGACGCCTTTGCCCAAATGGCCAAGCCTCGTAGTAGCTGTAGAGTGCAGAGAAAAAAGACTTGTGCGTGTGGGTGTGGATGTGGGAAAAAGTACCACATTGCCCAGAAGCTGGGAATTTGGGGGGTTTAAAAGAGGGAGCACCCCTCCACCCAAACACTACGTGTTTTGGGTCTCACACTGAGCCGAGCCCAATATAAAGTCGTAAAGGGCTTTTTGAGCCCAAAGCAAATGATATTGTGACGGGTCAGGATGGGTCGTTACAAATTGTATCCGAGCAGGTTCAAACCTCTGTCTATGTGGGCCCTCTGCCCCTTTGTTGTGGCCGAGCCGAGGACAACTCTCGACTTAAGAAGGGTGGACTGTGACGCTCCTGCCCACCTGAGCATATGTGAAAGAATCCCACATCACCTAGGGAAGGGGTGCGAGGATGGGATTTAAGAGGGGAGAGCTCCTCTCCAAAGCAAGAGGCCTTTTGGGCCTGGAAGTTGGCCGTGCACAAATGCAAAACTATGTGGGTCAAGTGGGCCTAAAGTCTACAATATCTTGCGAGGGGAATCGGGTCGTCACAAATTGTATTAGGGAATGATTCATCCCTCTGCCTGTGTGGGCCCTTGTGTTGTAATCAAGCTAAGGATGACTCTCGGCTTAAGTGGGGTGGATTACAACGCCTAGTCGTCCAGTGGCCCAACAGATGTTGGAGAGTGCAAAGAAAAGAGAGCTTGGCATGTGAGTGTTGGAAAAAGTCCCACATCCCCCAAGAGATCGAAATTTCAAGGGTTTATAAGAGGGAGCACTCCTTCTCTTAATCACAACACCTTTTGGGCCTAGAAGTGAGCCGAGCACAAAGCAAAGTTGTGCAGACCTTTTTAAGCCCAAAGTAGATAATATTGTGCTAGGTCAGGACGGGTAGTTAGAGTACTCCCGTCCATTTTGGTGTGATCTCAAATTAACTTGTATAATCCATTTTTAACATGTAATTGGCATAAAATTAGTTCCAAGATTATATCTAATCTTGTAGATGAACATCCCACTAAACATCATATCATCTTTTCATGTAGATTAGATATGCTGATTGCCATGGGTCCCACTCCAAATTCGAGCCATACTCAACACTTCCGTGGTCCTTATCGTATCATCCTTTTTTACTTTTGCCATTGTAATCCTCTACTACTCAGTCTACAACGTCGTGTCATTTGCAGTTCTTGTCTTGGCCAGATTGTCGTTATCTTCTCCCACTTGTCTCTGCACTTCTGCGGATCATGTTCTCAGTCTTGCTCTCTGTGGACGATGGCAAATTTCTCTAGTCTAGCATCTATTTCTCTTAGTTTTGATCGGATGTGGGATTATTTACCTTTACCATTTGCATGTTGTAATTGTTCTCTATAAATTAGCCAAATCTGGTCTTCCACTCAGACCTGCGTAGTTGCCTCAATCTTTATTGTCTGCAGCAAGGGTTAAAAAAATGCCAAAATCGATATCTCGGCCGATAATTTTCACTCTCCTCTGATATCGGGATTTCTCTCTCATCCGATATCGGAACCATGAAAAAATCGCAAAAAACCGTGAAAAATCGCAAAAAACAGTTAAAAACCGTGAAAGCCGTATCGGAAGAACCGTTAAAAACCGTAAAGAACCGTTAAGAACCGCAAAAAACAGCAACAAACCGTGAAAAACCGTATCGATTTTTTTTTTTTTTTTAAAATAACTTTTAAATACCGATATTTATGCATATCGGCTGATATGGTGACCGATATTGCGGACCGAATATCGGCCATATTGACCGATATTCGTTTTGTACGGCCGATACATATCGTATCGGCCGATATTGTTCGGTGTTAAAAAACCGATATATATCGACCGATATTTCGACCTTTGGTCTGCAGATTTGTTTCTTGCCTATCTCTCTCTCTCTTCGTCTGTGGTATCGCTTCTCCTTCAATCTATCCAAGTCCAAGTTGTAGCATTTTTTCTACAAAATTCATCCTTGTTTCTTCAGTCTTCTCAATAACCTTTTGGTCTCCTATTGTCTTCTCTGGCCCAGATCTGTCCGGTTTCACCTCATCCTTCTACTTCACCGAACTCCTGTCTTGGTTATTCTCTTCGATTTTGTTGCTTCATTTTATTCTCAGCTGGACCTCTATTGTCTCTACTCAGGCCGGCCCTGGTTATAGGTGGAGTAGGCGGTCGCCTAAAGCCCTTAAATAAATAGGGCCCTCAATTCCATAATCTCCTTTACTATATGTTAAATAGTTAATAATGTATAATTAAAGCACAAATTCATTCTTGTCCAGTCGGTTAGAATGGTCTTTTTATAAATACGGGACCTAGGTTCAAATCCAGGCTACGTGTAATAATAATAATTTTTTCCATTTTTATTGAGTTATTTAATAATAATAATGAATTGATACTACTTGAAATCATTTGACTATTTTTAACTATTTCGAATTTAGAACATTCAAACTTGAAAATTTATATATTGATAATTTTTCTGCTCAATTTAAAGCATAGGTTTCTTAAAAAATTAAAATAATGATATTAACAATCATAATAATTATTATTATAATCTTCATTTTATTGCGTGTAATAATAATAATAAAAAAATAATTTTAATTAATAAAAAATCTTTTAAATATATCTATCATCTAAATAAAGAGAAAGAGAAATCTATATTGAGTTGATAATTTTGAATTAAAAATAATTTAAAGCTTTTAAAATTTGAAGAGATGAAAAAACATAACTTTATTCATTTGATCAATGTAGATTTATTAGAAGTAATATATAAGTATAAATCATTATAATTAAGATAATTTTTAATTTTTTAAAAAATACAGAAAAATTGAAAAATTAAAATAATAATAATATCTTCGTTTCAAATGAGAATTTGCATTAGTGTCACACTCGAATGTGATAAAAGATGCAGTACCAAAAGAATGAATTGCCAAATTATATAAAAAGAATGAATTGTTGTTTTCCAAATGCATGAATTGTTTATGAAATAATATTGATTATACCAATTACAGTTACCTATGCAGAAATTAGTTTTTCAAATTTAAAACTGATAAAATCTTATCTTCAGTCTACAATGTCATAAGAAAGATTGAATGAATTAGCTATTTTATCTATTGAAAAATAAATATTAAAAAAACTTGAATATAGTAATTTAATTAGTAATTTTGCATCTCAAAATAAGAATAAATTTTAAATAATACTTTGTTATAAATTTGATTATGATATTTTATTTAGTTTCACACATTGTAAAAAAAAATTGTATGATTATATTTTTTGTGAGTATATAAAGATCCCATTTTAAAAACTCGCCTATGACCCCTGAAATCTCAGGGCCGGCCCTGTCTCTACTACTGCTAGCCAACTCTTTCCTTCGCCGCCTTCTTCATTGGATCTTTGCTTCTCTAGGTGTCTGTCTTCTTCTTGGATTTCGATCACTCCACCCAATTCCCTGACTTTGTGCATCTTGGATTCGTCTCGGTTGCTGTTTTACTCAGTTCTTGTCTTCGATTTCTTCTCTGATCTACTACTTCTGCAACACATCTTGATTGGTGATCTGTTTTTGCTTTATTAGATGACATTATTCCACCGGTGAATTGAGATACCATGCCCAGCATCAGTTAACCAATGTGAGAAATCCCGAGGCCACCCCTTATACTCTTGTGTGACGCATTTTGGGCCGGGCCATGTGGGCCAGGGTCCCAAGAGCAAAACAGTGCGGGCTCGCTTGTGTGCGAGGCCCAGAGCAGACAATATCAAACTGAGTTAGACCCTAAACCTTGTTTTCCGGTCGGGTCGTTACAAATTTGGTATCAGAGCCGCAGTTCTACACTCGGATTATGTAGACTTTCCTCCTTCCCTGGTGTTGTTGAGCTAGGCCGGGTCGAGCTAGGGGCGGCTCGAGGCCTTAGGGGGGTGATTGTGATACCCTGCCCAGCATCAGTTAACCGATATGGGAAGTCCCACATCGGTAGTGAAGGATGGTCGTTTGGGGTTTATTTGAGGCCACCTCTTATACTCTTATGTGAAGCGTTTTGGGCCGAGCCATGTGGGCCAGGGGCCCAAGAGCAAAACTGTGCGGGCTTGCTTGTGTGCGAGGCGCAGAGCAGACAATATCATATTGAGTTGGACCATAAGTCCTGTTTTCGGATCAGGTCATTACATGAATTGTCAAATTAAACAAATTCAATCTCAAGTGAAATCTACTTGAGTTTGAGAGTGGGTGGGGATGAGGGTGGGGGTATTAAGATATTCTTAATATTATGATTGTTTGTAATAAATTTAAAGATCTCTTAATTAGAAAAGTAATATTTTGATGTACTATATGATAAAAAAAACATTGAGTAAATTTATTATCCCTTTCTTTTTTTACCAAATATGAGACTTATAAAAAGCTGTAATTCAATTTATAAAAATTACTTTGTTCTTTGGAAGTTAATCTTAAGCGAATATAATTAAGTTTTAAGGATTTTGTGACACAATTTAGACCATGGAATGATGTGGAGTCGAATAATTAAAAGTAAAATAAATAAGTATTTAAATTACAATTAGAATTTAATTTTATTGAATATATATAGTCACTTGATTTAGATTTAAGTAAAATAGTTGGATTAGAACTATATATTAATTATCAGTAATCTTCACTTTAATGTATAAAGATTGATATATTCATTAAAATATGGGAAATGATTAGTGCACCCCCATTTTTACCCAACGTGCACTTTCTATAAGTGAAATGTCAGTTTTACCTTCAATGAGAGTGCTTTACTGAAAAAAGAAAAGAAAAATTAAAGGCAAAACTGATATTTTACTCATAAGAAGTGCACCTTCGGTAAAAATGGGGGCGCACGAATCATCTCACTTAAAATATATATATATATATAACTTTTCAATCATAATTTTTTATAATAGTTTTTTATTATTAAAATAGATGGTAGCTACCTCGGCTTTCTTTCTCTCCAGTTGTCGAACAACTTTTATACGTACTATTTTGTCATTTACGCAATCGGAAAGGCTGGGTAATTTATTTGTAAAGGGATGATCTGACAGCTACATTTGGCACCTAGTGTGTAGTCTTTTCTGACCTTTCTTGCTGTCGACTTGGGCCCATTTTTTAGCTTCCGACAAGTTTGGTATAGTTGGGGAGGATAAGTAAGTGAGCCGTTATCCGTTGGCCAACGCAACATTACGTGTGAAGGACAAGGTCCTTTTTAAGTCTTGGCGTTTTGAGTGTGCCCATCTTTATCCGAAAAGATGATCTGTACGCCATTTTTTTATATATTAAATTAGATTAGATAAATGTAATATTTTAGAATTTAAATATTTTTTTTAATTTATCAATATATATACTTTTAAGTCCATACATATCAATTGTACAATTATAATATCAATCAATATTTATGATTATTAATTTTTTTAAAAGCATCATATTTTTAATAAGTTCAAGTCAATATCTCAACTGATATTTGTCTATATTAAATTATTATCAACTTATTAATCAATATTTAATTTTTAATTTTTAATTTTTTAAAAATAACTATGTTTTTTATTTTTTTATTGTTCAATATGTTAAAAAAAGAAAGAAAAAGATACCGACTCATTTCTCATCCGTCCCGATTTTTTTACTCCCACTTGGAATAAGCAAATAAATTTAAAATTTAAATGATATTCATGACCTAAAATTTTGCACCGGTCCAACTCATTCAATATTATAAAAGTGGGTGATCTTTCTTATCGACATTTACCATTACAATTTTTTATTATAATATAAATGCGGAAGAGTCCCCCTTATCTATTACCATCCAACGAGACGTTGAGTGAGAAGCAGGCAAAGGGCCCACTTGGGTTCGTAGTAATCCAAAAGACTTGGTAAGAAGAGGAGCATGTCGAGGTTAGCGAAAGCAACATTGAATAAGTGGGGCCCATTTTCCCTCCGGTCTAAGAAAAGCTGTCTACGTAGCTGACCGGATAAGGATGACTGACTAGGATTCCATTAGCAATAAAAAAAAGGCACATTAAATTAAATGAAAAAGTTATGGCAGACAGGGTCACAATTTCTTTCATTCCTCCAAATTAATCTATTACCAATTTTTACAGTGAATTTCTATAAGATTTTAGTTCATTTCGACTAATCATTATTATTAAATTGAGACTAAGATCTAGCACCATCAAATTTTTAAAACATAAAAATTATAGTTTTGAGTGACATATCCAAATTAAATTTAGTTGGCCATCAATCTAAACACAGACCTATCTCATAGATTCATTTCTATAATTAAAAGTAATTTCTCTATCTTATTTTAGTTATTTAATTTGAAATATTCATATTTTTTAAAGAACTTTTTATATAAAACAAATATTTCATATGATCATAGTCATTTTAAATACATTTTATATTATTCCAATATGAATAAGATAATAATTTTAAAATAATTTCAAAATCTATATTAAAAAATTAAATTGAAAAGGAGGAAGTAGATTAAAAGAAGAAAATTTACATAAATTTGTTTTCTCTACAATGTTGGTAAGTGGAATACAATTTGCAAGTGTACTTTGACTACGAAAATTGTTCAAATTCCAAGTAATGAACAAAGATGGAATCGTCAGTCTAATCTGATACAGCTGTATGCCTGAATTAGGCGACTAATAGACTGTTGGAAAGAAAAATTTAGGGTGGAAAGAAAATGCCACTTGAGACATCTTTTTCACATTTTTAGAATTTTTCTTAAGTAATAAGTGTCTCTATTGCTAATAAAACAATCAGTCAATAAAAATAGATATTTAGGGTTAAATTTTATTTGGTCAGATATTAATTTTTTATTTTAACTTTTTAAATATTAATGAATCATCCCATTAAAATTTAAAGGCAAATATATAATATTTGAATTATCAAATTAATAATGAAATTATATATAAATTCATATATCACCTATTAAATGACCTAAAATTATACTCCACGTGATTTTTTATTCTCATATATTTAATTGAAATGCAATAGAAAATGGTATGAGTATGATGGTCAAATTTTAAGTTCTAGGGTTCATTTATGTATTGTGATAATAAATATAACTATTGATTTATTATATTTAAAAATATAGAAAATGGTCCCACGAGGTAAACATGGTTTCGAATATCGCGATATTCCCATATGTTACCCACTGGCATGTACTAGTTGTCCCTTTTTTAATTTTTTTTTAACTGCACAGTTGAGTCTTAAATGGTCCACAATGGTAACAAATATCATGATAGTGGCATGCAGTCATGCACTAGGTTCATCCCTTCTTTTCTTTTAATTTTACAGTTCAGTCAAATTTTCAAATGAATTTTAAATTTCATATATTTTAATAAAAATATAAGTTACATGAGTAAGATTTAGGTGAAGATTTAGTCTCCAATAGATGGTCTTGATTTTGTAATTTAAGTTACTCATTAAAATATATAAGTTGTTATTTTAGTTAAAATTAAAAAAAATATATAGAATTTTGTGATTGCTTTTTGCTAAAAATGATAAAAAAACGCAGTTGAAATTTAATTATAACCATAAATGTCACCATAGTCCCATTAACACAATTGAACACGGCATTTTCTTCTAGAAGTTCATGGCCTTGCACGCAAGTAAAAGTTGTTGTAAGTGATCCTATATTTTCTTTTCCACCAAGTTTCAATATCAAGAGTGTCATTTAAATAAATTTTAGATTTTACTTGAATGAGAATTATAAGAGCCTGGATGGATAAAATGTGTGTAATTTATACGTCAATCGATTATATTTTATAATCTATTTTCTTTTGTATTATACATGAAAAACTGTACAAAATTTAACTATAAAACCTTCACAAGTAATATCCCACTTAGAATCCATTTAGAATACGGTAGTTTAGCAGTGACTTTTGATATAAAAACAAAAAGTCCCAATGGGTTGCGTGAAGGGAAAACAGTAGTGGTCGATGAGGAATGTGCGGGTCAGATGCAACTACATTGTGGTAACTATGACGACAAATATTAGGGACGACATTTATGTCCCCGTCGCCTCAGTAGTCTCATTTGATACAACTGTGCTGGAATCTACATTTTTATGAATTCTATTGTCCATTTGACTCTTATGATAACTCAGGCAGGTCTGGCAGACTGAAAAGTTCAGATATTCTGAGAGGCCATGTTAAGTGATAGGCTCTAGCTAACAATTACAAAATTTATATGTATAGATAGATTGATAGATTCTCATGAGCTCTATCATACTAGAAATGACATACATTAAATTGTGTGAACTTTTAATTTTTAATATTAAAATAAATTATTAGATAAATATTTTTATATCATAATCAATTTAAGAGTGATAATGCAACAAATAAAAATTATAAACAGTTGGATTGGAGGTTTTTTTCTTAAAAATAATTTTAGAGGATTAGATTTGATATTGAGTTTGTCCGGTATGGTGCCTTTGTGTTTGGGATAAAAATTGTCTAAATATTCTATAGTTTCACAATTTAACCCTCATAAATTATATTATATCTCACTTCGCAATCTAATATTCTTTCAATGGTCGACTTTTCCTTGTGATGGTGATTTGTTGCCTCTTAACCTTATGCATAGGAGCCATCTCTAGTCTTTTACTCACATGAACAAATCACTTCAAATGTATTTTTTTTTTCAATTTGTCATCTATTATGATTATTTATAAATTATCCCTCGTGTATTGACTTCTAAAACTATTCTTAAAGGTTTACCCACTCATTTAACATAAAACACACATCTATATAATCTTAATTTTTGTTTATGAGTGAAATCTTTAAAAACCTATATTATTAAAATGTGGATGAGGGAAAATCCATTTAGATTGGTTCTCAAAGTTGATATGAACTTTCAATTAAACCCCTCAAATGTATAAAGAGTTGTTAGGTTTGACCTTTAAATTTAAGCAATAATTGAATCAAAGATAATTCTTGAAAGTCTGCAATGATGTGTAGTATACCAGTTCATAACAAATAATTTCTCATCTCGATAAAGTTTCTATTCGATGATTTGATATTCAAAGTTTTGATGAATACTTGACATTGATTTATCATTCCTATAGATGAAGGGATAGGTGCAAACACAACATTCAACTTGTGATATGAGGTCCAAACTATGGTTTAAATCCTAGGTATGGCCAAAAATATCACGTTGGTCCATTGTGATCAATTGTGCCAGAGTGACATTCAGAAGGTAATTGAACAATAAAATTTTATCATCATGGGAAATATTGGAGACAAGGAATTTAAAGATTAGTAAAAGAAAGACGTAATGCGTATAATGCACTTTAATGGGAGCAGGGAGGAAGTGATCAAAATTAATAATTATCTATTGTCCCATTATGGTAAATTGATACTATGATTTAATCATAAAGATAAATAAATTATTTGATTGGATATAACTAATGGAATAGATGTAGGATATTCATATTGGGGTTCTTTATAATAAGAAACTACCAATAAAAGTTAAAATAGGTGACTACATGGATTGTGATTTTCACTTTTATGAATTAACGAATACTGGTGTTTACACATGTTAGACGCATGGGCCTTATTTTATTTGCTTCAGTTTTTATTTGATTAATTGAACATTTATAATTAATAGTTGATTTCTTTTTTATGATTGAAACTTTTTATAAATTTTAAGAGATTTGATTCCTTTAAACTATTATCATTGGCAATTGTGGTGTGAGGCTGTGAGCATCTGGGGATTCATCTTATTGAGTCAACACCTATATATATATATATATAAAGTTCCTTGAAACAAGTGTGTACATGGTACAAGCTTTATACCTAGAAGAAACCATTAAAAAAAAATCTTGTATCACACTAAATATTCACTTCAACTCTCCGAGTACACATGCCACTAGTGCATGGGTTGGTTATATTTACCATTCGATGGTTTTAATGATTGGATAAGGTTTGATGTGAGATTTGTTCTTAGGCCAACCTATCACTCAATCAATGTTTAAAGAATATGTTGTTATTCATATTAAGATGGGGCTTCCAGTTCAAAAGAATAGTCTGATAGGTGGAGTGATACAGTCTCATATAAGTCTTTAGTTTTTCCCCTCACAACTGATGTGTGATACTTGTTCGCACCCTAACAATCTCCCTCAAACGATGCTCTTTGACGGATAGAACGTCACAAACTATCCCGTTCGGTTAGGGTATCCACGAGTCCACATGATGTAGTTTAGGAACCTGTCTCTGATACCACTGGTAAAGACTAGCTTGGTGGAGTAACCCAGTCCCATATAAGTCCTTATTTTCTTCTCCCCCCTTCTTCCCTCCCTTCACAACCGATGTAAGACGCTCGTTCGCACCCCAACAATCCCCTTTGAACGAGGCTCTCTGACAGATAGAACGTTACTACATTCCATTCAACTAGGGGATCCACGAGTCCACGTGATGTGGCTTGAGAACCTGTCTCTGATACCGTTGGTAGGATTGGGCTTCCATCCTAAAAGACTAGCTTGATAGGTGGAGTGACATAGTCCCATTTAAGTCCTTAGTTTCTCCCCCTCACAACCAATGTGGAGCTCTCGTTCGCACCCCAACAATTCCCAATTTAAGGTTAGCATAGAGTTTAGAGTATAAATAGATGTGGCAAGCTCATTTGCTTACAAGCTAGCACCGAGTTCTAGCTAAGTGTGGTCAGTGCTTGAGAGAGTTTCTCAAATCTTTTGTAATATATTTGTGTTCAATTCAAGTTGAATGTATTCTTGTTCTAGTCTTGGTGTTCCATCTTTTTTTCAACCAGGTGTTCAAGTTATTTTGTTTGGTGTTGTCAATTTAGTCTAAAAGAGTGACTGAGTGAGTACCACTAAGGTTGAATCTAGGAAGGATTTGCTAAGGCCCGTGACATTGGTTATCAAAGTCGGTTCGACACGAACAGGTTATCGCACAGGGAAAGGAGATGATCTTTTATGGCCCATAGTGCATGTTGTTTGAGGAACCTGGAATTTAGTGTAAAGATTGTCCCAAAAGAAAGTGTTATCATTGTCATGAATTGGGGCATAGAATGTTGGATTGTCCCAATCTATGGTGCAACAACAGAGATGGTGTTAAAAAGCAAGATGAAGTGCTTGATACCATTGAGCATCAAGAAGATGAGGTATGCCCCAATCTAAATAAGAACTTATCTATGGAAAAAAATGTGTTAGTGTTGAAAGACATGGATGCTAACATATCTCCATGAAAAAATAAGTTGCAACTAAGGCTAAAGTGTGGCCAAAGGTGAAGTGCATAAGTCGAAGAACACTGAAGACCTAAGTGTTGAAGGCTAAAGTGTTGGATTCTAGTTTTTGTCACAATGCATATTTCTATTGTTGTTGTCTCCAACACCCTTCTATCTCAGAATTATACTTTGAAGGATTTAGGAAGTCACTAAAGTTGTAGTTGTTTTATTTTTATTACCATCATGTCCATGGGTCTCATCTGTATTGCGATAGGAGACATTTTAACACAACTAGTCCTTAAGACATGTGTTAGTCTTCTAATCCAACACACACCGGGTAAACAACTACGGTAAGTGGCCCAAAGGGGTGTTGAGCTTGAATCGATCCAAAGATCTTCCTCCTGAGAAGAGTGTCTTGATCATCAGACCAATCGCCTCTTGAGTTGAAGTTGTAGTTGTTTTACTCAAGTCAAATTTGCAAGGGAAATGACACTTGTCCATCATTCCAAGGAAAATCTATAAATTCCATTAGGATTTGAACATATACTCTTATTGTTAGAAACTAGACTTTACTGAGAAAAGAGAGAGATGTGTAGAATTGAAAAGTTATTATTCATTGACTTGAAGACCCACTTAAATAGAGTCTTCAAAAACAAACTTTACAGAAAAATAGCAACAACTATCCCATGATTTACAACTCCTAAGTATCTGGGATTCTCTTAAGGAATAGGTAAAAACAACAACCATGATCCTATAGAATAGGGCCAATAATTATTCTGCAGAAATAATAAGCTAAAAAAACTCAACACCCTCTCTTAGACTGAATTGTATTCTTACAATCAGTTTAACAAAGACTCTGAGCATACTCCAAGTAATTCACGCAGCTTCACAAATGCAGTCACCTTGAGAGGCTTGGTCAGTATATCTGCAACTTGACCTTCACTAGGACAGTAAGCTAACTCGATAGTTCCTTTTTTTGCAAGGTCATAAAGAAAATGAAATCTCACATCGATGTGTTTGCTTCTTCCATGTAGAACTGGATTCTTGGAAAGTTTAATTGCTGAACTGTTATCACAGAAAATCCTAGTTGGCCCCTGTTGAACACAACTTAATTCCCCAAGTAATCTTCTCAGCCAGACAGCTTGACATGAACATGATGCTGCTATAAACTCTGCCTCAGTTGTGGATAGAGTAACTACCTGCTGCTTCTTGGATGACCATGATACAACCCCTGAACTCATCATAAAGACATGACCAGATGTGCTTCTTCGGTCATCAATGTCTCCCGCATAATCACTATCGGTAAAACCAATAAGGTCTGATCCTGATCCTTTTCTATAAAATACACCATAATCAATTGTCCCTTCCAGATAATGAAATAGCCTCTTAGCAGCACATAGATGAAGTTCTGTAGGACATTCCATATACCTGCTAATGAGACTGACTCCATACATAATGTCTGGCGTGGTTGATGTTAGATACATTAAGCTTCCCACAATTTGCTTAAACAGTGTCTTGTTGACTTTCATGCCATCAGTATCCTTCATCAGCTTCAATCCTAGATCACTTGGAGTTTGCACATGTTTGCAATTCCTCATCTGAAACCTGTCCAGAATTTCTTGAGCATACTTCTTTTGAGTGATAAAAATTCCTGCTAATGATTGCACTACTTCAATACTAAGAAAGTAATGCATCATCCCTAGATCAGTCATCTCAAATTCTGTCATCATTGATTTCTTGAACTCTACAAACATAGCTTCATCATTTCCTGTGTAGATTAGATCATCTACATATAAATAGACAAAAAGAAATTTTCCCGTAGCTCCAGACTTAATGAAAAAAGTATGCTCATATGGACACTTTACAAAACCTGCTTTTGAAAAGTAGGCATCTATGCGACTGTACCAAGCCCTTGGTGCTTGTTTTAGCCCGTATAGTGCCTTCTTTAACTTTAATACCTTCTCCTCGCTTCATTGCTGCACATAACCAGGAGGCTGCTCAATGTAAACTTGCTCTTGTAAGTCACCATGCAGGAAGGCTGATTTCACGTCCAGTTGAAAGATGGGCCAAGAATTTTGAGTTGCCATTGAAACCACCAGACGAATGGTGTCAGGTCTGGCAACTGGAGCAAAAACTTTCTTGTAATCAACACCAAACTTCTGCTTGTAACCTTTGACCACCAGGCGCGCTTTATGCTTGTCAATTTCTCCTTTTTGATTGAGCTTGATTTTATACACCCATTTGACGCCAATGGGTTTTTGCCTTGCTGGAAGCTCAGTTAATTCCCATGTGTCATTCTTCTTGATGGACTTAATTTCTGCATTCATGGCTTCTTGCCACTTCCTGTCTGTAATCGCATCTTCAAATGTTATAGGATCACAATCTCCAAGGAGGGCAATATTTGCATATTCATCATTGTCAGACAATTCATCTCCACTTACATAGTCCGTCATCCAAGCTGGTCTTCTCCCTGTGCGTGGACCTCTTGGACTTGATGGATTTGGTGATTGTTCTGTGTCTGGAGCATTTGCTGGACCTTCATCTGGTAATGGTAGCTGCTGATCAATCTCTTTCTCACCTTCTTCATACAGAATGGTTGAAATTCGTTGTTGCTTAGAGCCACTCCAATCCCAAGTCTCTTCTTCTTCAAATAAGACATCACAACTTATGATTACCTTATTGGTAATGGGATTGTACAACTTGTATGCCTTGGACTGCTCACTGACTCCAAGAAAGATACACTTCATCACTTTGTCATCCAGTTTCTTTCTCTTCTCATTTGGGACAGGTGCATATGCTATGCACCCAAATATTCTGAAATGATCCAATGCTGGTTTGTATCCAGTCCAAGCTTCTTCAGGAGTCATGTTCTTGACAACAAAGGTAGGACATTTGTTTAGTACATGGACAACCCAATTTACTGTTTCCGGCCAAAAGAATTTGGGTATTCCTTTTCTTGCCAACATGCTTCGCACCATATTTAGAATTGTGCGATTCTTCCTTTCCGTTACACTGTTTTGTTGTGGTGTGTATGCTGTTGTAAGTTGCCTGCGAATTCCGTGCATTGCACAGAAATTGGTGAAAGCATTTGAGTTAAACTCCCTACTACAATCTATCCGGAGAATTTTGATGGCTCTCCCAGATTCTTTCTCAACTATAGCTTTGAAACTTTTAAAAGCAAGAAGAGCTTCAGACTTCTCTTGCAAGAAATACACCCATGTTCGTCTACTATAATCAACAATAAATGTGATAAAATACCTTTTTTTTTTCATTCGATATTGGAGTAATAGGGTCACATATATTGGAGTGGATCAGCTGGAGTACTTCTTTGGCTCTCCATGCATTCCTTCTTGGAAAGGACTCACGATGTTGCTTACCAACAACTCATTCTTCACAAATTTTTGATGGACAAGTAATTAGAGGAGGGCCTATCACCAAGTTTTTCTCTTGTAGGGTCTTTAGGCCCTTGAAATTCAAATGTCCATAACGATAATGCCACAACCATGTTGAATCGTCCATTTTTGCTGATAGGCAGGTCTGGGCATTGCTCGAAAAATGTAGGGGAAACAACCGATTTGATGTCATGTTGGCTTGTGCAATCAATCCCTTCTCTGGATGTTGAATTTGACAGCTCTTGTCTTGAGAGATGATGGTATAGCCTTCTCTTGCAGCTGCCCCATGCTGATGAGATTACTCTTTAAATCTGGAACATAAAAAACACTAGATATCTTCTGCACAATGTTAATCCTCATTCCAGTTTTGATGTTCCCTTTTCCCATAACAGATATGTTAGAATTATTGCCAAGCTTCACATTATCTTTGAAGCCATCATCCAAATCAGAGAATAAAGATTTATTACCACACATGTGATTGCTGCAGCCTGAATCTAAGTACCACATATTTGACTGAGGTTTCTCCTTGTCGCTGTATGCCATCAACACTAGTTCTTCTTCCTCTGTCTCCACAAAGTTTGACATCTCCTCCTTTTCAGTGCACTCAGACCTGTAATGACCGTATTTGTGGCAACAGAAGCATTGGATGTTGGATTTGTCAAAGAATGGTTGTTTATTGAGTGAGTATTGTTGGTTGTTACGTCCTTGTTGGGCGTCACCTCCTTGCTGGTTGTCACGTCCTCTTCCTCTTCCATGGCCACGACCTCTACTAGAACCTCTCCATGCAGATGATTCACCTCGAGTGGAAACATGCAAAGCCTGTTCCTCTGTAACTGCAACACTGCGTGTCATCTTCTGCTCATGCACCAACAGGGAACTTTGCAGTTCATCAATTGAAAGTTCATCAATGTCGTTTGACTCCTCAATGGAACACACCACATAGTCAAACTTTGGAGTCATTGACCGAAGAATTTTTTCAAGAATTGTGACGTCCACCATGCGCTCCCCGTGAATTCGCATCATATTTGCGATGGCTAGTGTCCTTGAAAAATAAGCATCAACTGACTCTCCTTCATTCATGTGGAGAATCTCAAAATCTGTGCGCAGAGCTTGAAGTTGTTGACGCTTCACCCTCGTCGTGCCTTGATATTTCTTCTTGAGTGAATCCCAGATTTGTTTAGAGGTATCCTTGTGAAGAATAGTCTCTAAGATCCCTCGATCGATTGCTTGAAATAAATAATTCTTCGCCTTCATATCTTTCAGCCATTGAGCATCTAACGCTGTTTTCTCTGCATCCGTCATAACTACTTCCCATACTGGTTCAACAATTCCATGTTCAATGAGAGTCCAATACTCCTTGGATCTCAGAAAGTTCTCCATCAGCATGTTCCAGTGATCATAATGACCATCAAAGCGAGGAATTGAAGGCTGCACAAAATGGCTATCAGATGCCATTGTATCTTGTTGTGGCAAGGAACAAAAGCTGCAGCTTTTGTTCTTCTTCAGACCCAGTAGTGGCTTCGATACCAATTGTTGGAAACTAGACTTTACAGAGAAAAGAGAGAGATGTGTAGAATTGAAAAGTTATTATTCATCAACTTGAAGACCCACTTAAATAGAGTCTTTAGAAACAAACTTTACAGAAAAATAGCAACAACTAGCTCATGATTAACAACTCCTAAGTATCTGGGATTCTCCTAAGGAATAGGTAAAAACAATAACCATGATCCTATAGAATAGGGCCAATAATTATTATGCAGAAATAATAAACTAAAAAAACTCAACACTTATAGCATTGCTATCAACCTTTTTTATGCCATTTCTGCTCATTTGAAGAAAGTTCATGCCTTGATTTCTATATTTTGAGTATTGTAGTTTTATCTGAAGGCTTGAAAGTTGTTAGATAAAACATTAGTATAAATTGTTGAAGCCTATTCGGCAAATACAATAGGCAAAGGGCATCCTAATTGTTTGTAAAAAATAACACTAGTTGGATTTTTTTTTTATTGAATCTGAAATTAGTTCTTTAACTAGTTTTTAGTCACATATTCAGGACAAATGAATAGAGGCCAAATGGGTGGTAAAGTTGCAGCTCTAGTCAATCTCTCTAGTCTTGTGATTTTATCCTCTAAGTTTTGGTAAATATTTAATTATTAATATTATAATCAAAATTTAAGCGATAAGATGATAAGATAATTGTTAAAACTTATCTTATTATATTCATATGAAAGTCTCTATATTAAATTTCAGTAAAATTTTAATAAACCAACAACTGATCTCCTCATTATATCATCTTCTTTCGTTTGATGGAGATTGGATGGAGTGTAACAGCCCCACCATTAAGAAGCACTCTACAGTGAGATAGATGGTAAAAAAATAAGAACCTCCCCATAATATAACCCATTTCATTTCTCAAAACTCGGATAGCGACCCTAACAAGTTACTATTAAATATAGGGAGCACTTACACACATCCGGTTTTCCTGCTTCTATACACCCGAATCTGAATTTTCATGGTAAATTACCATTTTACCCCCACATTTCTAATCATTCGAATGAATGCCAAAATCATTTAAATGAATCCATTCATTCAAATGAATGATTAAGTGTAATTTGAATTCATTCGAATGAATGGGCTGAACAATAACACGGAATATTGCTCAGCCCATTCATTCGAACGAATCATTCAAATGAATGAGGCACGAATGAATTTGCCTCATTCATTCGAATGATTTTAAATAATAAAATTTATTTTAAAACTTTAAAATTACTTTTTGAGCAGTGTGTATTTTCAAAATTTCTCAAATTAAATATCCGGACTAATTACGATAATCTGATAAAAATACTTTAAGATTTTAAGGTCTTTTGACATTCCTAAATATTTAAAACACAATATTTTACAAATAAGGGTATCCCTAGGGTGTTCTAAAAACATATTTAGGAGTGTCAAAAGACCTTTAAGTCTTAAAGTATTTTTATCAGATTATCGTAATTAGTTCGGATATTCAATTTGAGAAATTTTGGAAATACACAGTGCTTAAAAAATAATGTGCATAGTATATTAAATAATAAAATATCCCTTAAAACTTTAAAGTTATTTTTTAAGCACTGTATATTTCCAAAATTTCTCAAATTGAATATCCGAACTAATTAAGATAACCTGATAAAAATACTTTAAGACTTTAAGGTCTTTTGACACTCCTAAATGTATTTTCGGTACACCCTACGGATACTCTTATTTGTAAAATACTGTGTTTTAAATATTTACGAGTGTCAAAAGACCTTAAAGTCTTAAAATATTTTTATCAGATTATCGTAATTAGTTCGGATATTTAATTTGAGAAATTTTGAAAATACACACTGCTAAAAAAATAACTTTAAAATTTTAAAATAAATTTTATTATTTAAAATCATTCGAATGAAGTGGCCTCATTCATTCAAATGAACTATTCATTCAAATAATTCATTCGAATGAATGGACTGAGCAGTATTCTGTATTACTTTTCAACCCATTCATTCGAATGAATTGAAATTACACTCGGACATTCATTCGAATGATTAAAAATGTAGGGATAAAATGATAATTTAATATGAAAATTCAGATTTAGATATGTACAGACAGAAAATCAGATGTGAATATGGGATACCTAAATATATGCAGAATCATTTACCTAATTCTGCATACCAGTAAAACCACCCATGGTTTCAAGTCATTTTCTCATCCACTTGTACATTTATTATCATTTGTTTACTTGTACGTGTCATAATATTTTTAAATAACTAAAACTTTATCAAAGATAACAAATATATCGTGAAATATAAAATGATTAAAGAATTAACAAGTACATTACATTAAATTTAAAATACAATGGCACAGTAATTCATGAAAAATCCCATGTTATCATTTTTATAATATTTAACAATAGCAAAAGAAATATAATCATCAATGAAAAGACGATGCAAGTCTCAAATTGGATTGCGAGATTTATTAAAAATTTCTTAGAATTTTCAAAGATTTGGTGGCGCAAGGTAAATGACCGTCTCCGACATGGATAGAAAAGTAAGACCAGAACGGACAGTATTGCCGTTGGGTAAAAAAGGGCGGAGTTCCGTATTCCAGTTTTACAAAGAGAAAAAGAAAGGCCAATGTGGGACCCTAAATGAACCTTCCTCCACCGCCATGCACTACCCGTTTTCCTGCCTTGCTTCCCTTATATATATCCGCACCCATTTGCCACCCTCTCTACACCTTTCATCCTCTTCTCTTTCCCAACCCGTAATCGCTATTTTTTAGGATCTCAGACTCTGAAACCGATTTTCTTTAGACCCGAATCGTCCAATAGATCGCAAGAATGGGGCGAATTGCGAACCAGGATAATGTCCGGCGGGTATACTGCATCGGAACTCTCGATTCAAAGTGGGACGAACTTAAGTTCATCGTCGAAATCATCAGACGCGAACTTGCGATATTTACGAAGAACTCTCCCTTCAAGGTATCGCTCTCTCATTCACTCTTTCTTTCTTTCGCTGCAGTGGCATTTCTGTAATTCTTATGGTGTTTGAACCTTCATCTCCATCGCCATGAAAGGGCCCACCTGTGATGTTGTTATTGGCCGTCGGATTTGACGGGTGGAACAGCAGGTTGCAGGTGGTAGGCACCCACTTATCCTTTTTACTGATCGAATTCTGCGGTGAATGGAATTAGGACCGTTCATCATTTTGACACCCTGTTGATGGTTAACGAACAGTTATTTTTTAAAATTTATTGTCTGTGGACTATTTAGGGAAGGCCCACCTAGTGAACGGCTGTGATCTAGTGCACGTGTGGCAGACAAGGTTGTGACCGTGTTAGATGCCTGGTGGGTCTTTGTACGTCCGTTGACATGTGTGTATTTTCGATGTCAAACGTATTTAGATTAAGGGTTTGGATTTCGGAAAGTGACGTGTCCGAAGACACGTATTTGCTTCTTTATGTCTCTGTTGCATTTCGGTTTATGCGTGTGCAAGACACGTGTGGTGCAAGGCCAGCCATGTAAAAATTAGTTATTTACATTTAGGGCAAAATTGGGCGTACAGATGCGAGGGTCGTACATGTACTTTCATCTATGACGAATTTAAGTGGTTATAAGTACTATTTTTATTAAATTTATATTTAATCTTTTATAATATTTATTTGGTGCATTTTTACTCTTAAATTATTTTAAAAAGGAAAAACTTTAATTTTTTGAATCTTAAAAAACCAAGAGTCAGTATAATTGTGTGAGTTCTATTTTTAATAATTAAATAATTTTAATAAAAATCTGTTCAATCATGTACCTTTTTTTATCGTAGGATGGACTCCACCCCGTAAAACATTGGGTCACATGCCGGTTCAGATGCCGGATTCAAACCAAGCATTTGACTAGGCCGGTTCATATGCCGGATTCCGCCCAGTTTTTTTATTTAAAAAGTCCGACCCTCTTTATCTTACCAAAAAAAGTCTGAGCCTTTTTAGTTTGAGCCCAAGGCCTTTCGGGCTTTTGTATTTGATATTATTTTTTATTAAAAATTATTTTGTAAATTAAAATTTTAATTATATAAATTGAAAATATACATAAATATCTAACACTAATTAAATTTCAGTTCAAATTTTAATTTTTAGTCACTTGAATTTATAGTTAAAGTTGATAGATCGTCTTTAAAAAGATGTTAATAATTTAACTCTTAAGATCGAATAATTAGAAATTTAATTTTGAAATAAAAGATAGAAGTTGATCCTTCTTAAAAAAATAAAGAATAAAAAATAAGTAAAGTCTCAAAATTTAAAAGTAGACTAAAAGTAAGAATATGAATCGGAGTAAGTTTGACTTAGACAAGTTAAACCCCTACATATGACAGGGACACTCAAGTAATCGATAAAATATATTATAATTTGGGTCGTAAAGTGGTAAAGTGTTTCACGGCTTTGTATATAATAAAGTATCTAATTGCTTTATATGTTTTATTATACTTTATTTTTTTATTTTTGCCATTGTTATAGGCATCTTTTTAGGTTATTAAATTTTTTTGTGTATCTAATTTTTCACTCGACTTTTGTTAACTTTTTGTTCTTTATTATTTATAATTCTTTCTGTTTTATAAATGTAGGCCTTTATTTTACCGACTTAATTATAAATTTTTAGTGTCCTGTCAAAAAAAAATCTAAAATTTAGTTCTTGATGGGAAATTAGATTTTATTAATTAAGTTGGTATTTTAGAGACCAACTGTAGCATTATTTATTTTCTCTTAAGAGAATAGAGTTAATAAGCATCCTGCGTGTGGGTTTGGCGTGAAGAAAATGACTCTTCAATTCATGAAAGGCTGGTGCCACTTGCAGCCAGTAGGGGACGGAGCAAAATTTTCTAAAAGGGTTAGGTCAACGAGACTTCTTATAAAATGAATTTTATATTTACATAATTAAATGTATTTAATGGATAATTATGGATATAAACTATATAAAATTCTATTTTTAATTAATAATACAAATTATAAACTTTAAAATTAAAATATAAAATATTTAAAAAAAAATAAACTGTGAAGTGATAAAGTCTCACATTGATTAATTTAAAAAATTAATAGTTTTATATAATATTTAAGATATTTTATAATTAAATTTTTAGAATGAGTTCTGCATCAAAATATTATCATTTTATAATTTTTTGCCATATTATAGAACTGGTTCTATGTGCATCCATAAAGTCAAGCCGAACACGAGGATGAGCCTAAAGTTTTCATATGCAGTTGTGTTTTACATTTGTCAGCCGCTCTACCTAAAGAGAGATGTAGAGTGATAAAATTTTTACATTGATTAATTCAAAAAATCTTTTCACGTGCAACCCTTCACGGGTAAAACTAGAGTCTAGGTTTAGTGAAAGAGAGTGTAAAGTGATAAAAGTCTATAGATTAATTCAAAAATTAATAGCTCCATGTAACACCACCCCTCTACGGCTACATTTTGAGTGTGACTCCTACATTATTATCCATTAATGATTTTCTAACATAAAACTTATTATCTATTCGTTTTCAACAGCCATGATATTTTTCAAAAATATCCAGCAAGTGTGGGTCCTATACTATCTAATTATCCAGTGGACCATTGTCTTCTTATAAAACACCTCGGCTGTGATTGCCCATCCACAAGCCATCAATCCAGTCTCCTCCCTGCTACCATTCCTAAACTAGAACCGCTGCGGATCTCGGATTCTCATTCCAACTCTTGCCTATCCGAATCGTAACAGAGATGGCAGGAATAGCGGGTAAGGGTAAGAGTAAGGTTGCTCGAATTTTCTGCATCGGAGCGGCAGATACAACGTCGGATGAGCTCCAATACGTCTCCAGTGTTATCAGATCCGATCTTGAGGCCTTCACCCAAACCTCCTCTTTTAAGGTTCTCTTCCGTTCTTTGGCCTTCTTTTCTCTTTCGTCTTTAGACCATATTGTCATTTCTGTAATCATCATGGGGCATCTCGCCCTTCTGCAGGGCGAATTAACACGTGGCAGTTGTTTAGCCCTTAGCTGTTAGGACCCACTCATTGACCATGAGGCCTTTATCTTAGCCGTCTGATTTGATCCTTGGTAAAGTGGGTACTCATTGATCCATTTTGCAAATCACAAGTCTGCATTTAAACCTTGGGTATTGTTACTATTAGGGTTGCATTGGGGAATTGTTAGAAAACTCTGATTTTGCATCAGAAGAATTTTTTTTTCAAAATCTTTCCAGTGTATAGTAGTCTCAGCTTGGGCGGCAAGATGACAGAGTTACCCTTACATCTTGCAGCATTGTAATCTATAAAATGTTGTGATATCACCACTTGAATTAGATCATACTATAAAAATTCCAATTAAATTGAAGTACCATGACCATTTTTTTTTTTTTAAAAGAATGAAAATACTTTTTATTGGGTAAAATCTTCATGAGTTGTCCAAATATCACATTAATTTTACATCTTTCTCTCAAATAAGATTGTAACAGATTTGTTAATTCTATATATTGCTTTTCTTGTTTTGTAAGTGTCGAGTCGTGTAACAGTGTCCAATACTGTGGTGTAAGTATCTGATAAATTGTCATTATTGTTGTGGTCTAAAGTGACTCGAACTGAGAAAACCTTTAACATCGAACACAAGTTTTTACCAACTGTGCTATGAGCGTGTCTTTATGTACAATTAGTAGTATGTATAGTATCCTTGTTTTGTAGGCAGTTGCCATTGATGCTTGTGTATTTCTTATTGATTGCAAAGGGATTGAAGATTTCCCCAGATTGTATGGAAATATATCATGTTACTTTGTTGCTGCTGTTACAGTAGATTCTTCCTTCACTACGGTGTTATATAAAGAAGCTATTTTTCCAGAGCAATTAAAAATGTTGAATCGATAATCCCAATTGTGCACTCAGTGTATATGTTGTATTTTGACAATTATTCAAATTCTGTATTCACCTCCTCACTAATAGGCACTCTATGCATCACAATTCATTATTTGAATTTGGCGTTGGAAATTTCAGGTAGAAGTGGTCATTGTTGATGTTTCCACGAGTCAAAAGGAAATAAAAAGCTTTGAGAACTTTAAGTTTGTGTCAAGAAAGGAGGTTCTTTCCTGCTATGAAGCAGATGAGCTATCTTCACACTCGCTTCCAAATGACAGAGGCGAAGCTGGAAAAATAATGAGTAAAGCACTTGAAAGTTTCCTGAAGAAAGCTTCTGAGAGTGGAGTTCTCTGTGGAGCTCTTGGCATTGGGGGTAGTGGTGGAACATCTCTGATTGCTCCCGCACTAAGATCTCTTCCAATAGGAGTGCCTAAGATCATTGTATCAACCGTTGCAAGTGGTCAGACTGAGCCATACATTGGCACATCGGATTTAATACTGTTTCCATCTTTGGTGGACATATGCGGGCTTAATAGCGTCAGTCGCACCATATTTTCAAATGCTGGGGCTGCCATTGCTGGGATGGTTATTGGAAGATTGTCGAGATTTGATGACTCTCAAAACACATCTAATAAACCTACGGTTGGTGTGACTATGTTTGGAGTTACAACTCCATGTGTAAATGCTGTGAAAGAAAGATTGCAGAAAGAAGGTTATGACACACTTATTTTTCATGCTACTGGTGTTGGTGGCCGGGCTATGGAAGACCTTGTAAGAGGGGGTTTCATACAGGTAAACTTTTTATCTATCTGTACTGCATTTTTTTTATGGAATTAACACGTGAATGCAGTTCATCGCGTTTATAATATGCCATTTGTACATTGAATCTTACCATTTAAATGTATCTCAAGTACTGTCTCCTGGTTGATAATTTGGGTGGAGCAGATTTAAAACCATGTTTTGTATGTTATGTTCTCTCTTTTGTCTCTAAATGATCATCATCATCAATACCTGAAATAGATTTGAGAGAACAGTAACATTGTGATTTTTTTATGCTGCCCAAAGTGGGTAGTCATCATGTAGAAACATCCTTACCAGCATTTGGGGTTACATCAAAATGCACCTATTTTATTGTCAAAGCGGTTAATTTTAATTTTGCAAGAATCTTTATATCACACACTAGTAGTTGAGAATTGCACTTAGAAGCTAGTAGTGAGCATGCTAAAAATCAAAGTTTGCTTGATTAGAAGTCTTTGTTCTTTCTGAAAGCCATCAAAAGCTATACATATACTTTTCTACCGAAGTCTTTATACTCACTTGATTTTTTTTACTCAATTTTATGTAGGGCGTTTTGGATATTACAACCACAGAAGTTGCAGACTATATCGTTGGAGGTGTCATGCCCTGTGACTCATCACGCTTTGATGCCATGATTGATAATAAGGTGCCATTAGTTGTCAGTGTGGGGGCCTTGGATATGGTTAACTTCGGATCTAAAGACACTATACCTTCGAAGTTTAGCAACAGAAAATTTCATGTACATAATGCACAGGCATGTTGCACTCCTGTTTTCCTTGATTTCATTATTATTGTTGAAATTTGTTTATAAAGCCTAGCCTATTTGAGTTTCCTGAGATGACAAGAACTGAGCCTATAGTCAAAGTTTTTTCTTTTAATGAAATGTTAGTGTCTCTAGGTAATATTTGCCACCCATGCAAATTGGAAGATATATTAGAATGATCTAGTTATCTTGATCTTTGGTGCGCCCCCAATCCAAAAGAAACCATTCCGAACCCACCCTCACTTGCACATCAGAACCCATCCATATTGGAACAATATTGACCATGTCATTTTTTAAATCATTTGGGCCTTGAAAGGTGTACCTGGCAAAACTGGTTGAGCTGAAGAAGCTTCCATATCATATTTAATGACCCTCATTTTGCAGATGCATCAGTGGATGCATTTTTACAGATCATCCCTGAAATTATTTGTTCTTAACAAAGTGCTTCTCTTGAATCAAACAAGATGAACTTTCACGTGGATGTCCTTTATGCAAGGAAGCCAGAGCTGGGAATCTTTTGAACTCTCCTCATTTCAATGTCATTAAGATTATCTATTTAATGCTTCAAACTTTTTTGAATGAAGATCAAATAATTTTAGAAAGTTGAAAAGCTGTTGTGTTTCAGTTGTGTCTGCATTATGCTTGCCTCTTATATTTTGATAATGTGATGTGGATGGGTCTAACAAATTAAATTCTTTTCAGGTTTCGCTCATGCAGACTACTGTAGATGAGAAGAAGAAATTTGCCAGCTTCATAGCAAACAAACTTAATAAATCAACATCAAAAGTATGTGTTTGTTTGCCGCAGAAAGGCATATCCGCTTTAGATGCACCAGGCAATCCCTTTCACGACCCTGAGGGTACGGGCACCCTTTTGAATGAGTTGGAGAAGCTTGTTGAGATAAACAAAGAGCGGCAGGTATGAGCATTGTTTAGGATGACTAGAGGATGCTCCTGTTGTTGTAATGTCATGGATTGCATCCCTTCTAACTTCTATGTTTCACCCTTGATAGGTGAGGAAGCTTCCGTACCATATTAATGATCCTCAATTCGCGGATGCTCTGGTTGATGCATTCTTGGAGATGAATCCCAAAATTGCCAGTTCTCAGCAAAGTGCTTCTCATGAAATTAAACAAGAAGAGATTCCACATGGATGTCCCCCAGTCAAGGAAGCTAGCAACGGAACCAGCAAAGGAACCGGCAAAGAAACCATTTGCTTCAGCCCAACCAGCTTTCCTAATGCAAAACCAGGTCCTACTTTAACATCTTTGACACATTACTTCCTCTTGAAATGTGGATATGTGGGCGATAATTTAGAATTTTTTTATGATAATACCTAATTAAAAGATATCCCACTGGATAAAGAGTAATGCTTTTCTCCATTTTTTTGATACAGAAACTTTGCAGAGAACTCAAGCAATTGTACAAAAATTGAAACAACAAATAAAGAAAGGTATTCCTATAATAGGAGGCGGTGCAGGGACGGGTATATCTGCCAAGTTTGAGGAAGTGGGTGGTGTGGATCTTATAGTCATATACAACTCAGGACGCTTTCGGATGGCTGGAAGGGGTTCCTTGGCTGGTTTACTGCCTTTTGCAGATGCAAATGCCGTAGTACTCGAGATGGCTAATGAAGTTTTGCCTGTAAGTTAGCATCCTGGCTCTTTATTACAAGGATCATCAAACTAGAACACAAACTCATTTGGTGGGTGCAATATCTATGCTATCAGATAACCTTGATTTGCAATTGCTGGCATTGCTTTATTTGTTCGATCCTATCAGATAACCTTTATTTGCAATTGCTGGCATTGCTTTATTTGTCTGAGTGGTTGGGTATTCTCATCTTGTGTGGCCTTGGGGCTCCTGATCTAATCCATGGTGCTTGTGGGTGGTGTCATGGATCCGGGGTTTTATCTATGATCACCACAAAGTGGGGTCGGCGGGTTTCCACGTATTCGAAAAAACAAAATAAAATAAAATTACTTTCAATGGTTTTAACAAGAGAAATAGCAGGCAGGATTATCTGATGGAAAAAATCTTCTAAGCATCTCCTATTCACAATAGAGCCCATTTTTTGAGGTTTTACTCACTGCAGTTGTTGATTCAATTGGATTAACGCATTCAAAGTCCTGTTCTCTTGGTGAAGAATTCAATAGTGTTCTTAGAATCTTGGGAGTAGTTTGTAGGAATTCAGAAGCAATCATGATGGTCACCCCCCCAACCGACAAACACCTACCAAAAAAAAGAGAAAAGGCTTGATGGAATGTGCTATATTCTCTGTGTACAATGTATATCTTCTGTTGACAAAACTTTTTGGCTTGACCATGGTTATTGGGCTTACAAGTGCTTGACATTTGAATTTGTAATTTGCAAGAGAATCAAAATTATTTATTACCTTACTAGGAAAAAATCATTTTTCGTTGTGGCCAGCTTCATAGTGACATTTCCCTCACATTTTATGCTATGTAGGTGGTCAAAGAAGTACCAGTTCTTGCAGGAGTTTGTGCTACTGATCCATTCCGTCGAATGGACCACTTTCTAAGGCAATTGGAATCTGTTGGATTTTCTGGAGTGCAGAATTTTCCAACAGTTGGGCTTTACGATGGCAACTTTCGCCAGAATTTGGAAGAGACAGGAATGGGATATGGGTATGATTCCTAAGATGCTCTATGTTGGTTTTTCTTTTTCTTTTTCTTTTTGCTATGTCGTTGAACTGAAATACTATTTCTTGGTTTTCTTTCTTCTTAGATTGGAGGTGGAAATGATAAGTAAAGCCCATGAGTTGGGTCTTTTGACGACACCATATGCTTTCAACCCAAGTGAAGCCATCTCCATGGCCAAAGCTGGTGCTGATATTATAGTAGCACATATTGGGCTGACGACGGCAGGGTCAATTGGTGCAAAAACAACCGTCACCTTGGAGGACAGTGTTGACCGTGTACAAGCTATTGCCGATGCTGCGCTTGAAATCAATCCAAATATTATTGTGCTCTGCCATGGAGGTATTCTTTAGCATTTCACTCATTATCTATTTGGTGGATCCATTATGTAGTCCCCCACTCTCCCATCACAGACATGTTCCCAACTGGGCACATGTTGGGAGCATAAGGTCTAGTAAAGCCCAACCTTTTCTTGAAAGTTATTAATATGCACATCATTTAAAAAAAAGGAAATTATTATGTGCTTATAGATATCTAGATGGGAGAATGGCTCTGATGACATTCCTTCCGTGCCTGTATCCATCTCCCACATTTGGAGAACAACTTTTGTTTGTTGCCACCTGCTTCTGTATCAGTTACTGCACTGTTCCTGCATCCATATCCAAAAATCATAAGAGCATAACTGTCAATAAGTGATATGTTTGATTCTTGACCTAGAATTACAGAATTCTATATTTTTTGGAATAAAAGAATTCCACAAAATCGAGGATTTCTTGGAAGAGGCGATTTTTATGGTATGCTAATACAAACAATAGGATGAGGTGTTTGAATCCGACATCGGACGAGGTGCCTGATTTAGCTAATACCAAACAATAGGATGGATTCATGGCTTCGGTGCAATGCATATGTAAATTTAAATAATTTGTATTTTTAGATAAAATAACATGTAAAATCACATCAATGGTAAATGTCTAAGGATTGTATTCTAAACCCCCGACCAAAGTTCAGTCCAAGTTCTGCCTCAAAGTCTCAAGTCTATCTGTTCCAAATAATACCTTTCCAGATGCAGGATATTGAAGGTTGGGTTGGTCAATCCAATTTCCCATTCGAGAGAGGTACTCAGCTGCCAAATATGAGCACTATACCCTTTCTTGTCCTTTTTGAATCTCCATAGCCACTTGTGGCCATTCCAATATTTGTCTTTAAAAAGGGAAAAGAATTAATATGTTGGAACAAAGAATTTTGGAGTTTCTTTGGTTCCAGCTTAAGGAATTCTTACATTTGAACATTCTCCACTGGACATGAACATGACTCATTCGCCCATAATTTTACATGACAGACTTTTGGTTTTGTAGGTCTTATTTGGCTCCATTTATCCTAATTTTATTTATTTATTTATTCATTTATTCCATTGAACTAGTAGAACTACCCCAACTATATGAGATCATAGTCTAACATTTGTCAACATTAGGCATTTTCAATTGAAAAGAAAATGTTTTCCTTTGATCAATATTCTTGAGTTCTTTGATCAATATTCTTGAGTTCTATTTCCTTGGTGGGACTGGTCTGAGATCATTTTCCATGGGAGATTATCCATCCATTAGCAAGTTAGAGGTCACTTGTAGAAGTTCATTCTTGGCCCTTTGAAACACATCCCATTTGTTCATTAGAACCGTTTTCATGAATCTGTCATATGGAAATTTGAATCGTCAAGATGGTCTATTTATGTTGTTTTGTTACAAGAACTCTGATGGAGACATCGATCTTTTAAATACACAGTGGCATGCCATATTAATCTACGCATATTGTATAAGATATTGATGTGTGATTACATAATCATTTACATCTTATGATGCTTATGTCTGCCAATTTCTATGGCATTCTTCATGCTATGTTTCTCCTGTGTACTAATCTTCCTTTCATCGTATCTAACTTTACATCATGGCACACTTTGCAGGCCCTATATCTGGTCCCAGTGAGGCAGAATTTGTACTGATTAAAACCAACGGAGTTCATGGTTTTTATGGTGCATCAAGCATGGAGAGGCTGCCAGTTGAACAAGCACTTGCAAATACAGTCAGACAATACAAAACCATTTCTATGAAGTGAGATGGAACCTGTGTTTAGACCTCGGCGATGTTCATAATTGTGTTTTTTTACATTATGATCCGTGTTGTCGATGTCTTTTATTTCATCGTCAATTTATTGTTATCGTTTTCGTTGTAATTATTGAAAATGGCTACAAATGTAACTCTTGAGAAGCATTATATTCGAGAGTATAATGTGAGTATAATGTTAATGAAGAAATGGAAGTGCTTGTGATTCCTTCAATCAATTCCCCTACTGTTTTGTCATTTCTACACGTCAAGCACCCACTCTTCAATTAACATGCATTTAGCTCTAAAACCAGTTACAATTCATACACCACTCGAGAGCTTTTCCATGGGATTATCAATTATAATTTTTTTAAGACCAAAGTGCCCAGGTTTTTTTGAGAATCTGACTAATCTTTGGATTTGGGGCATGTGTAAATCTAACTATTTATACACTTCGGACAACATTACGAGGATTGATCATTTTGTATTGAGAATAATTTGAATCTAAGACCTAAATCTTGTAATTCTTTTGTATGTCAGCTGTCATTTTGGTTTGAATTGACTCCTCTGTGAGTAGGCGCAAGTGCCACCGAAATTCTTTTGATGGTGGCATGCCCAGTTGCATTGATAAGGACGATATTTGAGAAGATGGCCATGGTTCATATTGATATTTATCATTGTTGTCATTGTTAAATTATGAGCATCAAACATGTAGTTGGCCTATGAAAAATAATTCAAGTATAAATACTAATTTAAGATGGATGGGAAAAAATGGTTGTTAACTTGTTTTCATTGTTAAATTAATTTATCTGATGAATTATTGATATTTGATAAATTATTTTTGACTCATCAATTGTCACAACGTTGTTTGAAGTTGGCCATTGTCATTTTTTAGCTTACACCAGCAATAAAGGTTTCATATAACAGAGAAGAAACAAAGTAGTAACTGGACGGGAAAGAAACAAGATACAAACAAAGACGTTGTAAGCCAAATAATCTTTAATTCTACTCCACTTGGAGAAATATGAAAAGCCTCCTCATGCAGTTGTTGCATAGCTGTTCTTGAATTATTTTTTATAATAATAGATATTGATGTATAATTTTTTAATAGATATTGATGTATATTTTTTTATTTAGACAATGACAAGTGAATAAAAAAAGAAAATTTTAACATCTTTTGTAGTAAAAAAAAAAATTCAATATTCCTATCAATTGAGAGCTGTACTTACATCCAGTATCATAATTGATAAAGGGTCCCTGTTTACACACCCGATTTTTCTGGCTCTACACACTCGTTTCTGAGTGCAGGTGGCTAATTACCATTTTGCCCCCGTGTTTCCATTCGTTCGAACGAATTCCCAGTTCATTTAAGCATTCGTTCGAACGAATGGACGCATACTCCATCCAATTTTGATTCGTTCGAACGAATTTCCGTTTAAAATCAATTCGTTCGAATAAATCGGGTGAACAGTAATGCGCGTTACTGTTCACCTGTGAAAGAATTGATGGAATGAATCGATTCATTCAAATGGTGAACAGAAATGCGCGTTACTGTTCACCTGTGAAAGAATTGATTGAATGAATAGATTTTCTTTAAAATTTTAAAGTTATTTTTTAAGCACTGTTTATTTTAAAAAAATTTCAAATTAAATATCCGGACTAATTACGATAATCTGATAAGAATACTTTAAAACTTAAAGGTCTTTTGACACTCCTAAATATTTAAAACACAGTATTTTACAAATAAGGTTATCCCTAGGGTGTGCCGAAAACACATTTAAGAGTGTCAAAAGACCTTAAAGTCTTAAAGTATTTTTATCAAGTTACCGTAATTAGTCCGGATCTCAATTTGAGAAATTTTGGAAATACACAGTGCTTAAAAAATAACTTTAAAGTTTTAAAGGAGATTTTATTATTTAATACACTATGCATATTATTTTTTAAGCACTGTGTATTTTTAAAATTTCTCAAATTAAATATCCGGACTAATTACGATAATTTGATAAAAATACTTTAAGACTTAAAAGGTCTTTTGACACTCCTAAATATTTAAAATACAATATTTTACAAATAAGAGTATCCCTAGGGTGTGTCAAAAACACATTTAGGAGTGTCAAAAGACCTTAAAGTTTTAAAGTATATTTATCAGGTTATCGTAATTAGTCCCGTTATTTAATTTGAGAAAATTTGAAAATACACGGTGTTTAAAAAATAATGTGCATAGTGTATTAAATAATAAAATCTCCTTTAAAACTTTAAAGTTATTTTTTAAGCACTGTGTATTTTCAAAATTTCTCAAATTGAATATCTGGACTAATTACGATAACCTAATAAAAATACTTTAAGACTTTAAGGTCTTTTGACACTCCTAAATATATTTTCGGCACACTCTAGGGATACCCTTATTTATAAAATACTGTGTTTTAAATATTTAAGAGTGTCAAAAGACTTTAAAGTCTTAAAGTATTTTTATTAGATTATCGTAATTAGTCCGGATATTTAATTTGAGAAATTTTAAAAATATACAGTGCTTAAAAAATAACTTTAAAATTTTAAAGAAAATCGATTCATTCAAATGAATCAATTCTTTCATGGGTGAATAGTAACATGGGTGAACAGTGCATTACTGTTCACCATTTGAATGAATCCATTCATTCCATCAATTCTTTCTTGGGTTAACAGTAACACAGGTAAACAGTAATGAATGTCGAAATGAACTGAGAATTCGTTCGAACGAATGAAAATGCAGGAGCAAAATGATAATTAGCCACCTACACTCAGAAACTCAGAAACGAGTGTGTAGAGGTAGAAAAACTGGGTGCATAAACGGAGACCCTTGATAAGGAATCAAAATTGTATTGCAAGATCTACTTGTTTTGGTGATTTTGTTCTCTTGAAAAGTTCAAACTGCAATGAGAAAACAGTTAGCCGTGGATCTTTTCAAGCCTGCTTTCTTAAATTTCAAAATAATTTAACAAAAAAAACCTTGGGTTAACTCCCTCATTTTGTATAATAGTAAAAGTTCGAACTTGCATTAATTATTAAGTCACGATTCAGTGCTGTATGTACAACACCAACCACAGCTATGCAAATATATTTTTTTTAAATGGATAATGATTCGTACACATGAGTTTTCACCACAGCGCACCACCTTTAAAAATAAAAAATTATTTTGCAATTACTTTTCTTCTTCTCTCTTCCCTCTTTCAAAAAGAAAGGGCAAAATGATCTTTTTCTTTTAAGGGTGACGCACCGTGGTAAAATTCATTGTGCACGGATCATTATTCTTTTTAATATATAAAAAAAAACTGTGTTGAATATAAAAAATTCACTAGAACTATCTAACCACCAAATCAATTTTTTCAAAAAAAAAAAAATCTGATGTATGACTATCAAAATAAATGGCTAAGTTTAAAAATAAAGTTTTTAATTTAAAATAAAGAATTTCAAGTTGGACCATACATTTTCATGGCAATATATCAAGTCTAAGACAGAATTTTAAAAACATATTTTAACATTTAAATAAGTTTAGAGAATATATTTATTTAATATAATTATTAGATGTGAAGCATAATGTCACATGTCTATTTATGAAAGAAGACTTGGAAAAACGTATCCCCCAAGTTCCATTCCATGTGTGGCTTGTTTGTGCCCCATACTATAATTCCGTAACGACCAAGAAATATATCAACCAACGACCAAGAAATATATCAACCAGTTAATGTCCAAATAAAAATTGCACTTAAACCTTAAAAAGGCTAATCAATAAGGGCCTACCTGGTTAAAGAACCCATCAGGAACGGGCCCTAATCCAGATCTGTTTAATATGCAGGCCCTGATTCTAATCCGAACAGGGCCACAGCCATCCAGAAAATGCATTTTATGAATTATGAAATATGCTTTAGTTTTTACTACTAATTGGATTCACCCTCTCTCTCTGCTAAAGTTTTATGTTATGAGATGGCTGAAGGCATAGTTTTTTCACCTGGGAGAAATGAGATGGGATATCGGCCGAGATATCTCGGTTTTTTTAACCTTGATATCGTATTGGCCGATCAATATTTTATTGCTGATATCGGCTGATATTTCAGGTTTTGATTTTAAAATAATTGAGAAACTTCGAGATATCTGCCGATACTGAGATTTGAACCCTAAGTGTCACATAGAGCAGTTGGTCCATGATTGTTTCAAATATAAAAGTCTACTCCATAATGATGGGATAAATGGCTAGACGGTGACCATGATAAGTAAAATGAGATGGGCTCAAAATCATATTGAACTTTAGGCCCAAATAAATAGTACAGACAAGCACCAAAACAGGTAACTTTTGTGACAAATCAGGGCCGTAGTATAAAAAAACCCACTAAATAAAGGCCCTTGGCTTGGATATACGCGGTCCACTCAATCTGTTACATTTCAATCCGACTCTTCTCTAATTTTAAAAACCGTGAATTTGACTTAAGCTCAAAATCCAGGCATGTTGTTTCTCAGCCAAGTTCGATGTCAGTCCCTTCATCGGACTCGGTGGAACTCAATGAGTCATTTGAAAGTCAGTTGTGTCAACAAAACTCGGCCCAGCTGAGTCAGGTCTTATGATTCATCTAGTTTTAAACAATATTATAATGTCATTAGTCATTTTAATTTTACCTTTCATTTTTCATGAAATCAAATTCAAACCTGCCACCTAAGAAACGACAGAAGATCTGTTGACTGACCCAGTTTTCCAATTTGGATCAATCGTCAAAAAGTGTTTCTACACTCCCAAATTTCACGCATCAATCGACTCAATCCTTCTCTATAAACACTGACCTCTCTTCTTCATAAAGCACACCCCATTTCTAGCTTTCCACTGGAGAAACTACAGAAAGAAAAGCAGTCTCCAACTTCTGAAATCACTTTCTACACCTTTGAGTCTCACTGCCCAAACCAAAAAGAAGAAGAAGAAAGAAAGAAAGAAGGAAAAAAGACTTCTAAAATGCCTTCAACAAAGTCTGTGCTGTCCACTGCAGCCTCTCTTGCTGCTTCGGCAATGCTTGTCCGAACCATTGCCAATGACTTGATGCCTCACCAACTCCAGGACTACATCTTCTTCAACCTCGACAGTCTCTTTCGCTGCCTCTCTTCTCAAGTTACAATCATCGTTGAAGAATTCGACGGATTCTCCAACAATGAAATCTACTCTGCCGCAAAGATCTACTTGGGAAACAGACTCTCTCCTCTTCAAAGAGGCTGAGAGCAACCAAGCAGGAAACAGAGAATAACATGCAAGTGTCAATGGAGACAAATGAAGAGATTGTCGATGTGTTTGAAGGGATTCAGCTCAAGTGGAGACTGATATGTACAGAAAACCGTGGGCCTGTTTTCCATTCCCACGATGGCGGTGCAAATTCAATAATCTACGAGGCCAGACACTTTGAGCTAAGTTTTCACAAGAAGCACAAGGAAAAAGTGTTGGGCTCTTACCTACAATACATACTGACCCAATCAAAGGCCTTGAAGGAAGAGAAGAAGACGGTGAAGCTCCACACGGTCGACTACGAGGGGAGGTATGGAGGAAGTAGAGATGCTTGGAGGTCGGTAAACCTCAATCACCCAGCAACGTTCGAGACATTGGCGATGAATTCAGAGCAAAAGAGGGTGTTGATGGAAGATTTGGAGAGGTTTGTGAGAAGGAAGGAGTTGTATAGAAGAGTAGGAAAAGCGTGGAAACGTGGGTACTTGCTGTATGGTCCACCGGGCACGGGCAAGTCGAGCTTGATTGCAGCAATGGCAAATTTTCTCAACTTTGACATCTATGACTTGGAGCTCACTGATCTGCGGTGCAATTCAGATCTCAGGAGATTGCTGGTTGCAACAGCGAATCGGTCAATACTCGTTGTTGAGGACATTGATTGCTCCATCGAGTTCAAAGATCGGCAAGCCGAAAGTACACCCCGCCAGTTCCCTCCTCGACAAGAGAATGAGGTCAGTAATTTGGTTTCTGTAGCACAACCTAATGTGCTGACCTTGACTTGTCGAGTCTCACCACATTAGTTGGCAGTCCTACATTCTTTATAATTCAAATTAACTGAGATCTGAACAATGCGCCCAATAAGCCCTGCCATGGATGCAATAAACACAAATGATGGATATTAAAAATATGGAATTACTACTTTTTCTTTTAACTTCATTTCTTTGCAAATTGCATTCCATTTTTAACCCTTTGATCACCCAATCTAACAGCCAAAGACATTTCCATGAAATGTCAATTTTGCTGCCACCACTCAATTTCATTGTATTTGGCAAGACTAAAACAAGTTTGGCAGTGGTTGGTGGAAAACGAAAATTGTTGAGGAGAAGTTTGAAAAGGGGGGGATGAAATCTCGGGTTTTTATCGGCTGATATATCGGTTATGATATCACCCATATGAATAAATATCGACGATTTAAAAAAAAAAATCGATGTGGACCTGGGCAATATCTTGGCCAATATCGAGTGCATATCGGCCAGAATATCAATAGATATTTGAAATATCGGCCGATATTTGGATTTTCAGTTTTTTTTTAATAAAAGGCTGTTTTTTATTTTTTAGTTAAAAAAATGGATATTTTCAGAAGGAAAAAGGAGAGAGAATGATATCGGCGGATATCATCCAATCCCGATATTTTTACCCTTGGTTTGAACTTTGAAGTGCCAAGGCAAAAGAAAAAATATGTTAAAAGATGAGAAAATCGAATTCCATAGGAACATTGATATGGTGAATAGGTTGGGTTTTGATAAATTTCTCTTTGATTTTGGTGTCCCTGCAGATAACTCTCTCAGGACTGCTGAACTTCATTGATGGTCTATGGTCAAGCTGTGGCGATGAGCGAATCATAATATTCACAACCAACCACAAAGACAAGATCGATCCTGCACTCTTACGGCCAGGTCGAATGGACGTGCATGTTCACATGTCCTACTGCACTCCTTGTGGCTTCACCCTCCTCGCCTCAAACTACTTAAACATCCAACACCATCCACTCTTCGAGGAGATTGTAGATCTGATACAAGAAGTGGAGACCACACCTGCACAGGTTGCTGAAGAGTTGCTGAAAAACGATGATGCTGATGCTGCGCTTAGAGGTCTGGTTGGCTTCCTACATGGTAAGAAATCTGAGAGAGGAACAACAGCCAAAGAAGAAAGCGAGGCTTCAGAACAAGTGCATAGCGGGCATCAAATAAAGGAAGAGGAACAAATCAGACCCTGATTGTTGGAATATATTTAGATTATCCTAATTATAATGTAATTAGGATTCTAATTTGGATTTAACTCTAATTAAGAGGTGTATTTGATTTATAATTAGTTAAGTGTTTGAGTATGATTATGATAGCCATAGGGTCGGCTAGAGGCTATAAATACATATAATAGTATAGGGATTTAATACAATACATAATTTATCTTTTCTACATGGTATCAGTCAAAATTCGTTCCTGAGTAGACCTTTAGTTTTAGTTTGTTTCTCTCCCTCTGCCGAGGAGATTCATCGGCAGAGGAGGGAGGGAGAGACATTCATCCTGACTTTTGTATTTTTCGGACATTAGTTTCTCTCCCTCTGCCGCACATCTCCTTTGACAGAGGGAGGGAGAGGGAGGAAACACTGAGAAAGATATCTCCTACTGTTGTTCTGTGTTGCATAAGAAGCAACCCATTTTTCTTTCCCTGTTGACTGTGCTAGACCTATCAGTGTTGACCACCGCACTCTGTTTTTTGGCCCATCTTTTTCAAATCTGGGTTTCCGCTTTGAGTTTCACAAAGCAGATCTCTTCCAATCTGTTTGCAGATCAGATCTATTCTTGATGTTCCGCCGATCACCAAGAGGGGGAGAGTTGCCTGCAACCTCTGCCGCACGTTGTTGCCGTTTTTTATTATTCAGATCTGGTTTAGATCTCGCGGGACCTTGCTGCAATCACTGATCGCTGCTCTAAGCTAGATCTGGATCTGCTCGTCCTCTGTTGTCTTAGCTGCAGGGTATACAGCCTTTGCTAGCCTTTCATGGCTACAACCCTATTTGCTGGCCTTTCATGGTTACAGCCTCATTTGCTGGCCTTTTATGGCTACAGTCTCATTTGCTGGTCTTTATGACTTCAGCATTTATTTGCTGGCCTTTATGGCTACAGCTATTGTTCTCTAGCCTTTATGATTTGATTGATCGATGTGATGGCTTCAACCCCTTGTTTTTCAGGTCATTCGTCGCCTACATTTATCGCATAGTGCGATCATTGTTTGCAGGACAATTGTCTTACGGCCACTGCCGTCGCTCGAGCCTCTTTCTCTATTTCAGGCGGCCATTGGTGTTCGCCGCCTGTCTTTTAGAGCCAATCAACGTTGCCACTTTAACAAGTTTTGCAACCAATCAGTATGCTGCTTCATCAAATCTTCGTGGCCAGTAGGTGTGCAACTTTTGCAGTTCGCCTGCCACTTCTTCACGTTCCAAGCGTTGTGTTCATCCACGCTTCAGCTTGCGGGGACGTGTTAGAATATATTTAGATTATCCTAATTATAATGTAATTAGGATTCTAGTTTGGGTTTACCTGTAACCCATCTTTTACCTCTTAGGTCATTCATAAGGGAATGGTTTCTATTTTTCTAATTTGAAATGAAAATGATATTTTCCTTTATAAAAAATTAAAAAGACATAAAAATAAGAATTTATGTGTTTTCAAGAATTATTCTAGTTTCCAAGAGTTTTGTCCTAATAATACCTTACCCACAATTGAACTCTTTTAAGAGTTAAAAGCATGCTTAATGGGAATTTTCCACAATTGAAAATTGGTTCAATGTGAAACATAATAGGCCCTAGGCCTTAACAAGATCGATACTTTTCATTCAAGAACCTAGTATTGTTTAAGCCAATCAAACTAGTGTTCTAAAACTCCGAACCTCCTGACAGTTCAACTCTAAACAACTCTGACGTTTATCAGATATAATATAGTTATCTTTAATTATTTTTTTTCAAAATTCGATTTGAAAGGGATGGAGCGATTAACCCTTCACAACCTACAAAATATTTAAAACTTATTAGGTTGGAATGTTAAATTATTCTATTATTTATGATTGTAATAAAATATTTTTATAAAAATATGATTATTAAGTTTTTATATCGTGTGTTAGTATTTGACATCTTACATCATATAGTTATTTACATATTTGTTGTATTTTAATTTATTAATTAACTAATTAATATTATTTTATAACATGATATTAATAAGTTTGATCGAGTTCAACGAAAGTTAAACCTCAATTGAACCCTATCTAACCCAAATTATATTAAAATGGTTTTAATTTATGGGTTGATTTTTAAAACATTATGTCAATCAATATTATCTCATGGATTCAGACTTGAGTGTGAGCTAGATACCCTTAAAAAATGAATGAGTGGAATACAAATGTTCCTGTCATAAGAATATTAGTCCATTGATTATCTCTAACCAATCAATTTGAGCCCATAAAATAGATGAATCTAATCATTTATAATTGAATTGAATCATCAATTTTACAATCTTAAATTGAGTACTTAGAATTAACTGATGAAATTGATTATTGATAGATGATAAATCTTATACTCTTATCTTGTTCATTGAGAAAATGCTAAACATAGTCTAAAATCATATCCTTTTATACTATTTGCTGATGTGACAAATTATTTAATTAACATCTTAATTAACTCTTACAAAACTAATTAATTATGATTTGCCACATAAGCTCGAGTAGGGTAAATCAAAGGTTCAAATATCGGCCGATAAATATCGTATCGGCCGATATTATTCGGTTTGAAATAAATATATCGTATCGGCCGATATATATCGATTTTTTCAAACCGAATAATATCGGCCGATACGATATGTATCGGCCGTACTGTAGTATTATCGGCCGATATGGCCGATATTCGGTCCGAAATATCGGTCCAAATATCGGCCGATATTCATAAATATCGGTATTTAATTTTTTTTTTTTAAAACACCGATACGATTTTTACACGATTTTTTGCAGTTTTTAATGGTTTTTCGCGGTTCTTCACGGTTTTTAACGGTTCAGGGTTTACTGCTTTCACGGTTTTTGGCCATTTTTTGCGATTTTTAACGGTTTTTCGAGGTTCTTCACGGTTTTTAACGATTTTTCGAGGTTCTTCACGGTTTTTAACGGTTTAGGGTTTACTGCTTTCACGATTTTTTGCGGTTTTTTGCGATTTTTTGCAATTTTGTCACAGTTCATCGCGGTTTTTTGCGGTTTTTTCACGGTTCCAATATCGGGGGAGAGAGAAAATGCCGATATCAGGAGAGAATTTTCTCGGCCGATATATCGGCCGCACTGTTTTTTTAACCCCTGGGGTAAATATAGCATCTCACTATTGAGGCCAAAAAACCCGATCCATGACCGAATCTCGTGATTAAAAAAATTAGTCCGCTTAGTATTCTAAGACTTCTGGCCACAATGCCTATCAGAAACTCACGACAGAAAAAACAATGTTTTAAAAATCAAACATAGATTAAACTGTTTTAGCTTAAGATTTGGTTAAAAAAGGCTTAACAAATAGCCAACAATGGTCAAAACCTTTACTCTAGAATAGTATCATAAATATTAATTAAATAAATAGATATAGTGAGGCATTTAAATATATGTTTTGGCTTAACATTTAAATAGCTCAAAATCATCGCTTTCGATTAATAAAATGCACATGTTATTTCTCTTATAATAATTCATGGTCAAATGAGAGACGATATATTTGGTTAATGGGCTGTAAAAAATTAGGATATCCAAACCATTTGAGCTCCAACAAAAGTGGATCACAAATCTTTATATATAAATTGGAGAAAAAATAAGACAAGAATTCAATTTCAAATGTCGACTTTGAAATTGGTTGTGCTCCTATTTTAGAGAAAGGCACTAGAACATCAATATCTCCAAAGGTCATGATGATCAAAGAAAACTCCGAAAATATTTCTCCCATATTTCATCTGCACATATATTAAAGTGTTCATTCCATGAAATATTCTAAGAGAGAGAACTCCACGTGGAGTCCACCAATGGTCATTGGATTTGGTGAATTTGAAATACCAATGTATGCATATAGTGCTTATAAGAAATCAACTTGATTCAATAACTCTAGTGACAATTTAAAAAAACCTGAAAAATAATAGTAGATAGGAATTCAATTTTATCGAGTTCAATCTCTTCGCTTGAGTGATTCAATCTAGCAGATAAATCTTTCAAAGTCACTCAACCGAACTCGAGTATAAACACTTTATGAAGTGTGCGGACAATATTTCCATAAAGCTGAAAATGAATAATGAAGATAAAAAAAAAACGAACAATAATCATTTAAAAAACACCATAATTCAGTGTTGGCACCATCTTCATCCCACCGGCAGCATCAGACTGGCCATTAGGTGGAAGGGAGGATCTCATTAGAAAGTAGGAACCCAAGCAAACAGAGAGGAAAATACGATCGGGAAAAATTTCAAGACAGTAAAACCCTTAAAACCCTACAGTCAGACGGTTTCAACAAGTCTTCTTACCCGTTGACTAGGGAAGATGGTCCTATCTTCGTATCGTTCTAGGTCAGCACAATCATTGACAGCTAAGGTGAAGTATATGTAATAGCTAAGTAGCCCCTGCTAATAATGTTTTGTATTCATGAAATACCCTTGGGTCCTGCTCTTGAAAATAATAGGCATCTTATTTAAAAAGAAAACTGGATTTCGAAAGGTTGGTTTCTACAGAAATTTGCATCCAATTGCAACTTTCACACACTTAGGTGATTTCAGCATTGACCCATTTAAACCACTCTCTAAATCGTATAGACCATTTTCCTTTCGGAAAACGCCTTCTGTTCCAAACATAACTGGAGAACATTTGTATCAATAACCAAACTGTGGATTAGAAACACAATGTATAATGGTCAAGGCAATGAAAACTTCAACAAGAGAACGACTCACATGCTGAGGAAATGAATCCCAAAGAAATGTGCTCTATTTTCTACGGTATCTAAAGAGCATCTGTTAAGACCTAAGATTAGTAGATGACTACAAGGACTGGTCAAAACCAATAGCCCAAGGTCTAGCAGCAGTGGAATAATCAGTCCCAGCTAACCACGAGGCAACCTTGTCCTAGCACATTCCAGGATCCCTCCAGATACCCTAATGCACCCCTCGTGATTTGAAGGAAGGACATGGCAACAAACCATCTCAGCATCAATGCCACTTTAGGATATTGTAGGTCTAATAGAAGAGGTAGGAATTCCCTGCACAAGTGCTGAGCTATGATGAGTGTGATCCCGACATGGCCCTTAAAAGGCCTTTCTTTCTGAGTTTATTTTTCAAATGGAGGAGAGTCAAAGAAGATACATAAATTGAAGGCCATGGTGCCATGGTCTAACAGGCAGGAAACAAGGGATGAAGGACAAACTGGCAAGTATCGAAGAAATGACTAATCTGGGACACCACCATTGAAAAGGAAATGCTGAAGCCATACCGTATTTGATCGACAAAACCCATTTTGAATATTCATTAGTTTGCTAGGTGTGTTTTGATTAAGGTGAGCTGAAGGGATTTACCTGCAAGTGGAGAACCCCCTACTTCCACTTTCCCTGCTATTTAAAACACCTATTTGGTAAAGTTTAGGGTAAAGAACTTGACATCCTAGTGGAATGGTAGGAATTTAATTCTGCCCTTTTTTTTTTCTCTTTGCTTAGTAATAACACATTACTACTCCGAAACATGTAGAAGAACTATTTACCTGATTAATCATTAGTACACCCATGTAAGAAAGAAATGATGGTTGGACCCATATATCAATTCCAGATCTTATGTTCATATTTAATGTAGGATCATCAGATTGTTGATCTTATGGGTCATATGGGTGATTGGAATTGCTGTTTTTGGTGATGTATCCCAAATGCCATGCATCATTTATTTTATTTTTTTAACTTGTTTTATTTTAATAATTTTGTACTTAAGAAAGAAATTCAATAGTGGATAGGAAAAAAGAGGAAGAGAGAGGAACAACATATATGATGATTATAATCCCTACTTTGATTTTTAAAAGCAAAAAAAAAAAAAAGGAAATAGAAAACAAACCACGTATCTTGGAACTAAGCGGTGTAGGTGGTGGAGAAGTGAATAATAAGGGATGTTGAAAGTGTGGACTGATTCCTCACCCTTTGAGGAGAGGTTAAGTCACTCTCTTTTTTGGATGAGTTTCTTAGTTTTGGAAAATCCAAACAGGATGAGTTTGCATCTTGAGTGTGTGTTCTAACTTTCCCACTTCATCTCACTCTTATCCAAACACAATCTAGAAGTGTTGCAACTGAAATTAAAATAAGATAAAATGCTGTAACAATTAGTGGAAGGTGAACCAAATGCAGTAATAGTGGCTCACCGATGACATTTTGTTCACATATAAGTACAAAATCATCAGTTGACTTGTTTCAACATTTTGTAGTAGAGAAAATAATCTCAACAAAAGATGTAAAAACTTTGAGTGGATAACAAAAACATGAACCCAGTCATAAGGCATGCCTGATATAAAGTCTACATAACATACGAGTAAAAAATTTGACAAGGGGGAAAAATGCACCTCTAAATCACCTTAGCCAACAGTTGGAACTAAAGGATTCTCTTTCTGAGTTTACCACTTACTGTGTAAGAGAACAAAATAAAACTCTCTGATATTTTTTCGTGTATTTCTCCATCATAAAGATTTGCAGCTGTACCTGTTAAGTAAAGAGAAATAAGAGTAAAAGAATGCAAGGCAAAGCTTTTACATACATTAGCTTCAGGATGGGGAGCCAATAATTCCAGCATCGAGAAGATCATGAAAGCAAGACATTAACCATAGTTCATTTATGAGGAAGGAGAAGAAAAATTGCTTTTCTGCAACTTGCTCTTGAATTTCATGATTAGTTCAAAACTCAAACAGGAAATTGGAAGCAGCATAGCCAACTCATTTGAGATTTGTTAATTTTGACGAGAAAGCACAAGTATGTAATCAATGTATTAAGCATATGTATAGTATTCTGGGTACAAGAATGTATAAGTGGGCCCAAACATCGAAGAAGCAAAAATATCCTCCGTGGGAGAGCCCTAACACTTCCTTTGATGGCATCCAAATTTGACATTAGAGAAAGAATAGACCTAACTACCCAGCTATCCATATTCAAGGGAAAAGTGGGCAAGTATTAGATTTTCTGCTCTAGCAAGCTGGCTCATTGTTAGAGATTATTTATAAATGAACATAAACTCAGGATTTCCAAACCATAGAACAAATGCGAAGTAAGAACCATGCACACATACTTTGTTCAAGATCAAAATGTTCCTGCCGACTTATTTTGAACAAAATGTAAACTTAGAGCTTCATTCCCCAAGAAACATAAGGACTTAACTGTGAGTTAGACGGGCACCTGACATGTTCTGCAAACATGTCAATAGGATACCTAATCTTCTAGATAGGGACTCTCCTTCCTGTCACCTCAACCATTAATTTGCTGATCCCAGGTGGTGGAACGTGAAAGCATTTTTTGTGGGTGATATTCCGAGATAGTTAAGGATATAATATTGGAATCTTCAGGAATAGATGTTAAAATATCATTAAATTTCGTAGTCCATAGAGGTCAGTTAGGGATGTTTCTCAGCATGCAAGGCACTAAGCATTTCTTCAGCTAGGGCAAGTTAATGCAATAAGGTAGTGTGGATAGACAAAATATCTACACGCAGACAAAAAAATTCATTTAGCTTCATTACATCTTTGTATTGCAAACATTGTGGACATCAATAGGAAGTTAGGTTTCACAAGAGCAAGTTCACTCCGACATACTCACTTCATTGTAACTCTTGAATAAGATAATTTCCCTACAGCACAACCTGATTTTCTCTGGTTGTGTTTAACACTAGAAAAGATTCCACAGTCCTGGCCTCCTAGCAGATATACTCTCTAAAATGATTACATATTTATATTTTTTTATCAAGAAATTATTACATATTTAAGCTTACCACTCATATCCATTGATTGTGTCCAAGTCCAAGTAAGTTAAAATCGCTGAATTGGGTTAAATAAGTTAAGTATTTCAGATCTTCCAATCTGAATATGAATTAATTCAGCTCAGTATCTGTCATACAAGAATTCGCCTAGAAAAATTCAGCAAAAATTAAAACCATTTTAAACCTGAAATTGCCAAAATCGAATAAGTATCACTTATGTAAAAATCAGCCAATTAAAAGTCAATTGAGCTGAAATTTGGATTCAATTTTCATTGCTGAAATTTGTAATGATTAATTCGTATCTGAATTAAAATAACAGAAATTGTTTTCTAGAATTTGCAAAAGAAAAATCAAATTAATTCAACTTAAACTGAATTGGAATTCAAATAAAAAATAAACAAGACTCACTACACTTGGAAAGACCCAAAAGCACCCTTGCTTTCAGTTAGACTTCAATCAACTTGTGTGTATAACAATGGTCGTCCATGCCTCCAATTTATAGAGGTTCGTGTTTGAAAATAGAAAGATTTCTAAAAATTACAGTTAATCCTTATCAATTCCACGTATCTTGCTTTTATTTGTTGTTCCTTTTTTTATACTTGTTAAAGAACTGAAACTACTGGCCCTTGAAAGAAATATTTGCTAGAAAAATGTAAGCGCTTACCTAAAACTATGGTCAGTAGCCACAAACATTAGAGGAGCACTGGATTATCATATCTTCAAAATTCAGTGCACAATGCACTAAATTGCCATTTTCATTTCAATTTTTTGGTGAGGATCATAGCCCATGAGTGTGAAATCAGACCAAGAATCTATATCTTTCTTCTCAGGGTTGATCTTCAACCTGTATTAAGAAAAGGATCCCAAAGAAAGGAAAGATATAATGGCAAAGCCAATAACAATAGTGGATAAGTTAAATTCATACGTTATTACTTACAGGAAATGGTTTAGGGAGCTTCTGAAGCTGCTCCTGCAAGGTCTAACATGAGTTCTATAAACATGAGCATCCCCAAGAACATGGACAAAGTCGCCAGGAACAAGATCTATACAGAAGAAAATAAATAAAACTAAAATCAAATGGCATCCATCATGTGGATGAGATCAAGGAAGAAAGCTCTGGATGAGATGCAGAAAAGCAAGGGTTTATGTTCTTGGTTTCAGGTGTTATCAAATTGACAACAAAAGGTACCGCCATTTCACGTTGCAAAAAGAAATGACTTGAAAAAAAAAGGATTGGGACTTTAAGAAAGTTAATTTTTTACTTGACATAAATAACAAATGTAATATTCATCAACAAGGACACTCCTTCCTCCATCTAAAAAGACAATATGATGATAATTTTTTTTTTTTTTTTGAAGATATGATATGTAATACATTTTGAAACTGATTCTAAGTGCCTACAGATATACACTTTTGTTTTAATTGAGATGGAAAACTTTCCAACAATTGAAAACAAAATGAGTAAAAAAACATTGTTAAGACAAATAATGACTAAAACACCCTACAAATACAATCTCAAATATACTTTTAACAAACAAATGAATTCATTGGTAAAGAAACAAAACACAAAACAAGAAGTCAAGGTTGTCTAAGGCATGTGGCATGGTTGTGGGCCACATCAACAGCCAGATGAAAGGAAACTATCTAGATTAGCCACACACTAACTGAGCATTTTATGGCATTAGATTGGATGGTTAGGAACTTTAGATGGGTGACAACATGGGAAAACAGGTTTGCGTATCATAAAAATGAAATGGTTCTAATCATATTAACAATTAAAGAGAAATAAGTTAATAGGCTATTAATGATTATTGGCATGTATACTATTTTTATCTAATCTCCCAAGATTCAAGAATGGATACTAAAATCAGACGAATTGTATGTCCTGTTGTCTCTGCAGGCCACACATATGGGTTAAATGAGTTACTTCAAAAATGCACTGTTTAGTGTCATGGCAAAAAAATTCTATTTGAACAGTCACCTACTCAAGTTTAATATAAGAAGTATTACCCAGTCAAATTTAATGGATCAGTAACAGGCCCCAGTGCCCCACATCCCCACGTTATTGCGTAGTAGTAAAAATTGTTCATCTAGTTCATAGCATAAAGCAACCGTACATCTAACCCTTCAATGGCCAGACCATCGTGGCTAAGTGGATTCATTAGTGGGACCACATAACTGACCACATGATCTGGGAAACTAGAAGGGTCCGAGTCCTATACATGTTTGTTTTGTACGGCAACACTCTGGCAATAAAAGACATTGACAATTACTGCATAACAGAGTGAGAAAAAATTGGGGGCTTGAAAATTGAAATTTGATTTTCCAAGGACAAAGAGTTGCACCAAACATCAGAAAGCAGTTTGCTAAAAAGCCATTTCATTCTCCCAGGAAATGAAGATGCCAAACATGCCTTAAAGACTTGATTAGATTCCACCGCAAGGCATTGGGTTCATCTCACAAAAAACAACTATTTAAATAGGAGCTCCAGGTTCTTTCATTTATTTTCCCCACATCTAAGCCTCTTTATCTCGTCAATTCACTTCCTTCCATTACAAGAGGATATTCTCTATTGATGTTTTAAAAATATTCTTGCCCCATGTGGAGATCTCCAATAGTGCTACCAAAATTTTAGGGTGAGGCAAGGCAACTGTTAATCCACCTGAAAAGATTCCTCCATACAGTAAGCTTTTTTCTCAAATCCCACAACAATAAAGGACTTCGAGCTCCCAATAAGACCAAAATCAAACAGAAAGATTCTCATTTTTTGCATTCTGTGTGCTTTGTAATTCTTTTCAATCACACCTTTCTCTACGCATCCCCAGCTATGACACTTTTTATCAGAATCATTGTTATTAGGACAGACATCTCAAATAGTAGTTGCCACGACTCATTATTCATTGAGTTCTATCACATGAATGCAACTAACAAAAAAGGCCACTGTCACATGATTAGAACCTTTCGAACTCTACATCAGTTGTGCTTTACCTAAAAGGAGTACAGCATTATAGCATTTACAAACCAAGTCATTCCAGTCAATTCAGTATGGGTGAATGACTGACATTTTCAAAAGGTGATGACTTGCAAGATAAGCATGTTAGGATATTTAGGAGATTAGGATTCTCCCTAAATAAGGAAGCTAGTATCTGTGTCTATCTGTAAGGATTGGAATGTATCTATACATCCAAATCTATCCTATGGACTCTATATTCATGCACCATTCATGACTGATGAAATAGGCTGCAGTATTTAATATTTCTCATGATCCAACAAAGCGTACCACAAACATGAGCAATCATGCATGTTAAAAGAGCATATGATGCAATGTTGAATGGCACTCCAAGACCCATGTCTGCAGAACGTTGATACATCTGACATGATAGCTCTCCGTTGGCTACATAAAACTGCAATAAATTCAGTATTAAACATCGAAACTGGACAATGAATTATAAAGGAGCTCAAGCTAAGAGGAAAAATTACCAACACATCTCAGCTTCATAAAAATTAAAAGATGCAAGTACTTCCCATGGAATGATATCATTGCATTATTCAGGGTAAGCAGAAAATGACAAGCTTTTGGAACATTCTAGTAAGGCTTGTCTAAATTATATCATCTATGGAGACCCAACTCGGCCCTTCATCAATTACTCAGGTTATCCATGGTAAACTAAAAGCATCAAAGATGGTATATGCTAGGAAGTATATTATCTTATCTCTAGTCATCATTATGAAGTAACTGGTTAGGGCAATCGTACAGACTGCAATTGTATTAAACCAATGGAAAGAAAAGCAATGCCTTCATTACTTACAATTCAGAATTCCCTGTAGCCTATATTATATGGACAACACCCATGTTGGACAGGACTCTATACTGAATTCTTCGCAAATCACAGACTCTTCATGGCTTCCTCTAGCATGTGTCAGACTCCTCATCGATTATTCTAGTACTAGTTTAATAATGTTTTGCACCATGAGCAAAATTATTAAAACACATTTCTTATCTAGAAAAAATGATTATTATTTTAAAAGGTGATTGAAATGTTTATTATTTGATCCTTCAAAGTGAAGTTCATATGTTAAAGATTTATTATGTCGTTCTTTCATGCTATTTTTATTTTAAAACAAATATTTGTTTCAAAAAAATCGTTGAGTCCTTATTGTTGGAACCAAAAAGGTTACAAGTTTGAGTCATATGAATGCTAGATTGTCAGACAATGGAACAAAATATAGCAAATCTAATTGTTATTGCCAACAACAAAGAAGGGATAAACGGCTTCATTTTTTTTTCTTTTTTGAGCAGTCATAAAAGAAATTCATTAATAGAGAAGGGAAGATACAAGAATAAAGGGGAGGGTCTAAAAGGGATGAAGAAGAGAAAAATCAGAAGAACGGAACAAGAAAAATATAAACAAACAAATAAAGTCAAAAGAAGAAAACGCCAGTCCAAAGGTTGTCAACTCCCAATTTTGCGAAGTAGTCCATTACGCCGTTAGATGATCGTTAAACTTTAGAGATACTCTCCTTTAGCCAAGTCTCTCACCTCCCTACATTTGTCAATCTCCAAGGTGGACGTCGTAAACCCGAAGCACATTTGAAAGCATTTGCCGAGTCCCCCTCAATAACAAACTGACCTTGACCAAAAACCTTCCAAATGACAAGCGCTCTCCTAATGAAGAATTTATGCTTCATTTGAGTCCTTAATACCCACCGACTCATTGAACATTATGGATGATTTCCCTTTGTGATTTCTAAGCACTCTTCCGATCCCCGCAGGACCCGGTTTTCCTTTGGAGGATCCGTCAATATTAAACTTCTAAGTACCCTGTTGGGGAGGCTCCCACTTATCCAATTTCCTAACTTTCCGTCTTTGATCCCTCATGCAACCCTCCCATGATAACAAAAGATCATTGATTTTAAGCCCTTTGAAATTTGGATCCGCCAACAACCATGAAAACCAACTCCATTTGGCTCTATGAAAAAGGTCGGAATCATAGACGAAATGCCTTCGAAAAGTCTTGAATTCCTTTCCTTCCATAAGGACCAAACAATCATTGCCGGCAAAGATTGCCACACACATTTCAGTCTAGGTTTCAGACTTGAAAGGTTCCAGGCTCCTAATGACTGAGAGAAAGAGTTTGCAAAGACCCAAGGAATCCCCAAGAAATTAATGAAATTTGTCCAAAGACCCTTAGTCATATCGCAATTGACAAACAAGTGGGTGACATCCTCCAAAGAAGAATCGCACATAATACAATTTAGGTCGACATCACCCTAAGCAAGCCTCTTCTATTCAGTTCTACCCTTGTCAGAATCTTCTCCTTAAGGACACATCATAGAAAAATTTGCACCCTTGTTGGAATTGCACTCTCCCAGATAGATTTGGAAACCTTCTCATCATTAGATAATTGACTTTGAGCCAAATGAACCAAAGCCTTCACTGAAAAGATGCCAGAGGAATCTCCTGACCAAATCATTTCGTCTTCATCGAAGGCAGGAAAAGAAATTCCTCCAAAAGTGTCAAGAGTCCGGAACGACTATCCTCTTCAAAAGATCTTAACTCTACGACAATCCAAGTGTCAAGAGATCACCCCATTGTCCCAATTAACAAAATCTTGGACCAAAGCATTTGCATTCCTCGAGATTCTAAAAAGCCATGGGAAACAATCTTTTAAAGGCCTCTCTCCTAACTACAGATCTTTCCAAAAAAGGCTTATCGCATTTTCCAACCAAGAATCTAATATTTTGTCTAAAAAGGCTACTAACCGAACCCTCTCCTGACCCTAACTTCCACCAAGCTTTAACTACTGAGGAGCCAAGACTTTCAACTTTATCACCTAGGTACCATCCACCAACACCTACAACCCCATATCTAGTTGATAAGACCTTGACCCAAAGAGCATCCTTCTCTCTACCAAACCTCCAGGCCCATTTACATAGCTATACTTGGTTCTTAAGATGAATAGGCACCAGACCCAGCCCACCTTTGAATTTGGGTTTCACAACATCAGACCATGCCACTAAGTGAATTTTTTTCGACTCCTTGTTTCCCCATAAGAATTTTCTAAATAACTGCTCAAGTTTTCTTTCAACACCCTTAGGAAGCAAGAAAAGTGAGAGATAGTAAGTTGGCAAATTAAGGAGAACTGCTTTGATGAGAGTAACCCTCCCTCCTGACGATCAGAACTTTCTACCCAGCTCGACAATCTTTTTTTCACTCTTTCAATAACTGGGTTTCCTCTTAAGCCTCGGGTTCCCTCCAACGGTAGGCCAAGATAAGTGAAGGGCAATTTTCCAGTGCCACAGCCAATGTTTTCTGCGAGTTCCTTAAGACAATCGTCCTCCAAGTCTTTCCTATGAGAGAGCTTTTTCCTAAGTTTATCCTGAGGCCCAACACCAATTCAAAACATCAGAGGATAGCTTTGAACCCCAAAAGCTCCTGTCTAGTGGGTTCACAGAAAAAAAACGTGTCGTCGGCAAACTGTAAATGTGTGATTATAGGTCCAGTGGCTGCCACCTTGATGATTCCCAACTCTCGCTTCATCTACCAATTTATTCAAACATTCCCCACTAGAGTGACAATGAAGGGAGATAAAGGATCTCCCTATCTTAACCCTCCATTCGCATGAATTGGAGAGGTAGGGGAACTGTTCACTAGAATGGAATAAGATGCGTCTTCTATACAGGCTTTCATCCATTTACACCACACTGACCCAAAACCCATTCTCTCGAACAGAAAACCCACGAAGGGCCAATCAACAAAATCGTATGCCTTTTCTAAATCAATTTTGAAAAGGATACCTGGGTTTCTGTCTCTCTGCCTCATATAACCAATTCATTGGCAATAAGAACTCCATCCAGGATTTGTCTACCTTCCACAAACGCTCCCTGGGTTTCTCCAATTATCTCCGGCAAAACTTTTTTCAGCCTTTCTGCTAAAACCTTTGCTAGGAGCTTATAAATACTCCCCAGAAGGCTGATCGGTCGAAAATGGGACAGGCTAACCGGGTTCTCTCTATTGGGAATGATGGTAATGAAAGAATTCTTCAAGTTCTTATTAATGATACAATTGTGATAGAACTCCTTAAAGAATCTAACAGTGTTTGAACAAATTATCTCCCAACAATCCTTAAAGAAAGAAAAATTAAAACCATTTGGTCCTGAGGCTTTATCTCCTGCTAAACCATCCAAAGCCTCCTTAATCTCTTCTCTTGAGAATTCCTTTTCCAGCCAAAGTGCGTTATCCGCACTAATTTGCTTAAAATGAATACCATCCGGGGTGGGTCTAGAGTATCTAGAAGGATTCAAAGAAGCTGAAAATAGCCTATCAAACGGGGAGCTAAAGTTACTGAAAACCTGGGTTCTAAGGTCACTGTCCTCGGGGATTGGCAAATGCAATACACATGGAGCATGGGAGGGGGTGCACCCAAATGAGAAAGGAGAGAGGTGAGAGGAAAGAGAATAGGAGAGCAAGAGTACCCGATTGTTAGGTTATATGGAGCCTGAGCCATGCAGGTTGGCTTACTGTTCAGACCTCTGAATACTTACGTTCAGACCTCCGAATCTTTAGAACTCTAGATACTTGGATTCAGAAGTTTGAACTGGCGCTAGATGAGTTCTAATGTCTTGTTGTTCAGAAGTCCAAATTGCTGATTCAGACATCTGAATTGACACTAATGAGTCCTGTAATTTTGCACTGTGTTTTCCTAGTAAGCCCTAGTTAGGGCAGTGTATAATGTCTTTTTCTTGTGAGAGAGAGAGTGGAGAGAGGAGAGAGGAGAGTAGAGAAGAGAAGAAAAACGAGAAAGAGAGGAGCGTGAGTGAAATTGTACAGCCGTCTTCTTCTTCTTGTTTGCCATAGCATAGTGGATCTGGTTTGAACCCGTGGACGTACCAAAAGGGGACCACGTAAAACTCTGTGTCTATTCCAAGAACGGAACAAAATTGACAACTAAGGAGCCTCCAAGACTATCCAAGTAATCAAATTTCAACCCAATTTTAGTTTCAAGTAACCAAATATGTCCATTAAAAAAATCTAGGGAGAAATCTCAAGTCTCCCTATTTCGGGAGGCTGCTCTCTAAATATTAAGGCCGGTCATATATTTTATGATGGAACATGTAGAGAATAACAAGGACATTGCTTATGTGAAATTTGAGCTCCATCTAATCATGGTGGCCTTCTGATTTTAGACTTTGAAAATTTGATTGCTAGAAAACCATTTATTTTTTATGGCCCATCTCACAATGCTATGATGATCGGATTGAGGAGTTTCCATTGCTCATCTCACAATGCTATGATGATCGGATTGAGGAGTTTCCATTGGGTTATATCATTCATAAAATCCTCTATCCTTTCCACTCAACCATATGGGGCCCATCATATGATAAGTGTGAAGTCTCCCCATTTAAAATGGGTATCCAAGTCTCCCTAGAGTTGCTCTAAAAACAAACAATGGAACTTGAAATAGTGAAGTTGTTTGAACACAAAACTTAGCCCACTTGTACCTATGCAAGTCAAATTCTAAATTGCATACCTGTACTTATGCAACTAAGCCTTTACCACGCATTAAACGGCCCTCCTTAAAGCATTTTTGCACACAAGTGACATGGTTGTGGGACCATTGACTGTACTAGATGAAAAAGAGCTTCTAGGTCTATCCAAGTAATCAAATTTCAACCCAATTGAAGTTTCAAGTAATCTAATATAAGGCTATAGAAACAATGGAACTTGAAACAATGAATTTTCTAGCTTAAAGAGGGTTTTTGGGTTTAGTTGTTCATTTTCATGGTCTTGTATAAAAAGGACTAGAAACAAAATAGTTAGATAGGTTACACTCCTTTTTATTTAATGGGGTTAGTGAGCCCCACAACACTGCTAGATATACATTCCAAAAATGTAACAAGGACCATTTTTTTTTTTTTGAAAGATAACTTCATTAAAAGAAGAAAGGAATATACAGGAAGGATCAAAATGTAGGCTAGAAGAAGCCTACCAAAACAAAAATACAAAACCCCCCAATATTACAAGAAGTTATTAACAACTTCCGTGACTAGAGACAACCCATGTCGAGCCATTTCGTCTGTTGCGGTATTAGCCGATCGAGGAACCCAAGCAACCTTAAACTGAAAGGAAGCAATAATAAGCTGGATTTTCAATTTTGTCCAAGAAAACCCATGGACATTGGGAACCGAAAGCCCCCCGAGAACTACCTGAGAATCTGATGCAGGACAACTAATAGGGTGACCCTAAATGTCTAATATGGTCCCTAAAAATTAAAAGGGATGAAAAATAATGCATCTTAGACAAACCCCAAGGGGTTATCTCAATTGGTTTGGAAGCAAGATCCCTAGAGGGAGGTCTTGGGTTCAAACCATGGGAGCCCCAATGAAGAGTTACTTCCTATGGGAATATGTATAGAGTAAGGTCCCATCGATTTACCCGGTGTGTGAGGATAGGGGGTTTTCACAAACCCCGGAGGACTAGTCGGGTGCGACGTGGACACCTCTGGATCTCAAAAAAAAAAAATTGATAATGCACCCTAGACTAAATATGGGCTGAAATTAAAATTAGAATTAACAAATTAACACTGAAATAATATGATAAGCTGCAAATAATAAATAAATCCAGAAATCCAATGTAACTAATTAAATAATAATCCAAAAACTTAAAATGGGTAATGGGTGTGGTTAAATTCGGCACATGTGGGAGTAACTTAATAAAGGAGTTTAAGTTGTGTGGGAAACTTAAAGGGAATTAGGGCAACCAAGCGAAAGATAGGAAGAGAGTAAAATGGGACTTACGGCACTAAGGAGTGGGATGCAAGGGGTAACGGAAGTCCCAACCAATGAAAGATGGCTGCGGCAGCACTGTAGGGGATTAAATGGGTTGCAGCAAACACAACATGGGCTACGGAGGTAGGGAGGAGTTTCTGGAAGCTAACGGAAGCAAGGGAAAGGGGACTGAAGGTCACAGAAAGGGTTGGCGATGGGTATTAAGGGCTGCAGCAGTCAGGGAAATCCAAGAAAGGAGAGGCGGAAGCAAGGAGTTTGGATCTGGCAGTTGTGGAGGGATCAAGAAGGGTTGTAGCAACAAGGGAAGGGTTTCCAGTGGAGGGTAGAGCAAGGACCAGCAAGAAGAAGTAAGAGAAGAAGATGATAGGAAGAGAAGTACCTGAAGATAGAACTATGGCCTCACGCTAAGCAATCACTCTCACAATCTGAAAATCGCACCTTGCACGGGGTATCTTGCGAAAATCTCAATCTTTATTTCATTCAATCATATACTCCCAAAAACGGGATTACATGGGTATTTATAATAATCTCAAAGCAATTAAATAGCAACACCTAAAATTAGAAACTTCTAAATACACTTAAAACGAAAATAACTCACTGAAAAATAGTAAATCCTAATTTCTAATTACAACCAAATCGAATATAGAAATAAACAATAAAATACTCTAAATTCAAAGGTAAATCTGCTGCTCTGCATCAGAATCACCTTCTACAATGCACTCCTCTAATTCCAAAATGTCTCGCCATAAGGCAAACATTCCACATCTATTACTGAACCATTAGGAATCAGGCAAAAGAAAGCAGTGTAGACCCTAAATCAGATAATCCCTCCATCCATCCAATATTTTGCATGCAGCTTCCCTCAAAATTTAATTTAAGAAGGCCGCTAGCAGGAAGAGTCCATGAAACTTGTGGTCGAGGGTCCAAAAACTGAGAAACCGAATCAACAGAAGCCCAATTTCTGCAAAGATCTGAAATAGACACACCCCGATACTTCGACGTCCCAACCAACCACCAAGCTGCCCGAATTTTGATAATATCGAGGGACATCACTGAATGCTCCTTACCATGGAAAACCCTTTTATTACGTTTTAACCAAATTGACCACACAATGCTCAAAATAGTGACCCTCCACAAACTTCGGCGAAAAGAACTGTCAGTCACTACCACTTCTTCATGAAACAACTCTATTAACAATAAAAAATAGTAGACCAGTAGCATGTGCTACAAAGTATCCTCATTCTTATTACAAATATCACTAGCCACTTGCAAAATTTTAAATACAAGTTGGTGTTTTCAAACCAACACCGTCTCCCCCTTCTAGCAAGTAGAAAAAAATAAAGAGGAGAGGTAGACCTTCAAAAACTTGGTTGGAAAGAGGAGTGGAGGGCAACGGAAGGTATATGTTTGACTAGATAGAGTGGAAGAAAATAACATAGAAAGCTAACCCAGATAGATGAGATTAGTGGCTACGCTGATGATAACCCTCTCCCTCTTCTGCCTCCATAAACCAACCCCACCCCCCCTCCCCATTCTTAAGTTGACACTTTAAAAATTCCTTAAATAGCATATCTGTAATAGTTGTCAATTTCATTTCGAAAGCCATTTTGATTTACCCCTACAACGGAATGCTCCAGCACCTCAATTATTTCAATATTCTGTCTCGTAAAATATGGTACAACAAGATTGAAAAACTTAAAAATATAATTAAAAAAAAATAGAAAGCTAAATAACAAGCATGAATATGCATTAATCTAAATGATGTGTATTTTCTTTTTTTAAAGATTAAAGTTTAGAACAGTAAGACACCCATCAATGATCAAACAGAGAACAATAGCTAGAAATAGAAAAACAAAAAATAAAAGAGTAAATTATAAATGGGTTTATATAATTAAAAAAAAAAGGTAAATTACTAAAGCATTAAAGATTAAAAAAAAAAGAACGAGGAGGATGAAGTGATTAAATTAAAAAATATTAATAAAAAGAAAAAAGGTTGAATAAAACAAAATGAAGAAGGGAAAAGAAAAAAGAAAAAAAAAAAGTACATTAAAAATGAGTGCCTCCTTGTCACAAGCTTGCTCTCCTTTTTGAAATTCTTAAACTCCATATAAACCAATATATATATATATATATATATATATATATATATATATATATAGAAAGACGTATAGATGGATAGATAGATCATCATAGATAGATAGATGGTGAAACAAACCAATATGTACTGAAAGACCAAATGAAAAATTAGAAGAGTACATTTGTTTCAGTAACATGGCAAAACGAAACATTTCATCCCATAGAAACAGAATTGATAACTAAAGTTTTACATGATGCAGGTCTCCACAAGTGCTAATTGGCCCTTATCCATTGAAATACAGAGAAGCTCAACTAAGATGCATGAAAATCAAGTTGATATGGACTTTGTTTCAGTTCAATCAATCAAAGGAGAACCACAAATAGTTCAAAGATGCCATAAGTTGTGATTAATGAATATCTCAGTCATTAAGATGCTTTGGAAAAAGACAACCCGTAATCTATTCATGGATCAAAAGATAAAGTGTGAAGCCCGGTACTGATGATCATAGGATCATAATTCAGGCATCACCTAAAAGATCCTTGAAGTATCTTCTTAATGCAACTTACAAATAGCCAACCGAATATGCAAATAAAAGGATACAATGCACAACCCACCTTCAATCATCAAACCATCATAACTTAAGTTGCATGGGTATGGATACAAGTGTCGGTGTCCAACACGGGTATGAGGTGCTAACACGGTGATCCATAAAAATAGAACATGGGGACACGGCATCATATTTAAATAAAATTAAATCTATATTTATTTTAAATGAAAATAAGGTGTCAGAATTCCACCAATAGAAAATAGTACACTAATTTTACTCTAAACAATTATGTGACAAATATATTGATATTTTAATTAGGTTTTATGATAGAAAAGGTTTATGATATTTTAGTCATAATAGAAAACAATGTTAAAAAGCACTAAAATAGTCTATGAAGAATGGGAACAAATGTCTTCAAGTGTTTAGCACGGGTGCAAGTGTCTACAAGAGTCCAAAATGGGTACATCACACATTTTAAAGTGTCAGAGCAACACAGATCATAACTCAGATGTGATCTTGAAGTTCCTTGAGTCATCTTTGAAATGCACTTTACAAAACATAAAATTCTCATTTGGATGGAAAATTATGGAAAAAAACTACAAATTGTTCAATTTATGCAGGTGCTTTGTAATCATATGGTGCCCACTTCAGGATCTGAAAGTACTCCAAATTTGGTGCCATCATGTAGGACACTGAGTTAACTTACCAGCATAAGAAATGTGGATCAAATTGGAAGTCAAATGAAAAGTTACGAGCAAAAAATAAATGTTGCAAACAAAAATTGCATAAGAAAAAAAAATGGGAAAATCTGCAGCCACCCAAAAGGGTGGTTGCCCACAGCAATTTTCTTTTCCATTTTAAAAGCTTATTGAGTGCCAATAAATAGCTCTTGAGGAGGCTATGGGGATCTTTTGACCATAATTTTGGAAAACTTTTGAGAGAATTTGGATGGGAACTCGGGAAATTTCAAGGAAAACTTCTCTTTTCTTTATTTTTACAATATGGTTTGGGGCTATTACCCCAAGGGCACTTCATTGGAGCTATAATGCAGTTTGGGGTCTTTACCCCAGCAGCACTTCATAGAGGGTTACTGCATTTTGAGGTTTCCACCTCATTAGGACTTCCCACAAAAGACCATTCGGAGAGGTCATGGAATTCTTCGTGTTTTTTTGTGTCAATAAAAGAATTTTAACTCTAAGACTAAGAAATTTGATATTTCTAGGATTCCACCATCTTCCTTTAAATATCCTCGAGTGGGAAGAGGATATTAGTGATTCTCACTTGGGAGATTATTTTATTAAAACTCTCATTAAAAATAAAAAATACATTTTTGAAAGGTAGTTTGGTCTTTATGTTAGAGAAGTTGTAAAGTGCTCAGTTGTACATTTCTCTTCGTAGTTTGAATGAAAGGTGATTGATCTTCCATTGAGCCATTATAGAGTATTTTATACCCATCTGTGGACACTCAAATTTTTAGGATTTGAAATTTATCTCTACAACCCACAGTATGCAACAGCTCATCATAATAACAGGAGCACACTCAGGTATTAGATCCATAAACATAGAGTAGCAAGAGCCTATAGCATATTTGGGTTTCAAGTAGGTCCGTAATCATATAGAAAGAACAGCCTATAGCACATTTATAGATGATTATTGTTGCAACAAAAAGGTTATCAGTCTGAACCTTGTTGCCAATTTTTCTTTTTAAAAAAATACCACCAAAAAGTAGTTAAATATGTTAAATTTCTAAAGGATAATCATTTTTTGGAACAGTTAAAGACAAATAATTGCTAACCTGCGCAAACATATGACAAGGTGGAAGTGCCATCAGTTTAAGATCAGAAGGATTCCAAGCTGAAAGAACAATGCGACGGTCATCTGGATTATTCTTGATCTTGTCAATTACATCAAGCAACTGGTCAAATCCTTTCCCTGTGTAATCAGCATGCATGTTGGTATATCTGTAAAACATACATTCTCAGTTGAGAGTTCGTCCAACACAAGAATAAAACTAGGAACTTTCTTGTAAAGCAGTATCAACTGACATGGCCCCAAAGTGTCGCCACTGGAATCCGTAAATGGGTCCCAAATCACCCTCTTCCCTGCTTGTCAAACCAATGCTGAGAGATGATGTAAAATAAGGAGTTAGATTGACATGAAGACATAGTTTTTACATTTACTCAATTGGAGGAGGGGGTGGCAAGTAGGTACCTATCTAGGAAGTCTCTTGATGCATTGCCATCCCATATTCGTATCCCTTTTTCTTGTAGAACCTGTTTGAAAAAGGAAAGTAAATAAATCAGACACTACTCAAGGACATATAAGACAAAAGGAAACAATCAACACATTCCAACTATATTTTCCAACATTTTTATTGACATTTTCAACCATATTATCTGCTTTCATTAACATGGAAAAGCTAAAACAAATACATGAATGAATAATTAAATAAAAAACGAGAATGAAGACTATTAAAAGGAGCAAAACCTTTATCTGCTTCAGTTCATGATTCAAGTGATGCATGGGTGTGTGACTGTGTGTGTGGGTGAAACCCTATAATCCCCAAATTAGTGTAAAGCCTCACACGATGAAACTCCTTGTTTAGATATGTTTGAAGTTAGCAAGACCGGAAGATAGTAATCTTCCCTTTCCTGCCAAGCACAGCCGAGCACAACACAAAAGAAGAAATTTCTATTATTACTTTCTTTCTTTCTTGTATTGTTTGATTTTCGTTTTATTTATTTTCCACTTTTAATTTTAAGATGTCTCTATAAAACTCCTTTGGGTATTGTAATCAAAAGAGAGTATTGAACATGAATATTTGAATTGGGTTCATCCCTGTTTATCTTCTTCCCTGGTGGATTCCGGTTCTCGCTCGTGGATTCGAGCAATCCTTCCCGTCCGACGGTGTTCGACGGAAGTTGTTCTTCCTCCTTGGGTTCCTGCTGTCGACAGCGTTCGAAGCTTCCCCGGAGTTTCTATTTTCCATCCTCTGCCTACAAGCAAACTGTCGACGGCGTTCGAAGCTTCACCGGAGTTTCTATTTTAATCTGCAAGCGCCGGGACTGCTACAGCTTGCTTAGTGCTCCCCAGATTTGATTGCACAACACCCAGACACTGCTCTGGTCTCCTCCATCCACCACTAGTCGCTCGCCTAGCCATCAGGTACGTCCCTCACTAACCTCAGCCCAATCCATCACCTCCTTCTTCCATTTGACTTCAACCCATCTCCACCATCACACCCCCTAATCTTCATCTCCTTCCGTTCATTTACACACCCCATTCTGCGACCAGCCACACCTACCAGATCCCATTATTCATACCCATCTCCGTCCCTACCTTTCACTCGTGGGTCCTACCATTGACCGACCCATTAGTCCATTAGACCATTAAAACCATACCACCGTTTAATCATCTCATGCCCATTTAATATCTTACCCCTTTCCATCCCAATTTCATTAACCTTTCATTCTATTATTCATCCCTTTCCTTAACCTTATTTTATTAATACCGCCACCAATAAAGCCCTCTCAATCATGACCCACCTATCTTCTTTGACCCGAATACCTATCAATCCCGACTCAAACCCATTCGTATTTCCACTCGATCCTACCCGCTGCATCAACAACACCCCATTTGTTTACAAAATATTGATTCCCACCTATAATCAATCTAACCCATCATACAACTACACCACCCAACGAATTGTCATATAGCCCAATTTGACACCCACCAAGCTATTAGGCATCATAAAATTAGCAATGACCCCTCAAATACCATCGAACTTTGGGCTCAGGTGTCATGGGTACATGTACAAGTGTCAGTGTCCAACACAAGTACGAGGGGTCAGACACAGTGACCCCAAAGATAAAGGACACAGGAATTGTGTCTGTGGTGATGAGACACGTGACCCAACCTTTGGACTAAACTTGGACCCAGAACCAATATGTTTTGGATTGGGTGAAGCGTGTCGCCAACCCACGGTTACAGTCAGGCAGAACATTGTGTGGGTAGGTGCGACTCAACCCTAAGGTAGGCGACGGCCTTAGGCCCCCGATTAAAAAGGCCCAGATTTCTCCTAACTCTAGGGCTTTAGCCCCATTTAGGAAGGCCTCAAATTTTGGATAATAAGGGAAGGGATAGGGAAGATTGAGTGTGATTTTGCCGTTGGGAGAGAGGATTTGGGCAAAGAAGATGGAAAATCACACGTACCTCTTCTCTGTTCTCTTTTCTTTCTTATTTTCTTTGTCTTCAACGGCGGTGTTACGGTGAGAATGAGATAGGTTTCCACTTTCCACTATGCCGTGTGCACATTTTTAGGGTTTTTTAGAAATACACGTGAGCACTAAGTAAACATACCCACATGAGCCTTATTAGAAACTTAGAGAAATTAGAGGAAACACTAAATGAGTTTCTAACTCACACTAGCGTTTTTCTAAATTCAATTATATTTACAAAAAGTTTGTTAAAAAAGTTAAATAAGAATAAGAAATTTAAATATTTAATTAATTGAATTTAAAAGATTTAATCTGTCTTTTTCATATTAATATTAATAATAGATAAATTTGTGTAAAAAAATTTAAAAAAAAAAGTTTTGAAGATAAGATTTGATGAATTTAAAGGTAATGTTATCGTATTATTGTAAAACATGAGAATTTCATAAAAAATACTAAACTTAGAAAATAATTCTATTATTATACAATGGATTGTAACGTTTTAACTCACTCTCTCGTGTTAGCATATAAAAATAAAAAAATTATACAATTTTTTTTGAAGTGAGTAGATCAAAATTTGAAACTAAAATTCAATTTTAGTCACTTGATTTTACTAGTAAAATTCATATTTTAATTTTTCAAAAAAATATTTTTTGCTTAAAATTTTATTTCTAACTCATCAATTAAATATTAATTAATAATTTAATATTATTTATAATATATTTATGACACGAGTTTGACCATGGTTGAACCTTATTTAACCCAACCTTCCATCAGGATGGTTCGTCTCACGGTTTGGTTTTGATAACATTGGGGGAGAGAGTTTTTCTCTCCCACCCCCTTCTTGTTTGTGCGCACGAGGGAGAGTGAGCCGAGTGGGGCCCACTCAATTGGGATTTATTATTTATATCCCTTTTTTTTTGCTTATATATATATATAACTCACAAAAATAGGGTCTTTAAAATTATTAAAATTCCCAGCAAAATTTAATTATGTAATTCGAAACATAACATACAGTGTTAAAAAAAATTTCAAAACTAAAATTGATATAATCTTACCTACAACCAACAATGTCACAAGAAAGATTAAGTGAATTAGATATATTATCAATTGAAAATGATATTTTAGCAAAACTTGAATAAAAAAATTTAATTAATAATTTTGTAGCTCTAATAGCAAGAAAAATAGATTTTAAATAAATTTTTTAATTATATAATTAAAATTTTAATTAAATATTACTTATAATAATATGTTAAATACTAAGAAGACCCCATTTAGAATTTTTACCTTAGGCCTCAACTTCTGTAAAGACGGTTCCGTGTGTGGGATGCATTGTGGTGCACGTTGTTGTTACGATGAATCAATAAGAATGAGAAATTGTAGTAGATTTCATGTTGCTGAAAATACCCTGGTCAGATCATTACAGTAATCCGTTGCAGTGCAAGCAAAATCTAGGGTCGAAGTTGGGTGTAAGAATCCATTTTGCAGGCCCAAACAACAAATGGGTATTACTGCCCAAAGATGCCCATTTCTGAGCCACCTGCAATCTACCCAATGGACAAACGCATATCAATTGGTATGCCCACCCAGGTGGCCAATTAACATAACAGTAAGCTTATTTTTTTCCACCCCACTCACTAAAACCAATATCTACCCATGGGCACACAGAAATCCAAAGTCAATTCATCTGAAACATATATGAAGATTACAAGAAACTTAATTCATTGTGTGGAATTATACAGCACATTTTACCTCGAAATATTTCTACTAGAACAATCACAGGAAATAAAAGATAAGAGGGTAGCATGGAAATATCTACACTCTTCATGGATAAATAGTACCTTTGCATTCGTTGATCCACTGATAAACCACAGCAGTTCTTCAACAACACCTCGCCAAAATACTTTCTAGGAAACCAAAACATAATTTACATATAAAAGATGCCTATTGAGTATAAATGGATATCAAATCGCAATCATAATTGATCGAAATCAGATTAAAAAATTAGAATTCCAGATAGAGTTGCAAGTGTGATGATAAAAAAACATAGTATATAGAGGTAAAAAAAAAGTTTTATTAACCCGTAAATTAATGACTTCAATGAAATGGACTAGATAGTCAACAAAAGAATAAACAAATGCACACCATGGAATAATATGATCAAACATGCTGAAACTTATGAGCAAATATGAGTGTGTTTGTGTGTGTGTGAGAGAGAGAGAGAGAGAGTAGATAGTACCTTTGTTGTAAGAAGTGGAAAATTTTTCCGAAGGTTAAACCTCATCTGCAGATAAAGTGTGAATATTTGAGGATCGAACTGACAAAACAGAAATATTGAGAAACGAAATAAGAAGTTGCCAAAAATGACAATACCTGACAACCAAATTTGATAGTGTCCCAGTTCCTGTTCTGTCATCTTTTTGTACTCCATTTGAGAGGATATCTTGGACCAGTTTCAAATATATACTCTTCATGCCTATTAAAAATATCCTTGGGCAGAAAAGTGAACTTCTCAACTTCAAATTTATCAGCATCTGACTTATTATCATCCATTACAAAAGTAGAACTTCTTACACGAACATAAGTCACGAATGAGTATCTTATATTGTTCTCCAACAATGGGAAGGATGACGACCATGGATGAAACACAGAGGAGTCTATATGAGGAACATAAGTGTCACATTCAATGCTAGTCTCTAATTCTGTGATATGAATAGCATCACACTCTGGTGCATTGAGAGAGTCCCTGCAGTTAATATCATTGATATTTCCTCATCAGTGAAGAACTCAAAGTTCTTAATCTAGGCCAATAGATGACAAACTACTCACCTTAATACCTGGCCACCTCCTATGACAAACACTTTCTCTATGGAGAAGCAGTAAGGCGATGCTGCTAATAACTCCAAAGCTGAACCCATACTTCCACATATAACAACATTTTCAGCTGTTGCAATATCAAAACTCCCAGAACGAGTCAGCACTACATTCAGACGGCCAGGTAAAGGTCTATGCTCAAGTGGAATGCTTTCCCATGTTTTCCTTCCCATTATCACTGCATTCTTTTTCACAGGATCCAATGTGATCATTGTTACCTCCTTGAAAATTTCAGGTCCAACGGCAACCTCCAAGGCAATTTTCCATCCTTGCCAATACCCATATTTTTAGTTGCAGCAAGAACTACTTCATACGTTCTTTTAGGGTTAGGTTGCAGATGTCCATTGCCATTTTGAGTGTCCATAGGTATATCACCGGCCATAACTGAAAACCTGAGACAAGAAATAATTTTTAAAATCTTTAGTTCAAGGATCTAAATAACCCTGAGGACGAGTCCAAAAAGGTTCTTTCTCTGGAAGAGTAAAATAACCAGAAAATTAGTAAATAATGGATAAAGGTAGCTATAACAGGCCAGTAAAAAGGAATAAGAGTTGATGACCTAGAATGAATAAATGGTTGGAATGCAAAAACAAAACAAAACAAAACAAAAAAAAAACACAACAAGTACAATCAGCATGGATATAGATAAAAATGAATGGCAAAATTTGGAAAAAACTTGTGGAAATGCATGTTATCTGAGCACGATCAGGAATATGGACATCAGGATATCTGCCAAAGACTGGCCACATTCACTCAACAGGCATCAATCAGAGTTTCTTTAAATAAAAAACTTGGTTACTTAATGGGCACATTATAACACTTAAGTATATCATTTAAACTCCTGTTTCAAAGTGCAAAACCAAACTGCAAGCCCTTTTATCTAGATTTAAAACAAACATTTTAAGGCTATGATCTTCCTAGGACACCATCTCAAATACACACATGCAATGTGATTTGTTACATAACAATAAAACAAGGGGAAAATAAGAACCAAGTTTTCTCCAAAAAAATTATTTAAAAAATTAAAACAAAACTGAGAAATTTTATTAAAAAAAATAGCAACAGAAGAAAGTCAAAAAAGGAGATGACAATAACATTATGGAAAAAAGAAAAGAAATACTGAATCACATAGAAAAGCAAGATTATATCTTTCAGAAAACTGCAAAAGTGTTCAAATACCCAAATAGAAGATCCAAAACAGGGGCAAATTATGAAATCATCAATTCTTTACCTGCCTTGAACAGTTACTTTCTCTGGGTATGTTTAGACCCTATATTACCACCTTAAACTGAGGCAAGAAAATAACGAAGACCAGAACAATTTGATGAAACCAAGAATCGACTGTCCAGATTGCCAAATAAAAGAGAGAGAATGTTTCCAACCTCCAACTGAAGGGAAATTGCAAAAAGTAAACACAGAATGTTACATGGGATGAAATGGAAGGCCCACTTCTCATCAAGGTAACAATTGGATTAAAACAAAACCAACGAACTGCATTGGCACTCAGAGTTGGCTATTTATGGACTCCTTTATGGTTGCAACAATGAGCGTGTGTACTAACCATGCAAAAATGAGCAACTTTTACCATAGTGCAGATTTTTACAGGGAGGGATAAACTTATTCTTCTCACTAGAATAATTCCTCTATTTTTTAATTGGAATACCCCCATATCATACATCAACCATTAAAAAATATTAAGCTGCTTCTATATCCCAAAAGTCAACGAGGCACTTAAATCTTTAGGCTACTTTTTTTGTTTTTTTTACAACAGTAACGAGAGAATTCAATTAATGAAGAAGGAGGTAGAAGAGTGAAAAACCACGTATAGGAGAAGTATACATGGCAAACAAAACAAACATCTAAGAACTATGAGAAAAAAAAACCGAAAACGGAAATGATACAAAAAGGAAACCCCATCACCCATACACCCAAATAAAGACAAGATTAGAGCCAATGCAGGTAGTAACTTTTTACTAGAAAATCAACAATACTGTTCGCCGGCCGAGGAGCATGAGAGAAGGTGATATCCCTCAACCTAAACAACCTTCTAATATCCTAAATATAGTAACCAATTTCCAAGGGGGAGACTTCCTATTACTAGCCCAAGAGATACCATTAGTCGAGTCACCTTAAACAATGAGTTTTCCATTCCCAAACCTAGACCAAATCTGAAGCGCCTTCCTAATTGCTCTCAATTCCGCCTCATTCGACTCCATGATGCCTAAGGGCTCAAAAAGCTAACAACATCCTACCCCTATCGTCGCACAACACATCACCTATTCCCACAGGACCCGGTTTACCTCTTGTTACCCCATCTACATTAAATTTAAGGCAATTTTGAGGTGGCACAACCCAATCAACCCTGGGTTTTTACCTTTTCCTACTGCCTTCATACACCCATCCCAAGACAGGTAGAAATCTTCTGGGGCCAAACCACAGAACTCCTTACAAACAGAAAGCCAACCTATCAAGTTCCATTTCGCCTTCTCGAAAACTTCTCCGATAGACCCACTCTTATCTTCAAAGATCCTCCCATTTCGCTCTTTCCAAATAGCCCACATAACTGCATAGGGAACCAACATCCAAGTTGTCCTAGCTCTACCCCTGAAAGGCCCTCCCGACCACTCTGTCACCACACCCTCCACGCCTTTCCCTATGGCCCACGAGCAACCAAAAAGAAGGAACACCATACACCCCACGTGAATCGACACCCACTCAATAAGTGGTCCACTAACTCTAACTTCCTCCCGCAAAGAGTGCACACAACTGAAGCACTTTCAGGGAGGATACCCCTTCTCCTTAAATTGAGCCTAACTGAGATCTTCTTTTTAAGGGCCGCCCACATAAAGATTTGGATTCCAGGAGGCACTTTGTTATTCCAAGCAAGATTGCACAAGGGCAGATTGTTGAGGTTTGCGGCACAGGCTGAATCTAGGATTGATTTAACAGAGAAGGAACCAGATGATTGACCAAATCCACTTATCATCCTCTTCAATCCACAACTTGGTGTCCTCTAAAAGAGTGATCAAAACCCGGTGGAGGTCCTCCTCAAAACCTCTTAGGGGCCTTCTATAGGGGATAGACCAACACAGTGCATCGCCAACATCATTGTAGTACTCACTAATCAGAGCATCCTAGTTCAGAGCAGTTCTGAACAGCCTTGGGAATGACAACAAAAGTGGTCTCTCCTCCAACCATGTCTTTCCAAAAAAGCATCATCTTGCCATTACCAACTAGGAGTCTAACTCCTTCCTGAAAAGCCTCACCAATCCTTCCCCCGCTATTCCTTAACCTCACCAATGCTTTCACTACTGCCGAACCTTCCCTCGCTGCCCTGAAACCTAATCTCCACCCCCCTAGATCTGCCTCACCGTACCTAGTTACCAAAACCTTCCTCCACAGGGCCTCCTTTTCAATTGGAAATCTCCAAAGCCATTTGCATAACAGGGCATGGTTCCTATCCCTCATGCTTAAAATCCCCAAACCTCTTCTATCTCTAACATCTCTAACTTCCTCCCATTTCACTAGATGGATTTTCCTAGCTTCACCATTGCCCTCCCATAGGAAGTCCCTCTGGATTTTCTCTAATTTCTTTGCACTCCCTTGGGTATTTCAAACAAAGATAGAAAATAGGTTGGTAGGTTTATCAAGCATGAATTGATTAAGGTCAGCCTACACCCGCTTGAAAGGTAGGACTTACTCCAAGAGTTCAACTTCTTAGCCACTTCTTTAGGCTACTTCACATTCAGCGACAACTACTTAGCCAAAAAAAAAGAGGAAAAGAAAAAAACAATAATAACACGACACAATTCTAAGATACACAGACTTGTAAATTATGAAATTCTCAATGGTCCATGTCAAAACCCATACCAAACTCGTAATCAAAGATATCCATAATACCACCAACTTATTAATTTAGATAAAGAGAAGAAGACACAACTCCATGTATTAAAAAATCAGCTCAAATGGCAGCAAGCAAACAATGAATTACATTTATCAAAGAATTACAGATCATAAGGTTTCAAAAAGCAGAGAACTGCAACATCGCCTATTTTAGAGTTTTCACCCTTTCTTTTTTCTTGAAAGATATCAGTTTCATGAAACTTGCATTTCATCAAGAGGAAAAGGTCCACAAAGTAGAAAAGAGGCATGAAATCATAGAAATCCCAGAATTGTCAAAATCTTAAAACAGTCATCCGAACACAGAACATAGAAAAATCAATTGAAAATATAAAGCTGAAACTGAAATAAATACCTAATACTCAAATCTGCAAGATTGTCACTGGGCATTGGGAGAAGAGAAAAAAAGGTTGAACTTGAAACAGAAACGCAACAGATTACTCAAGTAAACTCGAAATTCATTTGACTACCACAGTTTTCATACATTCACCAAACGAAAGGACTGACATTAGAAAAGAGAGAAAGAAAGAAGGGGGGAAAACTAAAACAGAAACCCCACATATTTGTCTGCCCGTGTGAACTCGAAATTCATTTGACTACCACTGTTTCCATACATTCACCAAACGAAACTACTCAATTCCATAGGATTCACTCAGATGTTAGAAAAGAGAAAGAGAGGGGGTGGAGTTGAAGCTGAAACAGGAACACCACATATTAGTCTCCCAAAACTCCAAATTTTGTCAACTTCCGTCAATCGCCATACATTCACCAAATGTTCCACTAAAAAAAGGCAAAGATCTGACCACAAACCAAGCAAAAGAACATACATACAATTTCCAGCTTTTTGACATTTCTCGGGCAGTGTCAAAAATTCCTCGAAGGGAAAAGAAACGATAAAAACATGAGATAATAAATGAAATCTAAAGTTTTATAAAATTCCTCGGTCATAAAACGGATTCCGTACTAAAATCAAAGAGCACAAGAAGAAAACAAGAAATACGAAAAGTTCCAGAAGGTCCTTGAAACATACATTCACTCGAGAAAGGGAGAAAAAAATCAAAAGATGGTGAATTCAAACAGAAATAGAAGAAGGCAAGTGAAATCTATGATTTTCTCACGATATTTTCAGAAATACAAGGGAACGGAATACAAACGTCACCATTTTCAGAAACATTTGCCCCATTTTTTGCATTTCACCGCGCCATTCATCGAAAGATCGACTTTAAAGAGATAGAAATAGAGAGGTGAGGAGATGAGATTTCCAAACCTGAAAACAAAGCGAAGATCGGTGAAAAAGAACCTCGATCTTCTCTTTCCGGATTCTCTACTGCACTGAAACTAGGGCTTTTTGTTTTCTCTCTAAGCTACGACTGTTTCTCCTGGAGAAAAGAAATGCACAGGTGGAGAAAAGGAAATGAGAAAATGGAGAAGGAAAACGCTTCTCTTTCTTTCTCTAGTAAGTGGGAAGTGGAAAGGAAAAGGAAAACATACGGGGGGAAGAGAGAGACATGAAACCGAAAATCCACGCAGGCACGCTGGGCGACGAGTGCCGCCAAGGTGTATTTATGGAGAATATAAATGTTCTTAAATTACATAAATGCCTCTGCTCTGAAGGAGTTTCACAGAAAAGCCAAGCCCCCACCCTCGTTTGAATTTAGCCTATGAAAGTGTAACGTATAAGACTCGCTGCACAGCATCATAACAAAATGTTATACAATGCCATCGTCACAAGTGGCACGAGCGTACTTGTCAAGTAAAAGTAAAATATTATACATATGACGAAGGTATCACAACTAAATTTAAGAAAAAAAAATATATTATTTTTTTAGATAAGTGAAATAGTGAACTGGCCAATTTGGACTCTAATTTGATAAACTTAATGGATATGGATCCCATCAATAATAATGGGACCTACATAGACCCAAGTAGTAAAAGCAGTAGGAAACTCAGTCAGAATTTTAATCAATTCAGTCATGGAAATCAACTGAGTTTCAGTCGTGCAATTTTTCTGAGAACAAATGTGATTGATACGAGATCAAACAAATTTGCCTATTTTTATTATCGATTCGATAGTCGACTCAGCTCTACTGACTCAATCCAAAATTAGTAACCAACTCAGCAAAATACTTGAGTCTCATCATCAACTTAGCAAATTCGATTGTGCTTGTTTTTAACGAGTCAGAACAACGTCCGAGTTTTCAGCCAGCTCACTGTGTTGTCTTCTGCCGAGTCAGCACCGAGATGAGCAAAGTGTCCCAGGCAGTCGCTGTGTTTTTCCCAACCTTTCAAGTTCTAGGAAACGTGAGACAAATGGATGTATTAACACTTCACTTGGGAGCTGGGACTTGACACTTGGAGGGAAAGTTGGTAGGCAACATCTGCCGTACTGTTTGGGGTGGTGGGGTCCACACGTTTAATTATCTAACAACTGCTGAGACTGCCTGTCTAATCGTTCCAATGGGCGGGCGGGGCCCATCTTTTAGTTATATATAATTTTCCATTTCTTATGTATATTTATCTATGGGTTGTCAACGGATGTCAATTACTTTACAGATCAGGTTGATAATTTTAAATTTCACGTGATTAATCCACAATAAAATCGTGTAAATTTGTTATTTAGCAATATGATTTGAAAAATGAGTAAATCGAGAAGCTCATGATACTCTTAAATAAACTATAAATGAAAAAAAGAAAAAGTAAATAATCAAATTTCTCATGATACTCTTCGTATATAATATTTTAAGTGTCAATAGATTGTATTTAGAACATTTTCTTTTCTTTTACAATTTTTTTAAATTTTATAGAAAAAAAACTATGTTTATTGAAGTAGATAAAATGGGCTACAAATTAATCAAATTTCAGCCTTAAATTCATTTTTTGTCCAAACCAACTATAAATTGAAAATAAATTTGATGAGTTATAAATAAATAAAAGTTTAATTCTTCATTTAAATTTTAGATTCAAAGATGTCTAATGAGAGTTATAAAAAAATAAAAGTTTAGTTATTAATTCAAATTTTAGATTCAAAGATCTCTAATGAATTTGATCGTTAAAATCAAGTGACTAAAATTTAAATTTATATTGAAATTTGATTTAATTATAATCCATTAAGTGTATTTCAATTGATATAGTTAGTTCTTATGGATTTAACAATTTTCTTTTAAGCAAAAAAGAAATATGGACTCGGTGCAACTTATGTGACCATTCGCATCTGAGATAAATTCATCAAATGAATATCGATCATTAAAGTATTAAATTACTGACCCACTTTTATTCAAGTTAATGGGTCCATGTAGATCTTTAATTGAGTATGGGATGAAACAAAATAATCTCAATTCAATTGTAAAAAATGACTTTTTAAAGGTATTTCCAAAGTATCTTGAAAAAAAAGTGATAGTATCTATATGACACGATATGAATATTTCTTATTAGTCTAAAATTATACTCGGATTTATTGTATTGTACTCCACATTTTAAGATATAAAAAAAGTGTAACTTGCATATTATTCTACATTTATCAAAACAATATATAGAATAAAATGTAAATAATGATGTAGCACGTTTTAATTAATAAATATATTACTTTACACGTTATATATAGAAAATTCCACGTATTTACACTCTGTCAGGTTCGAGCTCCCATGCTCTCACCCTGGTGTACTCTGAGGGCAATGAATATTATAAATGTAAATTGTACTTTGAGTTTCCCACAATTTTTCATATATAAATTAAAAAAATAGAATCTAAACATAATAAAATATATATATATATATATAAAATCATATTCAATACATAACGCATTTTGGGGCGATATACCATTGATTTGTTTTAAGGGAGCCATATAAATTTTCAAACGAATTCGTTTCTCGACCGATTTCTACAAATAAGGTATCAAAATTCATCTACTCTGAATCTTATGAACTCCTACACTCATTTTAAGTGAAAATGGTATAATTTTGAGCTTAAAAAATTGTACAAAAAGAATTAAGGAACCTCTCTCTTAATTATTTGGGTACGATTTTTTAAGTTCAAAATTATACTTTTTTCACTTAAAATCAGTTCCGGAGTTTATAAAATTCAGAGTAAATGAATTTTGATATTTTCTTTTTTATAAAAATCGGTTGAAAAATAGCTTCATTTGAAAATTCAAAAAATTCATTCGAACAAAATTTTTCATTAGATAGATCACACGTTCGAAAGTTGTGATATTTTTAAATGAAAGAGTAAAAATATAATTTCCATTCACTTTTCAAAAATATATGTTGCGTCTAAATAGGCTCCCTTGTTTTCTCCTTAATATTATACATTTTTTCTAGATAGGCTCCCTTGTTTTATCCTTAATATTATACATTTTTCCGAAACTTATCTCAAACTCCAAGCTCAAAGCGTCTAAAGGTACTTTAAAAAGTTGAGGGAAGAAAATATTTCTCTTGCGTGGCCCCACCTTTCTTTTACATGAAATCCTTTAATTTGGTGAGATTGTGACGGTTTGACAGGGACCGAGTTTCCCTCCAACCTCACCCCTTCAGCCTACGCCATCATCATACCATGTGTAACTTTCTAATTGGATGGGCTTCAGAAATTAGACCATATGTACTACTTTACGTTATTATGTGGGGTCCGTCCAAGGGCAAAAAGGTAAAAATTGAAATTAAGTCTCTCCAGTTACGCTGGCCTGAATGGATTAGGGAGGGTTTGCAGTGGGCCCAAAAAAGAGCCATCTTTTAAAATATCAGTTGATTATGTGGATAATTTTTTTTTCAGCTAAGACATGGAGGTCTCTAGGCTTTTGAAATTCTATAGCCAATTACAAATACTTTGGGATTATGGGTTCCACATTCTATGATTAAGACTCTACACATGTATCAGGTGGGAATTAGTAAAAAGAGACAAAGATATTTAATATCAAGAGTTTTAATATCGGTGTTATGTATGTTGATATTGAACAATATCTGTTATATATTTTCTTCGATATATATGTTGATATTGTTCAATATCAATGATTTTAATTAATATATGAATTCGACCCCACCTATTAATACTACCAAGTTGCTTGTCAAATATTTCTTTTATTGATTTTTTTTTTTAGTTTAGGTGCTAAGTTGCACTTCAGTGTTTTTAGACTTTTTGATGCAATAAGTTGCATTTATTCGAGTTACAACCCTATATTGATTATGTAATTGTTTTTGAAAAAAATTATTTTGATTACATTGGAGTTGGGCTCTATGAACCCAGCTTAGTTGACTGCACATCAGATTTTGTGATACACTAATGCAAATGAACTTAAAATATGTTTTGTGATTTATCTAAGTCTGCATTTGTATTGGGGGTAAAGGGAAGTGATGGAGGATAATCCTCCGTTACTCCTATTTGGTAATTAAAAGGGTCATGTGATAATATTCATTTTTACTCTTTTTTTCCACTTTTTGAATATCCTTTCTATGCAAAGAGAATTTATTTTTAAATACTCTTACCTGCGAATGCACTCTCTTAAAAAATTACTCTCCATCCAAACTCAGCCTAAGTAAAGCATCTATGAAGGTTCTTAATAAGATCTTTAACTCCTTTAATACTTTCTACTAAAATCTCAAAAAATGAAGAAAATAGATTAAAGATAATTATTTGGGATAGTAATTTTTGTACCACCACTTTCTCTCATAATATATCACTCTTAAAAGGAAATTTTATATTTGCTTATACTTCTCTCTTCGCCTTTTTTTTTTCCTTTTTTCTAAAAACAAGTGAAAATTTAAAAATTTCTTTTAAAAGGTGCACGTATAAGAGAAAATAGCTATGCAAGAATCACTTGCGTTTTTCTCTCCTCAAAGGTAAAAGAGGCATGTGATTTAGAGATCTGTGGTGGATGAAGATTCTAAAGGAGAGATACATATTAATAAAAGTGCCGATGAAATCAATTCTCTTTTACAAATTTTGTCAGAATCCCGTGATCCTGAATTTCAGGAATTCCTTGTTCCAATTTAATCTAACTATATTCGGGAAATAATGCCTGGGTGGTTGGCAAGGGTGAGCACATTAATATCTAGGAAGATGTTTGAATTAATACTCATGTTAGTGATGGTCCCCAATGACATAATATTTTCTTGGTTCAAGATCTCATGATATATGAAAGTGGTCAATTATTATGAAATTCCTTTTTAATTAAAAAGTATGGATTGATAGAATAATTCTAATCATCACTAACATAAATAAAAATTTCAACTAGTTTTATCAGAAATTATCATAAATCATACTAGCATTCCTTCTATAATCTAACGTATCTTTCATAAAATTAAAAAAAAATCTCTATAAAAAGAGAGAATCTTAAGATGTTGATCAATCCTCGTAATGGAGATGGTAAGATTACAATATTAAACAAGCTTACATTCTCACAAAGCTTAGTAATAGAATCCAACTTTCCTAGTTTCATTGAAGTTTATTATACGAGTTGAAAATTCCAAAAAAGATTAATATATTTTTATGGAAAATCATTTTGAGAAAACTCCTCACTAATGAATATTTTAGAAAAATATTACCCATATTCCATAGTAAAAATCCCAAAAGAATTAAGATATTTTTATGGAAAGTAATTTTGAGAGAACTCCTCACTGATGAGCATCTTAAGAAAATAGTAGGGCTGCAACTCTGGTCGGGCAGGTCGGGTTCCTTAAAATCCAACCCGACCTGAGTTGATATATATTGAATCTGACTCGACCCGACCCGAATTCTCAACTCGAACTTCATAACCCGACTCGAATTCTAATCCGACCTACATTCTAAACCTATTTTAGCCTAATTTTAGCCGGGTCGGATAGGGTTGAGTCGGGTCGGGTCGGGTTAACTAGTAAAATCTTCAACCCAATCAGACCTGAATTTCATGCGGGTTTTTATCTTCTCAACCTGACCTGACCCACTAACTTGAAATTCTCAACCCGACCCACACGATTTCTCGGGTCGGGTCATGTGGGTCGGGCCAAAACCCGACTCGAGTTGCAGCCCTAGAAAATAGTGTTGGGCTAGGGGTTTATGAAAGACTCGAATCACTCCACTTAACATGCTAGTCTTTTGGGCTGGAAGCTCAGGGCTTAACAAGTAGTATCAAAACTAGGTCTCAGGCTATCTCATGTGGACTTAGGAGATCTTCTAGACGAATGGGATGGCCATCGTCGCTCTCTTCACAAAAGGGCCTCATTCAAGGGGAAGATTGAACGAGTCCCATATTCGAAGTATAGAAGGAGATATATAAATTTATAAAGGACTTGAGCCACTTCACCTTACAGACTAGTCTTTTGGACTTGAAGCCCAAATCCTTACAAATACTTAACCATATTCCATGTAATCGTAAGCTATGTAATTACAATATAGAAAACATTGTTCATATATTTTTTAACTGTCCCAGATCTATAAGGGTGGGGAGGAAAATTGTCAGGCAAAAAATTCCAGTCAAGTGCAACTTATAAAATGGTTCTTTGATAGAATGAATCAAAATATTATTATCTCTAATCAATTTCACCCTTTGGTTCATATGAGAAGCACGTTTCTATGTGTTGTCTTGGTGTTTGTGGTTGGTTTCTTATTTGGCATTGCCTACTGAGGAAGTGAGGAGGCATTGCCTGCTTTCTGCAATTGTAATTTCCTTTTAATAAATGACTTCTTCGGTAAAAAAATTAAACCTACATCAATCTCTATAAACCTCAAATTCCATACATTTAAGTATATAAAAGGCTTATCTTTCATTATTATTTTATTTAAGTAAAACTTTTAAGACACTCCAATTTCATAAAAATGTTGAAAAATATTAAGAAAATCAAATATCATTCAAATTATTTGAATTAAAATATCACTTTTCCACTACATTCCTTAAATTTCTAAGTTGCTTTTGTTTTAAGTTTTAACTTTTTATAAAATGCCTCAAAATGGGCATATGATCTTAAAATAAAAATTTCAATAAAATAGAAAAAACTCAGATGGCTTTGGATTTTTTTAAAAACTCCCATGGTCTCTCTACCTGTTTCAACTGAAAGAAGAAAAAGGGTTGTTTTCTTAAAAATAATATGGGCCTAAAAAGGCTTGAAATTGGACTTACATGGATTGGGCTGAGATCTAAGCTGATATGTTGACAAGATCTCGACAACACGTATCTGCCAAAGCCTAGTATGTTATTGTATTGGATGAAATTGATAGTTTTGATTGATATGCATTATATTTGTCAATATTTAAACTTTAATACAAACTTGTTGGTATTGAAATTATTTATCTTATTTTTTATGATTGGAAGTAATAAATTAGATTTGATAATTTGCTTTTAACAAATCAACTGCCTACAACATAACTAGCAATTACAAACGTTTATAATTGAGAATTGTCTGAATTGAACGACTTGATTGAATAACTAAAGATAAACCCATAAATAGTTTATAAGAACAATAGAGTGGTTAAAAAAAAGAGAACATATGATCTTTAATCCTATAATCTTCAATTATTGTTTTTTTTTTTTTAATTTATGTGTGGAAAACCGCAAAAAATGTAGTGTAAAACCCCCACGCGTGATATACACTGAATTTAAGGACACACCAAGTGAAACTATGGAGCTCGAACCTTGCACCTCCCACTTTATGAGGTAGAAGATTACCGATTGAATTACACCCATGTGGACTTCAATTGTCTTTTAAGTCTTTGAATACATAGGTGTAGATCAACTGGTTCCCTCTAACCTTAGGAAGCAGGAGGTTGTGGGTTCGAACCTCCATGGCCTAACCTTGATGTACCTTAAGGGTAGTGGACTCATCCACAGGGATTTTAGTAAGATTGTGTCTGAATTTCTCACACATTAATAAAAAAAAAAAATAGCAAATATAGACTTTATTTGTCATTTCCAAGTATCTATCATCTTTTAATTTCGATGGGTATGGGATATTATCTTTAAGCATAAGTAGTCTATTCCAACTTCTTGTGTAAGAGGTTGTGAAGTACAGAATCGATGCCTTTCCATATTTTACAATTGTGTAGGGCAAGTAGAGAAAGAACACATGGTTTTACATGAGAATCAACTACTTCATTTTATCTATTTCCATCCAATTTCAGAGACCCAAACAACTCCTATACTAGTATAAAAAAAGTGAGTCAATTAGATTAAGCCGTGAAGAGTACTTCATGACTTTTAGAATCAGGAATAAAACAAAATTTTCTGTAGATGACATTGAAAATGATTATAGAACAATTTTGAAAGAACATATTTCATCATCTTATCAACAATTCCTTATAGAAGCTCATTTTTTCAACCTCATTTAGATTCCTTCAATCTTTTCCACCTTTGCAAGACATGGCAACAAGAAAAAACAAAAGCGATCACAAAAGTATTCTTGGTTAGCACATAGGGTGGAGCCCACCAGCTATTTTTATCAAAGACCCATCAAAGTTATGGATCTAGGAGAAATCAAAAATCAAAAGCATGACACATGATTATGATAGTAATACATTCACCCCATCCCACGCCACTCACTCAAGTGAGTACATATAATTCCTTAATTATATAGTTTTTTATATTATATTTAAATATTTTTTATGACCAAAGTGTCGAGGGATCTCTCCTGTATTTGAATAGAAGACAATTTAATTCCGCCTCCCAATCTCACGTACACTGGATAAACAAATACGGGAAGCAGCCCAGAGAGATGTTGAATGTGAATCGAACTCAAGACCCTCTTTTATGGAGAGCGTCTTGCCCTGCCAACCCCTTCTTGAATTATCACATTTAATTATATGAAACCAAAAAGTTACTTAAAAAGGGCCTTTATCAAATTTCAATAAAAAATTCTTGGTAGAGTTTTCCTTCTATAACATATTAAAACACATAAGGGCTGATTTGTTTGTGGACTAAAGGTACTGAAAACTTAGTAGTCGATCCAATACCAGTTGTTTGTGGATAAAATCTGAGCTATTCATCAGGTGGCCGACAAAAATAGCATTTAGAGTTCACATCAGAATTTAAGAATTAAGTCTATCTTTTCTTGTTGATTACAGCCTTTGGTAATAAGTGAATTTACTAGCAATCTATGGCAAATTGCTAAGTTCCTTTTCTTTTGAAAATCCATTTACAACCCAATATTCAAGAATGTATGGACTGGAATTAAGGTTCTAAGTACTATCTTCTATGAGTGTTGTAATTGTCAACCAAACACCACTCATTGAATTTACTAACCATAGAGTAAGGCTGTAATGGGACCAGGATCCGACCTGCCCAGCAGGATCTGGCCCGGCCCAATAAGCTTAATGGACCCAAGTTATTACATGATTGGATGCATAGTTGACATAAAAGGCCCGCTAAACTTGGCATAAAGTAAGTAGTGGATTTGAAGAAGCTAAAAGACTATGAAGAGAGCAAAATAGCTATTTATTTCCATGATAGGATGCATAATTGATAATAAGATTTTTCGATAGAATTAGTTTTCATCCATACTATACATGGATAAGTAATATGTTTTATTATATGCCTAACACTTAAAAAAAACATGTAAATCTTATAAAAATATATTTTATTAATGCAAAAGTATAAATATAGTACAAACATTATATAATTATATAATATATGTACTGAGCAACTATTTCTAGTTTCATGGTTCTATGCCTACCGACCCTAATTATGAACAGAAGAGACCCGTGAAACCCTAGCATCCCTATTTAAAATGGGAACTAGAATCTACGTGGTTCATGAAATATATAGTACTATAGACCCATCAGCCTTTTTCGCTTTCCTCTGAAGTTCACTTTTAAATTTTAATGGCGCAATTCAACTGTTCTTTTAACCAACCTAGTTGGCATGGCTAAGTGATCAACGATCTAGATCTTTTTAACTAAATTAGGGTTGGAACCAGTAGAAAATCAAGGAATAGGGACATGATGCATCTTTTGTAAATGAGGGGAGCAAAGATGTCTCCAGGTGAATTCATATTTCAGTATCGTAGCAAAATTTAGTACTTGAAGAGGCAAGGGACTGATAAGCATATTTTAAATTCTTAATAATAATAATGACTTGAACATGTTAATCCTCCCACGTCCTCACATTCTTTGGATTTCTTTTTTAAGTTGTTAGATTATGACCGTTAGTTAATACTATGTTCTATTTTGACTCAAGAATACAAGCCATTTTTTTTAAAAAAGTTGATTTTTGAGTAGGGCCATTGCTACAAGGTCAATATTAGTTGATATAGAGTTAAACCTCGAAGTATGAAATTGTTTGCTTTGTTAACTTGGGACACAGAACTGACTCACGATTTTAAAATGCGTCATACCTATGAGGAGAGACTCGCCCCCATTTTAACTAGGACTATGAACACTCGCTCTTCCAATGTTGGACTAATGCCCATCACCAAAGATTTTTCCCAGTATACTAACAAGTGGGAACCACACTCTACCGCTTGGATATACGACCCACATGCCCCATATCATTAGCCAACATATTGCACTTTAAATATATGCACATACAAATGAATAACAACTTTTTGACGACTAAGGTCCCCTAGGCCAAGCCAGCCAGCATCACTAGTCCTAGAATTTTAGGAAACTAAACCAAGTCAAATTGGTAAGCAGGATTTTCTGCATGCTAAAGAGAATGAAAGGCGGAAAAAGTAATGGGAATGGATAAGATACCAGTATCTTTACGATAAGGGACACTGAATTTATCATTTTGTTCACTTGTCATTAATTCATTATCTAAGTGTTGAAAATGTACACCGATGTTTCTATCAATTCTCAAAAAGTTATTAATTTGTGAGAAAGGAATATGAATACTTCACACAATGCTTCTCTTTTCTAAAATTACATAAGTCTCTCAATATAATTTCATCTATATTATATTGGGATAAACATTATATGTATTTTATATGTTGAATACTTGAAAACTTGTCTATCAATCTTTATCTTATAAAGAATATATCCAATGAACTTTTTGTATAATCTGACAATAAGAGTATATAAAAAATATGAACATTTTTTAAGGTGGAGTATAATACAAATATCATGTGCTTAAAAACCAAGTAGGGGTAATCCATAACAAGAGCAACAGTATGAAGATGCAAAGAATGACTTTATTTTCATCTATTGTATATTTTTAATTGAAGGTTCAAAACCCGTAAGAACTCAACATTTTGTATGTAGGGATATTTTGAAAACCTGAAAATAAGAAGGAAAAAGGAAAGAGAAGGAAAATAGGCACATGGATTTCTTCACTCTCACCACAAGCTTGACTTCTTCTGCCAAAAAGAAAGGGAAAATAGATAATTTTTTCCCCTAAACTCAAGGCTGACAAAGAACTCTCAACTAGAAAGAGGAAGGAAATTGCACTTACCCGGAATTTTGCCTCTTGTTGACGGTCTATAAATGCAAGCAGTTCCTCTTGCCTCATTAATGCCTCATACAAAGCCTAAACAAGAAGAAATTAGTGGAATTCAATGTACTTGTATAACCATGCAAGATGCATGCACAAATGGGACGTGATCACTCCCAACATGAGACATGGACATGGGGGGAAAATGTGCCAAATAAACATCTCTACATGCAGGCCCACCTATTGATGAATCCAAATCCATACATACTGCTATGGTCCCTGCTATTCAAATATGTCTAGGCTAGTGTGAACCATGGTAAGGTAACAGATAACATATCTTTCCCCTCTTGCATGTAATGGGCCATCAGGTCCTATCATATTAAAAACATAATTATAGGGTATTTCAGAATAAAAAATGAGATAAAAAAGTGATTGTTAGCCATTTGATTTAAATGCACTGTAATTAATGGTCATATCACCATTGATTTTAAAGAGTCTAAATCTAATGGCTAAAAATGTTTTTTTTTTTTATCTCAAGTTTTAATTTTCAAGTAGTTTATCACTAGATTTTTTAAATAGTAGGGACCACTGGCCTACATAATATGTTAAATAAAATGATCAATTTTTTTTACTTTGTATAAGGCATATCGTTTAATGTTTTTTGTGTGCATGCAGTACTGACATACAAGAGAAGGCCTCTGGTTTAAATCATCCGAAGGGAAGCAATGAAGTTGGATGGAGATTGGAACCCTTTGTTGTCAGGCCATGAGTATAAATTGTTTCGTTTCCAACAAGAAACTTATGGTTGCCTTTAAGAGTTTGCCTTTCTCCATTTCAAAACTAGAGATGAGGCAAGCACTAGAGATGGTAGACAGGATCTAGAAGGCATCTTGATAATCTGATCGAAGCAGTTACTGGTAGTGGTATTTTGTACACACAGTGATCTGCATCTGTCTCCTATTCTTTTGGGAAAGTAATAAAAATATCATTGATCAGAAATAAATATTGGTGGGGGTGTATAACTGTATATATCAAGGAATGGATTTCATTGAAGAATAAAAGCAAGAAGACAGAAGACTGGGTTTTGGCATCCCCTTCGAATAGCATTTCATTTAAGGAAAAAAAGAAATCTATTTCCTACCTAATACAGGGATTGAACAGATTAATTGGTCTGTTTGAGTCTGCTCATCTTCATTGTCATCAAAAGATGTGAGAAACTGAACAATTCATTTTTATCTTTAATATGGGACTACAAGTCATGAAATTTGGAATAATTACATGCTTCTTTTCTGATGATAAAATGGTAGTAGGTTATGAGGGACGTTTGTCAGGGATCTAGTAGGGAGGACTGACTAAGTAGATGGGCTATGAATCAGGAAGGATCTAGAGCTAGGGTCGCAAAATGGGTATTTGCATCCTAAAGAAAGAATGATAAAAGAGGAATGGAAGGTATTAACAGGATAAAGGATTGGAGAAGATCAGCTGGGTGAAGAGATTTGATATGAGGATGATGAAAGAACATTATCTCTAGTTCAGACTTAGATATGGCTTTTCTCCATATGATTGATTGAAAAGTGGGCTGGAGTATCAAGGAGTCAAGGACAGTAAGCAAACCCACCTTGATCACTTCTATGGGATGCCACTGCTGAAGGCAGGTTCCTACAGATAAATTGGATCTTGTTTAGGATCTAAATAGAGCAGGTCATAGATGAATAATCAAGAGGGGACAATAGTGTTTGACCCAAATAAAGAACCTCAGTTGTTTTGGATTCTTGACTCGCCTTTATGTCTGTGGGTAGAGGACCTTGAATGGTTTTAGATGGAATTGAGGACAGTGATTCAAACAAGATTGAAGGAGAAAGATGCTGACTGATGAAGACTACTCCCAACACATGCAATTTTTGACAAGAACCTGTAGAATAGCTGGTAAGGGCTCAGTTGCAACCATATCAAGTAATGGTACCAATCAGAAAAAGAAAACATGACAAGAAGCACACACTTTACTTTTCAATGACTGGAAAAAAAATTGGATCATTTGGAGCATGGGCCAAGGAGATTGCCCAAGTGGACAGTTCGACCATGTGGGTCAGACAGGCCCACAAGACGGGACCCTGAAGATAAGTGGAGTTCTTAAGAGCCTGTAGTTTTTCTGTTTCCAAGTGCCAAGGTCTGCTAATCATGTGCCAGATGAGAAAGCTAACGAGCGCTCCTTCCTCCCTGCAGAATTAGCTATTAGGTTTTTTTTTTTTTTTGAGCAGTAACAACAGCCAAAAAAAGGTACATCTATACACATCACAAATCTACATAATGTGACAGGGATTTCATCCCACACCTGAAAAAACTCTCAAAGATGAAAGTGCAAGTAGTCCCGGAATCCACCAAGAAGCCAGCTACTCCGTTTCCTGATCCATTGATTAAGACAAAAGAAATCTTGCGACCCGAGCAAAACGCCTTAATCTCTCTTACAATTGTGATCAATTTCCAAGGAGGCCCTTTTAATCCCCTTGTCCACTTGATCATTTGTCAAGTCTCCTTCAATGATTCATCTTCCTCCCATGCGAATGAAGACCATATAGACAAAGTTTTCCTAATGCTAACAAGTTCTTCCTCATTCAAATCCTTGGCTCAAAGAAAACTATGGATGCCCTACCATTGGAATCCCGAAGCACCCCACCTATGCATGCGGGACCCGATTTTGCCCTTGCTGCCCTATCGATATTAAATTTGTGGGAGCCAGGTTGAGGAGGGGAACAAGAGACTTGAGCTTTGGTTTCTTCAGTCCTCTAATTAAACAACCCTCCCAGGAGTAGTAAAAGTCTGTCATTTTAAAACCCTTAAAACTCTTTCCCAGACAACAACCATGTACAGAGCCTCCATTTTTCCTTTTAGAGTATGTCGCTCTCTTCCGACTTCTTATTCTCGAAGATCCAGGAGTTCCTTTCCTTCTACACGGGGACCACAAGACTGCTGCTAGAATGCTGTTCCAAGCTTCTTTCATCTTAGGGTCGAGATGCTGAAGGAACTAGGATTGGATGATTCTTTCACAAGTCCTCTCGAATACCCATGACACTCCCATCAAGTTTGCAAAACTCAACAACAATTTTATTGGTCATTGGGTATTCGGCGAACAAGTGATTGACATCCTCCTCCATATGACCACATAATGTGCAGTGTAGGTTGTCAGCTGAATTGAGGATTCCTCATCTATTAAATGCCATTCTGGAAAGCAGTCTCCCTCTCAAGGTGCACCACGCGAAAGTCTGTGCCCTTGGGGGGACAAGACACCTCCAAGCTAGGCATGATCCCTCCTAGCTCTGCCCATTAAGAACCAAATCAGTCACCGACTTGACTGAAAAGGCTCCCGATGAGTCTCCAACCCATAACAACTCATCCTCTTCCTCCATGGATAGAAGGAGCTCCCCAAAGAAAGCTTTCAACTCCGAGGCTATCTTGTTTGAAAGCCCGCAAATTTCTTCTGAAGTCTAGCCATTTTCCATTTTGTAACAGTCCTTGATTAGGGTAGGGCAACTTTATTCCTAGTGATCTTTTATAGCTAGGAATAGACATCCTTTAGGCATTTTTCTCCGAGCCACAAATCTATCCAAAAAAGGGTTTTGTCTCCTTTTCCAACTAGCAGCCTTAGTTTGTCCCATTGTGACCCACCCGGCCACCTCCCCTACCTAATCTCCACCAAGCCTTTACTGCCTGCGACCCTAACTTTTCCACTCTTTCCCCCAAAACCCATCGACCAATGTCTTGAAGGCCGTAGCTTGCAAACCTTGGGACGAGGGATTCTGATGCAGGACAGGGGATAGGGTAACCCTAAATGCATAATGTGGTTAAGAAAATATTAAAAGGGATGAAAACAATGCACATTAAATCTAAAATGAGCTGAAATTAATCAATCAATTAATACTGCAATTGAATAATATAAATTTGTCACAAATAAACACGAAAATTCTTGGACTTCTAATGTAAATAATTATATAAATATCTAAGCCAAGTCACTTACTCAAAATGGGATCTCTCAAAATGCCGGGTTCGTAAGGTCCACAGGAGTGAAGGCCTATCGTCAGAATAGGGCTAGCCACTTAAAGTGGATGGCGGATATAAAAGGTGATGTAGTGTTGGCAGGATCGGGTTGAACAATGAATGGGTGGTTCGATCAAGGCTCGGGTAAATGGGATAATAGCGGATTAATGGAGGTTTAAAATGACTTAAATGCATATTTAATCGGGTCAAAGATTCACTGGGTGTGACTTGGGAAAGCACGGTGAAGGATGTAGTCGAAGGGGTGCTTTGTTTTAATAATAATAAAGGCCAATGGGTATCGTTTGAAGTTACGGTAGTGAAAGAGAGAAGGTCTGGAGGAGGCGACAACACTGTAAGGGAGTTTTGGGGGAAGCGAAGGTCGAGGAAGGTGTGGCGGCAAGGCTAGTGGTTGAGATCTGGGGCTGGCAAAAGGGTTAGCAGCAACAGTAGGTATTGGAGTATGAGGGGTCACGGAAGCGGGGAAGGGCTAAAAACAGTGGCAACAACGAAGGGGAGGGGCTATAGAGGTTGGCGATGACAGATCGGGGAGCCAAAGAAGTAGCGAAGGGCTAAACAAACCCAAAAGTGCAGCAGAAATGGCAGATTTGGCACTGGTGGAGGGTGGCGATGGCTGTATGGGTTTGGAATGGCTTGCGATGGCAATATGGGACTGGGGAAGGCTCGAGAAGGAGTTAGGAAGGGGAGGAAGTGAAAACAGGGGAGGCAGTAGGCAACGACAACAAGATTTGGGGCCTAAGAAGGGGCGGCAACAAGGAGGGAGGCAGGTGGGGAGGTGGTGACAACAGTAGGCATGGGATCTTCTTGTGGTAGTGGAAAATAAGAAGAAGGAAAGAGAGAGAGAGAAGAAAAAAGATAGAAAATACATGGGTGGAGGGCTTCTCACCGTCTGCAGCTTCTCGCCGGAGCTCCGTCGGTTTCTCACCAACTTCCATGGATTTTCACCATGGCCATGCACATGAGGCAAGGAAATTTCATCTCATTCATCGATCGATCAGCCCTATGAGGCTTACAACATGTATTTATACCCAATCACATAAAAAAGACCAAAATAGCCCTCAAGTAAAACCAAAATTACTGATCCAATAAGAGAAAAATAAAATAAACAAATACAATCATGTTAACTAAAAAACCAATGCTAAATAAGGAAATTGGGGCCAAAATTGGACCCATGGTGCTCCGCATCAATCTCCCCATCTGAGAAGAACTCGACCTCGAGTTCAAATGGATGAGAAGACACAAATCTACTCACGCACACGTCTTCCCAATGTGGGGTCTTCAAAGTGCAATTACGCTCACGTGAGGCCTTAAAGTGCCATCCAAATAGATTGTCATCAAGCCACAATGAAGATGATGTAGCGGCTCTCCTCCTCCATCAATGGTATACTTTAAAGTTTAAACTAACGTCACGATCAACTTTGGATGGTGATAGTAGCAAGATGTTAGTAGAATGCACCTCCAATGAGACAAGCTCCTAGATCTCTCACGTAGATCTGGAGCACGTCGCGGTGGCTCGCTCTCAGTCAACCAAATGATATCTGTCATGGGCCTGGGTTTCCATGTCACAGGATATAACTGATGTCCTCCTGTAGCTGTGGAAACAACTTCCTCGACCAGGATAAATTCTATCTTCTCTCTCTTGGGTGTCAAGGAAGGTACACGTTGAGTGGGTTGGACAGGTGCGGACCATGGGTCATGTAGTGGATCAGGAAGGCCAATATGTAGGTCAGGGTCATGCTGATGTGGGATGGGGTTTGGAGGTGAAGGTGCTGGACTTGGACAGGGCGTTAGGTCCTTTACATGATCATCCACATCAAATTCCTTGGACCTGCAATGAGTATCTGCAATGAGCTTATATTGTTCATCGCTTACATTAATTTGACATTTAATTTCAGCGTGAGATTCATGAATGTGTTGTTCAAATGAAGGTGTAAGCTCTGATGGCCCAAGGGATACTGATAAGGGAATGAGATCTACAGGCTCTCTAGGCTCGCAACCATGTAGGACTTTAGAAGGACTCATGAGTATAGACCTATCGACCGAGCTATTAGAATCAACTTCTGTCATGGGTAAGACAACATTGCACGCCTGTGTGTGCTCACTAATTGGACAACTCAACCGATTTTCTTGGGCAACACTATCCAAATTTAGTTCAAGTTCTTGAATTTCAGAGGTGAATAGTTCCAAAAAAATAGGCACAACCATAGACTCCACATTTTCACTTTCTATAGGTTCTTTGTTAGACATTGTTAGATTAGTAGTCTCTGGATCAACAATGACAGAGGGGAGAACTATGTTCTCTTGAAAAGCTTTTGAGGTTGGAAAAGTTCCCACCTCTAACAATGGTGAAGGTATTGGTTCTTTTTTTGGCTCCTTTGCTATGATAGTAGCATGTTTATTCGACATGCTAGCTAAAGCATCTAATACCTCTATGACTCTCAGCTTTAACGAGGTGTTCTTGGGCTGGACATGAATGAGTTTCATCTTCTTACCCTTGTATTCAAAACAACACGTGTTCGAGCGACCGAACGGTGTCACATCACGATCATACAACCAAGGGCGGCCCAAGATGATGTGTCCCACATCCATCGGTAACACATCACACCACATGGTATCCTGGTATGAGGATCTGGATAAGCACGGGACACCACTGAGTGACAGAGATTAAAGTGTCGTTGACCCACAAAACTCGATGGGGATTAGCATGAGGTTCAGGTTTTAAACCCAATCGAGTAATTGTATTGGCTGAAACGACATTCGTACAACTCCCACTGTCAACAATTAGCTTGCAGGATTTCTCGCCACACTTATGATAGGTGTGGAAGATGGTCATGCGCTGTCAATTTTCTGATGGTTGGGATTGGATGAGGGTACACCTAACCACTGCAAGGGGATCTGGCATCTCGCTAGATGGCGCTAGGATTCCTCTAGACTCACAAATATGGAGATGGACTCTGACTATATGATGTGACCTAGAGTCTTTATGCAATGAATGTAATGAAAATAGAATTTTTTTTTTACAAAAATTAGATGCAACCTAGGACGGCAGGTGTTTAAGGAAACAACCCAACCTGCCTTTGATACCAAATTTGATGCAGGACAGGAGATATGGTAACCCAAAATGCATAATGTTGAGTTTGGGGCAGCAAAAGGGTTAGGGTTAGCAGCGGCAGCGGCAGCAGGTATTGGAGTATGAGGGGTCCCAGAAGGGCTACAGACAATGGCAGCAGCAAAGGGGAGGAGCTACAGAGGTTGGCGATGACAGATCGGGGAGCCAAAGAAGTAGCGAAGGGCTAAACATACCCAAAAGGGGCGGCGGAAATGGTAGATTTGGCATCGGTGGAGGGTGGCGATGGCTGTATGGGTTTGGAATGGCATGCGATGGCAATATGGAACTGGGGAAGGCTCGGGAAGGACTTAGGAAGGGGCCAGGGGATGGAGGAGGCAACGGCAGCTAGATTTGGGGGCTAGGAAGGGGCAACAACAAGAAGGGAGGCAGGTGGGGAGGTGGCGACAGTAGTAGGGATGGGATCTACTTGTGGTAGTGGAAAATAAGAAGAAGAAAAAAAGGAAAGAGAGAGAGAAGAAGAAAGATAGAAAATACATGGGTGGAGGGCTTCTCACTATCCGTGGCTTCTTGCTGGAGTTCTGTCGGTTTCTCACCAACTTCCGTGGATTTTCACCATGGCCATACACATAAGGCGAGGAAATTTCTTCTCATTCATTGATCGATCAGCCCTATGAGGATTACAACATGTATTTATACCCAATTACATAAAAAAAGACCAAAATACCGCTCAAATAAAACCAAAATTACTGATCCAATAAGAGAAAAATAAAATAAACAAATACAATCATGATAACTAAAAAAAACAATGCTAAATAAGGAAATTAGGGTCCAAACTAGACCCTGTGCTGCTCTGCATCAGATTCCCTATGGGTTTTGTAAAAAAGTTGGCCACTTATAAAATTAGATGGGATCCTCATCCATTGAATTGATTGAAGGATGCAGCTTAAAGGTCCATCAGCCCATTAGTTCAATGGCTGGTGCACAAGTGATCCTTGCAAAAGCTGCGGGGCCTAGGTTGGGAATGATGCTATCTTCAGTAATTCTACCATGGCAAGGAGTTTCCGTTTGTGGTTGTCTATATCTAGACAGGGTATTGTGGCAAATGACGTGTGTGGTCCAAATATGAGAAGAAACTTGGGCATGTAATGGTTTGGAAGGAGATGCAAGTTCCTCTTCTTTTTTTTCTTTTTGTGGTGTGCTGTGGTTGGGGTGGGGGTGGGGGTGGGGGTGGGGGTGGGGGGGGGGGGGGGGGTGGGCGGGTTGTCAAGTGGGTGTGTGTGTGTTAGATCTATACCTTTTTCGTAGCAATGAGCTCAGCCTCTAATGCGTCCACACGGTAGACAGCAGCATTCAGCAATTCCTCTTTCTCAGAAGGCATCTGGGATGGCTTTGCCTGAAGTGTGTCAGCCTTTTCCTCTAGCTCAGCCAATTTGTTTAATACAGATGGAAGTAGTTCTGCTGCAGTAAATCCAGGAGAAGGTGATGGGGGGCGGAACTCTTCCTTGGGAATTGGATCAAGCTCAACCACAGGATGGTTCTGGTTGTGTCCAGATGATTGGTCAGGAAGCTTCTTTCCCACACGGTACATGACCGAGCAAAGCATAGTGAAGAAGGTCATGAAGAAGCTTAAAAGTACTTGAAGAACCGGAACACGAAATCCCTCAGGGGGCTTATGTGACTCCATTGAAGGAAGCATCCCTGCATTCGTGATTCCAAATGAATAATTCACACTACGTCATAGAATAAAAAGGACAAAACATTAAGTTCACACCATAACAACCAGTAGGTGAAGTAATTTGTCCAAGAAGAAACTTCAAAAATGACAATAATATCTTCCAAGGACTATAAATTGGTCTCAGATGATTCATTTTTATTCTTCTTACCTATTTTGAAAATGGCCAAAAAACCTGCCATATTTGCTTAGGTGAAGTTTAGACAAATTTTAGTGTATAAACTCAACTAAGAAGAAGTACACTAAGAAGTGGGAATATGAAGACAGAGAAGAGTTACAAATAAAAGGTAATTTCGAGGCAGAATGCAAAAAGTTTGAAAGGCTATCAACAAAATTCCTCTAAATAGGTAGCAGAAGACAAGTATGGAAGACATAGGTTTAATTCATCCAAAGATTATGCCAAGGAACCTGCAGCCTAAGTACAAAACTTAAGACAAATTGATTGTTGTCAGGAGATCATACCAATCCAATTTGGTTGGCCTTCTGAGTTTTTTCTCATTGATCCTTGCTTCAAAGTGACTAAACAACTAGAGTCGAAGAGACTATAGAATTTTAATTTTCTAATAAAAGAAAGCTCGTCTTGCCAACCTTTTGGAGAAGGCAACCTTTGATAAGATACTTCTTTCTTCCATCCAGCATCTACAGTTTTGTCCACCATGGGCACACACTCATCGAACTCTAAGAAACCTGCTCTCCCAGCCATTTTAGCCTGAATATTTATCAAAGCAAATCATAAAACAGCACAACCATCTCAGAGCCCCTACAAGAGCTTGTAAGAACTATATAGAAAGAAGTTTTTAACCACAACAGTCTCCACCATAAAAGTTCATATGAAACTTCAATATAGACTTCTTTTTTTAATGACCGAAGGTGTCCGGTGTCTCGCCCGACTAGTCCTTCGGGGCATGTACACGCCTCACTACACACACATGCCGGATTCAAGCGGTGGGACCTTACTCTGTACATATGTAATGACCCGACCTGGAGTAGCGAGTCAGTGATATTGGGTAGAATTAGAGTGTTAGTGGATTAAGGTGATGATGTGTATGTTTGTTTTAATTCTCCATTTGAAGTAAATAACTAATTGGTGAGAAAATAAAATTCAATGACTAGTTTCTAATTTAAAATGCCCAATTAAAATAAATTACTAGTGGATCAAAATTGAAAATATGGTTGCATTGAATGAAGTACCAAATTGTGAAAATACCAATTTGCCCATGCCATAGGCGAATTTTATAAAATATTAAATCAAATGCTTTGGTCGAATTTAGCGTTCAAATCTTTGTTTTAGAAAATTAATTTTAGATAGAAAGAGGATTAAATTGAGTAAATGTAATCTGGAGAGAAAATTAAAATGTACAATTAAAATAAATTGAGCAAACAATGAAATTACGCCAGCATTAGATAAAATATTAATTCGAGTGCTCAAACCCTTGTCGTTAGAAAAATTAATTTTAGAAAGAGAATTTAATTAAATAAATTATTGTGAGAGAGAAAACAAATTAAAAATAAAATTTAGAAATTCCAAATTAGTTAGAAAACCAAGTTAGTTTATCAAAACTATTTCATCTTGAGATTTATTTAATTGACTTCCTAAATAAATAATAGAAAATACCCCTATGTGAAATTTAGGAAATCAAATCCTATTACACGTTGGAGGCAAGTCCTAAATGGACTAGAATTCCCCTTGGCCAACTCCTCCTTACTTGAAATAAAATATCATGCGCATAGCCCCCTTTTTGCAAACCAACGATTCTTTTCTCCGTTCTCCTTAGGTGAAACTTCATCTTCCTCCTTGAGCTTGGTCGAGTAAAGCAGCATCTCCTTCCCTTTGGTCTTTGGTTTTTCATTGGTTTTCTTCATCTTAGAGGTATGCAGATTTATTTCTTCTAAATCCTTCCTTTTCTTTTCTTCTTCTTCCATGATATCTCTCTCAAATTAAAACAATTTTGCTGAAGTTTCCTTTGAGAAATTTGAATAAAGAAAGAGAGAGAAAGAAAGAGGAAGAAAGAAAAGAAGAAGAAAACTACGTTTAAACCTTACAAAAGGGTGTTGATCTTTTTCTTTTGTAAGTTCAATTCGACCATGATAGAAGAGACTTTGACATGTAAAATTGTGATAAAGAACTGATTAGAAGTTTAAGAGGACTGATTTAATAACTTTAGATTTGGATTAGAGGGAAACCCCAATTTTGTGGAAATCTATGAAACTCGGATTTCAAATCAGGCTTATGATTTCTGCGCGTCCTCGCGAGAAAAATCATAACTTGAGTTCCCGAACGTCTTTTTCGATGAAATTTGTTGGGTTGGAAGCTATACTGATAGATCTAGTTGCTGTTCGAATTTGAAATCAAAATTTGATGAATTGATAGGTCAATTTCGGGTTACATTCCAGATACCTCGTTTAAGACTGCAAACTATTTGGCAGAGTACATGTCTCAGTAAAACGATCCTAACTCGAGCTAAGAATATCGCCTTGGGAAGCACGAGATATAGTTGCGATCGTAATTCAGAGACCTATCTACTGGTAGAGGATGAAAAGTAATTGATAAACGGGTTGTTCCTAGAAAATTCTGCAAGATGAGTGAATTCTTCCCTACAAGGATTTTCCTGGAAAAGTACGTAAAACTTGGAAAACTTAAATCCCTATTTGCTGGACTAGAATACCTATTATTTTAAGAGATGAATTATTTTAATATAAAATAATAAGGAATGAATTCTCAAGTGGTTTTGAAAATTTAGGCGAATGGTTAGCATAAATTTTTATTGGTTTTTGATATGATTATTATATTTCAGCAAACTTTGGATCCTAATCGCTAAGAGAGCTACGATATTTTATTTTGTACATATCACCAAACTTCTAGGTGAGGGAAAACAATACACTATACTTTGGTTATACATGATATCCTTATTTTTGTTTATGTGATTGAGTAATGGAAAATATTACATTATGTAATGTATTTTGGGAATATAATATTGGACCTATGAAATGGACTGGGTATAATATGTGGGAACAGTGGCATAATCCGATGCTTACTCACAGTAATGTAAATGGAATTGGTTAAGTGTTTTAATGGCCGTGAGGAAACTCAGTCTGCTCAGATAGTTGGAAATTAGCCATTGACATTGTTGAAAGGTCCCATAATTATATTCGACTTGGATGGATGTGTTGTTATTGTTTGATGTTGGTTGTGGAGAATAGAGATCTATTTATGATATTGAATTGTTATAAAAACAATGATGCGATGTGAGTTGTTATTACGCATGTGTGATATTGTTGAGATAAATGTTTGATATCTTAGAAGATGTATATGATACTTAGAATAAATTGAGACCGTATATCACTATTTAGAGTATGTGGATAATGTTTAGATTCATGGCATGATGATAGAGATAATGCATGGTAGACATGGCATTGAGCATTGCATCTTCATATTCATGCGATGGGTATTAGGGCTGCAACTCGGGTCGGGCGGGGCCGGGTTTTAATAAACCCAACCCTAACCCGACTCACTCCGTATTGAACCCAACCCGACCCGACCCGAATAAAAAACCCGAAATAGTGAACCCAACCCGACCCGAAATTGTAATACCCTTAACCCAACCCGACCCGACCCTTAACCCGACCCGACCCGACGGCAAACACAAGGAATAGAGAAACAAGTAAAAGAACCAGAATACAGACTAGAGTAGAGACTAGAGAGAAAGAGAGAGAGAGAGGGAGAGAAATGGAAAGGGAAACATACTGGGCCGTGCAGCGTCCTCTAAGCCTGGTGTAAAGAAAGCGCGGTCCTCTCATATCTGAGATGCCATGGCGAGTTACCTTCTCCAAACCGCCGCCTGCTCTGGCCGCCGCTGCTGATGCCACAAACCCAACTGCAAAAACAAGGAATAGAGAAACAAGTCTTCTCCGTAAACCCAGAAGCTGAGAACCGCTACCCATTTTCTCTTTCTTCTCCCCTTCCGCCTCTGCTCCTTCCTTCCTCCGTTGTGTGCGGCGCTCACTCTCTCTCTCCCCCCTCTGTCTCTGCTGCTTTTACTTGTCATTACAAACAAAAGGACTTTTTTAAATGCTTAAACCCTAAACGGATCTGCTACATTTCTTGAAGGGGTCATTTATCAGATTGATTGACTAAAATGTCCTTTACTTTCATAAAATGACCACTGAATCCTTCTACATGTTACAGTAAGGTTCTTCTCGGGTCGGGTCTTTTCGGGTCGGGTTTTCTCGGGTCGGGTTGAAATTTAAAGGCCTCAGCCCAACCCGACCTGAATTTCTGTCGGGTTTTTCTTTTCTCAACCCGACCCGACCCTATAGCCTGACCATTGTAACCCAACCCACATGATTTCTCGGGTCGGGTCATGCGGGTCGGGCCAAAACCCGACCCGAGTTGTAGCCCTAATGGGTATGGAGGTGTTGGCCGTGATCTTTCATGATGACCACAACGGCGGTAGTTTGAGGCCTCGCTTTTAGTAAGAAATACCATGCATGTGGTAGGTTTGATTTGTTAGGCCATGAGAGATCATGAAGATTGTTATTTGGTGGGTGGTTGTGTTGTGTAGGCCCCATTGTATGTGGGAAGTACCACGCTGTGGTAGATTGTAGGCCTCGCTTAGGCGGGAAGACCACCAAATACAGTGGGCAGTGTTGTAGATGGATGATGCATTGAGAATGTGCACAGAGCATTTTTGCATTGCATGGACATTAAATGCATATTTATTTAATTATGCTTTAATATCATATTTGTTACAGAGAATAATGGAGATATCATGTTGGATATGTGTTATTGTATTATTTCACTGGGCTTGGAGCTCATGTCACGGCCCGACCCAATGGACAAGTGAGAAATATATATATATATATATATATATTGAACCATACACAACTCATAGTCCAAACACGTGACACCAACATGTGTTGCGAGATTCCTACGCAGGGCCGTCTTGACACAAGTTGAGGCCTAAGGCAAAAAATTTAAATAGGGCCTTTTTGGTATTTGACATGTTATTATAAGTAATATTTAATTAAAATTTTAATTATATAATAAAAATAATTTTTCTAAAATCTATTTTTCTTGTTTTTTGATATGCAAAATTACTAATTAAATTTTTGTATTCAAGTTTTGTTAAAATATCATTTTAAGAGGGGTTCTATTGTATGAAATAGGTATTCAAGATAGATCAAAATCATCAATTTTTTTTTTCTAGTCCCTCGATAAAGATTAACAATTAAACCTACAAAAATCTAGACAAAGTTGCAAACATGAATAAAATGCCTTTTTAAAGAATTACAGAAGCCAAAGAGCTGCAATTGGCCTGGTTGATGTATCAAGAGCACCTGAATCATTGTTCATTTACCTACCTGAAACTTCTGGCCCTACTAACCAAGTTTTGAGATCCAATACTTCCAATTCCATTGGGTGGTTGATCTCTAACACCTAGATTTTTCTTAAATTATAATATTAAAAAAATCAAAATAAATCACTGTAAGGAATGAAATCCTTTGGATCTTCCCAAAATAAAATAAACTCACATAAATTTAAGATGACTCGGTTGAAACTCGATCAAATGAGTAAACGTGTCAATTAAATGGGTAAATAGGTACTAACAAAGAATGTTAGATGAGTTTGATGGGTTAGTGGGCTCGGTCAATTCTTGTCAAAGTAGCAAAGTGGACATTAAGTGAAGGCCATGAAATTAAAAGACAAGGTGGGGGACAGTGGGAAGAGTTGTGGAATGCATTAATGGGTCAAGGTTGCTTGGGTGGTCAAAGGGTTATAATTGGTGGGCATTAATGTGGTGTAATCAAGGTGGGAATAGAGATGGGTGGTAGATATTAGTAAAGATAAGATAAAGAAAGGTAAGGGAAAAATACTCTGTAACAGAGAGGTGAGGGTGCGATGGTGGAGGCTTGCAGTAGATCTGACGATGGAGAGATGGGTGGCTCAAGCAAGAGGCAGCAGAGAGATCTGGCTGTCGCTTGAGAGAAAAGCTGTAGCGGCAAACAATCAAGACGAAGAGCGGCAATGGCAAGATCTGCTCGATGTGAAGAAACGTCGGGGTCCTTCGGCCTTCCTAAGGGGGGGCCTAAGGGCTAAGGCAACCGCCTTATTTGCTTCCCCCTTGAGCGGGCCTTGATGGGAGCTCAGCCACGGCGAGACCGCTAGAGGGGCCTTCTTCGTCTGGGGGCCTAAGGCGGTCGCCTTTCTTGCCAAAGGGTAAGGACGGCCCTGTTCCTACGAATCCCAACACTTATTGGACCCTTGATTTGATTGAACTGAATTATCAACTGCCTACGTACTCCAATGGAGATCAAATCTTGCGTAGTTCTCAATTCATTAATTTTATGGCACTAACACTGTGTTATTCATGATGTCACATCAAGACATTCTAATTACCCAATCGTGGGCCTCATCTGTAAAATAGATCTCATCTATCAGGGGTCTAGCCAATCACGGGTCTATACCAACCATGCGTCAATGTCACACATGGGATAAATCTCAACCATGGGACCTATACCCGAACATAAGTACATCCCTCCTTGGGGACAATACTCTAAATATGGGTCCAATCATCTATGGAATCAATGCCCTCCGTGGGAACATCTATCTACGATATATAATACTCATCCATGGTCACAAAGCCCTCTATGGGAATAACCATCCATGGGAAAATGATATCTATCCATAGAACCGTCATGTCCACCATGAGACCAATATTTCTACCATGGGATCACTATATCTATCATGGGGTCAATATGCCCACCATATAATCAATATCTAGGTTTGAATCCAATATGTCTACCATGGAAACAACATCCATCCCTGGTAACTCTCCATCTGTGAGTATCATCTATCCATGGGTAATAACTATCCATGAATATAATCACTCCATGGGTATAATCCATCCATGGGCGTTATACTCATACATTCGTAAAACCAATATGTCTATCATAGGACCAACAAGTCTAGCATAAAACCAATACGTCTACTATGAGACCAACATGTCCACCATAATACCAATACGTGTACCATGGGACCAACCTGTCTAACATAAGATCAATACGTCTACTATGGGACCAACATGTCTAACATAAGACCAATACGTCTACTATGAGACCAACATGTCTACCATAAGACCAACATCCGGGCATGAATCTAAACCACCATGGGAAACATCATCCATGGGTATACACATCCATCCCTGGTAACACTCTACATGTGAGTATCATCTATTCATAGGTATAAACCATCCATGAATATAATTCATCCATGGGTATATCATCTACCATGAGATCTTCTATCCATAGGAACAACATTTGAATTAATTACTACGTGACTGTGGCAACAATATCATATCATAAACATACCACGACCCCTAGCAAGACTTATGTCCCATGACTTACTAAGCAGGAGACTCACGACTGGCGTAAGCAAATCTACCTTGCCCTGCATCCCTTTACCTCATGGATGATTCAGTCAAGCTCTAAGGCGGTTGGACTGCGTCTAACGAAGCTAGCACCACCCCCATGGGGTAAAATAGTATTTACCTCTGTGCATCAATACACATCAAGTGTGCTAAATAGCCGTGAGAATGCCCTCCAACTCATAGCATGTGAGGGACCTACTCCTCAACGGCAACCCTACGGGACCAAGTCTCCGTAGCCGACCCCACCGTCTCGAATACCTTCCTGGAACGGTCAATCAACCATCATAATCACACGAGGGACGTACCTATACCACGTCTCAATATCAAGTGACCAAGTCACATATACATCTCAATGCCACAGTCTCCGTATGTTCATATCGAGGCTCCCACGGTCTCACGGCTACTCTAGACTTTACTCATGGAATCTATATACTTATCTCATCCTTTTAACTATACAAAGGTGAGATACAATGATCTACTGATCGGACATTCTCCTTTTTCAAAGGACTGAGGCATAACTTTATCAATATCAAATGACAGACATACCACGTCTCAATTATCAATATCATGTGAGGGACGCACTCATACCACACCCCAATCATCAATATCACGTGAGGGACACACCCATACCACGTCTCAATATAATCATCACGTGACGGATACACCCATACCACATCTCAATATAATCAAGTGACCTAGTCACATACACCTCAGTGCCAAAGTCCTCATCCGTCCATTTTAAGAATTTTCATAGTTCTCTAGCTACTCTAGGCTTTATTATAGTAATAAACATATACGTCTCATCATACAGGGACTCCCAAGGCATCATAACCTCTTCGGGCCGCTTTCGAAGGATCCAACATGTAGCATTAGGGAAGGTATATCCCACCAATCCATTTCTACCCTTCACATTTGCTCAACATCTTACATCATCCTTAATATAAATGGATGACACAATGAATCTATTAATCGAGCTGAGGCACAATGCTCTCAGTTACCTACGTACCACATAGTGGATCAGATCAACCGTAGTTCATTATTTTCACATTTGGGTTGTTATTGGGGAGTTGTCATACTTTTACTTTGGGGAAATCAAATAAAGCTTCCTTAGCATTTACATTGCATTCCATGCATTCTTAATCATGCTAGCCCATCCCCATTGTAGCACAAGTTAACCCCCTTGGGTTCTAAGATACTTGACCTTAACTCACTCATATCACTTAGTCTAACCCTTTACTAATTTCCTCTTCAAATCATGGAAATTCGTTCTACACATGGTTAGGTCGATCCACTACAATCATTATCAACATATGTACTCACCAGTGATGTACACATCTATCACGTAATCCAAGCATGACATTAAAACACATCCATCATGCTTATTATATGAGTTACCCATCTAAGAATTCCAATCACAATCATGAGAATTCATTTGATACCATTACTCATAACCATACGCAAGTATGAGAAGCTTATCAAAGCCCTACATTACACATCTTGGGCAATCTTGATGTATCATATATTATATCATACTTTAACACATCACAAATTTATGAATTCTCAATTATAGTAAACATCTAATCATAGGGAACTTGGGAAACTCATACATATGTATTTGATAAAATATATTCACATCAATCACACATATGCATAAAGAGGTCAAAACATAACCTTACCCAACTACGCATTGGAATGTGCACAAGGCAACATTCACTCAAACATATTATCACACCCTTGTGAGCATGGAATTTTTACAAATATTCCCAATGCTCTAAGTGCATGGCATTCTCCAATTTTACCCAATGTTATCAAACTCGAATTGTATCAAAATTGGTCTAGGGGTGTGAATCGTGAATCGAAAATCGTAAAATCATACGATTCATATATCCTCTTATTCGCATAACCATTTTTTTAACCTGGGCTATTACAACTCACACCCCCCCTTACATTGCAGGTAACTCTCTGGATTTAGGTTTGGAGGAGAATGCCGATAGTTAGAAGCTGCTATGGATAAAATGTTTAGGCGTTTAGCATGGGGTTGAATTATGTGGTTGAACATAATTATTTGTATTGTTTATTTTTTTTTGTAAGACTCGATTATTTGAGAATTTTGAGAATATTAGTTGATTTTATTTTTATGGATTGGGTTGTGAGCAGATCTGTGAGATTAGATTTGATATTAATAGTAGATATTGTCTCTCTCATTTTTTGTGGATGATATTAAGATTTGTGCAAGGTGTAGTTGGGCATGAAGGATTTGATGGCTTTATTAATTTTATATATAATCTTTTAAAAAAAAATATATACTTTTCTCCTCTAGCCACAAATCTGTGATGTAAGATTCATTAGTTATGTTGTTGTATTGGATCACGCCACATTTGATCTGCAGTTAAACGGGTTACGACCCATTAAGGTTGCAAAAGGAGTGGGGCGTTACAACATATCCCACGGAGAGTGGCCCTTTATTGGAGTTACCAGGGATTGAATCCAAGGCCTCAATCCTGAAGTCTTGTGTCTCAACCACTAGGCCAACCCCTTGGGGTATTCAATATAGACTTTTAGGACAGTGAAAAACAAATCTTTTGTTTAGTTCAAAAAGATAAAGAGTAATGAGCCTCGGAGGTTTGTTCTGAAAGGCATTGTACCAAAAGGTTACTCAAGGAGAATCCCATACTTTCTCATGCTTTCTTCCAATCCAAACAGACCTTTAGTAAAATAGCAGGCCCTGGTAACCAATTGTGCAAACTGGAAAGCACTCTGAAATGTTAAAACATCATCATCAAAATGACATTACTTACTTCTTCATGAACAGGAGTCAACTGGGGATTAGAAACATAATTCCTAAATGCTTTAGGAGAAGAAATATCTTCAGCTTCTGACCCAGACTCAGCAGTAGATGTATCACCACCCTTTATCTGATCCAACCAATAGAACAACATTATTGTAAAAATGAATTCAACAATCTTTTTTGAGAATGAAGGAATTAATACATTCCATCCACAAGATCTACATCCTTGATCAAAATATCACAATGTTATAAAGTAATAACTATGTAATACAAATATATTTCATATACTATACCTTAGCTTTTTTATTTGGTTGGGCCAAAGTCCACCTAGGATTGCACCTCTAGCATGATGGGAGTAACTAGGACTAACAAGTTAGAAGTTGTTGGGAGAGAGATTTTGGTGCATTTTCTCAAATGCCCAAAACTCCCATTCATACACTTCAAGCCACCATGTGTCGGATGAAAGATGCAATAGTTTCACAAATTAATCCTCCATGAAGCCATGCCAACACGAGCAATTTCATATCCCGATATACACAAAAAGTGCTCCAAGGTGTGACCATGTGGGCTCCACATAACTGGGTTACATGCGAAATCCTTCCCACCAAAGGATGCCATCAGAACCAGAGAAATTTGTATTACCTAGTTAGCCATACATTATATCCTCACACATATCATCTACCTTTAGATCTAATGGAAGCAATTTAAAGTTTTCACAGTCAATCACTACCAAGGTCAATTGATTCGGGTATCACTAAATAGTAAGTACCACGAAAAAAAATCTCAACTGTTGATCTAGATGGCCACACCAACAGGAAATGGAAATTCAACAATCATAAATGACATCATAATCTTCAAATTTGGAATCCAGCAGTCTCAAAATGAAACTTACATATGATTAGGGGAAGATGTTGCAATAAGAGAGAGAGAGAGAGATTAGGGCCTTACTAAAGGATAGTGTGGCTTAATATAAGTGATCTTCCCTTCACTGTTTAAAACCTTCAATATGTTTAGGTCTTTCCATGGTCCTTTATCGGATATCATGCAACCCCTTCATCTGCACAGGTACAAGTACCACCAAGAAATTCTGGCAACTCGCTATGGAAGTCGAAGACAAACAGTAGTAAGAAAGTTTGGAGTCGTAAACTAACTAAACACTTCCAAGTCATTGACAAAAAGACCATATAACCAATAAATCATAATTCAGAATTTGAAACAGGAGTCAAGTTCACCTGGGCGATACTGCCCAGGGGTGGCAAACCTATCTAGGCCCTGCGGGGCCCAGGTGGGTGAGCCCAATTCATAGGGATGGGTGCATTTGAAGAGTATTTTTAGAATGATGCTACTTATAAAAAAATAAAGTCCATTAGATTAGAAAGTCATGATTTTCAAGGGTCCAAAATCAACAGTCAAAATGGGGCCAAATTTTGAATCTGTTTCAACCCAACAGTGAGATCAACTTCTAATGGGTTCAAATTGGGTAAGGAGCCAATTCATGGGAGTAGGGCCATGCAGAGGGGATACTGTGGGGCCCAAGTGGGTACGAGATTGGGTGAAAAAGGTTGGCCACCCATGGCCAACCGTCTCCCAGGTGAAATTTTTTCTATGAAACAGATAGTTACCTTGCATCAATTACTTCAAGCAACTTGCTCTGGTACTTGTTTCCAAGAACCTAAAGTCATTGACATATATCTCCTTAGCATCTCCAGAAAAATAACTAACAAAAAGTTGCAGGTACATGGAAGCGAAAAATCCTTGTGTACCTGAATCTTGGAAGTGGTTTTGGGATCAATAAAAGGCTTCACTGTGTTCCACAGCAGCTTAAAGCCAGGTCCAGCATTGACAATAAACATTTGGCACAATGTCTGCAGCATTGTTACTAGCATGCTTGAGAATGTTATCCAAATGTGCAATTTAATATAGATTATGAACTGAATTTTGCAGGTTCTGAAGAAAGCAAATGCAACCACAAATTATGTATGAACACATACCTCAGGGTAATTGTCACCATCTATCTTCTGCAACCGCATAATGAGTTCACGGGCAACCTTGTTCAAATTTTTTAAACCCTGAATAACAATAACATGGTAATAAATAGGGAATGTCCAACAACGACCTGCAACTATATCTTTCTACGAAAGGGAGAAAAAAAATCTAAAACTGTTGTTAAAAAGAAAATTGGAAAAAGTGAATCAGAGCAATAATACTGCTGGTGGATTAAAAACAGAATAGGCAACGTACCACACCCTGAACATCTAGGATTGTTGTACTTGAATCAATTTGCCTCTTTGCAGCAACTGAGCAAGCTGGAAACTTAATAGCAAAGCTCTTCTCAAACCCCTGTACATGATATTTTATGTATCGATCCATCGTAGTGACTTGCATGAGTTTGTTGTGATCAACCTTTCCCAGTCTTTCAATGTAAACAGGTCTTCCCTCTTTATCCACACCGTGATAACCATGAGGGTAGTGCTGTAGAACTTCATTCAACTCTCTGAATTCAAAGTCCTGACAATAAAGTGACCAATCAACCACATCAAAGATTCTTAGAGGACTTTCATCCTATGAATCTTCCAACGAAAACAAAACGACTTTCGTTCCATGAGAGAGATTAGATTAGCTTTTTTTCTTTTTTTGAGCGGTAAAAATGAAACTTATATTAGAAAAAGAAGAGTACAGACACAAGAGGAAAGAAAGGGCCTAAAAGAATTAGACCCATACAAAAGAGGAAGGGAAAAAACAACTAGTAAAAACAGAAAATACAATAAAAACAAGAACAAATAACTCCTCCCGAAATTAGATTAGCTTTTAAGAATGGATCCAGATGGTATGTAAAAAATCTTCCTCCAAGTGCAACAAGAAAGTACAATTACCTCCATAATTGTGTCAGCACCAAAATCTTTCTCCATTGAAGCATTTCAGCCCACATGTGCTTTGCTTTCTCAATATCAAACTTCCTTGCTTTCAGAAACCTGCAAATAACCAATCTTTAAGTAATGGAATACAATTGTATTGCATGCACAGAAGCTAGACTTGAAAAATTTATCAAACCACGTCATGCACCAAAGTGTTAATTCATGGACAATACAGGTTGAGTAGAAAACTGATGACCATTAATTTATTACCAAGGTTATTTTTTAAAGGTACATTTATTATCATCATCATTTATTATCAACTATAAGTGAAGTAGAACTCACAAAGCAGACCCAATAAAAGAGATAAAAGTTTCAGCTAATGAATAATGCTAATAATAAATAATAACAAGAACAAATATGGTAACTGTAGACTAATTTTTGAAAGAAAATTGAAATTTAAAAATATAATTCACAAATTGAATAATATTGAAACTGAACATTAAATATCGGTACAATGGTTCTAAGCACTAAGTAGATGGCTCCTCACTGAGAGACCATCTTGACACCCCTTTACAAGGAAAACTCTGACAAAAATTTAAAATTAAGGAATTACATTAATTCCATCAAAATTAAAATGTATATATGTTTACAAGTACCAAATTTCATGGCAGTGATCTCAACATATGCTTGTGGCCAAATCCTCTGGTGGGATCCACCTACTTATTCCACTTCCTACTCATTCTATTTGATTCAATTAATGGAGCTCATCAGACATGCTCCACTTGATGGAGGTGATGAGAGGCTTGCAGATGGATTCATATAAATTGGTCCTATTAGAGGGTTACACAGAATTACTCCACTTGTTAGACGAACCACTTCAACGTGGTAAAATACATCATTATTAAGTTACAAGTTCCATAGATTTCAAAAATGATGTCTTGAATGTAGAAGTCCTCTAAAGAGGTCTTTTTGGCTTAATCCACTTATGGAGATCCCATTTGTAATTAATTCATAAACGCAAATAAATCTTGGTGTGGGGCGTTCAGGCATACTTATTTGCATACTCTCATAGTGTACATTATGCAGAAAAGTTGACTTTCCTTTTATTTCTTGATTTTGTTCATAGTTCAAACCTTGATTAAGGGATATTTTTTTTTTATTAAGGGATATTTATTGTAGATTGATTGTTACCATCTTTATCTATATATACAGTTGTTGGCCTCTCTAATCAGTAGAACAAATTCATATGGAAATTTTCTTCTTTCCCACATTCTTCTGTTTTCTCTTTAATTCAATTTTTTTGGGGCTTACTACAGTTCTACTGTGGTAATTGAGATTGTGTGGCCCACCTTGGATCATCTCGTGACAATATATATTTTCCAAATCCTTAATTTATGCTCTACTTATTGATTTTTTTTCTGGGATTTTCATTTCCTCCAGGTCAATCTTATTCCCCGTTCTCTTCTGTGTTTGCAAAGTAAATTCAATGCTCTTCTTTTTTATCTTGGTTGTCCATTTTCTATCCAACTACTCTTTTTTTTTTTCCTTTTTAATTTTCATTTGTCAACCAACTGTATAGATTGAAAGCATGTTTGATGAACAACAAGTGTACCAAATTTCCCACTAAAATATATTTTAGCCAACTGATCTTAATGGTCAAACTCACCAAGCATCCTTGAATATTTTTTAGAATGTCTAGTGATTCCAATCATTAGGATCAAGTGCTTAAAATTGAGTTTCAGGCTAAAATTTGGTCCATTTGTATCTCACCAAGTATACTTTCAATTCATACAATTGATTTTCCATATGGTGTTTACAAAAAAGAAAATTAAAAAGAAGGAAAATGGACCAAGTACACATTTTTCAGTATAAGTGCATACACAAATTCTTTAGTGTATGCAAGGACGAAAAAAACCCTTTCCACTTGTATCTCATCAGGTATACTTTCAATCCGTACAATTGATTTTTTAGGTGATTACAATACTTAAAAAAGAAAAGAAAAAATGTACCAAGTACAACCCATCTTTCTCTGTATAAGTGCATACACCAATTCTTTAGTGTATGTAAGGATGAAAAACACCCTACCCACTTTTATAGTAGTAGAGATTTTAAATGAAAATAAGGTGAGAAAAAAAACTAAGAGAATAATATATTGGTTTTAGGAATTAATAGTTAAACTTTACAATCTCCCCCCCAAAAAAAAAAGGAAAAAAAGGATCCCCCAGATTAACTTCAATATATTGCACAAAATTCCACAAATCACTCGACGAAGCCATTTTATATTGGGAACTTGATAAAAAGTAGACCGGTGTCAACTTGAAAAATGCTTTACAGGGACAGACATTAGAGCAGGCAAAAAAATGCATTTTGTTAATAGGTAGACAAAAACTAAAAGCAGGACAAAGACAATGTACCTCAACATCATGTGATAATCATCATGCTGTTCAGGTAGTAACTCATCCAAAAGCAAAGCCTGACGGAATGCATCAACTGCCTCCAGCTCCTCAACATCCCATACATCTTCAATTGAGACAGAAATTATTCGACTTTCACTTTTCCTCTTACCTTTCTTTTTAAGAGAATGCTTGAATTTTGTAGATGCATTGATTGCTTTCTTCTTCAGCGATCCAATTCTTGTCCTCCTTTCATCTTCTGAATTTTCAAAATCAGATTTCCTTTCCTTTCTCTCATCATGACTTGAGAACCCCTCAAAGCCTGTAATATGGGAAGAACACAAAATGAACGACTACATCATAACTATCTTTCAAAAGAATCAATTAAATTTAACTTTTTTAATATCAGTTTGTACTTCAAACTGATAAGATTTTCAAAAGTGTTTCTCCCAATTTCAACAAATAAAATGATGAAGTTCCAATAGCCAGACTGACATGCTGCACCAATTTATATGCCCATAATGGTTTTGAAAGCTCACCAATTCAGGGAAGGCAGCTTCTTACTGTGGAACTCCTTTTACACATCTATTGTTTATCCATGTAGACCTTAAATATAAATACAGAATCCTACTATACTTACAATGCTTATACTTAAATCTTGGAGATGTAGATTAATGGAATCAATGAGAAAAGAAGCACATAGTCTGCTAAAAGATTAATAGAAAACCAAACAGTTAACTTTCAATGGCTTTAAGGCGAGTTTGCCAACTGTATAAACACAACAGAGAACATAATACTATGTGACTGTGCATAGAAGCACCTTCATAGTAGTTGAAGTGTAAGGTGCAATCGATGTGCAAGGGGTCTTGGAGCACAAGGCACATGTCTAGGCACAAACTTAATTTTGCTAGGCGTACTTAATCAGATACTTCCACAATATGTGTAGAATGTAGATTCATGGATTTATGTCTTTATTGCATCAATATTAACCAAATACAATAATGATCATCCAAAGAACCATTTTTATTGGCAAATAATCTTTCAAGAACTTATGTAAGCATGTATTATATACATGCACTTGAATAACTAATTTTTTTTATTAACTATGACTAACAATTGCTTCATGTTAACTATTATATTTACAAAAAAAAAAAAAAACACTCTAAAAAAAGGCCTATAGTAGAGAAAAAAGGCCTCTAAAAGAACTAGGAGGCGCAATAAACGTTAGGCGAGGCGCAAAATGGGTTTAGAGCCTAAGGACTTAACTGCAATCAAGGCATGCTTTTGACTACTATGAGAACCTTTATATTCTTCTCGAGTAACGAGGATTGAAATGGTCAAAAAGAGATCCATGCTAGGATAGGAGAATATAGGGTGCTACTATGGCCAAATATCATTCTATTTTTTTTTTTTTTAAAGAGGCTAGGGAGGGAGAGGCATGAGCAGCTTGTCCTCAACACATTTGTAATCTTTTCCAGCAATGAGCCATACATGGTTATCCCACACCAGCAACTTGAGAAATTGCACAAACTGATTGATACAACTGATATGTATCAACAGACACATGCCAATACTTTGACCATATAGACATCCAAATCCCTTATTTCTGAGGAAAGCTTATCCAAAGTTATTGTCTCCTGGGTTTTCATGAGAAAACACTAACAAAGAGGAAAGCACCAGAGTGCAAGAAAATCATGAATGAGATTAAAAAATAAACAACATTTTTTTTTCCATTTTTTATCACACCATGTAACAATTCAACAAGAACTAAAGTGATGGACCAAATAATAAAGGTTCTTTTAGTGATTAACATGCACCTGCATCATTTGGTCTTTCTGGGTTTTTAATTTTCTTATCTTTTTAATTTTTTACTTTAATCTTTAATCAACATGTCCATTTGAAGGTTGGGCCAGCTATAGACTTGCAATAGTGCAGTCCTGGATTTTTATTTTGCTTTTAAATATATATTTTGACCCTCTGTCTTTATTACCACATTGAATATGTGCAGTAAATCACTTTAATCTTTCCAAAAGAGAGAGAGAGAGAGAGAGAGAGAGAGAACGTGCAGTACCATATTATGCTGTCTCTATATTCATCACCAATCAAAGATGTTGTTCTTATTTTCTCATATTTTTCTGATTTCGCTCTTCCACTAAATCTTAAATATAAGAGTAGGTATATTTTTTTGTACGTGTATCAATATTTGCTACCTTGGGCCAGAAAAGAAGTCAGAAACCAAATTGTGTCTGACATAGAAATTCCAGCTTTCAGATGTTACATCATTATCATTAATTGGAGAAAGAATTTGGTTCGGAAGTAAAAAAAGGAGCAAGGCTTCAATCGTTGTGCACTTCCCAAATGCATACCATGACAGATAGCCATCAAAGTTACATTGATAAGAACCTGCTAGCATGTTTACAAGTGCTCACTGTTGCAACCATAGCAGTGGTGGGCTCATGTTATATTACCATGCAAAAATTAAAAAACATTTTAATGGATGCAATCTCCAAATTCCAAACTGTGAAATGGTGTAGATAAAACAAAATTACAAATCAAAATAACATTAAAATGAGCCAAGAACATTTAACACAAAATACATTTGATGATGGCAAAAGTGAAATGTGGGGTTTTGACAAAGTGGAGCACAAAGGAAAAACTTGAAGGTGGAGAGGCACTATTTTCAATTGCTGAGGTATTCATTTTAAAAGAGAAAATTAAAGGTGAAAAACTCCTTTTAGCAGAAAAAAGTAAATTAACCATGAAAATACACCCTCGCCTAGGGTAAATGGTTTCGCCAGTCAATTTTCCAGTAGCCATATGGGGCACAAGTTTTATGAGACCAATGTGATTCACCGATACCTGACAACAATCCCAAATGAATTATTTTTCTAACACAACAACAATTACTAAAGCCACAAACACCAAGAAGAGTATTGCAGGGCATTTTCTTGAACAGAAGCAATTGGCATGTTAGACCCCATAAGAATAGAGTTTTTGATGTTCCTATGTACAAAAATCAGCTCATTGCACATTGCTAACCATTTTATTAAGAAACAATGAGGGTGGGCCAATGACTCTTTAGATTGATGACCAACAGTTATAGCCTTAGATCAATAGGCCAGCATTGTTTGATGGAGCTGGTTTTCAATTCACTGGATGCCCCTATACCAAGTCACGTGATGCTGTAAGAGAAAATCCTCAACAATTCTCTACCAAAAATCCACATACTAAAAAAGAAATAGGTTAAAATCCCAAGTTTTCTGCATTTAGAAATTATCCTAGCAAGGGACGAGCTTATTATTGAAAATATATAACAAAAGAACAACAATAATAATCCCGTAACACCCTAAACTCGACCCTGAAAATGCCAAATTGCGTAGGCTCCATTCCAGTGAAAGAAAAAGAAAGTACTTCCTTAAAAAAGAACCCCTTCTCAAATTTTCCAAAAACTGGGTTTTACCTTTTTCTTCTAAATAATGGTTATTTTTCAGGTAAGAGCTTGCCTGAAAAATAATAATTTAAAACAAAAAATAACGAAACCCATTTCTTTAGAACTATTTATACATCTATCTATATTTAGTTAAAAAAAGGTTATTTTTCTTGGCTTCCCCTTCCATGCACCCAAACGGAGCCTATAAAATCCAAATACTGAATCCCCATCAATACCAAAAAAAAATCCCATTATCAAAACATAAGAAAATCACAATTGCCTACCAATCAGTAATCACTACCAAATTGCAAAATCTCCAATGCAGAACCCAAGCATTAGATCGAAAAAAATAAGAATCAGAAGCATAGGAGAAAACTTCATTTGATAGAAGCACTTACAAGGCCTGGCGAATCGATCTAGTGGTCCAGACATGTTGACACCTTCCGATTCAGTGCGAGAAGATCAAGGTCAGAGCGAGAAGACCCCAAGAACAGCCTACATTCCGGAAAGAGACTATAAGAAAACCCTAAAAAGAGGAGATCGAGCAAATAAGGCAGCAGATAGGTTGAAATTTACCTCGAAAGGTTCGTCGCGAGGAGAGGAATCGAGATCTGGGGGATTTTGTAGCTGGAGTTTGTGCATAAGGAAATAATGTAGCAGGAAGAGGCCAAGAATTATCAGATTATCAAGAGGAACCGCGAAATTCGGATGAGTTTGGGTTTTTGGTAGGAGAATAAAAGAGTGACACAACTAGCAGGGAAAGAAGGAGAAGATAGAAATTTTTTCGCTTTCTTTTTTGGGTTTGAATTTTCTCGGAGAATGAATAGGCCTATCACAGTATGCCACGTGGCTAGAGCCGGAGCCATGGCGCGCTTGCCGCTCGGATTGTATTTTACCGGATCGTTTAGAACTTGAGTGATAAAAGAATTTACATACAGGGATTGCGTGATGTTTTCTAATATAAGGGTCGGTAAAAAAATCATAATATAAATTTTGTTGGGTAGTAACTTTTTGCATCACCACTGTAAATTTTTATTTTGTTTATATTTTAATAGTAAGAATAAAATAATTTTTTTCATAAAAAGTGATGTTGTAAAAATCAGAATCTATTTTATTTATCTTATAAATTTTAATATAATTTTTGTTTTTGAATATTAATGTTAATATAAAAGATATAGGTGAGATTCTTTAAATAATAAAAATAAGTTTGATAATTTGAAGAATCTCACCTATATCGTTTATATTAACATTAATGTTTAAAATAAAAATTATACTGAAATTTATGTATTATCATTTTTTTACCGACCCTTATTTAAGAAAGCATCACGCAATCCATGTGTAAATTCTATTACCACTCCACGTTCTAAACGATCCGGTAAAATACAATCCGAGCGGCACGAGGGCCTTGGCTCCAGCTCTCTAGCCACGTGGCGTGCTCTGATAGGCCCATTCATTCTGCAAGAAAATTCAAAAAAAAAAAAAAACGAAAAAATTCTATCTTCTCCTTCCTTCCCTGCTAGTTGTATCACTCTTTTATTCTAAACTCCTCCAAATTTCGCGGTTCCTATTGAGAATCTGATAATTCTTCGTACATTATCTCCTTATGCACAAACTCCAGCTACGAAGTCCCCCACATCTCGATTCCTCTTGTCGCGACGAACCTTTCGAGGTAAATTTCAACCTATCTGCTGCCTTATTTGCTCGATCTCCTCCTTTCTAGGGTTTTCTCATAGTCTCTTTCCGGAATGTAGTTTTTTCTTGGGATCTTCTCGCTCTTTTGATGATCTTGATCTTCTTGCACTGAACCCGAAGGTGTCAACATGTCGGGATCACTAGATCGATTCGCCAGGATTTTTTTAATCTAATGCTTGGGTTCTGCATTGGAGATTTGGCAATTTAGTAGTGATTGGTAGGCAATTGTGATTTTCTTATGTTTTGGTGATGGGATTTTTTTTTTCTGATATTGATGGGGAGTCAGTATTTGGCTTTTATAGGCTCCGTTTGGGTGCATGGAAGGGGAGGCCAAGAAAAAATAACCTTTTTTTTAACTAGATATAGATAGATATATAAATAGTTCTAAAAAATAACCTTTTTTTGTTATATTTTTTCAATTATAAGCTCGTTCCTTGCTAGGATAATTTCTGAATGCAGAAAACTTGAGATTTTAACCCATTTCTTTGGGTGTGTGGATTTTTGGTAGAGAACTGTTGAGGATTTTCTCTTACAGCATCATGTAGCATGGCATAGGGGCATCCAGTGAATTGAAAATCAGCTCCATCAAACAATGCTGGCCTATTGATCTAAGGCTATAATTGTTGGTCATCAATCTAAAGAGTCACTGGACCACCCTCATTGTTTCTTAATAAAATGGTTAGCAATGTGCAATGTGCAATGATTTTTGTACATTGGAACATCAAAACTCTATTTTTTTGGGGTCTAACATGCCAATTGCTGCTGTTCGAGAAAATGCCTTCTAATACTCTTCTTGGTGTTTGTGGCTTTAATTATTGTTGTTGTGTTAGAAAAATAATTCATTTGGGATCGTTGTCAGGTATAGGTGATTCACATTGGTCCATAAAACTTGTGCCCATGTGGATACTGGGAAATTGACTGGCGAAACCATTTATCCTAGGCGAGGGTGTATTTTCATGGTTAATTTACTTTTTTCTTCTAAAAGGAGTTTTTCACCTTTACTTTTCTCTTTTAAAATGAATACCTCAGTAATTGAAAATAGTGCTTCTCCACCTTCAAGTTTTTCCTTTGTGCTCCACTTTGCAGGAAAACCCCACATTTCACTTTTGCCATCATCAAATGTATTTTGTGTTAAATGTTCTTGGCTCATTTTAATGTTATTTTGATTTGTAATTTTGTTTTATCTACACCATTTCACAGTTTGGAATTTGGAGATTGTGTCCATTAAAATGTTTTTTTTTATTTTTGCATGGTAATATAACATGAACCCATCACTGCTATGGTTGCAACAGTGAGCACTTGTAAACATGCTACTGGGTTCTTATCAATGTAACTTTGATGGCTATCTGTCATGTGCATTTGGGAAGTGCACAACGATTGAAGCACTTGTTTCTACCCTAATAGGTGACACCACAATAACGATGTATCGTATATATCATATCGGCCAGGGCTCTGAAGAAAGTGATCAGAGTGCTTCTGCTGAACTTTCAACCCAGTTCAGGTGTCCATTTTTCCAGTTAATTATTCAGCAATACTGTCATTTTCTGCACAAAACATTCTTGTACCCTTCCTTTCAGCAATACATGGTGCAGCATTGTTCTCCTAACTTGCACATGAATCCTCACTTACACACATTGTCTCATGTCTGGAGCTTTTTTCCATGGTCTACTCTCATGATCAGCTCCTACTCTGTCACTAATTCCTATATCTCATGTTCTCACCTTCTTGGAGACACATAATCTAGTTTCTTTTTGGATGTTTCCAAGTCTTCCCGCTTCTACCACATATTTTGCTTGATTCTGTTTCATGCCTCTCCCTCCCTAGCCTGTTTGATAAAAAGAATAGAATGATATTTGGCCAAAGAAGCACCCTAAATTCTCCCATCCTAGCATGGATCTCCTTTTGACCATTTCAATCCTCGTTACTCGAGAAGAATATAAAGGTTCTCATAGTAGTCAAAAGCATGCCTTGATTGCAGTTAAGTCCTTAGGCTCTAAACCCATTTTGTGCCTCGCCTAACGTTTATTGCGCCTAGGCCTTCTCCTAGTTCTTTTCGAGGCCTTTTTTTCTCTACTATAGGCCTTTTTTTAGTGTGTTTTTTTTGTAATACTTAGTAAATATAATAGTTAACATGAAGCATTTGTTAGTCATAGTTAATAAAAAAAAAATTGTTATTCAAGTGCATGTATATAATACATGCTTACATAAGTGCTTGAAAGATTATTTGCCAATAAAAATGGTTCTTTGGATGATCATTATTGTATTTGGTTAATATTGATGCAATAAAGACATAAATCCATAAATCTACGTGCTACACATATTGTGGAAGTATCTAAATAAGTACGCCTAGCAAAATTAAGTTTGTGCCTAGACATGTGCCTTATGCTCCAAGATCCCTTGTGCATCGATTGCACCTTGCGCTTCAACTACTATGAAGGTGCTTCTATGCACAGTCACATAGTATTATGTTCTCTGTTGTGTTTATACAGTTGGCAAACTCGCCCTAAAGCCATTGAAAGTTAACTGTTTGGTTTTCTGTTAATCTTTTAGATGACTATGTGCTTCTTTTCTCATTGATTCCATTAATCTACATCTCCAAGATTTAAGTATAAGCATGGTAAGTATAGTAGGATTCTGTATTTATATTTAAGGTCTACATGGATAAACAATAGATGTGTAAAAGGAGTTCCACGGTAAGAAGCTGCCTTCCCTTATTAGATTTTAGATGGTTGTAACAGATTTTAGTTTGTTTCTTGTAACTGATTGCAACTATCTTAGTTTGTTAGCTTAGTTAGCTTAGCTATTTATAGCTTTGCACTGTACAGAAAAAGATATAATGAGAAAATATTTTTCTCTATTACTCTGTGTTCATCGTGATATGGTATCAGAGAGTTGAGTGTTTTTCATTTTTTCTTTGATTTGTTCTTCTTCTCTGTTTTCCATGGGAACTCCAGGATTTGGAAGTTTCCAATCATCAAACGGCAAGTCCGCCATTGATGATCCTCTCAGTCCTTATTTCCTTCACCATTCTGACAGCCCTGGTCTTGCTCTTGTCTCACAACAATTGATCGGAGATAACTACGCCTCCTGGAGTCGAGCAATGATGATTGCTTTATCTGTGAAGAACAAGCTTAGATTTATCGACGGATCCATTGAGAAACCTGAAGGTACTGATTTGAATCTTCTTAATTCATGGATCAGGAACAATAATGTTGTAATTTCATGGATTTTAAACTCTGTGTCTAAGGAGATCTCAGCTAGCATAATATTTTCTGAATCTGCTTCTGAGATTTGGCTTGATCTTAAGGATCGATTTCAGCAGAGTAATGGACCTAGGATTTTTCAATTACGCCGTGAATTGATGAATCATAATCAGGATCAGAATGCTGTCAGTCTGTATTTTACAAAGTTGAAGACCATATGGGAGGAACTAAGTAATTATAGACCTGTGTGCACATGTGGAAAGTGTACTTGTGGGGGAGTTAAGGAACTCAATTCTCATTATCAAATGGAATACATTATGTCATTCCTCATGGGTTTGCATGATTCCTTTGCTCAAGTTAGAGGTCAATTGTTGCTGATGGATCCTCTCCCACCTATAAACAAGGTGTTTTCTTTAGTTTCTCAAGAAGAACGTCAAAGGAAAGTTGGAACTCATCCAAATTCAGGCGCTGATTCTGCCAACAGCATGGCTTTTGCTGTAAAGAATGATGGTTCCAAGAGGTTTGGTACTAATGCTGATGCTCATAACTCTGGAAACCAAAATTCTTGAGGTTATAGAGGTCAAAAGAAAGATAGGCCATTTTGCACTCACTGCAACTTCCATGGCCATACCATTGATAAGTGTTACAAGATTCATGGTTATCCTCCTGGTTTTAGACAACGACAGAGAAACTTTAATCAGTTCAACAATAATCAAATGGTTGTTAATCAAGTCTCTAATCAGTCTAGTCTTGATTCTAAGAATGACCAAGACAATGGAAATGTTGGGAATTTTTTTCAAAATCTCAACAATACTCAGTATCAACAGTTGATGACAATGTTTTCCAACCACTTGGCTTCTTCTGTCAAAACCAGTGCGCAGCAGGATGTTCCCACTACTTCATATACCACAGGTATGTGCTTCTCCGTCTCATTGAATCCTATCCTTTCTTGCACAAAGTTTTGGATAGTTGATTCAGGTGCTTCAAGACACATTTGCTCAAATGCAACTGCATTTATTTTTATGAGTCCTACACAGAACTCTATAGTTACTTTGCCAAACCACACTCGTATCCCTGTGAATTTCAGTGGTGATGTCAAGCTGAGTTCTACGTTGGTTCTCAAGGATGTTTTGTTTGTTCCATAGTTCAAGTTTAACTTGCTTTCTGTGAGTGCTCTTACAAATGGTTCGCAGCTTACAGTTAGCTTATTTCTTGATCACTTTATAATTCAGGAACTCAACAATAGGAAGATGATTGGCAGGGGTGACAAGCTTGAAGATGTATATGTTCTTGATGCTAGCAATTTGAGGACAAAATCTTTGGCTTATGTTAATAATGTTTCTGTTCATGTTTGGCATAATAGACTTGGACATTTATCCTTCAAAAGGTTGAATATTCTGAAAATCAGTTGCATTGTGATATTTCAAAGTTTAATAATGTTGATCCTTGCTACATTTGTCCTTTAGCTAAGCAAAGAAGATTATCCTTTACTTCTAACAATCACATGTCTCAACTTCCTTTTGATTTGATTCATTGTGACATTTGGGGGCCATATCATGTGAGTGCACACTCGGGACATAAGTATTTTCTGACTTTAGTTGATGATTGTACTCATTTCACTTGGGTATTTCTGCTTAAGCAAAAATCTGATGTGATTGCTGTTATTCCCAAGTTCTTTAATATGGTTGCCACTCAATTTAATGCTAGAATTAAAAGCTTCAGGTCTGATAATGCAAAAGAGTTGGCATTTACTGATTTTTTTAATGATAAAGGAGTTTTGCATCAGCTTTCTTGTGTGGATAGACCACAACAGAATTCGGTTGTTGAAAGGAAGCATCAACATTTACTGAATGTTGCTCGTGCTCTATATTTCCAATCTCGGGTCCCTATTCAATTTTGGAATGAATGTGTTCTTGCTGCTACTTTCTTGATAAATAGAACACCCTCTCCTTTGCTTAGACATAGAACTCCTTATGAGGTTCTCTACAATACTACTGTAGATTATTCATTCTTCAGAGTATTTGGCTGTCTTGCTTTTGCCTCAACCTTACCTGCTCATTGATCAAAGTTTCATCCTAGAGCTCGGGTATGTGTTTTCCTTGGGTATCCTACTGGCATGAAAGGTTATAAACTGTATGATATTCAAACCAAGCAGATATTTGTCTCCAGGGATGTTGTATTTCATGAGGAAGTCTTCCCTTTTCATTCTGTTGCTGCAGACACCATGATTGACCCATTTCCCAACCTTGTCCTTCCAATTCCATCACTTGAGGTTCCTATCTCTTCTCAACCTTCATCGTCATCTATTCCAATTTCTCATTCATCATCTCCACTTGATCCATCACCTACACCAGTTATTGTACCACTTCGGAGGTCTTCAAGGGTCATTAAAACCCCTTCTTACCTAAGAGAGTTTCACTGCAATTTGATGACACATCAAGAACTCCCAACCTGCAAGACTTTGTATCCCTTGTCCCAATATTTGTCATATAATTCTTTCTTTGTCTCACAAGAATTTTGTCATGAATGTATCCTCACAGTTTGAGCCTCAGTTTTATCATCAAGCTGTTAAGTTCCCATATTGGAGAGAGGCTATGAAAGCTGAGTTGGATGCTATGGAGTTAAATAACACTTGGTCAGTTGTTTCTTTGCCAAAAGGGAAACATTCCATTGGTTGCAAATGGATATATAAAATAAAATATAAATCTGATGGCTCTATAGAAAGGCACAAAGCCAGGTTGGTTGCAAAGGGTTATACTCAACAAGGAGTGGATTTCATTGAAACCTTCTCTCCTGTAGCAAAATTGGTTACTGTGAAAGTGTTATTAGCACTTGCCACAAGGCACGATTGGCAGTTGGTTCAGTTGGATGTGAATAACGCTTTCCTTCATGGAGATTTATTTGAGGAAGTTTATATGGATCTTCCCCTTGGCTATGGTAGTAAGGGGGAGAGTCTTGGACAAGAAGGTAAGTTGGTTTGCAAGCTGCATAAGTCCATTTATGGTCTTAAGCAAGCTTCAAGGCAATGGTATTCAAAGTTCTCTCATGTTCTCATTCAGTTTGGTTTCATCCAATCAAAATCAGATTATTCTCTGTTCACAAAAGGCTCGGGGTCATCCTTTGTTGCTTTATTGGTGTATGTGGATGATATTATCCTCATAGGCCCTTCCACTACAGTCATAGATTCTCTGAAAGCTTTCCTTCAAAGTCAGTTCAAACTCAAGGATTTGGGTCCTTTAAAATACTTTCTTGGTCTGGAAATAGCAAGGTCTGCCAAAAGTATTGTTCTTTCTCAAAGACATTACACCTTGCAGTTATTAGAGGATGCTGGTTTCCTTGCTTGCAAGCCTGCTACTGTGCCTATGAATTCAAAGATTCAGCTAAATGCCACTGATGGTGATCTTCTTACAGATATCTCACAGTATAGACGTTTCATTGGTCGTCTCCTATATCTCACACTTTCCAGGCCTGACATCACGTTTGCTGTACACAAACTGAGTCAATTTTTATCTCAGCCTCGGCTACCTCATCTGAAAGCTGCTCATCATCTTCTTCGATATATTAAGACCAATCCTGGCCAAGGGTTGTTCTTTTCTTCATCTTCTCCATTGCAGCTCAAGGCTTTCTCCGATGCTGATTGGGGTTCTTGTGTTGTTTCAAGGAAATCTGTTACAGGTTTTTGTGTGTTTTTAGGAGATTCTTTGGTGTCTTGGAAAGCTAAAAAGCAAACAACCATCTCACGGTCATCTGCTGAGGCAGAGTATCGGGCTTTGGCTGCTACTGCAAGTGAGTTGTTATGGATACGTCAATCGTTGAAGGACTTTTGTGTTGATATCTCTACACCAGCTCTTCTTTTCTGTGACAACCAGGCTGCTATGCATATTGCTTCTAATCCAATCTTCCATGAAAGGACGAAGCATATTGAGATTGATTGTCACTTCGTTCGTGACAAGATTGCTGAAGGCATCATCAAACTCATGCCTATACGTTCTCAGCATCAACTTGCAGATGTGTTTACCAAGGCTTTACCTTCTTCTTTGTTGTTTCCACTCTTATCCAAGATGGTTGTAAAAGATATTCACAGTCCATCTTGAGGGGGGAGTATTAGATTTTAGATGGTTGTAACAGATTTTAGTTTGTTTCTTGTAATTAATTGCAACTGTCTTAGTTTGTTAGCTTAGTTAGCTTAGCTATTTATAGCTTTGCACTGTACAGAAAAAGATATAATGAGAAAGATATTTTTCTCTATTACTCTGTGTTCATCTTGATATCCCTGAATTGGTGAGCTTTCAAAACCATTATGGGCATATAAATTGGTGCACCAGGTCAGTCTGGCTATTGGAACTTCATCATTTTATTTGTTGAAGTTGGGCAGAAACACTTTTGAAAATCTTATCAGTTTGTAGTACAAACTGATATTAAAAAAGTTAAATTTAATAGATTCTTTTGAAAGATAGTTATGATGTAGTAGTTCATTTTGTGTTCTTCCCGTGTTACAGGCTTTGAGGGGTTCTCAAGTCATGATGAGAGAAAGGAAAGGAAATCTTCTTTTGAAAACTCAGAAGATGAAAGGAGGACAAGAATTGGATCGCTGAAGAAAGCGATCAATGCATCTACAAAATTCAAGCATTCTCTTAAAAAGAAGGGTAAGAGGAAGAGTGAAAGTCGAGTAATTTCTGTCTCAATTGAAGACGTACGGGATGTTGAGGAGCTGGAGGCAGTTGATGCATTCCATCAGGCTTTGCTTTTGGATGAGTTACTACCTGAAAAGTATGATGATTATCACATGATGTTGAGGTACATTGTCTTTGTCCTGCTTTTAACGATTAATTAAAGCAGATTTGAAAGGTTGGATCACTTATTGAGATTGCAAAGTTTAGCTATTAATTCCTAAAACCAATGTATTATTCTAGTCTCTAGAACTATAAAAGTGGGAAGGATGTTTTTTCATCCTTACATACACGAAAGAATTGGTGTATGCACTTATACAGATAAATGATGGGTTGTACTTGGTCCATTTTCCTTTTCTTTTTTTAATTATTGTAATCACCATATAAAAAATTCAATTGTACAGATTGAAAGTATACGTGATGAAATGCAAGTGGAAGGGGTGTTTTTTCATCCTTGCATATACTAAAGAAATGGTATATGCACATATAGAAAAATGATGGGTTGTACTTGGTCCATGTTCTTTCTTTTTAATTTTTTTTTTTGTAAACACCATATAAAAATCAACTGTATGAATTGAAAGTATACTTGATGAGATACAAGTGGACCAAATTTCAGCCTGAATCTTAATTTTTAAGCACTTGATCCTAATGGTTGAAATCACTAGATATTTAAAAAAAAAAAATCAAGGATTCTTGGTGAATTTGACCATTAAGATCACATGGCTAAAATATATTTTAATGTTGAAATTTGGTACACTTGTAGTTCATCAAACTTGCTTTCAAGCTATACAAGTTGGTTGACAAATGAAAATTAAAAAGGAAAGAAAAAAGTAGTTGGACAGAAAATGGACAACCATGATAAAAAAGATTAGCATTAAATTTACTGTGCAAACGCAGAGGAAAACAAGGAGTAAGATTGACCTGGAGGCAATGAAAATCCTGAAAAAATATCAATGATTAGAGCATAAAATAAGGATTTAGAAAAACATATTGTCACGAGATGATCCAAGGTGGGCCCCACAATCTCAATTAACATAGTAGAATTGTGTTAAGTACTGTAGCAAGCCGACAGAATTTTGAATTAAAGAGAAAACAGAAGAATGAGGGAAGGAAGAAAATTTTCATATGAATTTGTCGTACCGGTTAGACAGGCCAACAACTGCATATATAGAAAACGATAGTTACAATCAAAATCAATTATAATCAATCTACAAAAAATTCCCTTAATCAAGGTATGAACTATGAACAAAATCAGGAAATAAAAGGAAAGTCAACTTTTCTACATAACGTACACTGAGAGTATGCAAATAAGTATTCCTCAACGCCCCACACCAAGATTTATTTGAGTTTATGAATTAATTACAAATGGGATCTCTATAAGTGGATTAAGCCAAAAAGGCCTCTCTAGAGGACTTCTAGATTAACAAGTGGAGTAATTCTATGTAACCCTCCTATAGGACCAATTTATATGAATCCATCTGCAAGTTTCATAATCACCTCCATCAAGTGGAGCATGTCTGATGAGCTCCATTAATTGAATCAAATGCATTGAGTGGGTAGTGGAATAAGTAAGTGGATTCCACTAGAGGATTTGGCCACAAGCATGTGTTGAGATCACTGCCATGAAATTTGATACTTGTAAAGGGGTGCCAAGACGGTGAGAGCCATTGACTTAGTGCTTAGAACTATTGTACCCATATTTCATATTCAGTTTCAATATTATTTAATTTGTAGATTATATTTTTAAATTTCACTTTTCTTTTAAAATTCAATTTGTCTACATTTACCATATTTGTTCTTGTTGGGTCTGCTTTGTGAGTTTTACTTCACTTATAGTTGATAATAAATGTATCTTTAAAATATAAGGTTGGCAATAAATTAATGGTCATCAGTTTTGTACTCAACCTGTATTGTCCATGAATTAACACTTTGGAAGGTTTAGTGCTATTTTTCTTTAATGTGGTTTGATAATTTTTTCAAGTCTCGCTTCTGTGCATGCAATACAATTGTATTCCATTACTTAAAGATTTGGTTGTTTGCAGGTTTCTGAAAGCAAGGAAGTTTGATATTGAGAAAGCAAAGCACATGTGGGCTGAAATGCTTCAAAAAGATTTTGGTGCTGACACAATTATGGAGCTAAGTGTACTTTCTGGTTGCATGTAATTGTAGGGATTTTTAATCCCCCAAATTGAAATCAAACACACAATCATACCACAAGATTCACACACGAATTTACATGGTTCAGCAGAAGCCTACGTCTACGAACACTCAGAATAATGTTTTCACTAAATCAAAGGTATTACAAAATACAAACCAATTCCCAAATCTCTCTTCATCACACTGATTTTCTCTCCTCTCTATCACAAACAAAGAACTCTCAGTTCGATGGTGTGCCCAAGAGGGCCACACGCAACCAACTCAACGAGTCCCTCTATTTTATAGAGGTTTTCTGAAAATAGCAAAGAGGTAGAGAAGAAGTAGGAGAAAGAGAGAAGGATTAACAAGTTTCCTAATAGGAACTACTATTCCAAACATAAGGCTCTAAATCAAGCCACAAATCCTAACAGTAATTTGGAGGAATCATTTTTTTACATACCATCTGGATCCAGTCTTAAAAGCTAATCTAATTTCTCCCATGGGATGAACGTCACTTTTTTTTTTCCTTGAAAGATTCATAGGATGAAAGTCCTCTTCAGAATCTTTGATGTGGTATATTGTCTGGATTTTGAATTCAAAGAGTTGAATGAAGTTCTGCAGTACTACCCTCATGGTTATCACGGTGTGGATAAAGAGAGAAGACCTGTTTGCATTGAAAGAGAGAGTGGGAAAGATTGAACACAACAAACTCATGCAACTCCTGTGCTTCTCTGCAGTCTTCAACACTGATGGATGCTGCAACGATGTATGCTCTCTGTACACACGCTGCTGTATACCAATCCCCTTTGGATCTGCTCTGCCGATCTTCTCTCTGTTGATCGCAGCTTCTTGGAAGCCAACTACAGTCTTATATAGACTCATGCAGTCGGTGGGTACAGAGTCTCACTTGAAGTCTAGAGCTTATACTTAGCATCGTCTCTTCTCTTCTTTGTACGTGTCTACCTCTGTGATAGCCCATCATTCACGCCAACAACTCTCATCTCATGCAACCATATTTTGATTAAGAAAAACATGGGGCCCATTTGAGAATTCGAGACACACTCAACACCTGGGCCCCACAATATCCCTCCGTTTCACATGTCCCTACCCCATGAATTGGATCAATTTGATGGGGTTGAAAGTTGAAACACATGACTTTCTAATTTAATGGACCTAATTTTTTTTTATAAGCAGCGCCATTCTAAAAAATACTCTTCAAATGGACCCATCCCTATGTATTGGACCCTCACCCACCTGGGCCGATAGGTTTGTCTCCATTGGCAGCATCGCCCATGTGAACTTCACTCCTGTTTCATATTCTGAATTATGATTTATTGGTCATGTGGTCTTCTTGTCAAATCAAAGCAATTCCTGCACACTCAAACGACTGGGTGCACACCACATGAAATGTAGTGGATCCCACCCTTAGCTATAAATTTAAGTAAAAATCAAATTTAAAATTTTGTTTTTTTACCAATACTTGGCTAAAATCTGTAAATGGACAAAATCATCAAACTTTCTAAAGTTTGACTGAAATTTCTGTTAAAATTTGACAACTATCGATCTACATTACAATATTTATGTTTATTAGCCCATACCTAAACCAAAATATTTTCAACAAAAATTTTGGTTTATATCCTGACACAACTGATGTAGGCTAGGTAGGATTAAGAATACCCACCCTTGAATTATAGCGGAAGCTTAGATAATTAGTGTGTTTGTGATGAACTCGGAGAATAAGTAAGAACCTGACGATATTGCCCTTGAACCAAATGGCCCAAACAATATGGACTTGCTAAATCACAAATTGAAGAAGATAATCCACATAACATGTGCGTTGGTCTACAAGAACTTGGCTATGGTTCACAAGTGGGCCTAATTGACACCTTGATCTAAGTTGCTAATCTGGGCTTCAAATCTGGCTCAGGCACGTCCTACCTAGTTGCAATTAGGCTACAACAAAGGCCTAAGAAACGGAACACCTTGGGTCAGCCAGCAAGTCAAGCTCAAGTTCACACACGTGGTTGGGTCTGTTAAGCAGACTGAATCTTGCTGGAATAGGTCTGAGCCAATGTCAAACAACTGGGTCTGGAATGAAATCACAGGATTGGGCCTGGAATTGGAAGAAGCCTGCAAGTATTGCAGTACTTACTTCCCACGAGATCTGCAGTGTTGCAAGAACTCAACTTCACAAAACAAACCACTGTTTGTATGGAAAAGAAATGACTTTTATTCATCTAAAAAAAACTCCCCCCAATCTACCGACTACAACCTAATAAATAAGAAAAAACATCTCCTAAATCTAATAAGAACTGACCTTCCCATATACAACTTCAAATTTCAAAAATAACAAAGTTCTAAATTAAACACAATATCTAAGTTGGAAATAACTAAATATATCTAATCCTAATCTAATTCTAACTAAAATTAGATAAGCTACCCATTCCAAAACGTTGCTGCTTGTAGAAGTTTCCAACGTTGCTTGTAAATCAAATCCCACTTTAATTAAAACTCTTTAACACCCATGCCATGCACGTTAATGTGTTTGGGTCTTATGTCTTTGGGCCCAAGTTGATGTGTTGGCCTGATGGGAATTGGGCTTGGTTCACTTTGGATTTTGGGTTGATCCAAATTGCTCGTACCCCGCCGGGAGAGAAAATAACATTTTGATCATTCGACTCGAGACTCGAACTTGCTAATTTGATAATGTACCCGTCCGGGTCAAAATTAAAACTTTGATTACGTACACATATGCCCGCATCAACAATACAATGTATCAATCGTTACAGGTTGATATAACTCTATCCATCACTGATGCAGACTGAGTAGGATAAAACACCCTACTCATTCGCTTGCACGGAAGCAATGACACAACTCGAGTATTCCTGTTGTGTAAAGCAAGAATCACGCGGTTTAATGCAACTCGTGATCTCAACAGTAAATCCAACTCACTTGAGCCAAAAAAATAATTGAATCAATTAATTTAAAACACTATGCAAATAGGTTTTCAATAGTCCAATCAGTGTTATTAAAAAAATTTCCACAAATCCAAATCAAACTTGAATCTGAATTTGAAACTGGCAGGTTTTAATCAAACCACACTAAAAATTCCTAGGGCTAAATGGGAATATACGGCATAGGTTCGGGTCTGAACACTCAAACGGACCTGTAAGACCAAATCTGAATCAATCTTGCTGACGGGCCCGCACTGTGTACAAAAGTGGCCTGTAGAAGCAAACGGTTTGAATCAGGTCTGTTAGACTCAACTGATCCAATCAGGCCAATTGTAAGGCTGAACCTGGGCTTTTAAGAAAACTGTCTGCCTAACAGGTTTTCAAAACTGGAATTAAACCCATTGAAAACAGAATTGAGCAGAGCTTAAAAGCGGAGTTAATTCTCCAACACCGACTCTCGTTGGAACTAAAACAACCCCAGATTCAGAAAACAACCGAGTTTCAGAAACAGTTATCTGATAGTACCAGAAAGCTCATACAAATTAATTGATTAACCCACAACAGTTTCGCTATGACAGATTTAATCAACTTTAGCCTGATTCAATTAAGATCCAAAGACTTTAACGAGTTTGGCATACCTGGTACTAACGAGCGCTCCTGGTTAGGGAGGAACTCAGCATCGGCCTTCAACCATTCTCCATGGGAAATGAAGTAATAATTTTTATTCATCATGCTCAATTGGATACCGCCTTAATTCGACTGAATACATCCCTTCAATAAGAAAACAAAACCTACTCCTGATGCAGGCATTGGACCCGATGAGCGCAATGTGGGCCCAATCGAGGACGAGCTGGCCGATTCAAACGAAGTTGACGAGTTTAATCTCCAAGTTCATGCGTGGACCGATGGAGGAAAGAGGGGGCCTGCCTCAAATTCCATGTCACGTGGTTCCTACTTGAAGTGCCAAGGTGACTGTATGGGGCCCACACGAGACAGCCCAAAATTCCAACTGAAAAGGCGCAAAACTCCTGAGTTCGAACTTGGTATGAACAGCTGGCAATCTCATGCAGCCAGCGCCAATCAACTTAGCAGCAAGAACATGATAAAGAGGAGGAAAGGATAAGAAGAATGAGTAGAAAAATAAGGAAAGATGAAAGAAGGATGAGAAGAAGCAAAAGGATAAGAAGAATGAGTAGAAAAATAAGGAAAGATAAAAGAAGGATAAGAAGAGACTGGGAAGAAATACATGAAAGTCAAATGCAAAGCCCATGCAATTAGGACTCCTCCAAGATCGTTGGTAAGCAGTATTCAATTAGACTCCCACTCACAATGGTAGCTTCCTTAGTGGTTATTTGTTGTTTTTTATTGGCTGAATGCATGCCAACTAGTTTAGGACTCCTAGCATTCGTTGGTGGTGGGATTAGTCTTAGGCTATTAGTTGTTTTCTATTTAGAAATGCTTTGTTTTGTAAACCACATTTGACTCCATCTTTGAGAGTTCGAATATGATGGTGTTTATGGTGATGCTTAGCTTAAGTCTTAGGATTAGCTTCTAAGTTCCAATGTTATATAGGACTTAAGGATTTGAATTTCCAATTTGGATAGTCTTAGGGTCAATGAGTGGCTATAAATACTTGTAATTTGTGTTTTTAGGGGTGAGACTTGATTTATTTTGATATTAAGAAAAACAGGACCTTTCTCTTTTTCCATCTTGTCAGGGTGGTGTGTTGATGCCTTGATTTTTTTGTGTTCAAGTTATTTTTAATTAGTTTAATTGGATATTCATAATTGCATACAAATTGTCATTCATACATTTTTCCATTTATTCTAATTAAACGTATACTCTACAATTTCAAGTTAAATTCGAGAAGGTTCTCCATGTTCAGACGTACTTGAACTGAGAGCATCGAGTTTCTTCACAGAATTCGTGTTCAAATTCAAATAACCAGTCCTAATTCCAATAAACCTATAGTTAGAAATAAATTGAACTACCTAAGTTACAGCAGACCAAGTCCGTGAGGATTGACTTTAACATTTAAAAACCCAATAGTTGTAGGAGGTTTTAGGTTCAAGTTTCATTCTCAACATATAAGGGTCACTCTCCCTAATTTTACCTGGAGTGTGTAGATAAGGAGGTTTGTACATACTCTAAGGACTTAGTCAGGTACGAGACCTAAATCCTTTGAACTTAAAAAAAAAAAAAAAAAGTTACAGCTGACCATGAACCCAATCCTAACTTGATTAGGACATTACCACCGCCGACGGTAGTAACTGCTTTAGATGATTCACGCATGCGTGGAGCGTGTGCAGCTTTTGGCCCAATGGACCTGCTGTGCTGGGCCTGATTTGTTGCAGCTGAGCCTGACATGTGGGCCTGGCCTGGCTTGCAATCATGGGCTTGACAAGCTGGGCCTGGATAAAAATAAGCCTTTGTCCACCTTCATAGATGCCAGCATCTGTCATTCATCTAAATCCGGCTGTCATCTGTCTGCTGCGGTCCATCGCTCAAACGTATCGGTCACAATTTTTACCCATGGTCCTACCCCACAGCTTTAGATCACAATAACCAAAATGACGACTTTGGTTGATTAGATAAAGAGTCAATAAACAAGACTGGACCCCCTAAATCCAAGGAAAATACACCAAATTGCTGCATATTTGAAGAGATGTCAGGCACGCCAGTACATTTCATAAAGGAGACAGCCAGCCAAACCATACACATTCAACATACAGCATAAGCAGCAGCAGACCTTTTCAATAAATGAGACGAGATGAAGGAAGCGGTTGTCCTGCGTCAACAGGTCCAAACATCTATACAGATATTCACAAGCTTACTAAATAAAATACATGGATGCATATATTTACTATTACTACAGGCTGGGATCGTCTTCTTATGTACAATTGCAATTCACTGCAACAGAGAAATAACACAGTGAGAAATGAGCAATTACAATTCTAGAGGATGAAGAAGGGATTGAAAAGGAAGAGCTAAGAGGCTCGAAATAGATAAAACTAAAGAAAATCACCTTTTTAGTTCATTTACACCAATTATGCCCACTTCCTTTTCTTCAACCGTAGTTGGGCGAGCTTGTCTCTCCATTGTGCTGAACCAAAAAAAATAATACAACTTTATGGCATTTAGAGTTACTGACAATCAGATGACCAAAGAAATCTTAGTATTGAATATGAACAGTAGCTATCTTTTTTTAATGACCAAGGTATCCAGGCCTTTTAGAGAGCTTGACTAATCTTTGGGGCATGTGCAAACCTCCCTACTAACACACAACGGGTAACTCTACTGGAAGTGGCCCTTTGGGGTGGATTGGAATCGAATTCAAGACTCCTGCTTCCTGAGACAAGTTCTTGGCCATCACTCCAACCCCTTCTGTATTCAAAAGTACCCTCGGGATTTCTTAACAACTTTGACTTAAAATTTTAACTTCAGCCACTCCTAGACAGACAAGCACCAAGTTGATTACTTGTAGGAGTACTACTGTTTTCATACCCCAGGTGCTACAGAGTCTCCTGGAATATGCATGCTGCGCCCTTTGCATTCATGATAGACCACTGAAAGCACACCATGTGAATAGATAATGACCACAGAACACACAAAATATCCGACATACGATATCGGTGATCTAAGATAAGTGTGGACCTTTAGCTCCCCATTTTAAAGGTAGAAGCACAATGATTTCTTCCATATATTATTGGGTCAATAAGATTGAGTCTCACCAAATGGAGACTGGTGGCTACCATGCACGAACCAAAGATCTTATTCTTACTGCCTTTTCTGTCTACTAAAGGTCATTTTGTTTTCTTTTTTACTTTTATTATAATATAAATCGAAGCATTTTTCTCACTAGCCAATGAAATGGACCATGCATTTTAACCCATTCAAACCGCAGCATTGCCATTTTAGAATGTTCCATCTTCCAATGAATAAAATAGGATGGGAACAGCCAACCATACAAGTAGCAAGGAGTTCAGAACCTCTACTCCACAGAGAAGACATGGTTGAAGCTTGTATTAGAGACCCAAAACCAAAAAAGAACATGATGCAAACAAATTAACGACAAGAAATATTACCTGCATCTCGATAGCGTTCTTCAACAGCAGCAATCAGCATGTTGCGGACCAGATTAAATTCTTTCGTCTCAACACATGGCTTACCATTTGGCCTGTGGAATTGGAAATCGGAATCCTAATCAGAATCTTCCTCCAATTAAAAAAGCAGCACAAATTAAGTGGTAAACACAGTTACTGTCCAAAACTTAAAAAAATGCAATCATCAATTAAAGATAATACTGCCAAGGCACAATGGGGTACTGTCAAGGTACACTGCTGGAACAAATATCGCTCACATCAGAGAGAAATCCACCATTTTTTTAATAAAAAAGAAAAGAAAAAAGACTGGAGTCCACCATTGGACTGACAAAGTTTTACTAAAAAATAGATGTATTGCACTTGCCTGAAAGGGTGAAAAGGAGAGGAGATTGATATGTCTAGAAATTTTGGTCTAGTTGGAATGTGGAGCTCTTACTGTAGAAGGTTACTAGAAGAGTGCAAGTATAGTTTGGTAAGACTTGAGCATGGGTGGTAGTCATCAATAGATATTCAGAGGGGAAGATCAGATTAGACAGGATCCCTGATGATGTATGTATCTTAGTTTGGCTCTCTAAATAAGGCCATCATTTCTATGGCTTGTAGACGTCTTGGATTTGCTGCTTGTAAAATGTTCTTTCTAATTAATTCATTCTCTTGCAATAAAAAATCCTCTCCTCAATGTGACTTTTGGCTATAAACTTTTTGCCTATAAAATTATGGTTTAGTTGGTCCAACTTGAAACTTTTTAGTAATGCTTATTTTGAACATTGGTGCATCTGCAAATAAGAAAACAAGTTAAAATTCAATCCCATCCATGACATTCATGTTTGAAACTTTAGAATCAACCCTTCAAAAGATGGGGTCACCTGGATCTAAAGATTTCCTTCATTTATCCATACCACCAACTTGTGCACTATGTACCATAACATTATAAAAAAGAAAATTTCTTTCCAAAATTTACTTTGAAAGTAAAAGATTCTTAACCGTACCTATCCAGCTCTGTGAATAGCAGACCCTCTGAGTAAGGGGGCGAGTTGCCAGCTTTGCAGGCTCAACAACTCTCATACCATCATTGTAAGCAAGATGTTTGTTAACTTGAATTGGTACCTGCATAGAATGGAATATCAGAATCTAAAATTTGTGACAGTAGCAAAAAATGTACATCTCCATGGAAGAACCTCCCTAAAAAAATGAATAGCTATATGTGCAGTCATAAATGTACATCCAACAACAAAGTTTGCCCTTAACAATACTACAGATGTCGATTGGCCCTAGATAGATGAATAAATGGCGTTCATGACACTGGTTTCAGTGTTGAGGTGACGAGTTCGAAACCTGGCAGCGTCAACTGAAGGTATACTGTGTGGGCGTGGTGTGCCTTCCCTAGGGTTTTAGGAGATCTAATCAACTAACAAGGCGGCTCCTCTGGGGACTTGACATCAGACTGTCGGAGGGTTGATTGAGGTTTCCCTAGGTTATAAAAAAAAAATGGCGTTCATGACAATGACACAAGAATCCCAGAACACCAACTTGCATCATAGAAATCACTTATAACAAAATGTCACATATAAACAGCATAATTTTGGAGTTAAGGAAGCACCTTGCATTTTACTGCAATGTTAATGGCATCTGAAGGTCGAAGGTCAAAGATGACTCTCTCTGTTTTATCACCAACCTATTAAAAGTAATGTGATGTTAGCAGGAAGCCTCTTAATCTTCTCGGCTTTTGTATCCACAGTTAAAAAAAATAAGAAGCAACCAGCAGGGAAAGTAGGAACTTGCCTTTGTAAGGTACAACTGAGCAAAATATGCCTCATGTATTCTTTTGGTGACTCGAACAAGTTGTACCTAGAGAAATAAAAGGCAAATGATAAAATTAAAATTGAGTTCATAAAACAGTGTGAGTACATTAAATAAAATGAACTTACAGAATATCCCAACTTCTCAATCATCTCCTTCATAATTTGATATAGAGTGGGCCTTGCCTGAGGCACAATTATGACTTTAGTACTCCTCCCAGAAACATTGACAACAAAAAAAAAACAAATTTCAAATCCTAGATTCTAAAGATGAGATAGTGGCACCAATAAATCCACAGGACCGAGAGACATACAACTGGAACATTTCGAACTGCAGCCATGAGCAACACACTTGGCATCTCCACTACAGTTAAATAAGAACAATCACTCATCACAATTAAGACACCAAAGCAGAGCCATTAAACTTAAAGCCCTGGAAAGAGTTTCTCATTCATTTATAGATAGCTAAACAGTCTGATTTCTACGTACTGACGATAATAGGAAGAAGAAGATCACTCCCATCTTCCATCTTTAGCACAATAGCAGGCTGTGGAGCAAAATCTGGAAGATGTCCACCCTGAGGATTGTTATGAACACATCTTAAATGCACACCATCTCGCATTTTAATAAGGAAACCATCTGCACCACTTTTCACCTCAACTGCCCAAGGAGATGTTCATAGGTTAATAGGGTAGAGTGGTAACTGCAAAAGCCAAAATAACATTGACAGGCAGAGAAATTATACCAGCTTCAACTACACTAGAGTTCACATATTCTTCATCGTTCTCATTGAAATTCTCTGGCATGCTGCCATTACCATTGGATGATGAGCTGCTACACAAAACACTTCTACGCACTCTTACTTGTTGCCGAAGAGATAAAACCCCAGACTTAAGTTGACCTCTGCAGCTATCTTTAAATCCCCAAAATCCAGTTCCGAGAGCCCTCGAACCAGGTAAAGGCTTATTTACACGCGCATACATTCTTGCTTCTTTTGCATATATAGGGGGGCAGATAACAGGTCCCTGTAGAGCTTCCATCTCACCTCTTCCACCAATGCAACAGTTCACACGTTAATGATAAGTATTTGCCTTGACAGGGAAAAAGGGAAAGGAATTGCCAGAAACAGTAATGAACAAGAGAAATGGACTCAAAGTAATGAGCAAATAAAACATTGAATGTATCATACCAACTCAATTATTAAATAGCTCAACTTGATGAAATCTGAAGAACTTTAATATGCTAGTCAAAGTAAACAATTTTATAGCAGTTCAAATATTATTTCGATGATGGTGGAATTAAGAATCTTTGATGATTTACTATTCTTAAGATGATCTCACAAAAAAATCCTTTTTTATATCCACAATTGAATTATTAATTACAATTAATACTGGAAATCTGAAGAACTTTAATATGCTAGTCAAAGTAAACAATTTCATAGCAGTTCAAATATTATTTCGATGATGGTGGAATTAAGAATCTTTGATGATTTACTATTCTTAAGATGATCTCACAAAAAAATCCTTTTTTATATCCACAATTGAATTATTAATTACAATTAATACTGGAAAAGAGGAAACTATCACAAACCAATATGAGATATCAGATCTTTCCAAGCCAAGTATGAAGTCATAACAAAATCTTCATCCACTACGTCATAACATTATCAAAACTAACTGCACAATGTGGGTAAAGGTTTGTCATTTGATCGTAAATGGTGGCAACAGTGAGAATAATGTATCAAAGACCATGATCAGGCTTCACCTACCAACCAAAAAAAAAAAAAACTTTCCATATGCAATCGAGCGCTTAAAAGAAGTTGGCAGCAGAACCAAGGTAAATGAACAATGCATTGTGCCCTTCTTTATTGACTATCGACAAACGTTATAAAGGTAAATTTTGTGCTATGTTGTAGACATGAATACTTGCCATATGTTGTTTGGTAGACCTTGAAAGTATGATGTAGATTTTACTCATAGAGGCAAGGACTATTTTTATCTTTTATAAAAATATGATTAAAATTATCCTTGCCTCGTAGTGGTCTTTCCTAGTTGCATATGATATCATGAAAGAATTTAAGGAGATCGTCAAGATGTATGCCTCAACGGTAAAGGGAAGGATATTAAGTCAACAGTGGTTCTGATAAAACTAAAATATTTGATAAAGGAATTTCAAAAGATTACTCCAGATGATCTCCCTGATGTATTACCTCCCATGTGGGACCTCCAACATCATATTGACTTAGTCCCCAGGTCTAGTTTGCCTCATCTCCCTCAACTATATTCTAGTCATCATGATTCAAAGTCTTTTTGGAGATGAGCCCAAGCAATGGGGATTTTGCTTGCTCAAGCTGAGTTTACTTTCAACAACATGGTGAATGGGCTATAAGTAAGTTGCCATTCCAAATAGTGTATGGTTGCATTCCAAACACCTGGTACACTTGGTACCACTACGAAAGTTGCCAAGCATGAGTGTCAAAACTGATAACATAGCTAAAGATTGACGTGATGCATATTATATAAGCGGAAACTAAAAGAATCAAACACCAAATACAAAGAAGAAGTTGACAAGCATCAATATTTACAGGGTGTTCAAGGAAGGCAACATTATGATGGTTCATCTACACAAGGAGTTGCTTCTAGCAAGCACATACAACAAGTTGCTTAACAAGAAGATTGATCCTCATCAGTTACTAAAGAAGATCGATAATAATACAACATCATTCATCTTCTTGGAGAGCCTTGCAAAAGCCAATGTATGATAATGCTTTCAATTGGTAGTTTCATTCTTGATTTTCCTTCAAAAAAAAAAAACCCACAGACAACACAATTAATAAATTAATAGTAAAAGCAAGAGTATATCAAAATAGCTCCGTATCAGAGTATATACGAAACGATTTGAATTGGTATTTTCATGCTTGATTTTTGTTTTTACCTGAAACCTATTGTTTTGCAAGCCAATTTTGTATTTTCCACTTTCATAGGCACAAGAACAAAACAATTATAGAGGTAAAAGAAGTGTGTAATTGCCAGATACATCAAGTTCTTCCCATAGTTATCAAGACAAGACATGGAAGCTGGAAATAAAGTGAGACTTGTGTGTGCTAAAGATGCTCAATTTTGCAAATTATAAATGGTATTTACATAAAAGTATGAACCACAAACATGTTCACACTTACCTATGGGAAACGACAATGTAAGCATTTGGGAGAAGAATAACCATGGTTTTCCCATGCAAGCCCTAACTGACATATGTATCACTATTCAAATGTAATTGAACTCCACCCAAACATGTATTCTATAAAGGCTTAACGAATGAAGCAATATTATAAAATCCTTTTTTTTTTTGGAGAAGTACAGGAAATTCCCACCAATTCATACAATTTTACCAAACTTCACCTATTTTAGATGAGTAATTCTAATAAAAAAAACCAGGTTGGAGATCTGCATGAGCATAAAGCTCACTTCAATGATCAATCAAAACTGCTCATTGCATCAACAAGGCTTACGTGTAACTACTCACCATTGCACTGAGATGAATGGCTTAAACATTTAACAATGGTTGAACTTACAAGCAAAAAACAAGGGTTAAGGATAATTTTAGAGCCCACTTAGACCATCTTAAAATCCACATGACTATTATATCTGTTCAAAATTTTCATCATGCAAATGGATGGTGCAATATCTGACAGAGGGCTGTCTCTCAGAGAATGCAGCATTAAAAGCCTGGATAGTTTGTAGACCTTCCCTCTGACTTAGCCCATGTGAATGCTCACTTGTGTACTAAAAGCTCACAGCAAAAATCACAAACTATATATAAGTAAACATGAAAAGAAATGGAAACAAATTCCGCCAATTATTAAGTAAAAAAATGCTACTGCAAATTCTTAGATGGGTTTGGAATATAGATTTTTTTTTTTTTGAATAAACTATTTTAACTAAAATATAATTTTTCAGTAAAATTTGTTATACCTCATGAAAATAATTCACGTAAAAGCAGCAAAATATCCTTCTACATAGCAGAAAATTTTGGGAAGACCCAAGCTCAAAAACCATATGAAAATGCAGAGTTTACACTCTTCAGTCGTAGGACTGAAGCACCAGCTCTTGTTACTCAATTTTCATTTACATAACACTTGACAGCCGATGGATGTCTAGTTCACCGAAGCAAAATAGGTATATGGATATGGATGATCTCCAACAATGCAAAACAAGAATCGAAGGTCCGTGTGTATATGTGTATAATCAATTATGTTAAAAAACTGAGAAAAACTTATAGCTGGGCATCGAGATGGCTTCTCTTTTAACCATCCATTTCATTTCACTTGCGCCATATGAATACAAGTGTCTCAAGAAACTAATCTTATAATATTTAATACATTAAAAAAAAAAGCCTTGCTTTAGTAGAGCGAGTAAATCACACATCCACTGCCAGTTGTTGCAGAGCCACCTCACCTTATTTAGACCTTCGAAAGCTAAACTATTCCCAGAAACTCAAAGAAATCCTCGAAACTCATACACCAGCGCCTGTTCCAATCTATAAAAAAAAACAGAGAGAGGAAATTCAGCTGACGGTCCGATAATCCCAGCAAATTTCAACAGATTAAATAGAGTTTCTAAAACCTTGCAGGGAATTCTCCAATTTCAGATAAAATCAAGGAATATATAGTAAGAGAAACAAAGAGGGGCGGAATTCATGCCGAAACCAATGGATTTTGGAGCGAGAAAATGCCATACACATAGAAGAATCGGATCGAGGAAAGAAGAAAAAAAACTCACCGAATCCGCTGAGACAATCAGCGAATTTTAGCTTTGAAAGAGAAAGTGAAACGTAGAGATGCAGCAGGAGCTTTGAAGCGATTGATATTCGCGTCTTTATTTATTATCAGAGATGAAGAGAGTCAGCAAGTGGACGAGGATAATTTTCTGAGAAGATATTAGCTTTTAAGGCGTCATAAATGTATAAAATAAATAATTAAATGAAAACTAATCTTTTTTCTCTCTTTTGAGGTTTGTGGATTGATCCTTTGATAGTAAACTTACACGTTACACGTGTATCTCCGAAGGTAGTCCTGGTCACACTTTTAGCATTGATGACAAGCATTTATTAATATAAGTTGCAATTAAAAATTGTTAATTTGAGTTTCAAAGGAAGTGGAGACCTATCAATTTATGGAAAATGTAGTTTAAAATGTAATTATGATTGTTAATTTTAAATAGATTGAATAAATAATTATGATAAAAATAAGCATAATAATAAATGACACATTGGTTGCGCTTAGATGAGGAGGGTGTAAGGATAATGTAACACTCCTCGTTACGCTTGTTTAGTATTTTGAAGTTACCCGTAAAAAAGTAGCTGCTTCTTTTCTTTACCCCTGACAACCCTTTGCAAGCAAAAGGAATTCAATTTTGGATACACCCCCTCATATACACCCCTCTCAATGCCTCCCCTTGAAATTTTACCTCTCATCTAAACGCAAGTAAGGAACTCAAGCAAATTCTCATTCATCCTGTTTCAGTATTTCTTGATCCTATTATGTTTTTCAACTCTAAATAAATAAGATAAATAATTGTTATAATGATAATGTGAAAGATAATAATGACTCAGAGCACATTTTTATTCATCTCATTTTCATCATTGGCAAACTGTTAAAAACATAAATAATTTACGTAATAAGATATATATGAAGGTAATTGGCTCAGTATAGCGTTAGACCCATTAGAGATAGTTGAAAAAGGATATTAATCTTGGCTTGAGGTGGAGGAACATGATGAGTAAGATTGTCATGATGATTATGATGGCTATGTCTTTAAGTAAAATGCTCTCTACGCTATGAGCTATTATATTGTTTTCCCTATTCAAATTATAGTTTTGATTAAATAATGGAGTTGGTTGAGTCTCAATAGAATCATATATCATTAGAAAAATCAAGAGAGTTTTCTAGCAGAGTTGCCATTTAATGTTATTTGAGTGTAGGAGAGAATGAGGTTAAGTGATGCAAAGTAAAAACACACAAATAGTGAACTAGGGGAGGGTTGGGGTTAGGATACTGAGAGGAGCTCAGTTAATAGAAATACAAATTCTCGTATACACTTTCATAGTTTTTTCTTTAAGGGCAGGTATGTGTGCAATTACTTTCTATAATAAATGATTTTCTCGATGATTTTTGTTTTCATAGAAATTGAAATTCATAGGTATTGTTTTCCACAAATATTAATTTCTTTAGTTTGGTTCAATAAAATGTTTCCATAATAATTCAATGAATTCTTTCTATGGTTAGATAGGAGAGATGTAGGTTATAACTCAATTATACCTAACTCTAGATGATGTTGATAATAATCATCAAATGATAACAATAATAACAATTCGATACATTGCATAGTTGATTTAACCTATATTTTGCTTAAAATGATAATATTATGTAATAAGTACAATTCGTTTAGATCTTTATTCTAACCTACTTCAATTTAATTTAGAAATTCATAAACTAGATTGGTTTGATGATCGAGCAATGGGTAAGCATAAGATATAGGTTGTATTCGGTCATGAGTTGAATAATTGATTATAGATACTATGCTTGATTAAATTGGATCATCATTTGGCTTTCAAACCATGGATTGATTCATAAGTTTGGTTAAGTTGACCACGAGACAAGGGTAATGGATTAAGTCAATTGGATCATAGAATAAGTCATGGGTCGTGCTTGATTTGGAGATTGGGTCATGGAATGGATTGGGCCATGATTAGTCCATATGTTGGATCATATACCTTGAAATCCAGAGACGTAAAAAATTGTTTTTCAACCCTTCATCTCGTGGAAAAGAACCAAACCGCGAAAACCATTTTCCATAGACAAGATTTGTGTGGAATAATGGAGAACAATTTCAAGGTGGAAATAGATTTCTATTTCCACATAAAATGTTGTGCACAAGCATGTCCTAAGTGGCAAAAACAGACTAGCTAATCTTGTGTCCAAATAATTAAAAGCAATGCATGCAAGGAAAGAGAAGACAAAAGAAAGAAAACCAAGTTTCATTCAACTCAAAAGAAAATTAAAGAGATGGAAAAGATTACAAGAGACTTAAATCACAGAGAAAGACCTTTTAATGGTACTAGTTCCCAAGCCCTTACAATAAATTTTTCTATTCTCACAACAGGTTCAATCTCCAAAAACGTACTAGCCATCTTCAATTTATAGGCTTTTGAGAGGAGAAGCTTCTTAAACACTGCAAATTTGATGAATGAGATACGATGCCCTCTCAATCAGTTGCCATCTAGTATAAGGTCATTCGCTGACTTGAAATAGATGTTCTTTGAATTCCATTGGCTTAGATACTTGCCTATGTAAAGTTGTTGCAAACCATATCTAAAACCTCTAAGAGAAACTATAATTGAAATTGATCTATAGTTGTTGGAAGCAGTTTCTTAACCACTTGGTGCCACATTTACTTGGATAGCTTGTGCATTACTCAGCCCACATGTCATTATGTATTAGGGAGTGGGGGCGCAAACTTATGAAAACCTTTTTTTAGAATCGACGAAGTTTTAGGAGATAATTACCCATCTCAATGAGACATTGTGAGCCACAGATCAATTTCTCCAACTAGTAGTACAACTTGAAGAAACCCTTTGAGCCACGAATATGTCCTCAGTTACAGAAAGCCTAAGAAAAACACCAATATCTGCTATAGCACTAAAAGAAACTGGAAGAAGCCCCAGCCGACTGGGTCATAAGGTAGCAAAACTAGTGAATCGATCATCCCAACGATGGAAAGAGAAGACTGGCAAAGATATGTGCCAAGAGACAATGCCGTGAGGAAAAACAAGAAGAAGAGGACCTAGGAAGAGTTTTTTTTCCAAGAGCAAGGAAGAAGGGTAAATCCAAAATTAAAAAGAAAATCATTAAAGAAATCAATTTCGATAAAAAATAGTTGGACACTTACATATCCAAAATCTCGAAGTTCTAAATCTCTCTATTATCAAACATTACCCAAGTATCCACCATTGTGAATATCCATGGACAACTAAATCATGATAAGCAGAGCAGAGCCCTTTTAGCCTCTCCATTTAGTTAAAAAAAAAACAAAAGTATCAGACATGCGCCAATGTCGGCATTTGAAACCGCATATAGAAGCCATAAGCCCAACTACATTTTATCAGATATCCAACGAGCTGTTGCTTGTCGGCTGGAAAAACTTTTCAGGCTACATTCCTCTTGCTTGTGCTGCTTTAAAAACTCTAAAATTTCTACCATTTACGTATTATCTTATGAGCACATTTTGTCTATTTAGTTCTTTCTGATTCATCTTTTACTCAATACATTAAAACATCCCCATTCAGAATTAGTCATTGTTTTCAGGGGATCAATCAGTGCACACCCGCTCACACAGAGAGAGAGAGACTTCATCAATTGTATTGCCATTCTTTCCAAAGTTCCCTAAAATTAGGGTAAATCAAGGAACTATCCTACAAACTCAATGGCATGTCCATATGTAGGAAGTAGCATTGTCTAAAATTGACAAGTTAACAGCTAACCAAGGACTTTCACTACTGCAAAAATCATCCATAGAGCAGAAGACAGCTTTTACAATTCATCCTGTAAAAGAGAGAGGAAAAACATAAGCAAAATCCATTTTGTTGATTGTCAAGAATGAAAAACAAGTGTTTAAACAAAATTAAAGGTATGTGAAGTGACTATTGCATGAAAGCTGATGTTATTAGTCCTATATATCTGAGGTTTTTCAATGCTATTTGCATTTTGTATTTATGTGCGTGCTAGGAGAGAATCATACATGTTTGGTGGTGTCATCAGACTCTTCTTCGTTGTCTTCAGAGTCTTCCTTCTCAGCCTGTCAAGAAAAATGGGTTTTCATTACAACTATTGTTAACATGAAACTTCTACAAGAAGAGATCGTGGTCAGAAACTCACATCAGATTCTCCTGCATCACTGTTTTCAGCTTCCTCCTAGATAAACACCAAGCAGGTTACCAAGAAAGAAAAGACCCCATTCATAATCTGATGATATAAAACAAGGGCAAAATTTATTAAGCAAGAGATCAAAATACCTCCTCCACTTTCTTTTTCTCTGCTTCTTCAAAAGCTGCCTTCTCAGCCTGCAAAAAACAAATCAAGTCTTGTAAATGAGACAGTTCAACTACATAGGCAGACATGAACTTTTACTAGAGATCTCAAACATACATCTTTGTTCTTTCCCCATGTTTCTTCAGCAAATTTCTTTGCATACTCCGGGTCGTCGCAAATCAGAATGTTATCAAACAAAGTACCAGATTTCACCTGATGAACAGACGAGTATGGGAAATTAAGAGATTTACACAGTAAAGGCAACTGTAAGATGAGGCAAGCAGTTTCAATATGATGTACCTGCCATAGCTCAGTGGCAACATACTTCAAGTTGGGGAAGACATAAAGGTCCGGATCGTCCTTGAAATCTGTATTAATAGGTTGATATTATTGTGCAAGGAAACAAAAATATCAGACAGGAGAAAGCCTGAAAAATCAGAACACTGCAAAGGAGGAGAGGAGAAGGATTTTTTTTCTTTCTTTTCTACCTGGATTGTCAATCATAGGTGCCTTCCACTTGCCTTTGTAATTTGGATTCTTTATTTTCTGTGCATCCATGAAAATAGCTCTATTAAGAATAGTTGTTTTAGACTGACATTAAGTAAAACACTAAAAATAAGTGTCCTGCTATATTGACCTTTTGTTTCCATGGTCCATTGTACTCGGGATTTGGAATAGTTGGTGGAGTCCATTCACCATCTTCTTCGTCATCCCAGTCCTCTGGCTGCAAAACCATAAATTCATGTTACAACGAGTCAATGATGTCGTAACTCAATTAAATCTACACAAACCTCTCTAAACTGGAAACAGTGCGGACAGATTATTTACCTTCTTGGCATCAGGATCAGTGATCTCCTTAGGAATATCATCATATCCCTAAACAAATAAATAAAATTAATATCATTTTCATGTAGGTAAAACTACTGCAAGAAACATAAACAAGGTCATTAAAATGACAGAAACAATAATCAAACTGAAAGGAAAAAATTAGAAAGCACCTATGTCAGATATAAATATTAAGTATGAACTGGCAAAACAGATCTAGAGAGCTGTCATTGAATTTGAATGTTAGAACCGGAAAAAAAAAAGTCTAAAAAACTAACGAAGGCTCAAACAGCACTGAAGTTTCAGTTTTATTGAGGCCCCAAGAAAATGAGAAGTTGGAAACTTTGAAGAATTTCACCAAAAATGTGACAAATAAAAGAAGCCATCAAAAGTATGAAATATCTAATATCAGCAGATATAACTTCTGACTCCTTAGATAGCTGAATATGCAAAAATGGTAAAGCAAATTTGGTCTCTTAATAAATTACCGTCAGCATTAAAAACCAAAAAAGGGTAAAGAAAAAGAAAACTTTAAAAAGCTAAATACGTTTATGAGAAAGCAGGTTCACATTTAGAATTCATCGTTCAAAACCAAGTCCATAACACAACCCAAAATTTGAGATGTTTCAGAAAATGAGTTATTGAGAATACAATCACAGAAATCTAAGATAGCAACAATATGTGCACAGCCAAACCATTAGAAAGCACGCATAAATGCACATACCTCAGGCTTCTTGTCTTCAGGATCTGGAATGTATTCCACATCATCCCAATCTTCGGGCTGTATGAAACAACAGATTAGTGTTAGTTAGCAAGTAGCAACATCTAGAAAAGCCATATAAATTCAATATTGTGGATTAAAACCTTCTTGGCATCAGGGTCCTTGATTTTCTTTGGTGGCAGTAAGTCCCAGTCATTATAAAGGCTTCCTGACTGCTTTTCTTCGTTGTCAACTAGTATGCTATATGTAGCATCAGGACGGATTATGAAAGTGTAAACATGGGTTAGCTGATCTGTTTCACAAGGAACATCTTTTTTAACTAAGTGGTTTTTCCCATCACGTGTCAATATAGCATGGACTTTCTTTGTGCTGTAACCACAGATATCTGGTCCAAACATAATGCTGTCAAAATACATGAGATTAATCAGCACAGAGTGAATAAAGTAGCATCAAGAACTCGAGAGGGAAAGGGTAGATAAAATGCAAGTTGAATGATGCTATCTGTCAGTGATAGGTGGTGAGTTTTGCACAAAGAATTTACTATGAGCTAAATGTAATAATTCATCATATCATGAGGAGGCACTTTGAAGGACTAAGATTTTACACAGTCCTTTTGCATTTTCTTGAGATTGTTTGTACTAGGTTGACTTTCCTTTTATATTTCACAGGGTACCTGTAGCACTTCCTCTATAAAGACTATTCTTTTTTGTTTTTTGTTTTTTTTTACTTCTTCTATAAAGAGGATTCTTTCTATCATGAATTATACACAATATAATAAATTATTTTTCCCATTCAATTTCTTTTCTTTCATTCCTTCAATAAAATCATCATGCATCATGTGTAAAATATACATCAAATCCACATGAGGGCCATGGTTCAATCATCCATACCATTAATGGACCCTTAATGATCAGGGAGGGAGTCTACGGTTTTCACATAAAAAGATGGCTGTGTACAGTATTTGGGCTTACTGTGTATAAATGGCTGCATTCTTTTCATTAATTGTCTGAATCTAGAAATAGGAGTGCTAGATCTTCCATTTTTGCACAGGTGGGCCCAAGTTTTGATGATCTATAAAATAAATGCAATTGAGCCCCCATTTTTTTATGACAAAATTACTAAATCAATTCATAGTTGTCAAAGGCACGGCTTAATGGTGCCTAGGCCCTCCCCTAGGCTCCAAACCCATTTTACAACTTCCCTAAGTCAAGGTTGCCTCACAGAAGTAGAGTTTTTTTTTTTAAAAAGAAAAAAGAAAAGAAAACTTTCCAAATAAGCCTATCTTTGGTTCTAAGTCCTACAATAATGTAGAGAGTTTCCTCCCTAAATTTTTAGGGACATTAAGTATTTGAATTCAAATATCAAGATTAAGATGTAGTTTTTCTTTTGAAAATCAAAATTAGGATGTAGTTTTGAATTCAAATTTGAAATCAGATAATATTTTTATTTTATTTCTTTTTATTTTCCTCTTGTATTAAATACCCCTTTGGGAATGTAATTGAGAGAACAAGAATATTACAATGAATTGAAACTCAGTTTCATTTGGGCTTGTTCTACCCATTTCTATCTTCTCGTGGATTCGAGAAACCCATCCCGTTCAACGGCGATCGACGGAGTTCTCTCTTCCTCCTCAGGCTATGCTTTCAACGGCGATTGAAGGCACCCTTCGGAGTCTCTCATCCTCTCCTCTGTCTGCTAGCAAGAGGTTGAGGTTCACGCAAGCTCGCTGACACTCAAGACTGCCTTAGTTTGGCCGTCCGTGTCTAGCTGCCATTACTACTGCTGCAGATGAGCTTCTCTCGTCTCAGTCCCAACCCGCTTTCGAACTGCTACCCGACGCTCAGACGCAGCTCATACTCACTCAGGTACTGTCACGCCACCTCTTCACCCCGATTAGAACCGACTAGCCGATCTCCAATCCAACGCCCCACCAAGCCAGTCACACCTGTTCAGATCTGCCCCTTTCTTCTCCAATCAGCCACCTGCAACTCACCTTCTCCAATCCCTGAATCACAAAAATACACCACCGTCCACTACACATCAATCCCCTACCATCGTCCCTGTTGAACCTGCCCAAATACCTCCACCCTTCCTACATCCAAACCCATTCCAACAGCTATCCCTTCTTCTCCACCTTCACAACACCAAACACATACCAACATTCCCCAACACTACCCATATCATCTTATGTTTTAATTAATCTAATGCCATTAAAGCCCATGAACCCTTCCATTAATTCCCCATTACCAACAACACCTACCCAATTCCAAACCCACTATCCGTTGTCCACTTCATTTATTTTTTTTCCATTCCATCTAATGAAACCCATTAAGATACACCTTATTTCGTTAACTCCATTGAACCATTAATGTCATTTTCCATTTAACCCACCTTTTATTTCCATTTAAACTCATGAACCGCCATTTATTTACCCATTTAAACCGAGTCACTCGTTAATATTTTAACCCAATCCTACCCGTTGCGTCATACAATGACCTGATGCATGTGACTTGTAGGGGGCAGTATGCATCCAGAGTTTATCTAGCTTCCTCATACTTGGAGAGAGGTGGGGGCTTGGGGTTCATTATATAAAAAATAAAAAATAAAAACCTATCTTTTGAAGTTTTTGTAACAGCTGGTAAACTCTAGTTATTAGATAATAGCTTGTGCATGTATATATTACATACTTATAATGTGCTTCTAAGCTCAATTATCCAAAATATTTTCATGTTTTGGATGAGTAATGTTGTATTTTACCTTACAATGATGCAATAAGGATACATGAATCTACATATGAAGTATCAAAACATGTGTGCCTAGGAAAATTAGGCTTGTGTCTCTAGACATGTGCTTTGCACCAAATTTCCTACAATGGATGCAATGCTAATGTTGCATGGAAATCAAGAAACCACACACATGCACTGGAAGACAAATAATGTGCAATGAGAGAGAGAGAGAGAGAGAGCATGGAATTCAAGAAACCATACACGCACTAGCAGACAGATAACGTGCAATGAGAGAGAGAGAGAGAGAGACTTGAGCAATAAGACGTGGAGAAACTTCTGAGAATGCTCTCTCTCAAAGGACTTCTTAGCACATTGATTACACCTTATGCCTTGACCATTATACAGCCATTTATATTTGGCTATATAGGAATTGCTAATGGTTGAAGGGCATGGATTTTCCTACTTAAATTTCAAAAGCACATCTATGGGAACAATCTGAACCATAAAAGCAGTGTAATTGAACTGATTACAGACTGGGGGCTTAAGAATGCCATGCACATAACAATGCATCAGGATTCAGTAATTTCTTCCTTCACATAAGCTCATGTACTTTTACCACTACTTGTACACTACCGACACATACACAGCTCTGGAAGTAGGGGATGGAGAAATGCATAAAAATGAAGAGAAGAAATAAAGCACAGCAAGGCGTCTATCCAAGTCACTTCATGTTCCATGTCATTATTAAACAGTTAGCACTTATCAAATAATGACTCTCTCAATATTATCGATTACCTGTATGGTGTTTCTCCTCCAAAATTCTTTTGATCAATTTCACCGCTCAGTAACTTCATATATCCACCACCACAGTCAAGTTTCTGCTCATGCTTCACAGAAAATTGAAAAACCAATGTCTTCTCCTTGTTACTGAGCTCAGGAAATTGGGCAGAGATTGCAAAAAACCTGTAGTCTGGAGTAGTCTGGATGCCTGCAAATGCAAAATAAGAGATAATTCAATAAAGAAAATAGAATGTCAATTCTATTTTGAAGTGTAGGTGGCAGTACATAACGTCCATTTCCGGATGAGGAACTTCAATTTCTTTACAGGTTATAACAAACCTGTTTGGATCAGGCATTTTAGAAAGGTTTTCTGAGTAGCTATGTTGATAAATGCCAAAAAATGCATTTATATCTTAATATTATTGGGCATTCTCACATTTCTTTTATATTTAATATATGCATTTACACGGGAATTTGTAAGTTTTATTTAATATAACTTATTACGTGTATTTTCTTTATTTCAGGAAATTAACCTAGCCAATTTAATAAAGTAAGTCTCGAGTTCAAAGCTGAGTTGAGTGGATGCCGGGTCAAAACTGAGTTACGATCAAAACTGACTATGTCTTTGGTCTGGGCGGATAGTTAGCAGCAGAAGACCTTTGGAGCATGGACAGGAAAGCACTGAATCAAATCAGCAGAGAATCAAATTACCTGAAGAAGAAAGCAGGGATTGGGGAAGAGCAAATATGGAAAGGGCCGAAATCCATTGATGCAGGAAAGAGCCGTTGGAGCAGATTTCTTCTCTTACAAAAAGGGAATCTGGAAGTGAAGAAAGGATCTCTCTGGCTGGGGTTAAGAAGAAAAGAAGCAGAAAAAAAAAATCCAGCTCGGCCTTGGGGAGAGCATCGACCCAGAAACCATTTCTTCTCTTTTCTTGTTCCATTGCCTTCTCTCTTTCTTCTGTCAGATCTTGGATTGTTAGAGAGGAAGGCGGTGACAGCGTCGGAATAGAGAGAAACATCAGAGGAGGAAGGCGGTGACAGCGTCGGAACGAGGTGGAGCGGCAACATCTTTGAGCAGTGTTGGACCGAGGGCAGCAAACCAGAATCAGAGCCTGGGCTTGGATCGGGCAGCAGCAGCGTTTCAGCTGCTATCTTGTTCTCTCTTTCACTTTACTCTTATCGGTTTCCAGGGAGTCTCTCTCTCTCTTTCTTTGAGAGAGAATTTCTCTTTACTTTTGATTTATTCATGTTATTGTTTGTGAGGATTTTTAGGACATCATTTTAATTTTCTTTTGAAAAATTAATTGATTACTTTGAAGTTTCTTTTATCAATTGTTTGGTTGTTTAATTTAATTTTGAATGTTTAAATTAACTGGCATAATATCTTTTATCATAATGTTGGGCTAAATTCCAAACTAAGGGAAAGGGTGAAGTTTAATTATTTACGGGGTTATTTTATTTCAACAATTATGATGTTAATGTGAGTTTTGATTTATTGTAGCTTCCGAACACAATAAATACTTAGATAAACGTATGAGATTTGTGATAAACTTTCAAGGACCTATCCATGTCTATATATTTTTCTTGATTTATTGTTATTTCTGAATACAATAAATGCTTGTCGAATCCCTGTGACATGTGATATTTAATTAATATTATTTAACCATCAATTATTCGAACAAATTATATGCAAATTATTATTGAGATAACTGTCCAATCTTCCAGTTCAATAGAATCGTCATTCGAATTGAATTGAGACAAGTTGATGAAAATGCCATATGAATTATTAAATGAATCCCTGAACCTTAGTGCTTTCTTTTTATTGATTTAAATTTATCACCATCTTTGCTCCTTCAGTCCCTGTGAATTCGACCTCGGACTCACCGAGTAATTATTACTTCACTACCTGCGCTTGGGTTTACACTTTTAAAGTAGTAGCATATGTTCTCCAGCAGGTGGGAGGAACTTCTGTTTCCCTTACACGGTTGAAGAACTCAAGGAGTCCATAACTTATGCTCCGTCTCACATTCAAATCTATGTTAACCAATCAGTGACTTTCCCAGTTTCTACCAAATATGATGACTGAAAAACCAGAGCCCCCACCTTTCAAATTTCCTAGAGAATCCTCACTCTGAACTTATGCTCCGTCTCACATTCAAATCTATGTTAACCAATCAGTGACTTTCCCTATGAAGCATGGGTCCAAAAGTACATAAACTGACTTTTGGCGGAAATTTTTTTCTTATAAACAGACAATTTTAAGGTATTTTTTTCCAATTTCATTTGACAAGAAATAAAAACTTTCTACAGTAACTTCAACCGTCCATTTTCTAGAACTTCAATCAAAGAACTATGATCATCTATGTTAGGTGATTTTTAGGTCCCACTGCCGCCCTTCTATCCAACTGTTGATCAAGAATGCAGAATTCATGAGTGCTTACTCTGCAACCTTGAATGTTGTAGGTTTGTGATACATTTCCATATAGATAGATAGACAGATAGATAGATAGAGAGCATGGGCACACAATGACTCACGCAACTTAAACATAGTAAGTTGGTTTCAAAGATATAGTCCCACAAACTAGATAGTGTTAATCGAATGTTGTTCCATGGAAATCATTTAAAACAACAAGGGAAATATAAGTTCAGCTCAAAAGACATTGGGGAGTTTGCAACATCTAGGTTAAAAAAAAAAAAAAAAAACAAATACCTTTGTCATTGGGGTCGCCACTCCAGTTTCCAGCAGTGTGCACCCAATCACCAGCCATGCTTTCATCTTTCTTCCAATCAGACTTAACCCAACGATCTTCCCATCCATCTTTAATGTCAACCACAATGAAAAATTCATCAAGTTAGAACTGGGGAAGACAGACTGGTTCCAAAGCTACCATATCAACCCTATAATCAAGAATTTCAACAGCTACAGTATTTGGACAACAATACATGGTTTGAGACTTTTGTGGAAACACAAGTAGGGATGCAACTTAGGCAGGATACAGCCAGTGCTAGCCGAAATAAGAAACTAGGCCGGACTTGTGCCAAATATTGGTCCAAAAATCTAAGCTCCATTTAAAGTCATATTGAGCATGCGCCAAATGCTTTGAAAGCCCGAGCCCAGCCCAGAATCCCAAATTGACAACCTTATATTATGATATTATAAATATATGTATCATATATCAATTACAAGCAAAGTCTTTACTTGTATATTTTTGTTTTGATTTTTTGTTTTTGAGGATGTAGAAAACTTTCACATTTTCTGAAAAAGGTCCAGCAGTAAACAAAGGAGAAATAAGAAAAAGGGGAAATAAGTCCAAAAGGCAATTCTAACTCGGGGCTGAGAAAAGGCAGAGCCCAAGTAAGCAGTCTAAGCCTGAAATGAACTTGTGCTCAATCTTATAATTCAAGCTCAAGCTCAGCGTCAGCCTGGCCAACTAAGGCTAAGTTGGGATTGGCTCTGGGTTCACTTTCAATGAATACAAACCAGGTTTGAGACAAGGATCGTCAAAAGCCCAGTTTGGCCTACCAAAGTAGCATCCACATGCAGAAGTACAGCATGCCAATTGCATGAACTTTCTACAAATGTTGGCAGCACAATATATGTTAAACCTGTAGTAGAGATAGAATTGTATGCAAGAAACACATGCATAATATATGCCCCATGCAATGTCATTCAGGCCATGGATAGGTTCCTTAAATCCTAGCAAAAAAGGGAGTAAAGAACGTATTGAATGGACAAAGCTCCCATTAGAAATTACATGGGGTATTTGCAGTTTTGAAAAGAACAATTGGATTTTTTAAAGGGAAATGCTTAACATTGATAAAAGCAACAAAGATCAAACTGACACTCATAGAATGAAGGCTAACAATAGAAAGTTCCATTAGTATATCAAGTTCTGATTAGAGGACAAATGAGTGGTTGGTTTCCATTAAGGAGCCAAAAAATATTCCATTAGTATATCAAGTTCTGATTAGAGGACAAATGAGTGGTTGGTTTCCATTAAGGAGCCAAAAAGTACAGAAATACCAGATGTAGTTGACTTTTCTTTAACTAAGAGAGGAATAGAGAAAAATAAAAAAGCTGAATTCTCATCGAGTTTGGGAAAAAAGAAACTGCAACTTGTTGTAGAATCTTTGCTTGCAACTGACAGAACGTTGCATGTAAATGTTCTCCGTGCAGTATCTATTTGTTGGATACTTATATGCATATATCCTTATTCTAGCACTTTTCTATGTTAATTGGTTTATATATATATATATACCTTCACATGGTAACAACAACAATGATGGTAAAAGAAATAATGTCTAGACATAGTTCAATAACACATCCATTGATGTATCAATGGAACAATTGGAAATGCCCAAAAAGATACGCACTGGTAAAAAATATAGATTCATGGCATTTGTATCTCTTGAAACCTAGACAGGGTATGTAGCAATTTTAGAAGAATTCACATTCAGAGGCCGATTTCGAAAGATAACTCTAGAAATGCATATGGATCAAATGAAGATATGAAGAGCTGAGGCGGCTAAATATTTAGGCAATTGCAAATTCATTAAAATTTACATTTCACTTCCCTTGGGATGAAGTGGAAAAGTGACACGTTTTCAAAATTGGAAATAAACAGGGCATGTCGCATTTGTAAGATGGAGGCCCCTCGATCAATGCCTTTATGGAGAGGATGAATCATTTGTTTCCACATTTTTCTTTTCTAGCTTTCTTCATGACCAATTTTGTTCTCTTTAGTTGAGGGTTTTGTTAGCATTCTAGCTTACCAAATATAGTATTCAAAGGCACACCTTAGCTGCACTAAGGCCCTCACTTAGCTACAAGGCATGCTCACGTTACCTAAGAGTAGTTTTTTCTTTTTTGGGAAACTTTTCTATAACAAGTCTATTCTTTGAAGTTTTTTCTAATAGCTAGTAAATATTATAGTTAACATGAAGTAATTGTAAGTAGCACTTCAATTAAAAACTCTCAACGAGAAAATATACTTGGTGCTTGTATACAATACATACTTATATGATGTGCTTTTAAGTTTTGTTACCATAGATCCAATAAGGACAGAAGTTCATGAACCAACATATACATTTAGACACACATTTGAAGTATCTATACAAGTGTGCTTAACAAAATTAGGCTTGTGTGCCTAGACATGCATCTTTTACCTTAGGCTCCAAGATCCTTACATGTTGAGTCGGTGGCTCAATTCCACAATAATTGAGTGTGGCGTGGAAGCTAGCAGTTGCCTAATAGGATTAGTAACTGCCTAATTGCATAATTAGCAATTATTGTTTATGCACACGTTAGACTCCATATTTTATGGAGATAAACTAGGAGTGCATGAGGTAGTGGACTCTATGTTTGGCAAGTGTATCTTGGGACGTGTGCCACATTAGGAAGTTGTTGTAAAGGCTTGGGTCTGCACATTAGCAGTATCTATTAAAAAGAGAAGTGAACAAAGCAGTATCATCCATCGTGAGCAGTAGATATAGAACACACGAGAGAGAGAAAGAGAGACAAGAGAGCTAAGTTGCAGGCAGCAATTTCAGCAAGAGGGTGCTTCTCATCAGCGAGACATACACGCTGCTGCTTAAGAAGAGAGATCTGGGCAGCAGAGGCGCTGCTGTATGTTGCATGAGAAGGTTGGTTTCGGTGGGCTCTGATCAGAGAGGAGACACTGTTCAGATCTGTACACAGAGACGAAAAGGGCAGCCAGGTTTTTCAGACGGGAAAAACCAGCAAAGGGGTTTCTCTCTAATTCTGTTGGTTTGTTTATTATTAAGCAAAGAATTATCTCTTTTGTAATTGTGTTCTCTTAATAAAATATCTTTCACGCTCCGTGGACGTAGGCCAGGTGGGCCGAACCGTGTTGGATTGTACTTGATTTTCCCGTTCGATTATTCTTGTTTTCCGCTGTAAGCGCTAACAAACCTTGATTTTGCTCTCAAATATGAAAAGACAAATAAAAAAGAAACGAAAAGAATAGGAGAAATTTCTTTTCTAAATTTTAGGTGCTCTGTTCGGTAAAATGGGAAAGGAAAACATTTTGTGAACAACCAAACCACAACCAAATCACCAAGTATGTAGAAATTCGCTCACATCGTCGTTTTCTCTTAGGACAAAAAACAAGGAACACAATCACAATAGAAAAAAAGGTTCAAATATAAACTGAGAAACACATCACAATATTAATTTACTCTGAAACCTAACGTCACAATGTTACCCTACATTGAAGCATCAGCTTCAAAACGTGAAACGTGTGAACTGATGGCCCTCCTTGCCCCACCGGATGGAAGAAGAGGCCCTACTACCTAAAACTCATCACATAAATGAACTTTCCAGCCAAATCTCTAACAAGATTCGGCCACAGCGCAAGAAGAATCTCACAATTTTCAAATAGAAATTACAGAAAAATTTACGTTAAAAGAAAATTCCACAAAAGACCATATACATCCCAGATCAATTAAATAAAACTAATCAAACTAACTTCAAAATAAAATCAAGAGAATCAAGAGCTCAAGCAATAGAATGTCCAAATAAAATCAGATTATCATATGCTGCAAATCAAACACATCAAGCCTACAACAGATAGAACAAACCGTTAAAATCAGATCAAAACTCAAAAGATCCACGGCATTGGAGTAAATTTTCAGCATCAATGAATCGATTAAAGATATTCAAAGGAAATAGAAAAATTATGAAATTAACGAACAGATCTGAAGCGAGATCAGCTCAGGATCGGTTATTTCGGGCAAGATCGTAGAAGAGAGAACAAGAACTCAGCAGGTGAGAGATCAAAGTAGTAGCAGTAGTAGAAGTAGCAGCAGCAGTAAATCTCTTACCTTCGAAGCGCTCCAGGAAGAAAACCTCGGCGGATACCGCGACAGAGAGAAGGAGGAAGAAGGAGGAGAAGAGGAGAGAGCGAGGTTCCGCCATTGCTGGATGCTGCAGCAAATGGAATTAGTACACGCACTGGGTGAAGGAGACCGTCCTTCCATTTATAGGCGAGTGGAAATCGGAAATGTCAATGTTGACCTCCGTGACGTCGAAATTCGTGAAATAGCCAATTGAAGCTTGCCACGTGGATAGTAGGTTGAGGAGTGCAACAACTTGCAGAGTAGCCGAGGACGGCTGGATTTGGCTCTTGGAAAAATGGGATGCTTGTGTAAAACCCATTGCCTGAAGGAGGAATTAACTCGTACATAATTTTGTGATAATTTAATTGGCTAAATTTAATTCTAATAATCATGTCATCACTTATTTCTTACCATTTTAAATGGATAATGATTTTTGCACTATCATTTTTTTTTTCTTATAATACACCATATTTTAAAGAAAATTCTAATTTTACCTGTAATTTTCTTTTTTTTTTAATCTCTTTTCCTCTTTCTCAATAATAAGAACAAAATGAACTTTTCATTAAATTCTTACAATTCATAAATTCAATTAAATTGACTTTAGTGTGCAAGTAATAGTTTTCATTAAACCTCTCATTTTATGCAACAATAAGTTTCATCAAAGGAGTGCCTTTGTTTGTGAGGCAATACTTTTTTTATAGCCATTGTCATACGAATATTACGTGAGAATTTAATATCAAATAAGAAATACTTTTGTAGATTATTATCATTTTTATGATCAAGGTGTTCAAATGTTTTATACTCTCATCTATGAAGAACTTTATCCAACTAATCATTGGAGCATGTGCAACTCTTCCAATTCTATACACATCAGGTCTTCAACTATAGTGAGTGATCCGTTAGAATTGAGCACGTATTGAACTCAAGACTCCATTTCTTGAGGCGGACGTCTTGACAGTAAAGCCAACCCCTTGAGATTACCCCTATAGATTTTTCACTTATCAAATTCAACTTGCGATATGCTTTTAATTATCCGGCAAAGGGTCATAAATAGATAGTTGATTTATTCATTTTTATAACTTGAAATTATATTATTAGAAGTTTTAAATGATCAACTAAAATTGAGTAGCGGATTATTCCAGAAGAAATCTATTTCAAATAATACCCTACAAATGTGCTCTAAAATATCGACTCTTATTTCAAGATGCAACAAGGAAATTTTTGTGACATTTTCGATAAACTTCTGAGCTGAGTATGGCATGTGCTACAATGTCCTCAACTAAGCTTGTTTATGGGTGTAAACTCATACTAAAGCAAGTCATAATAAATATCTCAACAAATTAGTGTGATTGATGGTTGGGCTTGGGCTCAACCACTGATCACATATTCACATCTCATAAACAAGTGGGCTTGGGCTTAAGGGTAAAAGCTCGACAAGCATGATGGACTTTTAGGCCCAGTATAAAATATGTTTTGTAATTTGAATGGATGAATGTTACAATGACAAGCATATTTAATGTTACTTGACATTGATGAAATGAAGATGGTATTATTATTGTTATTTTAGCATCTATTTTAGTTTGTACATCTTTTTTCGTCTATCGCCCTTCATTTAAATTTCTCCCCTTTTTTAAAGTTTACATGAATATCTACTAAACTCATTTCAAACTTATTGTGGGCCTAGAAATTTAAAACTAAAAAATTATCACAAATTAAAGTTAAAATTGGGATTTTAAGTAGGCTTTGCAGGATGAATTCACACAAAGGTCTAATGTTTAGAAATGGGCTTCAAAGAGCGGCACCAAGCTTTAAATTGCCGACATGGGCAAATTAAATCTTCAATTTAAAAGCCCAATGGGTCTTCAAGTATTGGAAAGCACCCCAATTTGATTTCCACCTACATACGTAACTTCTCGATACCCCTTTTGCCCTGCATTTAACCCCCAATGGCTCCCATTGTGAGCCAAGCCCAACCAGAATGGGATCCACATACTTGACGGACCATCCTCCCACACCCATGCACTGTTCAAGCCGATGATTTCCATACTTGTTTAACATACCAAAAATATAGAAGTAAACTTGACAATGAGTATCATTAGATTCGGCAAAAATTTGATCCGATCTGATTATTTGAACCGAACTTCAAACCGAATTAAGGAGGTACAAGTATAAATTTTAGGATCCATTTAATAAATAGGTTTGATCTGCTAAACCCATTTATAATCGGGTTGGGTCTACCCATCAGATAATCAGGTCTACTCATTTTCCCGATTATCTTACAACATAAAAAGGCAAGATTTGGCCAAAATGGTATCATAATATACTTATTATTAAAGCCAACAATTCAAATCATCCATGACTTACGTCTAGTGACCCAAAACCCATTCTAGACCAAACTTATCTCCCTTGTCTTTAAACCCCTTAGGACCAACCATAAATTTAACCTGAGTTAGCCAAAACCTTATCAACCTATTGCCTCAACATCGTTGCTTCTTTAGGTGATGAGCCACGTGAAATAATCGTCCCGTATGGTATGGTGCAGAAGCTCCTCCAATTGCTTAGTCGGCCTCTCCCCCATTGCTCGAGTGTCACTCCGGTTCCTGTTGCTCCCCATCTCTTCCGTCAACGGCAAGCCTACCTGCTCCAGTCATCGGCATATATAGGGACCAGTGTTTGTTTTAGTCTTCGTGTGGCTCCTCAACATGTGCAACCTCTGCTCCCTCCATGTGACTGGCGTTCATCTTTAGAGAGTCTTACTCCTCGAGCCAGCCTCTGAACCTGCATTTGTCGGGCCTCTTCCTGACCCAACTTATGTTAGCTTAGATCATTCAAATATCAGTATTTTTTTACTTTATTTTCTTGATATGAACTATCCTGTCTAGTAAATTGTAAAGCTTTCCTGTATTTTTTTCTTGCTTTCTTATTGTTTTTTTTTTCTTATACTTGTACCTTTTGTGCTTCTCTTTTTTTTTATTATTAATATGATAATCATATAAAAAACATAAAACTAATAACACACTTAGAATTCACGCAACCTAATCCATAACTTGAACTAATAAACTTAGCCTCCAATGAACTCAAAGAATCACTTAATCTCCACCATATATGATATACCTCACCCCATCTTATAATTAATCCTAGCATCGATGTCACCCCATTTATCCGCACTCCAACATAGCACTCAGGCCAGTGCTTCAACACGGGGTGACTTCTGAGCTTTTATTCCATTTGCTGCAAACACTAACAATCCTTAAATTAAATTTTGTGGCACATTTCATCTAGTGATGTATGACATAAGCCCAACTATATTCATGATCAAGATCCAAGGTAAGATACTCAATACAATGTAAGGAGGAATTTAAGATAAAATAATTTAACTGGTAGACCCCTTTAGTTCAAATTAGATTCGAATTTCCTAGTATTTGGTTGTACATGTTTTGGTAGTCATGAAAAAATCGTCCATACTTTCAACTAGTTAACTTGGCTGAAGGAACCATCCCTCCTCCCCCCTTGCCATAGGCAACACGTGCTTCTCGGCTCATTGGGGCTCGGAATCACTATTTCCTGCCCATTTACTCTTTTGAATTGTATCCATATTCAATTTAAACTCAATTTAGGTTGACCTCACAATTTGATTAAAAATTCATTGAAAAAATTTAAACTCTATTTTAATCATTGATCTTTGAATCTTTGAAAATCATGACTTTTCAAATTTATTAGACTTAATTTTTTATGAAAAATATCACTCTGAAAATACCTTTTAAACTCACCCTTTATTGTCCATCAGACCTTACCCCTTATGGACCTGACTAGCTTTCACGGTCTACAACAGCTTTTACTTAGATCCCAGTTCAAGTCAATGCATGGAATATTTGAGTTTCGAGTGAGAAGGCCCAAATTCCATCATTTGGGCCCTTATTTTATGGGCCAATAGGCCTGACTTCGATTTCTGGCCATAGCAGCATCTCAAGTTACTCCTTCATATATAAATGGAGTAAGAAAAAAAAATGTCTTTTAAAAATATTATATGAGAAGAGCGGTGGAGAAGTTCGATTTTCTTTTGTAATTATATTAAAAGAATAGAATTTGTACATGAATGATCTCTTAATTCTTGAAATAGATTTTGAATGTTGTAAAAGATACTAAAAATTCCACCTTTCCAAATTTAATTAATTTTTTTTTAAAATATTATCACTAAGACTTTAAGAATATTGGATAATTTTTTTTTTTTTTGAAAAATAGGTGAAACCACTTTTTTTTTTTTTAATAATATAGAATTTTCAAATTATCACTTCACATTGAAAGAGATGGACGAAACCACCTACAAACCTCATATATCAGGTAAATCCAAATTTAAACGGGTGCATAGATCAATTTGAATGCATCATTATATAAACTCCACACATAGAGACAAAGAGCAGACTAGAATAAATTAAAATACATAATTTGGATGAGCTGACCATAATAATATTCGTGGAAAATCAATTAACATAATATGGAAGATGGTTAATGGACCAAATTTGGTCGATCTTACAAGGTTTTGTTAAAATAAAAAACTGACCAAATTTGTTCCACTAAGACAAAATTACTTCACCTTGCACTTTTTAGTGCTAATCACTAACTAATTCTTACATCATTAATTAAACTTAAAAATACATTTACCCATCTAAATCACATTTATTACTTGGTTACTTATCTTAAGTACCTCCACGAAAATTAGGAGGCGACCAGACGCTTCCATTGTCATTTGTAACATATGAAGTGCATGAGAGAGGCACTAGACATAGCCCTTTACTTCTTAGATCTCGTTTCGGTTCTTCACTGTTGTCCTCATCTTCTGAACCCTGAATGTTCTTCTAACAAGTAAACAAAACATGCTATTAGTTCTATTAAAAAAAAATTAAAAATGAAATTTTAAACGTGGATACATAAAATTATATTCTTTAATGATTGTGAAATAATTGAAACATAAAATAGTATTTAATTAGTTGAATATTATTCATTCATTATTTTCAACATTGAATCTATTCTTTTGATGATCGAAGTGTGCAGGGCCTCTTAGAGCTATTGATTAGTCTTCGGGACATGTGTAAGCCTCTTTATCCATATACATTGAGTAAAACTTCGAGGAGTGACCTTTTAAGGTGAGATGTAATTCAAATTCAAGACTCTCACTTTCTGAGATTGAGATAGATTCCTGAATATACTAACCCCTTTAGATTTTCAACCATTGAAACTTAAATATAAATTCATTAATATTGTTATTAAAGCTTTTGTAACAATTACATAGAGTTATCAGTGACAAAGGTAATTAGATGCACTCATCAACCAAAACTCCATTTCTTTAGTTTCATAGGGCAATAGTTGAAAATCAAATTGTTTGAACTATTTATCTGATGACTTTTGATAGAATGATTAGAAATGAATTTCTAAGAATCTTTCGATTATTGTGTGAAGTGACAATTTTTTTTTTCTATCGATTAATTTGTGAAACTAATGATTTTATATAACACCTGAGGCACCATTCTCTCAATAACTAGCATTTGAGAGTGAGTTATACCTCAAACATGTTATCATGCTATGTTTTCTAACATGGTATTAGAGCATACAGCTGCAGGACCCAGCTGCATATAAGGACGGGTGTAAAGTGACAAAAAATCTCATATCTATTAATTTGTGAAACCAATGACTCTATATAATACTTGAGGCACACTTCTCTTAATGAATAATTTTAGAGAGTGAATTCTATTTCAAAAATGTTATCATTTCATAATTTTCTAAAAATAAGGAGAATTAGCCTATTAGCTTTCTTTTAGAAATTATTTGTTTCTTTTCAATTCATAGAGCTTGATCGAGATCTTTCATTGTTCGTCTATCTACTTAACATTCCATGAAGAATGAACTGTGATTGATTTTTGATGTAAAAAGAAACACAGTTTCACCTTCTGATATTTTTTTAATCTCTTCCAACAGAAATTAATTTTCTTGGTGAATGGAAGAGATTGAGTCCATAATTTAATATTTAATATTTAATATTTAACATTTATTTTTAATTACTATGAAAAATGCTTCCATACCCATTGAGACATCGTACATGCACCATTCTTCAGGTAAGGCACACTCAGAGTCTGCATCCACAGACAAAAATATCATGATTAATATTTTCAGAAATTTTTAAAAATGCTTTCAAGTGTAAACAGTAAAATGCTTTCTAACCTTTTTAAATATCAGAGATGATTAATTATCATTTACTTCTATTTAAATATTATAACTTAGGCATTTATGGAGTTTACGAAATCAAAACTAATTTCTAATTATCATTATAATTATCATCACCACCATCACATCATTATAATGATTTGGATTTTTGAGTTTTAGTTGTTCACTCAATTCTATTAATAATCAAATTGCATATCAATCTACTGTGTATTATATTATTCTTTTTTAGATATATATATATTTTAATTTTTTAATTTTTCTATTTGTAGCTCTTGAACCATTTAAATAAAAAAGAAAAAGAAAAACTACAATTGTGACTGTATGCTTGAATTAGTAAGACTTTTCCTGAGCTCTTATTTAATTCAACAATAATTCTAGGTTAAGAAATATGGGTTTCAGGATTTTTATAATAAGGAGTCTTTTTACATACGTTATCATCAAAGATGAAACATAATCATGTATCCCATATTATCAAAATTTCCAGTGTATAAAAAGGGTAATTTGCCATTTTCCAACTATTGAAGATGAGTACATTAAGTGACACCCTTCCCTCTTTTTTCAAAGAGTCTATTTCTCGCAGAAATAAAATATAAAATTTAACGAGTAAAAAAAGGAAATAAAAATAAAGACAAAATTGAAATTTCTTTTTAAAGAAGTACAAAAATGATAGTGCAAGAAATTACTACTCGAAATTAAAATAATATAGAAAAAATGGGTCTTTCCGCAGGTCATATGGTCCTGGCCAGGGCCTGACCACCTGGGAAACCAAAACTGGGCCAAAAGCAACAAAAATCTGGCCCACAGACAGTCCTTATGATGACATCCACTTCCTCAGAAGCAATAAAATTGGCCTATCAGGGAATGATAACATTTGCTTGTTGGTAGGAGTAAACCTTTAACAATGAGGACTCATTGTTTAAAACTTTGAAAACTTAGGCAAGAAGGTTCCTGGGTTAAGTCACTGTGAAGTTTCCATTGAGTTTTGACCATTATTATTACTAAAGACTTCCTTTATTTAATTGAGTGTGAGAGATCTAGATGTATAATATTGGATAAAGTGGCTACAATGGCACTTGGGTACTTAATATTTTACTTTTTAATTCAAAGGGTTGGAGTGATGGTCGAGAGTTCGTCTCAGAAAGTGAGAATTCTGAGTTCGATTCTAACTTACCTTAAAGGGCCACTCTTTCCAAAGTTATCTAATGTGAGTAGATTGGTAAGGTGATCTAAGAGGCCTAGACACTTTGATCATTAAAATCTGTTGCTTGATGGGAAAAAAGGAAAATTACTAGTAAGATCAAAGGAGTGATAAAGATTGTGTAAATTGGCCTATTGAATGTGAGAGACAATGAGAGAGAGAGAGTTGAAATATATAGCAAAGACTCTAATTTGACATATTTGAGTCACAATTTATGTGATTTGATTTTTATTTTAGTTATATGTATCATGTTATTGAATATATTAATTTTATAAAATAAAATTAGAGATCAGTGTGTCTTAGGGGTAGTGGGCTTATTTGTGAGAGTTTTAGTAGAACTCTTTCTGAGTTTCCCACATGTTAATCCAAAAAAAAAATAAAAAATTAGAGATTGTTTGATATGTTGATTAGAAGATAGAGACCAATTTATTTTACGTTCTCATATTAAACAAGCCAAATGGGTTGGAATAATGACCAAAAATCGATTTTAGAAAGCGGAAGTCTTGAGTTTGATTCTTACTCCACCCTAACAGACCACTCTCCTAGAGTTATTGGATGTGTGTGGGTACACATGTCCTAAAGATTAGTCACGTGCTTCAAAAACCTGAACATCTTAATCATAAAAAAATTATCATATTAAAAACATTTTTTTTTTTCATTTTTTGATTTAGTTGAACCATTCAACCTAGTTTCATTGCTAAAATATCATATAATTTACTCATTTGATAACTCAATTTGAATGGGAAGTCATACCTCGACTTGCTCTTGAAGGAATTTGATGTATCCGATTGCCTCAAGCAGCACAGATGCAGTGTCGGTCTACAGTGGACATGCAATATAGAGATTATATTAGCAGCCGGAAAAAAAATGGAGCCACTAAACAGGAATTCATACCTTTGATATAATTTGAATTTTTTTAAATTATGTTTCTTTAGACTTCTTTATCAGAAAATATTTCTTTAGAAAAAGAATTTTTTTTATTAAAAAAACTTGTGAAAAATGTTTTCTTTCTGACATTTTATGTATTTATATTTATTTGTGCACATAAACATAGTAATCAGAAATCACAAGTGAAAAAAGAAGCAGCTAAACACATCCACTAATATCAATTTATCATCAGATTTACAGTAATTGATAAAAAAAATCATCAGATTTACAGTTGGGTGGGCCTCGTGAGTATCAATGAAAACCCTATTGGCATTATACATTAGATCGAAATGGATTTGAAATATATTTAATGCACTTGGGAAGTACCAAAATAAGATGTATATATCATGAAATTTATAGTGGGAGGGGCCACCAAGCATTTATGAAATTGATTGTTTAGATCGGATAGCTCAGTTGCTCTAAATTTTTAGAATTAGACTTTTTCCAAATTTATTTGCTACATGAGGTTTGAGGGTGTTTTCGTATATCTGTGAGATTAGTATCACTTTTAATATGAGGTGAGAATACCCATATTATAAAAAAAAAAATTGATTGTTTTGATCAAATTTGAGTTGGGGCAGAGTTATTGAAATATTGTCACTTTTTAATCTATTTTAAGAAAGTCTAAATCAAACCAATGCATTAATTAAACCGGTCAAGATAATTGATCTAAACCGTGTCTTTGCAGGCCCAATGTAGGTCAAATCAAGCGTTCTGACAGTTTTTCAGTTCATGGGTTTGGTTTTGGATTGAACCAAATTCACTTCAGGTCACAAGTAATCTCATGTTATCTAGAGCGATTGAGCGTAAAGTATTTGTAGGTGGCTTTTCAAGTCTGCAGTCAAAACTTAGGGCGCAACCCTAGATAGGCGGTGGAAACTACCAAGTTAGAAGACGGCATTGGAATCGTGCTTTACATTTTAGCATTTTTTTGTAGAATATATAATGCAAAATATATTTAAACTAATTTATTTATACGTGAAATGTATTTATACAATTTATTGAATATAGTCGTGCATCGGAAAATCTTTTGAGCCCAAAGTAGTTCAGTTGAGTGTTGGAACTTGGATTTGAACTATGGAGCCAATATTTTGTACAAACTTGGGCCTAAAGTACGGTCTGGGTTTCCTTCAAAATCCAAGCCCTACAGACCCCTTTTTACTCAAAGAGTCAAAAATCAGGTGTCACCAAGGAAAATATTATGCTAAATCAAATGAAAATTGGCGCTCAAATTTGATTAGCACCATTTATTTAAATCAATAATAGATCCATCTGATTGTCTGATTATTGTCTTCAACATCTCTACATGATGAAGCCTGGATTGCTTATGATTTGGGAAAGTGGTTTAACCAAATGACTCTGAACTCTTAATCAGATTATTCTTAATCTGACGCCTTCCCTTCTAGTGGTTTGACCCTAGTTTATTTATATATATTTAATTGATTGATTAATTATTATTATTTATAACATCAAGTTGATGTCATCTCCGCCGTGAAATTGCTGGTCCCTAATATAAATGTTCCTGGTCATTGGTGCATGATAATGGGTTTAATTTTTTATATCTAAGCAACTCCAACCAGTAATCAGTAATCAAAACCTTCCAAGAACACTGTCATCTAAAAAAAAAAAACAACCTCCCAATATTAGATTTTCTTTAGTTTAGTCTTCACTATTACATGATTAATTCTAGCGACATAAATGGCAATAGAATGGTAAGTATTTAATGGTTCATTCATATGTGGTTAGATCAATTTTTACAGACTTATCAACTTTTTTTTTTCAAAATTTTAACAAATTATAAAATTAGATACTGAATCTTCACCATCTACAATAAAATATTTTTATTTTAAAAATTCAAATTTCATAAATGAATATTGAAAATGTAAGACTTAACTTCATTATGAATAATTTTTGCTTAATCCAACCCATATAATACATAGTTGAGCTCAGCTCATCTTGACTCGACTTTACAATCTTAAGATCGTGAACATCTTCGGCTCTAGTTGTGCATGATAACTCGACCTGACTCAACTTTAGACCAAATTCTTAGTATGATCCAAAAAGGTTAGATTTAAGTATTGTAACCGATACAGTTCTTTTTTTAATTAGAGTTCTTAATAATATTGTTTATTTTTAAAAAGAATAATGCTTTTACACTTTTAAAATCTTAATTATTGAGAAACAAAAAATTAAGGTTCTACTGTAAACAACATTTTCATAACATTAAAACATAATAGCTTAAAAGAAGTCTTCAGAAAAAAGTTAAAGATATATACATGGTTAGGTTTTATAAGATGAATTCAACTTGGAACCAAATTTAAGACAGGTTTGTACCCTTTCCTCAACCCAGTTCAACTCTAAGATAAAAAATGCTAACTCAATCCTATTGATTTTCTAACTTATATCATGCAAGTACAGGTTAAAATCCAAGTCAAGTTTCACCTCTCCTATGAACTTATTGGTAAAAAAATATCTGAGTTTAAAACTTAAGCATTTGACCTTTAAAAAAACAAAATTGAAGTCCTCTTTGTCTCTTGGTGAAATGATCACCTGCACACTTCTGTACACTTAAGTAAGGTCACACTAAATAGTGGGTCATGAGTTAATAGAAAAGTCTTTACTTGAATATATAATTAAAAAAATATATATTAATTGAATCAATCAAATTATATTTTAAATATATATATAAAAAATTAATTAAGTTTTAAAAAAATTAGAAATATAAGTTGATCAACTCTTAGACAGGTCTTTCCCTTCCTCAGAAGCAGCTTTTGAGCAATGTAACCTTTAAGTGAGCTCAGTTCTTTGGGGTTCAGTTTTTTTTTTTTTTTGGATTGCCCTGTAAGAAATCCCTTTGATCAAGGGTTGTGATGGTACTCATAAGAGTTAATTTGTTTGATGATCCATCTAAAGTAAGACCCAAAAATGAATGGTCAAGATCTTCATACACGTGCCATATATCTAGAATGATAGAGCTGATGGTAGCAGCAGCTGAAGAAGAAGAAGAAGAAAGGAATAGTACCTTGCCAAATGGTGCCACCAACTGTTGAAGAGCTGCAATTCGATCTCCTAGTTTTTCTTTTCGTACCTGATTGAATAACACGAAGTGACGGAGATAAATTCATTTTTCTCAATAATATTTAAGGATCCCTAACTGTTCTCATTTATGTCATTTCTGCACCTTGAACGGTGGGATCGAACGATTCGAATCTAGGCCTTTTGGGTAGCGGCTGAGATGCTTCAGTCTCTGAGTGATCAATGCCTGTCTTTGTTTCAATTGTTCCATTCATGAAAGATATCTTTGAAAAGCAGTAAAAAAGAAGAAGTTAGTATTATAGAAACTTAGTTTGACACCCTTAAAAACAATGAAGTAAATTAAAGGATTAATCTAAAAGAAGATGCAATCGATGTATAAAGCTGTAAAGTGGCAATGCTCATGAGTTTCATTAGTTTTAACACCCATGAAAAAGGAAATGAAATGAACTGACTCGCATTGATCTTAGTTGGGAATGTAAATAAAAAAAAAAAGAGAAACAAGGGATGCAGAAAAAATAGTGCCCTTGATGGAAAACTCTTCTCATTTTGTAGTGACAAAAATCAATTTGTGTTTTTTGTTTTTAAAGGGTCCAAGCTTTGTCTATCCTGCCCGAGTTCACTGTTTCTAGTTTTCTAGATTGCTTGTTTAGTGGGTTCTACTGTGGACAACTAAAATCAAATATCTTGAATCTAAAGCCCTTAAATAGAAATGAAATTAAAAAGCGGTAAATGCTGCATGTTCAAAGGGGGAGTGTTCATAAATAGAAGCATTTGATGGTTCAGTCACAGTTGTTTGTAATATAGGTTACACTTTGATTTTCTATCTGTTTTTTTAAAGAAATATGGAGATTTTTAGACAAGTTTATCAGCAACTCATCACATTAATCTTGATTTTCCTTGTACTGTAAAATCCTGTAAAGAGAACTAACAACTCATGGGTTCGATTGACGCTCAAATCCCTTTGACCCATTTCCCATGAGGTTACTCCTCATCAATTTACAAGTGTGTGTGGTTTAGAAAGTTTATACATGCTCGTGGGATTAATCTCACCTCCAATGTAGCGTTGAGAGCTGACTATAATAAAAATAGTAATATAATTTGCATTTATATTGAGGTTGACGTTGTTGCTGCTACATAAATCTTTTTCAGCTAAAACCACATCATTGAAGAAGAAGAAGAAGAAATTTGTATGCACCTTTTGGCAGCTATTTGATGGGCACTCGCTTGATTCTTGTAAATGGTGAAGATCAAAAGGGACACCTTCAAACGAAGCCAAATTATTGAGCAAGGGCTGGCTAAAATCCATACCCATTTTATTAGAAGCCAAGAGATTTAGAGCTTGCAAGTTCATTCCCATGGAATTTGAAAATGATGAAAGTGGATTTAGGGTCGAACTATGAGTACTTGGAAGAATACGGCTAACACCTAAACTACAACAACTATGAGGATCTGAAATGAAATCAGCAGATGAAAGATGGATCCCATTAATTTGGCAGTCAGAAGAGAGGCTTTTGAGCAAGTGCTTCTCGTTTACAGCTTGTAGATATTGTTGTTCTTGTTTGATGTTGCTTGTTGAGTGTAAATGGAGTTCTTCAAATGTGGAAGGGTCACCAAATTTGGGAAAGGAATCTGATAACCCAGCCTTGATTTTTGCAATCTGTAGTTCGTTGGTGGAGTGGTTTGAGTTATTGTCTTCACCAGTCCAATGAAAACCTAAATCTTGAGACATGCAAGTATTGATTGAAGAGTGGACTTGAATTTTATTGCTTTGCCTCAAATCTTTTGAGTTTGAGATAACTCCATTGAAATTTGAGTTGAAGTTGCTACAGTTCCTGCACAACCAAGTAAGAAAAAAAAAATGTTTGAGTAGAAAATATTTATAATAAAAAATAAATTTGTAGCTAAGATGAGTAGGATATGACAACCCTAGCAAGCAGTACCTATCAAAAATAAGAAAACCCAATGAGGAAATCCCTAGATGGGTATTAAACCCAATGCCGATTGCAGCTCAAGGAAATTCAACAAAACTAGAAGTATGATGGACATGCATAGCTGATCCAAGTAGTATCATGAAAAAAGCTCATTTAAAAAAAAAAAAATTGAAATACTAGGGTTAGACTGATGGTGCTTTTGATAAATCTCCCTCCAAAAAAATAAATAAATAAATAAATAAAAAAGAAAAACCTAGTAGGTGCTTGAAAATTCTAATGAATCTATGGTTTAAATGGTTCTAACTTATAACAAGCACACATAAATAGAATTGAAACCTGTTGGGACGATTTTAGCCTTGGTAACAATTCTCAACTGATCACAATCTAATCTAAATGAGTAAAAATAAATAAATAAATATAACTACTTTGTTCCAAATATACGAGTAAAATCAGAATGACTGCATATTTTCCCTTGATAGTGTAGTGTTCAAGTTTAGAACTGATCCTTGAATTCATTGTTAGACTAAAAAACATATAAGAATCCTACAACTATATTCAAGTGCACAAAAAAGTGAGTTAAAAGAGATCATTGTGGAGAATTAAGTAAAGGTTAAACTTACAGTAAGAGACTTTGGTTCCACAAATGACTGCTTCCAACACCATTAAAAGATGGGACTACTAAAGAAGAAGACCCACCAAGTTGTTCTTGTAGCTGATGCTGGTGACCTAGGTTTGCAGACTCCATGTTTTTTTTTTCTTTAAAGGTCTTGAAAATCCCTAGATGGGTATTAAACTAGACTTGGGTATCTTTCTTTCTTGCTAATCAAAAGAAACAATTGAGATGATACCCATAACCTTTCTTTTTGAATCTTCTTTCTATGCAGTCTCTCTTTACCTTTGAATGCACGAGCTGAGCTTAAAGTACCTATGATAAGAAACAAAGGAGAGGAGCGCTCTCTTTCTTTCAAGTTTTTTTTTTCTTTCCAGACAGACTTTCTGAACTCTGAGAGTCTGTGACTAAAGCTAGATGATGATACCTCCGTCTTTATCTCTCCTCTCTGAATCCTTTCCTTTCTCTTTTTCTTTTCAGGTGAGCCTCTTCCTCCGTCTGCAATTACAGGGAGATGATTATACTTCACAAACGCCATGATTAAAATCCATGCCTTCGATCCCAAGACTTTTAACAGAAGTCTGAGAAGAAGAAATGATAACACCCACCTCTCTCTCTCTACCACATCCTCAAGAGTGTCATGACCCTTATATCTTTCATTTCTTAAAATATTATTATACAGCAGAAATTAGAATTTTAAAAAATAAGTCACTTGACCTAAATTGACTCAATAAACGTAACGACAGTCCTTCTAACATAAATTAACATTGTGTATTCTGATACTAGGGCAAGGGCGTTTGGATTTAAGAGTGAGATTTAGACTCAAATCAAAATTACACTGAGGGTCCAACTAGTCTTGATCCATGAAAATCCCTTTGCCCATGCATGGACTAAGAGATGTGCCTACTCTAGAATTTCAAAAAAAAAAAATAATTATCCTCTTCAATGTGTTGGTTGGGTCGAAGCGTGATAATAAATTCTATTCTTAAACTCAATTAAAATTTAAATTGTGTTAATTTTATTTTTTGAACTATGTTATATAAACTATGCTTATATTTTACTGTGAATTTAATAAATATTGGTATCTTTATTTTCTAGTTTCTTTTCTTAATTTTGTCGTAACCCTAGTTATATGGGTTCCGACCGTGCAGCAACAAAACTTCGGTCTTAATCTTTAATATTAAAAGAAGGTTGTCGAATCGCCAACCCGCTAAACTGATTTGAAATAATTCCAGCATTAATTCACCTCTCTCCTTAAAAACTTCTGACGTCATCGTGACATCAGGATCCCATCATGCTGAGTTCAGCAAAAGGAATTCATCTCGGAAATAATGTGGTTGGAAAAAAGAAATGAATTGTTTGCAATTTTAAATAATTGTGAATTTATAAGGTTTTTTTTTTATTTTAAATGTTTTTTCATTATTTTCCAAACAAATGATTATTTGAAAATAGATTATAAACTATAATAGGAGAGATTATGGGTGAGTTTAATCCGACAGAATATTTTAGAAGATGTCTATAATGAAAATGATTCCATGTGAATAGATCATCTTGCGATATAATTTTATTATTATTATTATTAGAGTTTGGGATACTTCTCTATCTATTAAAAAGTAAATAAAAATTGAGTACAATTGATGCATGTAGCATCTTATATAATAAAAATATTTTTAATTATAACATATTTAGATTTATATATGTTAATTAATGGATGTCTATCATATAATGTAATTTACTGTGAATCAATTTTAGAATGTTGAATATTGGATAGTTCCCCGAGTAGTTAGTAGATTTAGTTGGCTTGGCTGAACAGTGGCTGTTACAAGGTTTTCACCCTCCATTTAGTTTTGTTCAGTAAACTAAGATGCATTTAACTATTAATTAGTCTGATTACTGTCACTTAACTGCTTAAGATAATGATGCAATGGGCCTGTCTTCATCTATAAAGCTTTCAGATTGAAGGAGTAGTGGTGACTGGTGACTGGTGACTGGTGACACGAGACTCACGACTGTCATATTTACCATTGTAATTTTGAGTTAATTTAGGAAACCTAATTAAGTTTAAATTAGAGTCTAGTTACAATATTACATGAGAAACACTTGAGAAGTTAGATTAAATTTGTATTTGGATGAAAGGTAAATTTTGCAGGGTTCTTTTATCTTGTTTGATAATTATATTAAAGAGTATAAGAGAAAAAAATTACTCTAAGAGAGAGGTAAAGTGATTACCGCTTGAATAAAATACTAGATTTGTACTCTGGAGAGGAAACTTAGAATTTTCTCGTCCCTTCCCTTCGGTTATCAAATTGGAGCAAACCCTTCATCCAAATGCAGCTTAAACTCTTATCTAGAGATTTAGGGTTGGAAGGTGTTTTGACCTTTTAGAGTCCAAAAGCGAGGTTAATTGAGGGATTTTCCATGTAATTAACTTGTGATTATATTTTCCATCATTTTTTTGAATGAAGGGTTAGCAAAATTTTACACAGTATTTGCTGTCTTCTCTCTCATGAATGAGGAGAGACCAAAAGAATAATTCACTTATAGAGAAATAATACAAAAGATATAAAAAGAAAGAATGAAATAATGGAAAATATAATTATGAGTTAATCACAAGGCAAATCCCTCAATTAACGATTTTTATGAGGGAAGATCAACTCTAATGGTGGTACGTAGAGTTATATTTTTAGTGCGATTTATAAAAAAATTATTTATTATCTTTTCTCTCTCTCTTATAGATTTCATTTTCATTTTTTTATGTGTGTGCACTTCATCTATTTTTGGCTTCATTTATTTTTCTCTCTAAAGTATTCCTCTATATATGTTATCTTTTATTTTCCTTATTTCTTTTGAACAGTCTGCTTCTCATTTATATTTTGAACAGATTTAGGAAATTTATCAATTCCGCATTAGTCTAGTTTTTTTACGATTAAGGTATCTAGATCTCTTAGAGTACCCGATTAATCCTCGGAGCACGTGGAAACCTCTTTATTCACATACACCGAATAACTTTAAAGAGAATGTTTCTTTAAAGTGGAGTAGAAATTGAACTCAAGATTCTCGCTTCTTGAAATGGATTCCTAGAAAACATTCGTTTAGTATTTAAATTAGGATCTATTTAAATTTCAAGAGAGAGATTCTGCTTGAAAAGCTATGAAATATGACTTTGAAAGTCCACGGTAGAGATTTAGTGAAAAATGAACTGAATAAAAACTCGTTAATGGTTTTGACTTTTTTTTTTGTTTCGAGCCTTCATGGCCTAACTTTGGTGTGCCTTAGGGGTAGTGGGCTCAATCATGGGAGTTTTACGCTGGGTATTCCACGGTTTTCCACATGTAAATTAAAAAAAAAAAACAATTGATCAAATTACTAAATATTTATATTCACTAATTAGATTTCTTACTGAAATTAGCAAGAATTCATCAAGTTGATAGAACAAGCAAGTAGGTTCAAACCTTAACTATCTAAGTTGACAAAATTCAATCAAAGATCATGTGGTCAAGGAAAGATTTGTCCTTTGATTTGGATGATGCTATTTTTATTAAGGTGATTGATTCCATGTTAAGATAAATAACTAAATCCGATATCCCCAGATATTTAATGTCTATTACTGACTTTTATGATCTATAATATTATTGCTTTAAGTAAAGTTATCAAAACCATTCATGATGAGTTTGCATTTATAAGTGAGGAGAATAAAGATATTTTTCAAGGTTATTTTCACGAAACTTTAAATTATTAAATAAATTATTGTAGACTTTTTTTATTTCTTTGTGGTATTCTGTGAAAGTTGTGATCCTCGGACATGTAAGTAAATTAAGCTTGAATTAACCCAAAACATGAATTGCAGCTCTACTAATAGTTCACATTACATGCACGGAGATGGCATGTTTGATGACTTTTGAACTCGATGCATGAAAAGGTGGCACTTCATATCTATTATTTATTCGGAGTCTTATCTAATGCTCTCGTATTCAGAAAGAGGTTATAATTTTTTTTCTTGCCTTTCTACAAAATCAAAATATTATCAATTTATGGCGATAACATGAATGGCAAAATAAACGCAATGTTAGATTTTAATAAAAAGTATCAGTGCTCAAATCAATTTTCTTTAGAATGAGTTAGATAAGCTATTCCATAAGTTATCTTTTTAAAGAAATTATTTAAACAATAAAAGAGTTTTCAAAAGAAATTATTAGAATGATTTGCTTAAAATAAAAAATTAATTTAAATCATTTATATCCATTCTCATTCATGAAAATAATCATCAATTTTAGCTAAGCCTTTCCTCACTTCATATGAATGAAAATTTTCATACATAGTAAGACAACCTCACACATGTTTCCTAATATAAAAGATGCATGAAGAATATCCATATATACATGCAACGAACTATTTTATAAGATTAGTTCAAAAATCCATTGTTCAATTATAGATTTTTAGAGGATTCTATGTGCTTAGGCTGTATTTGCTCCTTGCATTAATATCAATGCGACGACTAACTTGTTATGTTATTTTTTGGAGGCACCTGATTAATTTTTGGGGTATGTATAAGTCTCTCCTACCCACAGACACGGAGTAACTCTATAGAGAGTGGCCCTTTGAAGTAAAGTGAAAATCGAACTCAGAACTCCTGTTTCTCCAGATGAGTTTTTGACCATCACTCCAACCGCTTGAGGTTGATATATTAATTCTTAAAGCAAATGTTTTTTTAAAGAACCAAGTTAGTTTTAGAGATGGATTGATAAAGGTCTACATCAACCCTAGTTTTTTCTTATATAAAAATGAATTTTGAACATATGCTTTATATGGGTTGTTTGTATCGAAATAGTATGGGAAATAGAATGTACAAAAATATACAGTTAAATTGGATAAATAATTAATATTTAAGAGAAGGTCAAGTTCTATATATTTATTATTCATTTAAAATTTATCAATATTTTAAAATTTAAATTTTCACTAATGAATGAGTTTCTCTTTAAATTTTAATGATATATCTATTCCTCTACATAGGCCAAGTAGTTAAGAAAGAATGAAAAAGTGAAAGACATAGAAAGTACACCTTGCAAAATCTGATTTAATCTGATTTAACTAACACAACGAAATTCGACCCATTTAATAAATGAATAGATCTCACCTGACTCGTTTAATAAACAAATAAACTCGACCTGAACCCGACCTAAACTCGTTTATAAATAAGTAAGATTGGACTAACTCGACTAATTGCCATGTCGACATACAATGTAGCCAACCACCCATTTAAAGAGGCGTCTTGATATGAATTTCGTTAAAAAGTCTTCTTAATCATGTAATTGGATAACTCTATCTAAATTCAATTTGATCTAAATTTAAAATAAACGTAATCAACTAAACTCGAACACTAAGAGCTAAAACACACTCACACCAATAAGGACCGAACCCATTGCACAAGAAGGAAGAGAGAGAGAGATTTAAGGCATGTTTTTTTTTTTTTTTTCTTTTTTGGAACATGGGTATTCCCACTTCACATTAAAGATGTGATTAATCTAACGAGTATTTATAAATCTTTCAATTTACTTATCTACACACTGGTTAAATCGATGAAGAGTAATTTTATAATAATGATTCAGAAAGATTTGAACGTGAATCAAATTCAAAAACTCTTGGTGAGATGGGAAGCTTATTGAAGATAGGGTTTTGTTGATTGTGTTGATGCGCTTCTTGAAGATAGGGTTTGGTTGATTGTGTTGATGCAAAGGTACTAGCTAGTAAAGATTAAATAATAGAGGTTAAGGTGGAGTTGTCGAAGGAAAACATATAATAATCAAATGAAGGCCACAAGTTGTTGTGACTTGTGAGAGGAAAAAGGTATGGGGAAGAGAGTGAAATTACGAAATGGGCCACGCTGCTTTGCTTTTTCCTTTCTTTTGTTTGTTCAATCTCTTGTACTCGTGGACCAGACCTATCTCCATCTTTATTTTAGAAAAAAGCATGATTTCTTTTTGAAACCCCCTTTGCTTCTGCTGCCATCTTTTTTCTTATTTCTTAGTATCACTATCATCCAAATTTCCTTTACATAGTGCTCTTTTTTAAATTTAGATTTAGAAAGAATATTGACTTTTAAATTCTCTCCTTCTTAAATACTGTCTTAAATATTCGTATTGATTAATAAAGATTGATGAGAATATTTCTCTTTCGAATGATGTGGGTATCTCCACTCTAAAAAAAGTATAAAAAAAAAAAATTCTTTTTTTTTTCTTTAATTAAGGGAGGGTCATTGCTGTTTTTTTAAATATTAAAAAAATATTTCTATGATCTCTTCGAATAAAATACCTCTTTAAAAATCGACTATGATACCCTTCATTCATGCAAAACATGGAATTTGATTTATTTTATACAGTCATAAAGTAGACATTAGAAACGTGATGGGTCTGAGTTCAAACAAGAGAAGATATCCATAATTCTGACTCCTAATTAGGCATAAAGTTTGTGGTGTCCCAATTGATTGAAATTGACTCTAAAGTAAATAATAAAATGTTGAGAGAATAATTCACAATTTTGAATAAAGTTAGGGACTCTAATCTTAGAGCACGATATTTATTGACTGTACAGATTTGACCGATATCATTAATATCGCTCAATATTAAAAAAAAAAAAATCAATACTTCATTCCACCGATATATTAGTCGATATCAACAGATATTCTTTTTTTCTCAACTTCCGATGACGTCCCACACCCACACAAGATAGCCACCGGTTAGGGAACCCTTAAGTCCACATGCTCTAGCTTGAAAACTTAGCTCTAATACCACTGTTGGGACTATGCTTCCAGTCTAAAAGACTAGCTCAATAGGTGGAGTGAGCCAGTCAATTATAAGTCTTTAGATTTTCCTCCTCATAATCGATGTGGGATTCTTATTCACACCCCAACATTCAAGACCTCTTACAATAATCAGCTAGTTCTTGAGATGTTACCAAGTCTTTCTACCCATTATCCACACACAAAATAAAACTACAGGAATGATCTTTAGAGGTGTGATAGAGTTCGAAATCAAAATTCTCACTTTCTGAGTTGAATTCCTATTCAACACACACCAATCACTTCGTAAAAAATAAATTTTCAAGATGATAATAGGACACAATCTGATTGGGCCCACAAAAACATGAAGAAAGAGATTTTTCTCCTCCTGGCCCGGCATATATTTATAATTTATATTAATGAATATTATTATATGGAGAAATAAGGAACCATAAAAAGAAGAAATGCCATCTGGATTCAACATTGAAGATGCCGCTAGCGAGTTTCAAAACATTCCATTCTCTTTAGATTTTTTTATAATTTACATGCTCTCTCTCCAAACATTCTCACGCTTTAACTGCATCTCTATATTAGAAAAAGAATGACAGCAGAAGCGCACAGAAGAGACAAAAGAGAGAAGATAGGATTACTGAATTTTAAAATAAAGATTCATATATTTATTAAATGGTTTAAATTTAATGTCAAAATTGAAAGTTGGAACGATAAAATTATTGATAAATAATTCTTTAATTTTGATCTAACGCATTTCATTAATTTCAGAAAAAAATAAAAATATCGTTACAACACACTTTGGTCATAGTTGTCAATTTTATTACGAAAAATTCTTTCAATTTGCCTGTGAAATGAAATAGTTTTCATGTTCCATTTCAGAAAAGACACTCTGAATAATTTGATTTTTTTTTTTAAATTATGCATATAAGAAATTATAAAAATTAAATAATGAGATAAGAAAATGAATAATTATAAATTATTATTTTTTAAATAGTGCATTATATTAAAACAATAGAATTAGAAAAAATAAACTACCAATGCTATTATTAAATTAAAAAGAATAAAAAATATATTTGTTTGGTTGCAATGCAATATATATATATAAAAACCAATTTTTTATAGGAGTGTATTTCATTTCGGATTTGTGCTGAAACAAAAAGTTTCTATCTACTTCAACCAAATTGGAACAAAATTGATAAGAAATGATTTGGTTGACATATATAAATATATATTGCTTCGTATTATAATATAGAAAAATCCGCATACAATTAATTTAAACTCACCTTCTAACATTAAGTATTAGAGCATTTATCCTACACGGCAGGGCCGGTCCTAATATCTCCTAAAATCTCATGGCTCTAGGCAGATTAAGATTTCAGGGGCCCTTTGTGACCAGTATATTAAGGAGTTTAAGTATATGGGGGCCCTTTCTATCTGGGGACCCTAGGCGGCCGCCTATGCCCAGGGCCGGCCCTGCTACACGGGATAACTCAGTTGGTAACATTCTGCCTCAGAAAATGAGATGGTGCGAGTTTGAGTCCCGATGACTATCCTGTGGAGGCGTAGAACGTCACCTGAAAGAGGGGTTTAGTAAAGTTGTGCTCGAGGTTTTCCCTTCCTTCTAAAAGGGAGAATTGATAGGGACAGCAGCATTTTTTATAACAAAGGATGAAAGACTTTTTTTTCTTTTTTTACTTGTTATCGTATAAATGGTGAAAAGGTTTATTGATATCCCATATTAAAAAATACCATTCTCCCTAACTCCCTACACTTTCCGAACTAACTTTAAAATTTGAAATTCGGCTAAACCCCTCTAAGATCTCAGCGACAAACACCAGTTTAGAACCACCCAATTATCATTGAGGGGCCATGATTAAAACCCAATTGAGTAGAATTAAGCTACTTTGTAATTAAAAAAAGATAAAATTTATTCATCATTTGATTAAAAATTTAAAATCAAGTCAACGCATCTGACAATCCAAGTCAATTAAAGACTTAAGAGTTGTATATTGCAATTAGCTCTAATTTTATTGGAGTTTCTAGACTATGAATTAAACTAAAACATGTTAAACTTGACTTGGACTTGATGAAATCTTAGATAGAATATAAATTTTATATTTTTGAACTATGACTATGCCACATTTCTACTCAACCCAACTCTAACTTGCTCCTTAGTCCTCACTGAACTCATTTACAATTGAACTTTATTTAAAGGCACGATTTTGGTTGGAGAAATATGTTAGAACGTTATTAGTCTACTGAGATACATTATTATCAAGTGAATTATGGAGTTTTTCAATGAAAAAAGCTCCACAGATTTTACTAACCATTCATTATAAGGTCATGAATGCAAATCATCTACCTAAATACCCACTGTCCTAAACCTTTATATTAAATAGCTAATAATGTATTTACAAATTATTTTCTATTTTTTAAAAGATCCATGACCCTATTTTTTATTTTTTATTACTGTCCCACTAACATATTTTTATGTCATTCTATAAAGAGTATTTTACGACTCTATTGATAATTCTCTACTAAAATGAAACTCAATTCCATTTATACACAAAACCACCGGCAAACCTCGTGAATTAAATAAGTCTGAGGGTTTTTTTATATTTCATATATGAAGTCTTATACTCCCTCAGTCCCATTTTAGTTGTTCCATTTTAAAATTTGAATTTTTTAAGGAAAGACTCTCAAAAGGCTTATGTATTTTTCTCCAAGATCATACAACTCTTCCAAAATCCATATGAGACAACTATTTTGAGACGGTCCCAAAATAAATATGAGACAACTAAATTAGAAGAGACGGAATATGTGTCTATTTTTATTTCCTGAATCTTTCCCGTTCTGTGTGATCTTCAATGTAACTGTGTTTACTTTAATATAATATAATACTCTAATATTTGCCAAAAAAAAATGCTGGTTTGAAATATTGACCAACATCACTATATGATTCGAGAGGTAAGTTACAACATTTTGGCTGATACTTTTGATCATCTTGACCGATACTTAATCATTGTGATGTCTATTAATATGCATAATTATTGAGACTAAGTTTGAATATTTTTTATATTTGAGAACTAAGATTAGATATTTGTCAAATTAATAGTCACTGCTTATAGAGTTATTCAGTATATAAGTAGGGAAATTTGTACATGTCGAGATGATTAGTCTGATGCTCTAAGAGATCGAGACACCTTCGTCATAAAAAATACCATCCATATATTAATTTTAAAGTGTCGATGTTCCAAAAATTCTCAAATTATCTCAAAACTCAATTCACCAAAATATATTTTTTGAAAAGGATTTAAGTGCATCAGTGGCTACGTCGTTTTCATCGACCCACACGTACCAACCAATGAACTTTTGGCGTTCTAAGTTGTACTTAGAATGTTAGTTAAATCTCTCTTACCATCTAAATTCAAATTTGTCGAGAAATCATTTATTGTGAATCAGTATATAACAAATTGGTGTGGACTTATGAATCATAATATTTGAATTATTATTCAATTTAAAGATTGTAGTTAAAAAACTCAGACAGATTGGAGTGATGATTATGAATCCGTCTCACAAAGCGAGAATCTTGAATTTGTTACCACTCTATTCCAAAGGTTATTTCCCTTAAAATTACTCACTATGTAGTAGGGCTGCAACTCACTCGACCCGAGAAATCATGCAGGTCGGGTCGGGTTTAGAAGATAAAAACCTGAATGAACTTCGGGTCGGGTCGGATCGGGTTGAAGATTTTATAAGTTAATCCGACCCGATCTGACCCAATATGGGTAAATTATGTTAAAATGGGTTCATAAAGCGGGTAGGGTCATAATTCGGATAGAGTCGGGTTGTGAAGTTCGGATTGAGAATTTAGGTCGGATCAAGTCGGATTCCATATATATCAACTCAGATCGGACTGGATTTTAAGAAATCCGATCCATTCGACCGTGTAGATAGGAAGCTTACACATCCTCAAATATCCGGATAACACGTTTCCTTTCAGTACAGTGTAAATGTCAATTCTACATCATAGTTCACATGGGGAGGAAGGAGTGGAGGGGAGTACGGGACCATTGGGGTCTCCTTGTCCATTTCGCAACTTGCTCATAGTTTGGCCACAAATCTAATGATTTGGGATTCCAAGTGGTGCCAGTGCCACAACAAGTAGAGTTTAGATCTTCATCATTGACTTGTTTATTTTTAGTATTTAATTTGAATTTACTTATTTTTTAAATAATTTTGAGTCAAGAGTCAAGACCTCTTCAGTTAAAAAAATAACACTTTATACATCCAAATCACTAAATTGAGTTTGTCTTGAATTTGTTTGATCCACTTTTTCATTTTTAAACATTCAATCTGAACTCACTCATTTATTAAACGGGTTTGATTTGAATCATCAAAGATGACCAGATATTGATTGTTGGCCGATACAATACAATTGGAAACGACAGAAATTATAAAATTATAAATGATTTTTTTTACATATAGAATACAACCTATATTCTAAGAACTTCAAGCATGATGATGATGGATGTCAAAATAGCTTTGTTTTGAATTGAATTGATTCAAATCTTGGGTAACAAATTTGGTTGATACGGTGCGTATCAGACAAATCATTGTGGAATTCTAAGGGTTAAACTGTATTGACCGCAATAAACTTACGTATTGCGGTCATACATAAATTTCACTATTACAATATACATTCGGCCGTTATGATATAATTCGGTATAAATTTAGATGAGAGAGAAACTGTATCGATCGATACAATGCATTTTGTTAATACAAGTGTAACATTGACACACGTAACGACATAACACATTTCATCGATCGATACAATACATTTTGTTAATATAAGTGTAACGTTGACACGTATCGACATAACACATTTTCTACACCATATTCAAATTGAATGTCATGTTCAATATTTTAAAACAATGGTTGCAGTTGAGTTGGTTCACTGTAGTTTAAAATCAACTGATCAAAGCGATTCTTCGAAGAGATGGCCAAAATTCTTATTCGATAAAGCCATGTTCTCAGTTACAAATTTTGATCAATTTTTTTCAATAAAGAATCATACCTAAATATGTATTTTTCAAAAATATCGGCTGATATTTTCAATATTCAAAGCATGACAGATATTTTTAAATTTGGGCTTAATTCTTCAATATAAATAGAGATAAAAATTATTCCTGGCCTAAATTTGTTACTGAGATCATGCTTTTATAATTGAAACATTTTCTGAAAAATACTCAAATTGTAATATCTCAAACTCCTTCAGCCTTTGAATGGTTATAATCGTAAAAAACAAAGGATTCTTGAGGGACATGACTAACATGATTGGTTGCACAAATCAATTATTGACCTTTTTTTCTCTATAATTGATATTAACATTCAATAATTACAAACTATCCTTCGACCAAATCATTAACATCACAAGCTAATTGTTCCAACATCGGTAATCAGTCATAGTTTTATGACTAATTCAATAATTAGCCTTTTTAATTTTTATAGAACTTGTTTTATAGTTTTATTTTTGTGTATTTTTTATTTTATTTTTTACTTCTAATTCTTCGAAAGAAAGGTACGTAGGAATCACACCGACAGCAGAGAGAGACAGAGAGATGATTTGATTTTATGTTTTTTTATCGTTTTCCCTTTTTCATTTTGGTAGACTGTAAACCCCTTGTTATAATTGCAATCAAGCCATTCATTAGTGCTTCAATAAAGAACATGATTTTTAGATTTAACATGTTTTGTGTTGTGTTAAAGTCGGATTCAAATCAATACAACGAAAATAATATGACAACAAAATCATGGAAAAACAACATAATTTTTACGTAGTTCGGTAAAGGCCTACGACTATAGATAGTAATCACGTAAGTTCCACTAATATCAAAGGGAGATGCAAATTACTAATTTCTCAAATTCGTTTCTCTCTCAGATACAAATCTTCTCTCAAAACAAAATCCCCACAATTTTCCTCTATTCTCTCTCAAACCAAGCTCTTGTGCCCGGAGAGGGGCCACACAACCAGCCGAATCTACTGTCTTTGTTTTTCTCCTTTTATAAAGCATCACCAACGAAGAAAGAAAGAAGGAAATAAATAGAAATTTCAAGACAAAATTTTTATTTATCAGATCTTGCTCAAATCGAGCCAACTTTCTTAACAGTATGGGTTTGTTTTATATAATTTGAGTTAAATAAGGTTGTGTGAAACATTTTTTTAATAGTGATTATATTAATAGAAAACGAGGCATCAGAAATATAAAAACAGAAACAAAGGAGACAATAAATTAAAAAAAACCCACGACCATTGCGATCATCTCAGCCGAGATGGGATTAATTATTCAACAGATATTTCTTAAAAATAAAAAAAAAGTTATTTTCTTTAAACATTCATTAATCACAGTAGCTCTAAAAATAAACAATTACAAATTAATAAAATTAAATACCTAATAAAATCTATATGTTAATGAATTAATCAACTCATGGAATGGAAAACACGTGTATTACATAATACATCAATCTAATTAAAAACATGAAAAGAAAAGAAGAAATAATGTAGGCATATGAGATGGCCTACATAACCTAGCCTAGCCACTAAAATGGTGTCCTTTTTAGGTTAGCTAGTGTAAAAAAGTTTAAGCTGTGTAATACCATAATGAACAACTTATCATAAACAAATCACCATACTTTTAATCTATTAAGAGTATCTGGTCAACTCTGGGCCCTGATATCAAAAGCCCACAAGATTTAACCAGCTATTCTTTATTAAACTCATCCATTGCTTCCACTGTTATTTTTATATTCCCTAATCAATGAAATGCTCAAATTCCTTTTAAGATTAAACTTTAGTACGGCTAGAAAGTACCAATAGCCACAATATTACAAAATGACCAATGTTCATCACTTCATTAAAAAAAAAAAAAAATCTTATATGAGATTTGCCAAATTTAACTTTGTCTATTGCTCTCAACAGGCTGGACTGGCCCGGTGATGTCTCGCCTTTACTCCTGCTGGTTTAGGCTGTTGTTGGGTTACACATATTTCCATTCGGCTGGGCCCAAGTCTTGAGCCATATTTTGAGTAAATTTCTCTACTGAGGTTTGAGAATTTAATGTTAGGCCCATTTTGTGAAAAGTGATGAGCTTAAAAAAATAAGATCTTGGCCTCTTATCATCTAAACGATAATGAACTGAGGTCTATTCCAGTAAAATATATTTTTATACAACGGGGTTCAATTTCTTCTTGATGGACTGTTCCTGGACCTAGCCACACTTCAGGTAAATGATCTGGATGGGGACATGAACAAGCGAACATGAGCCTTATTACAAAATGGGTCGGGCTTGCCAATTGTATGGACTCAGTGGACACCTAAGTCAATGTTGTGAATAGAAGTGTATAAACAATAGTCAGAAGAACAAAGTATAAATTAATATACGGTCATGTCTATTACAATTTTCGCTCTCTTTCATGAAAAGAGACATTATATGCAATCAGGCCTAGTTCAGTTTGACTTAGATCCTAAACATTGGCTTCGACGCCCAAGCCGGCCTAGCTCTATTGCACCACTGCGTTTTTTGAAGACCAAGGTATTTTGGCATCTTACTTGACTAATCCTTAGAGCATAACGGGGAGTGACTTTTTTTGTGTTGAAGGAGACTTGATTAAAAGACTTCCTGCAAACGAGCGCAGATTTAAACCACCAAGTCAATTCTTCATATCGCGCCACGAACAATTTTTTTTTAAATGTATACTCAAAAATGGTAGTACCAAAAAACTAAGTCCAATTGGTAGGAAAGGAGGACCCACCATCAAAAGTTTGATGGGATCGTAAGGACTCAAAAGCCTATTGTAATTTGGACTTGTAATTATTGCTGGTTTCTGTAGTTTTTTCAACTCTAAGCTGGTGTGCAGCAGAGCAGAGATAAAATATATAATCCACATACTTATTAAATTTCATAAAATAATACAGGCATTGAATGGTGCTGTGTTTTACCCATGATGCAAATATCAAGAAAAAGGATTACGTAAACAATAACAAAATCATGCCTAGTCCTTAAAAAGAGGATATAAAGTTTAGATTGTTAAAGGTGTTTGGAAGAAGAAGACAAAGCATGAGAAAGAGAATATGCTTTTCTCAGGTTCAGGGCATGTGATCCAACATGAGGGACCCTGTTTGTTTTCCTTATTCTGCCCCACTTAAACCAATATTAAGGAGAATAATGATCCGGTAAAAATTGTTTAGAAGAATGATTTTAAAAAGTTTAAAATAAATCTCTGCTCTCCATTCGTAAAAAATAAAGATACATGGGTGTGAGTTCGAACCTCCATGGCCTAATCTTGGTGTGCCTTAAAGATTAATGGACTCATCTGTGAGAATTTTAGTAGAATTGTGTTTGTTCCGACACGTTAGTCAAAAAAAGAAAATGAAGATACATTTAAAATTATGAAGTAAATCTACAACAGAAGATATTTTTATTTTAGAACGAAATATTATAAAATTTAGAATGAAAGGAGAAAAAAAAAACCCTTTAAGTAGCTTAGTAATTTAGAAAATACTTGTGATAAGTTGTGAAGGAGATTATTAACTTGGCGTGAATGCTAAAAAGGAAATTCATTCTTATGAATATTTGGAGATTATTTGAGATTATAGTAAAGATCAGGGTCCAAAATTCGGCATTGACCGATATATCAGCCGATATTGTGCCGATACGTATTATATCGTATCGGCCGATATTTGGAAAGATAATAATGGCAATTGAAGAGGTAAAAGAACTTCCCAAATGGAGCTGAGTTACACCAAGAATCTCTAATGAACCCTTATTTATTTGTCTTAGTAACGGGTAATTTGACATAAAATATCTAAGATAAGATCCTATGGTGTATGCTAATAAGTGAAAAGAGAGACTAATTTTGTGGAAGAAATATTTGGAGATGGGTAATTTAAAAATTATTAGAATAAGACAGAATTCACTATATGCAATATCAGTGGAGTCAATTTTCTTTCCATATTCTCAACTCCACTAATTCAAAAAGGTTAGAGTGATGGTTAGGAATCTGTCTCGAGAAGCGAGAGCCTTGAGTTCGATTCCCACTTTACCCTAAATGGTCACTCCCAGTAAAATTATCGGGTGTATAAATAGGCGGCTTTCATATGAGGGGAATCGAACTCAAGGCTCTCGTTTTCCGAGACGAATTTCTAACCATCACTCTAACTCCTTTGAGTTAATAGAGTTGAGAATATGGAAAGGAAATAGTAAAACAATCTAACAATCTAATACAATAACACTAAGTTTAGATCTTTATGCTCAACCATAAAGATTAGTAGAGTCAACATGAAATAATAATATCTTCTAGACTAAAAGGACAGACAACTATTAAAAGGCTAATGCTTTTAAAGTGTGGAATATTGTACAATAAGGAAAAAAAAAGACAACCGAGATACAATGTTGAGATGGATGAGTAGGTTCTTATTAAAATATAGCAGTAAAAATGAAGAAGAATAGACTTTTAAAGCTGGCTAAGAATTTAGAGTAATAAAGAATATGGTGTTGGATTGGACAAAACGGAAATAAACTGAAATGAGTTAATGGTAGGAGATTATGATTTAATTACTATAATGGCAGAATGTGCAAGGATCATATGGGTAAGGGTGGTGAAATTTCGTTCCTATTCAATTATAATATTATTATTCTATGAATGAGGTAAAAATCAATGACTTTTAATAATGAAAATTATAAAAAGTAAATTATAGGATTAAGTTGATTAAATGGAATGAAACTACACTTATCGAAATTCATGAGGTCTTGAACAGGGTTCCAAATTTGCATGTGGGCAAAGGGTCAAAGAAGACTGCTTTGGAAATTGATCACTGCGGTTGGGGAAATAAGGTTGTTTGCTTTGGAGGTGGATGTATCCTTTACCATCATCGGCCAGATAACAAATGAAGTGGCGGATTATTTTGTCAAATTTGGAGTCACGGACTTTTTTTTTCTGAAGTTTTTCTACTTACTGTACTCTTTGTATTTTTTGTTTTATTTTCCCTCTTTTCGTTTGGGCCTAATTCTGTTAGACTTTTTCTCATGTTTTTATACTTCTCTTTCTATTATATATTTCTCTTTGTCAATGCTAAAAAAAAATTAAGATGAAATTGATTTGGCAAATTGCTATATTTTGTAGAAAAATATATATGCCTGTTTTATTCTATTGAGCCATCAATGGTTTGAAAAGGCCCAATAAAGAATGGGTATAATCTAGTGAAGTTAAAAGGTCTAAAAAATACCCATATGAGGCCGAGTCCGCCGAAACTGAGTCAATCTTTGAATCCACTCTCGATTTTCCTTAAAACTGAAACTCAGTGGCCAATATGGTACTGAATCAATCCTATAGTGGAACATGAACCGCGAGTCATTGATGAGTGGGCCATCACGAATATCATGGTCCAAACAGATTGAGAAACCCATTTCTAGATTGTGACCCCACACTACTCTCCAACTAGGGGTGAAACTTGGGTCAGATTTTAACCCGAACCGCATGACCCAAAATCAATGGATTTGAGTTACGTTTTTGTATATTTCCGGTTGGGTCGAGTTGGGAAAAAATAACCCACATGAAATTCGGATCGAGTCAGGTTGAAAAATTTGAAAGCAATCCTATTTGATCTGACCCGAATGCACCAAATTATAAAAAAATGCTCGGATTGAGTCAAGTCAAAAATTCAAGTCGGGTTGGGTTGAGTAACTCAGGTCAGCAATTCATGTCGGGTCGGGTTCAATAATTTTTGACATGGATTGAGTTGAGTTTAATGAAGAGGTAATCTTTTGCAGTATAGAATATCCATGCCCCCTTATCATAGATACTAGAAATAATTCATTTTAATTTTTTATTTTATGATTTAAAAGTATGAAATAAATGACCAAAAACGATTTTTTTTCCTTTTTTATCACTGATTTAATAGTCTTAGCCCTTAGGCCAGAAGACTTACAACTTAAACAAAGACAGGCATTCCTAATTATAACTTAATCTAACAATGAGTCTGAATTCAAAATTGAAACAGAATCAATTCATGAAATGCTAAAAGATATTAGTGGGCTTGACGGTCAAGAACTCATCTGAGATACGAGAAGTCTTGCGCTCAAGTCACTCTCAATACAAGAAGACCACTACTGAGATTTACACATGTCCTAAGGATTAGTCAAGTGCTCTAAGAAACCTGCACACCTTGGTAAAAAAAAATAATGCAAAGGCGTAAATGTCTTCTTTTACAAAATCAAACCAACAGTGAATAAGATCGGATCAGGCCTATCGCCAGAATGTCTTTTTTCCCAGAATATTACTATTATTATTGAGATACAGTTACATGTGGGATTACAGATAAGCTACTAAAAAGAATAGTTTTCAGTGTTTTTGACAAGCTACAAAACTCTATGGAATGATCCAAATATATACAAGCTACTAAAAGGAATAGCTTTCAGTGTTTTTGACAAACTACAAAACTCTATGGAATGATCCAAATGTATACCAGCAGGAATCGATGCTGAGAGATTGCCACATGAATGGGAATAAAAGAAAAGTTCATAAAAATAAATTCAATCTCACAATGAAGGATTGTGTTCTCTAAATCTGTTCGACCATTCAAGAATTTATATGAGGCCCTTTTTGCCCCACCCTCCATTTATCTTTCCCTCAGAGAGAGAGAAAACAAATCTGAACAACATAATCAGTTCCATATGTCGACTCTACTTCAAAACTCCTACCCACCTTGTTTTCTTCCCCAAAGGCTCTTCTTTTGCCTCAATTCCATTTTCCAACTCTCTTTCAATCCAAGCATCATAATCGTCAATATTGATGACCATAGCAGTTTCTGTCTTTTTCGTAGATCTTTCCCATCTCCTCCTCTTTAATTTTGCTTTGAATCTTTCCTTGTCCATTTCACTTAGGCAGAGGTGAACAGAAATGACTTCATTGCCCAACTTCTGATCAGATTCAGACGGCCTAGATCGACCATTTGTCACCTCGTCAAACCTCTCAGCATCTTCAACAACACTATGCATGCTTCCGCAATCACTCATCTGGCACTGTTCAGAAACCGAAGACTACTTGGGTTTTGCACCTCTCCTTCCCTGACTGGATGAACAAAGTCGTCAGCCAAAAACAGAGCTGCTGGAAATGTCAGGATTGGTTGAAGCAGCAGAAGTAACCACTCCGATTTCTTTGTCATGTGCATGACTAGATTCACACGTCATGGGAGAACCACTTAAAACACATGAATGGGGACTGGTGGATGCAGCTTTTTCGGGTGCCACTGTAGTTTGTGTTGCCTTATCAGATGCACAAGGCACCTCAGCTCTTCTGTTCTGATCCAGCAGTTTAGTCATTTGCTGAATAACCTCTACAAAAAGAAAGAAACAGGAAGCTGTGAGAAAAGACACTACCAAAATGATTGAAAGAGAACAACGTTTACTGAGGAACGTGTATCTACAGTTGAGTTTTAGCTCCAATTCACCAAAATGAACTGTAAGTGATCCAAATTATTCAATAAAATCATTATCTTTCAAAAGAAAAAAAAATGATCCAAATTAAGGGCCCTAGGTGGATCTAATTGCCCCAAAAGTCTCAATCAATATATCCTGTATCAACATTGCCCTTGCAAAACGTGAATCTTGATTATATCCATTTTTAGAAAGAGATTTAGAATCATCAATTCTAGGAACAACAGTAAGGAACTATTGGGAGTACAACTGAGAACGTGCTGGCGTCCACTAGATCAACAAAAGGTGCATCCCCAACACTCACTACCCATCCCAGACAAATGCCATTAAATACCACTTTCCTTTTTTTCATAGGACAGATGTGGATATATGACAGGCTTGCATTTCAATAGATAGCAAGTAGTGCACTTGTTGGACAAATACCACTTTCCTTTTTTTCATATGACAGATGTGGGATATAGAACAAGCTTGCGTTTCAAAAGATAGCAAGTTATATAACAGGCTTGCGTTTCAAAAGATAGCAAGTAGTGCACTTGTTGGACACTTAGTTTTTGGTTTAACCCTTATAGGCAGTTTTTGTTTGTTTTAGCTGTTTTCCTTTGTACTTTCCTCAATTTTCAATGAAATTTTAATGTTCTCTCTCAAAAAAGAAAAAGAAAAGAAGAAGATAGCAAGCCCATGACAATGATAAGGACAAGCTCATCTTGCACACAATGAAATGGCGGGAATAGAACTAAAACCTTCCAACTGTCGAGGAGTAACATCAAACTCTTGCCACCAGACCATTCCCCTCTCTGAAGGAAGCTTAACTTGGTGGAATTTAGCAGCAAGGAACATGGAACCAGCTGCAATGTAATGGGGTTTGTACTGCAAGCACAACGTTGTCTGGAGCCTATTCAAGCAATCAAACATGTATCAGATTCTATGAACTCATAAAGTAAGAAAATGCAAGCTTACACACTACCGGCCTAAAAAGAGTGATTGAAGGGAAAAAGAAAAACAAAAGTTCTCCCCCAAATTTCAAAGAGGCAACATTCATTATCATGGGTAACATACCAATTATTAACATATGTCCATGCCGTTTTCCACATTTTTTGAGCGATCTTCAATTTTTTGCATGCTGCAGTAAGTGGTCTGTAGGGATGCTGAATATTCATATCAAACCCAATTGTACATAATAGCAGTCTTTCCCCAATTAAGATAAGTTCTTTCTGCTTCTCATAGACCTCCTGAAAGAGAGGCTCTGTAAATCAGCTCTGATCTATATTGAGGAACAATTTTCATTTCATTGATATCTATGTAGAAAAAAGTCTGGAATAAGCAAAAGAAATGGCCAAGGCTGCATTTGAAATACCTTTCGTTTAATTTGTTGGGCAGCAACAAGATCCCTTCTATAAATCATCTCATATGCTGCTACAATGACATTGGCCAGTGGACGGGGTGTTTCTTCCACCTTACCCGCTAGAAACATGCTGACTGTCGCAATAGTCTGCAAAATTTAAACAGTTAAAACTAAAGACAGAAAGCTCTATAAATATCGACATTAAAATAATGAATCCATATATCTATCATAATAACATGTTGTGACAACATTACCAACGATGAAAAATAAAAGATAGAATATATAACTTCCAGGTCAAAACAAATATTGCCATTAATACTGGATATTACAGTATGGGTTGCACTATATTGGTGATTCAAAATAGACTATGATCCGTAGAGGCCTCTAATAGGAACTAATCACACCATTGTCAGAATAAAGGATATACTAGTTCAAGCTTTTATTGAAAGAAAAGAGATTATACTGTAACTAAGTACTTACTCAACATCATGTTCCTAAAATGATGGATTTGCCATCATATTTGTCAAATTTCAACAGCATATACAGGTTGCATCAATTTCTCTCATTCAAAGTTTTTTTTGCAATTGTGTGGGAGTCCATGGCTTCTCTTCCAAACACCAAAACAAACTCTATGTAGCGCAAATATCGAATATAGAATATCAAAGATATTCTCAGATCCAAATACTCTGCCAAACCCTTCCAACAGATAATAGGCATTAGTGGACCATCCAAAACTTGGTACATAGAGTGGGTGAAAATCTGGAAAAAAATTGAAAAGAGAAAAAGTGAAGTCTCATAAAAATGCAAACAATGTGGAATGTCTACAACTCGTTACTGAGTTGCCTGTGGGTATTACATGACTAAATTGTAATCAGATAGCACTAATTTTCAAGAAAGCACAATCTGCATTATGTCGAAGTAACTTTAAATTCTGAAATTCACATGAGGATTCATAGGTAGACAGTATTCAAAAGAGTTCACAAGTAGACAATTCTAGTTAATAATAACATGATGGTTAGAAATGATGGTGTGGTTGTCAAATGCAAAATTTTCCTTTGCATTGTAAGTGCTAAATGGCATCAAATACTACTGTGCATTGATTCATCAAAACTGGAATGGGATTGAAATAGCTAAATTTGAAATACTACATTTTGTTTTCTATATCCAAGAGTTACGATATTATTGCTTGTGTGCTGCACGAGACTGACTTTAAGAATGGCAGAAGCCTAACAAAGTAACTAAGGATTTGAAGTACATGTAGAACAAGTGAATCTGATCCCAGTGATGGAGAATGCCTAAGCATATTGAAAGTTAAAACTAGAACAACATATTGTCAAGTTCAGCATAACTAGTTTCAAGAATTTACAGAAATAGAGCTTGATTGCAGATTGAACTAGAACAGTACTGAAGTAGAAAAATGACCTCAGTAAATAAAAATTGGCCAAGCTAAACAACTGATTACAGCTATTAAGGGTCACTGGATTGACTATTATTTCCTATTATTTCCAATTGCCTAACAAAGTCCAGGCTGCACTTATAAAATGTAAGATATGCAGCACTTACCTGCCAATCATTCTTTGCATGAGACTGACGAAGGTAAAACCGATGGCAAAACACCATTGCAGTAGCTATTGTTTCATGAGGTCTGCAGATAATGTGTCACACTCATCAAAAAAAATTCAACATCCTATGATATAGATGTTGTACTAGAAACAAGGAACCAAGAGTTTTAAAAGGGAGAGATTTGCATAGTAAAAGACAGAATACTACCATTCAAAAAAGTGAAAAAGAAGATGTTCCTTCATCCAGAAAAGGCTGTCAAAAATTCCTTGAACCCACCCAACACTGGGTATCCCAACTGGTTGCATCCCACTACTTTCAGTGAGAGGTAACAGGTTCAATCCCTGGTGATGTTAACTGGAGGCACTCTATGTGGGTGTGGGGTGTCTCCCCCAGGGTTTTAGGAGGGACAAGCGTAAGCACACCTTGGCAACATGACTACAGACCGCCAAGGTGGGTTGAGGTTTCCCTGGGTCTCAAAAAAAAAAATTCCTTGAACCCATTTGAAGTGTTCATAGAAGTCTTCAAGAGCCATTTTTTTTAAGAAAATAGGAAAAGTATGATTAGGCAAAGGAGCCAATTTATAAGATTTTTAAGCATGAAATAAATGCTAAGCAACACAAAGTAGACGAGAATTTTCAAAAAACAAAGTAGAAGAGAACTTCAAATATCTACCTAGAGTCACAAATACCATCATGTTCCCGGAGATCGAGATAGAATTTTTTTCCTGATTTTTAGAGCATTTTTTCCCGATCATTGGATAACAATATTTATTCTCTTCATAGAAGGAGAGAGGGTTGAATCACTAAAGACTTCTTTCATTTATCTTAGGAGTTAGATGTCTGATTCAAGAATCTTTCAGAAAATCTCATTCCAAAAGAATTGAAACGGAAAATATTCAGCAAGATATCCATAACAGAAGATTTGTGTTCTTGTATCAATCAATAAATGGCGATTATTCTATAGAGATTGGATGCACCAAGACATACCACTCTAAATGGAAACTTTTTATGCATATCATAAAACAAAAGTATCTCAAGGACACAGAAAAGATACATGGAGAGTTTTCTGAATATGAAATTATTTAAGTTAGAAGACACCTATCCTTCTGCATGCTGAAATGGAAAATAAACAAAAAGAAAGGACATACACTCTTAGCTTCAAGCCCAGATCCTGGAGGAATGAACAGTATAACTTCCGTAGTTGTGTCTCTTTTTTCAAATCTATTCCATCCTTTCTAGATGGGGAATGATCTTCAATTTCACCTCTATTGAGGTACCAATTAGATCTGAAGCTCTGTGACCCATCTGTCATGTTCTGAAAAATGCTGAACAGTCCATCTGTTTCCATCCCATTTGGAAATTGATGACCTGGCAGCCTTCCACTCATTGTCAATGAAAATGATAAATGCAACTGTTTGACTAGCTCCAGTTCCTTGCAAGCTGCTGGCAGGGAAGTAAAAGGCTTCCTACAAAAGCAATATAAAAGCCATGAGAGAGAGAGAGAGAGAGAGATTATAAGTTGATGGTGTGCAACATCAAAAACATATCAAAAGAAGAAAATGATACAACATCCACTAGAAGGTGATCTTTTGGATTCAACTTCTCCTAACATGAGAAAAAGGATGATAAATCAAACACACATAAGTATAATACACATTTATCATGACTCATGGTGCAATACCTCTAACATGGATTATTAGTCATATCTTTGATTCTTCAAAATTAAAATTACTAAGTAAATATTCACTTATCAAAAAAGGGAGAAAAAACAGAAACAAGAGCTTAAAATTTAGATAAGTTATTGCAATTTCCAAAATAGTTCCATCCCAGGCATCTAGGAAAATTACAAAAAATCACCTTAGGTGACTTTTGGAAATGACGTCCATGTTTTTTATTTGTAAATCTATCAACAAGGAATGGTTAATAGGATTTGACCACAAATTCACAGATATCCATAACCACAATGTGGATGCAAACATCCAAATGGATTTATTATTTATCATTTGATCCTGAAAATATAAAACCAAAAATAAATTGTGCTTTTCATGTTTTTGGGTAATTGTGGATACCGACATATACCAAGATGTATTTAATATTTGTGATGGACAACTTAAATACAACAATCAGTAACACCTTCCAGGTTTCCGGAAGGGGACTGGGGCTATCACATGCCATTTTCTTATACTCTTCAAAACCTTGACAAGTGATTACCTACATTTATCAAATCAACATGAAAAGACAACGTACAGCTTACAATCTTATATTATGGCGATGAATTGATGATGATGATGATGACGATGATGAGATAGGATAAATTGACTGATACAGTATCATGCAGAAGGCTCATTGATTGAAGCAAAATACTCAACAAATCACAATTCCGTACATGCCATAATTTGGAATTAATCATAACTTGCATAGATACAAGGCTAATTTAACTCTTTGGAATTAATCATAATTTGCATTTATACAAGGCTAATTTAACTCGCATACCTAAGATTAATTGACTGAGCTAAAACACTCATTGCATGATCAGTAAAATCAGCAGACATATGTAATCCAAACATACAATCATATTTCGCAAGAACGTCTATCCATTTCTGAAAAGAAAAACAAAAGGACTCATATTCACTAAGACCATGTTCCAACCCTTCATCCAATGGTAAATGTATAGATTCATCTGACCATGAGTCCATTAAACAGGGGACGACAGGAAGAACCAACCCTAAAGTCAAGACCTGTGGAAGCCTTTAGTATAGAATCATAGGCAATGACGCAATGTTCTCCTACATGATACATGGCACGTTGGTAGGGAAATGCATCTGATCAACATAGAGAGGAGGTTGTGGATGCTCTATTGATAAAAAATCAACTCTGACAAACAATGAGAACCTTCTAATAATATGAGGAAATGATTGTGGACCATCAAGCCAATGGCAAATAATCATTGCCTCATACAAACAACTATCAATATGGTGGAGCTGATTTTTATCAGCTGGAACATCTACAACCATCTATTTATGTAAGTATGACCCACTTCCCAGAAACATGCTACATTTCATGTAGGCAAATCACTCATATGGTGCCTTGGAGACACTCCCTATAGGATCCAGACTGTCACACCCCCAGTAGCAGAATCCTGGCAAATGTGACAAGCTAAAATGGAAATGGACCAAGCCCAAACAAGGGGATAAAAGAGAAATCCCCAAAGGAAGAATCTTTAGTCCTGACCTACAAAATTAGTCGCTTCAAAATAGACAGTCATGAAGTGATTAAGTAGGGAATCCAGATCTGTGATTTGTTTGGTGCACAGGCAAGGGGTAACTAACCCCTGATGCATCCATTCAAAATTTACCACATCATCAAGGCATTTTTGTCCTTTTGGAATTTGACAAATCAATATTCACCATTTGCTTGATGAAAGTGACCAAAACGCATTGATTCTGTTGCATTGTTGTATTTTGATTAAATGAGAAGAGATACATTGCTATCATGTACCAGAAAATATGGATTTAGGACATTTTTGTCATTTTGGAAAGTTAACAATCAACATCTGCCACTTTCTTTATAGTAACACGAAATTCCATTAATGTCATGCAAATACACCATGGGCTTCCTGCTGCTAATGCACCAGAAAATCCATATTCTTAAAGGTGCAATAATGGTCCAGGCATTTTCTTGTGAATGTAAATGTATGAACATGTATTCTCTGATTGGTTGGTGAAATTGATCATGCCAGACGAGTTCCTCATCAGCTGTCAGCTAACATCAACCATGTCAGCAACCAACTAGAAAAGTACATGTACATACATGCACATGTATTTTAGATTTTCTCATATCTAATGTTTGAAATAGTACCATGATATGTTCAATTCATAAATTAAACAAATCTCTCAGAAAATCCATCGTTAAGAAGGTGAAAGGGAAATGATGGATGGTTATGAAATGATGGATGGTTATGATCCTCCATATTTGGACATTTTATTCTCATAAGATCTAAGACAGGGAGCCTTAGATCACCAAAGCCATGGAGCATTTGTACAGTTTTGGATCAAGCACCATAAACTTTTAAAACCCACCAATTCAACAAAGAGAAATACAATAAAATCATCCTTCCAAACAAAATCCCCATTAATAAAATAAACCTTGTGAGAAAATAATGCCAAAAAAAACTAAAGCAAGAAATACAAGAAAACAAAAAAAAATCACAAAATTGGAGAAATCACAGAGATTATTTGCAATTCAGAAATGAAATCAAGAATACTTGCAGATTCTGTGCCTGTAAATTCAAAGGCCGGATCACCAAACCATGGGCGAACTCGTACATCTATGGAATTGTGCACCAAAATCTTTTATAATCCAAAATATAGAGAGAGAAATTTATTCAAAATCAGCCTTCAAAACAAGAACCCATTTAATAAAATCAATATTCTCATAAAAACAAGAAAAGAAATCAAAGCGAGAAATACAAGCAGAGAAAAAAAAAAGGGAAAAAAATCAGAGAATATATGAGCAAGTGAGACATGAAATCAACAATTTTACAAGAACTTGAATAAATTTCAATAGAAGAAGAAGATTTAAGGATGAAAAAAGATGAGAATTCCGGTGTCTCAAGAACAGGCCAGAGAAATCATTCATCGTCTCCTTCGTCAATTTGCGGAGAAATCAAGATCTGTAACTGAAATTGAATTGAAGGCGAGAAACGATAGGAAATGTACCTGAATTGAAAGATCGATATGGAAGAGGATTGAATTGAAGAGAAGTAACCCTAGAAAGCCTCGCAATTCGCAAAGAATAGAAAACCCCCAATTTCTTTCTATTTTCGTGGGAATAGATATGCCAACGATAGCCGTTGGAACTTGGAAGGAAGGTTTCCTTTATTTCCTAAAGTGACGATACTGCCCCTCAGAACGCGTGCAGAATTACATAATGCCCTGACGTTAGGCGCAAGAAAGAGAGTTATTTAGTTGACTTAAAGTTGACTGGAATTGAAATAGTCGGCGGTCGTTAAGTTGCTTAAAGCACGTGGTTTGTGGTATCTGTCACTTGAAGTTTCAATTGAATTGAATAAATGGGTTGAAATTAAGATTTCAGTTTCAGAGACTAAAATTAAAAAAAAGTAAATAATATTTTGATTATTGCGATTGATTCTGACTTCTGAGTGTAAATATATTTTATTTTTTAAATAATAAATATAAATGTGTAAAACCCATTTTGACTGAAACTTCAGCATATATTTTTTACTATCAATTTTTTGATAAAATCTAAAGATGCTGCTTTTTATTTCAATGGAAATTCAAAATAAAAAATTTTGGTTTTAAATTTCAGTCTGTATTTTCAAAAAGGGTTGAAATTTATTGAATTTTTACTCAATTTGCATTATCATAATTATCTTGAGCTGATATTTACTGATATTTTATCTATGTGATATCCACGTAAAAACACTTTTCTCCAAATATTTTTAAGAAATTATTTTTTAAGTTAATTTTCATACGTTCTCTCCAGTGTCCTCATTTTATTTATTTATTTTATTTTAATTATCCTAATACTTTGTTTTTTAGGCATCCTTTATCTCAAGATTAGACTAAATTAAAGGAAAAAATCTAAAATAAATTTGAATTTTTATTAAAATAACTTTCTTAAATTTTTAAAGTCTCAACTCTCCATATACGTAAATGTACTATTTTTTTTTTTTTTAAGAAATGAATTGAACCAATAAATTATGACCCTTGGATGCACAAAGGGATGGAATGGTCGGATTGGATTGGAAGTCATGTCACTTTGCAAGCTTATTAACTTCAAATTCACCAATATTATATTTATTAATTCTTTAAATTTTGTGGATCAAATGACAGGATTAATCGTCAGAGATCGAGATAAATAATTTATTTTATAAATTTTTTAAAAATGAAAGCCTATAAATCACGCATTGTAGATCCAATTGAGTCTCTACGATTAAGTGAATCCTATTTTAATTTTTTGATTTATTAATTCTTTAAATTTTGTGGATCAAATGAGAGGATTAATAGTCAGAGATTGAGATAAATTATTTATTTCTTAATTTTTTTTAAATGAAAGCCTATAAATCACGCATTGTAGATCCAATTGAGTCTCCATGTGATACCCCACCTTGTCCAAACTGATGTGGGATCGGTTTGGAAAAGTGGGGGTTGAAGGGTTATATGAAAGCCACCCTTTGGAACTCTTATGTGAGGCTTTTTTTGGAATTCATGGGCATTGGCTATGTGGGCCAAGGCCCAAATGCAAAACCATGCGGGTTTGAGCTGTATGCGAGTTCCAAAGCGGACAATATCACATTAAGTCAAGCCCTAAGTCCTATTTTCGGGTCACGTCGTTACAAATTTGGTATCAAAACTAAGTTCAACACTCGGACTGTGTGGGCTTTTCTCCTTCTCCTATAGTTGTTGAGCTGGACCGAGTCGAGTCGGAGACAGCTTGAGGCTTTAGAAGGGGTGATTATGATACCCCACGTTGCCCAAACTGATGTGGGAAGAGTCCCATCAATTTGGAAGGATGAGGGTTGGGGGGTTATATGAAAGGCACCCCTTGAAACTCTTTTATGAGGTTATGGCCAAGGTCTAAATGCAAAACCATGCGAATTTGATCTGTGTGCGAGACTCAAAGGCGGACAATATCACACTGAGTCAAACCCTAAACCCTGTTTTCAGATCGGGTCGTTACATTCCACAATTAAGTGAATCCTATTCAAATTTGAATCTATGTTTTAGAATTGAATTTAATTTAAACATTTAGATTTTAATTTTTATAAACCTTCCTTCTAATATGTTTGATAATGTTCCACTTAATCTTATTTCTTTATTGTTAATGTTGATCATCCACAATTTGCTTCATGCATTCACCGATTTTATGGGAATCTCATTTATCCCCGTTTTTATCTAAATTTTCATTTTATTTAAAATTTTCTCATTTTATCCCCGTTTTTATCGAAATGCTCGTTTTATCCCCGTTTTTATCGAAATGCTCATTTTATCCCCGTTTTTATCGCTCATCGAACTGATTTTGCCAGTTATGTAAATATAGCACCTAGTTTGATGAATCTTAATACGTCTTTAAAACTTATTTCTACTTATAAAACCCATCTAAGAAATAAGACGTAAGAAAATAGGTTCAATTAAATTTAAAGGATTTCAAATTTCATAATTTTTTCATTAAAAAATGTTGTTTTTATGAGAAGAAAATCTTGACATGGTTTGAGATGAAACATCTCTTTACTTAATTGTTGACAATGTTGAGAACCCTTAAAAATGAAAGAAAAAAATAAATTAAAGGAATAAAAGAGCAGACTTTGTTTCTATTGGAGATCAGCCAAAGATCAAAAACCAAGAGGAGAGCCTGATTTCTGCTATGATAGATATGCAGAGAAGGTAAATAAACCTAGGTCGGTCCATTGAAATTCTAGGCCCAAGTTCAATTGAATTCAAAATCTCAAGTTTAAGCATGCGTTAATTGGGCCTGGAATAGGTTCAATTGGGCCCAAGTCAAGTCTGGTGACTTGGGTGAAAAATTGAAAAGTAAGGTGGGTGAGTTGATGGGTCAACTATTGAGTTGAATTCAACTAACGACAAGAATAATTTTCAAGTAGGACTTGATCTTAGATCTGGATTGTATTGGACTGGGCCGAAGTCAAGACTGGCCCTTATCAGTCTAGATACAAATCAAGAGTTCTAATCAAGTTAAGTTGTCCCAAAAAATTCTTTTTTAGTTTAAATAAATCCAAAGTATGTCAATCCATTTGTTAAAAATTGGGAGATAGTACGCTTTAAACCAATCCTGAAATTTATTTTGTATAAGCTTACGTAGGAAATGTCTGATAGAAGAGATGATCCAAAACATTTTTGGAGATCAAACTTGTCCACACTTGTTGACTTTCCATCTAATGCAAGCCCAGGACACCTTACAACACACATGCTGGTATTAACACACGTAAAAGCTAATGATTGAGCTAATTGTAACTTAAACAGCTAATTATGCAGCTAATTGTACTTAGAAACAAGCAACAGGAACACACTCAACCGGCCCAACATCCAGAGAGGACAGTCAGTGGTGGTGACCGGGCAGCTTCTCCTTCATTTTTTCCATGAAGCCCTTCTTCTCATGCTCGCGCTCCCCATGGTAACCAGTCTCCGTCGTCTTGTGACTCCCCGGCAGCTTCTCCTTTATCTTCTCTTTCAGCCCCTTCTTCTTTCTCCGCCCACCATGACCGTCGTCCTCCGACTGCATCCATACAAAAATACAGATTTCAGATTTTAAATTTGAATTGATATTTCATTAAATTGAGGTTTGTCATAATGTATTAACTAATAATTATTTTTTCCATTGGCTTGCAAATAGTTATCTCATAATTCTTATAATTAATAGAATTTTAGAATTATTTAAAATATGAAAGAAACTTTTGATTTTAAAAAATATTTTTAGTTTATTTTTTACTTTTATAATATATTTATATAAACAATAAACTTAAATTATATAAATATACATCTTTACAAAAGAAAAAAATTAATTTTTGAACTTTAAAAAACCGCTCATATTATTACTTAACTAAATCTTTTATATTATTTTATATATTAACTATTGTTAAAAACATCAATAATTTTTTTAATTTTATCATTTGTAATAATTCAAATATATAATTAATAATACGTTACTTCTATAATTTGATTTTCAAAGGATTGCTTCCCCACAAACAAAATAGGAAAGAAGAAGAGAGGAGATAAAGAGTCCACTTACAGAACTACTGGAGCTGGAGCTACCGGAGCGGTGAAGCATGCCGGAAATACCATGGCGCTCCTTGCCTGTTGCCGGCACCCCTGTACCATAAACGTCTCCAGTGTTGTGACCGGTTGCAGTCATCCCTCCATGCACCGGCGCCGCACTCGGTGCATTCATGTAACTCGTCTGATTTCCATATTCGTCCGTTCGTCGAATTCGATTTCCATACTCATCACGCGAGTCTGGATATCCATATTCATCCGTTCTACGAATTGGATCATAATACTCATCGCGCAAGTCTGGATTTCCATACTCTACATCCGTTCGTCGGATTTGATTTCCGAACTCGTCGTACAACTCGGCATCAGTTCGTCGGATTTGATTTCCAAACTCGTCGTACAAATCGGCATCCGTTCGTCGGATTTGATTTCCATACACATCGCGTTGGTCTGCCATTTTCAAGCGAAAGACAGAGAAATGCAGAAGGTTCTGAGAATTGGATAAGGTTTTCAGTTCTTGGTAAGATGGAAAAAAGTGAAGGTGGGTTGGTGCATATATATTCGAGCAGAGCAGAGCCGAGCAGAGCAGAGATGGAAACAGGTGTCAGTGAATTCATGCGGTTGTTCCACGTGTCGGTGTCAGAATCGTGCCATTTGTACTCTTAACGCATGGCCACGTCAAAGAAGGCAAGTGACATGTCTACACGTGGGCGTAGTTGAGAGTCTTGAGACTGTCTCAGTAGATGACTAATCCGTTAGCTTTTATTTGGTTTAAATAAAAAAATAACGTAGATAATGATTCCATCTGACAAAAATACGATCTCATCGGACTCGAATCAATCCGTTCTGATGAATGATCGAATTCGATCTGAAATGTTTGAAAATTGATTCTATTTAAGCTTATTTATAAATAATAAATCTGATTTGAGTTATAAATAAATAAATTTAACTGATCTGATTGTTACTATATTTAAGGGGTGAAATTTGAGTTGGATTTTAATTTGATTCGCTTGACCTAACTAAAGAAATAAGTGAGTTTGGATTATGTATTTATATAAATTAGGTCGGATAGGTTTGAGAAAATAAATACTTGTTTGAAATTTGAATCGGATTGAGTTTAGAAGTTTAAAATCAACCCAACTTGATCTAACTCAATCCAACTCGATTTGAGTACACCAAGTTATAAAACAACACTCGGGTTGACTCGGATAAAAAATTTGGATCAGATTTGAGTGAGTAATTCGGATCAACAATTCTGGTCGGATCTAACCAATTCAATAAATTTTGAAATGGGCTAAATTATTAAAACCCGACCTAACCTGATCTGAGTTTCACCCCTACTATATGTATATAATATATAATTACATAGTTTATAATTATTTAAAGGATAGTTTTGTTATTTATTTCATTAAAAAGTCTTTTAGTAAAATAAATAGTTTTATTTTGATTCAAATCTGAAATAATTATCTAGCTTTTATGATGAAATTTGGATCGATTGAGTGAATCTCAATTTTTTTCAAAATTATTTAAAAAAAAATAGCTCTTTCAAATTATTTTCCATCAAAATACACATTAAAGTAATATTCTTAAATATACACAAGAAATTTATAGTAATAATAATATATTAACAGATTGTTGAAAATATATTTTAGTTTGATGGGGATTCTTTTCTAATGGTGAAACACTTATATTGAAATGTTTTATATTACATCCTGTGGATATTGCTTGCTTCAGTATTGTTAAGGGACTAATTTTGATAAACAGCTAATATAATGTTAACTCATTGAAATCATTGAATAATGGACCATTCTTCAGTATTGTTAATACAGTTACTTTCTCTTCTATTTTTTTTTAGAAAAATAAGAAAAAATTAACACCGTCAGGTTAACTGATGCATAAATGATTTATTTTTTAAAAAGATTAAGGTTTATTATTGTGTTATATTAGAGTCATGAATTGGATTAAATTAGAGTCGTGATTAAAATGAATGTGGGTCGTTTGTGAAATTAAAATTCCGATTAAAGTAGAAATCTTAATTACATAACCCAATCATAATGGATGTGTGCTAAGGCATCATATATATATATATATATATATATTTACTGTTTGTCATAATTTAATTTTTGTTAAGGCCATATTTTATCAATTAAATCCTTATTTGATTTAGTCATTGGATTAGATCGATTTTAAATGGAATTGTTGATTTAGATCGCATTAAAAAAGTTTAGCCAACCTAACATGTATCCAACCGGCTGCCTTGATGTGATCAACCTTCATTTGGTGGATCAACCTTATAATCTAAGGATGGGGTTCACTTAGTTTGCCCATCTACTTGGTGGTTCAATCACATCATCTAACATTGGTTCCCACTTTTAACATGTTACAAATCTTTGATAATTTTATTATTATTATTATTATTATTATAGAGTATTCACATTGAACATTAAAGATGAAACAAATTATCATGTATATACAAAATCTCTTGTAAACACCGAATACGAAGCTAAATTAGGGAAGAGTTGAATTGAGAACCTTTTGTCTAATCTTAAAAGTTCAAGTCAACTAAACCAAAGATTTTAAAAATGTCTGAAAATACGAATCAATTGATACGGACATATCAACTAATGGCTCGATATGGGGCATATTCCGACGAATCCTCTTAAAGTCTATCCAAGGCCTTTTAGAGCACCTGACTAGTTATTGAGACGTGTACAAGTTTCCCTATCCACACACACGGGATAAAACTACGAAGAATGACCCTTGAGGATTGAATAAGATTCGAAATCAAAACTTTCATTTCTTGAAACAATTTCTAACAACCACATCAACCCCTTAAAATATATTAATACAATATATATCAACAACATATCGCCGATTTCATGACTCTTGAACATAAACATAATATTTTGACCAATATTTTATTATTATTATTATTAAGCCTCTCAACAAAATAATGGAACACAATTTAGTGGTCCATGATTTCCTCCAATACACTAAGATTTTTGTTCCTAAAATGGAATTGCAAGGGCCGGTTGAAATGTTGGAAAAAGTTCATCTTTTTCTGCCTTGTTTCTTTAACTAACTTTCAGCCATTTCATTTTTAAAAATTATTTTGTAGTTAACTTCACTTGGATAGGATTAATAACTCAAAAATATAAACTGCATTAGCTTATCTTTTTTAGCGGCATATACTGTACTAGCCGATACATGCTAGTATGTGACCATATTAATTTTTAAAAAATTCTATACTAAAAAATAGAGAAAAATAATACTCGTAGAAATTCCAAAAATGATAAGTCCTTTTCAGCATACTTTGGTACAAGAAAAAAGCATTTTCATGAAGTATTAAACCAGCAAAGTAAAAAAATAAATTTGAATAAAGCATGTCAAAAAAAATAAGAAAATATCTAAAAATAAATAAAAAAATCAGTATTATCAAATGCTTGATATAAAATTCGTATTTTCTAGTGACCCATATATTCTATTATAATTGAAGATTATATTTTGCCAAACTTTAATTTCATGAAAATATTAAAAAATTAGGAAAAGTCATACAAAAATCACACAAAATATGTGAATTCTATTAAAGTATCTCCATTCAATTCCATAAAAATTAAATAAGTTTTAACAACATTTAAGAAAATTTGAGATTACCTTAGAGCAAAAATTTAAGAAAATGTTAAAATGAAAAGAAAAAATCACGCACCCATATATAAACCATACTAACCTCAAATGCTTAGATCTAACTGCATACAATCCTTCTTTTCCATTATAATTTAAGAAATTTAAAAAAAAAAAAAAATCTAAGTTCATGAAAGTGTTGACAAATTAGGAAATCCACATAAACATCATACAAACTATGTGAACTCCATTAAAACATCTCCACTCAATTCCATAAACATAAAGCATCATTTCATTAAAATTTTCATAAAATGGAGATTATCTTAGAACAAAAATTCAAAAAATATAAAAATAAGTTAAAAGGGAAAATTTTAAAGGGGAATAAGATTGATGGAGAATTACTTTCAAACGTGAAGAAAATAAAGTTGGAATGAAAAAATAACTTTCAAATGTGAAAATCTTACTTCTAAACTTTTTTAAATTGCATTCAATGAAAAATTCAAAGTAAAAATGATGAGAAGGGCTTAAAAAAAAGTTCAATATGACTAACTATGGGCCAAATAAAATGGGTCGATAAAATCATAACTTATCTCCAAGGGATTGTTCTAGTGGTTGAGATAAAAGACTTTAGAATCGAGGTCTTGGGTTCAATCACTGGTGATTCAACAAAGAGCCACTCTATGTGGGATATGTAAATACTAAGGTCCCACCATTTAAACTTCAATACAAGGTCAACATGTGTTGATTATTGATGCATATTAACACAGGCCTAATTGATAGATATTGTTGTTGACCCAATTTTAAATCCTTAGATGGAACATGCCCACTTAGTTAATCATATATGCTCATATTCCATAAATTAAAATGAACTTACATAGTGGCAAACTTATGTAAACAAACCATATATGCGTTATATATATATATATATATCAAATACGTTACATCTTCATATCAACCCCATGCTAAGTATAAAGATAAAGTATAGAGTATTTTCTACCATCTATCTATGCACATAGTTATTATTATTAATAAGAGGAAAGTAGCATAGCTGAAGTATGCGGGGTATCCATCAATTTGGAATGAGCTTGAAAGGAGGCTTGTGAAGAGCTGGAGTAGGATTGTTGGAGCCATAGTCTTTTGTGTTGACTTTAAGAATTCTCTCATGAATGCCGATGTAGTTTCCCTCATGCATGGATTTCCTTGCTTGTTCCTTTCAAGGACAACAAGAACAAAATAATGATGAACATGGTCTATAACATAAAATATAGTAAGAAATTCTTTAGTAATTATGAAGTTTGGATACTTTTATTTTTGTTTTGTATTAGATAACATGGAAAATTTTACTCTCAAATGAAGGTGAGACTAATCTCACGGATATATGTAAATCTCTTAATCCACACAGACCGCTTAAGTTTACAAAAGTGGTTGATTGGAGTTGAGCATGAATTGAATTCAAGACCTCATTTTATGAGGCAGGCGTCTTGACAGTCAACCTAGTACTTTATATTTTGCTTTAAATGAGAGAGTGTGTGTCTTCGACTTGATTCTGCATCTATGATAGTATGATAGCAAACATAACATATATGCATGTAAACCAACTTGGTTTAAATTCGATTGAAACAATATATAATAAATAATATTGTAGAATATTAAATATGAAATGCAAATTCAGAAGGATACAAACCTTGTGGGGTTAGTTGATGGTCATATTCCTATCTTTTTATATAGGAGGTCTGGGGTTCAAGCCTCCCTTAACACAAAAAGGGCCACTCTCCATACCTCATACCTGGTGTATACTGATAGGGTTTACACATGCCCAAAGGATTAGTCGAGTAGAACGTCTAGCTAAATCAGATGGGTTATCTAGATTCTTTAGTATTAAAAAAAATACAAAAGCATACAAAGCTATTCATGTTAAGTATATATACCTTTAGGTTCGTACTTGAATCCATATTCGGCCAGTCCCTACCTGCGAAAGAGGATTTTTTTGCATGAATCACATAAGAAATTTCCAAATTAGAATATTGAGATTTAGGCAATGACTATTCGAAAACAATACTCAAACAACAAAGTAGGATAATGATTTTCATTCATTAATATCGTTGTAATTACAAGTAGCATCTGATAGTGAAATTGCAGAACAAGAACAAGAAAATATTTGGATATTATTGGTAGCATCCGATGGTTTATTTTAAGTTTATCTCGTTGCTAAGGAGGAACAACAAGGTCAGGCTAATTGGTTTCACTCTTTGAATTACTAGAAAACTAGTTACAGTATCACAAAATCAAATGGGTCGTGGCCAGTATCTTCTAACATTCTTTTGCTCCAGTGACAATCTCTTGCATGAAATCACTAGTAAAAATGATTGAAGATAGTTTCTCAAAGATGAAGTAACGTAATTCTTAGGAAAAAAGAAAGAAAGAAGAAGATATTATCGAACAAGTCTGGGTTATCTTCTGCTGTTTTTTATTGTGGAAACCTGAAATGATTTAACTCTTAACACACCTGCTACTGCAATTGAGAAGAATGATGCAGAGATGAGGATGAGGATGAGAGTGAGAGTGATTGTTTTGAGAAATAGGAAACCCATGACGAGAAACTCCCTCTGCTCTCCTTGTTTCTACTTCAAGAGAATGGTGATGAAGATGATCCCTTTGTACATTACAAGTTTCAGAAAGAGTGACAAACTTTAGAAAGACAAACGATCACTTCATATATTATATTGGAGACAGTGAAATCCTCATAGCATGCTTGACCGTTTTAAATTCGAATTGACAAAAGGTGTGGATGAGCACTCATTTCTTCATGTTGGGCACTAAGTCTACCACGATGCTGGATCTTTTCATCTTTATTGTTTATTTATTTATTAAATAAGAGGAGGAACTTTATTTGAACCAACAAAAGCCAAACACCTCATCTGACCTGTTCTAATCTGAACACATTGTTAAAAAATGGGTTCTAAAAGACTAACCTATTAAGTAGGTTGAGTCAAATCCTTTATAAACAAGGTCATATTCGATAATTTCTCAAACGTTGTTGGACTCTAATTTTTTTTTTTTCTATTACAAACTTAGTTTAGGCCTTAGACTAAAGGGTTAATGTTTTAATCTTTTTCTAATCATTGAAATCTTAGTCTTTGCAAGTTTTCGTCTCATTGATGTACTGAGTATTGACCCAATGTGGAGCTCATTTTCTAATAAATTTAAATCATTTAAAGAATAGATTTTTCATTTGGATTCATATTCAAATTGATAATTTATATCCAATTGATGTATCTTTTCAGTTGAATTAATCATTATAGTCCGAAATACTTATCCAACAATTTTATTTTGAAACACATTTTGAACAGTTTACTAGACTTCGTGATAATCTTTTTATTCATCTAACACTATTTTATATCACAGGGTCTAACATGGCCCTTCAGAGAATCCAAGCTTTTAAACCTGAGTCTTCTTGATTTCAAATGTAGAAGAAAGACACATGTGCATGGTTCCATAGGATTACTAGCATTAGTTGTAATAGACTTATATTAGTTAAAATTAGCTCCCACATATTTGGATAATTAGTGTAACATGATTATAACATTTAAGAAAATAGATGACATGAGACACCTGATGAGTTTCAATGATCCCATGAATATAAGAATAGAAGATGACTTAAAATTTAAAAATAAAACCATTAGTCAAAACTATCCACTAATTTTAAGCCACAGCTGTAGATAATTCTCTTTATTTTCCTTTTGTGTGAAGACTTTGAAAATATTATATGAAAATCTTAAAATAAGGTAACGTGGTGCTTAAAATTCTAATATCATTGTTAGAAAATCAAGACATGAAAATATTTTTGAGGTCGTTGAGAGAAAAATGATTCAAGTGTTCGATGTAGTCATTGGTTTTTCGAATTAACCAATGTGAAAATTTTATGAACTTTATGACTGCACGTGGAACATGCTCTGATAGCATGTTAGGAAACCAAGACATGAAAACATTCTTAAGGTAAAACTCACTTTCAAAAGCTAGCTGTTGAGAGAAAGGTGCCTCATAGTATATAAAGTGGTTGATTTCTCAGATTAATCAATGTAGAACTTTTGTCACTTCACAATCATCTCATAAAGCAAAGACCCAAATGATAATTTAGGTGATTCTGCTGCTAGATTTAGGAATTAGGATGCTCAGGACTTGTACTTTTTGTACATAGGCTCAGCATTGTAAGTAAGATCGCCTTTATCTCAGGTGTAAGCAAAGTAAGTGGTACAAAAGCATGAACAATAAAATGTATGAAATTGAAAATGATACTTGTATGAATAGAACCCAATGTCATTGATAATGTCATCATGAAATGGAGAGTAAAATAGGTTTTCAGTTGCTAGTGGTTTCAATTATCCAAAACGATAAGGACATGGCACCAAATACCTTTTGAAAGGACAGTGGTGGATGATAAAGTCGATCCACTCAAAGGTATAAACAATGTATAATCATGCTATCCTTCTTTATCAAGTATTCATAAAGTGGAGGTTAAGACACATTTCTATTCGTAAGTGGCCTATTCATCTACAATGCAATCCTCCTTAACTCAGTAAACTTCATTTGTAAGGGCCCGATATATCGTGGCACTCTGACTTTTAAAGGTCAGGGTTCTACAACCTACCTCCCTTAAAGTAGAGCCGCCTTTGGCTCGACCACACAGGAATCATACAGGACATGGACCCACACAGGCCGATTGTTGAACTGCGGCTCTGATACCATTTGTAACGACCCGCCTCTCCAAGGTGCCACCGCTTCAACACTACCCGACTCAGTATCATATTGTCCGCTCTGGGCCCACAGATGGGTGGGGCCCGCACGGGTTTGTCTTTGGACTAGGCCTAATTGGTCGGCTCAAAATGCGTGATACTGATATGAGGGGCACCGAGCCTTATAAACCTCCTCAAACTTTTCTCAACTACTGATGTGGGACTCTTGAAATCGTCCCTCACCGCTAGATGCATCGACTGGGCCCGATATATCGTGGCGTTCTGGCGCTTTGACTTTCAAGGGTTGGGGTTCTACATTATCATTAGTATTATGCAGGGGTGAAAAATTAGTCTGGGCAATTTCTCTCTCCTCTTTTGTGTTTTTTTTAAATATCGGTATTTTTTTATTATTTTATTTTTTCTGAATTAAAAAATAAATAAATAATCCAAAAGAAAGTTAATTTTTTTTAAAAAAAAAATTGAAAATGATAATATCGGCCGAGATATCAACTCGGGCCCACCACATTTTTTTTTTAAAAAAAAAGGTCTATCTTATGAATATCGGCTGATACTGGACCGATATATCGGTCATATCGGTCGAGAACTATTGCGTACGGCCAATACAATACATATTTGTCAATATAATAAGACTCCGAAAAACCATATCATATCGATCGATACATTTCATATCGGCCGATATCTCGACTTTAGGTATTATGATAGATCATGAAAAATCAACTCTTCTATTTAAATCTATCTTATGCTAGATTGGCTCATGTCTCATGTTCGATCCCACCAGAGACCTCTTTTGAAGGCGGGGATGGTAGCACTTCTCAATCTAGGCCAAGTAGTCCCTTCCACTACCGCCGTGGCTTTATACTAGCATCAAGTAGCCATTTTCCATAGGTGTTATCACTAAAATTCGAACACGAGACATAATATCTAATATGATCTCAAATATTAAGAGCCAAACCAATAAACTCTATATTCTTTTCAATCTTTATATCATTTTTTTGCATAAATTCCAATTTGCAAACCATGCACTATCGAGGTTGGTCGGACATTTTCTTGAATAGATTGCTTCTACATCAGGGGTCGAAATATCGGCCGATACATATCGTATCGGCATATATTCACAATATCGGCATATATTTAAAAAAGAAATAAAGAGAAGGAAAGAGAAAAATATCGGCCGATACCATTTTTTGTACCCGTGGGCTACATCAATGGCTCCCTTGGCCATATTCGCATGCCTATTTTTATTGGATTTTTAAAAATTTCATGGGATGTACTCCAGGAACATTTACCGATATTTTGTGACAGGGAACCTTTCCATATATTTTGTAAAAATAAAGTGTTTAATGCATTGCTCACGATAATATGTTTTGTATATGAAGAAAACATATTAAAATTGATTTTTATTTTGTTCGATATTCTCTTTAAAATGAAAATTTTGTTTCTTTAAAAGAAAATGATTATTTTTTAAACCTAACTTGTTTTGTGAATTTGTGATGTAACAAACCACTAATTATTAGTGCATTTTTATTTTTTTTAATGTTACTTTGTGAATGGATTGGGGGAAGGTGGGCATAGGACACTTAATATTTGCAGTTGCACCACTGAGGAAAAGGGATCCTCCTCTTTATCACATGAATTTATTCAAAGGATGATCTTGAGCCTCAATAATAGAGAGAGGATCTAGACACTCTCTTTCATAAAAAAATCAAATTAATTAAATAAATCAAGTTTCAATATAAAAAGAATTCAAATCCTAGAAAGTATCTACTTAGTCAATATTAAAAAAAACCCTAAAAATCTCAAAAACTACTCTAGAAAGGTATATAGTGCAAAAAGAACCACCAAAAATAGCAAAATAGATAATAAATAATCTATAATTAAAATTAGAATCTAACTATGTCTCACTTGGTTATAATATTTCCTAATTTCAAATATGAGGCAGAGCTAAGAATATATGAGGCAAATTGGAGTTTCTTACTCATATATCTGAATGCAAAATATATCTATTGACACTAAATATGTTGTTTACTTTATTTGTCATCTGGAATAGCAGAGTATTGGATATAAATATGATTCGATCAAAATCTGTGTAAAAAAAAATATATATATTATATTTAGATTAGATTTAGATCAAAATTTAAACAAATTTAAAATTTGCATTAAAAATCTTTCTATTTGAAGATGTTTTGGACTTTTGAATTTTCAAACATCCATTTACATTTCTCGGCCTCGTATAGTCAGTGAGATTTATTTTACACAGGCATAAGGGATTGGAAGAAATTTTATCATAACTAATCAATCTAACTTTGTGATTTTGATTGAACTTCACAAGTTTTTACTCTTTACTGTCCATGCAAAATTAATTAGAATGAAGCCCTAAGTCGAACATCCCTTATCCATGTCTCCAAAAGTTTTTCAAGATCAAAACAAATCCAAAGAAATATCTAATAATCTATGTATTATTTGTTCAAACTTCATCTTCTTAACCATAATTTGTATAAGATGGTGTTTGAACTTTGAAGCAGGTGACGAAATCTCAACCGATACAATAGGTTTTGGTCATACCAGGGGTCAAAATATCAGCCAATACATATTGTATCGGCCGATACATATCGGTTTTTCAGGGTCGAACGATATCGGCCTATACGATATGTATCGGCCAGTCAAAAAGGTCATCGGCCGATATGACCGATATTCAGTCCAGAACATCGGTCACCATATTGGCCGATATGCATAAAAATCGGTATTTAAAATTTATTTGATTTTTTTACTGTTTTCCACGGTTTTGAATATCGGAGGAGAGAGAAACTTATTGGTCAATATTACAGCCGATATGCATATCGGCCTCAATATCGGCCGGGCCGATATTTTGACCCCTGGGTCGTACATTATTTATATTGGCAGTATTAGCCTATATATCAACCGTGACATTGTCGATATGAAAAAATATTGGTGATTTAAAAAAAACGAATATCGACAATTAATGTATAAATAAATAAACATATAAAAATGCAACTTATGGGATTACAATTTAGACGTGTATGCAACAAAATAAATTTTTGGTGTAAAGGACATTGGTTCTAATATTTTAATCTATGTGAAGTAGATGATTTCCTTTGAAGTTTGAACTGAGCTTTACATGGCTGCATGGTATATGCACTGATGAAAGAAATCATATGGATAAGTGTTGGGTAAAGTTTTACATCTATCTAATTATTCAAATCATGCAATTAGAACTTTTGAAATTTTAATTATTATCAGCCATTGACTTATAATAAGAAAAAGCACATGACTATAATGTATTATATGAAATTAAATGTTTGCTACCCCTAGTTTTATGGTCCCTAAACATTTTTTTCCAATCATGTGGGGCATCATATACAATGGGAGTGGTTGTAGGAAGAACAGATTTAAGCACTTGAGAGTTGACTTCCTTTCCCCAATGACAAATTTTAATTGAGTCTTCTGAAACATGCACATTTTGGTCTAGGTCCAGACCTAAAATTTTGGTACCAAACCTTTAGATTGTGATTTTGTAACAGTATTTTAGGGTACATTGGCCAAAATTTGCACCTGTTTAGTGAGAAAGTTGGGCGCTCAACTGGTTGCCTTCCGTCTCAAAAAGCGGAAGGTTGTGGGTTCGAAACCCTATAACCTAATCTTGTATGCCCTAGGAATAGTGGGCTCATACGTGGGGCTTTTAGTAAGACTGTGTCTGAGTTTCCCACACGTTAATCAAAAAAAAATTGGGCCTTGAATTCTATTTCAATACGACTAACCCATCCCGCCAGTATGATATTTTCTGCTCTGGGCCTCACACACGGCTCGCACGGCTTTCAATTGACTAGTCAACACACTATTGCTCCCAAAATGCCTCATGCTAAAAAGAGGAAGGCTACCACTTATATACGATGGAATTTCCAAAGTAAATAACAATGTAGGACTTTTTTGTCCATAGGTACACTCCACACTATAAACCCCCTCTAGAGAGGGGTATTACTAGCCCAGCAAGAAACAGACTGAATTGATTATCTTTGTTCCTTGGGGGTTGGGGCCCTTATAGAAAAGGTTTAGAAAATGAAAGAAAAGCAAACCAACTTGTAAATATTAAAATTAGCTAAAATGCCAAGCCATAACCAGGGCCGAGGCCCTTAATACTTTTGCCAGTTCAGTCTAACATTGAAAGTCGTAAGTTCGGGCTGGACTAGGTCTTCAACTTCTGGCCCAAATATTATCATAATCAGGGACCTTTAAGATTGGTACAATGACGTGACATCATTTTGTAGAACTTCGATTTGTGTTGGGCCAGTGAAGCGGTCAGGCCCTGCTCTACTTAGAGTCTTAGACAAACTTAAAAAGCTAGGGGTGCTTATTTGTATGCTCTTGAACAATCAAAATATCATCGAAAGTCCGAGAAATATATGATTATGATCTAATGAAATCACCGATTTTAGTATTACCCGCTTTTCAATAATTCAGAGGTCACATTTTGAGTGGGGATGCTCCAGAAATCACTTAAATTGGAGTTAGATGATCCGTACTATATTAGTCCAGGCCTTTGTCCATCACAGACACTGCCTGAAAAACTGGTAAGTAATCCAAAATTCAGCCGATACGAACAATATTTTTGAAGGCCGGAAATGTAAGTATTGACTGGTATGAAACGTTTGTGTGGCTGAAACACATCGAAATTTCATATTTCATCTGTAACCTTCATTGATACAAAATTGGTTTAACAACATTAGGACATGTTCTAAGATAATGTAACTAGGAGGTTTCAATTCCTAAGCCCACTTAATGTCAGATTCCAGTTAAAACTATTCAGTAAAAGTAAGCCCATTTGGTCTATGTGAGTACCGTCTAGCCACAATGAGGCCATGTATCTGGGCTTTCAAGCAAAAATCTGCCACTAGGCCCTGTCCACATAGTCACATGTTAAGGAACGGCCTGACTGAACTAGGGTCGAAAATTTGGCTTAACCGAGATCTAGGCCGAGATTTTTTTGTTAGAAATCTAGGTGGCTTTTTTTTTTAAAAAAATTATTTAAAAAAAAATAAAAAGGCTGTGTTTTAAAAATAAAAGTAAATATAAATGTAAATATCAACGAGATATCAGCTGGACCCAGAACCGATGTTCTTTTTTTTTTAAAAAAAAAAAAGAAATCAGCCGAATTCTTTTATCTCTGGCCGATTATCGTATTGGCCGAAATATCTCGATCCTTGAAAACCCGAGATTTATACCCCTTGACTGAACTTGCACGTCCAGATGTTCAATTCAATTCCTTGATGAGTTATCAATATTTATTCTTGATTTCTATTGTATGAATTGATATTATATCATAAAAAGGAATAATTCATGACAATTAATTTTATATTTAATGTTAAATAATTCATAATTAAGATAAATAAATATAAATTTAAACTGATTAAGCCTAACACTAGTGGACAACTCCACTCTCTCACCATCTGCAATCTCTACGCTAGTTATCACCCCTTTCTGCATATTCTATATAACCTCCAAATACTATTTAAGGATGAATTTATTTAGTATTTGTCAGTTCAATTGTTTGACACTATAAAATAAAATAAGCATTTTTAAGTTGATAAAAAACATTTATAATCTTTTTCTTTTTCTCTTTAAATTTTTATGTGAACCCACTCAACACAAAAGTAATTTTTCTTTTTGAACTACCCAAAACAAATTAGAATTAATTCTTCAAAATTGAAGTCTTAATATATTTTCTTCACTTGTCTTTTGAATTAAATTAAAAACTCAAAATAGAGTTTACTTTTGATTATAAATGCTAAAAATAAAGTTAGTCTTATTTTAAGTTCGACGAGGACACTTTTCTTAAATAAAAACTTATTTCTTATGATGTATTCTTGTCCTTAAAAAAGAGTGTATGTGTAATAACGAATGGGTGGTCATCCTAATACGGAAATACTCTTTTAGTAGACACGGCTTTTTCTGATTTCCCACTTTGCCTTCATCCGCAGAAATCGGCTCACTTTTTAAGTGAATCGGTTCATTCATCGGTACACCGATGAGTGAACCGATTTACTGAAAAGTCAACAGATTTATGTGTAAAATGATCCAGTCGGTGCACCGATTTGGACTCTCAAGAAATCGGTGCACCGATTTCCAAGTGAGCCAGTCAGTGCACCGGTAAGTGAACCGGTTTCTACTGATGGATGAGGGGCAAAATGGAAAGTTTACTAAAATCTGTACCTCCTAAAAGACAACGCTCGTGTTAGGATGCTCAGCCTAACGAATTTATCAATAGAATCTTTTGAGTAATTTAATTCTTTTTAGTTCTCTCTCTTTAGGAAAAACATACATTTTCTCTTTAGTATTTTAATTGATGACAACATTTGAGGTATTTCAGTAACAAACTAATTATCTAATTTAGAAACTTAATGAGCGACATAAGAGATGCATACTATTGAGAAACAAAAAAATCATGTCGAAGCAAACACAAGCAATCAAAAAAAAAAAAAAAATACACGAGTTACGTAGATCAGCAATGTAAGCAATTTCACTATATTTAAAAATAGGATTCCAATACTCTCTTTCTCACGCCTCTCTTGATACAGATAATTTTTATAATCATAAAAATCACTTAAAGATATAATATATAGACGACACTAGGTGCAAAAATATAAGAAATACCCTTATATTTTAAAAAATCCTTTAACCCGCCTGCTTAGGGGAGGGCCCTTAGAACCCGTAATTAAGCCCTGGCCCTGCTATCAAGTATGGCCTAATTAAAAAGGTCAACAAAACAGAAACGTCAATCTCTAAATTGGCTTAGGCCTTTTCACCTTACCATTCAAGATAAGATTTTGTAAGGCTGACACTAGGGCAGAGTCAAGTTGGGTTTCAATTAATCCAATTTAACTCATGTCAAAAATTATTGAACTTGATTCGACTCGACCTGAATTTCTGACCCTAGTTACTTAATCCAACCTGACCCGAATTTATGACTCGACTCAATCCAAGTGTTGTTTTATAACTTGGTGCACTCAGGTCGAGTTAAGTTGCTTTAAAATTTCTCAACTCGACCCGATTTGAATTTCATATGGATTTATTTTTTCCCACCCCAACTCGACCCGAGATATAAAAAACATAACCCAAACCCATCACCCCTAAGATTTTGCAAACAATTTGGGCTCCAATCAGGTCATCAAATTAGTGAGTCGAATAGAAAACAGCTAGAGATTCAAGTGCATGCAATCAATACACAACAAGATTTTACAATTCTGATAAACTTTTGTTCAAAAATTTCCCAATATGAAGCTAAAGATACCCTAGGGAACAATATTAAACCATTTAACAAGGTCAATCATATGGTTGTCAATTTCTATGCTAAAAAGAAGGACGAGGATCGAGTGATTTAATATAATTCTTTTGAAGATGATCCAAAATTAGATGTATTATGAAAAAGGTATTTGACAATACATTAAAGATTTGGAAAAATCCACTGGTTGATAATCATACAGAAAATAATGTTAATTCACATCTTTTGCCTACAAATGAAGGTCGTCGACATCTAAATTATAGTAAACTAAGAAGATTTAGCTCAATTACACTAAACTAAGTTGACTTTTCAGAATAAGATGAGTTTGATCAACTCTACGCAGATGTGGGCCCCACGATATAAAATACCTCCTAAAAATCCAACCTAAATCTTTCATTGATTATTCATTTGCCCAAAAGTTCTTCTATTTCTACAATTCCATCAACTGTTGTGCATGCCACAAGTGAAGATTTACAAAGTGATAAATGATAATGATTTCTAGCATTGGACTCCAATTAAACTCTCAAGTGAAAAAGTAAAACCCATCACCATCTTTCTTTGAATGATGATCACAACCTTTCTCAACTAAGATTCTTCTTAATATTATCAACTTTGCCCATACAAGAACTCAATAAATTAAAAAATAAAAAGTTTTTTTTTTTCATCCAACTCTTCTCATAAATGGCTGGCCACTTGCTTCTGTCATCTCCTATTTACCATAATGATTTCCTTAATCCTTTTCCCCAAATGCAATCGAATCCAAAGTTAGAGGGTATGTCAAGTGATTTCATCACCTCTTCTCTCTTTATAGATGGTGGGCGTATTAGAAAATTACCAACCCACCTAAAGTAAATCCACCCGTGACATGTTTGATACTTCACTTTCTTATTTTTTCTTTCTCAGTAAAAAAGAAATTATTAAATAACAAGGAAAAGCAACATCTTCATCTATATATATATATAACAAAAACAGCTAGTTTTAGAAAGGATATTCGTAAAGCAATAATTTATGTTTAAGATAGTCTCCATACTTGGTGGAGGTGTAAAAGTAAAGTCACTTGGAAAGCAAAATATGTAATTTTTTTTTTTTTACAACGATTAGGTAAGTTTCATTCAAAATAAGAGAAAAAATATTATCAGATAAATTACAAGATAGGTACCACAAAAAGGCGCAAAGAAACCAAAAAGAAAACCCACAGCCCGGACCATAAATATGCAGTCTTTTATCCCTCAAATTTATTGCCTTTTCATATATTTTTTAAATTAGTGAACTGAACTCAATAAAGTTCTAGTTTTAATGAATAAATCAACAAGAGGCTTGATTGAGAGTCTTTATACGTGAACTGGTAGAAAAAAAAAAAAAAAGACTTTAATGAGTCTAAATCTGACTCGGGCCTGGCTTAAATCTATCATAAATGAACTAGTTTGAAACTTTGAATTATGCAATACCCTAAGGAGTAGGGCTTAGGCTCATCTTTTGAGCCCAATTAGCTAAACATGCAAGTTTAGGGATTTAGCCTCATGAAATATGCTCACGAAGGTCATGGTACTTTTTGGCCTATATGCAAATACACACTTAAATACATAGATCTTTGCTTGTGTATAGTGTATATAAAATTTCTTTATTATTTTTAAGATCTTTAAAAAATTAACTTTTTTTAGTGGTGGAAATTCATTAACTTAGATAATCATACAATAAAGCTGATATAAAAATTAAATTAGGTACATATGCAATTCACGAATGATAGGTGGGCTTGCAATTTATAAGAGATATGTGAGCAAGTGAGAGAATGGATCTATTAGGTCTACAGTAGGTATTAAAAACCAAAGTTTGCATAAAAGTCTCATGAGAACTGGTCTTAGGAGAAATTTATTATATAAAAAATTTATTCGAGTTTCATAATGCCGTTTTGCAAAGCTACTTGTAAGTATTTTATTCTTCCAAAATCTAAACTCTATACTATTCCCTTTTTTTTCAAATAATAATAATAAACTTATGTAGTTGCCCTCACATATCGCCCGCAGAATCTTCTCTGCTATCATGTTAAAAAATCACAACTTAATAAGATTCATTAGATAATGAGAATGTGTCTCAAGTATTATATAAAGTCATTAGTCTCACAAATTAATCGATTTGAGACTTTTTGTCATTTTACAACTTATATAGCATCTTCCTTCCCATTATTTTTTTATATGTTGTTTATAAAAATTAAAAAGAAAAAAAATGTTGTTTATAAAAATTTAAGAAAAAGCAGATCAAGTGAGACTCGTGGGTGGGTGATGGAGTGATGGTCACTCAATGGTTGAATGGGAAGGATTTTGTGTAAAAAAATTCAAAATTATATTGGTATTTAAAAATTACTAAAATAGTTTCCGATCTAAACATGAAAAAGTAATTTTTTATCTGTTGTTTCCATGTTACAGAAATAGAAGTGAGGCACGAGGAACAGTATGGAAGGGAGTGTTGAGACTTGAGAATACAAAAGAATCTTCACTTATTTTACTCTTGTTTGTTTAATGAATGAAGTACAGATGCTTAAAACTTCAAGGAAAACATGCCTTTATTTAAGTACTTGGCCCTAATTGTTAAACATGAATTCATGAAAAGTGATGAAATTCCTTGATATTTACTATTTAGTTTCCAGTTGCCTTTTTATTACTGCCATTTAAAAGTTTCTTGTCTGCAAATTAGTCCATTCATTTATCGTATGAGATCTGTTGAAATGTTCATGAAAGTAGCAGGAGAGTAGCACATACATCGATGGAACTCTATTTCAATGTGAATTAAAAAAAAAAACTTTCCGCCATATCGAGCTTGAATCGGACTCGATCGGAGATGAGCCGACCCAATTGGATCGGATTGATGAAATTGCCCTCCAAATTTACGTTTGGATTGACAAAGAGAAGAGAGGACTCCTCTTTGAACTGTCAAATTAGCTAATGAGTCACCACGTTGTCAATTCAGATAGGCATACCATTGTTGAAAATAGAAACCCAGCATAAGGGAGAATATTTATGATGATTATAATAAAATATACAAGACATTATGAAACATGGACATTAATTTCATATAAACCTTTTGGAAAATATTGATTTTCCATTTTTTTTAGAATTTATAGACATTTTTTTTTCAAATTTTTGACATATTTTATTTATATCAAAAATTTGCTTTCAAGGATCCAACACTTTATGAAAAATGTTATTTTTTAACTAAAATTTGTTCATAATATTTCTTATTTTTCCTATTTTATTATTTTTAAAAAATAGTATATTAAACATTTTATAGCATGTGTTAACTTAAGACAAATAATTTTTTTTCAAAGAAATTATAAAAAAGTTTGAAATATTTTTCATCATATAGAAGAAATAAGACTTTTTAGGTTAATTAAATTATTAGACCTTCATTCAAAATGTTACTTCTTAAATTTTTCTCATTTTAATAGAGGCTCAAACTGAAAAATATTGTTCACACTCCTTCAATGGGAAAAGACCAAGCCAAATATATGTAAAGCCTTGTCCAACATTTATTTATGATTATATGACTTTATCAAAAAAAATTAAAGTTACATTTCTGTAGTGTCACTAATCACTACATAACATGTGAACAAAATCATGAATGAATTTGTTATTCTAAAAAAAAAAATAGCAACTAATATAAAATTATGATCAAATAATTCTTGTATTTGTCCATGTAATATTTGCTGATGGATGACATTACAAAATCCAAATTTAGAGCAGGACAGACACTAGAAATAATAACACTTCCAATGATAATAAACAAGGATAGGTCATCATGGCCTAATTTCGGTGTGTCCTAGAGATAGTGGGCTCACCTATGAAGGTTTTACGCAGAATATCCTACGATTTTCCACACGTAAAAAAAAAAAAAAAACCAGAGATGGGTCACCAGCTAAATCTCCTATGAAGATCGGTCTCCTCACTTTTTTATTTATTTTATTTACGCCTATCAAGCAGAAAGCTTTATAAAACTTAGTACTGCAACAACATTAATCATGTGTTCCACCATATAAATTGTAGCACAAAAAGCATATAAAAAGAAGACCCAAGTTGTAGCAGTAATTTAAAGTGATATATAATACAGAACAAGGTCCTAATTACAACTACTATAGCTCATGAATGCACAAGTATTAATTATCATGCTGCCCATATAAACAAACCAAGGAACCAACCATTCACCAAATCTCTCATCTCCCCTCTAAACCCTTACTCAGAAGGAGAAAAAAAAATAGAAGGACCATAAAAGCTTCTAGTACATGAAAATGTCTGCAGAGGTCATGATGGGTTGATTCAGAAACAGGAAATCCCATGGCTTGAGAAGGAGACTGTCAGTGATCTCAGGTCCAGTGTTGTTGCAATGAATGTACTCAAGGATCTCGTTGAGGGACTGCAATCTGTTGTTCAATTCCATCATCTGTGTCCTTAGAACAGAATTCTCATTCTCAACATTCAAGTAGTGCTGTGTGTGGTGATGTTCAAGTTGGCAAGGATCTGATTGTTTTCCTTCCTGAGTTGAGAAACCTGGGCCATCAGATCATCCATATGCTTCTGTTTCCTCATCCTCGACCTCCTTGCTGATTCACGGTTGGATTGCATTCTCTTGAGCTTCCTTTGGTCCATCAAAAGCTGCAGATCTTCCTCAGATCCTGAGTTCTGCAGCAATGTGGACCCAGAAGAAGTCCCACTTGGAGAGGCCATGAGGATAATAATATGTATATCTATTATTTTTCACAGATGGGTATGGAATTACTAGATCTTTGAGGGCAGATTTTGATTGGGAAATAGATATAGAAACTAAAGAAACAAGACCCAGATGCCAACCAGAATTTCAAGCTAATATATATGTAGTAGTAGATTTGATGGGTGTTGATTACAGTAAGACTATATATATATAGCAGAAGGGAAGCAGCAGGCCCCAGATGATCAGTTACTTAAAGGATTGTTTATGAGAGAAAACATAGAACCAGTACAGGAAGACAACAGAGAATGACTGAACTAAATGGGTCCTGCGCCTGAGTGTGGAATTGATCATAAACCCTGAGAGAAGGATTTCACTGAGAATTGGAGACATCAATCAGGAAACATTAACAAGGGAAGGCTATGCATGTGTAATGTGAGGAATGGATGAGAAGTTTCAGACACAGAAATTGGTGATTCCGCAAGCAGAGGAGAAGAAATGTAAAACCCACCAAGAAAATGAGAAACCCTTGGAATATCAAGTGTCGGAGGCACAGTACCGGATCTGAAAAACAAAAAAGGCAGCTTCAAATACAAAACCTGCTGAGAATCCAGGAAAATTGATATCCTTGAAGTAATAAACAGCATTAACAAAAAGAAAAAGAAAAAAAAAAAGAATCAACAGAAGAACATCGACTTAGCATTTGAAAACCAAACCTGCAGAGGAGAAATCACAACATCACACCCCAGAAGGGCCACCACCCACGTCAATTAAAAGCCTCAAGAGCAGATCTTGCACTCCCAAACAGAGTACTAGAACCAAACAGCAATGTGAAAAACAGAGGAGGAAAAGAAAAGATCTGAAAGAGAAAGATGATAGCGTTAAGTTTTGGGCAAGATGCAAAGAGGAAGAGGAAGAGGTTTGTGAGCATGGAAGAGGGTGAATTTATAGAATAGAAAAAGGAAGGAGAGAGTGAGAGAGAAAGTAAAAAAGAGAAAAGTGAGGGATGGAGGGCAGAGCGAGAGAGGAGGCCTGAGAGAATCTTGGAATCACCTCTAAAAAGTTGTTGGGAGGGGTAACGAGGCATGTGGGGTGGAAAACAAAATTTTCACAAGAATCTAACCCCAGCCCGTATGGCTGTTCTGGGCCGGGTTTGGGCCGGGCTTTTCTAAAAAAGCCCGAACCCGGATATTTTAGTGAAGTCTGAGCCCATCCGATTAAGCTGGTGAATACTTGAAAATCAGTTTCTTTAATTTTTAAAAAAATCATTAATTTTCACCATCTATGCAATTTTTTTCAGAAAAACAATAATTTTATTTCAACAAATAAAATTAAACCTAAGATCTACTCATACAAAAATAGAAAAGAAATTAAGATCTACTCACACAAAAATAGTATTTCTCTTAATGGGTTATGTGGCCGGACAAGTTTTAAAAATAAAAAATAAAATAAAAATAAAAATTGTCCTAACTGCACCCGGCACCAAATGGCAAGGGCAGCACCACACATTTGCACGTGACAGATAAAGAGAACACCTAGAGAAGTAGAGAACTTGAGATGGAGAAGGGGTCAAGTGGAGAAGCAGCGAACAGAGGAGAGAAAAAAGAAGTGGAGAACAAAGATTGGAGAATGGAAAATCCATACTTATAATATTCGAACCAGTTAGAGACACTTCAGTTTATACTCAAGGTTTTGCCTTCAAATCCTTTTAGTGACTTATTGGATACACGGTGTCGGTAAATAGTGCCACGTATCTAAATTAAAATCTAACTCAACTCATCCAATAAAAATCTTTAATCACACCTATTTATTTAGATCAAATTCGAGCAGGAATGAATGCATGCGAACATATGAGCACCCGTGGTAAGCACCACAAATATTAATTTCATGAAAACTGGTACAAATATTAATTTCATGAAAACTATCTGAGATCTACCGTACTTTTAACAGTTATTTTTCAACTGCAACTATGCCACTTGGCACGACTCTAACGCATCAGCTAAAAGAAAAAGTGATGGGTAGTTGTCAAATGTGGTGTACTGGTCTATTCGATTTATTAGATTGGAATGAAGTAATTGGAGTGAGGGTAATGCCGTTTGAAGTATATGAGTTAAAATTAATATGAAATAAATTAATTAATTAATTAATTATTAATTTTAGTTTAATTCAAATTGGATTCGGGTTTGAGACCCCTCTATTTAACTTGATCGGGATTTTATTTGAAATTGTGTTAGGTTAGATTAATTTAATTTTTTTTTAAAGAAATACGTGACTTAAATCCGATTTCTTTCGATTCAAATTGACAAGTCAAGTCTATAATTGCCACCCTTACTCTTTGCACAAATTAGCGTCTATTGCTTTCAACTCTAATTGAATAATATTTAGGTTTTTACTCAAACTAACTCAACCAAAAACTAATCCAAAATTGAATTTAATCTAGCTCAATGTAACTCAATTAATCTGGTATGAATTACTCTCAACTATCTGTCTTTATTAATCATACTCCAACTGTAATTCTATTTGCCCGAAGTTTAAATTAACATTAATTCATTAAAAACTAACATAGGAACATCTCATTGAATCTATCTCAATCCAACCGACGTAATTTCGGATTTCATTGGTGATGAGTGCAAAATAATTATATATTTTATTCCTAAATTTATTATTGTTAGTATCTCATTTTATTTAATTTTATTTAATTAGTATAATTTTGTATTTTGCAGGTTTAATAGTGAGGATGACAGAAAAAATGCTTAAATATAAAGACTGGGCCCATTATGAGTTATTTTGGACCTCAAGACCAATCATTAAGCCCATTAAGAAAAGCCCATGAAGAAATCCACAGGTGTGAATACTATTTTCATTATTTCAAGAGGAAATTCGAAATTTAGAAGTCAATATAAGAGGATTTTCGAATTTGGCAAGTGGATTAAGGAAAGAGAAAGAAAATAAGGAAGAGAAAGAAAATAAGGAAGGTTTGATATATGTTTGGTATTTTGGTCATAAATTTCCACTCCGATGTCCGATTGCTTTGATTATTTTTGCGTTGGAAAAAACACTTCAAGAGCTACAACTTTGTAGTTTACGACTTTTCCTGATTCGGACGTTAACAAGGTCAAAACTGAGTTGCAAGATGGTACATTTGTAAAAAATAGGATTCTACACCCACTTTCCTTATACAAATTTAGCTCCTTGCCTCTTTTAAGTCATTCCATATTTAGCACAAATCAAATCCGCCCTCCATGTGTCCCTTGCTTTATTTAAATCTTTGAATCCAATCCATTCATTCCACCTCCTTTCATCTATAAATACTGTCCCTCTCCCATTGAGAAAACTGAACTTGGGCATTGAAGAAAAGGAGAGGAGAGGAAGAAGAGGAGGAGAAAGACTGTGGGATTTTTAGTCCACATTGAGTTCTAAGGTTGGTGGATTTTGATTTCTATTGTATTTTTCTTATGTCTTTATTCCAAAATTTCATTGTATTATAAGTCTTAATTCAAATTTTATTAATAAAGGAGAGGTGGAATTATTTAGAATCATGGTCGTCCAATTATTTAATTTATGTATGATGAGAGTTTGATTTTGTTTTTATTCTTTTTATAATTTTATGATTGAAATTATTTGAAGAAATTCGAGGAGAGTGGATGAAATATTTAGGATAGATAAAACTTATTTTTCTGATTCAAGGCTCTTAAATAGTGATGAAATATTTGGATTTGGAATTATAAGTTGAAATTTATCTAGACTAAGGCTTGAATTGAATTTTCTTAACATAATGGATTTTATAATTATTATAAATCAGAATTTTAATAGATGAAGAATTTGAGTGCATGATTAATAATTTAAGTGAGCTCCATATTCTAGGCCTTGATATTATTTTTAAAATGGAACATAAAGCCTCCATAATTCTTTGACCCAATTCCATTGTAAATGTACATATGTAGTTTAGGTGTTTTAAATTTTATTTTTGTTTATAAATCCAAAAACTCGTGAAATTGATGAACTAGGTTGGAAATAATTTAATTGCATCTTAATTCTTTATTTTAAATTAGATTGAGATTGTTTATATTTTTATATTAATTCCACCATCTTAATTAAAATTAGTTAAATTGTTAGATTCTATGTTTAAATCTAGAATGTTTCTAAATTAAGATTAAAATTCATAGATTAGATTAACAATTCCACGTTCATGATTTATCTCCATATTTCTCAAAGTTCTTAAAATATATAATTCAATGGTGTATTTTCATGGATATATTTTCCTAAGTTCCGATGGGTTCGACCTCGCACTTAATCGCTATACTATCTAATGGTTCGTGCGCTTGCGAGTTATAAATTTAAAATTTGCACAACAATTGGTTAAGTAGGTTGGATCCAAATAAATCAATGAGTTTAATTAGGGTTGTTAAGGATATGTTTTATTTCAAAAATAGATACCCTACGAGCTGTTTCATTTAACTCTCACCATTCTTAAAACCAAAAATAATCTACATATATAATACTAGATTTTTCTTACTTATAATTCTAAATTGTACTTCAAGGCTTTGCTTTCATCATCAAAGAAACTTGGATGTAAATTTATTAAGAAATAAAAAATTAAATATTTCAAAGACCAAACTCATAAAAAATACATTGTTAGGCATGCATGCATAGATCAACTGAAATCTAAAATTTTATATTGCATTTCATAACATTTTGTACCATTGGTATTTGAGAATCGAATTAAGAAACCTAAATTTAGATTTGGTGGAGCCCAATGTGGTGACCGAATCATAGATACCATCATTTATCAATTGAAACTAGATGGATTGATTTCAAACACTTTGAGCTTGTGATACTTTTTGAAAAAGTGCCACAAAGCAGTGTTTTAGAACTCTATCCAACCCTTGTTCGCAATTCAACTCTAGTTCAACCTTAACCTTACATGCTACAATTTATTTATTTTTTAAATCTTTTTGAAGTTCAAAATCCAAAAAATTTAACTTACATATAGTTCGAAAGTGTTGGAGGTAGTTGACCCTCAATAATCATCAAAAAGTTAAGAAACTTATTTTGTTGGACGGTAACACTATTTTATTATTTATAATTGTAAATAGTGTGAATACGACATCTTTTATGAACACAGGTGGACGTTGCTTGATTCTTTATCAATCAAACTTTAGGTTAAAACGATTTGATTAACATGTCCTTTAGAGAGGAAAGGATCTAGTAAGCTTCTAGATAATTCTTTTAAGTGTAGAAACTTGTAGGAGTTTCTAGATTTTTTCTTCACTGCTGTTGGACGATTGCCAAGTGGCACAATCTAGACTACTCATTTCCAAGTCTTGCACTATAAATAGAGGTGATGTCCTCATTTGTAAGTCACTGCTCAAAGCTGTAAATTCTCTCGAGCAATACAAGTTTTCCATTCCTAACAAGTGTGCTTGTCTTGTAGTTGCTTGAGTGAAGTTGGTTTGAGTGTAAGTGAGCAAATTTAACCTTTTAAACTTTGAAATGTCACACTAATTGCAACTCTAAGACCGTGACAAACAAGTAACACTATTTATGTCGGCAAAACATAGTATGTATTTTGATTTAAATTCATCCATGAAAAAGTCCATGTCACTGTTCATTAGATTAGCATAAGGTGGCAAAGCGAGGGGAGAGATTGGGTGAATATCATGTAGTTTTATCAGTGACATGCTGAGGTGACATGGTGGACTAAAGTATGTACCTTAGTTCCCATATTTTTTATGGTCCTAAATGAATTTATTGGTTGGTTCTCATCCCACTTTTGTTTTACAGATTTGCTGCTTTAATATGCTTAGATTTTGGTTGTACCTGGGCCATCCTTTCTCATTCTTTTAGGGTTTTTTTAATCTCATTTGCCAAAGATCTTTCATAGCAAGATTGATGGAGGAAGGAAAAAGAAGAGAAAAGAGAAAGATTCTCAATCATATGTGATTCATCATGCATACATGGGTGCACCAGAGTCCATCAACTTTAAACCCAAGACCACATTTTATTCAAGGTTTCACTTTGCCAGTCATCAGTGATTGGTCCCTGCACTACCAACCTTCACTGCTTCAAAGCTATTGTCTACCTAAAAAGATACATTTCTTGTACCTAAAGAAGATACATCTCAAGCCTCTCTCTCTCTTATTTTAGATTTAATATGAAAGTAAATGGAAGCATATTCATCTCTGATCTTAGAGCTTTTAATCAATATGATATAAGTTATTGTATTAAATACCTCCTGTGTTTTTGCTTCTCTCGTATTTTTAAGGATAATGAACCATGCACTATAAGTTTTCACCATGGTACAACACCTTTAATTCAACCACTTAATATTAATATTAGGGTTCTTAAGTTTAACAATAAAAAAAAAAGAATATAATTAATCAGTAAATATTAATAGAATATGACAAAATGAGATTCTTAAGCCTCCATTACAGAAAAGTTCCATCTAGAATTTTTTTTTAAAAAAAACCATGAATAAAAGAACGTTGCTAGATTGCCATATTCCTGACCATGTTCTCATAATAATTCTTTTTTAAAAAAATAAGAGTATCGGATATTTTAAAGGCACTTGTCAACCACCACAAACAAAACCCCTCACCACCAAACTTGCCACAATTAAGCATACAAGCATAAATGGGTACCAATGCATATCTTGCATTTGTCATATATTTTTTAATTAATTACTCACATGATTGACTATCTAGAACTGCATGAATACACTACAATGGACTTATAGAAACCTTAATTTTTTTATGAAAAAAAAAAAAGATTTGATTGATAAAAGTCCAAAATTAATTTTGTTTTTTAACTCCTTCAACTGCTAAAATAATCAATTTATCCATAAATTAGTCTATTTAGATAGTAAATAATAGGTGACAGTATAAATTCTCTACTGCTAAAGGAGTAGAGGATCCGGATTTTTTTTAGGTTAAAATTTTACTTATTACTCTCTGTCCCAAAATACTTGTCCTATATGATTTAGAATTACTTATCCAATTCATGTATTTTTCAACTCTAAATCACATTCTAATGTGATGAAAAGATGACATTCTTTTATAAAATTTGACTTGTCCAAATAATAAAATACCAATATCTAAAAAAAGGTAGAGAGTATTAGAGCTCTGAAGAAGAAGAAAAAAACTAGGAAAGAAATAGAGACAAGGAAATAATCCTTACCAAGCATCTTGAAAGCTAAATGCCCTGGCAAATTGATGGTATGAGGGAATAACCTCTGAATTTTTACTTGGATTTTGTTCTTAGTAGCAGAATTGAGCAATTTGGTCCTTAAAGGTTGGATGATTGGATCAAGTAACCCTAGAGAAGGAGAAGGACCACATCCACAAGAAAGCGAAGCAAGTGGATCCAGTGGGAGATTGCCAAATGTGTCAAAAGCTTAAAGGTGCACGACAGGAACCGGTTCAAGTTGTTTTCACGCAATAGATGATGAAACTGGGGAACTCTTCAAGGAATATCTGGGGCATATACGGTGTTTATGATAATATGAGAAATTTGTCATTTATCTATTTTTCATTGTGAAAATGTACATTGATGTTATTTGTTATAAAAAATTTAATATTTTTATTATTTTTCTAACTCATTTTATGCCTTTGGGACATCCCTTCATGGACAAATTGAATAAGCAGTTCTTTATTAACTTGCATGGGTTAATTTGCATCTTTGAAATATTAAGATATTGAAATTAGGGGACAAAATCTCAGCGTCGGCCATACACTATTTATATCGGCTAATATCGCCGATATGAATAAATATCAAAAAAAAAAAAATTGAATATCGGTATGGGCCCATGCGATATCTCTGTCGATATTGAATACATATCGACCTATATTTGAGTTTCCAGATTTTTTTCAAAAAACAGGGTTTTTTTATTTTTTAATTCAAAAAATAAAATAAAAAACTGATATTTTTAAAAAAAAAGAGGAGAGAGAATGATTTCGGCTGATATCTGATATCATCAAATCCCGGTATTTTTACCCCCGATTGAAATCTCATTTTTTTGAAATTTTTTAGATAAGAATAGACTACAATCGAGCATGAAATTCTCTACCGGGAAAGACACTAGATGAAGAGATCTTCTCATACTGGGTAGACCCTCTCATTTCCACAAAGCGAATCTCCCCTTGAGCAATGGTTAGTCTCTTCATGTTCAATTTTTTCGTGTCACTCTTCATAGAATTACTCCTCATAGACTAAATCAGTATGGATTGAGAGGTTTACACATACTTATGAGGTGAGAATGTCTATCTTAAAAAAAAAAAAAAAATCAGTCTTTCTCTTTCAATAATAGTCAAACAGCAATATCATCTTAATATATTTGCTCTTAATCTTCCAAAAGAATTTCATTTTCAGAATCTCTTCATTGTCAAACGTACTATCGATTTTCTTACTAAAAATAATAAAGAGAGAGAGAGAGAGAAAAGGATGTAGCTCAAGACTGCCAAATGGCAAAATATTTGGAGTTTCTGAGTTGCAGTATGCAAAATTCAGGTGTTAGGCCGAGTTATGTCCCAATATATCTTAAGAATAAGGAAGAACAATTTTGAAGAATGTAATTATACTAAAATTCTTGAGTTCAAAAAAAAAAAAGACTTGAGACAATGTAGGGGCTATCTGGGCATCTGGCAAATTTATTATCAATGTCCAACTACTAGTGGCCCTCAGGCAGCAATTGAAATTTTTCCAAAAAAAAATTGAAATAATTTTCTATTCTAAAAAAGAAACTAATCAAAATTAAGTCCAAAGATATGCATATATGATCATTAAATTAATAATTGGATGAGAAATACTTTATAAAAAACAAATTTCAATCTTTCTCTCAAATAAAACAAAATGGAGAATATTTTCAATTGGATCAGAACTTGATTATATTTAATCCCCTCATTATCCTACCACGTCAAAGATAAACAATCATTTCACTTCTAAAAACACAAGTGTGAAGTGTGAACGAAGATGTTATTATGATTATTTGGCATAAGCGAAAAAGTATTTATATACAATAAAATGTTCATCTGTACTTATGACACTGGTGTCAAAAGATGCACTGCTATGTAGATCAATCAATTAGTATTTTTTAAATTTGTGATTTCCAACATAATATCATCCGCTTTGGGTCCATATATGAGCTCGTACGATTTTGCTTTGGTCCAGCCTACCAGACCAAATCCAAAAGGCCTCATGTTGCTTGAGAGACTACCCCCTCTTAATAACACCATCCCAACTCACCTCATGGGCGATTTGAGACTTTTTCCACACTCCTATGTAGGTGAGTGTACAATTCACCCCCTTTAAGACCAGAGTCATCTCCAGCTCTGTCACATCACTACGACAGAGGGTCCACATAAGCAGGCAACGTCACACAAGTAGAGAGCCTACACAGTCCAAGTGTTGAACTATGATTTGATACCACTTGTGACGACCCGACCCCCAACACGATATTGTCCGCTTTCCATACATGGACCTGCACGATTTTACTTTGGGCCCAGCCCACCAGACCAAGTCCAAAAGGTCTCATATTGGTTGAGGGGTTGCCCCCTCTTAATAACACTACCGCCCCCACCTCATGGGTTATGTGGGACTTTTGCCACACCTCCATGTAAGTGAGGTGTTACAAAACTCTTCAAAATTTAAACATTTTAAATTATTATTTATATCTAAACTTATAAGCTTCATAAAATAGAACTTGGTTAACCCACCAAGATAATCTTTTTAAGTTTAAGTCTTGACAAATCCTTTATTATCATAATACAAGAGAGAAAGAGACATGGAAATGATTCAGACAATAGATTTGATGTAGATTTTGAAGCTTCTAGTTGATATGATCTTATTGAGGCTTTATATTCTCTTACTATCAGCCACTGATAAACAATGCGACTGATACATTACGTATCGATTGTAACATCGTGGAAAAATCTCAGCTGCAATACATTTGTCGGACACGTATCGATTGTAACATCGTGGAAAAATCTCAGCTGCAATACATTTGTCGGACGAGTGTATATCAGCGCCCTATATCAATGCAATGCATTTTTTACCCAACTATAAGCACACAAGAAAGAGATAAAATTTACCCAAATTGTTTGATTTTTTAGGTTTTGAATGAAAATTCCATGTGTGATATTTTCTATGATGAGAGCATTTGACAAGGATTTAATTTGACCAATGACCAATACGTACACAAGAAGAGATTAAATTTACCCAAATTGTTCGATTTTTTAAGGTTTTGAATGAAAATTCCTTTGATGTGGTGTGTGATATTTTCTATGATGAGAGCATTTGACAAGGTTTAAATTGACCAATGACCAACGCAAACTTCATTTTCAATCTCCATCTTATCAATACTGAAAAAGAAAAAGAACATCACATATTTCTTATCATAGACACAAAGTGTTTGTCCATGGACCCCAGCAAATGGCCATGGAATGAAAAAGATTCAAAAAAAAAAAAAAGACTTGGTAACATTTTGCAAAGATCCTACGGTGCCAAAAGAATATCCCTCTCACTGCCCATCGTCCATTAGGCCATAACATTCATTCACATGTTCAAATATGAAGGTCAATTGGGGTTTATTTGCATGTCCATAAGATTTGTAAATGGCTGAAGAGCTTCACTTAAGTATTAGACTTGGTCAAATGAATTCAACTTATTTTTATCAATTGGAGAGTTATTTCATAAGTATTCATGAAGAGATCTAAATCATTATATGAGTATTTAAATATATGGAAAAAGAGTTTGTGAAAGATTCTTATTGATGAAGATTGCAAATTTAACAAGAAGTTCTCTCTGTTCATTTTTCATATTTGTTCTTCTTTCACCTATAAAGATTTTTCTCTTAAAAAACCTTATATTCCTAGATTTTCAGGCATTTCCCATGCAAGTCTCTTGCACGTCTGATTGTTATATCCAGTCCTCCATGTAAGCCATCTCTCTTATTTGAACCCTATAAAGTATAAACCCATCGGATACCAAGAGCCTTAGAGTGGAAAGGTCTCTCATTTGTAGTTTTTCCTTGTCAATCTCTAAGGACCTTCCCTAATTTCCTCCCAAATCCCTGATTGTATCTTGATTCCAAACCATCAGTGGAAAACTAAAACAGTAAATCCGATCAACAAATCAGATTTGGGTTTCTTCTCTGCAACAAATCAGAACCCAAATTGGGTCTCTGTTTTTTTTTTTTTTCATCAATGATCCAACCTGTATCGAAACTCAAACTATTAATACCAATTGTCATGCGAAAAAATCCAATTTTAACAAATTCAGCAAAAGCAATTAAACCATACAAACAATCAATCCACAAAGATCGATACGATTTTAACGTTGTTTTGCCAAAATTTACATCAACGAACAGAAGAAATTCCAATAATATCAAAGTTACAAATTTCTCTCTCAATTACAAACCCAAACCAAATTCTATTCAATCAACCCTCTCTTCTCTCACACATACAAATGGAAATTCCCAAATTTTCTCTTCTAAATTTCTCTCAAAAAACACCCAGACAGCCCACTCACAAGAGAGACCTCTTCTTTTTCACCAGTTCCCTCACACGGGAAAAGAGGAAACTTCCTGAATAAACTTCGAAAATCAAGGGATGATTTCCGCTACTCCTAAATCAAGCTTAACTCTAACAAGCTATAACTAATAGGATATGAGCATGTAGAAAAAATGTATACAAGCTATTGAGTATTGTGCCATAAAAAAAGTTCAATATTGTCTAAAAGAATGATTTTATAAAATAGTTATTAAATTTGCATTGCTCTATAAAACAAAGTGTTAGCAACGAAGAAAAGCTGAATAGATAAAGTCAAGATGAGAGAGATACATATGCAACATTGGATGAGTGAATTAACCCTAAAGATAGAATTAGAAATGAGCGTATTGGAGATAATTTAATAATAGAAGACCATATATAACTCATGTATGTAGAGTTGAGGGACCACAGATCGAAGACACTAAAAGAGAGACTGACCATTAAAACCTTAGAGATAGGGCTGAAATCGGGCCGGGTCAGGTCGGGTTTTTTAAAGTCCAATCCGACCCGAGTTACTAATATATGGAACCTGATCCGACACGATCCGAACTTTTGACCCAGACGTCTTGATTCGACCTGAACCTAATTTTAACCCAAACTCAATCCGAACCCGACCCGACCTGCGTTTTGAACCTACTTTATCCTACTTTTTATTAGGTTGGGTCGGGTTAACTTAAACATCTCTCAACCCAACCCGACCCGAATTCAATACTGATTTCTGACTGCTCAACCCGACCCGACCTGTTGACCCAACCCGCATGATTTTATGTTCGGGTCATGCAGGTTCGGGCCAAAACCTGACCCGAGTTTCACCCCTACTTAGAGAGAAGGGATATAGAAAATATTAAATTGTAGAGACTAATAATATAGTTTGTGATATGATCAATTAGCGAAAAATAACTCTTTAACCCAACTCCAGATAAATGAGACTATGACTATGGTTGACAATGATTTAACATTTCTGTGATATTAAAGTATAATATGAAATAAAATCATTTGAATACTGAGTCTTTAATTTGATTTTTCTCGAGTCCACCAAACCAAAGCAGCTAGAAAAAATTATCCGCTTGATGGATGGCAGCAAATGATCAATTGTATGTTTAGGAAAGAAGATTGAGAAAGGGAAATGGTATTGAGATTTGAAAAGATATATACAATGAAATGCTTTTATTTTTTCTTTAGACGTGAGTCATGTCATCTAAAGAGAAGAGTGAGTGCAAAAGGGGGTTTGGTCGGTCAGTGCGTGCAGCCAAGAAAACAAAGTCCATTTCACTTTTTTTATTTTTTTCATTTCATTTGGCCAACTCCAAATGCAACGTTGGTAGTAATGAGTTTCGTACGCTTTAAGTGAAGGTTGGGAGGTTGGGAGTCTTTCCTTTTGTTGGTAAAAGTTGCAATATGTTCCCATAAAAGCAACAAGTTAGTGGCATCCACCTTTCCTTTTCCGACTTTGAGGAGATCTCTCAAAAGCCAGAGTATTTAAGTTTGCTTGAATTATTCCACGGACAACGGTTCAAACAGAATTAAATAAAGGGAATTATCTTAAAAAAAATGGGTGATCATCCTAACAAAGGAATACTCTTTTAGTAGATATGAATTTTTCAGATTTTTCATTTTACCCCTATCCGCACAAATCGGCTCACTTTTTCAGTGAATCGGTTCACTGAAAAGTGAACCAATTTATGTGTAAGATTCGATCGGTGCACCAATTTGACTCTCAAGAAATCAGTGCACCTATTTCTAAATGATCCGGTCGGCACCTGTCTAGTGCACTGATAAGTGATTCACTATAAAGTGAACCGATTTTTGGAAAGTGAACCGATTTCTGAGGATGGATAAGGGGTAAAATGGGAAGTTCACTAAAATTCGTGCCTCCTAAAAGATAACGCCCATGTTAGGATGCCCACCCTAAAAAAATTATTGGACATATAATTAGATGAGATTAGTAAAAGAACACATGAATAGGGTGTAATACCATGACCCAGATTAAGCGTAGTTTAGGTTAATAATCTTGCTTAGACCGGTTAATCTCGAAGATTACGGTTAGGGCTTTGTGAGAAGCCCAAGTGTGGCCCAATCGGAGCTCGAAAGCTCAGTGATCCAGCTCGTCCAGCTGGAGAGGCAAAATGGTAATTTACCGCTATTATTATTATTTTTTATAAATTGTGTTATTATGTGATTATTATTAGATGATATTATTCTCCTTAGTCAAGGAATTGTATTTCTGATTTAAAATAATTTTATTTTCAGAAAATAGTATTTAAAACCTCCCGTCAAAACTCCGAAAGGGAGTAATAAATATTTTTAAATGATTTTAGAGATGAAATAAATTTTGAAACAAGTAAGTATGTTAGACCATTTTAGTATGGTTTAGTCTATTCTTTCAAACCCCTAAAATGAGGTTTTTAAATTTTTTTATTTAACACAAGTTAAAACATGTAAATAGTGTTAAATTGTGATTTTTATTTAAATCAATTGCTTTTGGTAAGTTTTAAATCCTCAAATTTTTATGGTGATTAGAGTTTTTAAAACCCAACTTATCTGTAAGGTTGGATTAAATTTGTGAGTTTTTAAAATCATGTTTTTAGTTAAAAATTGGCTTTTTATCAAAACAGGGACTTATTCGCAAAACCAAATACCTTGAAGGACTTATTTGCAACCAGCCCAAACAGTATGGTTACTGTTTCGAACGTAAGCCGCAGCTGCATGCAACAGCTTGCAGTGGCCATTCGGCCACCATCCATGGGCAAATCTCTATAAAATGGCCCTCTGTCTCGCTTCAAACTCCCACAAAAATCTCTCTCTTCTTTCTCAATCCCTCTCTGTGAAACCAACCAGCCGATCCTTGCCTCTGTTCTTCCCAGTTTCAATTACCGTAGCTTAAGAAGGAAGTTTTTCAAAAGATCAGATTTTCAGCCCAGGAACTCTGGTGAAGGTAACCAATGTATTCCTCTTTCAATTCCAATCGGTTTAGAATCGAGAAATACTGATTTTGGCTAAGATTTGAGTGTGTAAAACAATTTTAAAGTTTAAGGAAAAACCCGATTTTCTTTATATCAGTGTATGTTTCATTTTAAAATCTACTGGCCTGCTAAGTTTTAAAACTCCTGATCACTCCCTATGGAAAAAGAACTCCTCGAGGAGTCCATCGGACCGGCTAGATGTGGAAACTGAATCCGGAAAACCCACTGTTTCCGGATTCATATTTCACACAGGGACTGCCCTTCACTATCTGTTGTTGCAGACAGTGGAGGAAGACGACTCTCGGATGGTCCGAGAGTCGATCTTCGGACGGTCTGAGGGTTACACCCTTCGAATGGTCCGAGGGTCACACCCTTCGGACGGTCCGAGCTTCACCCGAAGCCCCGAAGTGCCCGAGGCTAGCCAGACTCGCTCGGATGTGCTGAATCGAGTTTGGAAGAACCGAACCCTACTCGGACGATCCGAGCCTTACTCGGCATGTTCCGCGACACCAGACCCACCGAGACCCATTTTTCGATTTCTTTCGGTTCGGAAGGACCTTCGGACGATTCGAAACCTGTTTTTCGGACGATCTGAAGCCAGACCCACAGTCCGAGGTCAGTAACTAGTTTAGGCAGTGGTTCTGATGATCCGAAACCACAGTACCTGGTTCCGAGGGACTCAGTGTTTAAGTGTAAAACTCTTGATTGTTTGATGCTGCTTGTGATATTATACCCCATTGATAAATTAAAAATGTGTATTAACCCTCTTCTCTTATTACTTTAGTGTATCTACTATTGTCTTCACTTCCAGGCCAACGCTATATTTGTCGAGCACTGAGTGACCTCGAGGCCTTACTTAAAATGTCAGATCTGGTCCTATCCAGAAGACAACCGATAAGTGACCTGAGAATCTAGACCTAACTCAATAAGTCAATCTGATCATGCCCAGAAGACAATATGAGTTTTAGACTGAGCACCTTACTACTACTCTGTTGTGGATTATTGTAACTTAAAATTGTTAGAAACCAAGTAGGAGACTCAATTCCATTTACCTTCGATATTTTTTGGAAAATAAGTATGATTTCGAAAATACTACTTGCGTGTATGTATTTGATGCTATGTATGTTGACCTATTAATAATTGTGCACTTGTTTGCTTGTTTGAACAGAGACTGAGATACCACACATTTACGGTGAGGGAACTTAACTTTGCAATAGGTGTAAACAAGTTTTTATTATGAGATGAGTCTTGAGCAATGAGTGGTTTCAGATTTGATGAACCCACCCATGTGCCTAGATATAATGCACTGTTGTAAGAAGTGCTATGTTAATTGTGAAATGTTTACGATGTTGATTATACGAGATATGTAATACTGCTTTTACGTGCCCTTGACTATTGAACCAATATCGGCCATGTGTGTGAGATGGTTTGCATCTACTAGACCTTGGGTGTCAATAGTTGCTGATTTAAGGATGTCAGTATCGGCTATGTGACAACTGGAGATGTACTTGTAATGATGTATTTTGACCGTGTCGGGACTTAATACGATGGTCTCAGCGTAGTATGAAGGCGTTACGTTGGATGACAATAGTATTGGAAAAGATGATGAAATGTGAAATGATGAAAAGATTATACTTGAATTTGTTATCAAGCATGAGACATTATATTGCAACTGTTGATTATTTGCTAACCTGTTGTTTACTTAAAACTGTACTATTATATTTCCTTCACTGGGTTAATTAACTCACCCCACTCACCTTTCAGGAGGAGAACCCTTTATTTAAAGCTTAGAGTGGATAAGCTGAAACGTTGCTTTGGGATTCTCACTGAGGAGAATACCCTTGTCTTTGCTTTCTGGTTCTTAAAATCATTTGTCTTTGTAAAGTACCGGGTGTGATACTTAGTTTGTTTGAATGTGATGTATTAAGACTACCATGTATCCGAAGTTACTCTGATGATAATTTAATGATAATTCAGTGTTGGAATTATGTGTGCATGTTGTATTATTGATTGTGTTTCTGTTGACAGGCTTGGTATATGTTTGAGTCCACATTGTGGGATCATGTGTGACCTTTGGGCCTAACCATTAATCGACCCAGTTAGAATTCTTGAGTGTCGTCTTAGGCAAAAAAAAAAAAAACAGTCGCGTTCCGGGCCCACCTTTCGGATCGGGGCATGACATAGGGTATAAAAATTTAATTATTTATACTTATTTTATAAATAAAAGATATTTTATAGGGTGAGATGCCTGGACACTTCTGAACTTCAAAAAATAAAAGATATTTTACAAATTATATTTTAAGGTATTTTAAAATGTTATATTTTATGTCTCCATAAAAATAGACTGCAATATTTGAATCTGGTGCTTAGCGTCTCATTTGTATTTAGATAGAGGACATTTTAATTAGACTAGTCCTTAAGCTTCCAATCCCACACAGATCGAGTAAACAACTACGAAAAGTGGTCCAGAAGGATATTGAGCGTGAATCAAATTCAATACCTCACTTCATGAGGAGAGCTTTTTGACCATCAAACCAACCCCCTCTTGAATTAAATTTAATCATCTATTTCTATGAGCTATGGTAAATGATCATCTTTACCATTGAATTTAGTACTTAAAATGGATGAAATGTATTTTATTTCAACTTAGTTAGTGGGTTTCAAATACTATATATTCTCTTTAAGACAATTTTTTTTTGAGAAAAGAAATTATCTTACGACAATTGATTCTTCATTAATTGGATAACCATTTTTTTTTTTTTAAAGAGTTAACATTTAAAGTCTTACCCTCTCAAACTTTGACATCGGTTATCACTTTGTAAGTTGAATTCCACTCCAATTAACATTTGCCATTAGATTAAACTCAAAATTTATGCACCAGTAAATATTTGTAGCTTCTAAAAGTTACCCATTGGTTTATTCAAATTGATTTTATGTGTATTTATAATTAGTTCACATTGCTCCATCTTGATGGTCCATTTATACTTTTTATTTTTATATTTTATTGCAGTAGTGACACTTTTTTTTTTTAATTTACGTGTGGAAAACCGTAGGATACTCAACGTAAAATCCCCACGGATGAGCTCACTACCCCTACGGCACACCAAGGTTAGGCAACGGTTTGACAACAATCAAGATAGTATGTTTGTTATTAAATTTGTTGAATTTGAAATATTTAATTTATATTTTTATATTAATATCTACTAATAAAAAAATTGTGCAAAAATTGATGGAAAGAAAGTATTATTTGATATTAATTTTTCTTACGTGAATGTGTTCTTCTTGCTAGTTATAAATACATATAATATAGCATAAAGTCAAGTTGTACAATTTTCTAATTTAATAAGAACAATAATATAAAATCCTAACAAATAACAAATATCGGAACAAAAAGTATTTAGTTGATATTGATAAAAGGGGAGAAATAAGTGAAGTGACTGCATATTCTAAGGATTGGACCATGTTAGGAACCAAAGTCCAACCAAATCGAATCATATACTTTACTTCAAGTTTTAAAATTCTGATAGGAGTATTGCATAGGATTGTATAAACAATATGTATGTGGATTTTTTCCTCCAATTAATTAGTTTAATAATATAATTATGATCCTTAACAATTTAATTACTAGAAACTATTAATTTAAAAAATATTTTTTTTTGTAACGTCCCGACTCTTCTAATATTGTTCATTTTGGGCCACCTAACCCGTATAGCTTTGTATTTAGGCCCAATTCGCCTTTAGGCCCAAAAGACCTCTTACTGGAAGAGGATGCTCTCCCTCAATATATCTCCTCCCCACATACCAAGGGTTAAATCTCGGTTGATTTCTCTCTTTTTTTTTCAAAAAAAAAAAAAAATCGGTTGTGGGCCTGGGCCAATATCTCGGCCGATATTTATATATTATATTTTTTATAAAACAACCTTTTATATTTTTTTAAATGATTTTTTTTAAAAAAAAGCCACCGAGATTTCCAATTTTTTTTTGAAGAGAGAGAAAGAATTCGCCTGAGATTTCGGTTGATATGAAAATTCAGTAAAAATTTCAGTCCGACTGAATTTTCAACCCCTGCCAAATACCCTCGAGTCCCACATAGCCCAAGTGGGCTGTGAGCAGGGGTGTCACAATCAACCCCCTAAGGCCACACAATCAACCCCCTGAGGCCCCGAGCCATCCTCGATTCTGCTACAACACAAGGACCCGCACAGGCAGAGGAGTGAACCTACTCTGATACTATTTATAACGACTCGACTCCTCCAACAAAATATTGTCCACTTTGGGTCCATCTGACCTATACAATTTTGCATTTCGGCTTAACTCACCTCTAGGCCCAAAAGACCTTTTGCTGAAAGAGGAGACTCTCCCCTTATATATCTATCTCCGTATCCCCTAGAGTCCCACATCAGCCAAATAGACTTTGGGCACAATTTTACATAGTTAAAATAATATAATTTTTTAAGTGCATATCCATACAATCTTCTTCTTGTCCATTAAACTTATGGTCCTTTTTTCATGGTAAATGGACATTCTTAAAGGAAGTCCGCAGGGAGAGTTTCTCATATCGCGGTTTAAAAATGGTTCGCAATTGAAAAAGAAAGAAGAGGGAGAAGTTTAAATTTTTTGAGCATAACATTATTATTAAAAATAAGGCCATTGCCAATAATGCTACTTAGCTACCAACTTTTCAATAGTATTTTTATTAAAAAATTAATTTAAACCACTTAAAACTTAAATAGCTTACAAAATATAAAACTATAGAAGCAATTCAACTTTCAAATTTTATATATAATGATGATATTTAAGTTAAAATGGACTCCATTGTCGTCATTATTTAAAATTTATACATTTTATTTTAATTAGTATGAATTTGTAATATAATTAGTAAAGACTCATAGATAGTTGCAATCTAGAGATCGTGAATTTAAGTTCTATACGCATTAGATAGGGAGTCGATCTATACAAATAATTTGTTAATTCTAAATATGAATGACAACTTTAGATTGATAAAATTAAATACTTTCGACGATGATGATAATAGGTTTTTATTTTGGTTGATTGAAATTTGTATTCTTCTAAGTCAATTAAATGATTGAATCTGATTAATTTTTCAAAAGTCTAATTATCTATTTTAATTGATTGATTATATTCATCTAATTAATATATGAAATTTCTAATAACCTATTTTGATTGAATAATTAGAATCATTTCATTAATTCTAAAATTTGAATGATACATGGACATTAAAAAAACTTATTATTAATTAATACTTTACTACTGTAATTATTATTTTAAACTTCTAGTTTTAATAAATACATTTTTTTGCAACATGGATATGTTCATCTTACTTTGAAGGTGAGACTAATCTCCTGTTCAATTGACTTAACAAGAGTCAACGGAGAACCATCCATTTCATATTATTTAAATTAAAAAAAAAATCAAAGAAATGTGCCAGGTTCGCTTAAAAAAAAGGAAAAAGAAAGACAAAGAAATGTGCCAGGTGTAGCTCTGAAAATCTTCCGTCGCAGTCGTTTTAGATAATCTCCCGTCCTTCCATGACACCACTCAATTGTCCCAACCGAAAGCAGAGCGAGAGACGGCCAGTGACAGACAGCGGAAAGGGCAGACAGAGGATATTCTCTTACATCTCAGTGCAGAGGCAAAATCACAGGAACTAGGGTTTCCGTAATTTCTAGGTTAGCGTTTTTCAAATCCTACCCTCAAATTGAATCACCAGATCGTATCTATAAGCCATCCATCTCCCGTTCAAGAACCCTTCAGATTCCGCCTTTGAATCTTCTTCCTTTATTAATTTTTTTTTTTGGACTCGAATCTACTACGTTTATACAGTTGCACAAATGACCGTTTACTGACGCTCCTCGAGCTGAAATTACTTCGGATTTTTTGATTTTAGAGCTCTATCTTTCAAATGGATTTTGATTGGGAGTAGAACCGCAAAAACTTTGAGATTTATTTGATCCGACAATGCGGGGCTTCAGAGCGAAATGCAGAGTACTGTCTCTGGTTTTAATTTCGATATGTATAGGTCTTGCTGCTCTATATGATTTGCTAAAACCAGCTCCCAGCGGTTGCATCATGACGTACATGTATCCCACGTATGTGCCGATTTCAACTCCGCCAAATGTTTCGACGGATAAATATGGTCTTCTTGTATCATGAGGGTGGAAAAATTGATTTCAAGGATCATCTTAAGAAGCTGAGTGGTGTTCCCGTGCTTTTTATTCCGGGCAATGGTGGCAGCTACAAACAGGCAAGGATCTGTATATCAATTACCTTCCTTGGTATTTATTTTACTTGGCTTTTCTTTGTTGAATGTCATTGTGTACCTGTTGTGGGTCTGCATGTTTACAAGTTACATTTGCCAATCTGAGAATTTTGAACAGGAGGTAAAGGGTACATGCATAGTCTAGTCTAATATTTCATATTGATCCCAGATAAAGTGATTTATAAGTAGGGTCGTTGTGTTACATCTGGTTTATGGCGTTTGCATGTTGTGGAACTGTCAAATTATGCAGAGCATTTCTATTCTGCTTCAAACCAAGAGTTTCACATGCATTTCAACTTCACCCAATGCCATGGTTGTGAGTGAAGAAAAGAAATCCTTTTTCTGTGGGACCTTTTTTGCGAATGGAACTGAGTCATGTTTGCTGAATCAGACCAAGTCCAGTTACTTCATGTAAGTAAGCAGTAAAGATCATTAGAAAGTATGTAGAAGTAAAGATGGACAAACGCATTTGATAAAAAACAATTTGAAGATCAGGAAGTTTTTACTGTTTATTTGTAATTGATGCACTTGAAAGTGATTGCAAGCAACAATCAACGCAATATTTCAATTTTCAATTGTTAGTTTAGTATCTGGATTTGTTGGTAATGTGTAAACTGGACTTTGAAGGTTTCATAACTTCAGACTTTTGGTCAAATGGGAAAGAGATGATGAAGGATCCTTGTTGAAGGAAGGAAAATGAGTACCTTGGTGGCTGGGCTATGTTCCAAAGGGCATAAAGGAACTCTGTAGTCCAATTAGGAATATCTTTTTCTCACGTTCAAAGGATCTTGAATGAAATGGAGATCTTATGGCAAAGAAAGGGGTGGATTGACAACATATGATTAAGGCTCTTTTATTGGTTTATATCTTTTTATTTATTTAGTTATTGTTCGCTGGGGAAGGGATCCGGTGAAATAGCAGGCTGAACTTCTACATGCTTTTGGATCTTATATGTAGGAGAATACCAACTGAACCTTCGTACAAGAAAATAAAGATAAATTACCAAACTGCACATGAGAATAGCACATAGCAGATTTTCAGAATAGATCATTTGTGGAGGAACCACATAACAAAGCCTGTACTTTGTCTTCAAGCTGCCGAGGGTGTTAATCGCCTCCGTAGGTGCTGCCGATTTGCTGTACAACTTTGGATTTTTTTTTCCCTTAACATAAGCTTGGTATACCAGTCTCGTGGAATTTCAGGTTTTGTGGTTCAGTTGTGGGGTCTTTCTCAGTGTGTCACCATATGGAGACTTGTTCTCTTTGCTATGTTTGGTCTGTGGGAGAAAGGAAAAATGAATCTTCAAACACTCCTCTAGAGTTGCAGATCAGGTTGTAGACCTAGCCAACATCTGAATTGAGTGATGGGCTGTTAACTCTATGGAATTCCAAGGGATCTCCATGGATGATTTATCTCCATGTTGGAGATAGGTGGTTGGGATGAATTACAACCTAGGGTACTCTCATCTCTGGATACTTGTTTCTCCTTGTATCTTCCTTTGCTTTGTAGACCTTAGAGGGCCTCGTTTGGTTTTGTTGTCTAGGATAGGATTCTCAACAATGGCTCTGTCATACTGTTAGTTTGCATTTCCTTTCTTTGATTTGAAGAAATGCTATGGTTGGATATTGTTGTCTGTCTGATTCATATCACTTGTGTACATGCGCTTGTGCGCATGCTTATGTGTACGTATGTAGATTTCCCTTAAGAATAGGGATGCTTGTTGCTCACATGCAGCCATAGCCAAAAGGTCTCACATGGCCCTTATTGTGCATCCCTTCCAAATGGGCTCACTGTGGCCCCAATCACACCCTTTCTCCCCTCAAACAGATTTCCATCTTGTGAATTAGATTTTTACCCAATTTTATCCCAATTGAAGGAGAAGCAAATATAGGACTCATAAACAAAATATCAGAAACAAAAGTAAAATTGGCTTTGAATAAGATGAAGAAAATAGAGCTCTAGGATTGGCTGATATCCCTATAGAAGTTGGGTGTCATTGCATGAAAATGGGATTAGATGGTTAACTAGATTGTTTAACGAAATAATGGATTCGAAAAGAACACTTGAAGAATGGTGTAAAAGTACGATGGTCCCATTTTAATTCAAAATTGTGACAACTATAGAGCTATTAAACTTATGAGCCATACGATGAAATTATGGGGGAGAATAATTGAACAAAGGCTAAGACAAGAATCTAGTGTTGCTCATAATCAATTAGTGCTTATGCGAAGTAGGTTAATAACGAAAGCAATTTTCATTTTAAGATAACTTATGGGAAGTTTAGGGAGAAAAGGAAAACAATATACATGACTTTCATAGACTTAGGAGAGGCCTATGATAGGATGCCAAGACATTTAATTTGGCAAGCTTTGAAGAAGAATTGCACTCCTAATAAGTATGTTGATCTTATACAAGATATGTATAAACATGCGACAACTGGTGTTGGGATGATATGTGGTAAGACTGGGAAGTTCCCAGTCGGAGTTGGATTTCATCCAGGATCAACTTTAAGCCCATATTTATTTATATTAGTTATAGATTACCTAACAATAGATATACAAGATGTGGTGTTGTTTGTAGATGGTGTAGTTTTAATCAACGAAACAAAAAATTAAATGAATGAGAATTTTGAATTATGGAGGAAAGCTTTGGAGATGAATGGATTAACAATTAGTAGAACAAAGACAATACATGGAGTGTAACTTTCGTTGTTTAGGGAGCATAGAAGAACCTACAAAAATTGGACACTTGGTATCTTATTGTGATAAATTTTGATACTTATGTGCAGCTCTCGAACCAAATGGAGGAATAAATCTGGATATAACTAATAGGATGGGTGTAGAATGGGCCAAGAGTAGCCAAGCTCGTGATAAAAGAGTACCTGCAGATTAAAGGGGATCTTTTGTAAAACAACCATTAGGTAGGCTATGCTGTATGGAGCTGAGTGTTGGGTATTAGAAAAAAAAACAGGTAGACATAATAGTGACGTAGCGTTGTACCCTGTAGCACAACCTGTAAAGGCTCATGGTTGTGGCCTAGAGGTTGTGGATTCAAGCTCCATGGGCGTCAAATAAACAGTGGGCCCATGAAAATAATTTGCCAAATCCAAATGTGAATGCCAACCCCAGATTGATAGGATAATGGCTTAAATGATGATGATGATAAGGTAATGGTGCCATGAATGCTTATGTTAGGATGGATGAATAGTGAAATTAAAGATAGAATTAGAATGAATACCTTATAGATACCTTTAGAGTAATCCCAATAAATGAGAAAATGAGGAAAATTGCTGAAAGTGGTTTGGACATGTGCATAGGAGACTAGAAGTGACCCTTGTTGGGAAAGCTGAAACGATACAAATAGAAGGAACAAGAAGAAGAGGTAGACCTTTAAAGGCTTGGTTGTTGGGTAAAGAAAGATAGGTTATATTGTAGCGTAATGGAGGGGATGGCTTTTTATAGAATAGAATGGAAGTGAAGAACTCAAAAAGCTGATCATAGATAGATGGTATAAGTGGCTTTGATGATGATGATCCCATTTTAGCCCAATTTGAGTTGCGCCCACTATTGGATTAATGTGGTGTCCATTGACCCTTGGGACCTTAAAATGCATGGCTTTACTTACCTGATTAAGGTATTTTTGATAGGCACCATATTCAAGCAAGAACCTTTTGAACCAACCCCACATGACCTTGGCGGGCCTCACATTGGGTGCACAAATAAGGGTGCATAAGGGAAATACCAATGGCCGAGATGGCTTGGCAAAATGGGGCCCTACATGGTTTTGTTTACACCCTTTCCTTTCTCACACCCACCTTCCTCCTTTTGAATTGGATCCTTAGCCAATTTGACCCCATTTTGAGTTACACTCACCAATGGATTGAACTCATCCACATGACACCATTAATCTTTGGGGATTTTCCAAAAACATGGCTTTGTCAGTCCAACCAAGCTAATTTTTGACATGTCTGATGTGCAAGCATAGATCTATCCAATGAATCCATCCTTATGATCCCATGAGGGCCCCACATAGGGGTGTATATTAGTGGCTGCATGTAAGTGGACATAAGGGATTTATATTATGTGGATTAATCTTTATTCACTACTTTATAGTAGTTGTTCATACTCTTTAATTTATTTGAGAAAAAATGGGGTAATTTGCAAATACCATGTTATAATTTGCCTCAATAGCAAAAGCTACCTCTACGCTTTCAAATGTACCCCATATTTTGTCCTTGCAAACACCCTGCTTCTCAAAATGTTAAATATCCAAAATACCCTTTATTAATCAAAGAGTTGCATAGCGAAGTACTTTTAGTGAGATATACTTTCATAACACTTATCTGTGAGACCATGTGGGTAGGAGGTGGGTGGTGATGTTTTACATGCATCCAATCATTTTAATTATGTGATTTTGGTTGTTGAAAAATTGATTTTAGTAAGCCTTGCATTTTTTCGTGGCCATCACATGGGGATAGAATGATTTAATAGGAGTAAAATGTTCCCCACATTCAATCCATGCGGTTTTTGTGCATTTAATGCAATTGTATCAACTTATATATATGTACATATACATACAATAAATTGTTTTGGTAGGTTATCTTGCTATTTTAATAGTTTAGTTTTTAAATATTGAAGGTCACTTTGGACACTTGAGATGGTAAGAGCGTGGAGTTTGCTATGAATGCAAAAGATAGGGGTACTGTTTGCAATTGTTTAAACCATAGGGGTAGCTTTTGCAATTGAGGCAAAAAACAAGGGTTTGTAAATTACTAAAAAAATGTGATAAAGTGTTGCCTGATTATTTCATGGTTCTCCATTCTCGTGTGTCATTATAATTTTTCTTTTATTGTGTTATAATTTCATGTTGCTTATGGGTGGTTTCATGAGTTATCATAACTGACATTCTCCCTTTGCTTATATTTTATATTTACATATTCACCTCCAAGTCTTGTACTTTTATAGTTTGTATTTTGTAAGTGATAACTAATTGTTTTATTTATCATCAGATCAAAGAAAAAAAGGCTTTTCTAAATCTTTTCCCTTTTTCCAGGTGCGCTCCTTGCAGCAGAATCTGATAGGGCTTATCAAGGAGGTCCACTTGAGCAGACCTTTATTGGGATGCTTCACTTACATATGAAGAGAGGGTTGAATATGGAGGATGTCGATCGTTTTATACCACCTAACCAATACACTTGCATGCTGGATTGGTTTGCTGTGAACCTTGAAGGGAACATTCTGCCATGGATGGTAGGATACTGGAAGAACATACTGAATATGTTGTGTATGCCATCCACAGGGTATGTCTATCAAAATTCAAAATATTCCTCAAGAAGGTAGATGTTGGTTGTGTCCTAAAGTATTGTGGATGTGAATCATTTGCTTTTTTTTTTTTTTCTCTTTTTCTTTTGAAGTGGAGATGAAAAATCATCTATTTAGAGAATGGAATTCTCTATATTCTACCATTCAAAGGAAAAAAGATGAATTTCTTTAAATTCTATTAAATGTCACATCAGGTGCCATAGGTTGAAATATTACTTGGAGTTTATTTTTTTTTCCTTTCTAAAATGTGATCGAATGTATATCAAATAGTTCCAGTCTATTTTGGTTACCTATGTTACATGGACACTACACTTTAGTAGACATGCCCATGTTGGATACTTCATTTTTATGTGTGAAATCTGTGTCCTTGCTGTATCAATGGCATGTTCTTGCCGTACCCATGCCGTGGGATCATACCTGATGACATACATGAGGCTTTGTTTTAATGCTGTAAAATTTACATGGGCTTATGCAATTCTATTCTGTTGCTATAGTGAAAACCTGATTTGCTGATTACTATTTTATATTAGGATTGTTAATACATTATTAAATACTGACCTTTTCAATATACATTCCTCTACTGTACTGGCTTTCTTCCATTGAGGTAAACAGGGGACTTTAGATATAGTGTTCCAACCAGATTTACATTAGTTACAATTAATACATTGTATAAGTTTCCAGTAACATCAACTCATGCTTCATTTTTGTTGACAGTTGAGATTAGTTGGTGCTTTTTTTTTTTTCAAAATATACAAATAACCCTCTGGTATTTGCCAAAAGGGCCTAGTTCCCATACTTTTTCCCCATTTCATGTTTTACGTTCATGATTTAATTTTGTTTCTGATATTTGTAAAGGCTTTTTTTTGGACAAAAGACTTAATACCATTGCCGTTATCACTACTAGTTAATTTTTAGTATTTGAAAGGCATTTGATCCTTGTAAAAGTTTGCCAAAACTATATATTCTACTTATACAATCAAAACAGCTAAGACACAAACCAGTATTTTTTTTTTGTCGAAATGGCATTCAAACCCAGTATTAGGGCATCTCATTTAGTGAGAAATGGGCAAGGGAATGCTTGGATGCTGCCCCTTAAAGTGGTGTGATGTGTCGCAACAAAACCTAGTGGTATTAATAAATTGAAAGTGAGATAGCAATTCAGCCTGTGGACACTTTAATGTGGAAAAGTATGGAGTTTGTAGATGCTATGGAAAGGAGGAAAATGATCGTCTGTTTGTAGGATGCTAATTGGGAGGTGACAATGCTAGGATTTAGGAGATGGGTTTGAACTTTTCAACATAGAAAATAGTAACTCCAAGGATGGGGTTCGCATCATAGTCAATAGAAAATTAGAAAGAACAATAGGCTTATATGCTTAAAATTATATTAGACTGAAAAATCTTAAATTTTTTTTTTTGAAAGATAACTTCATTAATCATAAAAAAAGATACAAAGAAAGTAGGCAATCAAAACCTACCATAAGCACAAACAACAATATCGCCAAGTTGCATCAATCTATTAACAATTTCCATAGCTAAAGTCAATCCCTGCCTAGCCAAAGTATCGGCACCTAAGTTTGTTGACCGAGGAACCCAAACAACTTTAAAATCAAAAGTAGCTATAGAATGACGGATCCTCTTAAAGAGCCAAGGACAAAGAGAGCCCAACGCCCAACCTACCACTACCTTATAATCACCTTCCACCAAATTCCCTTGAACCCCTAGCTCTTCCATCTCGAGTATGCCTCTCCATAATGCAAACAATTCCACCTCAATTGCCGACTCATTAGGGAGAGGGCCAGTAAAGGAAATCATTGTATTCCCTAAATCATTAACCTACAAGGCCAGCCTCCTGCACACAACTCCCGTCAAAATTGAGTTTGAAAACCCCAACAGAAGGAGGGGACCAAGGAACATGAGGCTGTGAATCCAAATGTAGACTAGATGAATCCACCGAAGCCCAATCCCTACACACCTCTGAAACATATACCAGACGGAACTGCATCGAACCAACCACCCACTAAGCAACCCGGAGCTTAATTTTATCCAGAAGATATTCAAAAGAACCAACCTTCCCTTGAAAGACCATCTGATTTCTTTTTAACCAAATGGACCGCACAATATTCAGAGCCGTTGCTTTCCAAAGATTCCGATGAAAAGAGCTACAAAAAATGACTTCTTCATTAAACAGTTCACACCAAGCTTTAGGAAGACAAAAAGCAATACCAATAGCTGAAAGAAATGCTTCCAAATGTGATTAGAGAAGCAACAATGAAGAAGTAGATGGTTCTGACTCCGCAACAGATAAGCACCAAGGACACGCATTAACAATAAACATCTTCTTCTAACGCAAATTATCAATAGTCATTTTTTTCCCAAACCTGCTAGCCAACCAAACACTTTCACCTAAATGGAGATACCCCCTTCCAGATCTTAGGGAGAACAACATGATCTTCACCTACCATCAATAATTTTTTACAAAAAGACTTCACAGAAAAAATACCAAAAGGATCTGGCTCCCAAATTCTCCGATCATTTCCATGACCCACCACAAAAACACTTTCCAATAACTTCATGAGAGACTCCCAAGCTTCCACCATCCAATCCTCTAACTCTTTGCGAAATTGGGGGCACAAAACAACCTTACTCTAGATGATATCGTAGCAGTCCTTAACCATAACTTCTTTGTTTGCAACAAGGGAATAGAGTACCGGGACCAATGGAGCATCACCCAACCATTTGTCCAACCAAAATAGAATGTCTTCACCTGAGTAGGTCCAATACTTGATATGACTTAAAGAAACTGTCACTATTGAACAAACACCCTTCCAAAAACCAGAAACCCTCTTATTTGCATTTACAATACACCAACCACAAACCTGCAACCTATACTTCCTACGGATAATGTCCTTCCATAAGCCTGTCGAAGTATCCCCCAACTGCTAAAGCCACTTACCCAACAAAGCAACATTAACTTGACGAGTCGGACGGATTCCCAAACCTCCTTCCTCTTTAGGTTTTTAGACCTGTGACCACCTGGCCAAATGGAATCTCCACTTTTCTCTTTCATCATTCCACAAGAATTATCTCTGAATCCTTTCTAACTTATCAGCCACCGCTGTAGGACATTTAAAAACACTAAGGAAGTATATCGGAAGGCTTGCTAGAACCGAATTTAGCAAAATGATACGGCCATCAATCGACAAATATCTACCTTTCCAAGTGGACAATCTCCTCTCCATTTTGTCAATAACCTTATCCCAACACGCCTTCCTAGGTTTGCCCTTACAGAGAGGAACCCCAAGGTACATAGAGGGGAAAGAAGCAACCTTACAACCTAACATGGAAACCAAATCCACACATTGCCGATACTCAACATTCACGCCCATCAACTCACTTTTGTCAAAATTAATCTTTAACCCGGAACAAATCTGAAACCACAAAAGCACTGCACGGGTCGTCTTGACAACCTCCTCTCCGCCTTAAGGAAAAAAACAGTATCATCCCGCATATTGCAAATGAGAAATCTCAATATCAGAGTACGCAATGTGGAAGCCATGAATCCAACTCTGAGAACAAGCAGACTGAAACATAAGATGCAGAGCTACCGCAACAATGACATATAGGTAAGGAGATAACGGTTTACCCCGGCGGACACTTTTCTCCATCCTGAAAAATCTCTTAGGACTCCCATTCACCAGCACAGACAAATGAGCCGACAATAAACATGATCGCATCCAATTCTGCCGACAATCCCCAAATCCCATTCTCCGTAACACATAATCAAGGAAGGACCAATCCACATAATCATAAGCTTTCTGAAAATCCAATTTACACACAACACCTGATTCCCCTGATAAGAATTTAGAGTCCAGACATTCATGTGCAACTACAACCAAATCCACAATCTGTCTGCCTTCTAGGAAAGCACTCTGAGAAGAAGAAATAACATGAGGAAGAACAATCTTCAACCCATTAGCCATAATTTTAGTCAATATCTTATAAGGACGAACATCATTTAAATCAGATGCTCTAGGTTTTTTCGGAACCAAAGTAATGAAGCCAGGCCTCAAGTCTTTAGAAATAATGCCTTTGTCAAAGAACTCCGAGACAAAAACAAGAGCATCCAGTTTGACCAGCTCCCAAAAAAACTTAAATAAAATGATGGGGAAACCATCCGGACCAGGAGCTTTATCTTCCCCTAGTTGCCAAACTTCATCCTTCACCTCTACTTCTTCAAATGGAACCTCCAAAAATAAACGATGCGCCTCACGTAACTCTTTGAAGGGAAACAGGGTTGGGATAGGGAAATCCCTTTTTGGAGCCTCATACAGACGCTTGTAAAAATGAACATTCTCCGCACAACGTCAGATCTTGAATCAACTCTTTCCTCGTCAACTTAGAGAGAGTGAATATCAAAATCTTATATGTTATAAGTTCATAAAATGTATTAACAATAGTATTAATAATGTCATGCAAAATATATTAAAAGTAAAAGAAGTACATAAAAATGGTATAAGACATATACCAATACAAAGAGAACCAACCTATGAAGGCAAAACCACCCCCCAAGAAACCCAAAAGATCAATAAACATGAAGAACATCATGATCCCTTTCCACCCCAAGTTTGGCTAGGAAGTTTGCCACCCCATTCGCCGAACATCGGATATGCTTAAAGGACACATCCAAGGATGTACACATCTCCCGAATCCTTCTTCAGTATCTTGTTATTACTCTACATGTACAGTTGTATTGGGATTCTACAGTTTCTCATGCATTCTAATAATGCCTTTTTGGTTTTCTTTTTATTGTAGGTATTCCTTGGTTGGATATGGATGATGATTAGATTCTATAGCAATTTTTGTTCTTTAGATAGAAATTATTTGAGCACCATGTACACTGTTATCCATGATACTTGCTATATATTTGGTATCTATAATTCTGGGAGCACTTGATATTCATTGCCATGGAACTGTTTTTTTTTTTCCGGAACTTTCTGCTTGCAAGAAATTTTGATATTATGATCTGATTAATCGGCTTAGGAATGCTTTGGAGCAAGTATCATGGTTATCCTTTAAGTACGTATTTCAGAGATGTCTTGAACATCTTCTGGATCAGAGAATAGTTCCAGATTGTGTTGGGTCCAATACTTCATTTTGTGTCCATGCAGTATTCATGCTGTGACTAGGTAGACATCAACAATGTGTACATGCTCACATGACAGACCTCTCAAATATACATAACCAAAATTACTAGATTTCTCATTTCACTAGTCGATTATTCTATTTCCTATTATTTCTTTATCTACATGATGCAAGTGGTCTGTATATTGTTTTATCTTGCTACCATATTTGCAGATTTTGGATCAATATAAAGAGTCTCGTGATGCTAAATCTAAGGAAGGTGCTGAAACATCTGGAGGTTTGCCACAAAGTGTTTTATTGGTTGGCCATTCTATGGGTGGGTTTGTTGCGAGAGCTGCAATTGTCCACCCACATCTAAGGAAGGGAGCTGTTGAAACTGTTCTCACGCTTTCAAGCCCACACCAGTAAGCACTATGGCTTCATTGATATCTTCTCTATAGTTCTGAATCTTATGTTGTGGATTGCAAAGAAAAGGAAAATTCTCTATTATTATGAAGTCACTAAGTGTTTGACAACTGAATTACTTTTACAGGTTGCCCCCTGTGGCACTGCAACCATCTCTGGGTCACTTCTTCTCAAGAGTAAATAGTGAATGGAAAAAGGGTTATGAGGTACAGACCACTCGTGCTGGCCGTTGGGTGTCAGATCCCATGCTATCTCAAACTGTCATCGTCTCTGTTTCTGGTGGTATTCATGATTACCAGGTTTATTCTTTACCTCTGCCTATGAAAATTCTATGTAAGCTTATCTTTCAAAAAAAATAAAAACTCTACATAAGTATTAGTTGGTCAATATTATGATCTTATTGCTTTTGTGTCATGAAGTTTGGTGTGTGTTCTACGTTAAAGCCCTTCACTTGGTTGAAACTAGATGTTTTCTTTTTATAGAATTTATGCTCAATCATATTACTTTGCAAGACTCAATTGAAAAAAAGAAAACAAAACACTATGTACTAATTACAATTGATTGGTATTTTTTTTGATGACCGAAGTTGTCCAGGTGTCTCACCCGACTAGTCCTTTGGGACACGTGCACGCCTCCCTACACACAGATGTCGGGTTCAAGCGGTGGGACCTTACTCTATACATATCCCACGTAGAGTGACCCTTCATTGGAGTCACCAGGGATTGAACCCAAGACCACACAATTGATTGGTATTCAGAATGTTGAATGCCGCCCAGCACCCCCCTCTCTCTGTAACTTTGTGGGCTTTCATGTGATCAAATTGGATGTCACTAATTTATGGATGGCAAGTGTTCTATGCATGGAGGGTTTAGATTTATCATAGGGTGGGTTTGTGTATATGCCGAAACTCTACTTGTTGAGGCTTTTCCAAGTGTTGAGGGATGTCTCAGAACTCTTGCATGTTGAGTCTTTTCCCTGTGGCGAAACTTTTCAGCCTTGAAGCTTGCAGGTGCATGCATAGTTCTTCAGCTAGGACTAGGAATAGGACTCAGCCAATTAATAGGTTGGGTCAACTAGGTGATTCACTGAGTTGACTAGGTGACTTGGTTCATAATTTTGTATATATAAATACAACAAAAATATTAAAAAAAAAACAAGAAAAATAGTATCGTTCTACATTTAATACCATATATCTATAACTATCTGTAATTTTTGCACCTTATCTTTAACATTAATTTTAACAAAACCTTATATTAAAATTATAAATGCGACCCTGGTTTTTATATTATTCATCTCATTTTCTTGGTCATATTTTGAAGTTCTACTTTCAAACATTGACAGTGGACCCTCTGACAGGAACATATAGAAATGCAAATGAATAAGCATGTATAAAATGGCAAGATTTTCGCTTTTTGTACGAAGGACATAAATGCAAATGTGGATTCCACCAAATTTTGACCTTGGTTGAGAGGAACTTGGCATGGTCAAGTTTGACATGCTGAGCCAACAAGTCAACCAGTGAGTCAAATGAGTCAACCCAAACTAGGGTCAAAATATAAACCTCCTATTTTGAACCAACCCAGGGACTAGGTAGGACGGTTGGATTCGTCTGAGTTCTTGGTAGACCTGCCTGCTCCAAAAACTATGAGGGCTCATGTCCATGCACGTGTGTGGTGTGCATGTCTATGCACATCTTTGTATGCCATGTCAAAGCTCTCTACATGTTGAGGCTTTTCCCTATGGCAAAACTCTCAAGCCTTGGAGCATGTTCTCATATTTTTTAAGAGATGTTTGGGGCATTGGCAGTGATTATCTCCCTTTTTATTTTAAAAGTCCCCTCTCTCTCTTCTTGGGCAGTATTCTTATTACCTCTCTCCTTAATTCATTTGATACATTGTATTGTTTCTTATATTTTTCTGTGTATGTAAAGTTGAATCACTTCTAGTTTCAAGAGAAGGCCCCATTATGTAGGATAAAAATCAGATGTTGCATTTCAAGCTTTGATAGCTTTTCGGTGCTTTCCAATTGGCCTTGAAAATGAAAAAGCTATGAAGCATTACTTCTGTATGAGTTTATTTAAGTGTTGGTTTTGTGCAAATATGGATTTCTAAACTGTATTATAACTTAAATTTCGTTTGTGTTTTAACTTCTTTGAGGTCAATATGGCTTACTTTTGCTATGTTAATGAACATCTTAATATAGCGTCTGTTTGGGACTGTATCACGGAACTTTGTTGTCAAAGTTCCAATCTGCTCTAGAATTCTAGATTACACCCTGATTTCCTTGTAGGTGACTCTGATTCTCCATTGTGTTGTACACACAGCACGTGACTTTGTTCCTGCATAAATAAGGATATTGAAATGCTGTCAATCAATTCACTCCTTTCCCATTGTTCGTATAATGGTGAAGGATAGCACAATGAATACCATTTAAAGGCCAGTCTATTCTAAAGATTTCTGCAAAGGGGGTTATAAGACAAATATCTCTAAAAGGAAGGGTGCTTCAACATTGAATATGCTATGGATTCTAAGGATGAGACTTATGTTGGCTACTTCGCAATTACTCATTTCTTGGATGCCTTTCATTTTCAATTTTGATGCATATCTAATTTTGGTGTATCCTTTCCTTCCACAGGTTCGAACAAAATTGGCATCACTTGATGGAATTGTACCCCCCAGTCATGGTTTTATGATTGGTAGTACAGGCATGAAGAATGTGTGGCTTTCAATGGATCACCAGTCTATTTTGTGGTGTAATCAATTAGTTGTGCAGGTACATCTATCCTTCTTCCCCGAAACTGTGTTTATTTTATTTTGGATCATGCTTTCGTGTGTTTCTTCCCATTACTACTTATTTCCTTGTTTATTTCAGATCTCACATACACTTTTGAGCATCATAGATTCTGAAACTGGTCAGCCATTTCTAAGCACGCAAAAACGGCTTGCCGTTTTTACTAAAATGCTACGCAGTGGAATACCACAGAGTTTTGATTGGATTAGGGAGGCTCAACCATCCCCAGTTGCAGGTCATAGTTCTGTTGAAGATACAGATAGCATTGGAAGTATGTTGCCTGCCCTTTCTATTGTGGCATTGCATGGATCATCTCTGTTTTTACTTTTTTGAGCCATTTGAATGCCATTCTCATTTGTTTGTTCTGATGATTTGGATCCTACTGATATTGAGTACGAAATTGACCTTATTTTGAATGATTACTATATTATTCACAAGTAAAGGAGAGATATACAGAGAGAAACCACAAATCCAGGCGACAAAAGCCTGCCGCCCCAAAAAAGAAGATTACATAGCATTGAACACAAAATCAGAAGACTCACTAAGGCCATGTCTAGCCAATTTCTCACCTGAAGAGTTCGCCTCTCTGGGAACCCCTTGAAACTGAGAAACCTATAGAGGAGATTGAATGACGATTCCTGTCCACTTTGTTGTGAAATTTCCATGGACATATAGAACCTGAAGCCCAACTAAAAATTGCCTTCGAGTCCCTTTCCAAGTTACCTCCTTTGGCTCCAAGACTCTCCATTTCCAAAGCACCTCTCAAAAGAGCATGCAATTCTACTTCAATGGCTGAACAGTTTGGGAGCGGGCTCCCAAAGAAGAACAAATCGAACCCAGATAATCTCTGACCTCACACCAAAACCAGCCATATCACGGTCCTGAATACAACTGCCATCAAAATTGAGCTTCAGCAGCCCCGACTCAGGAGGAGACCAAGAAACCCCCTAGGAAGAAGATGATGGCAGCTTTCTCACATCCACAACACCCCAATCCCTACAGATATTTGAGATGATTACCCCCCTCCTGCGGTCTAGATCTCAACATCCACCAAGCTGCTTTGAACTCGATCAAGCTTAATGACTTGGGCAACGGATGACGACTTCCGTTGGAAACCCTTTTATTTCTCTCTAGCCAAATGGACCATACTGTAGAAAATAATACTCCTTCTGTCCCAAAATACTTGTCCTATTTCGGAATTTTTTATTTCTTAAGGATCGTTTTTGTGCGGAGCGCGCCAAAAGCCTATTAATAGATTCTCTGAGTCAATACAAACCTAATAAAAAAAAGAGGCCTAAGAGGTGTCTCATTGTGTAGTTACTGCTCAATAATGTTTTCCTAACTATGTAGAATGCATGATTGAGACGATGAGAGTCGAATGTGGAAATAATTATAAAATGCTGCATATGGGCAAGTCAAAGCTTATAAAAAAAAGGTCGTCTTACCATCGCGTAAGAAGGTGATTTGGAACTCATCATTAAAGCTTTGATTTAATGTGAAAATAAAGGAATATGACAAGTAATTTGAGACAATTTCTAGATGCATATAGGATAAGTATTTTGGGACAGAGAGAGTAATACGAAAAAAGGAGAAAAGAAAGAGAAAATATTAGAGAAGAATTTTTTCTCTTTGTATTGTATTGAATGTAATGAAAAAAGAGTACACATGTATATATAATTACAAGGAGTCAATAAAGGTGACACAAAAGGAAAGAATTATCAATTACAAATCAATTACACAAAACATAACAAACTCTCCCTCAAGCTGGTGCGAAGATATCAATCAAGCCCTGTTTGCTGAAAACATCATCTAACTGAGAGTGAGAAATGGCTTGCGTCATCATTCAGCTAATTGATCCTTGGACTTCAAATATGGAGTGGCAATATTAACAGAGGATACATGACATTGAAGAAAATGACAATCAATATTTATATGCTTTGTACGCTCATGGAAAACTGGATTGGAAACAATATTGATTGCAACTTGATAGGGTGAGTATTACATTGTGTAAAGGGATTTACCACTAGGGAGTGATCAACATCTCTGAAAGTGGAGGATCAAGGTTTGACAGGAATGATCACACCAAAATTTGGGAAACAGAGGATCAAGGTTTGATAGGAACAATCTCACCAAAACTTGGATACCACTGATGTAGAACACCCCGATCGCGCTTGGACCCCAAGTCCTGTCTTAATTTTCTACTAATAATTTCGCTCGGACTTTTATTTTATTTTGCTTTATTTTATTTATTTTGTTTAATTCCGCTTTCCCTAATGTAATTAGTTCCTTAATTGCATTTTTCGTTTTTAGTGTAAAAGCCTCATAAAGGCTTAGATGTAATCAATCAAAATTATTATTTTTGGAATACATAGACAAGGGTTCTCTTGAAACCCCTTTCTCAATTTTCCTCTTTCTTTCATCTTTCTCTCCCTCGTCTAAGCGAAGATGAGCCTCTGGTGGTCTCACCGTTTCCTGCAAGAAAGGCATTGGTCCACATGGATTTTTTCCCTTCCGTCACCGGTGCTGCATGGCGGAAAGCCTCCATCGCTTCTTCGCTCGACACCAGATCGTTGGGTTTTCTTCTCTTCAACACCGCACGTCCATCACTCCCACGCCCTTCATCCGTTGCTCAGACACCCTGTTTCAACGCCAATCTGCCACTCAATTATACAGGTGAATGGACCGGAACTCCATGGCGTTGCATAAACCATCTTGTCTTTCTCTCAGATGAGACCAACCACTCCCTCTCTCCTTTCCCTTCATTTGTTTGAGAGGAGACCATCAGAGGTCTTATGGACCTTGCGTGACTATCACCTCCACACCAGCACGCTGAGTTTCAGTTGTCAATGCCTCCACCGTCGTGTTGCTAGGCCCGATGAGACTGATAGATCTCGTCGTCTACTCAAATCGCTTCCGCCTCGTCAAGTGGTATCAGAGTTGGATGATGTTCCTGGACTCGATGGCACCTAGTGTTGGTAATGAACGCTCGAAGGACAACAACCCTTGAGATTTTGTTACCAAATCTGAGTTGAAAGAAATTCTTACTGATTTTCGATTGTCCCTACTTGGATCCATGAAAGAAATTGTGCACGGAGAAAGGGACAGAGGCAAGAAGAAGGTGGGAGATACATTTGATTTTAGGGGAGAAGAGCGGTCCATCATCACCAACCACGACTCTGTTATTTAGCGTCATCATAGTTCTGAGTACTCTAATAAGGTCTACCCAACCCTTAAAGCTCAAACCTCACCCTCACCACCACCACCACCACCACCACTCATTCCTCGACCTCTTCCCATTAACTGTACATAAGGCGATGAGGATGGAGAACCTATCTATGGTGGTTTGTAAACTGTTATTCACTCCTCATGTCGAGAGCCCACCTCAACACCATAATTTCTTTCGCACCACATGCATGGTTAAGGGAAAATTTTGTGCTTTAATCATTGACAGGGTAGTAGTGAGATTTTGGTCTCGCAACGTTGGTTGATAAGTTACAACTTCCTATTCAGCCGCACCCTTAGGCATACTCTGTTGGATGGATTACTGACGATTGTCGTCAGCAGGTTACTTCTTAGTGCATGGTTCCTTTTTCTATTGGAAAATATTAGGATACTGTTCTATGTGATGTTCTCAATATGACTGCTTGTCATATGTTGCTTGGTCGCCTTTGGCAGTTTGATGTTGAGGCCATCCATCGAGGCAAAGCAAACACTTATGTTGTTGTGAAAGATTTTCTCAAGGTTGTTCTTGCACATTCTATTAGTAAGCCGCAATCACCTTTATGTGAAAATCACACTTGTTCGATCTCCAATGACATTGTGGAAGACTCAAAAGAAACGGACCGCCTTGATGCACTTATAGTTCAAGAAGCGCTCCCATGATACTCATGATATTCCTCTTCAGGTGCAACCTTTGTTGGATGAATTCTCTGCCTTTACCTTCGGCTTTTCCTATTTCATTGCCTCCCATGAGAGCCATACAACACAACGTTGACTTGGTGCTTGATGCTAACCTTCCATACTATCTGTTAAGTCTCACAACACATGCCCTTCTTCAGGAGCAAGTTGAAGACCTCTTAACGAAAGGATTGATTCACCCTAGCTTGAGCCCATGTGCGGTCGCGACTTTCGTACTACCACAGAAAGATGGCTATTATCGTATGTGCATTGACAATCACTACCCATTAGGCTATTCAGGATTGGCCTACACCTTAGTCTGGTACCTTTGGACATTTTCTAGTACCTTTGGACATTTTTCCTTACTATGGCGACGTTGCAGTTGTTTTGCCTGATTTCAACTCGAGGACGAGTTCTTTGCAGGACTGTGGGGCTGATGTAGAACACCCCGATCGCACGTGGATCTCACGTCTTGTCTTAATTTTTTGCTAATAATTTCGCATGGACTTTTATTTTGGTTTATTTTATTTTATTTTGTTTAATTTCGCTTTCCCTAATGTAATTAGTTCTTTATTTGCATTTTCCATTTTTAGTATAAAAGCCTCCAAAGGCTTGGATGTAATTAATCAAAATTACTATTTTTGGAATACAAAGACTCGGGTTCTCTTGAAACCGTGGTGAAGACGAGCCTCTGGTGGTCTCACCGTCGCATGCACGAAAGGCATCAGTCCACCAGGATTTTTTTTCCCTTCATCGCTAGCCTACACGGCGGAACGCCTCCATCCTTCGTCGCTTCTTTGTTTGGCATGAAACCATTGGGTTTTCTTCTCTTTAGCGTCGCACGTCCATCGCTCTCACGTCCTTACCCGGACACCTTGTTTCAGTGTCAATCTGCCACTCGATTACACAGGTGAACAGACCGGAACTCCCTGGTGTTGCAGAAACCATCTCACTTTCTCTCAAATGAGACTAGTCACTCCCTCTCTCCTTTCCCTTCATATGTTCCTATCACCTCCACACTAGCGTGCTGAGTATTAGTCATCTGTGCCTCCACCGTCGTATTGCTAGGCCCGACGAGACCGACAAACCTCCTCATCGTCTACTCAAACTGCTTCCGCCGTGTCAACCACAACTTGCAAAACTCTCTTTTTGTGTTTTTTTATTTTTGTGAAATAGAGCATATGGGACATTGGACCATTGCTACTCAAACAGCTTTCGCCGCGTCAACCACAAATTGCAAAACTCTCTTTTTGTGTTTTTTATTTTTATGAAATATGGTACATTGGACCATTGTAATTAAACACCTTATAATAATCTCAACGTTGAAAATTAAATCTATGAAACACATCCAACATAATTCGCACATTAAATTGTTCCAATGTATCGACAGACAGACATACAGACAGATTAAGTTTTGAGAACCATCAGGATAATGGCATATGAACATCTCTCATTTGATCTTGTAGAGTGCCACACCTAGCCAAATATTAAATTAAGAAGAAAACTTGTGATTGTGGCGTGGTTTCTATTCTTATTTAAGGTAGTGTGTCTCATAAGGAATATGTGGATGAAGGATTTATGGCATGCCTCGAGGCCTTTCTTTTGCAATTTGAAGCTGTAGATACTGCCTCTTCATTATGATCATCTTTATTCAAAATTAATGACATTTCCACACTTTAATTTGATATAGATCTTTAACTAGGGTCATGCTGCTGATAGGTTAAAGAATCATAGAATACTTCAAATCTTGTATTACAATTTTGAATATCTCAATATTTTTCTTATTATGAGTTTCCTATTTTGTTTATTTCTTGCTTGCAATATTACTTTTATCAAGATGTTTCTTGGTTAACCTTCTTTGAAATGGTGGCATAACTTGAATCTGTGTCCTTCATAGTTATGACAGTGAGTGCTTGCCAACTGTCAACCTAGGATACCTTCATGTGATGAAATGTTATAAATATGCATTCTCAACACTGTATTTTTTGGGATTGCAGGATCCAATTTGCAGACTATCTTCCCTTGTCCAAAATCTGTTCATTGGGCTGAGGATGGGCTTGAAAGGGATCTTTTTATTGATGGGACGACAGTCACTGTTTTAGCAATGGATGGGAGGAGAAGATGGTTGGACATAAAGAAACTGGTTAGCTTGGCTAAAACAATATTTATTCATGACTTGTTTGGGCTATTGAAATTGAGAAGGGTTCTATCAAACTCATGTTTTGATCTTCAATTCTCTCTTCTTGTTGATCCTTCTCAAATCTATTTCTTATCTTAATATGGTCAACATTTACTTTTTGTAAAATGTTCTCGCTACCATGTAGAAATGAGTGACTAGTGCTTGTTGTTTCATAGCTCTGGAGCGTAAAACGAAAGAAAAGTCAATTCAGAAAAAAGTTCAATGTGAAAGCAAGAGTGCTTTCTAAGTTCATGGTGTGAATAAATCAAGCAATCATCATCGTCATTATTGTGTCTCATTTCATTTATGTATGGTACTATTTTCCTATTCTTGTTTAGTGTTAAGATCTCCGTCACTGCACAAACTAGCTTACCTCTTTGATCTGCACTAGATAGATAAAAAGACACTAGCATACCACTACCAACTGCATTAGACAGACATACATACATACAGATTTATTTACGGCTAAAAAAAGACGTACATGCAGATGGAGAGAGAGAGAGAGAGAGAGAGAGAGAGAGAGAGAGAGAGAGTGTCATTTTCTTCAGTCCAATAGGAACCTCGAATCATTGTGAGTGAGTAATTCTAACTACTATGTTTTAAAATGAATGGCTACTGTTTTGCTGTTTTGTAGTTCCTAGTCCAATAGGAAATAGTGGTCAATGCTCTTTTTAAGTTCATGTTGTGACTAAATTAAACAATCATCATCGTCAACATTGTGTCTTATTCCATTTTTATATACTTCTGCTTTGTGCAGTACTTTCCTCCTATCCCTGTTTAGTGCTTAGTTCTGTGTTATTTCATGAACTAGCTTACCACTTTGAATTGCATTTTGTAGAGAGAGAGAGCCTTCGCCGCACATGCTTAATCATTTTCGATGACATTTTTTTTTTTTTTTGAAAGATAACTTCATTAATTTAAAAGGTAGAGACAAGAAAGACAAAAAAGCAAGCCAAAAGAAGTCCACCAAAATAAAACACAATCCCCCCCCAAAATTACGAGAATTTATTTACAACTTTCGTAACTGAAGTCAACCCCTGACAAACCATATCATTAGCAGCCGAGTTAGCCGACCGAGGAGTTCAAGCAACCTTGAAATCAAAGGAAGCAATGATATGCCGAATCCTTTCAATTTTGTCCAAGAAGACCCACAGGCATTGAGAACCCAACGCCCTCCCTACAACTACCTGATAATCACCTTCTACAATACTCCCAGAAACTCCCAACTCCCCCAACTCCAAAATGCCTCACCATAATGCAAACAATTCCACCTCAATTATTGAACCGTTAGAAATTGGACCAACAAAGAAAAGCACAACAGACTTTGAAGCATTACGGATGATCCCACCATACCCTACCAAACCAATATCTCACATACAACTTCCAGCAAAGTTAAGCTTAAGAAGCTCGCTAAGAGGAGTTGTCCAAGAAACTTGATGACTAGACTCCAAGTGATGCATAAACTTGATAGGGATAGGGAACTTGTCCACATGTACTTATAAAATCTGTACCTTTAATCAAAAGGAATTGATAGGGATACCAGTGTTTTTGATAACAAGGGACGTTGAGCTTGTTTTTTTGTCCACTTGTCATCATTTAAGTCGTGGAAATGTACACTGGTGCCCTTTGTTATAAAAAACACCAGTGTCTCTATCCATTCCTTAATCAAATTGGTACTTGACAACTACATCGATCATCATCATCATCATCATCATCATCAATGAAGCCACTAGTTCCATCTATCAAGGGTTGGCTTTTTAAATTCTTCTCTTCTTTTTATTCCATAAAAAACCATGCCTTTATGCAATTCATCATATCATTTTCAATGCCTACAATCCATATTTTTAAGGGTCTTCCTATCCTTCTATTTCCTTCCATTTGTGTCCTTTCAATTTTTTGTGTGGGGGCCATCTGGTCTCCTATGTACATGCCCAAACTACCTTAAAACAACTTTCCACCATTTTCTTATCTATTGGGGCTACCTTATAGGTTTTCTCTAATGTGTCAATTCTTGATTCTATCTTTTAATGGTGCTGAACTCATCCATCTTTGGACACACATGTTTGTTACCATACCTTGTCCACTTGTATTTTCTTAATTGCGCGATATTCAACTCCATAAAGCATTGTTAGCATCTCTAATTTTCACAACACTCTTGTATCATATAGTATGCTGCTAGTGTGTTTACACTTGCCCATTCTGCCCCCATCCTCATGGATATATCCAGATCTATCCGTCCATTTGATTTTATGGTGGCAGCTAAGTATTTGAATTTATCATAGTGCAATATGAATTCTTTCCCAATTTAATTGATTCCTCTTCATGATCTTTCCATAAAAGGGATTCCTTCTCAATATTCTTCAAACCACAAAAGTGACACTTCATGTATTCTGTCGTCACTCTGCCAATTGTCAACCCATTCAGCCCCAAGTCTTTTCTCCAAAATTCCAATTTCTCATTTAATCGACTTAAAACCTATTTTTTTCTCTCCCACTTTCTCTACCTTTCTAGTCATGCATCTTCATCAACATCTCCATTTTTTCCCCTATGGTTGCACCTAGATAACAGAATCTGTCCTGTTATTGGATTATGCCACTTTTGATTTTGGGGGCCTCCTCTCTACTGTCAGATCTAAATTTGCAATTGATGCACCATACCTGTTTTTGTGCCGATTCTGACTATTTGACTCAAAAGGTTAATGGTAAGGTTCTAACCATTTGACTAAAAATACAGTTCTCTTGTACTTGTTTCATATACCTCTTTCTATTTTATTTTTTAATAAAATTTTCTTGTTACTGTTTCAAAAAGAAAAAGAAAGAAAGAAAAGGCCCCGATCAAACCTAGAATCTTTAATTTTTTGATTGGTGTCGTGAGCCGATCAAACCTAGAACCTTTTTGTTGTGGTACCGAGCATAGGAAAGTGCTTCTGAGTGTCCCTAAATGACCAACAATATACCAGCAACCAGTTTTTACACTCTTTAATGTCCTTTCATGCATCTCTTGTATGATATCGTTAATATCATATACATATGAAATTTATTCTTTAATGTTCATAAAATTAGCTTTACAAACAACTTGTTGTACTCATGCATATGTACATTCTTCCATCTATCTATAAACTTTTCCATTGTCTTAATAGGAAAGTAGCTTTTGTTGATGATCTAAATGGCATAAATCCAAATTGGTTTCAGTAATACTAGATTTTTGCCTCATGCATTGCTTTCTTAGGGTTGGTTTTGTTCATGGATGTACTTTCAATGAAAAATAGTTTGTACAGGAGGTGGATCTGTCTACTACTTTTCCTTGACTAAAGCAACATGTAGCATTTTGCATATTGAGATTCATTATCTCCAAAGTAGCTGTTTTACTGTTTGGTTATCGTAAAGTTTCAAATGCATGCTTAGTCTCAAGATGCAACTAAAGAAAAATCAGGAAACTTCACTTACATTGATTCTGCAAACTAGGGGACCTGGTCTGCAGAGCCTAGGAATTGCACATGCTGAGAAAGTCATAAACCTTTTTTCAGTTGCATCTTGATGAAATCATGAAACAACTTTCTGGAAAATCCATTTTCTGGGTGCATTTCCTTGTCAATGAATGAGAACCACTCTTCCGTAGTTTCACTATATTTCTCAAAGTTCGACGGCGGCAAGTTTTTGTTGATGCAAGTGAAATTCCATTACTAGAAGTATGCAAGACCTAGAGGGGAGGGGGGAATAGGTCTGATCCGATTTTATTTCCCTTTTTAATAATTTATCAATTTAACAATATGTGCAGCAGAATAAACGTGTGTGCATGTGATAAACAAATGAATCAAACCACACATGCACAACGATATATAGTGGTTCGGTTCACCTGAACCTGCATCCACTGTTGGACTCACCCTCTCTAGGGATATCCCAAATCCACTATGTATGGGAGTCACACCCAAATATTACAACCTAGTTTTGAAAGGTTCGGCCGCCCTGGTCTAATCTTGACACCTATTTTTTAAGGTGGTTCAATCACACTGATCTAATCCACCGTACAATGATAAACAAAGTAAACAGAGAACACTTGCCTTGGGCCTTAACAATTCTTCAAAATGTGTGTTCTTCTTGTAGATGTCTCTGCGCCTTCTTCCTTTAGATCAAGTCCATCTTTTGATGAGTATTGGCACAACAGAATATGGATTCTAGGACAAGGGTTTTACTGTTTTTGGGTCCTAGAAGAATGTCCTCATCTTCATAATTAAACAAGCATTGAATGCTTAAACTCTTCCTTTAAAGGATGATGAAGGTGAGGAGATTAGAGAAGGAGAAGTCTCTGGAGAATGCCTATGTTTGTCCAATTTATCAGCTGTCTCTTAAACCAAGGCTTAAGCATGTATTTATAGAGTTTCTACCCAACAGTTCAATCTCGAGGCCTATAGGATTTCTTCGAGGCCTCCCGTATATGGAAATACAACAAACTTCAATTTCAAATTTCAAACTCTAATCTTACTGATATTTAGACAGAGACCAGCTCATTCATTCGCAACATGTCCATGTTTGCCAATCAGATTATTCAATTAACTAATCATGTGATGGCAAAAAGGTTTCCACATTCTTTTTTTAAAAAAAAATCAAGAGGAGCCTTTTGAAATTTTCCAGATTTGTAAGATTGTCAATCACTTGAGTAGACTTCTGGAATTTCCAAATTTGCATGTGATTGCAAATCACAGAGAGACTTTTATCCCTTATTAGATTGAGGTGCCTTATCAAGGTTTCCAATTATAACCATGATTGCCAATTACGATGAAGGCATAAGATGTTTCGAAATCATGAGGAGCCTTTCCCCCTTTTTCAGATTTTTCTTACCATATTTTTGTAAGATAATTGGTCAAATGACAGATGGCCCTGAGATTACATGCTGAAGTCCAGTTGTCATAATTTTCACTCAGTTATGAACAGTCTTTGAGGCCTCGACAAAATGCTCGAGACTGAGACTAAACATTTTTCTGATTTCCAATTTATTTACCATTGATTTCTAGGATGTTTAGGCTTGACCTAAGGTCCACTAGGGTCTACTTACCTGTGTGCCAATCATGTGTAGGCTGTAGAACCTTCAATGTGTTGTAGATCCTCATGCGGTCTTCAGACTTTGACATATTCTTAAATCTTCCTAGGCAAGGTCCAACACACACGGTCACACTCACGAAATTGACAATACATAGACTCGGTCAAACCGAGACACTAACAGCAAGATCCCCTGTTCATCCTTATGTGGATCCTACCAAAAATCTCCTTGATTGGATCAATCAAGACATGTTTTTTTTACTCCCTAAGATTTGGATCACTTTAAATTATTTTAATTCCTAAATGATATGGCCTTTCAAATCATCGATTTTTTATGGGTCTCTTATCTGTATGGAAATTTCCAATTGACCCATTTCCTTTGGCCAAAGTGGGCCCTGCATAGGGGTTTCCAGGTGATCGTCTCACAGTTTTGAGTGCTGCCTTTATTCTTGAAAGGGGAGACTAGATTATAAAGTGCATGTCATTAATTATAATAGGCATGTGTCCAGTTTCAATATGAAGTGTCTGATATCAAAACCCATGAAAAATCTTGCCATGCTACTACATCTTTTTCCCCTTATTTTAAAAGATGGCGACTGAAATACTAATACATCATTGTTAATTTAAAGATCTGTTGTTTTAAAAACTTTTTTGAACATGCAAAATGCATGTAAAATATATCTCTCAGACAGATCAGTTAAACGTCTATTTTTGCATAAATTAACACAAAAATCTAAATAAATGCCTATTGGTTGGATAAAACTGATAGCTAATTTGTGCTGAAATATTGCTTCTTGATATGTTATTGGTTACTGTTCCCATGCATTGTTTGCATAAGTGATTGCAGCATTTTGGTTATATTGCTCATAATTTGGGAGAAGTGCCATGTGACTTGGAAGTGTACAGGCATGCTGGTTTAGGCAGACATGCCTATTTGTTAAAATGGTTTCTATTGACTGGGAAGAATCCCTTGATAGGGTTACTATGGAAATTGATTTGGCATATGTTGAAAATGCAAGGAATCCCAAGCTTCCGAAAAAGCTTTGGGTGGCCACAGCTTTAAGCATCGTTTGGGCCTTTGGCTGGAGAGGAATGCTAGAGTCTTCAATGGAGTTTAGAAGGATCAAGCCGCTGTCGTTGAGGTGATTAAGTTCAGGTTGACTGTCTGGCTTTGGGTCCTGGGAAAAAAAAAGGCTGCAGTGCTTCAGACATAATTAGAGGCTACTTTGAGGCCATGCTGAGATCTGAAAAGAAAAAAAAGAGAAGCAGCATGCAATCTTGTTTCCTCCTCAGGGCCTCCTAAAGCTTAATGTTGATGGGAGTGTTTCGAGAGAATCTGGGAAAGCTGGTTTTGGTGGTGTGCTTCAGTCCCACCTTTGCCGTGTTCTGGCTTCTTTTGCTGGTCCGATTTCTGTTTGCTCTTCAAATGAGGCAGAGGTCATGGAATCATGGAGGGGAGTCAAGGAGCTAGAAAAGTTAGAAGCTATGAAGCACAGATACTCCGAAACTATTCGAGTATCCGTGTCGGATACGGCTCAGATATGTATCCAATTAAATAAAACATTTTTTAAATACGGATACATCAAGGATACGGCAGCAGACACGGAGGGATACGGCGGGACACGGAGGGCAGGGGACGGGGCACGGGATACGGGAGAAAAGGGAAAATATATATATATATATATATATAAAATAATAATAATAATTTTTTTAATTCGGCGTATCCTGCCTCACCCGTATTCTAGTTTTTCAAAATTTGTTGTATCCCGGTTTCGGATACGTGTCGTATCCGATATGCGTACCCGTATCGGTGCTTCTTAGGTTAGAAGCAAAGGGGTATCCCTTGGTGGTCACCCAATGGACAAAAGTTAGCTGCCCTTGGAGATTTCTGGATAAAATCGATGAAATCAGGATGATTATTAAAGGCTAGAGCTGGCTGTTTCGCATGTTCCTAGATCAGCCAAGGAGCGGGCGGATGAAATGGCAAAGCTAGGCTCTTTGCTTTCAGAGGCAGTCTTGATCAGCCTAGGGGATGTTTATGAAAGGGGGGATGGGTTTCATACTGTATCAGGTTTTGTGGTTTGTTTTTCTGGGAGTTTCCCCAGTTTTAATGGGGCCATTGTAGTCTCTCTTTTTTTTTTGCAAAAAAAAAAAAAGGCATCCAAAACATTTGTTTGGATTTGATATGTATAGAAGGGTGACAAGAAGTGTAAGAATGTTGGTGGAGAGACTGAGGATATATTAGTTGTGGTTGGAATTCACCAAGAAACTGCTTTGAGCCCTTATTTCTTTCGGACAGTTGAACTTCAAACATCCAAAATGAGGTCTGTTTGTTGCTTGCAGTCAGTATACAACTAATTAGCGAGATAAATCAATTCAATTATAACCTCGGGGATTGTGCAAAATAGTTTTTTAAGATGAATGATTTGGGGATTAGATGATTTAGATATCTGGGCACAACCATGTAATTAATCTGATCTGATTTGGATAAAGCCAATAGGATGCGCATAGCAGCACTAAATGTCGTCAAGCTGTGGTCTTTTCTGTCCTGGGAGAGTGCTGTGTCGACTATGTGATTCTATGAGAAGACAATTGAACCTATGACACTTTGTGGAACTGGAAAAGACAGATAGATAAAGTAATGGTAGTAAGATATGAATGCTAAGATGGGTATGAAGAGTAATGTTAGAAGATAGAATTAATTTCTTTTAAGAACTTAAATGTAGCCTCAATAGATGAGAGGTTGGGGATTTTAAAGACTTGGATTGAGGGGTAGTGAAGGTAATGGCAGATTGGCTAATTTTTGACATGGTACAATGTAGATGTAGAATTCAAAAAGCTGATTTAAGATGAGAAGATGGTCAATGTTGCTTAAGATGGTTTGGCCTTGTAGGTAACGTATTGAATCAGCCCCAGTTTAGAGAATTGAAAGATATGACTTTTTTTTTTTTTTTGAAATGGTTCATATATTAATAATAAGATGAAAAGCACTAGGAGTGCCAAGTACAACAAACCAAGAAAAAGCCCAACGGGCTCCAAAACAGGAAAAATAAAAATAAAATTAAAAAAAAAACTGTCCAACAAGAAAATAAAGAGAAAAAAAAATCAACTGGAAGCCTGACAGGCAGGTAAACAGGAGAAAGAAAAAAAAACAGGAAAAAACAGGCATGTGCAGGGACATAACACAGAGCTCGAACAACATATGTCGAATCCACACGAACATCGATGCTAGCACGGGACCCAAAATACCATCTAAGATGGGCTGGCTGGAGACGAATAAACGGGAAGCAACAGAACCGGCAACACAGCGCGATAGCCAAGGGACAGATCCCACTTCAAACATTGGCCAACGACTGGAGGTTCTGGAGCTAGGAACAGAGGTGGACACATCGTGAGAGCAGGTGAACAGATTAGGCAGTGACGGCTTGCAGAAACGATCATCTGCAACAGGTGCAGAAGAGAAAAACATGAACCAGGTGAGTGCGATGTGCAGGGACATAACACGGAGCTCGAACAACATATGTCGAATCCACACGAACATCGATGCTAGCACGGGACCCAAAATACCATCTAAGATGGGCTGGCCGAAGACGAATAAACGGGAAGCAACAGAACCGGCAACACAACGCGATAGCCAAGGGACAGAATCCCATTGCAAACATTGGCAGCGACTGGAGGTTCTGGAGCCAGGAACAGAGGTGGACATGTTGTGAGAGCTGGTGAACAGATTAGGCGGTGACGGCTTGCAGAAACGATCATCTGCAACAGGTGCAGAAGAGAAAAACATGAACCAGGTGAGTGCGGTGCACGAGATCTGGTAAGGAAGATGAGGAGCGAATGGTCGTGACATGGAAAGCAGAGAGCTACCGGGGCCGACGACCTTATTGCACATGCACAGATAGAAACATAGACGGTCAAGCGGGAGGCTAAGAAGCCAGGAGGTCTCGTAAGGTGGAACCCGAAAAATGCTTCCCGGCGGTCGAGCGGTGGGGCCGTCTGGTCCTCCGATCGAGCAGGCAGAGGAAGAAAAGAAAAGAAATGAAAAGGAGATCGGGAGATCTCTGCACGGGAACGACACGACAGAGAGAGGTAAGAGGACAAGCAGCAGTGCGCCGGGAACGGACGAAGGCTCCCCTCCCATGAGATGGGTGATGTCAAGTGATGGCACGAGTAGGGACAAAATGCGAGAGGAAGAAAGGGAGAGAGTGGAAGAGAGCAGGTGAGGGGGGATAGAGGCAAGCTAAGGAACTACGGTCCTCCCTCTGCCAGAGCAAACTCCGGCAGAGGGAGAGGCGGAGGACTTGGAAATGTTTTCTTTCTTGGTGTGAGAGCGCTAGAATTGAAAGATATGATTGAAAGGTAATTGGAGAAGGAGAGACCTTTAGAGGCTTGGATCTAGGGGGTAATGAAGGTTATGATAGATTGGGCAATGATAGGAGTACGATTTTTGACAGGGTACAATAGAAATGTAGAAGTAAAAAAGCTAGCCTCAAATAGATGAAACATGGTTACAATAGTGATAATGGTGTTGGTGAATATCTATGTTTACAACCAACAAGATAGAGGATAACTCTGACGTCTATTGGAAAATCCTGCATGTAAAAGTTGACATTGTACTTAGGTCGTTTTCTATTTGTATTTGACTGCCTAATTACAGGCAAAAGCCCCAAAGCACATTTAAATGATGATTTGGAAGTTTCTTAGGTCGTGCTCCATTCACAGTGGGGTTCATCATACACTCTGTGTCCTGGCCATGGAACTGTTGGCCTCACATGCTTAATTATTCATTGAGGTGCAGACAGTACTGAACAAGTAATGCATTAAAATTCAAAGAATTCTCTTATCTTGACACCTGCTCTATTCTCCATTTCTTTAGAGAGTAAACCTCTTATTTCTGTGGATGATCGTAGAATGTATATTTTGTATAATTTCTTTTCTGTATTGAATGAAAATGGTTTTTCTTTTATATAAGGGCTTCATAGGCATTCATCAAAATGATATCCTCAATTTAGTTCATATTTCAGTGAATATTTCAAGTTTTTTCCTTAATGTCCAGGGATCAAATGGCAAAGATCACTTTGTATTTGTTACAAACCTTGCTCCATGTTCTGGGGTTAGACTTCATCTTTGGCCTGAAAAGCAGAAATCATCATCAGAAGTAGTGCCTCCTAGTAGAAGAGTTCTTGAGGTAACATCAAAGATGGTCAACATCCCAGCTGGGCCTGCACCAAGGCAGGTACTGAAAGAGTTCTGATGTTATTGCTTCAGCACATTACCATTTGCTTAGAAGTTGATATCTTTTTATTTTAGGTTTTTTTTAGGTACAACTTTTGCATTACCGGGATTATATTTTAATCGGCAGATTGTTGTACACTATACTAATAACTGGCTTCTTGTCGTTTTGGACTTGTTAAATCATGATGTAAAACTTTTTGAAGTAAATGACTGTGCTTATTGAAAATGTTTCCCTGCCAGATTGAACCAGGCAGTCAGACCGAACAAGCTCCTCCAACTGCTGTGCTTAGGTTGGGACCTGAGGATATGCACGATTTCCGATTCTTGACTATTTCAGTTGCACCTCGTCCGGTATATCTGTCTTTTACTGCTCACTCTCATTCAATCACTGCTGCATCTGCTTCATTTGATAAAATCTATTTATACAAGATACGTTGTTTGCATTCCTATCAAACTTCTGCCTGCTCCTTGGTAATAAATATTCTTGTTGCTCTTGCCCAGTTTCCCAGATACTTCCAACTTGGTATCTGTATCAGTTCTTCTCCATTACAAACACAAACTTTTTGTGGAGCTTACATGGATGGATGTTTTAAAAAATATATTTATTGACAAGGTATTTGCTTGAATATAGTGCCTGCCAAATCATTTTGACTTGATGAGTGAAGCATGCATACACACATACATGATTTTTTTGTGGAGGCGTAGATGGTTGGATTAAAGATGATCTAAATGTTGAAACTAAGCCCACTCAAATTGGATTAAATAAAGTGATCCAAATTTTGCCCATGAAAGAATGACTTCACTCATCCAATGAAGGTCATTTGTGGTAGGTAGACTTTGGTCAGAGACCTTGCAAACCAATCATCCATGTGGGCCTAGGTGGCTCCACAAAAAGTTTCATAGTTTTATCATGCAGCTTTGTTTGGTGAAGATCATTTTTCTATTTATTTTGTGTCTTTTGATAGAAGTATAACAAATTCTTAAAAATATATTTTTCACAAAGTATGTTATTAACTATCTCGTCCCCCCCCCCAAAAAAAAAAGAAGAAGAAAGAAAGAGGACAACTAGCTCTCTTGAGACCTTCATGCAAACAGTCTGGTAGGCCAACTTGGACCTACATGAATGGGTGGGTTTGAAAGGTCTTGCCTTATATATGTTGTTTATAAAATTTCATCTTGATCGGATATGTGAAGCCGTGTTTTTTAAGGCTCTCAAAGTTTTCGAGCTATTACTTGATTGCGGAAATTCATTGGGATAGATCAACAAACTTTAGAAGTTGGATTGTTGTCAACTTGGGTATGGGTGCAATTCATGGGGACTAGGTGGGTTGGAGGGGGACAAGGCGGGGAAAAATTGGTCCTTTGGTCCATTGTAGGTCTCATGAGCCAAAGTTTGTGTGGAAGTCTAATGAGTTTGCATCAAAGTCTAGTGCAAACGGACTGATGCCTCCACTTGGGCTCACATGGATGGGTGGGTTTGAAAGGTTTTGCCTTCTATATAGTGTCTATAAAAAATTTATCTCGACTGAAAGGAGAAGCTATGTTTTTAACCGTGGAAATTTATTGGATTAGAGCAATGAGCTTTAAAAGTCAAATTGGGTTTGGGTGCAATTCATGGGGGATAGGTGGGTGTATGAGGGGGAATGAATCCATTAGATCTACTATGGGCCCCACAATGTTTGAGGTGAATTGGATCCAATAGGTCCTATTGTTACATAGACACTTCAACATGTGTGTTTGGACACTAGTAAACACTCACACTCATGTTGGACACTGTAGTCACTCGTTTGAACTATTTTAGTGCTTTTTAACATTGTTTTCTAAGATAACTAAAATACTACAACATATTTCCCCTCTTAAAACCTGTCACCTAAATGTTTAGAGTAAAATAAGTATATTATTTTTCTATTGGCTATGATGTCCGGACACGTGCAAGGACCCACATGCACGTGCGGATAAGGTATGGGGACCGATACCGCCTGGGAATGTGGGGGACACGCTTCCGTTACAATTGTAAATCAAAACCCTAAAAAAAATTAAAACCCAAAGAGCGCGAGCATACCAAGAGGTCACAACGGAGAAAGAAGAGACACCCATAGCCATCAAGAGCTAGAGAGACGGGAAGGAGCTTGCTGCGAGAGAGATACAAGCGTAACCAACATTGCAATTTTTTTCTCTCTCCTTTCCACTTTCCCACCTCTCCTTATCCCTTTTCTGTTTTGCACATGGCTAGCCTAGTGGCTGCCGTTTCACTTTTCCCTCTTTCTTTTTCTCTGTTTCCCTTCTTTATTTCGTATACTTCCCTCCCTTTTTTCGTAAATGTGGATATCATTTTAAACATGTTTTTTTATTTTTTATAGTTCAAATTTAAAATTTGGAATCACAAAATAGTTTTGGCCTAATTAAATGATCTTGCTTAAATATAAGCAATTACATTTTGGTGAGTTCAATATAAAAAATGGTAGATTCATGGTTTTAGTCCACCATGTGTGCCCACTTAGTTCGAGCATGTTTAGGGGGTTCATGATGGTTCTAGACTAATTGTTCCTATACTAATATAACGATATTGACATTGATGCATTGCTTAAAGTAATTTTTTTATTAAATGACGAAATTATCTTTTTTATCAAAATTTTAAACATAATATAAAGTTAATTTAGATGATTTGATATAAATTGTATATATACATATAAATAAAATATGTCGTTTCCGTGCCGTCCAGTGTCCTAAATTTTTGAAAATGCATGTTTCTTACACGCGCCAGTGTCCCATATCTGTATTTGGACAACATAATCTCTTGTTGTTAATGTTGTCGAACTCGAATCGTATCGTGAATCGGTCGAGGAGTGTGAATCGGGAAACATAGAATCGTAAAATTCGTAATGTTTTTTTTTTAAATTGTTCTATAAACTATAAATATATTAAACATCTATCATTAAATTATTTTAAAATTATTCTATAAACTATAAAATATCGGTCAAGCAATTTCATCTCCAGTTTGACACTTATCATCCATCATAAATATAAAAAAAACACAAAAATATATTAATATGAGATTTAAATATAAATATAAAAGTATGGATAAATTTAAGAAATCAACAAATAAGTTAAAGGCATATAAATAAATATAAATAGCATTCATCAAATAAAAAAAATAAAAAATCATTTTTTAGATATTTTTATTTTTTAAATTGATAAAAAATTGGAAAAAAAATAAAATAGAGTTTTTTTTAATAAGAATAGAAAAGAAATGGCAAATAAAAGAAAATAAGAAAAATAACATATGAAAAACAAGAGAGAAAAATTAATTAAAAAGAGAATATTAAAGAAAGATGGAAAGAGCACCACTTAAAAAAGAAGAAGAATATGAAAATTACAGACTAAAGTTATCTCAGATAAGTTGTCGCATGTCATGATATAAGAAGACGAAAATTACAAACTGAAGTCACCTCAAATAAGTTGTTGCACATGATATAAGAGGAAAACGAAACCCTAAGTGCAACAACGGCTATTAAACACGAAGAAATAAGGGGAAAGCCACGAAAACCAGTTGCGGCACTTAAACAGGAAGAAAAAGGGGGGAAAAGGGCTGCGGCAATGAAAAGGGTATATCTTCTTCGCTTCTTCCTTCTCTTTTTCGCCTTCTCTTTTTCATTTTTTCCTCTTCTTCACCTCTTTCTCCCTTCAAATGAATAGCACGAGTTTCCGATTCATGGGTGTCACTCGTACTATTTTCGAGTCATTATCAAAATTGCACGATTTTCTTTCTTTTTTGATTTCCATTGCGATTTGACTTGTTAGAGCACCTGATTCGATTCAAATCGCACGATTCGAACCGTGAATCGTGTGATTTTAACAACACTGGTTGTTGTTATTTTTACACCTTATTTTCATTTCTTAGGCTTAATTTTATTTAAATATGTGTGTCCTTGTGTTCTATTTTTTTGGGGTCACGTCAAACTACTTGTACCCTTGTCAGGCACTGACACTCGTATTCATGTAACTTAGATTAGGTATATTGTGGGCCCCACTTATCCCTTGTGAATTGCACCAATACCCAATTTGAATCAAATTTGACTTTTAAAGTTCATTGGTGTAATCCGATGAATTCCCATAGTTGGGTAAATGTGAAATTTTGAGGGCTTTAAAAATCATAGCTTCTCTTATCCAATAAAGATTAAATTTTATAGGCACTATATACAAGTTAGACCTTTTAAACCTCCCATCCATGTGGTCCCAAGTGGTGCCTATTGTTGAGCTACCTTATAGTTCTTTGATATTCATTGCAGTAATGTTGATGATTTAGTGAGAGCATGGTGCGGGGCGACATTGAAGGCATGGACCAAACTTTTCTACTTAAAAATTGGATGTGTGCATCTTGTTATTGTTTGTATCTGTTATCTGCAATATAAAATTTGCTTGTTAACCAATTATTACTAGCTGTTGAGGGACCTTAGCTATCATGATGGGAACTTTGGACCCTCAAGATACCATAAGCAATAAATTTTGCCAATTGGTGAGTTTTGTACCGTGATCCTACACAATTTCCCTACTTTTTGTAACAAATGATCAATTAATCTTTCTTGTGCAGCAAACCTATTCGTTAATTAGCAAACATCTTGAATATTTGGATCCAAGAGCCATGTGGGTGAGGGAGATTGTTGTCGGAGAGGTAGGAGGAAGGGTGCTGATGTAGAGATGGAAGTGAGCCAAATGAAGAAAAAAATGGAGGTCTTGAGCTCTTCTTAGAGGGCAGAGGAAGTTGTTCCATTGATAGAGGAGGGAAAAACTAAAGGAATTGGAATGGGGCATCTAGGTCCGTAACATGTACCAATGTCCTGTGTGTGTGATCAAATCTTAGTCGTTGGGGATGATGAGGTAGGCAATCTTCCATCAGATTTGAGGAAGAGGGCAGTGTGATTTTTGAATTAGGGATGATGATGTTGCCATTGATGCCATTTGTGATTTTGTGGTCAGTTTGGAAGGAGAGAAACTTGACAATTTTTGAAGGATTGAAGATTTCTATGGAGGAGACGAAACTTATTAGGTGGTTAATGTGTTTTAAGGAGTTCAAAGAGTACCCTTTTGATGATTTTATTATTTGTTTGGGATGTAGCATGGAAGGTCATGTTAATGAGAAAAAAAGGGTAGTTTGAAAGTGAGAAGTGTGACCAGAGGGTTGTTTAAAATTTAACTTACATTGAGAAACAAAAGGAAGGTCGGGAATAGAAAGCATAGGGGGTGTGTTACATAATCATTTTTTTCTCAATACAATTGGGATTAATGATTCCAATGAAGCTGAGCTTTGGGCTATTAACAGGCTGTTACAACTTTGGAAGGATGGGGGGGAATGTATTTAATAATTGTTGGAAGGTGGTCAATTGGGAAATAGTAATCTCCTTGGAAGTTGATACCGATGATGAGGGACATGAAGGACCTTATGGCACAGATGGAATTGCAGTTAGACATGGCAAATGGGGTGATAGATTTTTGGGGTGGAAAGGTTTGATTCCTTTGTAGTTTTTCTTTTTTCCTTTTTAGTAATATGCTATAGTTGTACATTTCTTTAGTATACTATCCTCTATTATTGTTTTCTTGTAACATTTTTTTATTTATATAATCTTTTCTTACTATCTAAAAAAAGGACAAGAAAAATATAACGGGCCTAGACAGTGACCTTATGCATGGATTTTGAAGGGTGCTCAATATTGGATTTACGTTCATTTTTGTTTGGGAAGGGTGCTTGAGAGGTGAGAGGAGTCAAAAGGTTGTTAAGGAGTCATGGACCAAACCACACCTTAATTATCATGAGTTTTTTGTGGATGGGGCTGCTGCAGGGGAGGGAGAGGAGAGGAGAGAGAGAGAGAGAGAGAGAGAGAGAGAGAGAGAGAGAGAGAGAGAGAGAGAGAGAGAGAGAGAGGGGGGGGGGGGGGTGGTTCGGTGGTATTTGATTATATAAGGGGGACTCCTAAAATGCTTTAACTTGGGCTGGTGGCAGGAAAAGGCCAGCTCAAAGATTGACTCGTTTATTCAGGATATCAGGGTGATATGTAGGGTTGATCCCAGACATGTTAGGCTCTCAGCTAATCACGTTGCAAATTTTTTAGTGCCGATTGGTGTTGATAAGCAAGAGACTACTGTTGAGGTCTTGTAGTTGGGTGTATAGGGTTTGGGGTTTTGTTCTTTGTTTTGTTCCTTAGTGTTTTATTGTTTTCCTGGTAGCTGGATGTATTGGGATGGGGTCTTTCCTTGTTTTCATTGTTTTTCCTTGTTTTCTAATTTTTGCTTCACTCCGGTTTATCTCTCTTATATGGAGCTTTCTGATGTATTCTTGTTTTTCCTATTAATTTTGATGACTGTATTGTTTGTTTTTTTCTTTCTTTTTTTTTTAATAAAAAACAACCACCTCCTTTTGAAAACTGATCAATATGTGAAACATTAAATAAATAAGGGCCCGATGTTCTGCTTTATGGTTGCTTTCTCCTATATTGTGGACATATTGATGCCACTTCTACATAGATGTGTGTACATAGTGTTTATAGTTACTGCTCATCTTGGCTGCATTTTGCCTAGCTAAAATGAACTGACATATCAATAGACAAGGAGCAATGAACTTATGATTCGGGATTTTTCTTGTTCAGACTGTCTCGGGTAGGCCTCCTCCAGCAGCTTCCATGGCAGTGGGGCAATTCTTTAATCCTAAGGAGGGGAAAAAAGAGTTCTCTCCTAGTTCGATGCTGATTTCTAGCTATGTTCAAGAGGTTAATACTTTCAAGAAGTCATCAATTTGTGTTCGGATTTTTACAATTTTGTAAGCATAAATTATCGTTGTAGCACCACTTTGTACAGTTTGCATCCCCAGGGAAGCAACAAGTGTATTTGACTGGTGAATGCTTTTTTATATTTCATACAGGAAGTCTTTTTGAGGGAGAATCATCCATTGGCTTTGAATCTGTCATTCTCTATAAGCTTAGGCCTCTTGCCTGTTACTTTATCAGTGAGGACAGCAGGTTGTGGAATAAAAAATTCTGGGCTTCCTATTGAACAGGCTGGAGATGTGGAACATGGTAAGAATTTTCAACCCAGTTGATCCAGTTTGATGGTTCATTTTATATATTGAGCATGTATGCCGCTGTTCATTCCATGCTTTGATCTGTAAAGTTAGAGGTCTGCTTTTGTCCGTATTGTGGTATTTCAGGGGAGGTGTTGTCTCAACCTTTTGTTTATTCAACGTAGTTGCCAGACTTTTGTTGCCTTGTCGATGTTTAATTTCAAGTTTTTGTTGTATGAATCTTATTCATGAGATGATATTTAGGCACTCTAGAATGAAATTGCACAGAGAACTGACATAAGATGTGACAGGACAATTCAACTTGTAGAGTTTTTCCCCCCTCTAATTCCTCGATACGTTTATATGCCTAGTGCAAAGTTATGGAATACGATTTTGCTGTGTATTACTAATGAGGGATATTTTATGATTGTCCGTTATTTCTTTTGTAACTTAGATCAGTAATTAAAAATAGTGGTTGACTTGCTGTAGTATTACCATTGGAATGCTCCTTATATACATTCTTTAAAACGTTTCTTCTTCATATATTGATTTTTTCGATGTACATATATCGCTGCAGCATAAATTTTGTTCCTCAAAAAATTGTGTAATATCTGATTTCAGTATTTGACTTGTGGTTTTTCTCTCTCTCTCTCTCTCAATGTTAGCTTGAACTTGTTTTAGATTCTGATGGAAGCTCTATGTTAGTACTGCAGCCTTTGTAAATTGCGTTGCTTCCCACCTGTAGCACTTGCTTGGGATTCCACATCTGGTTTACATGTCACTCCAAATCTATATTCAGAGACAATCATAGTGGATTCATCACCTGCATTCTGGGGTCCAGTTCAAGGGTCTGACAAGACGACTGTTTTGCTTATGGTATGAACTTAATTTTATTATATGTTGACACTTTTTGTAAAAAGGTTGTTTTCCTTTATTTTGATTACTTATAATTGCATGAACCGCTTATCAATATCTTACACTTAGATGTTATTAAAGATTACCATTTCTTAAGCTTACTTAGCAATGAGATATTCTTTCCTTTCAACATGACATTATGTCCTACATATTTGCAGGTCGATCCACATTGCTCATATAAAATCAGCGCTTCAGTTTCTCTCACTGCTGCTGCAGGCAGATTTTGCTTTTGTATTGTTCACAGGTGATTTTTAACAGCCATGGCTTTGACATAGTTACTAGAGAATGACTAAAAAAAGAATGCTTTTCCCAAAAGTGAAATTTATAACTTTCATTCAGGGTGTGTTTGGATTAGGATTAGTTGGGCACCCTGTTTGGATCTTAGAATTGTGGAATTCCAGGGGAAACAAGTCAGCCAAAACATGGTCAATTGTATTCCCCTCTAAAGGGTGGGGAAATCACTTCACCTCATATCTTCTTTCACTCCACACTTTCCCACTCATTCCACCAACCATTTTACTTTATCAATATGTGTTCCATATGAGTGAATGGATATTTTGTTTATTATTAATTGGTGAATAGATTGTATGGATGAGAAATGATATATATGATAATTCCTTTCTCTCTCTTTGTATTTATTTGATTTAATTTTGTTATATAGGGTCACCATGGATTGTTATGGGTGAGTAGTGGGTCCTATGTGCTCTTCTTTCATTATATGGGCCTTTCATGGATTAACAAAATAAATGGATAGACATGAAGCTTATGTTTGCTTTTCGTAATTCATTGTTTGTTTTCATCAATATAGCTTTAATGTGTTAACTATTGTTGTATATCATTATTCTCTTGGTTTTTGTATTGTTTTCTTGTTCTCCTTTATTCAATGAAATTTTATTCACCGTTAAAAAAATCTTCGAGAGAAATCGTTAGTATAATGTAAAAAGAAATTTAAAAGTTCTCCACAATTTCCAACTTGCCTCCAAATGCCAAGTTTCTACCTGAATTTACCAAACTGGTGACCAGGGTGTTCCCACTTGTAGGGTAGCTTATGTATGTATGTATGTATAAACGGCACCATTTCATCTGCACAACCCAGGGAAAGGGTTCAGTCCTTCCCTGATCATATGAACCTCGGTGCAACGAGGGCATTTTTTTTTAAAATCTTGACAAATACATGTTCTTTGATGGGTCATGCAAACCATATCTTTGAATCTTTTTTTTTTTGTTTTGACAATGAAGAACCCAAGATCCCTACCTCTCCTCGAGTACGAGGGCATTGAGTAAAACTCCAGATGCTCGCAACCCACCATAAGCCACGAGCATTGGGTTACTACAGGGCTTGAACCTGGGACTTCTAGTTCCTAAGCCGAAGTGTCTACTAACTGAGCTACCTTGTGCATGCTATCTTTTGAATCATTTTAATTAGAACTATTTAACTGTAAGAATATATTTTAAAAATACATTTATTTTTTTGATATAAAGCCACAAAAACAGTTGGCTGAGTATGGAACATAATATTTTAATGTAGAAGTGATCTTGAAATTTGTGTCTAGACTCAAACATCATTGTTTGTGGCTTTATATCATAAAAATAAAATATCTTTTTAAAAATAAATTTTAACATTTAAATAGATTTGAGGAAAATGATTCAAGTGATATAGTTTATGGGGCCCACTAAGAAGATATGTGTTAAAAAAAAATGCTGGTTATGTCAAGGTGCATACGGCTAGGGCAAGACTGAATTTGTTCTCCACACCCCATGACATGCTCCCACATTGAGAGTTCCATGTGGAGTGCAAGTGTGATCATGGGGTTGGGTGGGTTTAAAAAAGTTTGTCTACATGTAATGCCTATAAAAAAAAAACAAGCTTGATTGAATGATTCTATCCATGGTTTTAAAAGATCCTAAAATCAATGGCGTTTTTTTTTTAATGGTTTTGAAATGATATTTACTTTTTTTAATTAAGATGGAATGATCCTTTGAATCTGATGCAGGGTTGGATAGAAATCCTAAATTAATATCTATGCAAATCTACGATGACTTGACCTAGGCTAATCTAAAATGATGATATGAACACATGTATACAATAAAACTGAGATTATTAACTAGACCATAATAAACAATTAAAGGCAAGTCAACATGTCCAAATACATCCACCATTATAAACATTCATTTGAAATTCCAAATCATAGTTAATACCCTTGAAGTCCTAATTCTGACCCTAACGATACTCAACGGATCAGTCCCATGAAGATGTAACAGTTCGTTCAGTCAATATTGATAAACCATGCAGATTTTGAATTAATATGGGGCTGAATTAATATAATTCAGATGTTATACTGCTGTTTGAAGTGCTATAGGCCAGAGGAAGACTAAATAGATAGATTTGGGACTCAAGGAACAATGGGACAACGCTGTCCCAAGTATTTTATGGCGGTTTAGATTTAAAATGGGGTTGATTGGGGCTGTTTTGGGAGAATTATGAGCGTAGGGACTATGGGACTGATTGGAAGGTGGTGGTTATGGGAATAGATGATGGGTATGGGCCAAGATAGCTTTGAGAATCAAGGAGAAGGGTTGTAGTAACTGTTTAGATCCAAGGAAAAGGGGCAGCAAGGCTAGGAACACTCTTTAGAGGTGGTGGCAAGGGTGAAGTGAGGCTAAGATGATGATGGCAGCTAGGGGATGGCTTTTAGGTGGTTATGATAGAAAGCAAAGAGAGAGAGAGAAGAAAAGAGAAGAAGGAAAGAGGAGAAGAGAAGAGAAAAGAAGAGAATAGAAGAGAGAAGATTAGATTGTTCTTACTATAGAGTGTAGAGAGGAGGAAGAAGAAGATAGAGAAGTGCTCCAATGTTGGCTTCACACTAAACTCAAGGGGAATTCACACACCATGCGCATAGGCTAAGCTTCGAAAATTTTCTTTTCTTCATTTTCTATTTCCATCGTGTATTTCAACTCCCTCTTTACAAGACCCTTTTAACGAAAATACAACAAGGGGCTGGCGGCTCCGTGTTGTTTCCTAACGCTCATGGGCAACTAATGAGATTAAAAGACAGAATTGTCCCCCATTACAATAAATTCAAAAAAACAACTTTGCACTCATATTAAAAAAAAACACAAACTAAAAAAGATATTGCTAAGTAAAAAAATAATGTCAAGGTCCAATAACATCAAATCCAAATAAAAAAATGCTCCCGCATCAGAATCAAAGAATGATGAATAATGTCAAGGTAGGGAGAAATGCACCTGGATGCAATGTTCGTCCAAAAAGATCTGACTCTTACAAATTGATAAAAAGAGGAATATTGATTAACATATTGGTCCGTCTGTCTATAAAATGGGATGGGCAATTTATTATGTATCAAACCATAGGTGTTTCATTGGTCCATAAGAATAAGCACCAAATCAATCGAAGATGCTGAGAAAAAAGATACGTTGATGAGATAGGCGGACAAATAGATAGACAAGCGCGCGCACACACACCAAACATACGCATACGTACTGTAAAGAATATGAATTAAATGTAAAAGCACAATTGCATAACACTTTTATATGAAAAAATTCACCTAGGTGATTGTTGCCCATGAGTGATAGTCTAGCATGGGCCCCGTGTGTTGCCCATTGGGGTTTGAATTCACACTCTCTTTTTTCACACCATCTATACCCTGTGAATAATATCCATACTTAATTTGAACACATTTTATCTAACCGTTGGGGTTAAAAAACCATCCAAAACTGACCCCATTTTGACATTTGATCTTTGGATACTTGAAAATCATGGCTTTCAAATCCAATGGACCTGATTTTTTACAAGAAGCATCATCCTGAAATTATCTTTCAATCCCACCCATCTCCATGCATTGAACCCCACTCCTATGGGCTCCATAGGGCCTAGGCGCGACTATTGCTCATGGGTGATGTTGCTTAGGGAAAGTGATTCCTCTAAGATGGAAGCTTTGTTTTACTATTTATATTTTAACACCTAATAGGGAAAGAAAATGAGAAGATGCACTTTCTATTTATATTTTAACATGTTGGAGGGAAGTTATGTTTTACTATCTACATTTTATCACTTAATAGGGGAAAAAATGAAAATATGTGCATTTATATAAGGTGCAACGCGTGCCTAGGTGCACCTTAGGTGCAAACCCCCCTTTTGTGCTCAGGTGCACCTGGGCACACCTTTTATTACTGTGCTCTAGAGTATGCCTGAGATTTTATATATGCCTATTTTGGATTTTTGAGAAGTTTATTGCAAAAATGTGGCAAAAAATGTTATAAACCTGAGATTTTATATATGCCTATTTTGGATTTTTGAGAAGTTTATTGCAAAAATGTAGCAAAAAATGTTATAAACCTGCATATTGCAATGTTTCTATTTAGTAGAACAAAAGGTCTGTACATGAAATTTCCACCCAAAAATATATAACATAGGACGACTCTGATCCAACAGGCCAATCTTCTATATCAGCCCTAGGTTTGGGTGAGAAAGTCATCAAGTTGACAATTGTTATGAACATGCCTTTCCATTCTTTGATAAATGTCAACCATAGTTGTCAAATACTCAAATCCGTTTCAGTACCCCTTCTGTTTGTAGTTAAAATGAAACATCCAATATTTTAGCCGTTCCAACATTTGTTTTGGAAAAGACATCATGAAAACGAATTAAAAAGATAAAAGAATATGAAAAATAGTGAAATTTTAAAGTAATGTATAAATTAATTACTTTCATCCTTTAACACTAATCTACACAAAAATACTAGAATGGTTTATAATTAAGCTAAAAGAGGAATTTTAAAAAAGTTGAGAATGAGGTAGAACTTGTAAATAAGAGAGATTGTATCCATAAGAGAGTGCACCTCCAAACAGAATTGTTGCTTTCTCTCTAATACCTCCCTTTCATTTGTAACGACCCGTCCCGCTAGCATGATATTGTCCACTCTGGGCCTCACACACGGCCCGCACGGCTTTCAATTGGTGAGCCAACCCACTGTTGCTCCCAAAAGGCCTCATACTAGAAGGAGGAAGGCTACCACTTATATACCAAAGAATTTCTAACTCAACTAGCAATGTGGGACTTTTTTTTGGGTGGGGTATTACAATCTACCCCCTTAAAGCCAAAGCCGTTCCTGGCTCTGCATACACAACAACCAAGCCCATATCCTCAGGCAAAGAGTTGAACTTGGCTCTGATACTATTTGTAACGACCCGTCCCGCTAGTATGATATTGTCCGCTCTGGGCCTCACACACGGCCTGCACGGCTTTCAATTGGGGAGCCAACCCATTGTTGCTCCCAAAGGCCTCATACTAGAAGGAGGAAGGCTACCACTTATATACCAGGGAATTTTTAACTCAACTAGCAATGTCAGACTTTTTTGTGGGCGGGGTATTACAATTAAAAAACCTCTTACATACGGTCAAAGGTTGGAGGAGTTGTAGGGGCTAGAGTTGAATGACTTTTGCCCTTAATTGTTTTAAAGATAAAAGTATATGATATAACGACGTTTTGGATAAAATTGGGCAAAATTTGTTAAGTAGTAGAGCATCAAAAGTGGCTAGTTTTGGTTATATTGCATGAAATGACCCAGATCTTTTTTTAAAACGGTTACCAAAAATTTGTTGAAATAAAAAGAAACAAGTACATGGATATAGACAAAGAACCCTCCCCTTAGCAAACTACCACAATATTCAAAAGGCAGTACATTATCTCAAGCCCCCAAAAACCATCCAATCCGAATTTTGGTCTCCTATTTGCCATGCTTTTTCCTTTTCTTTTTTCTTTTTACAACCAAAAGCTTTCTTAATCCAATGAAGGGCTTCTTCAAATCCAAATATAATGATCCAAAATGGCATGGAGAAAAATGGCCGTAGAAAACAGTATGAATCGATCCATTCCGTTTATCTTATTGTGTTTTAAATTTATACTTGCAAGCGCACGAATCATTTATAATATAACTTAGGAGTGCGAGGTCGAACTCATCGGAACTTAGGAAAATATATCCGTGAAAAACATACCACTGAATTATATATGTTAAGAAATTTAGAAAATCATAGAATTAAATCTTAAACATTGGATTAATTTTCTAATCTAAGAAATCTAATTTTAATTTAGAAACATTCTAAAAATAGACAACAAGTCCAAAAATATGAACAACATCTAAAATTAGAAATTAATCATTTAAGAGATCTAATTTTCATAGAAAACACAAAATTCATCTAATTTCAATTATGATGGTGGAATAATCTAAAAATTATAAATAATCTCAATCTAACTTAGAATACAAAATTAAGATGTAATTAATTAATTACCAACCTAGTTCCCAATTTTCAAGAGTTTGAATTTATAGACAAAACATAAATAAAAATTGAAAACAACTAAAATGACCTTGTACATATTTACAGTGGAACTGGGTCAAAGAATTAAGGAGGCATTATTATCCATATCTTAAAAATAAAATCAAGGCCTAGAATATGGAGTTCACTTAAATTATCAATCATGCATTCTAATTTTTCATTTATTAAAATTCTCATTATAATAATTATGAAATTCATTATACTAAAAAAATTCAATTCAAGCCTTAGTCTAGATAAAATTTCTACTTGTAATTCCAAATCCAAATATTTCATCCACTCTTAAAAAGAGCCTTAGATCAGAAAAATCAAGTTCTACCTATCCTAAATATTTCATCCACTCTCCTCGAATATCTTAGAATAACTTCAATCATAATATAATAAAAAAATCAAAATAAAATCAAATTCTCATCACAAATAAATTAAATAATTGGACGACCATAATTCTAAATAAAACCACCCTTAATTTATTTATAAAATATGAAATTAAAAATACAACATAATGGAATTTTAGAATTAAAGAAATAAGAAAAATACAATGTAAATTAAAATCCACCAACCTTAGAACCCAACGTGGGTCAAGAATCCCACAATCTTTCTCTTTCTCTTCTTCCTCTTCTCTCCTTTGCACAACCTTTTCTTCAATGCCCAAGTTCAATTTTCTCAATAGGAGAGGGATAGTATTTATAGATGAAAGGAGGTAGAGTGAATGACTTGGATTTAAAGATTTAAATAAAGCAAGGGACACTTGGAGGGCTAATATGGTTTGTGCTAAACATGGAATGGCTTAAAGGAGGTAAAGAGGTAAAAAAACCCAGCAAAATTTGTGCAAGATGTGAACACAAAGGGGTTGAGTCGGCTATGATGTGAACACACCATGGAAGGTGGGTACAAAATCCCGTTTTTTACACACATACCACCTTGCAGCTCAATTTTGACCTAGTTAACGTCTGAATTACAAAATTTTGTAAACTACAAAAGTTGTAGCCCTTGAAGTCTTCTTTCAAACCAAAAAGAATTAATGCAATCGGATATCGGAGTGGAAAGCTATTGGCAAAATATTGAAGCTGTGTCAAAATATTCCTTCTAAGTTCTTCCATATTTATTAATTATTCTCTGTCTCCTCCACATGGTCTTGTGTGAATTTTGCATGGTTGAGCTCCTTGAATTTGAATGCTTCATTTCTAAATATTTTCAATTTAATAATTTATCTCACCACTTGAAAAAAGAGTCTAAAAAATTACTGAATTAATTCAAACTCCCATAAATGGATTTGAATTAATTAGTTTACAATGAAATCCTAAATTGTGGTGAAATAAATATTAAAAATCCGTTCATTCCAAGAATAGATTTCTTCTCAATTTCTCTATTTTTCTTCCATTTAATCCTTACATCGTGTATTTTCCAAACATACTTGTAAAATTCCAAAAATCCCATTAATGATATTAAAAACACAGAAAACAAGGGCTAACTTATCTAATATTCAGGGGTAAAATAGTCAATTTTCAGTGTTCATCATATCTTATCATTATAGGTCCAGAATGTTCCTTATGGAACAGCCATAATGGAATTGAATTTACATCTTAGTTGTCAATACACCGGCTTTTAAGCATTTCTTTTAATGTGCATGCCAGGGTACCTTAATTTTACTTAAGTTCCTTTTATTAACATGTTTTTTTTCCTGGATAATTATCAATATCACCAAAAAATTTTGACATTTCTTTTATTTGTATGCCATGCTATAATTTTACTTCAGTTTCTTACCAACTTCTGTTCTTTTGTACATAGAGACATGTACATGTTTCTAGTTCATACATCCAACCATGCTTGAGTGATTATGCCATGCTAGTAAATGCATATAGAACAAATAAAGTAGCTGTGAAAGTGTTACAGTTATTGGAATTATTTCCATATCTTTTGATTCTTGCTACTCCAACAAATGTCTGCATGCAATTTACTATGATGTTTCTCTATCTCTCTGTTTTTTCATATTAGGGAATTGCCCTTTTTGCAGATAATTGGTTTCACAGTAGCAGTGATTTTTTTTGCCCTTATGCGGCAAGCACGTGCGTGGGAGCTTGATTTGCCTCTGCCATCCATTCTAACAGCTCTTGAATCCAATTTGAGAATGCCACAAGCCTTTCTGCTCCTAGCTATTGTGCCCCTTTTTCTCTCACTGATCATTTCTTTGCTGATCACTAAACCATTTCCCCCCTTAGCAAGCTTCATTGTCGTGTCCACAATTTGCTATTCATTTGCCAATGGGTTTGTGATCATCCTAATCATGAGCTCCCAATTGGTCTTTTATGTGGCTGCTACTGTTCATGTTTTTATCAAATTACGGTTAGTAAGAGTTTTCTTTATTCCACTGATTTTATTAATTAAATTTCATTTAATAGGTTCTTAATCTCCATTTATACATCAGGAAATTGCAAATATACCTTATATGTTTCTTTGGACACTATTTGACGGTCTAATTGATCTAATACAAGTTGGTTTTTGTGATTATTTGGCCTGGTTCTTGTTATGCATTGTTTTATTGATTTTCCCCTTTTCTTGAGGCCGTAAGAACGAACTTAAATTAAAGAATAGAGATTGGGTGTAGAATAATTGCATAGTGAACAGAAATGTCTTTAATATGTCTAAATCACTTGAACAAGATGAACAGTAAAATGTCTTTAATATGTCTAAATCACTTTAATTCTTCATTATGATTGAGGGGAGACACATCCCTTTTGTGTTAACATAAGTGCATGATCACAAAATCACAAACGTATTTCTTGTTTGCTAGATTTAATTTTTTTTTTTTTGGATCTCTTTAGGTTAATACTTGGAAAGATCATCTAAAGTAGTATTAAAAAAAATGAAAATTTAGGGAAAAATGAAAAAAAGGTAATACTAGATTTTACTGGAATGCAGAAAGATTTAATATTGGTTGATTATATTTTTCTGAAAATATTATGGAATTTTTATTTGTTGAAAATAATGAGATAAATACTGACACTTTCATAATTTGCAGCTATATTTCTAAAAATGATTGTATGCCTTATAGAGTTTAGGTTCATTTCATTAAATTTTTCCTGTGGAATTTGAGTTAACCATGAGGATGGAAAGAGTGGATCTAGGTGCCAGTATACCTTCTGTCAAAAATATTGAACTACTGTATTATTTTTGCAGGTGGCAAGCGTGGGAAGAAAAAATCCCATTTCTACATTACTTCTTAAATCTTTTTGCTATCTTCTCATCAGTTAAGGTAAGCATTAATAATATTGTCTTGAATATTTTAGTAATTGGATCAGTTATGTTACAAATATCTAGTATATAGTGTAGTATCATATTTATCATTGAGCCTAGAAAACAAGAATACATTGGCCAATAGACATGAGGCTAATAGGCAATAGATTGAAGCTGGCATGGTCCATTGAACATCAAAGTGGCTATGGGTGGAATTCCAAACCCTTGAGGAGAAAGGGCAGTGAAGGAGGAGGTGTTTAACATCTTTTAAAGCTCGCAGGCAGAAAAGGTAGGCACTGCTATAATTTTTTCTCTCTTGCAAAGGTTTCTTGAGTGAGAATATTCCTGTGACCAGTTGTCTAGAAGAAATCAATGGCTTGTGGAGGGGCTTTGGATGACCAAATAGGGTCAACCAAATGGGCGGAAGTGCCATGGTTGCTCCCGACAAAAAAATGACTTCACTGAAAGGAGCCTGAAGAATCTGGCCACCAAATTCGGTCATCCTCAAAAAGAGACATCCAAACAAAACTGAAGACTTGAAGAAGGGAGGTGAATTATGTAATACTGAAAAGAAGGAAAAAAAAAAAAAAAGAAGAAAGAAGGTAAGGGAAGAAAAGAGAGATAATTCTCTATGTATTCTATTGCTTGATCATAAAAGAGAAGAGAATACTATATATAGAATACAATGAGCTAATCAAGGCGATGAAAAAGGAAAGAAAGGTTTGTTACAATCATTTACTGATATCTAAAAGTCAAGCACACATGTAAAATATGAAATTACACCATATTCTACAACACTTCCCCTCAAGTTGGTGGAAGATATCAAGTAAACCCAGCTTGTTTAAGACGTCATCAAGTTGTAACCGAGAGGTGGTCTTGGTGAGCATACCTGGAAGTTGATCCTTGGATGCAAATAAGGAGAGAGAATATGACCTGCAGTAATGTGTTGGTGAAGAAAGTGACAATCAACTTCAATATGCTTTTTGCGCTCATGAAATACGTAATTAAATTTTTTTGTCGTTCTCTCTCTCTCTCTCTCTCTCTCCTCTCTTTAATTCTTTTACCGTTTTCCCTCTTCCTCTCTTTAATTCTTTTGCCTCTCTCTCTCTCTCTCTCGTAAATTCTTTTGGCCATTTTTATTATTGATGTATAAATACCCCCTTTGAGGATTGTAGTGGAAACCAACAATTTTCAATGGAAAGTTAAGAACTGAGAATTTTCTCAAACCCCTTCTCGGGTGGATTCCCGTCCTTATCTCCTCTTCTTCTTCTTGTGGATTCAAGACCCAATCCGTCGACGGCGTACGATCGTTCTTCTCTTCGAGTATCAAATCTACCAGGGAACGCCTCACTTGATTGGGCTTCACCCGACGCTCGCCCAAGCCTCTCTATCACCTGCCTGCCACTACTCTCTCTCCATTTTTGAACTGCTGCTAAGCCAACAAGCTACCATCGTCCACTACGTAAGATTCATCCACTCCCCAGATCAGATCCCCTCCTTCCGCCGTTCACCACCCCTTGTCTGCCTTCCTAGCGTTGCTCGTGTACAACACTTCCATCATCCTTGCTGCACTGTGGTATGCCCAACGAATCCATACCCACTTCCCTTTGCTTCCCATTTCTTTGTTTTCTTTTCTTTATCAAACTCACCAATTCTATCCCACCTTCTTTATTTACCCTTTTAATTCCCATTCATTAACCAGCACGGGCTATAAGTGTTTTTTAGGCTATTCCCCTCTCCATAAAGGCTACAAGTGTTTTGATCCCCTTACGGGCAAATCATTTGTCCATGGATGTTACATTCTTTGAGACAGTCCGCTATTTGTGTGCATCATCTTTTTCTTCCTCCTATCTTTTTTTACCTCTCCTTGCATATACTACTCCACGTAGCCCCACTCCACCTAGCACTGCCCGACCTACTCAGGTGTATCAACGCAGGCAGCCAAGACCTCCACCTTCAGCAGATGCCACTCTCCCACCTGCCCCTGGTCCAGATCCATCCACCACTGCTGAGTCTGTCTTCCCCATCGCCATTTGGAAAGGTAAGCGTACTTGTACCCTTCATCTGCGTGCTCATTTTGTGTCGTATCATGTTGTTTCTCCTACCTATCACAGTTTCCTCACAGCTCTGAACAACATTAAGATTCCTAAGCGGATTGACACTTCCCTGCGCGATCCCTCTTGGAAAGTAGCCATGGATAAGGAATTAGCTGCTCTCGAAGCAAATCATACTTGGGGTAATGGTTCCTCTCCCTCCAGGAAAGATTCCAGTTGGGTGCAAATGGGTATTCGCGTTGAACCATAATCCCGATGGGTCCATTGCTGGATATAAGGCTCTTTTGGTTGCAAAAGGCTTCACTCAAACTTATGGGGTGGTTATCAGGAAACCTTCTTCCCTGTGGCCAAGATTACTTCTGCTCGGATTCTGATTTGCATTGCCACCACCCATGACTGGCCGCTTCATCAATTAGATGTGAAGAATGCCTTCCTCCATGGTGATCTACAGGATGAAGTTTATATGCTCTCACCTCCAGGGTTTATTAAGCACGGGGAGTCTCGGGGAGTCTCACTCTGTCTGTCGACTTAGGAAGGCTCTCTATGGCCTCAAGCAATCTCCCGAGCATCTTTTGAGAAGTTCAGCAGTGCCTTGTTGCCTTATGGTTTCTTCAAATGTCAGATGGATCACTCGGTCTTTATCTTCTCTTTTCTCTCTCTTTCTTATGGGAAGAACGTCTTCCCATTTTCTCTCTCTTTTCTTTATTACTAATTTCAACAATGGGGCCCTGGCGACAAGGCTAGAGGGGCTTAGAAGGGATTGGCGACACGGTGGAAGGGAATAAGGAATGGCGGCACTAGATGGTTCTCTTGAGGAACTGGAAAGGGTTATGGAAAAGAAAGAAGAAGAAAATAGGGAAAGGGAGAGAAAGATAGGTAAATACCTGATTGGAAGAGGCTTCTCACCAAGATTCCTATGGCTTCTCGCCGTCACTGGATGCGCAGGAGACAAACTTCCACTGCAACATTCGTTTTATTCTTCGCTTCTGCCTCTGAAGGAGGGCTACTAAAATCCTATATAAATTTAGTTATGGCTTGGTTGGGCCTAGCTCGAGATTGGGCCAAGGCCTAGTTGGGCTGCTCTGCACATGGGTTTAAATCTCGGCCGATACAAAGGCCGAGATATATCGGCCAACGGGAAAAAAAATCGGCCGGTTTCTTTTCTTGTGTTTTTTCTTTAAAAAAAAAAAAAAAACAAATATCGGTTGTGGGCCCGAGTCGATATCTCAGCCAATGTTAGCCCATATCGGACAAATATCACCCTAAATGAATTTTTTCAAACAAAAAAAAAGCCATCGTGATTTCAAAATAAAAACAAAAAAAGAAAAGAAAAATTTGAAGAGAGAAAGATCTCGCCTGAGATCTCGGTCGAAATCTCGGCTCAGCTGATTTTTCAACCCTTGGCTCTGCATCAAACTTGATCCCAACTAACTAAATGGTCTTGTTTTGGTATGGAGAGTCTCCCTGAGAAGTCCCTCTCAATTCTTTCCATCGCATCAATAACCTTTTTTGGGCACTTAAAAGCTCACAAATAATAATCAGAGTTGGTTGATAACACCGATTTGAGGAGGGATTCTCCCATAAAAAATAAAAAAAAGTTATTGCCCTTTTCCAAGAAGCAAGTCTTTTGCTAAACTTAACAGTAACAGGTTTCCAAAGTGAACTGCAGGGGTTTTAATGCAAAGGGGAAGGCCCAGATAAGTGGAAGGGAGGAATGCAGGCTGACACCCAAAAATCTAAGGAAAAAACCCGAACTCCTCTTGATCCAAGTTGATGCCAAAAACTTCGCTCTTTTGGTAGTTGATCCGAAGAGATGACTGGAGCTCAAACCATCTCGAAAGGGATCCAAGGTTCCTAAGTGCCTCTTCAATAGCTTCATAGAAAATTATTGTTTCATCTACAAACTGTTGGTGATGAAATTCCGAAGAAAAATGCTCAATGCTAAAGCAACTGATAATGGAATGTTTTGCAGATTCTGCAATAAGGAGACTAAGAGCCTCAACAACCATAGTGAAAAGGAGGGGCTAAAGAGGGCTGCCTTGTCCTAAACCTCTAGCGCTATAGAAAAAACCCTTTAGGGAACCATCAATGAGATTAGAGAAATGAGCAAAGGATACACATTTGAGCATCCAAGAGAACCACTTATTTCCAAAACCCATGCTGTAAAGGACCAAACCCATCCTTTCAATTAACTCCTCTTCTTCTAGATTTATGTTGGGAATCAAGACATTCATGGGCCGTGAATATAGCATCCATAATGTGTCTTCCTTCCACTCCAACTGCTTCAAAAAGGGAAATGACTGAAAGGATGACCACTTTCAATCTGTTGGCTAGGATTGAAAAGAATCTTTTATGAGCTACCTAACAAATTGATAGGCTGGAAATCCTTTAGGAGGCAGCACCATCTTTTTTGAGGACAAGGACTATGAAAGTTGCACCAAGCTCCTTAGAGAGTTTGCAACGATCATGGAATTCCTCAACAAAAGCCATAGTATTCCTTAACCACTTCCAAGAAGATATTGAAAAGGATAAAGAAAAACTGTCCAGACTAGGATATTTATCTTCACTAAGATCTCAAACTCTACTTTTTTTACTTTGATGGAGAAATGCCTTTCAAGAGTGGAACCTTGTTGGGTTGAGATAGACATGAAAGGAAGTCCTGCAATAGGTAATCAATCCCTAGTATATAGATCTTGAAAGAAATGGAGAATGGATGAAGTGATGATGTGCTTATCTACAAAAGTTGCATCATTAATAATCATGGACTTGATACGATTGACTCTTCTGTTGGCCGAGGCAAAAACATGGAAAAAAATTGCATTCTTATTCCCCTCTTTAATTCACCTTTCCTTGACTTTTGTCTCCATTTCTCCTCTTCTTGAATACATTTAGATCTAGTGTTTATCTTGGAGATCTCATTTGTAGATACTGTTGGCTTTAGTCAAATTGCTAGATTGGTCACTGATGTCAAATTGGTTGATACCATTGAAGAGAGTTGCCAAGGATTCTTAAAGAGACACGAAACAGGTATGCCCCAGCTTGAAAGCCTTTAACATTTCCTGTTTTTGAGCAAGAATAAACTCTATTTCTCCTTTGGGGATTGAAATCAACCCACCGATTTGCAACCAACTCAAATAAAACATCGTTCAGCAACATCCAGTTCAAACCATAAAAGCAAGGATCCCATGGTTCCTCAAAGATGTTGATAAGTATAGGCCAATGGTCCAAGATAGTCACGGAAACACTGTAATATAAGAGTTCATAAACAATTCCAATACTCCGTGAAGACAATAAAACGATCTAGCTTGAATCTATTGCTTTCAATTCTATACGGATCTTGCATACAACAAGCATTAAAGATGAGATGGCCTTCTATCTTTCTTCTCCCTTGGGTTTTCTCAGAAACCACAAAAAAATTTACAAACAGAAGAGTCACAAAAAAAGAAAAAGAAAAAAAGTTATCCAAAAACTCCTTAGTGATAGGTTTTTATTGATATTTATATTGTTTCAATACAAGAAGAATCTTTGTTGATTTTTTTTGTCATTAAGCATCAACTACACAATATAAGCCTAACCTTCTAAAAACAACATACATCAAATCTATCCAAAATACCCTAACTAGTCACCCTAGTATATTCTATTTGTAATGGGCCATTTCTTCTCATTACCCTTTTTTTTGAATAGTTAATATATTAAGATAAAGGAAAGCACCAGACGTGCAAGTACAAAAAATAAAAGATGCAAACAAAGAAACACTACTGCCTGCAATCCCATTACTTCTCATTATCAAAACGAACTTGGGCTCGTCGGAAAATTGAGTAACCTATCCATTGGATAAATCTCATGTCATTCAGACATCATGTTATATCCAAAGTCTGGTCATTATTAAGAAACATGAAAGTAAACTCAATATACTCTAAAACTAAAAAAATTAACAAAATGCATTAAAGGAATTTTCTGATCAATGTTGAACTTCAGAGCTTCATCCACATATATACCAAAGTGCGCTTCAGTAGAGAAATAGTTTCGATCTGCTTGTATTCCTCTTCTTCCTCTCTATCTACTACACAAGGTCAGTGTTAGAGACCAACAAGATCACTATGATGGAGCTAGATTCATCAGCCATGGAATCAAACTGCCTCTCCCTTCCGTTTTTCCTTCTAAAAGCCCATCTCGCTCAATCTTCAACTGTCATATCTTAACTAGGTTCTTTTTGTTTCTTCTCTCCAGCGCCTGAATTTCAGAAAATAGTTTTTCTATAAGAAATTCCTTTTGAAGGGTGTCCTTTTTCGCGAGAGTCGCTTTGGTAGGACGACTCCAATTGCTTCTTGGTTGAGAGATTATTGGAAACTTTAGTGTTAAAGCTTCTCTCAAGCTCCCTTTTCTCAGTTTGGAGACAATGGATCTCTTCTTGGTATTCTTGGGTCTTCTTCTCCAGGTGGAAGAAATTAGATGCTTCTTTTTGTCTGCCAGCTCTTAATGACATGTTTCTTTATATGAATAAAAACATTCTCTTACACATACAAAGTAACGAAGAAAGTCATGTATTTATTAAGGTATGATGGATATTTACGGAAAAATCCTTGCCGTAGTGCATTCCTTTTCATTTATTACTGTTTAGGTATGATGTACATTAATTAAGTCATGTATTTATCAATGTGTGATGGATATTAATAGATTTTGGGCCAATGCTCCACTTGTAGAATAATAATAAGAGAAGAAGAAGATGAAGAAAGAACACAGAGTGTTTGGAGAAGAATCCTTCTCTTAATTGTATTGTATTGGGTTGTGTTTTTCCTCTTAGAGGATACATCAATAAATAGGAAAAAGAGAGCCCATTCAAGTGGCAAAAAAGGAAATATAAAAAAATACTTATCTACATTAATTCATACAACGACACAGTTAACTTTCCAAATTAGGATTAGTCGGGTCAATTCTCCTGTATCGGGTCCCACAACACCACGTCCTGCCATTTGTGCCTCATTGAAGATCCATGTGACTTCTCCATGGGATTCACGATCTTGATTGTATCAAATATCCAATGGGTCTGGTGATGGAGTATGTTTGTAATGCAGTCCAAGTTAGAATGGGACATACAATAGGTAATGTAGAATCAAACGAACTTTCCGTTTGAAGTGGTTATGTACCAGAGACGTGCTACAGGCAGCTCTGATACCAACTGATGTAGGCTAAGGTGGTGTCGGAGAATCAACCTTAGACCACGATGGGATGATGAAAACCAACCCAGTGACACCCGAGATCACCTGAGGCCAAAGTGTATGCTAACCTACAGCCCTTTGGTAAATAAGTTTAAGTATACTAGTTGGCTGTTTGGATCAATGGAAACTCAACCTAAAATTGCAGTGATATCTTCGGCTGAATGACTGATTTAAAATTGAATGTTTGCTGTCCCTTTATGGTCGAAACTAAGATGATAACTTAGCCCTTTCTGGATAACCAAACAGCTGTTCAAACCTAGCCCCCTTTGCTGGCCGAAATCTGCTGGGTTTACAGTAGAATTTGGCCGAAAATCTGTTTGGTTTTTTTAAAACAATTACAGTGGCCAAAAACTGTATGGGTTTAACCCCTTGTTGCTGGCCAAAAATCAACACAATTGCTGACTGGAAAAACAGTCAGTTTGCAGCCTCTAAACTGGGTTTAAAAGCAGATAGTTACAGTGCCAAACAGAAAGTAGATTCGATCAGATTGCTGGCTGAATTGGAGGTCCAATTCAGTCCCCAAACAGGCGGAAAAACAACAAGTACGGGATTGAGAGTTTACCTTGACAATGCACTTGTTCTAGGCCCAACTATCTCAATCCAAGTATGTAATTGAATCCAATCAAATAAAAGCCAATCAAACCATCTAAGCTGAGAACGAACTTGAGAAATTGAAGTCTATACCCTAGGCTCCAATATGCATACTCGAACAAAGCTTCAATTAGCTTTCATTAGTCTTCAACTTGAAGTACAAAATCCAAACTAAAACCTCCCTCCCAAATTCAGCCATCAGTACATGTATTTATAGACTTGCTTAGACTCAAAACCCTAACCTTAACTCAAGCTTAACCCTAATTCTAACCTTACCCACACCCAACTACACCTAATTGGCATGGGAACAAGGACTTAAACTCCCATTTAGACTTGATTACAATGGACCTGTAAGAAAAGAGGAAGATAACCAAATATACTAAACACTTCCATTTATGCGGTCACAGGAGATCCATGTGGTGGACGTCTTCATCAACCAATGAGAATTCACAATGTGCAGTCAGCCATAGTCCTAATCCAACTCTTGAATTGGGAAGTCTACTCATCCAACGAGAGAGATAAGGAGAGAAGTTGGCCATTGACAGGTTCAGGTATCACCTGCACCTACTGATTGAAATTGTCACAACTGTTGGAATAATTAGAGTTATTATCTAATTAGGATTCCTAGTTTGGGTTTAACTCTAATTAAGAGGTATATTTGATTTATGATTAGCATAGAGTTTGAATTTGAGTGTGATAGCCCTAGGGTCGGCTAGAAGCTATAAATACATGTAATAAGTTAGGTATTCATACTAATACACGGTTTTATAATTTCTACATGGTATCAGCCAAAATTCGTTCCTGAGTGAGCCTTTCAGTACGCACGTTTTTTCTTCTCTCCCTTTGCCAGAGGAGATAATCGGCAGAGGGAGGAAGGGAGGGACATCTCGATCTTTTTTTCGTGCGTGGGTTTTGCTAAGGTTAATCGATCTTACATCTAAATTATTTTCTTGACTCTTGAGTGTTTCTCACATCGTCACGCATCAAAGGTAGAAAAGAGACGGCAAACAATTTTCCATTCAATCTGTGTCGTCTCTCGCTGCTCTGTGCCGAAGGAGAAGATCAAACGCTGCGTCCGGCGAACTATCTGATCTTTGCACTCTCATATTTATCTGGGCGATTGTCTTGCTGTTGTTTCTCAAACTCAACCTCTAATCCACATCTGCGATGTTCCCTGCAATCAGATCTCTGATCCATATTTGTTTCTCCTTCTCAGAAACTGTTTGCAGATCTGAGATCTGCTGTGCTTTCTCGCTGTCAATCTCCTTGCAATCTCTGCTATTGCATTCACTCAGATATGCCAATTTCACCACCTGAACGCCTCTGTGACAGCAAAGGAAATCAGATCTGAAAGCCAGATCTGACGTTATAGATTGGTTTATCTTCAACACTTGCACGGATTTGCAGCAACACTTGCAGAGAATGATGTTATACCAGTTTGCATATCCTCAGATCTGTGGCAAAATTGGAAAGAAGGAAGAAGGGGATCGGTTGAAACGGCGTTTCATCCTAGCAGATTCGCCTCCTGCTCGTTCTCCTTTCTCTAAAAGCCAGATCCGATTTTCCCTCATCTTTGTTGCTGCCAATCTGAGAACAGTTTTTTGGGGCTGGATTTCAGTTTTTTGAAACTAGATCTGCCGCTCCACCATATCAAGGGCCTTTTGCCCTTTGCTGCTGCCGTCCTATATTGTTCTGCCGCATAGAAGGGCCTCTTCTGCCCTGGCCCCCACGTTTCTGCATCATTTTATGCCAATCCTATTGTTTTTGGCATTTGTCATAAGCATCCAGGGGCTTTGTTTTTGTCATATATTGGCAATCGCAATACAGAGCCACACCATGAATATATTGGCCTGTGTCCAAGGGGCTTCAAGTTCAGGAAGAGGCATTTTTGACAACATTGACCGGCTCGTCTCATATTTCCACAGACATATTAATGATTTGCAACATGATTCTGGCCAGTCACTCCGTTCTGTTGCTGCAATGGTTTCCATGACAAGTCCTGTTCCTGGAGGTTCTGTTGGAGATTATTACACAGTATATGGCTTATGGGGCACTTCCACTATTTGTTTATGAGTTCAATTATACCATGATCAAAAGGGTTTTGGTGCTAAAGTGGGGCAGCCCACCTAAGAAGTTTGATTGCTTGAAGTGCTAGAGTTATTTTGTACATCTTATCAGATGGTGATTCACTGTTTTGGGCAGAAACTGAAGTAGGCATTGTCATAGAGAGTTTTCACGGTCATTGCCTAGTTTGTGCCTCTCTCGCCTTTGTTGCCTCTAGGGGGACAACCTTTGCTGCAGCCGTCGCCATTGACAGTGGCTGCCATATCTACAACAGCGTCTTACATGATATTATTTTGATGTTTCTTCTCGCCACAATCCACGATGTGTGCCAAGAAGAAAGGGGGAGAATTGAAGAAAGGGACACAAATTGCCCTTCTCCTCCTACTTTGTTGAAGCCGAAGAAAGGGACGCAACTTGTCCTTCGTTCGAGCACGCCTTGTTTTGTCGTTTCTTGAAAATGACACATGTCCATTTGTTGTGGAATTCATCTACTCCTTTTATTTGGAGGATTCTGATTCGTCCCCAATTTTTGCTGGCCTTCATGACTTCAGCCTCTTTGCTGGCCTTTATGGCTTCAGCCTTTATTTGTTGGCCTTTCATGGTTACAACCTTTACTGGCCTTTATGGCTTGAGCCCTTTTTGGCATTTATTATGCCTTGTTTTTCAGGTCATTCATCGCCTGCATTTATCGCATATTGCGATTATTGTTTGCCGGACAATTGTCTTACGGTCACTGCCGTCGTCCGAGTCTCTTTCTCTATTTTCAGGCTGCCATCTGTGTTTGCTGTCTGTCATTTTGCAGCCAATCAATGCTGCTACGTAAACACATATTTGCAGCCAGTCAACGCTGCCTCTTCAACCAAGTTTTGCAGTCAATCAGTGTGCTGTTTTTCCATCAAATCGTCGTGGCCAGTCAGTTGCCACTTTTGCAGTTTACCTTCTTTTTCTTCATGTTCCAAGCTTCGCGTTCATCCATGCTTCAGCTTGCGGGGGCGTGTTGGAATAATTAGAATTATTATCTAATTAGGATTCCTAGTTTGGGTTTACCTCTAATTAAGAGGTGTATTTGATTTATGATTAGCATAGAGTTTGAATTTGAGTGTGATAGCCCTAGGGTCGGCTAGACGCTATAAATACATGTAATAAGTTAGGTATTCATAATAATACACAGTTTTATAATTTCTACAATAACTAGGCTACGTAATTTAGAATTTTGTAAACTTGTCTTTGAACAAGCTTTCCAACGAATTTAAATTAGTTAAAATCCGATGTCCTTCGATGCCCCAAATTGATCTGCAAAGTGGCTGCATTGTTTCTGCCAACGAGATCTTGGCTAACTTAGCTAGATTTTAGCTAAGTGGCGCCTCCACAAGCTTCACATGACTTTTCTCTCTTTCCTTAGGTTTTTGGACGTGTGACTCACACCAAGTGGAGTCCATTAAGGCTTAGATTGGGCCCCAGGTCCATGTTTGGGGTCCACATGCAAGTAACCTACCGACGGATAGTTCTCATTAGCTGGTTTCTTCCTATAGTTGCCACGGTCAAAGATTAAGCTCTCTTCACTCCCATTTCCTCCTTTGATGGCCTCATCAGTCTGAGATCTCAGTCATTATGGAAGAGCTTTAAATTTGGGGAAAATTTTCTTTTCACTGGTCTTGTTATTATATAAGTAGATCTTTCAAATGCATTAATGTGAGCTAATAGAAAATTTCAATCCCATGAAATTTTACTTGCTTTCACTCACATTTAGAGGGAAGCTATCAGAGGCGACTATCTTCACATATGGGAGTCCAGTGGAATCATTTGGCTATCAGTATCCTACTAGTTTACTTTAATGTGGTTATTTTATCATCTTGTTGTGTTCAGCCATTAACTTTCTGTTGCATTTGTTTTCTCCATCATTTTCCTATGGTATAGTTCACAACATCCTATCTGTTAGTGAAAAATCTCTGCGATCTATAGTTTGGTTAACTTCCTGCTATTACTCAACAATGTTGTTCAGAACTGAAGTGCTATTCTAATTTGCTCTGTTATTTAATAGGTAGTTCAGATTCTCAGAGGAAATCCAACTGTTGTTGTAGCACTTCTTACAACATCTTTGGTCTGCTTTGTTCATCCAGCTCTGGGTTTGGGTTTACTTCTCCTATACCATGCTTCATACTGCCATTCTGCTCTCTGCAGGTCTGTCTTAACACAAGCATCTTACAAATTCCTTGCGTTCGCTACTGAGATATGTCATGTGGAAGCCTGTTGCCTGCAATTGTTTTTATTATAGCTTAATAGTTCTGTATTATTAGAAAGATCATGCAATTCAATTATATTTTCCAGCAATTCAGTTTAATGCCCATTAGCTGCTCTTCCTTTTCTTCCTAGCTGTGATTAGTGATTTACAATTCTTATGTCATGAACAAACCATGTAGTTAGTTTGACATATCAATGTTTTAGTTATTACTACGGCCCTAAGAGTTCATCCACATTTCTTGTAACAGTTTTTTGGCGGCTTCCTTTCGCAGCCACATACAAACAAGGGAATCATATGAATCGAAAGTCAAGGGTGATCCACTAGCACGATCAAGACCCACTGATGAGAACCATTCTTATAGCCCAAACTCAACAAGAAGTTTTGGTGACACTCAATTGGAGATATTCAATTACCGGCATGGAATGTTGTTGTTGTATCTTGTTGCGATGCTCATGTTTGTCCCATCTCTCGTGGCTTGGCTACAGGTATCCATGTTTTGCTCCTTGTCAAAGTAGATTTTTTTGAACTATAGTATTGGCTATTCTTTGACATGCACTAAAACCAAGATCCAGATTTCCAGAAGGGCTCTACTATGTATATCATTTGACCAAGCCCAGGGGGACTGCTCATTAGGTCTGCCATGGTCTATGGAACAAATTGACTATTGACATGAACTTGCACAATGCTCAAGTAATGTACACATGGAGGACCTGTATGCTTGGGAGTTTATTCTTTTTAGGCCAGGCAAACTGCATGAGAAGTACTGTCTATTCATGCATGCAACAATGCTGTGGCCAAAGGCCATATGCATGCTACGTCTTATATCCATGGATGTGTGGAAATTGGAATGGAAATATGATATTGAAAAACCTCCTCCTCCTTTTTATGAAGTCCAAGGTATCCAGGCTTCTTAGAGCTGACAAAGTCCTTGGGGCATGTACAAACCTCCTTGAACTGGTATCCTCCAATATTTAGGTGTATTATATGCTACTAGCGCTCAGGAGCCTATCTATTGATAGCAATGGTGTCTGGTTTTGCATGTAGTTATATTTTTATATATTTATCAATATGACCAGTGCATCAATACAAAGCGAACAAACACTAGGGACCAAATTAAAGAGAATGACTGAGATTATGCCAGAACCGGTTGGGGTGACTGATACATATTCACTCAATTAATACCTTTTTCTTTCCAAATATTTTGACATAGTAGTAAAAGGCACAAGTTGCAATGAGATTATGACCTAGTTGCAAGGTGAATGGCAGCGTACTGGTCCAATTTTGTAGGCAAGACTTCTCTACATTCTTGTAATTTAGTGTACTCTCTTAGGAGGTGAAAGCCTAAATGTGAGGTGCTTGTGGGGAGCAAATCCAATTTTGCAGGCATACTTCTGTGAATTTTTGTGTGTTCTTTTTTCCTTTGTTGTTAATTGTTATGATGCAACAGTAACAAAATACTACGTTGCATAGGTTATTCATTTGTTCACTGTCTACTGATGCATAGCCTTAGGCATAAGCAGAAGTTCATAAGAATATACAAGATTAGAAAAAGATTACTCCCTGTACAGTACTATGTGATGCCCCTTTTGGCTTCATGGATATGGATTGCTTGGAGAGATCTATGCTAAAAAATCAAATCAAACTCTTGTTTTCTAAGCACTAGTTTTTATCACTATATATTATTTTCTGTGGGTGCAAGACTGATTTTGCTACCATGTTTTCCTGCAGAGAATCGGGTTAGGCCAGAGGTTTCCCTGGTTTGTGGATTCAGTTCTCTGTGTTGGTGTCATTCTCCAGAGTCTCTGTGGTTGGAAGCCAGGTGTGAATGCCCTCTCATTCACCCTTCCAGATTTCCGTGGTCAGGAAGTTGGACTGAGCTTTGTTTACTTGCTTGCTGGATATTACTGTTATCTCTCCGCACTTGCGTTGGCTCCCTATAAAGCATTCTATGCAATGGCTATTGTTGGTATCATTTCCTTTGTATCCAGAATAATTGAGAGCAGGAGCAGAATAAAGGGAGAGGTTTATTTTAGTAGTAGTCGGAAGCATTCTCATAGACACTAGCAGACATATCTTTGAGCAATTTCTATGAAGGAAGGCGGCATTTGTCCTTTAGGGTTTGGTGTGTTATAATAGACACATACAGTTGCCGTGGATGTTCCATTTGGCAGCAATCGTCACAGCCCATGCATGTTACCGGTTGAGGTTTGTAATTTTGTAACCATGTTTTTATTCAAGAAAGAGAAAAGGAAATATTTTATTTTGTTTATTCCTATTGCAATGCCTGCAATTCCTCTTTTTGTGGCTTTTGGCTACTATAGATGTCCTAAACTTCTCTCCCAAATCCCAATCATTCAATTCCTTGGCCATCATTCCGAAATGTAGTTGGAATCTTGTGTGCGCTTTGATACAGAAAACACAATATGCAGGGCAAGATGAGAAACATGCAAAATGCATAGTGAAGAAATGAATACTAAAAAGGATAAGAGTTTTCATGTTCTTTTTTCAAGAAAAAGTGGAGTAAAATATAAATGTTGTCATGGTGTGATTTGTTTAATCATGCATAGATATCAGAGTGATTGAAGCATGTTCATTATACTGGTCTTTCTGGAATGCTGTTTTTCCATGACTGAAGAACAACTTTTTATCTTCTGACAACCATGGGAAAATACTGAGTGGATTTGAAAACCACTTTGATTTTTTGTAAAAATTATCCCAATTTTTATGGAAGCTTAATTTTCATGAAATTGTTTACTTTCAATGAAAAACGCATACCCATAGCTGTTATGAAGTTGAAACGTGAACTTTCTGGTTCCTATTCTATCCTCAGTACAAAAACAATTGGGTTAGAAGTCGAATCATAAGACTACTGAATCTAAATAGCTTAGTTGAGACCATTTATCAACTGTGGTACCTTTGAAGTTAACTCATTGAGTTGATCCATACCGAATTCTTTAACTATGACATCTTTATTCTCAGAACTTAGTGATTTACGTTATTTGTCAACCCTTTTTTTTTTTCTAAATTTTATGGCGATGATTTGGAAGACATATTAAGAGTGTGTGTAATAAACCCTAACCCCTTAAGTAGGATTAGAAACCCGCGTAAAGGTATATTTGTCTAAAATCAAAGAACATCTTTTAGAACTTTTGGGAAAGGAGGCAAAATGGCAAAAGGAATGAGAGAGGTGTAGTAGATTGGATAAGGAAGTGGAGAAGAACGTGTTCTCCATTTTGGGTGGGGAATTCAATCTTGTCCTTGTTGAGGTTCATTCTCTCGAAGACCTTAACTTCTACTAAACTTTGCTCAACCAAAAAGAGCATTCTCCAATATTTCAGAGGTGGTTTGTCTTTTTCTTTGTGGAAAGCAATTCTGCAGAAAAAAAAAAAAAAATTAGGGTTCTACTCTTCTAACAGGTGATATGAAAGCCAGTCTCATATTGGACTCTGAAAAGGGAAATGATTTGTGCACTCCCACCTTTTACTCATTATGCACTCTCCCTATGTGAAATTATAATTTTGCCCAAACTCAAAATTCCTCTTTTCTCTCTCCTTCCTTGCTTTTTTGGGCAAAATCGTAATTTTACATAAGGAGAGTGTACAATGGGTAGAAGGTGGGGGTGCACAAATCATTTTCCCTTTGAAAACTAGACATTTTTGTTATTTACATCAAAATCTATTTTCATTGAAAATGAAGGAAGCATTGTCTTAATGAGAGAGAAAAACCTCTTACTTTTTCTTATTTAATTTTCCTATAGGTTGTCTTATTGATAAAGAAAATTTATTCCATAGAAGAAGAGAGAAATGTCACATTTTTCATAGCAACAAGTGTGATTGAGTTGAGGACTTCCCATCCTCTCTTTTTCCATGCTAGCTTACTTGTTTGTATGTAATGTGGAAAGGAGGTGAGTGAAGTCCCAAAATTATCCAATTATTTTATCTTCAACTATGGTTTAATTTTTCAACTTTTTAAATAATAAGTGGAAATTTTGATATTCAGATATTTATAAGGCCGTTGGTATTTAATTCAAATTCAATAGTACATTCTATAATTGCTGAAAAGATAGGAGACTTTGAAATTTGACAAAACATTTTCAATTATAATTTTTTTAGCCATGAACGCACTAATTACTTGCGTTCAATTATGATCTCGGTTTTAGATTCTTATTGCTTTAAAAGGTCTAATGGAAAGTGGGTGGATTAGATCTCAAATTTAATCGAACAATGAGTTCAACTCTCTCGAGTGCTATCAAATTGCATTAAACCAGTTAACCCCATTGGTTGAAGTTTATTCTTGATAAATGTCAAAGAATTTTTGTGATACTTTAGAATAAGGCGTTTGATATTCTCGTAGATCAAGTAAATCAAAAGTCAGTATGATTAAAAACTCAAAAGTTCAAAATTTTGTTCAAAGTTTACTTGGTTAAATTTTATTGATTCAAATTGTACAAAAACTCTTAAACTTCCACATCAAACAATAGACAAATTCTTTCATATACAGCCAAAATACAAAATACTTGAAAGTTAACCAAGTAATAGTATTTACGTGATATAGAATTATAGATGACATGAACAGGTAATAGCCCACAAAATAAGGTGTAAATTTATATCCATTTGCACCTCAGTTTGCTGGATTATGCACCTTTGTCAGCTTTAAAGCAACAGAAACAAGCAGAAAAATAATAATAAAAGAATAGTATAATGAATTACTCTATTGAATTTAGTACATGAAGAAGTCCACGGTTCTCAACTGATAAATACTCAATAATTAGAGGTCTGATTCAAGACTTATAATGACCTATGCCCGTGGTTTGTTGGAGCTTCGGTGCATTCGAAATTTTACCTACTGCCTTGTACTTAGAGGGGTAGGGGTGAGAGTTTCTTCATCATAAAAAGTTGAAAGAGGTTCACTCCATCTGTCATGTATAATCAATCCTCGCTGAGTTTGATTGATTTGTGTCAACACGTGTCCACAGGAAAGATTGCTTATGTACTCTAGAGTGAATAGAGAATAAAAATTGATCCTAGCCTTGGAGAGCAATTCTTATATGGATATTTTGTATATACAGATACGAATTTTAATGTATGCTGAATTTACCTTTCACCTGCTGTACTAGAAAGAAGAATGTATGAACAGTGCAATTTGGCTCTGCGAAATTGTAAGTCGGCTCATCAAAATTCATGAAAAATGCAATGTTCCTAAAATCAGGTCTTTGAAATTACAAGTTGGCTCACCGAAATTCATGAACAGTGCAATGTTCCTAAAATCGACTTTCTGAAATTTCAAGTCGGTTCGCTGAAATTCATGAACAATGCAATGTTTCCTAAAATCAGCTCTCCGAAATTACAAGTGGATTCGCCGAAATTCATGAATAATGCAATGTTTCCTGAAATCAGCTCTCCGAAATTGCAAGTCGGCTCGTCGAAAGTCATGAACAGTGCAATGTTTTCTGAAGTCGGCTCTCCGAAATTACAAGTCGGCTCGCCGAAATTCATGAACAGTGCAATGTTCCTAAAATCGGCTCTCCGAAATTGCAAGTCAGCTTACCGAAATTCATGAACAGTGCAATATTCTTCAAATTGGCTCTCCGAAATTTCAAATCGGCTCGCCGATGAACATTAAAAATCAGCATGAACAGTAAAAATCAACCCATTGAAAATTTATTGTTCATGCGAAGGGTAAAAATCAGGAATGTTCTAAAACCCGTGTCGCTAAACATGAAATGCCTGTGAGAGGATCGCTCTTCCGTGTGTTTTCAATTCATATATATCCATTTATTTGAATTATTAAATTAAAATTACTTATTTTAGACAATATATTTGTTAAATAGGTTAAGTAGTCAATCTATATCTTATTTTTGAGATGAAAAATTCTACCGAGATACAGGTGTCTCAATTATTAGCGAGACACTCAATAAAAGTAGACTTTTAGAGCCCACCTTTTTGGCTCTGATGTAAAGAAGAACATATTAATAGTTCTTACATGAAGTTTCATTTCCATTCGATGATCTTAACCCTTAATTTTGAGCTTTTAAAAATCAATGTTCCATGTTCATCAAAATTTAAAGGCTAAGATTACGATGCAGGCATTGGATGCGAATCAAGGCCCCATCAGACAAGATTGAGAAATTGACTATTCAAATCCATGATCGAACCGGTGGCGGAAAGAGAGGGCCCCACTTTGAATGCCACATCAGCATTGACTCATCACCAAATGGATCCCACCTCAATGGCCAAAATGTCATTCTCGCCTAAGCACTTTTCAGTTACTCAAGTTACCTTAAGTTGAAAGATTTAATTAAAACAAAGAAGATGTAGTGTTGCTGGCCGAATGAAGGAAGCAATGGAAAGAATCAAATGAAGAAAGAAGAAAGAAATAAGAATGGAATGAAGGATTAGAAAGATAGAAGCAAATCAAGGAAGAGAAATAAAAGGGCAGCAACCTGCTTGAACTGTACGACAGAATAATAAAGAAAGATAGGAAGAAGAATAAGAATAGAAGGAGAAAAAATCAGCAAAATCAGATACAAGATTGGATGCTGACGAGAATAGAGAGAATTGGAGTTGATTTTGCCCGAGCGATTTGGTATTCTTTTATTTTTAGTTTTTATTTCCTTTTCTTTTTTATTTCAATAAAGGCTTATAAATATGTGGCCAAGCTTTGTAATTAGACAGACTTTGAATTTGTTATTGAAATTAAGGTAAAGTAGGACACTTTTCTTTTTATCCATCTCTCGAGAGTTATTTGTGTTGAATTACTTTTAATTAGTTTAATTGGAGTTATTGTATTTGCATTTGAAATCAAATTTCAATCGTTGCATTTATTTTCCATTATTTAATTAAAGTGGATTCTACAATCCAAATTATTTCATTAGAAGGTTATCCGAGTTAGACCGTAGCAGTTCTTTGAGTTCAGACCATACTTGAGTCAAAGAACATTGGATTTCTTCATTGAAATCCTTGATTCAGTGTAAAATCCTGAGTCTAAAAATTCATATGCAGCTTGGCCTGAATCATCAATTAATAATCAAACTTTATATACTCCATATTTATATAATCACCTATCAAATGAATCTAAATTTGTAAAACCTAACATTGATCTAATGGCACATTTCGTTAGTGTCTTGCTAGTGTTAGCATGGCCCTTTTGATTTTTGACCAGCTAAATAGTCAACCCATATTGTATCTACCCATTTACTATTCAAAATCTTATAATATCTACCCATTTATTTTTTTAGTTAATGAGTCCAACGTACCACTACCACAGTATTTTCTTAGACTAGTGAGACTATCTAATAAGACTTTCTATCAAATAGAGCAAGCGTCCAAATATCGGCCGATACGTATCGTATTGGCCGATACGTCGATATCTTAGCTGTATCATATCGGTCTTTTTTTTAAAAAAAAAAGAGGGGATAAAAAAATATCGACGGATATATCAGTCGATACCGATTTTTGAACCCCTGAAATAGAGTATGACCCTGTATAGTCGAATGTGTTGGGTAGGTGATTATATAAATATAAGGTGTATAATGTTTCACCACCAATTGATCATTTAAATCGTAACCTTTTAAGTTTTAATTAATATAAGTTATTGATTTTTAAAATTTTAAAATTACGGAGTAAAGTGATCAATAGAAATAAGACTTCGTACCATCTACTCATATGATCATCTTTACATTACATCCAACTATCTAAGATTAAAACCCATTTAAATAACAATCCCAGTCTCACTATCATGTTTGAGAGGGAAATCTTTCTGATTTTTTTAATTGACTTTAAGTCAAGTTGGTGGGTAATTCTAGGAATTACCACTAAACAAGTCAAAAACACTCAATTTAATCTTGTTTTGATTTTTTCAACCATATTTAAACGAAATTACTAGGTGTGATAAGAAATTGTTACAATAACTGTTTTAAAAAATCATGACACTAGTTAAAAAATAATTTTGTAAGATAGTTATCAGATGTGCAATGCCTTATAAAATGAAGTGTTAAACCTTAAAGAAAAGATAAATGGACAATATCAGAACTATAATGGTGCATATGATAAGTTGGGAGAGTATTTAAAAATATAGAATGATAAACGAACACATTAAGGATAATTTAAGAATAGCCCGAACAAATGACAACTTAAGATAGATTCGTTATAGGTGGTTTGGTCATGTTAATAGAAGACCATTAAAATTTAGAGGATAAATGGGAAAAATGTTAGATTGTAGAATGACTAATAGTAAAGTCTATGATATGGTCATTTAAAGAAGAAGAACTAATAAACCAACTCTATTTAGGTAATAGATGAGATTTTAGCTTATAATAATGATGATGATGATGAAGTAAAAGTACAATAAGCATATGAATAACTCACCCAAGTGCAAATGCTTTATGTGGGGTTTATTTAATACTTCCTCTATTCCAATTTAATTGTCTTATATGCATTTTGGGATTGTCTCAAAACAGTTGTCTGATATGCCATTTTGATTCTCTCTCTCTATATATATCTACTTTGAATGTCTATCTTTTGTTTAAGTTCATAAGCCTTTTGAGTGTCCTTTTTTAAAAAATTCAAATTTTAAAATGAAATAATTAAAATAGGACGGAGGGAGTAATAAATTGAAACTTGCATAGATACTTCAGTTGGTTAGAATTTTTAGGATTAGACAAAAGGTATTAGGTTCAAGTCCTTTTAAGATAACCTAACACACATAACTTGTAGTTGATTTCACGTATCTATGGGAATAATCTCACTCTCAACATGGGGTATAGATACCCATGTTTAAAAAAAAATGTAAAATGATATTATTACCTTTGATTTAAATTCAATATTGATCATGTTTTCATGTGATATGGAAAAAACAATTATCTAATTTTTTTTATATTTATCTTAAAAAGAATAAAAAGTTTAAGACGATTCAATAAATTCATGTTGCAGGTTATCCATTCATGGATTATAAACTACAATCAATCTTTTAAGTTTTAATATAGTCTCGGCTTTTAAAACCAGATGTTGACAGGTGAAGATTAAAGAGAGCAGAGCGCACGAAGGAAAGGGAAGAGAAAGGGAAGGGAAAGGAAGGTGATTTGAATCCGATATCTCGGAGGTGATTGCGAAAAAAGAATATGACCGTACCATCCGATATCTACAATATCTGATATGATTCAGACCCTTGAAATGCTCAAACTACAAAATCTCCTTCTCTCCCTCTTTCGTACATCCATCACTAATCACTAGTCACTGGTCACCAGTCACTACCTCCACCACCTCTCCTCTATCTTCACTTCTGCCTCCTCTTGTTGGGTCTCTATCATCTGCTTTTTCCCTCTCTCTCTCTCTTCTTCACATTTTCTCCCCTCAGTGGCCATTGCACTGTTCTACGTACATATATCTCTCTGTTTCCCTCCTTTTCTTTCCATCTCCTCCCTTTTCCCATTTTAAGAGAGAAAGAAGAAAGAAGCATGCTCCAAAACTCAGAACTCCCAGATTGTTTCTACCTAAATCAGCCAACCTACATATGCCCAAAAAGCCCCACACCAAAGCACACTCTCTATCTATCCAACCTTGATGACCAGAAATTCCTCAGGTTCTCCATCAAATATCTCTATCTCTACAGGAAATATGTCTGCTCGGAGACCCTCAAATCCTCCCTCTCTAGAGCACTTGTGGACTACTACCCATTGGCTGGCAGGCTAAGAGCTGGTGCAGAGGGTGGTGAGAAGCTTGAGGTTGATTGCAATGGAGAAGGTGCTCTCTTTGCTGAGGCTTTCATGGACTTCACCGCCGAGGAGTTTCTGCAGCTCTCCAGAAGGCCCAACAGGTCGTGGAGGAAGCTCCTTTATAGGGTGGAGGGACAGAGCTTCTTGGCTATTCCTCCTCTTGTTATTCAGGTACCTTTCTTCTTCATATCTTCTTTATTTATTGCCTTCCTTTCATGAAATGTGAACTTTCCAATCCCTTCCTTCCTCTCTCTCTATCTTTCTCCGTTCTATTTATTTGAATTACTCTTGTTTTTGTTCAAATTCTGTTGTTGTAGCCTTGTTGGAGCATGTGGGTTTTCCTAGTAAAATTTCTTTGGTTTTGGGTTTTACTGTTTTTCGTTTTCCTCTTATGGGTCTCCTTTTGTTCCCACCCTCTGTCTGCAGTGAAAGGAAAGAACACAATTGAAGAAATTGAAAGAATTATTTTTTTGTTCAACTGCTTTGTCTGTGGTTTGTGTCATTTTCATGCTCTGCTTCTACTTGTTTCTTCCATCTGATCAAATGGTTCTGCTTTTCTTCCTTTCTTTGTTTTTGCTCTTAAAATAACTGATGGGTCTTCACACAGATGGTAGGAAATTGTAGATTTCAGTTATATTTTCATAGTTTTGTTCTGTTCATTGACCTTACTTTTTCTTCCCTTCTTTGTTCTGCTTTTGGTTCTTCATCTAGACCAACCCAATGAAAATTCAGAAATCTTTCCTATTTGTAATGAATGCTCATCAAATGTTCATTGGGCGTTAATGTTCTGAAAATTTTCATTTCATGAAGGTCTCCATCGTATTCTATGGTTCTTTATTTTTTATTATTTCCCTCCTCTGGTTTTGCTCAACTGCTTCTTCTTCCTCTGCAACTGCATTGACAAGGAGTGACGAACCCTACATCTAATTATAAATCTACAATAATACTAAATTTTATTTCTGAGACAACCAGTGGAGTTCATTTCCATTTACAAAACCCTGGTTGCTCATGCTCTTGGGTTTTAGCAGTTGCATCATTTAAGGTCAAGAGGGCTCCTGCTATTGTGCATGTGGGTCCCATTGTTTCTTGATCAAGACCATTAATCTGATGGGCCCCACCATTGCTGTTGGTTATCCAGAACCCTGATGAGATTCATCGTCATCTTCCACATTATTAACAACATTGTCTTCGACTCTTTTGAATATGATTGTCGTCATCAACCTCATCATGAAATCTCATCTAATTGGGAGTTAGAAACATAAATTATAAAAGTTGGCAAGTGTTTTCAGCACATTAACAATTAAAGTAAAGCTTGTCATTCACTCGTGCTTGAGATCAGCACATAATAGAAGATCAACTCGTCTTCTTTTCATTATTCTAATGAACATTTAAATAAAACAGTGGCATAAATATGCATCTTTTTTTTTTATCATAATTTTTTTCTAAAAATGGATAAATTCCATCTAATTTATTACTTGCAAGTAAAATCACCTATTGGGTTTGGGATGGGCTCTGTAAAAAAGAAAAAGAAAAAAAGACTGAGTCTGTTTATATCTACAAAAGTTCGAATCTTAACAAAATGGACTTTTAAATCCAAAGTCCGTATAATTTGCATCTGTCATTGTTTTTAACTTTTTAATTTTTGTTTTGTAACTTAGAAATCTAACAGTATAGATTGAAAAATATTTAAAGACATGCCAAGAGTTAAAATTTCTAGTTACTTTATCTTAATAATCAAAATTAGCAAACATTCTTGAAAAAATGCAATGGTCGGTGACTTTCAACTGCTAGTTCAAGTGGTTAAAAATTGATTTTTGAGATGTAATTTTAATTTATGATAGTCTTTAAGTCTGCTTTCAATCTATATGGTATGATTTCAATTTATAAAATAAAAAGTAAAAAATAAATATAATATTAAATACAACATTTTCGATGGGCTTTGACATGCTTTAAGTAAAAGCCACTCGTTGAATAAAATCTTATTTAGGCCTATTTATTCAATTGAGTTGGAATAAATTACATAATAGACACCACTGTCAATACTTTTGACATATTTGGAGATGTCACGGCCTCCTTATATTTATAACAGCATTGAAGAGACAGATCTTAGGCATCCATCGTTGAGAAATGAGATTCTATTTAGCTGGTTTATCTTTTAAGGTGCTTTGGCTTTAATTTTTAGTTTACTTCTATACTTTTCAATTTGGAGATGCCCTTACATCATCAAAAGTGATAAACCACCTTCTATTTTCTATGTATGGTGTGCTTATTATATTCTCCACCTGTAAAAGGGTTTATTTTCAATTTTAAGAAATTAAAAAAAAAAATTAAATGATTTGAACTATCAATCTAAATCTACAAAAAAAAAAAATGAAAAACTACTTCAATTTGAATATGTAATCGAAAACTCGATACTTAATTATAATTAAGTTGTTCTAAAGATTGAAAATTTTAGTACGAATTATGCATTTCTTGGAACTATAATTCTAGAATGAGAATTATGAATATATAATTTAAACTCCAAATAATTTAATAATTAGACTGAAAAAATCCAAATTCCGAAGCACATTTCACTTAGAATATGGAATTTGTATAGAAAATTCATTGAATTGACCTAAGAACTATTAAAAATAAGAATGATAAATAGGTGAAAATTCCAGAAATTATGAATTAAACAAAGTTGTCCACCAAAGAGACCATAATTCACCACTCATTTTGGAAAAATTCTAATATTTTTTAACAAAATACTAAATAACAAATTTAATAATTCTAAAGCCTTTTAATTTGATTTTTTATTAAGGCCTAATTAAAAGGACTTGAATTGGATGCCACTCAAATGGAGTGCACATTCCAAAGTCTAAACAATGGAATGGGCACTTTCTAAATAATTGTTAGTGCTGCAAATAATGTTATATTATAATATTAAATAACATTTTTGGTCTAATACATCTGTATTAGATGAATAAGGTCTAAATCTGTCATGGCTGTGCTAAATTAATTATTTAATTAATATAAAACAGTCATCATGTGACTTTTATCCTATGTTTTTACAGTTTCAGTTTTCTCTTTAAAAAGAGAAAAAAAGAGTTGAATCCCTGAAATGATTTGTACTATTTTCTAAATCTTAATTTGCTTTTCAGGTGACGAGACTCCGGTGCGGTGGAATGATTCTCTGCACAGGGATTAACCATTGTCTCGCAGATGGAATCGGGACCGTCCAATTCCTCCGAGATTGGGCCCACTTCGCAACCAAGCCCAACACCGATCTTCCCATCGCACCGTTCCATTCACGCCACGTTTTGCGCCCTCGCGTCCCTCCAAAAATAACCTTCACCCATCCCGAATTTACCAAGTCCGTCATTGACGGCGACGGTCCTTTCGACCTCAACCAATTCCTTCTCTCCCAACCCCTCGTGCCCACCTCCTTAACCTTTACCTCCTCCCTTATCCTGCGCCTCAAGAAGCGCTGCGTCCCCTCGCTAAAATGCACCTCCTTCGAAGCGCTGGCCTCCCACGTGTGGCGCACTTGGGTGAGGGCCCTCAACCCACCACCCTCCCTCAAGGTGAAGCTTCTCTTCTCGGTCAACGTGAGGAAAAGGTTGAAGCCGGAGCTGCCAGAGGGCTACTACGGCAACGGGTTCGTTCTGGGGTGCACGGAGTCGACGGTGAAGGAGCTGGTGGGCGCCAACTTGCGCTACGGGGTGAAACTGGTGCAGGAGGCAAAAGGGTGCCTGGAGGACGAGTACGTGAGTTCGATGATCGATTTGTTGGAGGAGAAGAGATGTAAACCTGACCTGACGGCGAGCCTTGTAATCTCACAATGGTCGAGATTGGGACTGGAGGGCTTGGATTTTGGTGAGGGCGGGCCATTGCATATGGGCCCATTGGCCAGTGAGATATACTGCCTCTTCTTGCCCGTCGTAGGGGAGCCTGAGGCAACCACGGTGTTGATGTCGGTGCCGGAGAGTGTTGCCGACAGGTTTGAGTATTACATGAGGGACTTTTGTGAGAGAGATGGGAAAGATGAGAAGGAAGAAGAAGGAATGGAAGAGGGAGATAGTTTGATTTAATCCACAATCGTGTTTATTTAAAAATATTCAAATTAGGGTGACTTTTAATATGAGCCTCTTTCATATATTTTTAACTTATTATGGGAGAAATGTCTACCGTGTCAATTTGTCATCTGATTCATGACTATTTTTTTTTTTTTTAACTTTGGCTTAAAAAATATTGAGTTTGGATCATGCAATTTTTTTCACTTTTAAATTGAGCTAACCCAAAATAAATTTAAGTGGAATTGGGTAGAGGGGTCTTAAATTCAAATTTAATATGAATTGAATTAAATTTTATAATAAATTATTTTATTAATTTTAGTTATGTATTCCACCCAAGTTATAAAAATATTAGTCTATTATCTTAATTTACCATAGTTCAATGGCTCATACGAAAGAGTACTTTTATCTTTATTTTTCTATTAGCAATTATTTTTTTCATAATTTTATAATTTTTAATTTTTATAAAAAATTGGGTAAGCTTAAATTTACCTATAGCAAATCCTGTCCAACTCATTGCCAAGTCTCATACTCCCTCTGTCCCAAATTAGTTGTCTTATATGGATTTTGAAATTGTATCAAAATAGTTGTCTCATTTATATTGGAGTAACATAAGATGTGTTGAAAATTGATAAGATCATATGGAGTGCTAGTCTTATATAAAGAGTTCCTCAAAAAATAGAGGGATTATTATTTAATATGTCTCGGAACTTACTTTCTCCTTTTTGTCGATAAAAGTCATTTTATAAAGATAAATAAAATCATATGTTTTAAGTTTTAAAATTTTAATTTTATCTCTCCATTTAACATTTGAGTAAGATTCGAATTTCGAAGATAGGTGGATTCGATATGAGGAGGGATGTTATTTGAGTCTAGGTGGATCTTTCAAGGCCATCACTCTATAAAACTTTTATGAGGTAAGCCCTCATAGAAAATTATTATATAAATACAAAAATAATTTTATTAGAAACTCTAATCACTGAATTTATGTAAAAATTGAATTAATGACCAAACAATCGTAAACGTTTCTACTCACATGTCGTAAGTCAAATGGCAACCCTTCTTAGTTCAGATTAATCTCATCTTGAGACATCTTTTAGGGGCCAACAAATCATATAAAAATAAAATATATTTTATTTCTATTGATATATATATATATATATATATATTAAAAAAAATTAGAAAATTTATATAGATTTGATATAAACCATACAAATGGATGGTCAACTTGAAGTTTTTCTTTATATCCATAAATTAGATGGTATTTTCTAGTAATAAATTTTATTTTAAATAGATCTAGTGATTTTTTTTATGTAGTTATGTATAGGAGTGATAATCGATTGGGTCGAATTCAAATTTGGGTTTGAGTCAGGTTTGCTACAGATAATAACAAATTTTCTATCTGATTCAATTTAATCTAATTTAAAATTTTAATTATTTATTCAACCAGAATTTCTTTTTATTGAATCTAATCCTCTCCAACTCGAATTTATATAAAACTAAAAGATGACCTGTAAATTTATTTTTAATAAAAAATAAGAGGACTACCGAAAACAAAGATAGAAAAACAGGGGAAAAACATAGTTTGTAAAATCCTCTAATAAAAGCGTGACATTTGAGTAGAATTTTTAGAAAATCATATTCTATTATAACAACATCCAAGCAAGTATATCAACATGAAGCTTACTCACATAGTGTAGCTCAACTTATTGTCTCTTGCTTTAAGAAATGGGAGGTTACGGGTTCGAATCCCTATGGCCTAACCTTGATATATTTTAGAGATAGTGGGCTCACATGTTGAAGTTTTACCCTGGGTATCCCATGATTTTCCACACGTAAATTAAAAAAAAATTATATAAATCACCTCAAAATTCATATTCTTGAAATGTGACTTCTAAACTTAACCCATTGTGATCAAACCTAGTTCAAAACGTAGCTTCTAGGTCCGGTAAAATTTGAGTCTACCCAACTCGACCTAGATGTTATTTGGGTTAGATCAAATTAATATTTTCAAGATATTTTTTACCCAAATTCAATCTTTTTGTGTCGGGTTGGATAGGGTTAGAGATTGACAACTAGGTTAGTAATACTTCATAGAATAAGACATTGGTAAATGTAGATTGTCAATGTTACGATTATGAAAAACAAGTTTATTTAAAACTTGTTATCTATTGATACAAGTAAATAAAGTTGACCGTTGATAAAGAGCTTTAATTTTAGACATTTATTATACATTTTTTAAAGTTGGTAATTTTACATATTTAATGAGACCATTTTCTTTTTACTTTTTTTATAATTAACTATTAATTTGATCCCATTGATTCGATGATTCAACTTCATTACTAAATACCATATAATTTAAATTGATTCACACAGTATCTCTTTTTTTTTTTATGATCAATGTGTACAAGTGTCTTACCTGTTTTGAACAAGGAAGAGTTTTTAACTTGACTAATTCTTGAGGCACATATATTCCTTCCAATAACATATGCAAAAAATGGGATTCTGTATGATAAACTTTTGATATTCGACAACTCCCATTAAAAAATAATCGCAGAAATCTAAACATTTATCTATCCAGCCATGAGGTAGATCAACATCAATTATTCCAATCCAGAAATAAGTATCGTTCGCATACCTGTAGTAGCTTCAAATAGATCATATGGTAACTCTTTTTCTCTGAAAATACAGAAGAAAGGGGTATGTGCCGTAACTATAGAAGAGTGCTCTCTTAGAATTGATACTGTATCAAACTCAGAACTCTCTTTTCAAACCGGTCATCTTAAAAATGAGACCAAAACCCATGAAAATTATTCTCCGAGAATCCTTTTAAGATAAAATACTAACAATCAAAGGATAAGACAGAAAGTAATAACTCTTTTACAGTTTTAAAAGTTCATTTTTATCTTCTTGACAAGTAAACTTGGATTCTATTTTGTTCCAAAGAAAGGAAAAATAATGGCATTGTGGATTTGTTGAAGCATTTACTTAGAAATATATTCCATTGATTTCGTAATGATGGTAAGGTGATTGAGATCTTGCTTTTAAGATTTTGTAAAGGTACCCAAGTGGCTTTTCATATCCCATTAATAAACGACAAAAGAGAATAGGGGGCAGACTATACATATGCCTATCAAAGAAATGAAAACTCTTTGAATTTATGAGTCTTGTTGCCCATGTAGAAGATAAAATGGCCACCAAGACATAGGGTAACACCTTTAAATAAGGGCAATCGATTGAACATTTGAACCTTTGATGACTTGTCTTGTGCCCTAGTTTACAATTGAGTCCACGCAATGTTGGTTTTGCTTTCCATGTGGATAGATAGAGAAATTATCAAATCCTTGAAAATGAGTTTGATGCGAAAGGATTCAAGATGAGAAGTGTGAAAATGGGTTGTAAAATATAGGTTTTGTTGACATAAATCATCTAGTATTTGTCGTAAATATAAATGCTTTAGTGAACCATTTGATATGAGGTTGAAAATGATCAAATTATAGCAAAAAAGATTTACGAGGAATATGAGTTTTCTCTTTACATAAGTCAATCATTGATTATAAAACCTAAGGACAAGAGAATGAAGAGTTCAACGCAAAAAAGCTAGACTCGAATGAATGTTATTACAATGAACTTTTTCATTATTACAAATCATTGAGTCAATGTTACACATCATAGGAACACTAAATTCTAAAGCAAAATTTGGATTTAAAGTGTTCTTTTCTTAACTAATACATGACTCTATTTGTGATTTAAATCCATACACATTCATATCGTGTTATTTTCGAATATTTTCAGAAGAAAGAAAAAATCTCAAAGTTTCTACTAATCAATATTCAAAACTTCATTATAATACCATCCACATTTAATGATGCTATCAATCATCAATCCACTAATAACAAATGACGTATTAAATCATTGGAATGGACAGGAGTTTCTTCTTTTACCATCCATAACTATGGATTCTTCACTACTAAATGATACGTTGTGTTCACAAAAGAAGTAAAATATTATTAGTTAAATTATATCCATTTGACCACTTGGATGATTAACATTTAAGATGCCCAATAAGGAAATTTAATGCAGAACACATGCCATGGCCAAATCAATCTTTTAATTGTCAACACAATTCCTTTTGAATACGAAGGAAACAAATAGAATCTCAGCAAATTGAATCTAATTTAGATGGTTGATTAACTAAATTAGCCAAACAATTTAATTATCATTATATATTATTTCTTTTCTTTTGGTGTGGACTGGAAAGAGGGATGAAAGCTTGACTCGATTCTGCATTTCTGCTACCTTTCTGTGGTATCCATGTTACTTGTCAAGCGCCACATGAGGGATGGGGTCAGCTCCACACGTGTTCATAAATGGCGCACACGTGTGAAATGTGTGAGCCAACCCACCCACTTTGAGAGTTTTTAACTCTTAATTGAATTGAGTCCACACACAGTAATCAGTTCCAATGCTTTGAAATTGCTCTTCTATTTTATTTTATTTTTAATTTTTTCATTTTCCATCAGATAAAAAATGCCAAACAACCTTTGCCATAATAGAGTATATTGCAACTAAATTAAGTGAAAACCAATCAACCATGAGTAGTAACTCTGAGGGGTTCTGGGGTTGGCTTGGTGGTCAAAGATTATGCTGAATCTTCTGATGTTGTTTGTATTAGAATTTTTGTCAAATGTGCATCGTGGGCCTCTTCACTTGAAGAATTCAGGAATATCTCTAGGAATGACATTTTGCGTGTTTGGAAAAAATGCATTGACTTAACTTAAGTGCTTCTGTTTGTTGGGTTTATCGTGGTTGTACTTGGGCTGTAGGTATATTTGCATCATTGTAGTAATTTTTTTTCTTCTAATATATTAAAGAACTGTTATTCGACCTGTTGCTTCCTCCACTACCCTATAATTTATTCTCATCTCAAAGTACAAGGTTGTGTTCCTTTCTTCAATTCTATGATTTGAATAGGACACAAGCTTAGTTGTAGATAAACTCTTTTTTGTTAATTGGTTGTCCTTACTTTGGGCTTTATTTAAGTAATTGATTGACTTGAGTTGATCTTGAGTAATGGCAACCAGCCATTGGTTCTGCTATTTATTTAATGAAATGCCAAGAATTACTAAAAATAGAAAGAGGGGATGCAAAATGGAAATATTTTTCTATGATTTTAATCTTAATTAATATTTTTATGCATTTCAATTTTAGGAAAAAAGAAGGAGCTATAATTTAAATTTAAAATCAATTTCCTACCTACTGACACTGCTATCATAACTAGGCCTTATTTCTTGGAGCAACTTGAATGCCTCTATTTTAAAATATGGATAAATGTTTCCACTTGCAAATAGTGTATTGTGGGGTCCAGTGTACATGAAATCTGTCCCTTGGATAGGTTCTGTATATATTGTACAAAAAGATTGATGAAACACTTCATACCAAATGAACTAAGCCCCTTACTTTCCACATTATCATTTCATGTGAGGACTCATTGATTACAATTAAATATGATATGGTGTCAATTCATCAGTGAGTTGGTTGGGGTTTGATAGGATATTTAAGATTTGAGTTAAAGTTAGATATCTTATTGAATTGTACTTTTTAATTTTTATTTTTTCATTTAATTTTATTATAAATAATAAGGTCCATCACGTCATTGTTTATCGTGTCTTTTTTATCCATTTTTCTATATAGACCTAACAAAGACACGACATATTTAACAGATGATCCCAACCCGATCTAAACCCGTAAATAAATGGGTAGATCGATCCAACTAATCCAACCAACCTAACATCACCATCATCAATCCACACTCACTACTCACCACTGAGATCCTGTTTTGCTCCACGATCTAATCCCAGTGATCCATCTCAAAATCAACAGGATAAGCTTCTCATCCTACCTACCTTTGTGGGAGTCTGAGTCACAAAGTTACCCTTATCTTCTTACCTTAGTGAAGGTCATATAAAAAGAAATATGTTGTCCTTTAGCATCTCAAAACCTCATAAAGAGTCTTTGATTTCCTCTAATGGTGATGAGACTCTTACATTGTGTGATGTAAACTTTACACAGAGGTAATGATATTATATGGTAGGCTGGGCTCAATCATTGATGACTAGTCTCTTCAATAGTAAAAAAGAAATTCCCCTTTTATTATTATTGGTGTCATCATATCTTCCTCCACCAACTTGAGAGCATATGTTTGGGTGAGTGTTGACGTAGAAATTCACGTACGTAATATTTTTTTAGAATAATAAGGGTATCTCTGAGATATTGATCTAAAAAGACTAATTTTCTGGAGTTCGCACTGTCATTGTCCACACAGTCGATCCGGATAAATCAGGTTGTAGTACTAAGATTTGATCCTAGAACATAAGGGAGCAATCCTATGCCAAGGACCACCTAAGCTACTCACGTGATGGGTAAACATACCATGTGGGAATGTTAAGTCAGACTGAATGCATATCTCTTTGGGTTTTAAAAACAAAACCCTAATCTCTTTTCCCAATAAAGATGAATGTATTGGGAAAGGATTTTGATGCCAAATGCTCATGTGGGATGATACCTATGGTATGGATTCCTTCTGCTTGTTCCCAAATTAAATGAGGAAAATGGATGAGAATACACCTTTCGGCAGTAAATTATTTTTTAGTTTTAAATTATATTCTCTCTTCCTGTCAACTAATCTTTTTAACCTTTATTGACATATAATATCATTGACTAGGGAGTGGGGATGTCTAGTTATGTGTTACTGCTTGGCTTATCATGTGAGGATATCATTTTAACCAGGGTATATTCTAAAAACGCATATTAGGATACAATTGCTGAAAAATTTAATAGAAAGGTGGAACAGCCAAAGTTCTGAAAGACAGCTTTGGACCCTATAAAAAAATGTGGCAGCAACCATTGCATGACTGCCGATATAGAGGTCAAAACCATTACAACTTTGTCCATTTTCTTTATAAAATTTCAAAAATGATAAAATAATAAGAAGTGATGACCCTCATTACTAAAGCAACAGGAAAAGAAGGGGAAAGAAATAGCTTTTCCCATAAAATCCTTTTTTTTTTTTTTACACAAATGGGCTTCTCTAATACAAATTTGTCCAAGTCCATCCCATTTATATCTTAAGCTTAAACCTTTGGTCTTTATCTAGGCATCAACTACCATGGAATGGAATTTCAACTCTTCAGCTATATACATCGAATGTTTCTGTTGGATATGTTGGTAAAGACTGGGCCCATCCAATTGGACTCTTTAGCAGGAATCGGCCCAATTGTCACAAATTCATTTGATCCTTATTAAAGGTGGAAGATATTGACCAGCTGAGAGTCTGCAGAGTATGACCAACGATGTAACTTTAAAGAGAAAAGAGAAGATGGATTGGGCAAAAGGCAAAGACCCCCTAATTGCGGTGCATTGCACTGCTTCTTCCTATATTCAAACTTCACGTTTGATTCTCTTTGATTTTTATTTGCTAAGAATTCATTGCACCTGTTAATCACAGGGGTTCATTGTATTAGAATTTAGGGAAAGTTCATTTGACTGGAAATTTAAGACCCATCATTTTTTTTTTTCGTCCATGTCAACATCAGAGATGAAGATCAGATTCAAAGATGCCAGCAACATGTATGGCATAGAGAAGTTGGGCATTTTGGCCTTCATATTCTTTATTCACAGTAAAAAAAAAAAAACACGCACTCCAAATAATATGAAAGAATCTTTTTCTTATCTTTTAAAATCACCAAATCCAATGTTATTAAAAAATCACTAAAATTCCTAATTGCAAATCCCACCTAAAACACAGGCAAATTATTTCCTAAGAAGCCTCCGTTATATTACACATAAAGAGTTAATGATATATCAGTTTTTTTTTTTATCCAAGGGGTATCCAGGCCTCTTAGAACACACACTCAACCAATTCTCGTACATGTGCTGAGAAAATCCAAAGTTATGATCTCCTGGAGGTGGATTCCCCGGTAGTGATTCATCACTTCCATGTATATGTTACTGTTTTTATACAGAAGAAAAGTCACAGAGAAGAAGATATAATTTTAACTTATTAGGAGAAACTATTGATTTCTCTAAATTAGGTTTGAATATCCATTTCTTTTTTTTTTTAATTTACGTGTGAAAAACCGTGGGATACCCAGCATAAAATCCCTACAGGTGAGCCCACTACCCCTAAGGCACACCAAAGTTAGGCCATGGGGGTTCGAACCATAACCTCTCACTTCCTGAAGTAGAAGACAACCAGTTGAATTACACCCATGAATATCCATTTCTATGAGAAAGGAAATTCCGTAAAAAACTATATTTGGGTTCAGTTCATATCATCGAATATTGTACTATAAAAATTGACCTCATGTCAAATTGTAGGAACTTGCATTTTTGTTGCTTTATGTCAAAATCTTTATATTAATTGAAAATGAATGAAGTGTTCTCTTGACGAGTAAGGAAAATCTCTCCCTTTTATTTTTCATTAAACTTGACAAGTCAGTTTATGTAAGAAGAAAAAAATGTATCATCACTCTCTCCGCCTGTATCTCTTCACATTATATAACATAGAATGCATGGGACCAGAGGCCCAGAACTAGCTGTCTATTTCGGGCTTAAGTTTTAGGCCTGTGCTGGTCCATCAGACCAAGATCACTGCTGGAGAATGGTCCTTATGAAACTATGAAAGCGTTAAGTCTAGTCGAGGCCCAGCAATTTAATTCCAACATTATCATCAAAACAACAGATAGGGACTGCCATAATAGACCAGAAATGACTTGGACCTTCTCTGTGTGAAGTACATGAGAAGATTAGAATATCAAGAATTTCAAACAAGAAAATTAATGAATTAATATGAAGAAAATGAATTTATGGCACCTTACCAATCTAGCCAGAGGCACTCAATGGGCCCAATTTTAATGGTATGGTCCTGTGTGACTACAAAAAGATGCTTGATTCAGTAGACTAGCCCTTTTACTGAACATAACTGATTTTTGGGTCTGTCCAAGACCAATGGGCATAAATATTAAAGGATGATCAGACATTCACTGGTGCGTGGGATATCACCCCCCCAGACCTAAGCATGGGCCCTTTAAATGGGGTGGTGATGGGTTCATTAAAAAGTCCTCTACGTAGGTACGAGGCTCACTAAAAATCACTTTGATTGAATCAATCAAGTCATTTTTTTCAATCAAACAAAGTTTAAAGATTAAAATATAACATAGTATTGTCCATCTTCAACATGTAGTTGTGGGGTCACCGATAAGAGAATGTTGATTTGTGGGCCCAGTGCGCCTTCACATTCACAATGGCTTGCCCCAGAATCCAATCTCCCGTCCCACCAATGGACTCCATGTTGCCTTTTTTACTCGACTCTATTCCAGAATGCTAAGTTGGGCATCACATACAGATAGGGTTGTCATGGTTAGGTCCGCCGCTATTGGGCCTGATCCCCCTTCTTCCATGGTGAGTTTGGGCCTTCTTATTTTATTTTATAATTAGCATGTTGGATTTGGGCTTAAAAATAAGCCCAAGTGTGAAGTTGGACCGGTTCTGCCTTCTTCTAAATGGTTGAAATGACATGTCTTATAACAGATCGGTTGATGGATACATATCTTATATGGTTTATATCATATACTTATCGAATGCAGCCTAAATTACAAATATCAGGTCAAGTCAGACTCTCAGGCTTCTGAAACCGACTTCACAGGCATAATGGCCTGCCTGATATCAGAAATACACAGGAAATGGGCTGGGCCGAAATCAATTTTGGGCCAATTTCAAGTGAAATTTCATCCATCCGAACTCAATAAAGAATAAAGAATAAAATAAAAAATATAAAAGGTGGAGAAATTGTCTACCTTAAACGGGTTCACAACAACATATTGTAAACTTTCAATAATAGCCTTTTGATGAGAATATTGACTTAACTTAAAATTTGAAAGTCACCAGTTTTATATTCATCCAGGGGCTTTGATTGAAAGTTTACACTTTACACTAATTTTTGTTAATCAATTCACTATATATGATTTTTCTTTAAGGTTCTCTCTTCAAAAATCATCCTCTTCCAGAGTTTTAGGTAACTCTTGTAACATTAGGGGTAATGAGTTCACCCGTGTAAGTTTTAGGATAGATATCCCCCGATGCTACACAAGTAAATTCAAAAAGAAAACAGCTAGTATTTTTTTGTTGTGAAATTGGTCATATGCCGAGCGAATCCACCATCTATCTAACTCTTGAGTATTTTTTCATCAATGGTTGGATTTGTTTGCTTCAAAATGGACGATAGATTCACTCGTCTCCATGAGGATTACAGGACACCATTACCTATTCACAGTTTAATTAATTTGCATTCAAATTTAAATTTTGCAATTCAATGTATGTCATAATTTGCTAATTCGTCAAAGTAAATTTATTTAATTCTCTTTTTAGCTTGTAAAATTTCATTGATAAATTATAAGTATTTCTCACCTCCATTATGTGTATATTATCAAATATTAAATAATTTTTGCTAAAGTCTATATGTTGAAGTTCAATCTATTATTTATTAGTGTTTGTTGATAATCTTTCTCAATATAAAGTATATTTCTTTTAACAAAAGAAATATGAACACTTTATAAATATAATATAAAAATAATTCATCTTATTAATATAAATAAAACTAGAGTTAAAAAGATATAAATAAGGTTGAAGTAGATTGATTTAAATCACGAACTAAGTCAAATTGACATCAAACTATTGGACAAATTGAAGCACGAATTAGTTGGTCGTTCAAGACAAAATAAAAATAATATTAAATTATTGTGATAAATTGAAGAATCAAATAGTCTTAATACTCTTTTTAAGAAAAAATTATCAGTTAAATAGATTACTCTCCAAAATAAAGTCAGCGTCATTAAATTTAGTTAAGTCCAACTAGATTTCGTTCCCCGTTCAACTTTTGAGTGACTTTTGTTGTTGATAAGAATGATGGAGAAATGAATTGAGAAGGAATTTACGCAAGAGACTATTGTCTACATCAAACTGTAAGCCCCACCATTCAATTTATGTTTGCTGATTTTTTTTTTCAATTATTTTGTGAAAAATTGCGGGATACCACGCCATTCATGCATCCTCGTTAATATTTATTAATAGACACAATATTTCTTATGATAAGAATACTCTTTCTTTTGTTTTTTTTTTTAAATAAAAGTGTTCAAACTTCTTAGAGAGTGTCGGATCTGAGATACCCTAAAATCTTAGAGGTCCTAGGCAAAAATGTTAGGATGAAGTCCTACTGCAGAGGCCCTAAAATCCCAAGGGCCTTACTGCTGGTTATTTTTTAGACCTATTTTGGAGCCTGCCTATACTGAGGGTCGGTCCTGTTCTTAGAGTACTTAAAACGAGGGTCGGTCCTGTTCTTAGAGTACTTGACTAATTTTTAAAATATGTGCAAACTTTCCTATCTACACAATAACACTACAGAGAATGGCCATTTTATATTGAGAGTGACTTAAACTCAACATTTGTTAGACAAACCCTTGACCACGAAACACTAGTTAAAACTAACACTATTAATAAAAAAATATTACGATAAAAAATAATATTTATATATTAAAAGTATTTTTCAAACTAATATTCATTTTAAGACTGTGCAAGAAAATAAGAGACAAATGGTGAGAGTCAGGGTTCACATGGGAAGGCGGAGGCATGCTTTCAGAGGGGTTTGAGCTTGTGAACGGTTGGATTACACAAGTTGTTAATTTAGGGGTGTTTTTGGCTCAAATTTGATTCAAATAAATGAGTTTTAAATTTTAACAAGTATTTTTATTCGATGGGTTGGATTCAAGCTTTTACTCAAAGTCATATTTGATACTATTTTTATTTATAAATTAAAAATTTAATTGTAACAGATTGAAAGAAGATTTAAAAATCTACTGTTTATTAGAACCTTAATCTCAAAAGTCATTTTCTAACTACTTAAAATCACCATGAGCCAAATCTTTTTAAGAATATTAGTCAACTTTGACGGTAAAGATCAAGTGATTATAAATTGGTTTTCGGACTGAAATTTTAATTGATGGTAAATCTTTAAGTCTACTTTCAATCTGTGTAATTATATTTCAAGTTATAAAATAAAAATAATATTAATTGTGACCTTATAATTAAGTGACTCTCGCCTTTTCTTTTCTTTTTTTAAGTTTGAACAAGTCTACGTTAGATGCCATTGTAAAATATCTTGAATCATTCAAAAGGTGACAAATAATGTAATTTTCAAGATTTTTAGGTTTTTTAAACATTTTATTGAATTAATTTTTAAAATATGTGTAAAACTCCCCATTTATATACCAAATAAACTCAATGAAAATATCTTTTAGAGTTAGGACATGAATTGTATCCCGCGATTTCCCATGTAAATTCAATAAAATAATAATAATAAGACCCACTTTGTTCGTCAGTCCATGCCACGCCAACCATTCAAAAGGTCCCAGACAATATAAGCCAAAAGATTTCTACCTTTTGAGAAAGGAAAGGTTGTCAAAAGGTTAGCATTTCAGTGAGTGTCAATTTACAAAAAAAAATAAGAAAATAAAAGAACAGATTCATAATATTTGTACGATTATATGAATGACTCTTATTTTGCATCGGTCACAAAATAATGTAATAGGGGCATCTTCACCATATATTACTAATTTCACTTAGTGGATAAGTGGATGGGAAGTAATTTTATGTGGAGTTGGCAAGAAGGGGTTGAGTATGAATAAAATTTAAAATGTCAAAGTGAGCGTCTTGATGGTCAAACTAATTTTTAAATATAATGAGATATTTTCTAAAATATTGACTTCAGAATTCTCGACTATTCTAAAATAAAAATTTAGAATCAAAAGTTATTTTTAATCATCAAATTTAAATCAATTAAAATAAATGATAAGATGATAATTAATTTTAAAACATTTAAGTCAAATGACTAATAATTATTTTTAATTATTCAAAAAAAAAATAATCTACTCTATCTATATATAAAGAGAAACCCTTCAAAAGAACATATAAAGAGACACTTTTATATATGTTATATATCTCCCAGAGAGATCTTGATAATTTGTTTATTGAATGGTTGTGATTTACTTCTATATTAAAAAGAAGTCAAAATTCATCCAAAAAACAACTAAAAGTGTGGAAACCCACATGGGTATAACTCAACTGGATACCTCAGGAAGCAGGTGATCATGGGTTCAAACCCCCATGGCCTAACCTTAGTGTGTCCTAAGGATCGTGGGCTCACCGTGGGGGTTTTACGCGATATTCTGCAGTTTTCTACACGTAGATTTGGTGACTTGAAATGATTTGATTCAACTTTATCATATCACTATCTAAAAATGGAGAACAATTGTGCAAAAATTGGCTAAAATTAGAACATGGAATTTTACAACTAAATTTAGTAATTTGAAGAATATATCCAAGATTCTTTTATTTTAATATCTAAAAATAAAATATTTCATATAAAAATTTATGAATTAAAGAAATTATTTTTTTTTTTATAAAATTTTAACCAATATTTTTTTTGAATAGTTAATATATTAGAAAAAAGAGACACCAAATGTGCAAGAATAGAAAACAGCACAAGAAAAATAAAAATACATTATAACCTGCAACCTTGAGAAAGCTAAGAAGAAACAAAAATGCAAGGAGCAATCTAAGAAATAATCTATGCTAAGTCAATACTTTCTTTTCATACACGCAAAATATCATTAATGGAGATATTAATGAACTCCATGAAACTATAATTGTTAGATCCGTTTCGATATCCATTCCATTTTTCACACTTAAAGCAGAACATTTCAACGCTTCAGCTATTCCAGCATTTCGTTTTAGAAAAGACAACATAAATTGTGAAAATCAAAAGTATTATATAAATTAACTATTTTTATCAAATCAATTGTCTAGCAGTGGAATAGTGGAATAAGATGAAGAACGCCCAGCACTCTGGCAGAGGAAGAAGAACTCCCAGCACTCTGGCAGAGGAACGCCCGCACCGGACTGGAAACTAGGAAGAATGGAAAAGTGGATGGAATTTGGTGGTGGAGTGTTAATTTAGGGTAAAGAGGTTTAATTATATCTATGTTTGAGGAATACAAGAAGTATCTTAAAGGTATTTTGAAAAATATAGATTAAAATATATTAAAAAAATACGAAAAGGCAGAACATGGATTTCTGGACAAAGTCATCTAGTGTGAACTATATACCGATTTGTTCCGTTCTATGTCAAGATCCAAACTGTTCCGACTCTTCCGAATCAAAATACGATGACACTAATATTTTTACTTTATATTGAATGTGAGACTAATCCTACGAGCATGTATAAACCTTCTAATCCATATACCAGTAAATCGATAGGGAATAACTCTATGGAGAGTGATCCAGAGAGATTTGAGCATGAATCGAATCCAAAACATTTATTCACGAAGGAGCTTCTTGACCGTCATACAAACTTCCTCTAGATTAAAAATATAAATCAAATACTTCCTATTAGTATTTTTTTTTTTTTTTTGTTTTAAAATACTTGACAACATAAAAGATGTTGGAGTAAATTAAAAATGCAAATCAAACACAATCAAGAAATCAAATCACATGAGAGAAGACACAGGATTTTACGTGGTTCACCCGAAGGCTACATCCACGAAGCAATCTGCTCAATTCACTATGAAGAAGAACAAAGGTGATATAAGGCTCTCCATAGACTCTCCTCTCTTCTCTCATACTCAGCCTCAGCTAATCTCACACAAGCTTGCCCTAAAACAGAGAAAGAGATGACCTCTATGTCAGAGGGTTCTCCTCCTCATGGGGCTGGAGGGGGAGATTGTTGTGAGGCTCAGACCCATTGGGTCCAGTCTGTTGTAAGCCAACTGTATAAATATTCTCTTTCTTCCTAGGCTATCTTAGGCTGTGCAGTTTCTCTTGAAGAGAAACAGTGAGGAGAAAGAGAGACTGAGAGGAAAGGTGTGTAGGATTATAATCCTTGTAACATGTAAGTAGGATTGGTGAAATCCTTATAACTTGACCGGTAACTTCTTCTCACTAGAATCTTTGCACGCTCCGTGAACATAGACAATGTTGCCAAACCACGTAAAATCTGTGTTCTTCTTGCTTGTTTGTAGAAGTATTTTTATTTTAAAATACTTGACAACGTAAAAGATTCAACACAATGAGATCCGTTAACTCGCAATATACCATCTATTATAATTTTATGGTAAAGTAACACATACAAGTATATAACAGATTTTATTACACAGGTGTATCAATTATATTATGGTACATGCAACTATGCAAATGAAAAATATTCCAATGTTAAAAGTTTCAAACAAAACATATATTCACGGATTCACATCTTAAAAAATCAGGGCTGGATGTTGTGCTTTTTGCTTGCACCATCAGTGTTCCTACTACCTTTTACAAAATAATGCTAGAATCCTTTTCTTTGTGGCCGGCATCACGTATTTCATTTCGTCACGCTCAAGGAAGGCGGATAGAATATGGACGGTGGAGATGCCATGAGCCCCTTAATCCAATGGTGGGCAGGGCTGGTCCAGGGTATAGACGACGTAGGCCACCATCTAGAACCCTCAGATTGAAAGGACCTCCATACACTTAAACTCTTTAAATACCAGTTATAAAGAACCTCTAAAATCTCACTCTGTCCAGGGCCCATGAGATTTTACGAGATCTCAGGATCAACTCTGAATGGTGGAGGTGTTTTTTTTATTTTAAAGGCAACTGATGTATAATATTTATGATTGTACAAATAAATACATATGAACATGACACTTTGTCTTGATATTTTTCAAGTCGAGTTCCTCTCCAGCAAGTAACAGAGGTCATAGTTAAATCATCATTTACAAATCACATCCTTCCTTGGAGAGTTTAATATAAAGGAAATGCAAGGAGAAGTAGAGAATCATTTTCATTCATGGTTAGTATTACTTCTGAGCACTTGTTTTTGGGAAGGGGAAAGGTTGCATGTTAGAAGCCTTCAAATTTTCAAATAAGTACATTTTGAAAAAAAATAAAATTTGTTAACTCATTTGACTTGAAATTCTATTGAGTCGAATTGAGTCAACTTATACTTACGCACCCGAGTCATTTGAGCTTTTAAAGAATAATTTTAAACTAAAAAAAGAGCTGGATGTTCACTTTCATTTCATTATGGTTTTGATGGTTGTGTTCATCAATATGTAGGAAAGAATCTGCAAGACAGAGAAGCAGCCCAACTTGAAGGACTTGTATCGAGTTGATTTTGGGTGTTTGAGATGAAGAAGAACATACAAGGTTAGGCCTTTTAACTCTACACCACAAACGATTGATGCATTATGTTTGATGTATTGGTTTTCAATCACAATACAATTTAACAAGTTTTCTTGGCCCATTAATATGTACTGTAATTTTTAGTTTTTTTTTTTTCTGATTTTATATCTATGAGTTATCAAGAAGCAAAGTTTTGTGACTGCATATATTGACTTTGTATCATATAAAAGATCATGTGTCTTTCTTGTTGGGGCTGCTAAGAGTCCCGTCATTGGAAGTGTATAGGGAGATATAGGGGTTTATAAAAAACTTGAGTCCCTCCACTTAACAGACTAGTCTTTTGGGCTAGAAGCTCAAGTCTTAACAAATGGTATCAGAGCCAGTTCTCAAGCTACCTCATGTGGATTCAGGAGATTCCCCAGGCAAAGAAATGGTCGGCGTCGCTCTCTCTGCCGAAGGGCCTCGTTTCAGGGGGAGATTGTTGGAGCTGCTGCGAACGAGTCCCACATTGAAAGTTTAGAGGGAGATTTAAGAGTTTATAAATGACTTGAATCACTCCACCTAACAGGCTAGATATGCAGGTACATATTTTTTTTTCAATCAAAATGATTCAATTTTTTAAACTAAATTACCCACTTCATAGAACTTATAAAGATTATTTTCAAATGTATATAATCGATTTCAAAAGTATTCTAAAGTTAAAGAGAGAATGCATGTCTTCTGGTCAAAATTACCAACAATTTACAAGCATTAAGAGTTCGGAGCAAAGAATATTAACATCATCTGAAAGAAGATTTTGTAGGGACTGGAACTTTTTAATATAATTTCTATATGATAATCTTTGAAGAATATTAATCGTTAATTAAAAAGAAAAAGAAAAAGAGAACTCTTAACATTTACACTCTGATCAATTCTCCTCTCCGTTCACCCTTCAAATGTTTCCTCTTCGTCGATCACTACCATTTTTTAATGGAAATCTTGCCTTTAAAATGCCATGGCAAATGCCCTTCGAGTGTTTCTGACTACAAGTTTAACCTTTACCAAGTTACCCATCATTTTATGAATTAGGTGCTAAGTTCACATGTGAGAGTGTGTAGTTGGAGTAAGCATTTGAATTGAAAAGCTTTTCTTCTCTTATGCCATTTTAGACATTTATGGTGATTCCTTTTGCACTCTCTTTATTATACATTAAACTCTCTATAATACAGTACTCTATAAAGTTATGAACATGTCTAAAATCATATCGGCAACTGATTTCAACCTCGGGCCCAAACAAAATGTAATTAATATTTCCAACTCAGTACTCAATACATTCAGAATAAAAATTGTACTGTCCCGACAATTTTGTAAAGTAATATTCCATATATTCATAATACAAAATTACTTCAAAAGTGACTAACTACCTCACAAACTACATCATCTAAACTCCAGAAAAGTAATATGAGATGGACTTCTGGATAAACTTCCTCATTCTTTAGGATGGTGCAGACACTCTGTGATTTATTTTCACAAAACGAAGTCAAAATGACATTTTAATGATATGTGAGAGTTTTAAAGAGGATTTTAGAAAAGAATACCGCTAGACTCTCTAATTTAATAACCTTTATAATGTAATTTATGTGCTATGATCCCAATCATATTACATTATAGAGGTTTTACTGTATGTGAATTAGAGTATTTTTTTTTCAATTTTTTTTCTATTTTTTTACTAGTTGTGAGATTTTTATTTCTTTTATATACAAAATTGATTGTTTGGTTAATTTGATTTTTCTTTGGTGAGAGTTATGGTTATTAGTGAATTTTAAGAGATTTTATTTTATAAAGTTTCTCGTGGGTTTTAAAAAGCAAAATGATGATAAGAAAGTCATCTCTCTCTAACAATGATGCACATGTAGTTTATATATCTAAGAATTTGATAGAATCGAAATCAATATAATCTATGTCCCTTTCTCCACATCCTACCCAAATATGTATGACTCATTTAATAAAATAATACTCTCTCCGTCCCATTTTAGTTGTCTCATTTGAAATATTTGTATTTTTTAAGGAGCTCTCTATATAAGATTAGCACTCCATCTGATCTCAATCCATTTTCAACACATTTTATACTACTTTAATATAAATCAGACAACTATTTTGAGATAATTCTAAAATTCATATAGGACAATTAATTTAGGACAGAGAGAGTATAAAATATCCGTGATAAGAGAGGTTTAATAACCATCCAAGATCAACACGTGTTCACAGTTATATTCAATAAATGTAAAAATACTAAAAAAATCTTAAAATCAGTTGGGTAATTTGTAAAGGTTTCTATCTTTTGCCTCAATTTCAAAAGTTGTTTTTATAGTTTCAACTTTCAACAATTGCAAAAGGATATCCATGCCTTTTGCATCAATTTCAAACCCCACCCTTTTACCATCTTAAAAGTCTAAATTACCCTTCAATATTTAAAGATATACACTACTAAAATCCTTTTAGTAAATTTACCTGTTGGTCAAGCTAGCCAAATATCTAAAATAGTCCTAGAGGGGGGTGAATAGGACTATTGGAGAATTTTAAAATCTATTTAAATATTGGGCACTTTAATGATTAATCACTATGAATTTGCTCAATTAATGTTCTAAATGTGATTTACAAGCAATATTAAGTTTAAGCAAATTGTGTTGAATACGATGTGAGATAAGCAAGTGCACAAAATAAGGTGAAGGAGATGAGAAGAGATAGAGGTGTGACACAATGATTTTTACGTGGTTCGGCAACCTTGCCTACATCCACGTCTCAACTACACCACTTGAGGATTTCACTAACATTCTCCTTCACGGTGGAGAAGAAAACCAATTAGAAAGCTTAATCTACTTCAAGGGTGTAGATCAACCTAATCACCAAGAGAACACCTCTCTTGAAAGTCAATAGGGTTACACCAACCCTTTACAATATTTCACAATTAATAGAAAGAAGTTGTGCATTGAAAATACCAAGAACTTAGCCTTGAGTTACTTGAAGTAGCTTGGGCTTGTTCTTGATGTCCTCCTCTTTGGCTTGATGTAAATGCTCCAATGAAGTCCAACCAAGGTGATAGCAAGGAGGTCGAGGGTAATTTAAAGGTTTTCCTATGAGGATTAAGACACTATAAAGAATCTTTACTTAAACACATTCAACTTAGAGCATAAGATGCTCAAGATATGCCTATGAGAGCTTTTAATGTGTTGAGATTAAGAATCAAAGCTTAGAATATTGTAACTATGGAGTTTGTAAGCTTTGGAAGTTGTTTGAAAGCTTGGGAGAATGTATGAAAAAATTGGCTCAAGTCATCAATCTTTTTCTCCAAAAAGCCTTACATTTATAGGCTAGAAAAGTTCCAACGGATCTATCTTCGGACCTTCGAAAATAGTCTCGGATCTTCCGAGATTGCAACGGTCGGATTCCCAACGGTCATATTACAACAGCTCTTTTGAGCTTTGCAACGGATTCTCGGATCATCCGAAGTTTATGTTCGGAACTTCCGAAGGACCTGGCGTTGCACTACCAGAGGTATATCCTCGGATGTTCCGAGATAATGTTTCTCGGATCTTCCGAGGATTCCCAGAAATCCGAATAACTCGGAATATTCTCGGACGTTCTGAGAAAGTGGTCTCGGAAGTTCCGAGATTCCAGAAACCCGAACGTCTGTTACTGAAAGGATAACCCTCGGACGTTCCGAGATATATTCTCAGAATTCCGAGCTGCCCAGAAATCCATTTTCCACAAGTGTTAGAAACTTGAGATTTGTGAAACGTGCACATGGTGTGGAGCTCATAAGTGATCTATGCAATCAGTTAGAGTTAACTATAATGAACATTTTAGATTGCAAGGACACACAAAATATGGAGATTTTTGGTAGATCGCGAGAGCTCTCACAGGGCAAAGAGTGGGATTAGAACCCTCTTTGTATAATTCCAATTTTAACCAAAAAGGCTTCTAAGGTTTCTAGGTCAGTCCTATGGTCCATGTGATGGTTGGCATTCAAAGAGTTCTTCCGATTTTGGTGCGAGCTTTCAAAACAACGTGTCTTCTGGAGCTTCAAGTTGATTTGACTGTGCATGTCTTCCAGAGATGAGGTCTTAGACACGTAGATGGTCACGACTCAGTCAAAGAAATTGACAACACAAGACTCAGTCGGACACAGTCACGGAATTGACAACTCAGTCTGACTCAGGAGAGGCAGATTTCACCTTTAGGCCAACAATCTCCCCCCTTTGTCAATTTCGTGACAAAATCTAGAGAATACTCTATACAGACTCAAATACAAGTTACAACTTAAATGAGTTCAAATACATGCCAAGTACAGAAATAAAATATTACAATAAACTCTATACACTTGGACATGACTTCATGAAGTTTGAAGGCTTGAAGGTTCATGGCTGCTCCCCCTTAGAATATGCATGTGATATTCCTGTATGCACAACATAAATGACATATTCTGGTGGAAAGTAATCTCCCAAAGGTTAGTGATAACAAGCAATATGTGTTCAATTTTAAAGCATGTTTTAAAATAACAATTGCTCCCCCTATCTTTGATACCAATATTGTATTTTTGTTTCTCCCCCAATTTTTCATGTATTGACCGTTCTTGTCTTCAGTATTTCAATATTTCTCCCCCTTTTGTCAAAAATTGACAAAGGGCCATGTTAAGTAGTTTACATGGAGCACAAGTTGGAAATGGTCATTTGAATAAACCTTGTCAAACAAGTATTCACATTTACTCCCCCTTAATGTTGGAGGGTGACAAAGGTCTAGAGGTGCATAACATCTCACCATTCATCTAAACAAATACAACTATATAAGGTCAAATATAGTGAGTGATTCTAAGATAATGACATATTCCCCAAAAGGTATGTGATATGACTATAGAAAGGAGAGAGAGGGAAAACCAATGGTAAATTCAAGACAATTTCAAATAATACCACATAGTTATACAGATTTAACTTTGAGGCCAGATGTATTTGATATCAATTGAAACACAATGATATATATATTGCCAAAATGAGAATAGTATAACTATAAAGCATATAAGGGATAATCACAATCCATGTGAGCACAAATGAGAATTTTTCAATATTCATCCAAATGCATATGCACACTTGTGATGCTTCATGAAAGCATAAGAATATACAAATTATTTCATTTTTCATGAAGGCATATGAGAAACCAATCTTATGACCATAATAAAAAGTTGAACTCCATGAGATCTTTCATATTTGAATAAGTCATTCCCCCTTTTTAATGACTTATATGAAGGAGTTATAAATCATATAGGAATCATATAATGTCAAGGTTGTGGAATTGGGGAAAAATAAACTCCAACCATCATTCATGAAAGCAAATGAGCTTACCCAACCTGCCATACATGCATGAGACCAAGAATAAGAGTAATACCCAACCATCAACCATCAAGACTATAAAGCATCCATGAATAAAAAGATAAGCATTCAACTCTTGAAATATAACGATAGCCTTTTAGAGTTTGAACATTTCCATATTTGCAAAATATTACATGCCTAAGAGCTTTAATACATTCCCAAAATTTGACCAAACAGTCAACGAGCTCAAAATGTGTGTACCCATCCCACTACTCCAAGTGGTCCATCATGGTCTGGTTGACGAGAAGTGGAAGGAGTATCGGCATCGGAACGTCTGCAGCTTACAATATCCAGAATCTGCTTCAACCATGAGTCGTGCCTTGCTTGAGTTCCGCGAATCTCAACAATGTTCCTCTCATGAGATTCACGCAATTCTGCAATGTCTTTCTAAGGCAGCTAGACGTTGAAGAAGTTGAGGTTGAGGAGCTTGTTCTTCTCGTGTCTGCTCACTATGTAACTCTCTTGATAGGCTTCTTCACCTCTTGCTTGTTCTGCATTCTGCACTTGTTCTTCTGCAACAGGGGGCTTGAGGAGGACGAATGGGTTCTTGGAGAACGAGAGCGCTCAATGAGTCCCATTTTCTGCAAAGATGTTCTGTTGAGAGGGTTGTGATACACAGTCTCCTCATCTGGAATTGGGACGCCTAATTTCTTGGCCAGTTCTGACATGAGATATCCGAAAGGAGCAGCAGAATGACCTTTGCAGACCAATGACAATGATGGTCCGACAGATTATGGAGGGAAGACAGATGTTTTGTTCATCATCTACAGCAATCAGTGTGTTATCATAAGAGGAGTCAAGTCTCCTCTATTACCCTTTCGAGGATAAACATTGAAGAGGACACATTGTGCAGAACGAATTTAGGGAGAAGCTCGGAAGAGAGCATTTCCCCCAATCCATTCGACGAATACTCCACATAATTTCTCAGTTACCCGTAATCTTTCACTATCAGGGACAGAGTCGTCAATAAACTTGAGGCCGCCAGGACATAGGGGCACACCGATAAGAGAGGAGATGTGACTTGGTGTAATCTGTACTTGGGATCCATCAGTGAAGCTTATGGTAAATGATGGACGATCACGGTTCACACTACAAATTGCACCATACATGCCTTTGGCAAGAGAAGGATAGGTGAGACCACCCCATTTCAAGATGTTTAGCCAGTTGATAAGCCCAAGAGTTTGTGGAACATCAAATTGTTCCAAACATTCTATATCACTTTGTCGTTCAAAAGTAATTCCAGTTCTTGTGATGTATTCAGTAGTCTCTGGAACTACATCCATGAGAAATTTTCTCAGGAGGATTGGTGAGAAATAGAGGTCTTCTCCTATAGGTCTGAGTTTTCGCGAGCAACTTTATCCATATTTGAAAAAATTCAAGGAAAACTAGAGAGGTTACCAAGGGTGGAATCCTAAGACACTAACAGAGATTTGAAATGGAAGACTGATGGAGAAGGACCCTAAGTAGAAATAAAACAAACTTAATTAACACCCAAAACAAGATGATTACCAATTAAGGACTGATTTTGGGTTATTGGCCCTTGAATTTCAATGAAATCAGTGGAAATCAGTCTTCCTTACGGATTCTTTCTAGAGCTTGGAATAAGTTGAGCCAAAAGCTCAAGAAATCAGTTCTAAACAAGGAGAAGTAAGCTTACCACTTGATTCAGGAAAATCCCAACCTATAGGCTGATTTTATCAAAAATACCCATTAGAGCTATCAAATACGAAGAGAGATTCGAAAGAATGCTTACCCGAGAGATGAGTTTTGGCGGAAGGAAACCATGAATGGAGAAGAGAGATTTGAAAACTTCACCTCGGAAGGAGACTTGAGAAGGCTCGGAGGGAGAGATGGGTCGAGAGAGAAGGGAAAAACACGAAGAAGGGGATGAGAAAAGAGGGCTGCAGATCGTGTTTTATAAATCTCGAGACTCTACAGTTTCCGCATGTTCGGAACGTTCCGAGATAAGTTCTTCATTTCTCGGATGTTCCGAGGATATACCGAGTTAATCTGCATTTTCTGCATCTTCGGAAGTTCCAGAAAAGAACTTCGACACTTCTGACGTTTCGAACTTCGGAAGGTCCGAGAATGTTATTCGGATCTTCCGAGACAGGCAGGATTAAAAAAAATTTGATTCGAATTTTTATTTTTGGGCCTTACAGAGGTGTCCATTTGATCAGAAAAACCTGCCTAAACTACTAATGGCAAGATGGTAATAGTCTTAATTTGAGGTCATAAAGTGTCAAGAATCATGCAATTTAATATTTTAACAATCACCACTCTATTCCAGCATGATTCGCACATACCATGTTGCAAGAACCACTATATCAATGATTTTCAATATAATCAAACAACATAAACAAAATTTGTTAATCAATTACTACCAAGGTGTCCATTTCAAATGATTTAAATTAAGACTTGGAGATGGAGATAGTGAATATCAACAATGATCCAACAATTTGTGTTCATATCACTATGAGGTAGTAAGATTAAAACCAAGCAATCAAACAATCAATTCTTTTGTACTTTTGATGAGATCAAGTCCATGCATTTGTGACTCTACAAGTATGATGTACATCATAGCCAGGAAAGATGTCATCATTGCATTAAGAGACAAGAGTTTGATACCAAAGTTTATAATTACTCAAACTTGTGGAGAACCAATAATCACAATGCTAAGCAAAGTATTCTACTTAGGTCCAATGATATTACTATTTGCTCCAATTTTGGACCATAGTGGAACAAGATGACAACACACACATTATCAACATGATATGGGCATGAAAAGCTTGGATGAAATATGACAATCAAATGGTATTACATACATGATCAAATCTAATTTGAATATGCAAGATGGAATCATATAAATTCAACAAAAGTTCGCAACCAAGATCATAACCCAAACTAATCCACTCTCCTAGCCTTGGGTAACCATATGGCGTTTGGAAGAGGTCTTTGAGGTCCCGGTGTCAAACACATGAACATTTGATTTTCTCTTTTTGGTGTTCTTATTCAATTGACAAAATCTTGTGAATTCATTTAAGGCTTCAATCAATTTATGAGTTAAGGCATGATTTTGAATTCTTGGTGCATAATTCCATTGATTTTTATTTCTCTTAACCCTTTTCGCATTTTCTTTATGAACATTTTCCTTTGGATTTTGCATCTTAATTTGATTTGCATTTTTGTATTGATTTTCTTTTCTTACTTTGCATTCAAACATGAGATGCCCGGATTGTCCACAATGAAAGCATTTTATGATTTTCATTGGAGGAATTGAGGGTGACTTACTCTTAATAAAGATAGTTTGGTTCTTGGGTCCTTTATCATTTTTCCTATCATATCCAAGACCCGTTTTGTCTCCAAATGGTTTGCTTAGTTTTAGAAGCTTTTCAAGCTTCTCTTCTCCACTTGTGAACTTCATCTCAAATTTTTCTTTATATCTTTAAGTCATTAACTTCTTTTGATAATCTTTGATTTTCAATTTCTAGATTTGATTGTGATTTAGGAACATTTGCTTTAGCATCATTAAGTTCATTTTTAATTTTAGCATTTTCTTCTTCTTCACGACTTAGCACAATTTTCAAATCTTTGTAATTTCCTTTTAATGAATGAAGTTCATGCTTCAATTTTCTTATATCATTCTCAAGATTTCCTTTTTCATTTATTTCCACTTTTAAGCATTCTTCAAGTTTCAAGCACTCTTCTTGAATAGCTTTTGGATTTACTTGATTTGCCAATGTTAGATCTTTTAGAATGTTTTCTTTTTCCAACTTTTCTTGATTTAGCTCTTTTGTTAGTTTTATATTTTCTTTACCAACTTTCTTAAGTTGCTTATACATTTCATTTAATGACTCACTTAATTCTTCTATAGTAGGTGTATTATCTTCTACATCTTCTTCATTAATTTGTTCTTGTTGAGGTTCAAGTGTTTGAATGGGTCCTAAACAATACACCACTTCTAAGGCCTCTTCTTTCCTAGATTTTTCATAAGTTTTCTCCAACATGTCCCATGCTTCCTTTGCGGTTTCACAAGATATGATATTCTCTAAGATATTTGGTGAAACCGCACAAAGTATCGCATTGAGGGCATTGGCATTTGCCGAATACATGCTCTTTTCAATATCATTGTATGAGAAATAAATCTTAGAAGGTTTAGTCCATCCACATAAGATTATTTCCCATAGAGCTCCATCCATTATCATTAAATGCATTTTCATTTTGGCTTTCCAAATAACATAGTTAGAGCCATCAAGTATTGGAGGACACATCACGGCCATGCAATCACCCTTAGACATTTTTCGCTTGAATGATCTACTCTTAGACGGTTAAGTCAAATAGCAAGAGTCCTTGCTCTGATACCACTTGTTGGTCAAGCTAGCCAAATATCTAAAATAGTCCTAGAGGGGGGTGAATAGGCCTATTGGGGAATTTTAAAATCTATTTAAATATTGGGCACTTTAATGATTAATCACTATGAATTTGCTCAATTAATGTTCTAAATGTGATTTACAAGCAATATTAAGTTTAAGCAAATTGTGTGCAATACGATGTGAGATAAGCAAGTGCACAAAATAAGGTGAAGGAGATGAGAAGAGATAGAGGATTGTGACACAATGATTTTTACGTGTTTCGGCAACCTTGCCTACATCTACGTCTCAAGTACACCACTTGAGGATTTCACTAACATTCTCCTTCACGGGTGGAGAAGAAACCAATTACAAAGCTTAATCTACTTCAAGGGTGTAGATCAACCTAATCACCAAGAGAATACCTCTCTTGAAAGTCAATAGGGTTACACCAACCCTTTACAATATTTCACAATTAATAGAAAGAAGTTGTGCATTGAAAAATACCAAGAACTTAGCCTTGAGTTACTTGAAGTAGCTTGGGCTTGTTCTTGAATGTCCTCCTCTTCTTGGCTTGATGTAAATGCTCCAATGAAGTCCAACCAAGGTGATAGCAAGGAGGTCGAGGGTAATTAAAGGCTTTCCTATGAGGATTAAGACCCTATAAAGAATCTTTACTTAACACATTCAACTTAGAGCATAAGATGCTCAAGATATGCCTATGAGAGCTTTTAATGTGTTTGAGATTAAGAATCAAAGCTTAGAATATTATAACTATGGAGTTTGTAAGCTTTGGAAGTTGTTTGAAAGCTTGGAAGAATGTATAAAAAAATTGGGCTCAAGTCATCAATCTTTTTCTCTCCAAAAAGCCTTACATTTATAAGCTAGAAAAGTTCCAACGGATCTATCTTCGGACCTTCCGAAAATAGTCTCGGATCTTCCGAGATTGCAACGGTCGGATTCCCAACGGTCATATTACAACAGCTCTTTTGAGCTTTGCAACGGATATCTTCGGATCATCCGAAGTTTATGTTCGGAACTTCCGAAGGACCTGGCGTTGCACTACCAGAGGTATATCCTCGGATGTTCCGAGATAATGTTCTCGGATCTTCCGAGATTCCCAGAAATCCGAATAACTCGGAATATTCTCGGACGTTCTGAGAAAGTGGTCTCGGAAGTTCCGAGATTCCCAGAAACCCGAACGTCTGTTACTGAAAGGATAACCCTCGGACGTTCCGAGATATATTCTCGGAAGTTCCGAGCTGCCCAGAAATCCATTTTCCACAAGTGTTAAAAACTTGAGATTTTGTGAAAAACGTGCACATGGTGTGGAGCTCATAAGTGATCTATGCAATCAGTTAGAGTTAACTATAATGAACATTTTAGATTGCAAGGACACACAAAATATGGAGATTTTTTGGTAGATCGCGAGAGCTCTCCACAGGGCAAAGAGTGGGATTAGAAACCCTCTTTGTATAATTCCAATTTTAACCAAAAAGGCTTCTAAGGTTTCTAGGTCAGTCCTATGGTCCATATACCTGTGATGGTTGGCATTCAAAGAGTTCTTCCGATTTTGGTGCGAGCTTTCAAAACAACGTGTCTTCTGGAGCTTCAAGTTTGATTTGACTGTGCATGTCTTCCAGAGATGAGGTCTTAGACACGTAGATGGTCACGACTCAGTCAAAGAAATTGACAACACAAGACTCAGTCGGACACAGTCACGGAATTGACAACTCAGTCTGACTCAGGAGAGGCAGATTTCACCTTTAGGCCAACATTACCAAAAACACTTTATAAACAGTAAAGAAGCCCATAAAATTACACTAAATGGGTAAAAAATACATTAATGATGGTGGATAACATTTTACTCCTCTTAGATCACTCTATCCCTTTTAAGATGCGCATTAAAAATTATAAAACTTATTGAAATCCCTTTTTCAATGTTCAAAACCACAAAGTTAATATGATTCAACATATACAAAGTATTACGCCACCTTTTTTTTTTTTAATTTACCTATGAAAAACTGCAGAAAACCCAACGTAAAACCACCACCACGGTGATATCCACTGTTCTTAGAGTACATTAAGTGAAGCTATGGGCACTTGAACGTGACACCTCTGACTTCTTAAAGCAATGGGTATCACATGGTTTTCTACATATTTCACAAAATCATAGTGACCCGTTTATTTTGTATAAAATATTTTGGAAATATGTCCGGCTGAAGGTATTTCTCTATTCACACTTTTTAATTACTAAAAGGTACTTTAAATATTTAATATCTAGAGGTGAGGTGCTTGCAATTGAGTCAAAACTCAAAACTCAAAAAATAAAATTACATTTTAGAATTATTAAATTTTATATAAATAGTTTTTACAATTCAGAAAGAAAAAAATATTTAAAATTAATATCATCCAAACTTAGATCCAATTGGACACACCTTTTTTATTGCCGGTGACAAAGAACAACTCCAAGCGCAAGGGTTGGTCTCGGTCTCACTCCAACAAAAAATCTACAAAAAAATCTACAGAAAATACAAATCAAGATATGCATGTCACCGAAGTTGGACCTCAGCATCATGCATTGGGAAACCCATATTGCTGCGTAATTATACATTAGAATGATTTAAGAAGTAATTCAATATTGAATGATTATAGAAGAATAACGTACGGAGAATGACTTTAAAAATAATTATTAAAATATATAATTAAGTTAAATTAGTAAAACAACATATTGATAGTGTGTGGGTGTTCATGCTTATTAAATCATCTAAACTCATTAAATGGATTATTTAAAATCAATGGCTTATAGTAATGTAAATTTTAAGAATCAAGGTGACGACGCTAAAATATCAGTTAGAATATGTTACGTTCTAGTCATGTTGTCTCTCATGCATTTCAACTAATTAAGTGATCTTTTAAGTATTGTTTAAGGTCGTTCTGTCTTTTTTTATTATTATTAAACTGTCTAAGCTTCTTAACTGAGAGTGACCCTTTGAGATAGAGTGAGACTCAAACTCACGACTATACTTCCAAGCCATTACTCCAATCCGTTCAAGTTATTTAAGGTCATTCTCCTTAAAGTTATTAATGGATCAGCATCTATTTCATTAGGGTTATCACATTGGACTGATATTCACAATCCTGATTGCCAACATTTAGTTTTGACGATGATTCTATATTTCAGTTGATTAAATTTAACAATAAGTTATTTAATTAGATTCGTATGCTGACAAATGTCTAAAAAAGTTGAAATTTTTTGTCTCTCGTTTATGGGAGAAGCCCTCTTTTGAATTTTCGTTGATGCAAATACGCAGCAATCTTATAAACAATTCTTAATTTTGTTTGCATTGGCGTTTGTTTTTTTTTTTTTTTTATCAGATTGTCTCTGAGATGACGAGGGGCAGGTTTTCCTTCTGAAAAAAAAAAGTTTTTTCCACTTCAAGCTGGAATTATGGATGATGGCGCCAAGCAATGATTGAATACTGACTTTATTGCAATAATTTGTACTTCCGAAGTTCCAACGTCTTCGTCATCTGCAAATAGATGATGATAAGGGAGCAGCCCTGTATTCTGCATGGAGAAGCATTACTGAAAGAGGAAGCTGGTACTGGTGGGTGGTCTTAGTTTGTGGAAGACTTGCTGAAACTATCATGGCAAAGAGAAGGGATGTTCCTCCCTTGGTAGGGAAGGGATTGGTGCCTTGGGCTGTGCCTGCAACTGAAGAGATGTCAAGGCGAATGGACCAAAATATCGTCAATGGTGACTGGCGCTATGGATGGATGCTTACAAGGATTCACCTGTAGCTAGAGAGATCACAATAAACAACTTGAATGAAACGGCTCTGCATATCGCAGTCCACCAACGTAGACTTGATGTTGTAAAGAACTTGCTGCAATATGTCAATGGCAATGCCTTGAAGATATTCGACATCAACGGGAACACGGGGCTCCACTTGGCTGCAGAAACAAAGACGGTAGATGCATATGTAGAGATGGTTCGCATCTGTCCTGAACTGGAGGAAGTCCAAAATTACAGCAGACAGACCCCCTTAACCATTCTAAGAAATCTGACAAGCCAAGATATCGACATTGAGGATTGGGGCTTTCCAATGTATGCTTACCAAAGAATATCCTCTGCTAGGATGGCAATGACCGCATACAATCAGACTGTACTGCATCTTGCAGTCTTAAAATGCAACCATGCCGTCGCAATGGAATTGTTGAAACATGTCAATAACTACAACTTGAAGATACAGGATATGGGAGGAGACACGGTGCTCCACGTAGCTGCAACCGTAGGCATGGTAGAAATGTATGGAAAGATGTTGGAAGTTTGTCCTGAACTGGAGACAGTCCCAAATTACAGTGGACAAACACCTTCCACCATTCTAACAAAGTCGTTCATAGAAGCAGTTATGTACGGCGATTGGCAGCTTGTGGAGTCTACATACGAGAAGATACCGTCGATGAGAAGGATGACAATGAACAGTTACAATCAAATGGCACTGCAAATAGCAGTCTCCGGGCACAGGGCTGATGTAGCATTGAAGATGTTGGCTCATGTTGATGAGGAGACCCTATTGATGAAGGATGGGAAGGGTGACACTGCACTGCACACAGCTGCAGCCATGGGCTTGGTGGATGTCTACAAAGATATGGTAAGTAAATCATCTAAACTCTTGACTGTATCAAATCATGATGGGCAAACCCCTCTCGACCATATACCTATTTTGTTGGGCCAATGTGTTAAAGAGAACAAATGGGAGTTTGTGACATATGCATATGAGAAGATACCCAATGCCAAAAAGGCCACAGTTAACGAATTTAGGCAAACTGCCTTGCATGCATCAGTCTACCACAACAGGTTAGATGTTGTAGAGTCGCCACTGAAGTGTATCGACGACAATGTTCTGAAGATAAAGGACGAGAGAGGGGACACAGCACTCCACTTAGTTGCTACGATGGGCATGTTAGATGTCTACCGAGCAATGGTAGACATTTCCCATGAACTAGCTGAAATTGAGAATTGCAGCGGACAGACCCCTCTGTTCATCATTACGAGTCATGTTGAACAATGGGTTTTAGCAGACAACTGGGAGTTGGTAACAGATGCATTTGAGAAAATACCAAATGTTAATGAGGCTAGTTCACTTCAAACTACGTTACTTGGTGCAGTCTACCAAGGGAGGGCTTCTATTGCAACTAGAATGTCTCAACATGTTAAAGAAGAAATATTAAATCTGCAGCATGATGGTGGGAATACTGTTCTTCACATTGGTGCAACTGCTGGCATGTTAGGCATGTATGAAGCAATAGTTCGTAGATGCCCTCAACTAGAAATGGTAGAAAATGACGGTCGAGAAACACCCGTCTCAGTCATATTGAACTTGATGAAAAAGTCTGTCGCATGTAACAATTGGGAATTTGTGGTGGAAGCTTATGAGAAGATACCTTATGTCAGAAAGGGTGTTGGCAATTGCAGTTGCATAGCATTGCACATTGCACTCTACAATAGCGACACTGATGTTGTAATGAGAATGTTGAGTTATGTCGATGAAGAATCCCTGAAGATGGAGGATGAGAAAGGGAAGACCGCACTCCACATAGCTGCGGGCAAAGGAATGCTAGGTGCACTGAAAGCTATGGTCGATATTTCACCTGAGCTAATCAACTACTGCAATTCCAACAATGAGACCCCTCTCTCCCTTGTAACGAGTTCCCTAGAGGGAAGTGTAATGGATTTCGATTGGGAATTTGTAGTGCAAGCTTATGAGAAGATGCCGGTTGTGAGAAAGCTAAAGATAGCCGATTCCCATCAAACTGCACTACATGATGCAGTCAATAAATTCCACAGCAGTGATGAGAATGATGTTGTGATGAGACTGTTGAGACATGTTGACAGAGACTCACTAAATATAAGAGATGAAAGAGGGGATAATGTGCTTCACATAGCAGTTGCCAAGGAGAAGATAGGTTGGCTCAAAGTAATGATCAATATTTCTCCAGAACTAATCAGTGAATGCAATCATGATGGAAAGACCCTTCTCACCCTTTTGGGCGAGCTCATGCACCAAAAGGCCCGAACAGAGGATTGGGACGTTGTCGTGGATGCTTTTCAAAATATACCTTGTGCAAGAATTGCAGCAATAACCGATTTGGGTCAAACTGCCTTGCGTGTGGCAGTTGAACACAAGATCGATGATGAGGATGATGTTATCATGAGAATGTTGAAACATGCTGACAAAGAATCCCTACATGTAAAAGATGAGGGAGGGGATACTGTGCTCCACAAAGCAGCAGCAAAGGAAAAGACAGGTTGGTTCAAAGCAATGATCGATATTTCTCCAGAACTAATCCGTGTTCCTAATGACAAGGGAGAGACCCCTCTCACCCTTTTGGGGATGCTCTTACGCCAAAAAGTCCTTACAGGTGATTGGGACTTTGTGGTGGATGCTTACCAAAACATACCTTGTGCAAGAATTGCTGAAATAACCAGTTTAGGTCACACTGCCTTGCATGTGGCAGTCTCCGAGCGCAGGTCCAGTGTTTTAGGGAGACTTTTGGAAAATGCTGATCAGGCTAGCCTATTCAAAGAAAAAAGGAATGGAGACACTGCACTACATGTAGCTGCAGCTATGGGCATGACAGGTGTGTGCACTCATTCACGATAAGTATCGGCAACTAATCAGTGACTGCCATGAAACTGAAGATTGGTGTCCTGAACAAACAAGTGAGAAGTTTTTATGAACTGATCAATGCACGCAATGTAAATGGAGAGACTGCTCTCTTCCTTGCTTCTCTTCATGGCATGGAGCAAACTTTTCACCTCCTTCACAAACAGGTCAATTCCACAAATAATGTTGACCTTTGGAAAAGAAACGACGACAACAATATTCTTCATTGTGCCATCTCAAATGAACACTTTGGTAATTGTCATCATCTCCCTTGGCCTGCATGCTTGGATTAGGGAAATGAAATCTTCTTGTTAAGGGTGGATATCTAGAAACAGGACATCAAAATTTCATCCCTCAAACATTAAATTATCAGTTCAGGTTAAATTATAACTGGTCGTTCTTCTCAGACAGTGTACCTATCTCAAATGACAAGAAATTTGATGCTCATTTCTAAATCTCCACCCCCAAGGATTCAATCTCCATCCAATTGTTAAAGGTGTCACACAGATAGGGCATTGTTCAATGAATTAGTATTAAGAAATTATCAAAATACCCTATCTTGAATGTGATCTGTCACATTTTTATTTAAGTATGCATAGAGTTTGCATGTATTGACTGACAAACAATCAACACTCTGTACTGAAATAAGCATTCTATTGATACGTGAATTCAGTATGGAAGTGCACGACTATTCGGGTTGATGTATTTACATTCACTTGCTGTTCTTAAATTGTAACTAATCTTCATAGTTGTGCATCTTCCAACATCCAAACATTAGATTCTCTATAATAAAATGTTAGTGTCAACTGTTTTAAGTTTAGAGAACAGAAAGCAGGAAAATAACCAACAGTTAAGATGCAAAATGTTCACTAAATCTAAGAATTGGTAGCCAACTTATTCGCCAGCAAAATCCAGTCACACTTGATGGAGCTTAGCCCCCCAAACGACACAGCTTAGTCAATCTTATCCTTTCAGATTTTGGCCATAACCAAACGGATCTATAATAGTTAAAAAAATTAAAGGTCCAAACTCAAAGAGCAAGATAGACATAAATTGGAGGTTATAAATTCAATGAGCTGTAACATGTCTCTAATGTTTTTGCCAGAGCTGGCCCTTCACATAAGTCAGTTGAAGCCTGATCTCATCACCTCACGCAATGCGGAAGGCGATACACCTCTCCATATTCTAGCAAGAAAGGCTACTGCTTTCAAGAGCGAAGCCCCTCTCGAAGCTTTTGACAGAATCAGCTACTCATGTGAGTTTCTATAATTTTCTGCATAGATCATTAGTGTCATCTGCACTTTCATTTAGTTATAATTCAGATCCATATAAGCGGGGGCTATAAACAAGTCAGCTGGGCTGTAAATTAGTTCAGCTAAACTTGAACCTGGTTCACAGATAAACAAGCTAAGCTAAAGTCAGATCCTACCCAGATTTGCTCAATTAGGCTGAGCTTGGGCTTCACTTTTTTTGAGGCTTGCTTAAGTTCAAGCTTGAGCTCAGCTTGCATAGTTTGTATATATATTTGTGCTTGCAAATATTAATCTCTGTATAATATATGCGTGTTTGTATATCTTGCATATTTGGTTAGACCAAGCCTGAGTGAAGCACATGCTTGATCTGTAATTAAGATAGCTAAAGATGGACTATCCTCAGTTTTATATCTAAGCAGCTTGAGAGCGAACAGTCTATTGCATAATGACAAGTCAAGGTCAAGCTAAGCTTAAGCAAATCTCAAGCAAAATGTGTGAGGCTTGAGCTGCGTTTGATAAAGATTCAAGCTGGCCCTGCGTCTGCTCATTTACACCCCAAAAAACAGTTTCAGATTCTAGTCACCTGACAAGAGAGGTATACCTGAACGCAACTAGAAACATGTTTTGCAGTAACCCACCTATCAATATTATAACCAATCCATCAGATGCATGGCAAAAGATTGAAGGGGAAGAACTTTGTGGTGGTAAATAGCCCCCCTTTAATCGCCTGCTACATATCCTACCGCTGCTAACGTGCCCACCCCTTCTCATCCTACTTGTTCTATTCAAATATGATCCTCCAATTAATTTGACAATTGCACCCAAGTGTATAGATCAATAATTTAGTGGCTAAGACTAAAATGTTTATCCAAGGTTACTCCTTAAATTACTTCTTACGATGTCCAAGGATATGTAATATACAGAACACTTTTAAGTACATAATCTTTGCTGGATGAGCAACACCTTTGCTTGCTTATTCTCAACTTACGCATGTTCCTCCTAGAAGAACCGTATACATGGATTTGCCAGACAATACAGATTGGTGTCATCCCCTAAAGATGACTGCAAACCAGCAAACAAGATTTTTTCCTATTTTCTTACATAAAAAGGTGCAATCAAGACACATAACAAGTCTCATTCGAACAAGTACTCTGATTTCAATAGTTAATATTTCCTTATTTTGTTATGTATAGTGATGGCTTAGGTGACTTAGTTACATATTGTGATGAGTTCAAATACTCGGGCTCTAAGATAGAATTTCAGGGAGGTTTCAACTTAGTTATAACTAATAGGATATGAGTTAGTAGGGCAAAAAGTAGACAAGCTAGTGGAATATTGTGCGATAAAAGAGTCCCTCTTCACTTAAAAAGATGATTTAAAAAAACAGTTATCAGATCGGCATGCTATATGGAGAAAAGTGTTGAGTAATGAAAAAAAAAAAACAAATGGACAAAGTTAGAACTGCATGGATGTGTATGCTACGTTACATTAATTGATCAACCCTAAAGGATAGAGTTAGAAAGGAATGCATTAGGGATAGTTTAAAAATAGCCTCAGCAGATGACAAATTGAGAGAAGCTCATTTGTGGATAGAGTTGAGAGGTTACAAATTGAAGGCTCTAGGAAGAGAAGCTAGCTACTGAAAACATGGAGGGAAGGGATACAGAATGACATGTTAGATTGTAGAGTGAGTGATGGCTTGATTCATGATAGGGTTAATAGGAGAAGAAGAACTCGTAAAGCCAATGGAACTTTGGCTTATGATGATGATAACAATGACGATGGTGATGGCATAGGCTATTACTAGGTGTCAAGTAGGTACTCTCCTTGTATTTCTCAAATCAAGGAGTCTTAGGTTTGACTCCTCCGGGCTTACCTGATACACGAGGCTTGCGGGTGGTTTTGTGTATCCATGGGATTAGTCTCACCTCCAATGTCGAGTGGGGAGACCCATCTTATCAAAAAAATCAAATATGAGTTGTTGAATGAAAAAGTGGAACTAAAAGTCAACCTTGATAATTATTGTGTCAATTTATGGTTAATATATTTTTGAAATTTCTAAATTTCTGATTTATGACTTTCTCAAATAGAATGTTTCCTTCTTCATACTAATGAATTTTACTTCTCTTGAAGCAAAGGGAAACACAATATCTTGATGGAATCTGTTGTTTGGAGGGAAGGCATCATTTGGTGATTTTGATGATTGAATGCCATAAAGCTTACTTTTTATGGAATTTTGTATATGATACACTTCTAGTAGTGTATAGCTCTTTCAATATGTATAGCTTTTGTGTTTATTTTTTTTCCAAATTAATATAGTTTATGTTACTTAGACAGAAAAAAAAGGCATACTGTAAAAGACCCATACTTGATTTATGATGATAATACTTTTCCTTTGACTCACAGGTATACCAATCCAAAAGCATGTTTATACTCAATGCAATGGACCAGTATCTTCTAGAGAAGCAGTAGTCGAACAGATTCCAGAAAATTATACCAATCCAAAAGCATGTTTATACTCAATGCAATGGACCAGTATCTTCTAGAGAAGCAGTAGTCGAACAGATTCCAGAAAATTATAACAGTATTCGATGTTTCTTCAAGAGATTGGTGAACTCAGGTAAGAAAACAAATTCTCGCCTGATTAAATAATTATAGATATCAGTTGTTATTAGAATGAGTTACTTTCAGTACAAACGTGAAACAATATTGGAAAATAAACTATATCTACAATGTTCAAGCACACACAAAGACAATCACTTGAAGCAATATTAGCACCAAAAATGAAGTCCTAGATCCAAATGGTTGAATCTGAACCACTGGAAAGAATGGGAAAAGATACAAACTCAAAGACTCAGCTTTCTATTGAGAAGACTTCCACTGACAAAGAAAACAACAGCAGCAAAACCATATGAAAACCATCAAAGATGGTAAAATAGAAAACATGTATCCTACTATTCTTGTCCTGTCAAACATCAAATGATAAATACAAGTTCCATGGAAAGATATTTCAGGGTTATTGGACTGAAAGTGATGAAGTTAAAGTCGGAGATGCAAGAATCATCATACTAAACCGTAGTTCGTAAAGTCTTATTCAACCTACTATAAAATGTATCGAGTTGTTTGTCATTCTTCTACAAGTAAGGATTAATTGATTAACTATTTCAAGACTAAAAGCCACTGTAAAGTCAAGAACAACCAATTCCCTAGCCCAAAGAGACAATCCATGAACGAAATGAGTGGGTATTTGGACTGGATATTCACTAAAAATCATCAGCACAAACTTTGTTGCTTGTCCAACCCACACTTATGCTATGGAGCTTCCATTGGTTTACATTTTGACTCTGTTTCAAGGCCTTAATAACCAACAACTGTCAGGACTGGGTATCCTAAGTCCCTAAATCTCTTCCTTCACAACCAACGTGGGACTTGTTCACTACCCCAACAATCCCCCCTCAAACAAGGCTCTCCGGCGGATAAAACGTCGCCGGCAATCCCATCAGGGTAGGAGATCCCCTGAGTCCACATGCGTTGGCATGGGGATATGGCTCTGATACTATTTGTTAGAAGGGGTATCCAGCCCCAAAGGCTAACCCTTTAGTTTAGGTGACCCAAATCCTTTATAAGTCCCTAAATCTCCCCCTTCACAATCAATGTGGGACTCGTTCGCTGCCCCCCTCCCCCACACACAACAACATCAAATAAAGCTGATTTTTATTAGAAAGCTAATATCAGATTCACATTTTTCTAGATATCTCTTGTTCAAGACCATTTGAGTTTTTTTATGTCTCCGTTGATAAAATGTGAAAACATCTCTTGTTCAAAACCATTTGAGTTTTTTTTACGTCTCTATGGTTTTTTTTTGTTTTTTTTTTGAATGGTGACAACAAAAATTTCATTAATAGAAGAAGAAACAAAATACAAAGAAGCAAAGAAAAAGGCCTAAGAGAGATAGACCACAAAGGTAAGGGAAAACAACAAGCAAAAACCAGCAAAATACAAGAAACAAACAGCCCAACAAGAACAGCTATGCTCCCTATAAATGAAAAGAGCCCCGAATAGCTCCATCAACACCATTTTTAGCAAAAAAATCCGCCATCCCATAGGCTGAACGACTAATGAGAGAAAAAGACACCTCCATACTCGCAATCAGCACCTTAATCTCCCTCACCAAAGAGGTAAGCCTCCACGGGGGCGCTTCACCCCGCTAGCCCATTTAATAGTGTTGGATGAATCACTCTCAATCACTACTCTACCTCCCCCTAAACCAAAACCTAAGGTCAAGACTCTCCTAATGCTAAGAAGCTCCGCCTCATTCGATTCCATGGACCCCACAAATTCTGAGAAGACGACACTAATGTAACCCAAATGATCTCTAAGAACTCCACCAATCCCAGTAGGTCTAGGTTTATCCCTAGAAGCGCCATCCACGTTAAATTTTAAAACACCAAGCGACGGGGGAGACCAAACCACCCACAACTCCCTCCTACGTGGGAAAGACTTCAGGCAGCCCTCGGACAGAAACAAATCTTGTACTCCGATGCAGTCCCCTCAAATGTCCTTAAATTCATCTCCTTCCAAATGGACCACAAGACCACAGCAGGTATCGTGTTCCAAGCACATTTTCTCCTCGACTTCACTCCAAAGAGAAACCACGACTCCAAAACCCCCACCCAAGATCCAGGACAAACCCAAGAAACTCCTAAAAGATCCAAGAAACCACTCTAAAGTCTCCAAGCAACTGGACAAGTGACAAAAAGATGATCAATAGATTCCTCATCCAGCTCACAAAGGGGGAACTTAACATCACCCACCGAATTAATGAGACCCCTATTCCTGAGTTCCAACCTAATCAAGACCTTCCGCTTTGCACAACACCATAAAAATAATTGAACTCTAGGTGGGGCCAAACTCTTTCAAATAAGGGCCTTACGAAACTCCGGACCAACCAGGTTCTAGGAAGCTAACTCAACAAGAGATTTGACAAAGAAGATCCCGGAGGAATTCCCCGTCCAAATAAGCTCATCATCGCACTCTAAGTCCATTGGAAAATCTTTCAGCTGAGCCTTGAGTTCTTCCAAGCTAACCACCTCAAAACCTCTAAGCTCTCTATGAAAGTCAAAATCCCAAGGCTCCCCCCTACTGTTAGCCCTAAAATGTGGATGTTTGGGTCTTCACTGCCTATCTAAATAGTGTATTGAAGACCCTAAAAATTTATGTTTGGCCAATATTTAAAATTATGGCCATAATGCATACACAAATTTGGAACATTATACTGAGTACTAACCTCGTCCATTCACTGTTGTAGGTTGGGAAATGATAGGCAGAGTTCCTTCTTCTGAAAGTCGTTGCTTCAATGATGTAGAGAATAAGCAAGTTGCATCTGAAATACAGAGTAAGTGGTAGCACTGTCACTTTAGGTTCTTTTGTACTTTCACTTCCCACCCCGTGCATGTATTTCCTCTCATTGTCTAGGCTTCAAATTGATATGTAGCAGCTGAATATTAGTTTGGACCAACATATAGGATTAGAGGTCATTTTGTCCTTTGTAAGGAAATTTTTTTGAAGTTCAACAAAATTGCAAATCCCCATTTCAAGGGATTTTAGGTCTTTAAAATGCAATCATTCAAGTCGTTGAATGGGTAGGTGAATTGTTGGATTATGAATAGCCATCTGTTTAGAGTGTTCATGTATTGCATATCTTTTAGTTGGACCTGTCAATTAGGTGATGATGGATTTATTGGAAAAGTTTTATGTCAGAATATATGGTCTATCAAAAATCACTTTAATTAGATCAACTAAGTCATGTCTTTTAAGCTATTTATAATATAATCACTTTAAATAAATTTTTAATTCCTGATCTTTCTACTCTGTAAAAAGCCTATCTTGATTGATCTAATCAAGACAATTCTTTATAATCTCATATTCAAGTATAAAACTTTCTAATGATCTTTCAGAATAAGCAGAAGTCGGCCCTACTGGTCCATGGGATAATTCCCTATCCCACTAGATGCCACTGGCAAGCAAACAGTATTTCAATCCTACAAAGATAATCAAGATTTAAATTCTAATAGATAGATCCCTACATTTTGGATCAGTTGTAACAAAATCCCTATATTTTTAACTATTGTGATTTCATCTTTGGTATGTAAGATTGATTGCAATTAGATCTTTTCCATGTCAATATATCAATTGAGTTTTACAATTAGCTCAAAATCCTTCTTGATTTATGTTTTAGATCTTCTTTTCCTCTTTCATCTTAGTTCCTAACTTACGACAATTTTTTTTTTCAAAGCTACTATAGTGCAATCAGGTCCTCGTGGAGAACCTTCAGCCAAAATTCCTATGTGGACTATCATTGTGAACATAATAAAGTACTTTATTCTTCTTCTTGTATCAGGTATGTTTCCAATTCTTCACTTACATTGATTCAGTGACAAATAGCAGTTGGACAATCACTGCAATAAATACTTGGAGTCCATTACTTTTATTATATTTAATAAGTAACAAGGAATATGATTTTCCAATATTTTGTTTTATTTTTATTTCCCAATAGCATTTCATGAGTTAGTGAATTATTAGTTGAAATGTTTGAATAGAAACACATGTGAAGAGGATAGAGAACAAGAAGAGAAAACACCTATTGGCACAAGAGATCTTGGAAGGACTGATCAAAGAATATTCCACATCAAGTTCTAAGAATACAATCCCTACACGTTCTGATTTTATAACATTTGAGATGATGGTGCAAGAACTTGAGGACACATCCAATGCAGCACCTGATAGCTCAGAAAAAAATCGAAAGGAACATGGAGAAACACCTCTTCAAAGCAAAAATTGGGGTGACAGAGATAGTGAAGGCATTCCTCAGCAAATTCCCTGATGCATTTTTGGAGAAGAGAAAGTCTGACAACAAAAATGCACTACTTCTAGCAGTAGAAAATCGACAAGTGGAGGTGTATGAGCTTCTTGTGAATGTTAAGAAGAAAAGCATTTTGCCACAGAAAGAAGTGATTGAAGTTGAAGACAAGGAAAGGTGCAATGCCCTCCATTTAGCTGCTATGTATAGTTCTCACAGGCCTTGGTGCATGCCTGGGGAAACCATGAAAATGCATTGGGAGATTAAGTGGTATGAGGTTAGTCTCTCTCTCTCTCTCTCTCTCCCCCACATACAGACAAAGAAAAACATCAATTGGAAGCACTCATTTCTTGGTTTTTTAGGGCTTATCCTAAAACCTCTTATCCTTTTAATCCAAAGGAGTTGGTGTGATGGTCAATAACTCATCTCAATAAGTCGGAGTCTTAGAGTTCGATTCTCACTCTACCCCAAAGGGTCACTCCCCCATAGATTTACCTTGTTTTTGTATGGATAGAGAGGTTTGCACATGCCTTGAGAATTAGTCGAGTGCTCTAAGAGGTTTGAACACATTAGTCATAAAAAACAGAAAAAGTCTATATTTTAGGGTAGTTTCTTAAAAATCTAAATAATTTTTTAAAAAGACCTTTGGCAATATGGACAAATGGTGCAGTTCACACCATAAAGAGTACTTTAACATATTCTTACTTCCTATGTGCCCGTGACCTTTTTAAGTAGGACCACAAGCCATATGTAAAGATTCCAATATAAGTGTGATTGACTATTAATAAAAAATGCCAAAAGGCCTTTTAAAATGTTTATAAAACATTAGTGAATTTTTTGAAGAAAGCAGTTTTATCATACAAACTTGTGCAGATTCTCTTAAATGGGTTTTTATTGTTGGATTACACATTCTTTTTTTGTAGAATTTCTTCATGAATGTTGTGAAGGAGAGGACGTGTGGCATGTGCAACAAAGCCCCACCAAATGATTTGCCATATGCATCTTTAGAATTAGAATAAGAATTAGATTTCGTATTCAAAGTTTAATTGCCATAGTTAAAGAAACAATTCTTCTGTTGCTTTTTTTTCCCTGCATTATGAAAGAATTGTCTAATTTTGTTTTCATTTACCTGCAACTTGTGCAGTATGTTAGAGACTCCATGCCTCTGCATTTTCCTGAAGTCCGCAACAAGCCTGGAAAAACGCCTAGAGAGGTATTCGCTGAAACACATGAGAAATATATCCAAAAGGTGGAAGGTGGGAGAATGGCTGAACAAGATATCTCAGTCTTGCTCTCTGGTGGCCAGTCTTATAGCTACTGTGGCCTTTGCCTCGGCCACTGCCTTTCCGGGAGGCAACAATGGAGATGGCCTTCCAAACTTCCAAGGAAATGTAGCCTTCAGCACCTTCGTGACTGCGGCGTTCATGGCACTCTGTTTTTCACTCACCTCCCTAATCATCTTCCTCACCATCCTCATCTCCCCCTACCAAGAATCTGACTTGAGCAGGAGCCTGCCGCGGAAATTGATACTGGGTCTCACTTCTCTCTTCTTCTCCATGGGATCAATGTTGGTTTCTTTCTGTGCTGCCCACTACTACTTCCTCAAGGGAAAGATCAAGTACGTGGCCTTGCCTCTGTATGCACTTGGCTGCCTCCCAATCATCCTTATTGTCATTCAACAATTTCCCTTCTTCAGCCGCCCCTTGTTTTCTGTTCATGGACGAAAGCCTCGGCCTTGGTATAGAGAATTCGCTTTCTGATTTCTTTAGCCATATCAGAACCAGATTACAGAGCAATGAGCATCTGCAGGGTTGTCTTCATTATCTCCATAGGGTCCATGGTTATGTTTCTGTTAAAGATAGATTAGATTAGAATTTAGAGGTCTTATTAGATTAAGAGTCAAGTTTGTGTTAACATCTGATTAGAAGAGTAGATTAGTTTAACAATTTTAAGAGTCTCGGTTTATATATGACTTGTGTGTGTATACGAGTCTTGCTTAGAATCTAAAGTTTATGTATTTCATTCTCGTCTTTAATAGTATGCAATTATGTATGTTCCTATGTAATTAAGTGTGATTTTGCAATTATGTATGCCAATTACGGTGGAATGTTCATTTTGAATGGAAGATTAAGTTGGAATTTTAATAAAATTTGAGCTAGTTTTGCATTAAATGATGGTTGAAAAAAAAAAATTACAGGTTTAACAGGCAAGCACCCATTCAGTATAATTTATCAAATTTTTTTATAATTAAAGTGTTCAGATATCTCACCTGATTAATTTTTAAAACATATGTAAACCTCTCAATCTATACACAACGATTAATTAAAGAGAGAATGGTCCTTTGGAGTGAAGTGGGAATCGAACACAATACCCCTACTTCAAGAGAGAAAAAAAAAGCTATTTATTTTGATGATAATTAGATACTATTTTTAATTTATGTACAGAAACCTATTTTTTATTGAAAATTTGGCAGAAGAAACTTTTTAGTTTTACACCTTTTCTATGGTATTATTTCCAACATTTTCTTTCAGATTTGCTTTTCAAAAGGAAGTTTGTGTTTTGCATTTGTCAAATTCTGATTTTCACATATCTTTTTTGTTGTGGAATAAAAAATATTATTTCAAAATTATTAAAAATACTAATAAGTTAAACTAATATTGTTTGGTAATTTTGAAAAACACGTAAATTAAAATATTTCTGTAAATTACTTAATTACTTGTAGTGTGTTTTATATTTTAATTAAATTTTAAGCATAATTGTTGAAACTATTTAGTTCATATTTTAATTTTAAATTTTATAAATTAAAGTTGAAACAAACTATTTGAGCACTGGTGGATTTACTTGCCCTATGCCTCGAGTCAACATTATTAAGTTTGGTGGAATGGTCACCTTAGCATTTTAATAATTTCTCAAACGAAGCTATACCTGTCTTAATTGGCAAACAATAAAATTTATCATTAATATCAGAATTAACTTTGATAATTATCAATTTCCATAATAAAAACTATTGTAGATTAGTGGTAAAGATGCATATTTACCCACATGGGTGTAGCTAAACTGGTTGTCTCCCGCCTTAGGAAGCGAGAGGTTGCGAGTTTGAGCCCTCGTGGCTTAACATTGGTGTGCCCTAGAAGTAGTGGACTCACCTGTGTGGGTTTTTCACTTGGTATCCCACGGCCCAGGTAAACTCAAAAAATTATCCATAATAAAAAACCCTCATATAGAATAAATTAACAAATAAAGGACTAATATAATTTTTAAAGATTTCTATGCATGCACACACTAATATAAAGCCCACCAACCTAAATGAGTAGCTTATCTCCCACTGTCAATTTGCTTAGTAGTTAGTACAGAAGATTGTAGACCGTTTTACCAAAAGTTTAGAAATGGCATATAATTTGATAAATGTTCACAAATGATTTACATCTTAAGATACTCTGGACGAGATTGATGATGTAATAAATTAACATAATCTTGAGTTAATTTTATGTGTGAGATGTAATTTTATCAAAAAAATCATTAAATTTCAATAGCTTTCTTTATTATAGAAAATGAAACACAAAATTAACTATGTATAAGTTATTGTTTTTGTTAGATTGAGATGCATTATGAAGTCTCATAATCTACTATAATAATGGTATATCTTAATTCAAAAGTGAATGTTTTTTATAATTAATTAATATTGAATCTTACTGATTAAATCTAGAAATATAGTGAAATATAAGAAAAATAATTAAAAGTGATTTTAAATTACACACACAAATATTTAATCCATTGATGGCAAGTTTTGAAACTTCATGAGTCACTTTGGAGAAATTGGATGAAGGCATGTATAGACAGAGTGAGTGTTAGTGATGGTTCCTCTACACAATCCATCGAAGCAAAGAGAGGTCTTAGACAATGAGATCCCCTGTCCCCATTCATTTTCACCCTAGTTGGAAAAGGGTTGAGCAAATTGGTTGCAAGGCAAGAGAGATAGGTATCACCTTAGGTTTACTGATCAAGGGTAATCCGAGATTTAAGAACTTCTAGACTCTAGTGGAAAAACTGGAAAAAATAACGGGTTAAGATAAAAATGCCTTCTCTTACTCAGCAACCTTCTTATCTACTTCCTCAGTCCCATTTTAGTTGTCTGATTTGAAAATTTGTATTTTTTAAATAACTCTTTATATAAGACTAGAACTCCATTTGATCTCATCCATTTTCAACACATTTTATGCTAAATGGACAACTATTTTGGGACAATTCTAAAATTCATATAAGACAATTAATTTAGGATATAAGGAGTATTATTTATCCATGTTTGAGATGTTGAAAGGAGTTGTTAGAAAAATAGAACAAATGTTTAGGAATGTCCTTTGGGCCGAGAAGGAGAATAAGAGAGTAATGCATTTAGTCTTGTGGGAAGAATTGACAAAACCAAAAGGCAAAGGAGGATTAGGCACTGTAACTTTAGAATTTAGAAATCAGGCCTTGTTATCCAAATGGAGTTGACTAGGGGAGAAATTTGGGTTGGGTTTTGGCCCGACCCGACTGACCCGACCTAAAAATAGTGTGGGCTGGGTTATAGAAATTGTAAACTCGGGTCGGGTTGGGTTAGGAAAAAAAAAACCCGACTGAAATTCGGGTCAGGTTGGGCTGAAGAATTTAAATTTCAACCCGACCCGACCCGACCCGAAAAAGCCCGACCTGGAAAAATCCGACCCGAACTCATAACTTAAATAAAACCCTACGCCCTTTCCACTTCCATTTCCCCTCTTTTGAAAATCGATATCTACCTCTTCCGCTTCCTCTTCCTCTTCCCCTCTTTAAAAAATCGGGCTAACTCAGGCTAAATCGGGCTAACATGGGCTAACTCGGGTCGGGTCGGGTCAACTCTCGGGTTGAGAGTATTAGCAATTCGAGTCGGGTTGGGTTGACATACTCGGATTTGCAATTCGGGTCGGGTTGGGTCGGGTCGGGTTCAAAATTTTTTGACATGGGTTAGGGCTGGGTTTGTCAATACCCGGCCCGCCCGACCCGAGTTTCAGCCCTAGAGTTGACCATTTGTGAAAGAAAATGGTGTGTTGTGAAGAAAATCCTAGTCAGTGTTATTAGAATCGGATTGTGTACCGAACCGTCTCTGAGAAAGGTTGGGTTTAATAAGCTTCAACCGGGTTGAACATTTTTCAAACTCGTTCAAAACTATTTCCATCAATATAAAATTATTAATAATAAAATATCTTACTCTACTTATGTAATAAGTTTCTAAAATTTAATTGATGAATTAAAATAAAATTTTAAACAAAAATATCAACTTTCATTATTTAAATTAATAAAATAAAATTATTTAAATAAAATTTATTTATTATATTCTATATATAGACAACTTATAATTTAATTTAATAAGTTCAGTGAGATGATACATGTAGCCTTGAGTCCATAAGATAGTTACTCTAAGTTATTGAAAATATTTATGTCTACTAAACTTCTTGTTTGATCGTTTTTTTTCTTGTATTTCTTAGTTTTTTAGTAATGAAATATTCTTTTATTACCGTTAAAAAAGTTATTGACAATATTTTTTTTCTATTTGAGTTTTAAATACAGCTGAATTGTTTTCATTATTTGTATTTTCACTTTGATTAAATATTATAAATAAATATATTTATTTAATATTTTATTTTAATTTGAATGAATAAAAAATAAGTTGGAATGAGAAGGTAACTAAATAAAAGAGAAGTTGAAAGACGTTAAACCCATTAAAGTTTCAAATCAAGGGATTATTGAAGCCATTGAAATCAGTATTTAATATATACAAGAGTGAGAACAGGGGTGCAAAAAATGCCCCAGCCAATACGATTCTCTCTCCTCTTTTTTTCTTTTTTTAAATATCGGTATTATTTTATTATTTTATTTTTCTAAATTAAAAAAAAATGGAAAAATAAACTGTTTAAAAAAAAATTGAAAATGTAAATATCGACTGATATCGGCCGATATTTCGACCAGGGCCCATCACCGTTTTGATTTTTTTTTTTTTAAATACCGATATAAATTATATTGGCCAATATCGGACCGATATCTATCGCCGATATATCATATCGGCCAATAAATAAGTAGTACGGCCGATACAATACATATCGACTGATATTATATGACTCTTTAAAAATCGATATATATATCGACCAATATCTGTACCCTGAGTGACAACGTTGGAAGCAGGGATCGAAATATCGGCCGATACATATCGTATCGGTTTTGGAGAGCACTATATCGGCCGATATCAAAATATCGACCAATATCGGCTGTTTTTTAAAAAAAAAGAGGAGGAGAGAGAAAAATATTGGTTGATATATCGGCTAATAATGATTTTTTAACCCCTGGTTGGAAGTGAGAACCAACTGCTCCTGTCCCACATCGATAAGTATGGAAAACAATACCAGGTGTAATGCATATAAAATGGAGAACCTGAGAATGGGGAAATCACATTCTGAGAACAAGGACAACGCACATGGGCACATATTATTTTAAATTTTTTTGTTTTTTTTCAAATGGGCAATAAGGCTCAATAAGGTTTTTGACCTTCGGGGGTTTGTTAATAGGACAGGGCGAGGCCTGGCCCAGTTCTGAAAACACTGATCCTACGAAGAGAAGCTTAGGATAATATTAAGGGGAAGGACTTCCTTCTAGACAAACATATGGATGGGAGAGAAACCAATTGTTTTTGAGACTTTTTAGAGTTTGCTAGGAATAAACTAGTGAGGGTAGAGGAATGCAATAAGATGGAGGGGAAGATGTCAGGTGGGATATTCAATTCTAGAGACCATTGAGAGAGTTTGACAGTCTAGAGCACCTGGTATCTCAATTTCAAAAGCTGAAAGTGTGGATGGAGATATCTTTGAACGGTAAAAGAAGTAGTGAGTCTAGTCTTTACTGGTCCCTCTGGCAGATCACCCTTCAGTCTCAGCTTGGAAAGGCTTGGCTCTCCCAAGAGTTCAAACATTCGTTTTGTGTACCATAAAAAGGAAGGTTCTATGTAGAATGGAACTAACAGGAGAGGGATTCTAACACTTGATGCCGACCTTCGTTGTGTGGCGTCGATCATCTATCTATGACGTGAGGTAGTGAGAGCACTTCGTGAGATTGATGGGAGTTATCCTGGGTTTTCAGTAGGTCATGCAAAGGGGTGGTTGAGAGTTGGAATTTAACAACTATAGGCTCCAAGATGAAGGTGGTGTGGAACACTGTCCCGAGGGTAGTGTTATGGTCTATTTAGAATGAGAGAAATAATAGGATATTTGAGAAGAAAGTGGAGTAGTTTGAAATTGCCATAAATGCTAAATGGAGACTTTCCGCATAGTTATCAGGGGCCAAAGAGTTCAAGGGCTGCAAGGTAACGGACTTCTTAACATCTTGAGAAGATTCTATGTGCAACGTACCTAAGAGTTATAGGGTGCGAGAGGTTTGGAGGCCACCTCCAAATGGGAAATATAGATTTAATGTCAACAAGGTAGCCAAAGGTAAACCTGAATAGGCTGGAATATGAGGAGTTCTTTGTAATTCCAGGGGGATATCTTCATTAGTCTTCTCAGATTTGGTGAGAATGAGAGATTTGAATAAGGCGGGGCTCTTGGTGATTAGAACAGATTCGATCTTCTGAAAGAAATACTTACAAAAGAAGTTTATACTAGAAAGGGACTCGACAAATAGTATCAAATGAGCTAAAAAATAGACAACCATGGAGATTGATAACAAACTTTAAGAGAAATTAAGAACTTTTTCTTCAAATTAAAAATTTTGAGTAGGCCAGACTGTCATCCAACGATATGGCAAATTTCTTCGTTAAAGTAAGAGTACATCCGACTATCAATAGGGTATTTCATTTATAATCACGAGAGTTTAAATCTCGGATAGATGTCTTCTTCTACTTTTAACTTTTTTTTTTTCAATTTCCTAAGTTTAAAGCTCTTAAAACTTTTTTTGTACTTGCTGTTTTTATTGTTTTAACATAATCTCTTGTTATCGCTATAAAAATAAAAATAAAAACGATGGACACTTTTTTGAACCTTGGCTTGTACCATGTTGTTGTTGGGTATTCATGCTTTTGTTGTATTTGTAATTTTGTAGGTCAATCGTCCCTCGCAATTCACAAGTCGATGCCCATCTCTCTCTCGCTCAGAAAGTCTCTCATCTTGCGATGCAATCTCTTTCCCACCCTTTCATTTGTCACCAAATTCGACCGTCTGGCCCAACCCCTTTACAAATTTCCCGCCCCCCTCCTCTGCAACCCCTCAAACCCTCCCCAAAGCCTCCGATCTCCTTCCAAACCCTATCAGCTTCATCCAAAACCCCTCAACCCAACATTCAAACCCCCACATCCACCCCATCCAACTACGAGGACGACCAAGGCATTCCCATCGAATTCGTCAAGCTTCTCGCTAAGTTCAAATCCAGGCACAACCATATCAGGGTTCTCGAAGTCTCTAGAAGAGCTGACCACCCTCTTGCTGGCTCCAGGCTTCTCTTGCTCGACTCCCCTGGAAACATCCACAGCATCTCTTTCCTCTTCAAGCTCCTCACCAACACGTATTTCGACGTCTTTGCCACTCTACCACCCCTCCTACCCCCCTGGCCCCATTGCAGTCCTTGGCTTTGGTGCCGGCTCTGCTGCTCGTTTGATCCTCCAACTATACCCAGATGCCATAATTCGTGGATGGGAACTTGACCCATCTGTGGTGTCGGTGGGAAGAGAGTATTTCGGCCTTTCAAAGCTCGAAAAAAAGTACCCAGATAGGCTTGTTGTGCATATAGGTGATGCACTGTTAGCAGATGCTAAAGATGGGTTTTCAGGGATTTTGGTGGATCTGTTTTCTAAGGGTAGTTTGATTCCAGAGCTTCAGGATTGGAAGACGTGGGAGAAATTGAAGAGGGAACTGAAACAAGGTGGGAGGATTATGGTCAATTGTGGAGGAAGTTGTGTCGAGGCGGAGGATCCATCTAGAGATGGAAATATGATTAAGGAGGAGACTTTGAGCGCAATTAATCAGGTTTTTGCAGGAGAATTGTATGTTTTGGATCTTGGGCACAGGAAGGAGGACAGTTGTGTTGCTCTCACTGGTGATTTGCCTGATGCCACTGTGTGGAAACAGGCCTTGCCATCATCTTTGAGATGTTATGTTGATATGTGGACTCCTTTTCATGGCTAGAAGTAGAATGATTATTCTGTTCTTCACTGTTGTGGATGTAAATCTGATTGGTAAAGTTGATTTTCCGTTTGTTATATCATATGATTTGTAGGTGCTGAAATTTCTTTCTTTCTTAATTTTGATTGTTCATGAGATCAGTAGATTGATTGTTAAACCACATTGTTGTTAATATGTGTTGTTTAAAGCTCTGACATTTTATTATATTTTGGAAATAAATGTCAATTTTCTTAATGATAAATAAATGTCAAAAATTTCTATTCAGTTTTTATATTATCTTCTTGCTAGAACTACATCATTGAAAATAAGTTCCTAAAGATTGATTTTGTTTCAATTTTTCTTGGTGAGACACATATCAGATCATTGCGTCATTTTACAAGTAGGACGTCGAGTATTAGAAAATGTAATATGTGAGGAATGAATTCACTGCCCAAACAATGTAGATCATTTCAACCTTAAGAATTTTTACCTACCCTACCACACCCACCCCCACCCCCACCCCCAAAAATGCTTAAGAATTACTACCTGAAAATTATATGAAGCGTTAGAAACTCTCATGGTGTGATTTGATTGAAATTAAAATATGCTTCTAAACTTTGTATTTCACAAGCCATGGTGTGACAAGTTCCATCCCAGTTAATGATCATGGCTGGTTGAAAGGATTGTAATAAATGTATCTACTCAAAGCAACCGATCATGTGTTTGAAATTTTTAATTAGTATCACACCCTTCCATAGGTCCAATGCCTCTTCAAAAGCAAAAAATGTTTTTTTTTTTGGCAATTAATGGCCACAACAAATTACATTCCTTTCAAAAAGGGGTCTATGTTAGAATAAATTTGTAACTATTTCTGTTCCAAAAATACCTCTAACAAGACTTTTCAAAAAAAAAAAAACCTCTAACAAGTTGCATATAGCATGGTGAGATCAGTGAACAGCCTTTGTACATTTTGTCTGATTTTGGGTTTAGAAATTGGTTTACTTCTTGTATATCTGCAATCTTACTCTATTTAGTTGTAGCATTAGAGGGTCTCCAAACCAAGTGCATTAGAGAGAGGGGGGGAAGGAACTTTTTTTTGAGAGAGAGAAAGTTTATAGGGGGAAATTCATCGCTTCTTTTAACAACTGGCTTCAATTCGTGGCTAGAACTAAATTTCCTCACATGAGTAGAAAAAATGAATGAACGAATAAAATTAGCCATCTTTTCCATGTTGTAGTAATGGTGGCTGTCCATCCATGATTTAAGCAGAAATATTGTGAGTCAGCTTGCCAGAATATTTAGTTATTGTAAACCTTTAGCTTTGGCTGATATTCTGTGTGTTTAGTTATTGAAGTTCTCCTGACCCACTCCGATGCTGTAGCTGCTTCCCATTCATTTTGGTGAAACCATAGCTTTTAGTTTGGAAAATGAGGAGCAATGGAGCATCCTTGTGGCCACCTAGGTGCTTCAGCCCTTACTTTCTCTGAGGTTCACTTCTGTCTTCTTCATATAACCTACTTCTTCCAAATCACTCTGCCAATACTCTTGCATGATAACTAGTCGGGTGTAGCCTGGACACCTCCGGACAAAAAAAAAAAAAAAACTCTTGCATGATTGCATCCCCTTGGAGCGACGATGCATTATAGCCAAACAAATTTATCAAAACCAGGTATTTGAAAGACACATATCAAGTTGGAAGTTCTAACCAAGAAAGCCCACTTGCTTGTTGTAGATGTTTTGTGGTATGATGCTGATACCAATACAAATATTGACTGTTTTACATGGATTCTTTGAAACTGGTTTCATACCAATGTTGGACACATCTCCATGTCAGACTCTTCATGGATTCTTCTACAGTTCTACTTGTAGATGAACATTGATTTACTGTTTGTTTGTTTTGAGTAAATTTGTATTTTTTTCTACTGATGTTATTTTTTGCATGCAATTATATTTTGAAACAAGTATTGATTTAAAATTACTAAAATATTATAAGGAATCCATGGATCCTATGGTTTGGGATTTGCCATGTCAAACTGGGACTATCTAGCACCTGTCTCGGATTCCGACAAGTGTATCCATATCCTTGCAACTTGGAACAGTTTGATAGAATCTGATGTGAGACATCTATCTAAACATGTGATAAGGGTCGATGAGTTGTTTGAATTCTTCATAAATAAGCCACACATGTTCCAACTGTTGTCATCCTGTTTTCTCCTATATTATATGTTGTAAGTCCACCATTTCCAGTATTGGAGAGGGTTCCAGTATATGGGTACATTCCCTAAATTTTTTGGAACTAAGTTCCATGAACTCTCATATCCATGATATGGTCTGGGTATCATAGATTAAGCACTAATATGAAGAGATATATAAAGACATCTAGTGCATGTGAAGGTGGCTCCACCAATCAAACAAGCAGTCCATCAGTCTGCTTGTTAGTGGAAAAGAAAATTGAAACCAAGGAATTTCTTGGTTTTTATTTTTCCTTATATTTTTGGAGAGAAGATGCCAACCACTACAACAAGTACGAAAAACAAAAGAAGCAAAACAAAGAAACACTTCCGCCCGCAACCCCAATACACCCTCAAAGAAACACAAAAGATGGATATGCATGGACAGGTCAGGAAAATTTTGGTTGGAACCATGTAAAGCCACCCTACTCTGTCTGTCATTAATAATCTCATGCAACCTAAATTATTTCCATGAGATTATGGTAGATAGAGTGTAAGCTTATGAGATCTGTTGGTGTTTTTCAATGACTTGGCCACCCAGCATGTGTACAATTATACATATATCAAGCAGGCCCTTGAAGAGACACGATTCATGTCTCTCAAAGGTTATTCTAAGGGCTAGATTAGAGGATCAGAGTTGAGGATTTTATTGCAGTGTCTTTGTTATATTTAGGGAATACTAAAAAGAAAAACACATGTTATTCATCATGGAACTATTCCATGTCAACTTGCAATTTCAATTTTATGACGGACGAGACTGATTTCAATTTTATAAGATGCCAAATACTTTTGGTTCGCACCATTTTGCTGTGAAAGCCATCCCCTGTGCTGTCGACAATAGAGGATAAAGGAGATTGGGATGCTCAAGTTCATGAGGTGCAAATCAATCAAGTAAAATTGAAAGGAATGGCAGAAGATCTACAGAAACAAATAGATAAAATGACACATTTCTTGATGCATTGTGAAAATTCATCTATAGATTTTAAAAGAGTTAGGCTAGCAAGACTCTAACGTGACTTTCTATCAAATGTACCATGGGGCTACATACTTGTGTGCATTTCAAAGTTGGTTTTCATGGATATAGTGTGTAAACTTCTACCACTAATTGATCATCCAAGCCATGTAATCTTGCCCTTTTAAGTTTTGACGAATATGATTTGTTTAATTTAAAATCAAGGGATAGGATGATTTAATGGGGGTGAAACTTCATGCACCTTATTCATATGGTCCTCTTTACATCACTCACCCTTGTGAAGCCCAAGACCCATTTAGTGGGCAGTCTCGGTATCAAGTCTCACTAAGAGAAGTCTTGATAGAATTTTTTTTATATTAAAATCCCCTTTAAGCCCAAGCCCTGCGAGCGTGTAAAGATCGAAGAAATGGAACATGGGAAACCTATTGTCATGCCCTTGATGGTATAGGGGAAGTTGTCAAGATCATGATTGCAATATGGAGAGTGCAGGGTTCAGGTTTTTATCTATTTTTTCTACTGTAATGGATCATATTTGCTTTCACTCCTGATGGAGAAGACCCATCTGTTGATTTGCCTTTATTGTAAATGATCATTTTGGAGTTGGGGAAGATCTGATGTCCTGACCAAAGAATTTTTGTTACTTTGTTCATTTATACTCTGCATGCAAGATCTTTCTAATGGACTCGTGGCTGTTCTTATATTTTTTATAATCAGTCTTGGTAGATCAAGGTCCTAACTTTTTGCTGCATTGGCTTCTTAAGGCATGGATAATGTGAGTGAGAAATATTGTGAGGTAGGTGTTGTGGGTGTCCTTGTGTCTTTTGTTCCCAAGATTTTAACAAACAGGATCTGCAGTTCGAGATTTATAGGCAAGTATAAGCTGTTAGTAAATTTGAAGATGACTATTGTGTCGGCAATCAGACAATGTATTAGGTTCATGATACTCACCCGGTAGTGTTACCAATTCACAGGTGGTGAGTTTGATTCATGAAAGTATTTTTATGGATCATCTCAAGTTTTGTTCTGATAAAATTCGAACTTGCCAGCAGCCAGCGATCATCTCTCAAAGAATAATGATACGTGATGATGGTAATATTCAACTTGAACCGTTTGAACTATGAATCAGTGGACAGCAGATCTCAGTGATATTCACTTTTGCATTGAAGATGTGTTTCCAACATAGTGCTTATGATATATTATCCTGAGAATGTAATCAATTTGGTTATCACTGTTATTCTTCATGCTAAAGAATTGGTAAATTGAAGTTATCTTTTGTTTGATTTACAAAGAGCAACTGTACCAGTAGTCTACTTTGATTGAATTTGGTTACATTCCTAAAAAAAATGGCAAACTACTTTTTGTGCGATAGACCACTTGCTCTTGGATGTTCCATATATTTAATAGAATGTTCTGTCCATCGCATCAGTAGGCTGTAGCAGGTGATAAAATTTTCCTACATCAATATTTCTGTGTGCAGTTCTTGCCTAAATCAATCCATAAATGGAACTAATAATTTATAACTTAAAGGGGGTTTGTTTGACCGTCAAGAAACTCTTCTTATGAAGGGAGATCTTGAGTTCGATTTACATTCAAATTCTTCTGGGTCACTCTCCATGAGGTTATTCATCATCGTTTGGACATGCTATGTGTGTAGGGAGGTGTGTATACGTCTCGAAGGAATTTAGTCGAGTAAAATCACCTACGGGTGAGAAGTCTGGACACCTTCGGTCATAAAAAAATAATAATAATAATTTGTGATGCCGATGATGATAGATGAATTTGTGATGGAAAAGGAAGGTAATCAATATCCAACATAATCTGGTTTTCAATATGAGATACATCAAAGCACATCTTGTGAATCGGTTCACTTACTATTTTTCAATTGAATTATCAGTTGACTTTAAAAGTAAAGATTAATTGGTTGCCTCCCATTTCAGAGAATGGGATGCTGTGGGTTCAAGCTACCATGATCTAATTTTGGTGTGCCTTAAACGTATTGGGTTCAAATAATTTTTCATGAAGCAAGGCTCATCTCATTGTTTATTTTTTAAGATTTTAATATTTTTCTTAGGTTTTTCCCTTAAGAATACTAACCTTTCATTCATAAAGTTTTTAAGATTTTCAATACATTACGAAATTACAATTTGAATTGATTTGTGCATCGGTATATTTTCTTAAGAGAGGCATCAGATGATGTAATTTTAAAAACTTTCTCAAAACTTTTTCATTTATCTTTGATTTTGTTATTGATGAATTAAGAAGTGAAAGGGCAAAATAAAAAAAGGGTTTTAAAAATTAAATCTATGTCCTATTTAACAAAAAATATCGCTGCACAAATCAAAACTCATTTAAAAAATTATCATTGTTGAACTTTTAATTGGTGAACTGTTCATGCCTCAAAGGGATGATAGTATGACACATTAGATTCGTTCTGCTTTGCTTAGTAGAATGACTTACCAAATAAGCCCGGCCTCGATATTGTAAAAAAAATTAATATTGTAATATATTTTAAGATATAAAAATTTACAGTGAAAGTCATAATCAGAGGTCGAAATATCGGCCGATGCATATTGCATCGGCCGATATTCACAATGTCGGTCGATATATCGGCCAATATCGACTGTTTTTTTTTAAAAAGAGGAGGAGAGAGAAAAATATCGGTTGATAATGATATATCGGCCGATAACAATTTTTTAACCCCTGGTCATAATAGTCATTTAATAAATTATGAAAATTTTAAAAACTAAAAAACACATAAAGAGAACTTGAGAGAGTCTATGTTTCCGACTAATATAAAATATGAAGTTATGAATGTACCCTTCATTGGTATGTCTTAAGAGTAGATAACAAATGCTTGGAGAGTTCATAAAATTAAAAATTGAATAGTGTGAGACGTAACTTGGTCTGAGGTGATAATTTTAAGTCGATGAGTACAGTCTTTTTGACCGTTGACATTTAAATCTACTATTTTTTTTAATAATTTAGCTGATATTCGATAGGAGTACATAAGAAAAAAAAATTCAAAAAAATTCAAATGGGGTTGGCCCAACGGTTAAGAAGCTCTCCCACGAACGAGGTCTTAGATTCAATTCACGTCAAACTCCTCCGATCCGCTCCCTATGGAATTACTCCTTATCAACTTACGAATGCGTATGAATTAGAAGGTTTATACATGCTCGTGGGATTAGTCTCATCTCCAGTGTAAAGTGAAGATACTTATATTATAAAAAAAGCCCAAAAATACAAAAATATATCTTCATTGTTCTCAATTAAAAATGATCTCTAAAGTCTAAATTCTAAATACAGGCGGGTGTTGAAAGAAACTGTAGATAAAATAACTCTGAGGAAAGTATAGAGAAAATTAAGAAAATTCATTTAAAATAATTAAAAATTGAAATAGAGATTTTTAAATTAGATTTAGGGAGTTAGATTGATTATCACACTTGTCATATCAGTGTCAGCATCATCTTGTCATATCAATAATTAAGAAATATTTAAAATTTGTGTAAAAATTACTAAAAATAGAACTGATTAGATTTATTGAGTTGGATTATTTTATCACACATTGGTGTTGTCAATGTATGTAAACTTTATATGAAGTTGTCAAATAAATTTAAAATTAGATTTGATGAGTCAAAAAAAAAAAAAAATGACCAATCATGAGTAAAAATAAAAATAAGTTATTTTTAAAATTATAAAAAAAAATCTTAGAAATAGAAAGGATTTTGCAAATGTATATAATGAGTTAAAAGAAAACTCAATCTAAATTCAACTAATTTAATTCAAATATAAAATAGACTCAAACCTAATATTTAGGCCTATGGAGCAACACCCACTTCGTTCCAGCCGGACCCAACCAATTATGTCGGGTGCAAAGGGACATATCACTAACGACAAGTTTTACTTATCATTTTGAGATCTTCCCTTTTTCGATAAATATAATTTTTTTACAACTAAGATATTTAGGTCTCGTAAAATGTTGGAAGTATGTATTAACATTTTTACTTACACATTAGGTAATTGTACGAGATGTTTCAACAAATATAATTAGCTTTTCAAATAATGTAACTACATAATAATATTAAATAAAAATTCTAATATATTCCACTGTTCTTATAATTTCGAAAATTAATTATTATTTTTTAATTCTAATTTTATAAATAGATTGTCAATTCGATTTATATCTCATATTGATATTAAAAAAATTAGTTGATTAATATAATTGAATTTTTTAAATAGATATTTCCTTATTCACTAATTGATTTAGTCATAAGATAAAATAATATGTAAACACAAAAAGTTATTAGTATAATAAAGTTAACTCCAATTTTAAATTTTGTTCAATTAATTTAAGGAATAAAATATATTCATACTCTTTTGTCTATTTGGGTTACTTAATGTGATTGAATTGAGTTGTGGAAAATTTTAGTTATACCAAATTTTTATTTATCTATAATTTGGAGGTGATATTTTTATTTAGTACAATAATTCATGAAAGGTGAAGTCACACTTATGGACAGCATGTCACTTAGGCACAGGATCTATTAAATAGAGTGGTGGTATGTGCTTTAAAAAATATTTTTTTAATACATGACTTATCAAAAATCACTTTAAGTAAATTAATCAAAATATTTTTTTAGAATCTTTAAAATTTAATTATTTTTAATTTTTAATTTTAATTCTTAAATATTATAATTAAAAAGTAATGATTTTATTAATTCAATCACTATCTCGTGTGCATGTGACCATTTCACGAAAAAATGAAAAAACTCGTTCCCTGTCATTGTTACGAACTGACGAACTACTTTCAGCGGAATCTCTTTCGCTCTCTTATACGAGTCATTCCGTCATCTTCGGTGGAAGGAAGAAACGCTACTTCGACTTCTTCTCCTAAATGGCGGTTACCATGTCACGTGCTGCCCTCTCCAGCGATCCAGGCCTGTTACGTGGCCTGAAAACCCTAATAACGAAACCCCCTTCTCGTCTTCTCCATTTCTCCGAAGAGAAGAAGAAAAACAGAGAGATCAGTCCCCTTCGCCTACGTTCGGAGCTCAGAAGTTTAGAGAACACACAGCAATGCAGTTTGGAGAGCGATCTCATACATATCGTGCCTAGAACTTCTGCAGCTCCAATGGCAGCCGCAGCCGCAGCTGCAGCTGCAGCGCCACTTGATTCTGCTTCCAAAACGTCAAAGAAGGTCTGTCTCTTCTACTGTGCCGAGACCAAGGCTCTCGCCGAGCGAATCGCCGCCGAATCCGACGCCATCGAGCTCCGGAGCATCAATTGGAGGTATGCCTTCTTCTCTTTTCCTCGGTTTTAATTTGATTTTGATTTTCTGATGTCGATCCAATGCTGTACGGTGGTCATTGGTAAAGATGAAAATCATTGAACCCGAGTTCGAAATTTGAATGCGTTGGATGAGATGGCTGACAACCACATTGATAGAACGACCGAATTGGAGAATATTGTAGAATTGTAACTTCCTGCAGGGATGACCATATATTTTGGATCATCTAGCAGTAATCCCATTTATGGGTAGAGTTGGGGCGCATTAAATCTTGTCAATGATCGTATTTTATTCTTTAAACATGTTCTTACTGAATCGTTTTCATGCAATTGGCGATCTATCTGTAGAATGACGGGTGATGACCTTCGCTCTTTGATCTCCTACTAACTTTTGAATAGCTAAAATGAGGGTTCACTAAAGTCCCGTAATTATGTTATAAGGAGAATGTAATTAGCACAAATTTTTCATATTTAATTTTTTAAAGGGGAAATCATATGGTCAAAGAGTTGAGAAAACACCTCTATTGTGGTTTTTTTTTTTTGGGCAATTTACAGTAACTTTTTTGCACAACTTTTCTTGTAATAGATATGCTCAAGCTTTGTGGACAAACAAGTTATGAGGTATCTGGCTTTTTTGCATTTCCTGATGTTATAACTTGCATGCTGTAGGACATTTGCCGATGGCTTCCCCAACCTGTTCATTTCTAATGCCCATGGCATACGTGGCCAGCATGTAGCATTTTTGGCCTCTTTTAGTTCCCCGGGAGTAATATTTGAGCAACTCTCTGTAATATACGCATTGCCGAGGATGTTTGTCTCATCATTCACACTTGTCCTACCTTTTTTCCCTACTGGATCTTTTGAGCGCATGGAAGATGAAGGAGATGTTGCAACAGCATTCACTCTTGCAAGAATCTTGTCCAATATTCCCATTTCAAGGGGCGGGCCTACCAGTTTAGTGATTTTTGATATCCATGCTTTGCAGGCTAGTGTCAAAAGAGTTGTGCAAATTCTGTATTTCATCTGTTATGTGTTTTCATTTTATGTATTGATGCTGACTTTTACTGTTCTTTGATCCCTTGCAGGAAAGGTTCTACTTCGGTGATAATGTTTTACCATGTTTTGAGAGTGGGATGCCAATGCTTAAGAGTAGGCTTCAGCAGCTTCCTGATTCTGATAATGTGAGTTCAATATGTTAAATAAATTGGATATTCTAACTTCCCAGTCGTGGAAAGTGGAGATCATTGGTTTTACCACATTATCCAAAATTAGACAATTCCTCATTTGGCATATTCAAAAATTAAATCAAAGCTGCTACAAATGCTGACAGAAACATTGCACGTTTCCACATTAATCTTTATGGAACTGATTAGTGCAGATGAGAACTTGCAGTACTCTCCCTTTAAGCCCAAACATTTGGTTTTACTTGATTTGTTTAATCATGCATTTCATCTTCACGTACAAGGTATGTAGGCCCTGATGGCTTTTGCAAAATGAATTTCTGACTGAACTAAGGTTTCAGTAGGAAACTGGAATCTCAATGTACGTATACTAATTTGTTGTTTCATTCTCCTCTTGATTGAATTACATGAGCTGCTGCTTTTGCAACTCATTTAAGATGACTTATGCTGCTCTTGATATTTAATTTTTCATTGTGCTTATGGTCATTCAGGCCAATGTGGTTTCGATTTTTGAGCCAACTGTATGTTTGGATTCTTGCTTTAGATGCAGATTTGGTAAACATCCATAATTGATTCCTGGGGTTTCAAGTCGGTGATCATCTATGCTGTTTTTTTCCTCTATTTTAGATAACCATTGCTTTTCCTGATGATGGTGCATGGAAACGATTCCATAAGCAGCTGCAGCATTTTCCTATGGTAATGTTCCTAGGCAACAACTTTATTTCTATAGCCAGCAATTCCCTGCCTGTTTCTTCACTTGCTACTGGATGAACTTGTGCCATCAGATTATTTGCACCAAAGTTCGGGAAGGTGACCAAAGGATTGTACGTCTCAAGGAGGGAAATCCCAAAGGCCGTCATGTCGTCATAGTTGATGATTTAGTGCAATCGGGTGGTACTTTGATTGAGTGCCAGGTCTGGATATGCCTCAAGTGGTCTGATTTTCTCTGATGCTGCTTCATTTGATCTGTAATCCATTAAATTTGATTATCACATTGAAGATCTCTAAGAATAAAACAATTGAAAAAAGAAAGAAAGAAAGATTACCATATTGAAGTGAAACGAGAGATTTTTAACCTTTCTTTCTTTGGGAAGGTTCTGAGAAACCTTACCATGCTGTTTTATTACTGCAGAAAGTGTTGGCTGATAATGGAGCAGCAAAAGTCAGTGCCTATGTGACTCATGGGATCTTTCCCAATAGATCATGGGAACGGTTTAACCATGATACTGGAGGTATGTATAACACTTAAATGAAGAACTTCCGATACTTGTTTTTCTGGCCTAGAAGAGAACCTACAGGTGATACTGGTAGATTGTTTTGCCTCGATTAGAAGGTGGATCCAAATGCTATTGCCTAGGCTAGTGGAGAAGCAGATGAGATGTCGAAGTCTACCTATAACCTGATAAAAATCTCTAGAAAGAAGGAAGAAGTTAGCTTTCTAGCAAAATAGTGTTGAAAGGGAGAATCAGCTGATTTTTGGACTGACTCAGTAACATCATGGATTTATTTGCATCACTTATAATATTTAATGTTTTATCTCTGCATATACATGTCATCAATAACCTTATTAGTGATGGTCATGTACACTTTTTCTATTGTATCCACAATATTTTATTTTTTGAATGCCCTATGATTTTATTGATGAAAAAAGAACACAGCTGATAGCAAAGGACAAATAAAAAAGGCCCTGCAGAGCTGGAGGAACAAAAAACTAAAGAAAAAAGAACAACCCATGTATTTACTCTTGTTTACTCATTACCAATTGTAAATTTCTTATTGCTCCACAAATCCAAGCATGTGTCAGTTGCATGGACCTTTTTCTCATTCTCTCTTTGTGGCTAGCAATACAGATCTAACTACTGTCTTATGAGCAAATCCCTTCAATAGAAGAAACTCAACAATCGCGTTAGACTACTAAATCAAACTATCATACGATCAATCTTCTATAAAGATTCTTTCTGCTGCTCTCCGACCTCTGCAACATTTCCTTGTTTTCTTTTCTTTTAATAAGCACTTATGACGTAATTTTCTAAAATGATATATAATAATAACAATAATTATCACTTCATTTGTGCTGCTGCCAACTCCCCCCTTCTTCCCTTTATTGTTCTACATCATCTTAGTGCCAGGAACAGTGGTTCTCTTATGCTCCATCCCACTCCCCACCAAATGCAAGTGCAAACGCTATGTTACACTTGCTTGTTGTATACTTGGCAAGTGCTCACTGTTGTAATCATAAAATGTGCTTGTTTGTGCATGTTACAGTTTTTCGTTTTCTTTTATCCTTTTGAGTGATAGTATGTTACAGTTATAAAGAAATAATCAAAGAGTTATTTGAGATTTGAGAATCATAAAAGCATTTGATCAATCATTCCCAAAATATTTAAAAAAAAATCATACAACAACTTTGTTGACTAGAGTTTGTGGCAGTATTTCTTGAGGTTGTGAGTCGCGAGTCATGTCACCATTTTGCACACCTTAGATATATTTAATACTGAGTCCTCTGGCTATGTTTCCATCAGAGGGTGGCACTATTCAACTAGAGGTTGTCACGAGCCAGGTAAATTAGAGGTTTGCATTAGATTGGTTTTTCAGTCATTATAAAAAAATTCCAACCTTGTAGATAACTTGAACTTTTAAGAGTTCTCGAGTATATTCAAATTTTGTAGGAGAGTTTGAAACTAGGAGCATCTGATAGTTGGATGTTCCCATTAAAAGATGATGCACTTTACATTCCATGTTAAATTGCATGAGTACGGGTATGAGTGTTGGTGTCCAACATTAGTATGAGTACGAGTGTCAGTGTTAGACATAGTGACAAAAAATAGGACACAGGGACACAACACCATATTTAAATAAAAAAATCTAAATTTATTTGGTAAAAATAACACCGATAGGAAATAATATACTAATTTACCCTAAGCATTTGGGTGACAAACGTTTTAAAATAGGAAATGTATTGTAATATTTTAGTATCTTAGAGAAAAATGTTAAAAAGCACAAATTAGTCCATGAAGAATAGGTGCGAGTGTTCACAAGTGTCTACAAGTGTTCGACACAAGTACGAATGTCCACTACGGGTGCGGATGTCTACAAGTGTACAACATGGGTGCAAGTGTCAACAAGTGTCCGTCTAACACGGGTGCGGGTGTCTTAAAGTGTACAACATGGGTGCAAGTGTCAACAAGTGTCCACACAAGTACCTCACACATTTTGAAGTGTCTATGCAACATAGGTTTCCTCTATTTGTCCTATGTCCAAACTTCATCCCTTTTGGTCCATTTCCGTGACATTTATCATCCATTTCTCTTTTCCTCTGTACAACATTTGCATACTAATAAGAAGCCCTTTATTACCATGCCAAAATGTTTGGATACTTCGTAGTTGATTCCTCATCCAGACTTGAGTAAACTGAAATAAAGCCCAAGTGAAAATTTTGGCAATTTGTTTAGTGGTGTAGAGTTTCATTGCAGATAACCTTATCCCTTTTTAATAGCAACAGCAATTGTATATCCTGGGATTGGGTTGATATGATTTTGTGTTTTTTTATTCTTCAGGTTCTCCAGACAAGGGCATGACTTACTTCTGGATCACAGACTCCTGCCCCTTGACAGTGAAGGAGGGAAGAACATACGCCCATTTGAAGTTCTCAGCCTTGCCGGATCCATTGCCGCTGCTCTTCAGATTTAGTCTGCATTTATGCAGCTCGAGAAGGGTTGCAGTGAATAAGAAATGTTTGTTTGCCTTGTTCAACTATGGAGGTAAAACATGACAGGTACTTGGGGCCATGCAGGATATTTTCCATTTATCTTATCGCATTTTTAAATTGCACTAGGCATTATTGTAGTGAGTAGCAAATATGGTGAACAGATGCAGCCCATGTTGATTACCATGCAACTGCTAATGCAGATATGCTATTGTTTCAAACTTAAACTGGTTTCTACTTGATTTTTTGTTAAAATTCGATGGAGCTGAAGATAATTAGGATATTTAAAAGGGAAATTTATAGAACAGTTATCAAAGATAATGTTTTATAGAGTGGAGTGTTGGGCAATGAAAAAAGTAAGTAATAGACAAAATGAAGGCAATAAAAGTGTATATGTTACATTGGATAAGTGGTTTAGGTAGATAAAGATAAAAAAAAAATATGTTTTAAAAATAGCATCAATTGATGACAAAATGAGTGAAACCTGTTTGAGCCTGTTTGAGTTGACTTGGACACGTAAAAAGGAGATCAATAATGATCTCAATGTGTAGAGTTGATAGGCTAAAAATAATGGTCACTAGGAAATGAAGTGACCACTGAAAATATGGAGGAAAAGGATAAAGAAAAATATAATAGTGGAGTGACAAATGTTATGATTTTTAATATGATCAAGTAGAGAAGCAAAATTTAAAAATTTGACTCCAAATGGATGGGTTTTGAGCTTTTTATGACGATGGTCAAATTTAAATTAAAAATAAGCGCAACTCATAATATGGGGTTATCTCCATTTTGAATTGTTTCAAATTTATTTATTTGAATGGAAATATATCATTATCCAAGGAAATTAAAAAATCTGGTGCACTAAAAATGAATGAAATACTTATTTTGTCTAAACAAATGGGAAGAGGGAAAGAAGGATTAAATTTTTTTTGGATAAAATGGGTATTTCATTCATTTTTTGTACATTAAAAATAAAGTTGTTAGTGCACCAATTACTTCCCTTCTCTAATGGTTGTTTTAACATCAATGACATCAATAGATAATATCTTAAAAAAATTAAATAGGTAAATTGGGCTTTTTGGCATTGTTTTATCAAAATATCAATTCTACAACTTTGAATTTTAGGTGCCCAGTTACTAGTGCTCCTTGAATCAAGTATCAGACCCAATTCCATTGCTTCCTCAATCATACAAGTCTTATATACCTTTTGGACAGGGTTTGTTTGGATGGAAGAAAGCATAAAGAAAGTAGAAACTTCTCATTTAACACATTTGATAATTTATTGGTAGGAGAAATAGCACAAGCATGAAATCATGCATGCTACTTTCATAATCAATTTCTTGTACTCCAGAGAAAGATGATTTCCCCTATCTTCATAGTAAAAGCAAGGCTTTCTACTACCTTCTCTTAGAGCTTGTTCATAATAGAATCTCTGTGTTTTCTTCTAAAAACTCTACCATGGATATCTAAAGGGATTGGAGTGGTGGACAAGAATCTACCTCAGGTAGTGGGAGTCTTGTGTTCAATTTTCACTCCATTTCAATGGGCTACTCCCTTGACTTATTCGATGTGTGTGGTTTGATATATTTACATATGTTTAAAATTAATCAGGTGAAACACTTAAACACCTTGGTCGTAAAATATAAAAGAAATCTATCATAAGTGATAATTTATCAATTGTGTTTCAATTGCTTCTATTCGACACTCGTATGATCGTATCCACCAACTTTACCATGCGAAGGACTGTTAAAGACATAACAGGTTGAAACCTTACCTTAATATATGAACTAATTAACATTTTTTTAATATTGACAACATTTACACCATTTTCCACCTCACATCCATTATCCTTCTCTAAATTATATCTATTGTCTAATTTGGCCTCATTCAAAAGTAAATTCCCATCCTAAGTTATATTTAAACCGAACCATATCTAACTTGGTGTAGCTTTTATTTGCACTAGTTTTGGCATGTAATTAGAATAACCTATTGATTTATTTTATAGTTAAAATAATTGATAAATAAATAAATATTTACTTAAAATTTGAATCATATATTAATTAATTTATACTTCTAATATTAAAGTAAAAAATTACAATATATCAAATCAACAATCTAATTGTAAAATCTGCTAAAGAACAGTCTATTTATAAAAGTAAAACTAAGAAAAAATTCCAATTAATAAAATGGAAGGAGAGTTAAACACGTACCTAAAGAAAAAATAAAGTTCTAATAGGAGCAATCTCAAGACCTTTGGTGTACCGACAACTTATTTTTTATGTTTTTCTTGATATTATGTAGAATTGCATCTTATATTCTTGTAAAAAAAATATTGAGCAAAGAAACCATACCCTTCCTATGACTATCTCTTGATTTTTACATTTTCCAAATTGATTCAGAAATTTATTTTATCTTTTTTTATTGAATTTCTTCTTTTTTATCCTTCCAACTCATCAAATTTGATCTTAAATCTTCTTTTTTATTTAGTTACTTTTGCATGAATTTTTATCCTTCGAACTCATGATATCCATTTATGAGATATAGAAAATCCTTTTTAGATAAATTTTCTATTACTTTTTAGATCAAAACTGGTCAAATATTTCTGACTCAAAAAATGCAATTTTTTTCTAATTTTAACTTTTTGTTACAATTTTTACATTTCTCATAATCGATATAACAAAAATGTAATAATCAAACCAACTTATCAAATCTAATCTTAAAATCTCTGTTTATATCTTTTAGCCATTTTCACATGAATTTTGTATTTTCTTAATTATTGATATGACAAAAATGTGACAAGTCATTCTAGCTCATTAAGTCCAATCCAAAAATCTATATTTTTATTTTACCTACTTTTGATGATTACATTTTGTTTTTAAATCTATTAAATTATCTCAAATTCATTTGACAAATCACCTAAAATTGTCTCTTTTATATATAAATACATAAATGAAGAGTATATTTAGATTTTATCACCAACTCACCCTCATCATTCAAAGTGAACCCAATTCACAGCAGACCAGGCATTTCCCAGATCTTGTTGTTAAGTCTCAGTACTCCCCCCAAATCTTCACACCAAGCACGCCTAAAACGATAAGACAGCATTAGAGTGCACAGTACTACAGTAATCCACTTGGTAAGATTTGATAGACATTGTCACAAATACCGTTCTCAAAATATTAAGAAATACTAGTAATATCGAAATATTTTCAAATTATCAAATATTTACCAAAAAATCAATGAAAATTTTCACAAAAGATAAAAATATTTTAAAAATAAGAAAAATATAATAAATGAAAATATTAATAAAATACAAATCTTAATACCATTCTTGAACAGCTAATAATCAATTAAGAACAAATAATATATTAGAATATAGTTCAATAAATATCTACAATAAAATATTGACAAATATTTTAAATCATTGCAAAAATTTCTTAATCTAGAATCTACAGTCAAATTACCGAGATATTATTGCAATATCATCATTTATCACATTTTTAATGCAATTTTATCAGAAATTTATTACAGCACCGATAAATACACATTACAAATGTGATAATAGTATTTTGCTGAAAACGTGATAAATTTAAAATTATCACTGATATTTGTGAGATTGTTTAGAGGCAGCCTGTCAATGGAAATGAACAAGGAATTTTTTACCTGTAGATATCCTCTCTTTTGTTTTCTTTACCTTTTATTGATCTCATGTGAAGTTTGACTACAAGAAAACAATTAATTAAAATAACAAACAAGAATAAACAACCTAGTCCGTTAGAAACATGTTACATCACTTTGTGAGAGACTTTTATGTAGTTCATGAGTCTTTTTAGAGCTCTGCCACTGTCGATAGCTTCTCTTGCTCTGTCGAGAGCTGAAAGTACATCCTCTGCGCCTTTGCAGCCCAGTAAGTGGTCTACCATTCCAGCATTCAACACAATCCGGTCATAAGCTGGACCTTTCTCACCACGAAGAGCAGCTAAACCCAATTCAATATTCCTCAAGACCTAATTCAGCCGGAAAATGTGAAATTATCAGTGAAGCTTTCATATTTTCAAGAATGCAGCTATTACAAGCAATTCACAGTAGTTATTTTATCCAGCTATGTTAAATAAGGTAAAACCATAAATTGAATATAGACTCCTTTAATTAGATGTTCTTAGTTTCATTCCTCAAGACCTAATTCAGCCGGAAAATGTGAAATTATCAGTGAAGCTTTCATATTTTCAAGAATGCAGCTATTACAAGCAATTCACAGTAGTTATTTTATCCAGCTATGTTAAATAAGGTAAAACCATATATTGAATATAGAGTCCTTTAATTAGATGTTCTTAGTTTCATTTCCAAGCTATCTAGATGGCCAAACTATGAGCAAGGAGATAAGAGCGTGCCAGACAGACCAAGGTTCTGAAATCTGCCACTTGAAAGTATAATGAGAGAAAAAAGCAAAACTGGGGAACACAGTAAAGAATAAAGATGGTTTTCGACGGAAATCAGGACTTGGGTGGAAAGGAACAGCAGCGATGTTCTTTTGCTGTATATAACCATTTCCCTAATAACCAATCATTTAGATTTTAGACTTCATTTGGATAAGTATCAGAAATGCTAATCACTTAGATTTATCACAGAACAAATGTTGATGGACTCCATTGTGTTTGGTGCAATGCGGGAATCAGTTTTAGATGGCTTATTTGTCTGCCTTCCACTTCAAACCATAAACATTGCTGAAAACAACATTGAGATTTTAAGTTGCTTGCTTCTTTTGAGGCAGAAAAGCCAGAAAACAATGCTCCAATTCCAAACCACAGAGAACCACCAAACTTAAATCGTTTAATGTATGAACACACTGGTTGCACCCAAACACACAAATATCACCAGGTCAAAGTATATCTAATAAAGTTCAAGTAATGGAGAATTGACACCAAAAAAGAGGGAGAGTAATGATGGCTTCAGGAATCTTACAGATCTATCAGTTCGTGGAGTGTCTGTTGGTTCAAAACCATAATCCTTGGCATTAACCTCAACGCTGAAACTCTCACGAGAACTCCTGCATTAGACCTATAGAGTTCAGTTTCTTGTGATTCCAACAGGGAGTATTCCAGTATGATATATCTTTTTCTAAATTAATGGACAGATAAATCTGTCAGTAATATGACAATAAATCTACTATAAAGTTGCAAATAGCAAATTATAAGGAAAGAAATTCATTTGAAGTTATTTATTGACAATTATTATCATCATCGTCAATGTCATTGTCTGTCATCATCACCAAAGTCATGTTTTCCAACTACATGGGGATCTATTGATATTATTAGATATAGGTAAAGTTACTACTTTATTTGGTATAAATGATTGCCTTTAGCACAATTTGTAAATGCTCATAGTTACAACTATAGATAGGCAGTATTTTTTTAAACCCCAAAGAGTTGGCCTAGTGGTTGAGACACAAGACTTTTGGATTAAGGTCTTGGATTCAATTCCTGATAACTCCAATGAAGGGCCACTCTCTGTGGGATATGTACAAACTACATAGTAAGGTCCCACCACTTGAACCGGCAAGTGTGTGTAGGGAGGCGTGAATATGCCCCGAAGGACTAGTCGGGAGAAACACCTGGACACCTTCGGTCATAAAAAGAATAGGCAGTATTTTTTTAAAAAAAAAATATGCAGTTTTTTTTAACATTATTGGTCTAAAAATAGTCAGTTTAGCCCATGGAAAATATTTTCTTTTCTTGGGGCCCTCTTTCCCGGATTCTTTTGTTTGTTTTGGGATGTTTTCCCCTTCTTTTGAATGAATCTTACCCAATCATTCACCAAAAAAAAAAAATCAAATCCAATTGTGACCGACATCTCCAAATAGATGGAATAAATGGATTGGACAATGCTGGCAAAGATGATTTGGTATAATTACTATCAGTAATTATTTTTTTGGTTACAATATTATTAACTAATAAGAATCATATGATACATTGATAGAGAATACACAAAAAAAAAAAAAAAAAACTTTCTTTTCCAAAAAGGGACAACAGAAATAACTGAAGTCAATAAAACCTTTAAATAAAATAATTCAGCTAAAGACAAGGAAAAAAATTCATTCCAGTACTCTTGTACTGTTACTGTTACTGACACACAGAAAGATCTAGGGATGGAGCAGGCCAGCTTCAAAACAGGCCTAAGCTATGCCAAGCCCAATAAAAGGGCAGGGCTCATTGCGTTTTCAAGCATTTCCATACGAAAGATAAAAATGGAACAGGTCGGGACCAGGCTTGACCTGTGCCAAGTCCTATAATATCAGACTGGGCACGGGCTTCCTGGTCAAGTTTCAATCCCTACATAGGTTTAGGAAAAAAATCAGCCGGCCAGGATAAGAGAATGGTAAGTGACGTGTAGAAAAGAAAAGAAACACTTGGAGAACACCCTCCTTGGTAAGTTCTGCTATAAATTTCCTTTCATGCCCCTTGCTAGTGTACTCTACCCTATAAAGTTAAAACTACAAAAAAGACAAAAAGAAGGTAGTTGGTTACAAATGGCAGTACCATCAGCTTCAGAAGCACAAGCTACACTGAGAGAACGAAATCCTGAACAGTAGTTTCACTGGAAGACCTTTCAATGCATTTATCGACCGTAATCTTGTTGTCATTGAGAGTGCACCTTCCTCCCCCTACATCAGTAGCATGATTGAAGAGATTCAGTACTATGACAGGATAAGAGTATTAAGAAAATAGCCTAAAATGGGTCCTATAAAGGATTCCTGAAATTTTCCATAAATGATGAATTTCAGGAAAATGATATGGGCTATTTTTTTCTATTGAAGTAAATGGAATTTCTAGATATTCTCCTGATCAGCAATTTGAAACATGAGCACAGGCCTGCCCTAATCTGGACTCCTATTAGTCAAAACTATAGTTCAGCCCAATTCTTAGAAAAAAACAGGTTTGCATCAACACAGACTTTAAATTTGATTTCTTTCAAAATTCAAACAATCATAACAAAAAAAAAGGAGATTTTCAAGTACAAAGACAACAAACAACAGTGTTTTTTTAATGGATAATCTAGCCAACAGTTGTACTAACCTTCACTACCAAACCAGAGTGGACACCTCTTCTTCTCATAAGCATTAATAATGGATCTTCATAAACCCTCATGATAAAATCCAGCAACAATAGCTTCTCTCCCACTGGCCTGTTTCATAATGTACCTGTGAATACTCTTTCTTTCTATGCTAAACAGCTTTTTGCTTTTTGTTCCCCTTTTTCAGGCAGTAATGGGAAAATTATTAAAAGGCAGACAATGCATGGACTGAAACACAGGCATACAAGAGGAAATAAAGAAGTCAACAAATAAAAGCTAAAAAAAATGTCCAGAATATACCCCTTTTCTCCAAAATAATTTTAAAAAGATAATTTTGTTTCTTTATTCATAGAGCAGACATATTCTTCACAAATATTTGTAATTGCAGTATCAAGCTATTAAAATGTATGAGCTAAGACAGGTATATTTTATCTAGAAACTCTAGAAAAGAGTGATAGAGGAATACCTATATATTATTTCAGAGACCCAGTTTGCGTTGTACCACATAAATCAACAATGGAAGTCACTTCTTGTTGAGAAACTCAAAAGAAATTTTGAGAATTCAAAAGGATTTGCACATGGTTCTTAGTGATTTAGAAAAAAACCTATAATGGGGTGTCAAAGCAATTAACTTGGCAAATACTGTGAACGAAATGCATCTCATAGTCCAACATGAAGTTCCCTAGTTTATATTCTTTGTAAATGATACTTACTGAGACAAGAAAAAAAATCAATTCTGTTTCAAAAGAAAAAAGAAATTAATTAATAAGTTGGAATATGGAAGGGTAAAAGAACTTGTAAGGCAAATGGTTTGAGAATTAGGACAAAGATAATATAAGAAGGGTGAGTTTAGATCAGAACATGGACGAAGATCTTCAAACTCTCTAGGGGAGAGTATACGAAGGATGTGTTTGGATGAGGAGAAGATAGATGATGAACTTCAAGCTCTCTAGAAAAGTGCAACTCAAATAGTTTGGATGAGCTCTTTCAGAACTGTGGGGCTCACAGAAGCCAAGTTCCCTCATAATAAGGGAACTTGTATGTGTGTGTTTGTGTGTTCAGCAGTAATAAGGGAACCTGTGTTCTCCTTGCACCACTAGATATTATCCTCCAGTGTTGTTGCCCAACATCATCCTAGACATTTGACACAGTTGAATGAGCCCCCACCACTAACATGCCATATTGTAACCCACCCAAAGGAGAATCCAATTTTCTCAAGTTACCCTCAAGAACCCTGTGTATTCATCCAAACACAGCTGAAGTGTAACTTCACTCCTCTCTTTTTTTCCCCTTTGAATGATGTAACTTTAGTCAATCTGAGAGTCAGAAGGATGAATTGATAAATTTAGAATGATTTAGTGCCACATTTTGTTAGATTTCAACACTTCGATGCAATTATAGAACAAATCAGTGGGCCTTACTTAGATGTACTACGTAGTTAGTATGATGGACACAGGATGGGTGAAGAATAGAGGGCTAGTTGTGTGTTGTGCAATGGACAAGTGTCAAATTGATTAAAGAGATTCCTATAAAATGGCAGTTAGACCTATAATGTCATATGGAGCTATATTTTGGGAGATGTAATAGAAAATATCAAAAAAAAAAAAATTGTTGCTTAAGATGGTTTGCCTCTGATAATAAGAATGGGAAGGGACGAAGGGTTACTAGTAGTAGGACCCAGGAATCCAGAATGGTGCAAGTGTAGGTGGCTAGTTGAGTATCGTGCATGGAAAAGTGTCACATTGATTAAAGGAAAAATTTCATAAAATGGTAGTTGGACCTATATGAAATAGTTTCACCTAGGCAATGTCACCCATGGGTGAGGACAGGCAACGTCCCCCACTTGGACCCCAACATCGGGCCCACTAGAGCCCTGAAAATACATTTTCTCCTCACACCCATCTACCTCCAAAGAATTGCATTCCCACCCAATTCGAACCCATTTTCAGTTGCTCTCACTGTTCGATTAAAAATCTATCCAAAACTAGCCCGACCATTGACCTTTGAACCCCTGAAAATCATGGCTTTTCAAATCCAATGGATCTATTTTTTATGAGAAGCATCATCCTAAAATATCTTTCAAATGCACCTATCCCTGTATATTGGACCCCACCACTATCGACCCCACGGGACCCAAGGCACACTATTGCCCATGGGCGATGTCACCTAGGAGAAAGCAATTCACACTAGTTAGATGGAACTAAATTTTAGGAGATGAAATAGAAAATATCAAGAACATGTTGATTAAGATGATTTGGCTCCAATACTAAGAATAGAAAGTGATGTAGGACAGTGGCCCGCATACAAGTGGACCCCACTTCTATAATTTTAGCATATTTAGTAATCTTTATTTTTTTATTCCGGTCCATGTTGTCTAGTCCAAATTGGATTGTGCGTCCGTGTCCCTTCCTATAAGGAAGTCCATGTCCTAGTTGGCATGGGTATCCCATGCCCAATTCGTCCGTATGTCATTGTTAGTTTAGGATTTTATTAAGCTTCTTTATGAATAATATGATGTAAACATGAGAGGTACACCACTATTTTACAGAATTGAAATAGAATATTATCTTGGTTTTTTTTTTTTATATCTTCTACTCTCTGCCCAATTGCAGACCACCTCCATTGGTGGCCGAGTTCCACCCCTGCTTCCATCGCCTAAATCTGGGCTTTATCCCAGATAGATCTCCGGCATGCTCACTAGAACCCGATGGCCACAGTGCGTGTCCGTCTGAGAAGCCATCGTGCACCCAGATCCGCCCAGCCCTTGTTTCTTTTGTTGTCTTCTATACCCATATATAGCAACCGAAGCTAAGCTTGAACCCAGGTGCTATCCAGACTGCCCATAATCCTCTCTGCAGACATTTCTTCGGGTCAGCTTGCGTCTGCCTCTCCGTCTCCTTCTCTTGCCCTCCTTCATCGCTGCAACCCACAACTCCCCACCTTCTCTCCCATCTTCCCACGTCCTTTCCAACAACAAACACATCCTTTCCCACTTGAATAAAACAAACACACCTTTTAAACCCCTTCTCCAATAAAAACCTATCTCACCATCGATTTTCACACAATGCAATTCACTTTCCTCAATGCATGCCATTAATGCCATTGGAAGCCACACTTTCATCTTCCCTAATTACCCCTCACCAATTAACAATTTACCCACCTACCCAATTCCCTTTCCTATTCCATTAATAACCCTAGCCTTTTCTTTTAATTACCAAGTCACCCTATCTTAAGCCTTGACCCACCATACTTGTCCCATTGACTGTTTGACCCGAGTTTTATCAGGTTTGACCAGGCCCCTTTAAACCTACACCGCTTGCGCTACGTCAGAAAGGGAGTAGGACACATGATGGTGGCTAGCTGAGTGTTGTGCAATGGGCAGGTGTCAAATTCATTAAAGAGACATTTCCATAAAATGCATTTAGACCTATAGGGTTATATGGAGCTAAATTTTGTGAGATGAAATAGAAAATATTGTTTTAAGCTGTTTTGGTTCCATACTAAGAATAGGAAGGGTTACTGGTAGTAGATCAGAATGGGTGAAAGTGTAGGTGGCTAGTTGAGTGTTGTGCAATGGACAAATATCACATAGATTTATTTTATTTTTTTGAAATGGTAGCTATATTAATATGGAAAAAACCAGAGGTGCATATACAAGCATAATGAAACAGGAAATTAAGAAAGGCCTAGACATTCAGACTGGATGTGCAGGAAAACGATCAAAACAATACCAAAAAAAGGAAGAAACATTCGGGGATTGGGATGATTTTGATAATGAAGCTCGTAATAGACGATCACAATATTGGGTCACCAAGATTCTTCACAATCCAGGAGAGAATCAATGAGAGGGGCGCGACTCATCACCTCAGATCGGAGCACCTAAAGCATTATGTTTGTAGCTGAAGTAATTGATAGAGGAGCTTAGCTATGTTAATTCTTTAGAGGTTCTATCTTTCTTTCTGGTCTTCGGAGTAGTCCCAAATCGCTTACCGTATCGAGGTAGGAAAGGAGGAGACTTTCTTGGTCATTGGCAATCAAACTGAGTTTTCTACCAACCTCTAGCATTCTTTGATCAACCCAATCTAAAGAATGAGAATCAGCCATATGGGCTACATGCTTTAACAAGGGAGTAACTATAGAAACTGACATACTGCTCTGATTTGAAGTGTCTGTCTCTAAAGCAGAAACTCCCTCCAAGGAGCTGGAAACTGGATGCAAAGAAAGCTTGGGAGAGCCGTCTAAAACTGCAAAGGGATGGGAGGAAAGCGGCACCAGGCAAAAAGATGCAATGGCACCAAGCTCAAAAGGAAGACAAACCACTTGTAGCCAAGGAGTGGCTAGAAGGAAGCGGAGATGGATCAACGCTCCCACCAGCTAAGGGGTCACAACGGGACACCAATGGTAGATCCGAAGGAGTGGGGAGGGCCCACTTTGCAAGAGCATAGTGGGTAGGGTGATGCTTGGAAAGGGGAAAGGGCTTTAAGTGGAGACAATGGGTTGGGGCCAGGCTTCTGCGGGCTGAGGATAATCAGAGGAGGAGAGATGCTTGAGAGGGGACTCGTGATTGGGCTAGATTAGGTGATGTTGGGTAGGAAAGGCAATGGGAAATTCATACTGAGTATGAGAGGTAGGTCCAACAAGCCAGGCCAATGGGTCAAGATTTGTTGGCCCAGAGAGGGAAACTGGGCCAAGAAGATCAATGGCCTGAGATTAGTGGGTCGGTACAAGCTGAGCTAGGTCGGAGAGAGAACCAACTTGAGTTGGGTTTGGTAGAGGACCTACTTGAGCTATGTCAAAGGCTAGCCCATCCAAGGTCCTAGGAAGGGCCAACCTGAGGGAAGAATAGTGCGAAGCAGACGGCTCATGTAAAACTTTCTTAATAGGGGAGATAAAGGGGGGATACATGGGGTTGGTGGGAGGAGGGCAACGAGGCTTTCCAAAACCTTGCAACTGAGAGTTGTGGCATCGAATTGGGGACTCATGGGAGATCTCGTGCCCTAGGACAATAAAAGAGGAAAAGGGTTTGGAGTGTGCGAAAGCAGTGGTATAGGGTTTTCAAATCTTTCCAAGAACAAGAGGTTGAAGGAGCACTGGAACACAAGAGGTGTTGATTCGACCATTGGGGAGGAGGAGGACTCGTGGATGGACACGTGGAGACCACAGTAGGAAAGGATTGATCCTCCAAATGAAATGCACGAGTCTGCAAGGTACTTCAAGAAGGAAGCGGCTCAAGCAGCTTTATCAGAAAGAGGTTGGTTTCCTTTTGATAGGTGTCGTCAGGATCTAGGGGAAGCTTTTCCATTGACAGAGGGAAGCACTATGGTGGGCGCCAAAGGCATCAGAAAGAGGGCTCTTCGGCGATGGAGAAGACAAAGGAAGAGTCAGTTGGTGGCTGGTCACGAATGGATGGGTTCTTCCACCACAACTCCCAAATCGAACCAAACTTCTTCGACTTTGAGGGGAATAATCTTGAGATCCAAAAGTTTTAGCCCCAGACCACCATGTATATGGGGAATAAGTAGTGGCAACAAGCAGACTACAAGCAAAGGTTGGGTGATCTAGTTCAACCACCTTGCCAAGAAATTCTCCAACGGCTTGAAGAGATTTGGTGAACCAAGCACAGAGAGTAAGTCCAAAGACTTTTACCCAGAATGTTCTTAGGTCAAGATCCTCCAACCAAAAGACTAGGTTTGAAAAAGGGGCTTCGCCGAAAGCATTTCTCAAAGTGGGGAACTCCTTTACCAATTGATCGACTTCTTCAGCAACATCAAAAGATATTAAAGCATGGGAGGGATCAACCTAGAGACTGACACATTGTCGGTGAAACCACACTCGTGAATCCATGCCTCGGCATCAAGGATTCGAATCGAGGTTGATGGGAAGTTGGCGAGGAGTCAATTCTTAAGGTAAGCAGCCCTTTGGTCAACAGCCACTTTACTGAGTATGATTGACTTGCCTCTGTCGGAGTTGGCAGTCTAAATCGGAGCAGTAACGACATTGGAGGAAGGTGGTATTTGGTTGGTAGCAACAAAAAGTGCAGGTTGGGTATCTTTGGATGCTGGAGAAGCACAGAAAGGGGGTGTTGAGGATCTTGCTAGTTGAACGAAAAGGTTCTCATCTTTGAAGTCTCCCATTAACATCTTCGACAATCGATACCATGATGAGCTCCGTCCTTGGTGGCAAAACGGACAAAACCGTAACGTACGTGGATATTGGACTCCTTAGATATAGGTACGAAGCTATCCATGCCTTTCCATGATGATCTAAGGATGAAAAAATGTCAAGACCGGAAAAAGATGTTTGGTAAATTGAGATGAAAAGGGAGAAAGAGGAATTTCTCCGCTCTTCCCAACAATTGGGAGTCAAGGAAGGGGTAGGAGGGCAGGAAGAGATGTTGGAGAAAGGCAGGAGTGGAGGGAGAGACTAAGATGCAGAGGTTGCTGTTGGGGTAGGGGCTGGAGCAGGGGAAGCCATTGGAACCGATATTGACAATTCTAATAAGCAATACGACACAAGTGTCACACTGATTAAAAACACATTTCCACAAAATAGAAGTTAGATCTGTTTCTATGGCTAAATTTTGGGAGATGAAATAAAGACTAGCCAGAAAATGTTGTTTAAGATGGTTTGCCTCCGATAGTAAGAATGGAAGGATACCATTAAAGACTTGGACTGAATTTTATTTTTTTTGGAAATGGTAACTGAAATTTTATTCCATAAAAGCATCATTATCAACAGAAATTTGATTAAATGCTAACTGAAATTTTATTAAATAAGAGGTGCAAAGAAAACTGTACAAGGCAAAGATAAAGAGAGGGAAAAAAAAACCTCAACCCCATACAAGTGAGCAGGAAAATGATATTTTTGTAAGATTTTGTGGAAAAATGGACAAAAAGAAGTCAACAACAGGTAAAATGGGTAATGGCTTTGATTTGATGATAGAAAAATGATGAATTATCATTGATGCTTGTTGACATCTGCATTGCCTTTGTTACCATTCAACATAATATTGATCACTCCAGCAGCAGCAGCATTATAAACAGAATGTTTTACATATTTATTTCTTTTGGGCCTCTTCCCTAGCTGATTTCCAGAATTTCTCCATTTCTGACATATTAAGATATTGGAAAGAGTGCATTGGTTTTTCTTAATTGTTAGTTGGTTTGTATCTGGGGGTTCTTCCTAATGGGGTGTAAGGGGTTTGGGGTTTCTTTTTCTTTTGCCTTGTTCTTTGTTTTTGTGCACCTCAGGTGCCTTCTTCTATTAATATAGTTACTATTTCATAAACAAAAAATGAACTGAACCTGTAACCTTTGAGATGCAATTATGAACACCTCCCAACTGTGTGGTTCAGGAGAAACTTAAAATTTCATTAGAGATAATTTCTTTTTCAGACCACAACTGATTTTTCAAGCATTTGTTAGGAGGAGTCTACACAGAAAATTATAAACACAGAGCAATAGGAAATTTACGACTGACCCTCATGAACTGCTGAACTTTCTCAGCTGTTGCAAGCGATGGCCGCTTTTTTATGTGCTCCCTCAGCTCTATGAGCGAATATCTGCAAATGCAACACGGAGAGGTAAGCACAGCATCGATCTGTTTGCAGTGCAAATAATACAGTTCATGTAGGCAAAACACAGATCTGTTTGTAGTAATAACACATGCATACAAAACACAGATCTGTCAAAAACGCTCAACAAGATGGAATCATGAGGACTGTGAGCAAAAGATGGACACAGACCATCACTTGGAGAAAGATGTCAGATAAAGACTACAGGTGGGTAAAATATATTTCCAATACAGAGATGAGAAGAAAGAATATAAGGCGGAATGGATTACTGTCCATACAAAGATGGGCAAGCTTCACGTTGACTTATATATGCAAAACCAAGATCTTCATCCTGAAATAGAAGCAATTACACAATAAAACACAACTGGAACATTTGGAAAAAAAGCAATGTAGAACTCAAAATGCACAGAAAACTGAAGTTCACCTCAAGAAGTTTCTTCGCCTGCAATGTGGACAAGCGAGTGTTTGCACCCATGAATTTTAGCATTTGCTCTTCAGTTATTCCGCCCTGAAAACCTTAACAACCCAATTATTCAGAAACATCCATGCCACAAGAAATGAAAAACACAAAATGACTTACCTACAAAGAGAATGTTATTTTACCTTCAAGATTCTAAATGATGAGTACAAAGCATAGAAGTGACAAAAAAATAAAATAAATTGTAGACTGACCTTTGGAGCATCCATTCCACACCATGCAGCAGGCAAGATTCACCATAAGAAGCTCTCACTGCAGCAACAAATAAAGTGCTCCTAAAGAAACGTGTATTTCCATCATATGGTTCACCATAGTGAGTCAAAGATCTGACATCAGCCACAGGGTGAGGACCTGACGATCATAAAACAAATTGATTAAAGACAACCTAAACGTGACCCTGCCAACAAACTGATACAGTCCAGAATTCAGCCCAAGTTTGGAAATGGTTGAATATCACTGTTAAACAATTAGAGAAATGATTATCTGCAACAATCACTGTCTAGAAAGGATGAAATAATAGACATTACCAAGCTCATCGTCAAAGGCAAGGCAATATGCTTTCAACTCACGATCTGTCTCCCCATTCATGCGTTGTCCTATTAGAAATGCCGAAAGTAATGATTCACTCACGTTTTCTGAATTCCCATTTTCTGGTATTAACGGAAGAACATCTCTCAAAACACCTTGAACTTCCTCGTAGCCAAGATGGCCACCAGCCAAGACTTCCCTCAGAGCTCCTACCAATCTCATCTCTACAGTACCATTGCCCACAAATTGAGGCCCAATTGAAGCACTTGCTCCCATTATCGTGCCTTCAGGGTCAGCAATAAAAATAGTATCTGACGGAAGAACCTGAACTAGAACTGGCCAAAATAAGTTCATTGCACGCCTTTCTCCTTCACTCCATTGCGTAGCTTCCGGAAAAGCATTTGCACGTATTGTCATTCCAGCAAAAAACGCACCAAGCTGAGCTTTAGAGACTTCCTCCTCACCTTTTAGTTCTCCTCGAGCTTAGATTGCACATAGACAAATCACGATAAAACAAATGTTTAGATTCCTAAATAATCTCTCAGATAGCAAAACTGTGGTACTTGTGAAATATACCTGTAGAGGTTGTGTGTATGGCAATCCAGACAGTACAAATTATGGGGCCCTTACGGATGCATTATTAATGAAAAATGCCACTTAAAAAGGCTACAACCAAACAACTTTTGGCTGTAAATGGATGATTAGGAAGATCAAGAGCCAATTATATTTGTGAAAATAGAACAGTCAAATGCATACTGGACTTTCGCTGGATCTTAAGCCTCTGAGGAACTGTAGCTTGAGCAGTCAAGAGTGGTGTGTATGTCATGCATGCAGTAAGTTGTAGATGGCTCATTTAATACCTAATCTACTGGTCTTACTAACTGGCCTCGGTATCAAGAAAGTTAAATGGATTTTCTTTCAATGATGAAAGAGCCTTTTTATGATATAGAAGTTAAAACAAGTCAAAATATGTAGATCATGGTTTAAAAATGTCACAAAAAAGTTAGAGGATGTTACTAACAGGCATCTTAACATGCATCATCATCACTGTTGATAGGCACTTCAACATCAGAGTAGGATGTCATTCAGCTGCTTCTGTAGATTGTAGTTTAAAGGCAGTTTACTTCTAATTCAGCCGATTTAACTTGAATTGAAAGTGCCACTGCCTTGACCAACTCTAACAAATCTGATAGGACTTCAGCAGATCTTGTTTGAACTTGCATGTGTAACTGGTCTTGATAACCTTCTGAGATGAGTCCCAGTTTTGAGTTTTGAAACTAGGCAGATTCTAGGAAATGCCCATGCATTTTGTGTGCCAATGTAAGGGCCCCATCTGGAGCCCATTATGGATCCAAAACATTGAAAAATTGTATTCTCGTTTAGATTTTGATCCAACCTTGATCCATGTCCATCTGATGCATCCTCACTGTTGGACTAATTATCATAGATTTTATTTGAAAAAAAAAGTCATCCATGTTGTATTTTGATGTCAAAAAATTGAAGCCCATCACCTTTGGACAATTTGGCAGTTCCCTCCAATTTTTGTCATAGGGGGTCTTACCCTCTCACATCCACTGCCAGATCACTGGGCTTTTAGCCAGATGTGTATAAGACCTCCTCTTTAAGCTTTTCATTGATGCATTTGTATTTTACATGTCTTGACGGGGAATATTACCAATCAACTTATGCAAGAGATTCTCAGTTTTCTCCCTGTTTTTTCCACAATATTGAAAACTAACGCTTACATCAAATAAGGATAAGGAGTATCCCTTTCTCACATGAAAAATAAATATGGATACAATGGGCACATGATACAAAGAGGCAGTAATGACTAATGATTCATACAGTATAAAGGTGGCACTGACTTTGAGAACGTTTGCATCGAGAACACCTTGACTAATGTTTGCAAAGACTTTCTATTGAAAAGCAACAGTTTCTTAAGATTCTGTTTGGATGCATGACAAGAAAAACAAATTCCTGAAAAATAACCATTCTCTAATTGAACGTAACCATTCTTAGTTTAAAATAGTTATTTTCCAGAAAAAGTACTTTCTCTTCGTGCATCCAAATAGAGCTGAACAAAACTATGAATATATCGAACTCCAAAATGAGCTCTCCTTTTTTCTTAGTAAGCAAGAAACTGAAGAAATGCTAAACTAATCAACCAATGTCGTTCGATTGCCTCAGCAAAGCCTCAGCAAAAACAACAACAAAAAGAGAGAAAAGGAAAATGAATTCACCTGATCTGAGGATAGTATCCAAGACCTTGAACGCCTGCTCTTCACTGAGAGGCCTGGTCTGAGTGGGACCCGTGCAAACCTTAGCTTGAGCTTCCAGAACCGTCTGATTTGGTTTCGGGATCTTCAAAGAGCGGTAAGACGAGGAGACAGCAGGATTGCGGATATCGGATTCTAGAAATCCTAATTCATCTAAAGTTGCGGGAGCCACAGCAGCTATGGCCGTCGGATTCCTCTTTTGCAGAATGGAAGGGCAGAGGTGGATTGATGGCGATGAAAAGGTGATATCATAGCGAGAATCCGAGAGATTTCGTGCCTTGATGGGATGAATAGAAGGGAAAAAGCATAGATTAGAACCTCCATGGACTAGAGATTCATCATCGTCGTTGTCGTCGACTTCTTCCTCTCTTCAGTGGAGAAATCGAAGAAAGAAAGGATACGGGCGAGGAATGAATCTGCTCCCCTTTGTTGATGGTCTAACTGACAAAGAAGTCTCCGTGCGTGCGTCTCACGCAGTCTCACTGTAACAAGACATTGTTCATGGGGATGAAAAAGACGATATATTTAAAAATAAATTTGTGACACTTTCATTAAAAGTTTATAATTGTCAATTTTAAAATTACTATTTATTTAAATTTTCAATGCCATTAGAGATGCATTTATACATAGATAAATTTTGCAGAAGTTTCCTTTGAAGAGGGTTTTTCTTGAAACATTATAGAGATTTCTTTAAATAGTATTTTTTTCTTAAAACATTGGTTTCACTTTATCTTTTTGATAATTACAGCAAAAAAGATTAAGATAGAAAAAATTAGGAGAGATAAAGTGATTGAGTAGTGAAATTTTCATATTTGTATTTGGGAAGGAAAATTTGGAATTTTATGTGAGAGACGCCCTAATCGGAGCTATGTGCAGTGATAGAAACGCTTGACTGAGGAGGGAGGAAAAAACTCAGGGGAATCTAATTTGTTTCACATTTTCTAGAAAAAATATTCAGATTCTGGATATATGATGACGCCCATACTCATGTGATCTACACATACGGATGCAAAGCCATCCATGTGTATGGGCACAAAAAATGGATAGTATCGCGTTGAGTGGGATAGTATGTTATAAATGGTATCAAACTGAAAACGATTCTAATTTATTCTAATTTTCAGGTAGGAGATTACGATTGACGCATTGGTGATAATGGTACCAATGCAAAGCTATGCAAATGTATTGTAACGACCTGCTAGTATATAATATTGTCGACTATGAGCCTCAGACACAGTGAGCTAATCCATTATTGCTATAAAAGGCCTCATGCTAGAAGGAGGAATACTATCTCTTATATCTCAGAGAATTTCAAATGTCACTAGTAATGTAAAACTTTTTAGGGTGGGGTACTACAACCTATCCCTTAAAATTAGAGTTGTCCCCAGTTCTTCACATAATAACCAAAGCCACATCTTCAAGAGTTGAACCATAATTGAGGGTCGAAGGTTAAAATAATTACATAATATCGTATATGGGCAAGATAAAACTTATAAAAGAATATCATTTTCCTGTCAGTTAGAAAATGATTGGCAGAAAATAAGTATTTTGAGAAGGAGGGAGGGAGCAACTATAAAATAAAAAATGATGTTTTAAATGGGATTTTTTTTTTTGTAAAATTTATAAATATTAAAAAAGTGGAATATAGCAGAGATCAAGCTCTTCTATAGATCGATATGGATTAAAAAAAATGACTTCGATTCAATTTTAAAAACACTCCTTCCAAGTTCCAAAAATTGCATGTTCTAAAAAATAACTTTTCTTTATATTTTGTATGTGTATCTGCACTCTTAGTGCTTCTTTATTTAAAAAATATATGAATCATTTAAAAAATCAATAAAATACGTAAATTACAGGAGAAACGGCCATTTCTCCTGAAGTACAAACCAGAAAAGGGTGCGAGAGGCGACAGGGAAAAAGATGGCGGGAGGTGGAGAGGTGTTGGCTGCAGAGAGGGGGAGTTGGGAGGTGGAATTCTCTCGCTTCTTCAACTTCCCACGCTTCCCGTCGCCTTCTTGTGTGGATATCAAACCCCTCCCCAAATGCAAGGGCCGATCGAGAGGCACATGGGTCTCTGCTTCATCTTCTTCCTCTCTGTCACTCTCTCTCGTCCCCAATGCCCCTCCTATTCTCCTCGTCTCCATTCCACACTGCATTTTCGTAAGTCCCTTGTCCCTACTTTCCCACTTCGCCCTTTCTTATTTTAATCCCCAACCTTCAAATCTCTCTCTCTCTCTCTCTCTCTCTCTCTCTCTCTCTCTCTCTCTCTGACTCTATTTCCTAGCTTTTTTCTGTACCTCATTCCCGCAGTCTTTCTCTAGTCCATTCCAGCAGGGGTTGTGATGCACCGGATTTTGAATATGCTTGTTCTACGCCGAATTTCTTCTGTAATATACTGCATTTTCTTTTACGAATTTATTGGAGTTATTGCTTTCTTATAGGTCACTTTTTTATTTTTATTTTTTATATAAAGTGATGTTTTCCGTTCGTCTCTAGAGTATCATCCCATGAAGGATTCGGTCACAGTTGGGTTTAAAACTTTAAATGCCTCTATCTCTGCTGCTCTGAACTCTGCAGTTTTTATTTCACGCTTTATTTGGTTTTTGGACTTGTTGGAGTCCTTTGGCTCCTTTTTATGTTTTTTTTTCCTTTTTGGGAACTAATTTGATGTCTTTCTCTGTCCTCTAGTTAAAGGCTTCGTATGCTTTGGATTTGAATGCCTTTGCTTCATCTCCTCTGATTTTGCAGTTTCTGCGTCTTCCTTGATGATGTATCTCATGGAGTCCTTGTTTCCTTGAGCTTGCTTTCTAGGTTCTTTTTTTTTGGGAGTGTCATGATTTGTTCCTTTTCCCTCTAGATTGTCCCAGAAAGGTTTCAGATGCGTTGGATATGAATGCCTCTGATTCTGAGATTTGGACACTTTTTAGATGCTTTCTCTCAGTTTTTTTGAGCTCTTTCCTCCATGTAGTTTCTGCTTTTGGTTTTTATGGTTTATAAGGCTTCATTTTTTTATCTAGATCATTTGAAGAAATTTTAAGATGGGTTGGACTTGAATGCCTATTCTTCTGCTCTGATTCCTGGAGCTTTCGCATTTTTCTCACATGATTTTCTCTTTCTGAGGAGATCTTTTGTCATTTGGATGAGCACTGATGGGTTCTTTGAGGAGAAATGCACTATTCATATGAGAAAGCTCCACAATTTTTTTATTTAACTTCACTTCGAATTCATGCAAATTCTGAGACATTAAATTCCATTTTCTTCACATTTTAATAGAAAATAGAGATACTATACTGATTTATTCTCATATTGAAGTTATAGGTTATCTTCATCATCTGCCAATGACAGGCAGTTTTCTTTTACCACGTGTAAATTGGTTAGATCTTTGACCACGTAGTAATTTTAGAAGTCTTCATCTGTTGCTTCTAGGAAGTTGAGAAATGTTTTCCCCCCATCTGGATTTATATTTTTTTTTCTTCTTTAGATCCTCAATAAATGAACACAGTCATTTCTGAAAAATTTAGACATGCTTTTTAGAAAATTATCAATCTAGCTGTGGTGCATAAGAAATCATGCCCTGCTGGAGGATCCTTGTGTCCTATCCTCAACTCGAATGGATTGCCTGTGCAACCTTGCAGCAATTGATTATTTCTATTGCTTTCAGAAATTTAGGGCTTACATTTAACATTTGCATGAGTTTGTACATACTTTCCTTAGGGCCCATTATTTATCTTAATTTAAGAAAAAGTTTCTATATGTTGATATTTTTTTTTTAAATCATTTTATGTTGCACATCTTGATTTTTGTGTTAGCAATGTTGTGAAAATCGAATCGTACTATAAGATTGTTTTAAAATTTAAATCTTCAGTTGCAAATCATGATACATAAATTGTAGAGCTGCAAGATAGAAGTATTTATACTAAAAATATATAAATATAAAATAAGATATCTAAAAAGTAATAATATGGAGAACTCTTGAATTTTCTATCAGTGTTAAGTGAACCTTTAACATAAATTGCAAAATGAAGTAAAACAATATATAATTCAATAGAGCTCAAATTTCTACCAACTTCTAAAAGTATGACAGCATTATATACTCCAACTGATGCTGTAAAATGCTAATAATAAATAAAAATCCCTCAAAAAATAGAAAAAGTCCTAGACACCCAATAACTCAAACCAAAAGTTTCATGCTTTCAAATCCAAATAGCGCTGTAACTCTATCATCTATAAGAATTGTAAGATTTCCATATACGAATCATTCCTATTATCATGTCATATGAATCATGTATCATGAGATTTTAACAACAATGTGTCAATGTCTTACTTTTTCCAATTTATTGCTTACTACAAGATTTGAACATTACCTGTCATAGTTGAAGTTACAAGTGGTCAGAGAACAAAGAATCTCAAAAGTGACATTATTCTCTTTGATGTAGGATGAACACTTTGTTTCGAATCTCTATTTCTCATGGCCACAGGTGTCATGCTCCACTGAATGCCCTACTCGAAGGAGCAGAGTTGTATTTGTTAGCTACAGAGATTGCCATGACCAGGCAAGCATCTCAATTTCATCATTGGAATCTCTGGGTACCATTTGGTAGTATGGATTGTTTATAGGAAAGGTAGAATGGAATTTTTTATTCCGCTTTTCTTCCCCTTTTCTTTTGGTGTATGTGGTACTTGTATTTACTGGGATTAGCAGTGTGGCAAATTTATTGAATTCTTGGTATGTCCAATCCCTTTTTCTCCACCTTATTCTTCTTAAAACCAGTTATTAGTGAAACATATTCTGTATTTTACACTGCCCTTCCTCTCAAATGCCTCCACCACCATCTGCGTCAATGATGGATCAATTAACATGGATGGCCAGCAAATAACATAGGTGGAGGTGGGCTGATGAAGGCATGGAAGGAGGTGAGGGAACTAGGAAGGGCGGTGGAGGTGCAGGCAGGAGTTGGACATGTTTCCAATCTCACCTTGCCCTCTTTGATTGGAACGCCTCTGAAACTTGTGCTCCATCTACTTCACAAAATTCGTATCTGACTTAGTTTAAGAAAAAGGCTCCAATTTCTTGTGCTGGTTAAATCAATCTATGTCTACGCCACAGGATAGTTGGATCCTTGTTGTCTAGATTCCCCATAGAATAGTTCGATATGGTGTATCTTGAGCAGGTTGTTTTCGTTGTACAGAGAAAAATGAAACTGAGATGCGAGATTCAAATTGGTTGGAAATGAGACTTTGAATTTGGAGTGAATGTGAGAGAGAGTATAGATCATTCTTCTTCTTTGCTGTACTATGGATGGAACATATTTGAGAAATTTCCATTGTTAGATTTTCCTTGTTTTGCATTTGTAGGATATCAAAATGAGTAGTTATCAAGGAAAAAGATGAACTGTTTGCAACCCATTAAAAGACCTACCAAATGGGCCCTTTGAGAGTCATTCAATATTTTAGTTGATTTTGAATGCATGCTGCGGAACCATTCTTTGAGGCATGTATACTACTAAATAGGTCCTAAGCAGTTTTACCTGGATTCGTGGGCTGCCTTAACCCACACCTTGGGATGTGATTTTGGCTTGTTTCACCAAAATCCTGAAAAGCTTGGTCCTCAACAATATGATTTTCCCCAGGACAAGCTAGACTGGAGCTCAACCTATTTCCTTTTGGATTGTGAAAATTCAGTCCATTTGGCTGCAGTCTGAAAAGCCTGGCCTGCAAAATTGAGCTCAACATAGGCCAGGCCAGACCTGATCTTGGATGTTCCCATTGCCACCTAGACCCCTACTCCAATTGCTAAAATTTCTTAACCAGATTCTACTCATTGTGAATTTTATTGGTTGGGATGGATGATGAAGTCTTGAATAGAAAAGGAAAAAAAGAGTGCAAAAGCTAAAAAATTTAATTTGTACAGTTAGTTACCATTAATGACAGAAAACTTTTGAGAGGACAACTAGAAGGGGTTTCAAAAAGTAGATTTTTCCATCAGTATCTTGTGTTTTTTTTTTTGCAAAAACAGGAAATGGAGAGGATTTTCTCTGTGAATATTTTTTCCTCAAAATTGGGTAAAAGGTTAGGAAAGCGTGTAAGCAACGATTCCTATTGGAAATCCCTTTCTGAGGGAGAAATAGCAAACATACCTTAACCCATTTACATCCTTTTTCAGAAAAATGCATTCCCACATGGAAAGGTGGAATTCACTTGGTTGAGGTTGTGACCATTTATTTCATTGTTCCATTTAAAATGGGTATAGTTGTGATGGAACCCTAAGCTTGACTGCACCAAACAGTGGGTAAACAGGTCATTTAAGTCTGATGCTTACTCCAACAACCATAAATATCTGCCAAAGAGGACCCAGGTGTTAAGATGTTATTTTGAGGCTAAAAATTTCCACTACTGTTTTAGCTTGCCAGTAGGGGATCCTTGCTTATAGAGCTTTGCTCATTTTAGTCTTATATGGCTTTAATTTTAGCATTCTTGCTACTGAAGATATTTCTTTTGAATTTGCAGATTCAGAAGTTCGCACTGAGGTTTTCATCTGGTAATGAGGCACAAGCATTCTTTGATGCTGTGAAGGTGCAACCATCATTACCACTTAACATGACAGTAGAAGTTCCTTGCCTTTTCTATTGCTCAAACCCCATGGACTACAATTAATATGGTCACTGTAGCTTATATAGTATTTTGCTTAAAATGTCAATAGCAGTTCTTAAACTAATAGCTGTGGCTCTCTTTTCTTTTGCACTTTGCGTTCTTTTAATTAATTTCTTATTTATACATTGTTACTACAGTAGAATAATTTATTTTGACCTTTTCTTTTACTTGTTGCAGTTCTCTTTATTCCTAAAAAGTTGTTGGAAAAAATATCATGTGCTTTTGTTGGCTATTTCTTGAACCTTGCCAATCTCCTTGAACAAGACAATCAAGATTTCCAAATTTGCGCAACCTTTAGGGAATCCTACAAAGTTTTAGTAGTGTCCCTGAAGATAAGCAAATGTGGCTGGGCATCTCCAACAAGCACCAAGAAATTTCTACCAATTCATTTCAAGCTGATCTGGAATCACCAGAATCATCTCAAGGTTTAATGATGTTATCTTACTTGTTCAAAATACTGAGAAAGACGAAGAGCCTCCAAGAAGTTTATGAGGTAATGAGGAAATTCCTTTTAAGAAGAAAAAGTCCAGATTGCCTTTACTTTTGAGTTTTTGCATTCTATTTGTAATGGATGGAAAAAATACTTGCAATATACAGTGATTCATTGAAATAGATTCGTTGATCCAACATGGAATTCATTGGGACAGGTATGCTAAACTGTAGCATGCTGTCAGTCATATGACTCAACTTATGAAGATCTAAAGCTTGGTAGCTATGACATTCTTTTGTCCAGGTAGATTGCTTGATACTGAGAATATAGGATATGGGGGCATGACTGTTAGTGATATTTTACATATATTATTTTTTTACTTTATAGTATCATAGTAGTCAAAGGCACACCTTAGTTGCACCTAGGCTCCGACCTGGGTTCTCAATCTATTTTGTTCCTCACCTAGCCCATTTTGTGCCTAGGCCATCACCTAGATTTTTTAGAAACTTTTTCTACAATAGGCCTATTTTTTTTTTTTTAATAGCAAGTGAATATGGGTGGTTAATGGAGTCTCTCTTCACAGACACACAAAGAAGAAGAAGAAGACTCATGTAAAGGGGTTCTACCTAACGCCTATTTATCAATTACCGTTCTCAACTCATTTAAAGGGGTTTATCAATTTCTAATCATGCTATTGGGATGAGCGTCTAATCAATTTCTAATCTATGCTATTGAGATAAACCAATATAAAATAGAATAAGCTCCTTTATTTAAGTAGAAGAAGAAGCGGAAGAAGAAGAAGAAGAAAAAGAAGGGTGTGACGTCTTGCAGGTGGGGTTGTGGGGCCCACTTGGGTGGGGTTCGGTCTATTCAAAAGGTATTTTCAAGATGATGTTTCTCATAAGAAATCAAGTCAATTGGATTTCAAAAGTCAGGATTTTCAAGGGTCCAAAAATCAATGGTAAAAATGTGGGCAATTTTGTATGAATTTCAAGCCAAAGGTGAGATCAACTCAGAATGGGCTCAAATTGGGTGTGAATCCAATTCATGGGATAGGGTAGAGTGTGAGGGGGGTAAGGGGTTCAAATGGGGCCTCACATGGGGGTCATTATCGCCCATGGGCTATGTCTCATGGGTGAACCCAAGTGTCAAGGTGCCTTACTGTTTCAGTCTGCACAAATAAGTATTTCACATGGTGTATATCAACCAACTTAATGGTTGTCAAAACCCTAAGATGGGTTTTTGATGGAGTCCCTCTTCACATGAAAAAAAAATCTCAACTCATGTAAGGGGGGCCCACTTAATTCCTATTATCCAAAACAAAAGTCTAATAAACTTCTAACCTATGCCATTGAGGTAAAGCAATATAATACTTTTATAAAAATAAGCTCATCCATTCAAGCAATAGAACTAAATGTTAGTTACTCAAATTATAGACAAAATGGAATTCTACTAAAATAATCTCTTCTATTTAAGTGAAAGAGCTAAATGCTAGTTAATGAAATTGTAGGCAAAATGGAATTCTCAACAAGGTAAGCCACCATGCATTGGATGTCTGATGTCTTTGGTTGTTTGTGGGTCTGCTAGGGCCTTAGGCCTAGTTGTTCTCTTGGTTTCTGTAAGGTCCATCTTCTCCATATATGCAATCCAGATATTGTAGATTGGGTCTGTGTCATGATTATTGCCAGATTTTAAAATTAAGGGTTTTTTAACTTTCAAAAGTGTCAAGGTGCCCTTATGTATTGTACATGGTAATGCTTTAGAAAGTGGTGGATATTTGGAGGATACTAGATGAAACTTTAATTACAGTTGTCACAAAGCTTTTAAGTGTCAACTGTATTCAACAATCAACAGATATAAAGCTGTAGATTACATATGCTTATGTCAAATGATTGGTTGCAATGAGTCTTCTACCACATATACAGACAGCCTTCCATTGATGGATTTTAATAAGGTAAATTTTACACTGTAAATTATTACTACAAATTTGTTGAGATATTCATTGCTGTATTTAGGAATTCGATCACCTATTTTTGTTCGTGTTCTCTTTTTAGCTCTAATTTTCATTTGAATGTTTTCTTTTACTGTAGAAAAGCTTGATGGACGACGTCCCCAATCACAAATTTCCAAGAAATGATTTTGTATGTGAAGATATGTTACCATCTGAGCATACTGCTTCAAATGCTCTTCGATACAGGTGAAAGGATCTGCAATACTTGATTTAACCAAACCTTTTACATCCTCTAATGTGTTGAGTAAAATAAAGAGAGGTATAAAAAAGCATTATCTTCATTTTTTTATTAACTACCAGAGCTGATGAAGAATCAACCTTTGCCGACTCTGATGTTACCTATTGTCCTGAGATGCCAGTTTTGAACTCCCAGGATGAGCAACATGCATCTTGTCAGCAGGCATTAGTTAACAACTTTGGAGCCATTTTCTCAACTTTGCCTCGTAGCTTTACAGAGTTACTGTTCAACAGTGACCATGGTATTAATGCAACAAACATTTGAATTTTACGTATTGATCTATCTGTATGTGTATGTAATGCCTGAAACCATCATTCTGCTTGCCACTTGTCTAAGCCAAATTGCTGCTGTTAGGATACAGGAATGCATTGTGGTAACACCTTTCTCTTTTTGGTAAAATCAATTAGAGTAGATTTTCTTGTGGATTTTGATGGGATACTGGTTGATGATGATGATGATTCTTTCACCCCCAAACATAGAAAAGACCTCTTTTTGTTTACAAGGTTGTTTCTTTACAAAATCAGTTTTTGGTCTGTAGCATGCTTTTATTATTGAATGATGTCATCACCTAGGTGCATTGGAGTTCTTTGTGTGGGTGTATGTGTGTATGGACCATCAAATGCTAGATTCAACCCAATCCTTTGTCTACCTCCAGTGGTTCCCCCATGGGAGCACAGCTTAATATGCTGCCACCTGGGTGCGTGCATGCGTGTTGGAGAATGTCTAGCTAGGAATCCCCATGAGACTTCTCACGGTGACAAACAATCATGTAGGGTCCACCCTAGGCCCCATTTGCACCCCTTTCCCATCCCACAACTTTTCTCTTGGGGTGGGCCAAGAGAACCTCTACCCATTGAAGTTCTGCAGTAGATCTCCTTTAACCACTTCTTTGGATGGAATTAAGTGGAGAACTTAATAAGGCCACATGGGTTGTATGTTATTATTATTTAAAAGCAATCATGAATCCTTAAGAAAATTTATCTAGTGAGATTGAAAGTTCATTTGATGCCCTATGTTTGGACCAAATTTTAGCCAAAAAAAGAAAAGAAAAAGAAAGAATCAAATCTTATCCATTTGATGTTAGCGATCTAAATCACCAGGCGTCTTCAGAAAAAGTAAGGGCAATTTGTAATTTTCGACCATCAAAATGAAGTGGCTTAAATTTGAATTTTCTATTGAAATATTGTCCATTAATAGTTTATTAAGAAAACTTTCAATCCCACCAATTATATTTTTATTAAACTCCAAAAAAATTTAAAAAAAGAAAGAAGAAACATAACAAGTGCAATCCGAATGACAGGTTGTCCTGCACCATATTCTCCATGGTAGGAGAAGATGACATTCTCTTGCTAGAGATGGATGACCACATCTTCTCCTAGTGGAGAACTTTTTCAAATTGTGGGCTCTACTTTTTCCTAGAGATTGGATTCAAATATGAGAACTTGGACTGCTCTAGGAGAGGTCTCCCCACTTCTCCCCATCCAAAAACAGCCTAAGAGATGGTGCCATACATATTAGATCATGTGGGTTGGATGGTGAAGCAAGGAGGCTAAGAAAGGTGGTGGTAATGGGTGAAATAAAGAAAAGTGATGAGGCAGTGAAGGACATACCATGCAAATATTAGAGATGGACTTATGACATATCCTAACAAAAAAAAGAAAGAGAAAAAAAAATGAAAGATGAAAAGGGGAATATGAGAAGAAAGAGAAGTTTAGTAAGAGATAATCCAAAGAGATTCAAAGCCATACAAAATACAGGAGCAATAATAGATTCAATGAGAAGGGGAACAATGAAAAGATCCAGCAACAACAGATGATGAAGACACAACGGCAGTATCAATGAGACGAAAAGAGGGGTGAGAGACAAGAAAGTGAGAGCTGAGAAACAATTGCAAGGGACATAGATGAGAAAAGGGAAATGTGATGAAATGGGTAGGTCATTTGGGAATTGGAAAGGTTTGCTTATCTACAAATACAGGTTGGGGCCTTTTGGTTGGGACATCAATCCTTCTCCTCGTAGAGTTTTAGGAATGTGGAGAGTTATTGCAGCTTGTGTCGACAAATTTAAAGATGGGATTAGGTATAAGGCGTGTCGAGATAATCAGATAAAGTTTGGGTCGAATCTCTGGTGTGACAATTCCACTTGGCTTCCCATCTCTTCATAGACTATCTCAGTCGCCATCAGTCGTCATTTCATACTCTATCCGCAATGATCAGGTTGTTTGAGATCTTTTCCTTCGGTGTAACCTTTTTTACTCGGAAACCAATGACTTTGCTGAGTTCCTCCAAATCATTCGTTCCTACAGAATTCATCCCACTTACGAGGATAGCCTAGTGTGGTGGCCTGACCCAGCTGGATTGTTCTCTGTAAAATCCGTCTATGCTTGGAGTAATCAGACGATTGCCCCTGCTATTGTTAACCCCAACATTTGGGCATCTAGAGCTCCGCCTCAAGCAATTAGCTTCCTCTGGATTGCTGGATTGGAGAAAATTCTGACTCAGGACAACTTGCACAAAAGAGGAAGAATCATGGTGAGCGCTTGCCCTTTTTGCCTCTGAGCAATGGAAGATACGAATCACCCCCTTATTCATTTCTCCTTTTCATCTGCAGTGTGGGATGATGTGGTGGATTAGTTTGGAGTTTGTTGGGTGATGCCTTCATCAGTGGCTGAGCTATTTTATGACTGGGACATTATTTCGGTTTCTCCAAAGTGCTTCCTTTTGTGGCATTTAGCATTTTTTTCTACCATGTGGAGCCTTTGATGAGAGCGCAATAACAGAGTGTTTAAGAACTTTGCTGAGTTGAGCTAGTTAGTTTCTAGCCAAGCTTTGGCCAAGTGCGCTTCGTGGGCTTCCTCGCTTGAGGAATTCAGGAATATTTCCACGACTGACATCCTTCGTGCTTGGAAAGAATGGGCTAATCTTCAATAGTTTTCTGTTCTACTAGTGTTGCTTTGATTGGGTTCCTAAAAGTCTGGTCATGATAACTTGGCGGAGGCGAGTTGATTCTTTTTGAGCTTCTAAACGGTGGTTGATACTTGGAGAGATCCTAGTGTGGTGGCCACAGAACTTGAATTCATTAGGAATTGGGATCTTTAGTCCTATTGGTACTTTTTCTCTGAGAATTTAAAACTCACCGATTTTATAAATTTTATCCAATAAAACTGTTCTGTGGGTCATTTATGGTTAGGTAGTTGAGTTGTCACTTAGTTCTGCATTAAAGTTTTACATGAATGTTGCAGAGCCACCAAAGGCACAAGAGGATATTGATCATAAATCTGAAATCTCGGTACTCATTCTTTTTCTCATCCTCCACTCCATTTAGTACGATACTCTTCCCACCCTGATGTATCCCTTGAATTCATTCGGTTGCAGAGATACATGTTGGATTCTTCTCTACATGGTATGCATACATTTCTCTCTCTCTCTCTCTTCTCTGATTACTGTATAATTTTATAGGTGGTGGTTTTGTTAACCATTCTACAATGTTTCTGTTGGTGTAGCAAAACCGTGAACTGCATGGGCAACATATGGTTATGCTTACCCTTTTTTATATCAATATCTTTAAGTGTTTCAACTTTGAAGTCATCGCAAATCCTAACAAGAAACTCATCTTGTATGAGTTTGGTTGGATAAGCATTGTCACCATCTGAATTTCTTGTGACTCACGAAAACATCCTTGAGCAGCTGGACTGAAATATCCCTGGATATTTGTCCTTCAGCTACATTTTTAAGCACTATGATGTTTGGCAATAATCCGTTATTCTTTCAAAGGGATGGTTCTAAGTGTCAAGCCTTGGATGTTGGAACTGCTATTGCAGTGGCCAACTGGAGCTTGAGTGCGTGGACTTCAATTTTGGCAGACTTAAAAAGGGGCCCCACCACCTTGAAGAATGCCCTATTTTGTTCTGTAATGTGAAACAATGCAGTCTCTGAATTCAGTGATTGGGGTTAAACGATCACTGCATGCTTTATTTCTATGTTTTTCTAATTTTTCCTCCCCTGGCAGTAATGCTGACAAAGATGGAGCAGGTTATTGGTGAATTAGGAGGTGATTTGACACTGATATAGATGATCTACAGACAGGCTTCAAGTTTTGCTTTTCTTACCATACACTGATCTTTTTGATACTGAATGTCTCAGACAATTTGTAAGCTCTTGCTTGTTTTTCGGTCTCGCCTAGGAAACGACTTGGATATACAATTCGCTGTTCGTTCTTACTCCGTTCAAACTGCTTATGAAGGGCTTCAACTAATGCGTGTTTGTGCAGTATACATGCAGATAAATATCATGAAAAATTGTTCCAAGTTGAATCATATTGCCTGGATGTTAATTGTTATTACTTAGTCCGATTTTCACTTTCTGCTCCATGTTATCTTTTGATGTTGCTAGCATTTGGCTGATGAACACGGCTTTGGAAGGAAAAAATGCTTCCCACAGATTCTTAAGTGTGACACATTTAATACTGAAAATCATGAACTGGTTTCTGCGTTACGGATTCCATTTTTCTTGGGGGCAAGGTGGAGGTTGATCGTCCATGTATAATATGAGATCTATTCATTCTAGCCTCGATGTCATCACATTATCATGGGAAACCTTTTTCCATGAAAATGCTATTTGTTACTCAAACGAGGGATCCAAATATCGGATTTTCAAAGGTCGATATGAAAACCCAATACAATACATATCGGCTGCACAAATATAGTATCGGCCAATATCGTATCAATTATGATATCGGCTGATATTTGTAATTATTTTTTAATTTGCAAAAAATAACCAATTGATATTTTTTTAAAAAAAATTAGGAGAGAAATATATGGATATGCAAATATCGGCTAATATATTGGTCTTACTGAATTTTTGAATAAAACCTTCTCCCAATCCTTATATTTATTCAACCCCCCATAAAAAAAAAAAACAAAAAAAAATAAAGGGAAAAAAAATTGAACTTTCCAGTTCTAGTTCACTAAAAGAAATTATTTTTTACAGCAGGACAGCGGACATTTCGGATCACTTAGCTGAGATTTCAGGGATCCTTAGCGAACTTTTAAAAGGCCTTTTATATATTCACAAAAAATAAAATCATGCAGTTTTTTTTACAAAGTGTGAAACATCTAAATAAAATATCATAATCAAATTTATAACAAAATATTATTTAAAATTTATTCTTCTATGATTTTGAGATGCAAAATTACTAATTAAATTATTATATTCAAGTTTTTTTAACATTTCTTTCCATTAGATAAGATAGTTAATCCATTCAATCTTTCTTATAACATTGTAAACTGAAGATAAGATTTTATTAGTTTTAACTTTGAAAAACTTTTTTCTAGACAACTGTAACTGGTATAATCAACATTATTCTATAAGCAATCTATGCATTTGGAAAACAAAAATTCATTCTTTTTATATAATTTAACACTTCAATTGTTTCTTTTATTTCTTTTGGTACTGCATCTTTTATCATATTCGAGTGCGACATTAATGCTAATTCTCATTTGAAACGAAGATATTATTATTTTAATTTTTAAATTTTCTGAATTTAAAAAAAAAAAAAAAAATTCTTAATTATAATGATTTATACTTGTATATTACGTCTAATAAAGCTATGTTTTTTCATCTCTTCAAATTTTAAAAGCTTTAAATTATTTTTAATTCAAAATTATCAACTCAATATAGATTTTTCTTTCGCTGGACAAGTAACCTGACTAAACTAGACAACAATAGATTTATGTTTTCATACATTATTAACTGTTTAACAAATAACAAAGGAGTTTATAGACTTGGAGCCCTATCTATTTGGAGGACTTTAGGCGACGAAGTCAGGGCCGGCCATCCTCCTGGCTGACTCATATGAGTCCCATGTTTAAAGCCATGCTTTTGCACCAAATTTGTCACTGATCCACTACTCAGTTCTGAAATTCAGTCACGAGTTGACACGTCTCAGGCGAGTTACCTCGGAAAGAAATAAAAACAGTCTCCTTTTATTAGGAAATTAATTGAAATGAATTTTATGTGAATAAAAAAAATATCTGTTGTACCATGGAATTGAAAGCCTTTAACAATAAAAGAGAAAAAATAAAATAAAAGAAACAAAGTGAGGGCTTACAAAACAATGAGCGGCAAAGAGGAGCGCAGCTATTACTGAACCCCCTTCTTTTCTTTTAAATTTTAGTTTACACGCCTACAGTTAGTCCTCACTTCACCATCTTGTCCAGTGAGTACCTCAACAGTACCAAGCTTCTTCATTGCCAGACTGAATTGTTCTATCCATTTTTAGGGATTTGAAGCAAAATTCTCCACCATGTTCTTTGTAACTGGATTGTTCATCAGCTCTTGGTCGGATGAAAGCAATCCTCGTTTCATCAGTAGGCCGGCATAGTATGAAGTGCCGAGCATGCCGGTTTCCAGAGAGTTGAGTGGCACTACCTTCTTCGCTCTGTTCATGGCTGCCAGGGTACCTGGTGCAGGGCATTGTTCCTTTAGGGAGCGAGCATAGTCCTGGTCTAGGGTTGGGTCTTGTTCAGCCTTTCCCGGGATGAATCTCCGTAGCCGGTAGTCGAATGAGGTGCAGTGTGCTCTTCCAATTGAATGTGCACCAGACAACACTACCATTTCTTCCAGGCTGAGGCCCTTCTTTGCGAACGTGGCGGTGATGTTCTCAAGTGAGTTAGTAGGTGAAGGGAGGTTGGCAGGGATATCTGATGCAAGGGAGATGCGGCCGTCGCGGCGGCCAGAAGGAACTTCATAGCTTGGGAGACCGGAGAAAACAACGGCGTCGCGGGCCGCAAACGAGAGGATGTCGGCAAGAGACAGTGCCGGGGCACACTGATTCCAGGCTTGCTTTTATCTTGTCGATAATGTCGAGGCCTCGTACGGTTTTGCCGTTGAATGAAGACTGTTTCTCAACACGGCGGCCCGCAGGTGTGGGATCCAAGAGGATGGATGCATCACAACCCTGTTTTAGGCCCATTAATCACATTGACATCAATTGCTACTTGGATTGTATTGCAATGTCCAGAGAAAATAAATAATTTTGTAGACTTTGTAATGTAAATCAGCTCAAATTGCATTATTCAATCTACAAAATTAGTTCCTATTATAATTGAAGATAGTCTCAATGGGCTATGGTGCGACTTGTGATTTTTTTTTTATCGTGGAATAAGACTATGAATCAATGGTTCTGATGCTCCCCAGCAAAGCAGGCCTAAAAAATTGGGCCCGTTTATTTAGACCAGCAGTTCATTGGGTGGATGGTTTTTACCCCAAAACATGAGATGGTTAGCTATGATAGTTGTTCAAATACCAACCAATAGGGTCATAAGAGGGTTAGTCCGGCTTGTATGAAGGTTCAATTATGTGGGTTGTTCTTGCTCAACAGATTGAACACAAATGGCCACATCAATTTAGTAAAGAAATGGGCTCAAGCCTTCTTCTCTAGTCCATTTGCCTGTGTCTGCAGTTAAATATTTAGGTCTACTTACTAATCAATGAGCAAATTTGAGGATGAATTTCAATTGTGTACATTTACATTGATGGGATGGTTAGGTTTGTTTCTAACTATGGAACATGTATGTGGTGTCTCAATAATGGAAGAATTAAAAAAAAAAAAAGGGTTTTCACAAAAGTTAGAATCAGAAAAATTTCTTTGAATAAATCATTAAACAAATGTGAAATGATCATAAGTTGTGTTGATACCATGCTGCTGGCCATATGCACCATTCATTTTACTAAAATGTTTAAATAAGTCGTGATATAATCAACAATATGGTATTGTTGGCAATATACCATTATACTTTTTCAACAAATGCGAAATGATCATATGCTGAGAGCAATATTATAATATTAATTATATTCATCATTCATTTCGATAAAAAAATCAAATGACTGATTGATGTAGCATACAATATCGTACTACCAGCATATATAATCCTTGTTTATAAACAAACGTAAAATCCGTGCGAGCCATATCCACTATTCATTTTGATTAAACATTTTTCATAATTTAAATAAGTGGTGGATGCAGCCGGTAGTATTAGAAGATCATATGCCCTTAGCAATACCATATTGCTAGCCACATCCACCATTCATTTTGTTAAAAAATATTTAAATGAGTGGTGGATATGGCCGACAATATGTTCCTGTCAATTTCAACATTATCCTTAGTTCATCCATCGTCGTCATCATTATCATCATCATTATCATATCACATTTAAGAACTACACAAATTACGCACTCGAACGAAGCAGTCATGGGAATGCAGGCGAAGGAGCCCAGCAGCCAAGCCCTTGTCGTGTATTGCTTCTAAGACGACCCGTTTGACGATTTGTTCAGCCCCGGGCAGATCTGGTTGTAGAATCCTTCCTGAAGTTGTTGGAGTATTTGGGAGCCATCCTTTTGAAATTTTGTTTTGGTCTGCAGATTTGGGGTGGCAGAAACAAGGAAGGAGGAGAGTAGGCCTAAAAGGAAGATTAGGAAACCCTGACCCTTCTCCATTACTGCTGGTTGTCTGGGTCTATGGGGTTTTTTCCAGAGGGGGGAAGAAAAGCCCGTTGGTAACAAAGAATGAAGGGTACATAAAAAAGAGAGGGTTTAAACGAGTCAAATGGGCTTTTGGAGGTTGGTAGCCGTCAATTGAAAAAACAGTTTTATTGATGGTCTACAGAAGGCCATTCTAAAAATGGGCTATTTATCTTTCAAAGTTAGGTCTACGGCTAAGTCTTCAAAGTTGTTGATGTCAAAGGGCCCATAATGGGGTTCTGTTGAATGGGTGGATCCAAATGGTTATAGTCATAAAACGAATTTGAGGCTAAATTCAATTCATTTTATAGTTTATCAAGTTTATTTGTAATTCACACAATTAATATTTTTTTTTTTTTATATAATGAAAATTGAAGAACAAAGAATAGACCATGTGCAATCATGTGTTTCGAATTTTAAGCTTTGATCTTGAATAAAATAAGGAGTGGCCATTTAGACACCTGACTTTTTTACTAGAAGACATCCTTTTTCGAAATTTATGATGAAATTACCATTTTGCCATTCCGATGTGAAAAAACTTTCATCATCCGAATGCACATTAGAAGGGTAAAATTGTAATTTCACTCTAAATTTTGAAAAATGGCGTCTCCCAACAGAAAAAGTTGGGTGTCTAAATGACTATCCTAAAATAAGAATTCAAGTTTATTTATTGAGTATTCTTGGATTTTGTACGTAACCATTAAACAATTTGAGCTACTGGAAAAATTACTTTAATAATACAATTTGATAATATGAAAATAAAATTAGGAGAGATACTTTGGATCGTTGATGAATGAGATCAATGGTCTTCATAGTCCACTGTGGACGGCTACCCCTCTTAGTGGAAACTTCATGAGTACAGTAACCATTGATCCTGTTTATTTGATGGGATCTACTATCTAGCTTACCATTCACATTAATAATGATCAATTAACAATGGATGGACACCGTCACGATTAGATCTAATCGAATTCAAATGTTTCTATAATTAAATGAAGAGTGCTTAATATGATTGTAGAATTTCTAAGGTTTTGTCTAATTTTTTAATATTCTGATATTTTATCTAAACTCAGAAATTTTTACAATAAAAAAATTATAAATTGTAATATAAGATGCATGTCACTAGAGGATATTTGAAATTCATATTTGGTGTTTCTTCATCTATAATTTTTTTTAGACATTTTTCAAAGTTTTAAGTCATTTTCGAAATTTTGGCTTCGTCTAAAACCCTAAAAATGATCATTACTTTTAAAAAAAAAAAAAATTGTTCACCCTAGGTTTTTTCATTTTCCATATTTTTTAAATGAAAAATAATAGAAAAATAATGGAGATATTGATGAGAGCTCGAGAAAGAAATTCTACTTTAGTGTATAACCTCTCTGTCGGGGTCATTTGAAGAAAAAGCTAAATTATTGGGTATATTATTTTTCCCCTTCAGTTCAAATTTAATCTAAAAATATTATCAGTTTCGATGGTATTAATATTTATTCAATGGATCAGATAAATATAAAAAAAAAGGTTTAGATAATTTAATGTAGCCCAACTTAGACAATCTTATAGTTCATGAGATTTCACCACCATCCATTACGTTCGGCATGACATCTCACCTCCGTCATAGCTTGTCAAAACCATTTCTTTTCTACAACAATAGTTTAGTACATAGCAATTTTGCGTGCAGAGCAAGAATAATTTATTAACTTTTTTAAGATCAAAGTATCCAATTCTATTAGAGAATCTGATTAATTTTCAGAACATGTGCAAACTTTTCTATCTACACACACCGAGTAACATTATGGAGAGTAGCTCTTTTGTGTTGAGAGTGACTTGAATCCATGACTTCTTACATTTGAACTGAGTTCTTAGCCGCCAAATCAATTCTTATAGGTTAAAATTCTCTTTTTTTTTAGAAAAATATAATTAAAAAACTAGCCATAAAAGTAGATAAGTAAAAAATTCAACAACATATCCTTATTGGGCCAGGTTCATTAGTTGTAAGGCCAAATAAGCTCAGGTCCTAACAAATTGTATACGAGTCAGGTCTCAACCTACCTCATGTGGGTTCAAGAGATCTCCCAAGCGAACAGGATGGCCGCCATTGCTCTTTCCACCAAAGGGCCTCATTCGAGGGGGATTGTTGGGGCTGCTGCTGTAATATTCTGACCCAGATTAGGCGTAGTTTAACTTAATAATCTTGCTTGAACTGGTTAATCTCGAAGATTACGGTTAGGGCTTTGAGGAAAGCCCACGTGTGGCCCAATCCGAGTTCGAAAGCTCAGTGATCCAGCTCGTCCAGCTGGAGGGGTATTTTGGTAATTTACCGCTTCTTGTTATTATTTTATAAATTATGTTGTTATGTGATTATTATTAGATGATAATGTTCTCCTTAATAAAGGATTTGTATTTCTGATTTAAAATAATTTTTATTCTCAGAAAATGGTATTTAAAACGCCCGTCAAAACCCCGAAAGGGAGTAATAATTATTCTAAATGGTTTTGGAAATGAAATAATTTTTTAAACTAATATTTTATGTTAGACCATTTTAAATATGGTTTAGTTATTCTTCGAACCCCAAAAAATAAGGTTTCTAAGTTGTTTTATTTAACATTTGTTTAATTAAGTAAATAGTGTAAAAATTGTGGTTTTATTTAAATCAATGGGTTTTAATGAGTTTTAAATCTCGAAATTTTTATGGTGATCTAAGTTTTCAAAACCCAACCTATCTGTAAGGTTGGATTAAGATTTTGATTTTTTAAAATCATACTTTTAGTTAAAAATCAAGTTTTTATCCAATTTGGGTCCTTTTTGCAAAACCAGAAAGTTTGAGGGACTTATTTGCAACCCAGACTACCGAACAGTGTAACCACTGTTAGGGACGTCAGCTCCAGCTGCATGCACAAGCATGCAGTGGCCGGATGGCCCCCTTTCCAGGCCAAATTTCTATAAAATGGCCCTCCCTGCAGCAGATCAACTCCCAGCATATTTTCTATCTTCCTCCTCAGTCTCTCCATTCTCTGTGAAACCGAACCCATCCCTTCTCTGTTTCCAAGTTTGTTGTCACTCGTAGCTTAGAAGGGAAGCTTTTCAAAAATCAGATTTCTTAGCACAGGAACTTCAGTGAAGGTAACCACTGTGTTCTTTTTCAGATTTTAAGTGGTTTAGAATCAAGAAAAACCGATTTTGGTTTAGTTTTGAACAAGAAAAACCATTTCAAAGTTTAAGGAAAAATCCAATTTTCAGTGTACCAGTGAGCTTCCAGTGTTAAAATCGGATAGCCTATCGAGCTTTAAAGCTCCAAACCTTTCCCTATGGAAAGAGGACTCCCAGAGGAGTCCATCGGACCGGCTAGATGTGGAAACCGAATTCGGAAAACCTACTGTTTCCGGATTCGTATTTCATATAGTGTCTACCATCACTGTCTGCTGGTGCAGACAGTGAGGAAGACAACTCTTGGACGGTCTAAGATTCGATCTTCGAACGGTGCGAGCTCATCGGACGGTCCGAGAGGACCCCTCGGACGTTCCGAGCTTCACTCGAAGCCCAGAAGCGTCCGAGGCTAGCAAGACTCCCCCGGCTGTTCCGAGCAGAGCTCGGAAGGACCGAACCCCACTCGGACGATCTAAGCCTCACTTCGGATGTTCCGAAGTGCACAGACCCATCGAGACCAGTTTTTCAGATATTTTCGGTTCGGAAGAACTTCGAATGATCCGAGACCTAATCTTCAGACGATCCAAAGTCAGACCCAAGATCCGAGGTCAGTAACTAGTTTAGGTGTGGTTCGGATGATCCGAGGCCACAGTACCTGGTTCCGAAGCATGTTCCGAGGGACCTAGTTTTTGAAGTGTAAAATGTTGTTTGATTATTATTGATGCATGTGATATAATGTTAGTACCCTATTGCTAATTAAAAATGTACTAACTCTCTTCTCTTATTACTATAGTGTATCTACTATTGTATTCACTTCCAGGCCGACTCTATTGATCGGGCACTGAATGATCTCACTTTCAGGCCGACACTATATTTGTCGGGCACTGAGTGACCTCGAGGCCTTACTCAACATGTCAGATCTGGTCCTATCCAGAAGACAACCGAGAAGTGACCTGAGAATCTAGACCTAACTCAATAAGTCAATCTGGTCAATGCCCAGAAGACAATATGAGTTTTGGACTGAGCACCTTTTTATTTACTATCGTGTGGATTATTGTAATTTAAAAAGGATAGAAACCAAGTAGGAGACTCAATTCCATGTACCTTGGATATTTTTGGGAAAACAAGTATGATTTCGAAATACTACTTGTATGTATATGAATGCTATGTATATTGATTGTGCATTTGTTTGTCTGTTTGAACAGAGACCGCGAAACCACACAGTTGCGGTGAGGAAACTTAACTTTGCAGTAAGATGTAAACAGGTTTTATTTGAAATGGATCTTGAGCAATGAGTGGTTTCATGTTGATGAACCCACCCATGTGCCTAGACATGATGCACTGTGGTAAGAAGTGCTTATGGTGATTATAAATGCTTATGGTATTGATTATGAGTTATATTGCTTCCACGTACCTTTTACTATTGAACCATCGCAGAGGGTGTCGGTCACATCTACTGGACCAGGTGGGTCGACAGTGACTGGCAAGGTATGCCAGTACCTGTTTTGAGGTGCATATCGGAGATGTACTTGCAAGAAAGTATTTTGACCGTGTCGAGACATAATACGATTGGTGTCAGTATAGTATCTACGGGTTACGTTGGATGACAGCAGTGTTGGAAGAGATGATGAATTATGAGAATGTTGATAATATGTTACTTGATGTTGAGAATTTGTTATCAAGCATGAGATATTATTGCAACTGTTGATTATTGTGGTAACCTGTTGTTTACTTAAACTGCACTGTTATATTTCCTTCACTGGGCTAGTTAGCTCTTCCCACTCACCTTTCAGGAGATGAATCCGAGGAGGAGAACCCTCTATTTCAAGCTTTGAGTGGATAAGCTGCGACATTGCTTTGAGATTCCCACTGAGGGGAATACCCTTATCTTTGCTTTTTGGTTCTTGGAACCATTAATTTTTGTAAAGTACCGGGTGTGGTACTTAGTTTGTATCAATGTGATGTACTGAAACTACTATGCTTCTGTAGTTACTCTGATGATGATTTTGAAATGATTATTCGATGTTTGGAATTTATGTGTATTGATGTTATTGTTTCTTAGGAGGGACTTATGGTATATGTTTGAGTCCACATGTTGGGATCATATGTGACCTTTGGGCCGAACTGTTGATCCGGCCCAGTTAGAATGCTTGTGTTGGTTTAGTTTCAAAAAAAAAAATCAGTCGCGTCCGGGCCCACCCTTTGGGTCGGGGCGTGACAGCTGCGAACGAGTTTCACATTGAAAGTGTAGATGGAGATCTAGGAGTTTATAAAGGACTTAGGTCACTTCACCTAAGATGCTAGTCTTTGGGCTGGAAGCCCAGGGCCTAACAAATACGTCATACACAAAAGATTTAGAGGCTAAAAATTCGACTAGGTTATTATATGAGTTTATCATATTTTTATATTTTTTGTTAGATATTTTAAATTGAAACAAAGGTTTAAAACTATACTTTTAATTTAAATTTTGTTGTTACAAAAAATAACAAAATTTTCCATATCTTTGATAGCTATATTTTCTATTTTATTAGTCTAATATGGATACATCACTACAATGTGACCCACTTTAATAAGCATAAAAATCCTAAAAGCTTTTTAATTTCTGACTTAAGCATGACTCTGGGTTCCTCCAAAGTCCTAAAAGCCATGTAAAATCTTCAAAACCAACGAATAACCTCCCCCATCAGTGGTATATGAAGACCTTTAATAAAGCAAATATAACATGTGGGCACAATTGAATGAATTGTCAAAATTCCACCATACCAATCCAATCAATAGAGAGCTTGGTTTGTTTATTAGGCAGCTACACTTTCTAGGGTTTGATCTGGCAAACTGAACACAAAGAAGTAATCTAATATGGACATTTGTTCTAATCAAAGCTATTGTTTCATGTGATGTACCCAATTATTCTTTCCTTCAATGGGCCAACTCTTTTGTAAAGGCCAAAGGCCCCACATATGTACTAAGAATATGAAAGACATGATTCTCTCGTATATATTTTCCTTTTAAAAAGGAACATATGTGATGTGCATTGACGAGTGCACATGAACTCCAAAAATATGATGAAAGTAACTTGACAATTTTGATAGCTAGATCTTGTTGCTCTTATCTCTGCAAATTACCATAATAAGTTATTCAGTTCAATTTGTAAGAGTTGTTTGGAGGTTACAAACTCATCTGAGATATGGGAGGTCTTGAGTTCAAGTCATTCTCAATATAAAAGGGCCACTCTTTCTAGTGTTACTCGGTGTGTTTAGATAGAGAGGTTCGTACAGGTTCCAAGGATTAGTCTGGTGCTCTAAAAGACGTGAAAACCATGGTATGAAAAAAAACAAATTATTCATTTCGCATGAGAAATAATTGCTATTGTTCTCCGGTGGATAAACATTGGCGCCCATCTCGTCTGGCTAGGAGATCGATTGGTAGCTTGGGTTCTGGCTCTGATATCACTTATTGGACCTAGATTTCCATCCGAAAAGACTAGCTTGATAGATGGAGATCTGCAGCCTCATATAACTCATTCTTTTTCTCTCCCTCTCATCGATGTGGGACTCATTCATACCAAACATAATGAAGACTTTGTGAAGACCCTGAAATCATGGTAATTTCATATCCAAGTGAATAAGATGGGCTGCAAGTTGAAAAGATCTGATTTTGCTAATTTTAGGGTTTAAAACTTGTACTCAATGGATATGACTGACACACAATTAGACAAGTGCCATGTGAATATAGCCCGTGAATCCATTCTCTTCTTCCCTTTTCTGTGTTAATATTTGATTTTGTTCTTCTTTTTTGGCTCTCCACCTTAAATCATGGATGGGTGATTTATGGAAAGTTGTAGGGAGTTATAGTTGCCGACTATTTAGGCTTCAAAATAGGACTTGGAAATGATGGATTCAAAATTAGGGCCTTAAGAAACTATAAATTATCTTCTTTTTCTTCTTCTTCTTTTTATTTTTCTTTCTTTTACTATGGAAAAACTAATGTTCCACTGATCATGCATAGTTGCAATTGAGAGAGAGAGAGAGAGAATGATCAAAGTAAATGGATTTCTCAAAAAGCCTATATAAGCAGCTGAGGGTAGGTTGATTGGATTAGATTTGCATATTGTTAAGAATCAGAATATTGTAGATTGGTGGAGAGAATGATGCTTGCACCCTTATATTTTTCTTTCAAGGTCCCACATCCTTTGTCTTAGAAGATGACAGGAGAAAGTAAAATGTAGCAAAGAATTACTGTAATTTTTATATCTGAAGGCTCAAGGGAAGATGCGACCTCATGATTCATTTGTTGAGCATGGCCATGTATTCTTTCTCGTACAAGATATTTATAGAAAAAGGTTTTGAGTTTTTTAACATGCTGGAATCTTTCTTAAAAAAATGATATTAGGGTTGAAGGCAACACGAGAAATCTACTACTTTTTTAAAGTAAATTATTAGTTTTGAGTTTAAGTCCTCTCAAACTAATGTGATAAGCGTGGTTTGTGGGTGGTTCATGTATCATTGTGTTGGGGTTGGCTGCAAATGAGTTTTACATGGGAAGTGTAGAGGAGAATTTAGAGACTTATAAAGGACTTGGATCACTCCACCTAATGGACTGGCCTTTTGGACTGAATACCCTAGTCGTAACAAGTGATATCAGAACTAAGTCTCATGGGAACGAGTTTGCTGACCTCGTTCGGAGAAAGATTGTTGAGACTGACATATTGGAAGTGTAGAGGGAGATCTATAGACTTTTAAAGGACTTTAGTCACTCTACTTAATAGGTTAGTCTTTTGGACTAGATACCCAAATCCTAACACCATTAGAGATTAATTTTATCTCTAATATGAAGTGGAGCCATCTTATTATAAAACAATCATCAATCTATTTATAAGAAAATGAATGAAATAAATGTTAAAAGAAAAAGCAAGAAAAAACTATTTGTGGGTACAATGGGAAGCAAGAAACAACTATTTGTGTGTAAAAAGGTGTACTTTTCCATAAATGTTCATTGTTCAAATGATAACATTAAAGAAATAAAATTAAATTAAAAGAGCTTTAACCAAAAGTGGGATAGTCTAACGGCAGTGACTAAACAAAGGAGAAATGAAGGAAACTAAAGTGCATCCCAACTTTATATTAGTTTAAGAACAACAACGTACGTGGTATCAACAAATAATGGCATTTCTAATCATTGAACCACAAAGTATTTCTGTTATCTTAATCCATATTAGTTAATGTAAAGCAGTCATTAGACAATATATTAGCACCCCAGAAAGACATTTACACACTTTAATAGATTTGACAAATCAGAGATATATGCAAATTTAGATATAAAGATTGAATTAACATTTCTTGCCGTTCTTGAGCATGCTTGGGAGCAATCATTTCAATAAAAGAAAGGTATTGTCTATTACATATGCAATGTTAATATAAGGCAGCACACATAGACACTTGATTTTTTGCATCTATACAGTCGATTTCAAATTTGACGAATGGAATTTACGCTGTGCGGTTCATTCGAAAGACACTGTTCTGCCCATTTGTTCGAAGGATACTAAGTGATCCATTGAACGATTCGACTGTTTAGTCGAATCGTCCGAAGGAACTCATTTTCCACTGATGTGTTCCTTCGGATGACTGAATCATTCGAATGATCTGAAAAATGAACTGAAGAATCATTCGAATGATAAAATGCGGGAGAGCAAAATGGTAATTTCATTCGAAAATTTGAAATCAAGTGTATAGAGACAGAAAAGTCAGGTGTCTATATGTGCTACCTAATATAATTATACACATCTAAAATTGTACATATGTGTCCAGTTGATTACATAAAGTAGATTCATGCATCTAGGCCTCAGGACTATGGGCCATTTTCTGCAAAGAAATCATCACTTGACTTACTTTTTTTTTTTTCTTTTTTTAAAGAAATGAATAATACCCCATCTCTAACTTTTTATAAAAATAAAATCTATGAGCCTATCTTTTTTAAATGGTAGAATTATGGCATTGCAAATAGATATGGGCTTTGGCCCATTTAGGAAGGAAAATACCAGTGTGCTTCCAAATGTGGGGGTTAATGGGATATGCATCTAAATATATCTTCTTAATATATTCATAGTTAGGTGAATATATTATCCTTCCCTTTTTGAAGATATTGTGGAACTCATGCGTGTGCATAAAAATATTCTCTGATAGACTAATATAAGCCTAAGTGAATGATCGCATTTCCCATAGATAATGAATTGTGATAGATTTCTATTTTATTGTATAATATATTTATTTATTAGATATTATTTGTTATTAGATAAAGTGTTAAAAGTTTATTTATATGATGTGTTCAGTCATGAGACTCCATCGAAATGTGTTGATAAAAATATAATACTCCAAAAATATAATACTCCCTCTCTTCCAATTTAGTTGTCTTATATGGATTTGGAATTGTCTTAAAATAGTTGTCCCAGTAGCATAAAATGTGTTGAAAATAGATGAAATCAAATAGAGTGCCAGCCTTGTATAGAGAGTTCTTTGAAAAATACAAATATTTTAAATGAAACAACTAAAACAGGACGGTGGGAATATATATAAAGGAAAAACTCTTCCACATGGTTTGTTCTCAAACATAGACAAATTTAAGGAGAATGTGGTGAAGTGAAGAAACTCACAGTCGGCGTTTTCTATGTTGTTGATGGTTTGCAGTTTACTTGGAGTAAATTGAGAAAGCATACTTTACTTGCACCAGATAAAGCATTTCAATCATAGTTTATTCAAGCATACTTCCATCGTTTCATGTAATTTAGAGCTTTAATATATATATATATATATATATATATATATATATATATATATATATATATATATATATATATATATATATATATATTTTTTTTTTTTTTTTTGAATTTACGTGTGGGAAACTTAGCGTAAAACTCACACGGGTGATACCCACTACCTTTAGGGTACACCAGGTTAAACCATGAGGGTTATTTTTTTTGAATTTTTTGTTTTTTTGTTTTTGAGAGATATCTTTGATCATGAGTAGTCATTTGTATAGATAGAGACCGAGGAAAAAGAGCATTCCAACTCTACTTTTGAAGACAACAAATCTACATGATTGATAATGTATTTTCACACCGTGTTTAATTTATTTTTCAATATATGAATAGTCCCATCAGTGATGATTTTAATATGGTATACACTTTTAGCATAATACTTTATGGTTTCCTTAAGACTAATAGTTAAAGCTTAAAACTATATTCCTTTAGCTTTCAAAATAAAAGGATAACATTGTTCCTCAAGAAAAATGTGGACCTTTTATGAATATCCGTTATTCAATATTATAAACTTGAGTTCTATTTTGCAAATTGATACAAATCTATCAGTTTTTGGGACGGAGCAAGTTGGAGATTGATGTGTTGGGACTGCGAACAAGTCTACATCGGTTGTTAGAGGGGAAAACTAAAACCTTATTATAAGGGATTGGGTCACTCCACCTATTAGACTAGTTTTTTTGGCTGGAAGCCCAGTCCCAATAGTGGTATTAGAGATAGGTTCCCAAACTACAACATGGAGGCTCAAGAATCCTCTAGCCGAACGAGATGGTTGGCGTCGTTCTATACGTCGGAGAGCCTCGCTTGAGGGGGAATTGTTAGGGTGCAAACGAGAGTCCCACATCGGTTGTGAGAGGGAAAATCTAAGGACTGATGAGAGATTGTGTCACTCTACCTATCAGGCTAGTCCTTTTGGTTGGAAGCCCAGTCCCAATAGTGGTATCAGATATAAGTTCTCAAGCCACAACATGTAGGCTCAAGGATCCCCTAGCCAAAGGGGATAGTTGGTGACGTTATATCCATCAGAAAAACTCGTTCGAAGGGGGATTGTTGGGGCTGCAAATGATTCCACATCGGTTGTAAGAGGGGAAAACTAAAGACTTATTATAAGGAACTGAGTCAATCCACCTATCAGAGTAGTCTTTTAGGCTGGAAGCCCAATCCTAACATCATGCAACTCATTAGCATTTAGATTTGCACATGTGTACAAGATAAAAGGAAAAAAACTATAAAAATTAGCATTGAGTTCTAACAGCATAAAAGGTTAAAGATAAATATGAAATCCATAAAATTATAAGATATAAAAGTATTTTAACATAAAAATAATAAGTTGAGTAGTTTACTATATAAAATATTTAAAAATAAATTGAGTACCAACCATGGTCACGGGTGAGTGGGTGTACAACTTTGGAATACAATCATATGACTTCAGAGATATTTTAGAATGATCATCCATAAAGGCTTAAGGTATGAATTATAATCCATTGTATTAGAAGGATATAATAACGTTAAATGGATAGATTCTAGTGAATTTAACACTGTCTGTGGTTGTGTTTATCTTAGGAGGTGTTACTATCTCATAACTCTGTATGAGTGGATCTCTGTCTCTCAAATTTTTTTGAAATGATTATTATATTAATAAAGAGAAAAATAGTAGAAAACAAAAGGGAATCAGCCATGGAAATGATTCAAAAATCATCGAGAGAGGAGGCTGGAGATATGCATTTGGAGAAATGAACGGGTTGATAGACTTTTTTGCCAAGTTTTGTGTCAGTGGCCTTTCATCCGGCGTGTTTCTCCTTTGAGATCAAATGAGTTATTGTTCTAGTTCTTTTTTCTTTCCTTATCTTTCTTGTTTCTTTCTCTTTTTTTCTTTACTTGTTTTGGGTCTAATCCGGTTAGACCTTTTTTCTCTTCTTGAATTTGCTCTCATTTTTTTTAATATTATATCTATTGTTACCGTTAAACAAAAAAGGAATCGGCCATGGAAATGATTCAGAAATCATCGAGAGAGGAGGCTGGAGATATGCATTTGCAGAAATGAATAATGGGTAATGGAAACACATTTGTGTAAATAGAAAATTCTAAGATTCAAGTTCAATAAAGTTATTTTTAGTAATTTATTAATTGACAAATAAAAATATTTACAAAAGTTATTGGTCATTCTCATGGCCCAAAGTGCTAAGAAACTGTAACATGGCTTGGGTAATAATCCGTGCACTATGAGTTTTCACCCTGATGTACCATCTTCAAAAGGAAAAACCATTTTGTCATTAATTTTCTTCTGTCCTCTCTTTCCACTTTAAAAAAAGAGAATTCAAAATGGATTTTTTCTTTTAAAGTGGTGCACCATAATGAAAACTCATGGTGCACGGATCATTAGTCTTGCTCTTAATGAGTCTAGGTCTTATAATACCATCTTAAACAAACGTATCTTTACTAGTTATAAACTGAGTTATTTTTGAAATATAGTTCAAATCTACAGAGTATAAATTTGAGATGAATACAACTCTTGGACAATTATTGTGAAAATATGCAATATTAATATGATAATATTGTGAAATATAATGAAACTCTATTTTTAATAATATTTTAAACATATTAAAAGATATTACTGGAGATGAAAATATCACAATAATGTCACAGTGCGTAGTAAATATTGGACATATTTGTAACAGCAATTTCAGGAAGCGTGATTGCAGAAGTAAACAGATATTACTATAAAATATTTAATATTCTAACTTACAAAATATTTTCCAAAAATTACAATAAAATTCGATCAGGGACAACCATGTTATCTAAAATTTGTGCAGTACTATTAGAAAAAAGAAAGTAAAATGAAGTAAGAAAAAAGAAGAATATATAATAAAAAACAATGATAAATATTTTTACATAACAAATGGACCAAACAAATAAATTTATGGTCTCACACAAGTATTTTTTGTCCCTTCTTAATAAATAATAATAATTATAATTCTGCAACAATAATACAGTTTTAAACTCAAGAGGAGGTTAGTCTGACAGTCAAAAAGTTCCCTTCATGAATAGAAGTCTTGTGTTCGATTCACGCCCAATACTCCTCTGATTCACTCAATGTAGTTGCTTACTCGATATACGTTGAATTGAAAGACTTACACATATTCCAAAATATTCCAAAAAATAATTTGATTAAAATACAAATACGATCAATAGACACTTTGATCATAAAAAAAATATTGTATTTTTAAAAACTATATAATCATTTGATATCTAAGAAAGGCAATGACAAGAGTAGTAGAAAATCCATATCAAAATAATAGATGAATGAATTTTCATATATATCTCAAAGGATTAGTCGGATGGTGACACCTGCACAATTTCCGATTAAAAAAAAAATAATGGAGGAATGGCATGTGGATCTAAGATGGTGGGCCAGGTATTGCCATGGTGATTTTATACCAAATGTCAGGTGGCATTGGCAAGTGGGAAGATCATTCCTCTCGTTTATAAATTATGCAATTTTATCTCCTTTGCTGAGATGAGATAGACGGGCAGTGTCGTAGTCTTGCTTTTTAGTGTACTGCCAATTTATTACTCCTGTCTTTTCCCTTCCATTCCTCATTCAACAGTAAATGCTCTTTGCCCCAATTCCATCTTCCCTTCCATTTTGTTTACTGAATTTGCAGGTCTTTTCTCCTCCAATTTGGCTTCCCTGTCTCCTCCAATTCACGACCCTTTATTCTTCCAACAGCAAAACCACTATTACTCAGTCATCCTTCAATGCCTACTACAGTCTCAGTCTTCCTGAAAGAACCTAACAGATCATGAGAGTTACTGCCCCCTTTCTCTGATCGAAGGTTCTAGGTCGCACAACAGGTAGTCACATGTAGCAATTCCTTTTTTTCTGTAGCAATTCCTTTTTTTTCTGATTTCAAGTACATTTTTTTTTTTTACTTTTTCTTTCCTTTCTCTCTTTCTTGTTGGGTTAGCCAAAGCAAAGCTATAATCCCTGCTCTGATCTAGGGTTTTTGCTAAATGGGTTGTTTTTGTTTGGAGAATACAATGGCTATATGAAAAGATAAGGATAAACCCTAGGTGAAATTACACCAATCAGATCCTCCGTCAAGTGTCTTGCCGAGGCTTTAGTTATTGTTTTGAGAAATATACAGAATCATCATATTCTGACCTAGCCCTAACCCTAATTTCATTTTGCTGAAATCTAGAAAGGGCAGTAGTGCAACTGGGCTTTCTAGTGATCAGCTCTTCAAGAAGAAAATAATTTTAAAACTAGATCACAGATTCTTACCATAGGCCTAACTCTAACCTAATTTTGCCGTAGGTATTATTTTTTTCTCGATATAAAGAAAAGAATCATCAGATTCTTACCATAGGCCTAACTCTAACCTAATTTTGCCGTAACCCAAAAAAGGGTCATATAGAGAGGTAGGTCTTGTTCTGGTGCAACTACTAGTTTTTCACGAATTCTAAGTCAGGAGAAAGATGAACACAAGAATGAATTTTAAGTCAGAACTCTCGACTTTTCGAATTCAGAAAACTATTATATTATTATTCTGAGGTCATAGTCTCTAGTTGATCTTAGAGTTATTTCAATGGAACTCAAACTCTAATTTAATACTAAATCAAACATCTCGTAATAAGAGATTAAGGCAAATTTAAAGTCTTAATTAAGTACAAACTCTAATTTATTCTAACATGGACAAAGAATAGGAGAAAAAGACCTATTCTATCCAAATCCAAAAAAAATAAAATAAAAATGTCAAAATTGCTAATTTCTCATCTGGGTATTTCTGTTCTTGATGCAGTGAGATGGCATCGTCCAGTTCTTCCAACTCTCCTTGTGCTGCATGCAAGTTCTTGAGGAGAAAGTGCATGCCGGGCTGCATATTCGCGCCCTATTTCCCACCTGAGGAACCGCAGAAATTTGCCAATGTTCATAAGATTTTTGGAGCAAGCAATGTCACAAAGCTTCTCAACGAACTTCCTCCTCATCAGAGAGAGGATGCAGTAAACTCCCTCGCTTACGAGGCCGAGGCCCGGATAAAGGATCCTGTCTATGGATGTGTGGGGGCGATCTCAGTGCTCCAAAGACAGGTCCATAGGCTTCAAAAGGAACTCGATGCCGCCAATGCCGATTTATTCCGTTACACATGTCATGATATCCCGATGGCTCTGTCAACACCTCCGGCATCGTCGTTCTCGCCGATGCAAGCTACGAGCCAAATGTCCGTCGAATTTGGAAGGATGATGGACAATAGAGGTGGTTCTTTCTATCACAATTCTGGTTTGCCTGTTCCTTATGCTACTCCCTGGACTGGTAATCCATCGGAAGACACCAGTGAAAGGGGTGAGGAAGATGGAAGTATGTAAAAAATTTATGGCCATGACTTCCATGGGTATATTATCTATGGAATTTCTCATGCTGTGCAAAGCATTATTATTATAAAGTTTTACTCAGTGGTTCTGTGCCTTTGTAAGAATTTGGTGGATTAAACTCTTCTTCTGCATGCAACTCAAGTTTATTCAGGCCTTGTGAAGAATTATTTATATTCTCTTTATTGTTGTCTATGTTCAAAACAAAATTATACTACTTTAGATATGATTCTCGACCAATGTTTAGTCCTCTTTAATATTATCACATTCTGACATCAATTATGCTTTGTTCTTTAGAATGACACCATTTACAGGACCACTGAGTTACTTTCTTATAATCTTGTAGAATTTTTTAACACTTGATTATAACTGTGCTTGCACCCAATTTCTCATATTAGAATTGATTTACTCTGACTATTACCCGCCCTTCATCTATGGTAGCTCTCTTCCTTCAATTTCTTAATAGTGAAATGTTTGGTCTTAATCCACTCATATATTTTTCATTCATGGTGGAATAGAGAGAGAGAGAGAGAGAGAGAGAGAGAGCTATTTGAAGAAATTTGGAAACATATAACAAACTGCAAAGGTCTCAAGGGTCTACTCCAGATCTCCTAGAGTTCAAATTTCTTTTTATTCTCGTCTTTGACATTATACAAATTATAGGGATCTTGTATTTTCTTTTTAAAATTTAATGAAGAATAGACAAGAAGACAAATTCAATATCCCTATCACTTTTGTTATTGACAAGGAGATATAAAAACTACATGAAATATTTTCATCTTTTTCAGTGTAAGAGAAGAAATACATTAACGGAAACCTTATAAATCAATATAAGATCAAGCGATGGTGCATTAAGTGCCCTAGAAGAAATAGACTGCATTCGCCTGCAGTCTATTTGTTTGCCCATTTGTCATAACTATATTAACTGATCATCCCATTAATTTTAGTTTATCTTGGTACTGAAAATTCATGTAGCACTAGGGTTACCTTCTGATTTTATCTTGTATTTTTCATTCTCATTGTAATCAAGTGAATGGGAAGTCATTTATAAAAGTATGTGATGCTTGTTGAAAGGAAACAATTTTCCTACCAGTAAAAAATAACAATATTGAAAAAAAAAAAAAAAATTAATACAGAAATTTACATGATTTTCTTTTGACACATCTACATTTTCAAAGATCGATTCACTTTACTTAAAGGTAAAAATAAAAAAAGAGATACTCTCTCATTACAGATTCTGCTCTCAATTCTCTTTTATTACAATCGGCGACCGAATTAATAATGCATTTCTGATAATCATACTGTAGAAATAATTTAATAATACTTTTTTATTTTTGTTATTAAGGTAAGTATATAATTCTTCCTTTGTCTCTCTTCCTCTCTCTTGAGTTGAATTCAATGGTCTTATTGATGCTCTTATTATTTTACGTTTTCTCTGACTGTGAGTGACATAAATTTTCTACACTTTCTCATCTTACTTTTAACTTTGTGGCTGGTATACCTCATTCTAGAATTTCTCTTCTTTAGTTTTAACTTTGTGGATGGTATTTACCTCAAGCTTGTCTGTCTTTTTCTGCAACAGTGAGATACAGTTGCCTACTCTTATAGGATCCATAAAGGAGATGCTGATCCATGTGAGGGAACGCTCAGAACAGTATTAATTGCATTTGGATGGATATTGGTTTTTTTCCATTATACTAACACTTATTAGAACTGCAGATTGCCCAGTTATGTTCTCTGCACAAACACTATTTGGGAATAGGCTAAAACATAGGTAGCCACTCAATCGTCACGAACTTCGCTACAAGGTTATGAAAGTAAAAGATAATTTACCTCAGTAAATACACGAGAAATACAACTTTTTTAACATAGCTATCCCCACCTCTATGTTAAGAGGTGAGATTAATCTTTATTAATACGTGTAAATTTTTCAATTTATAAATAAGTTGATGGATAATAACTCTATTTGAAATGATTCAAAAGAGTCAAATGTAAATCAAATTTAAAACTTTACTTTACAAAACAAATGTATTAACGGCTAGATCAACTCCGTTAAATTATTAAATACAATTATCTTTTACCTGGTTAAATCACTTTAGCCATGTCATCCATGTGGCTTCACTTACTTTTGTCTCCTCTTTGCACAACAGATGAAAAGTCTAGACTCTAGAGCCTGAAGATGTAACTATAAATTGCTGTAAAATAAAGTCTAGAGCCTGAAGATATCTTTAACTAATATTTCACAGAGAAAAGCTGAAGTATTAGAAACTTGGTTTTCCCATAATGTACCGATGATTACTGAATAAGATAGAAAGAACTGGTTCTCATTGGATGAACCTAAAGCCTTCATCTAGATATTATTTTTTTCATATTAGTTACTCTTATTTTGCAATCAGGGCCCCAGAAATCAATCTTCCATTTTTTTGGGTTTTTTTTTCTTCTAAATGTACAAGTCAAATCACTAGTAAGATTAACTTAAACATCTTCCATTTGCTGGAAAATTGTAGCCGTTGGTTACTGTTTCAAATGACCATTAAAAATTATGATATGGTATGGCCAAAGCTCCTTGCAAATTTTGTTTACAGTTGATTCTAGTTATTCATATAATTCCAAAGCTTACTTTCACTTTATTAGACTTGGTTGACTTCACTCCCGCTTAGAAGTCAATCGTGTCAGGCCCAAATTCACTCTATAGGAGTTGGAAAATTGAATAGTAAGATATCTTTGTTGATTCTCTCTTTAATCCATCCTAAACTGTATTCCATATAGATAGAATCGTTATTATGATTCATCAACTATTACTTATGAATTTGTGTCTAATTATTTTTCACACAAAAGTTGAAACATCTATTATTGATAGAACTAATATTTCATTGAAGGATTAAGTTAGTATTGAACAAAGACGAATTGTAATCTTCATTACAAAAGGATGAGATGAATTTAGAGAAAGTTCTTTACTAGATTCATGTCAATCAAGTTTAAGTTTTGAAATTTTAAACTATTGTCACATGAATAGTGAGATAGAAGATCACTAGAAGAATAAAATATAATATATAGATTGTAACATAGTGATTTTGAAAGAAAATATCTTGACTTTTTTAAGACTAAAAATGACTTAGGTCTATGCTCTCATGAGCTATGATACTTTGTTGTAGTCATGCAACAACAAAGATGGTTTCATTTTGATAATGCAACTAGATTAATATAGGGTGGAGATACAGATGTTAAATTTCAAGTTGATTAAGATTAACGTATGGGAAATTCAGATACAGTCCTACTAAAATTCTCACGGATGAACCCACTATTCCTAAGGCACATTAAGGTTAGTCCATGGAGACTTAATAAAGATATGATAAATTAAGAAGGAGATTATAAGAGATGTACCAATAGACAAAGATATCATGGAATTTATTTTAATGGTTTGAACATGTACGCAAATGAGAGAAAATAAGACGATAGAGAATTAAATTTTTATATTATAAGAAATTAGGAAAATTCAAGATTGTATGCTGTACTAAAAAGGCATACCAGACCATGATTTTATACTCTCACTAGATTTTTTTAGAGAATTGAGTTAGGCACTGATACCTTTTCTTAAATGAGATATCAGGTGATGTAATTTTGAGAACTATCTTAATTTGTTCTTGATGAGTTAAGTGTAAAAAGACAATTGGAGAAAGTTTCTACAATTAGATGTCCCATTTAAGAAAAATATGGGTATACATATTAATTCATTTTTTTATGACAGTCCTTGCATGTATAGGGAAAAGAAGAAAATAACCCTGACACATAATTGAATAGTCACATCATATGAACTAGGAGAATCTGAGATTGTAACATAGTACTTGAAAAGATGATGAGAGGCCATGATTTCAGGCTGGCTCCCTATCTCTCAAGGACCAGTGGTCAACTTGAAGACTGTACTAGGTCTAAGAATTTAGCTAAAAGTTTGATTCAAGGTGACAGTGGTGACTCTAACAAAATCCAATTCAGTCTGATCAATTTAGACTATTCTTTGTACTCCAAGCTCAAAACCATACCATTTAGCCAACAGTCAAGTATACAGACAGTCCTAGAGGCATGGAGTAATTTTGAAGTATTTGTTACGACCCATGGGCTGCACTTGGGTCATTGGGGTGGATTTGCTCCTCACATTAGTGATCGATTTCTGGTGCTACCACTGACTTATCTAGATCGATTGCGTGAATTTGACGGTGCATATTTGAAAGAATTAATCTTATTGAATACAATAATTTAGGGATACCCTTGTTAAAAAAAAGTGTCTGGTACACAAATATAAATCTACACTCCATTCTCCATTACCATCTGAACTTGAACATTAAGCAGCTAAATGATTATCCTCTCATGCAAATTGTCTGGTAAACAAGTATTGATATGAACACTGTTGGCCATTCTATCTGAACTTGAACATTAGACAGTAAAGAAGTGAGAGAGAATCACATGGCTAAAGGTAGAAAAGTGATGTAGGGTTTACACCTTTAGATTTCAGGAATTGGGTTAGGGTATCCCTAAATCACACGTAAGACCTAAGTATTGTACGTAAAAAAGGACACAATGTAAGATGCTTTTTTTTTTTACCTTTTCTTCTCAAACTGGATGGTAGAGTATAAGTTCAGGGTATTAGGGTTCTAAAAGTCTATAAGAAGACCTAAGGTAATTATCAGTAGAGCTCTGGTTAAAGTGCTTTTTCCCTCCACTCATCGCAACTCGTCTCCAATCCATTAGAAATTTACCTTTTTGGTATGAAGCCGACTGAATAAACTCTACAGCCCAAAAGATTGGCAGAAGAGGCATTCACTTTTTAGAAAAGAAAAAAGCACCAGAATAGGTCCGACCAAAAGAGTCGATGTCTGTCTTCTTTATTTTTAACCTTTGTCCAAGTTCAATTTGTTAACCTTCGTGTCATATTCGAACTTCCATCATCTAATTTAGTGTGATTTAAAGATAGTAGATATGAGATTTTTCTCTAAATTTTTGTAGTTTTTACACTTAAATTAAGAGAAAAGGTCTTATAAATCAAACTTCACTTTTAATACAAAAAATATAATTTTATATGATTATTAATAGAAAATTATGTAAAAATGGATCATCATTATCATCATTACGAATAATTTCATCTATTTGGAGATCAGTTTTTTAAATTCTTTTATTCAAATATATTCTATAAAAAATCATTTTTTTATGCCATCCAGTAGTCTCCCGTATTCCTTTTTCTTCCCTTCTATCCATGTTTAAAAGAAAAAAAAAATATGCATCTCCTTCTTGTCCCTGTTATCAGTATGATTTCAATTATTTTCTAACAAGTCTCATAATGTACATGTCTAAACAGTGACTTTGCATTAGTTTCCCATTTTACTGAAACTACTTTTTAGATTTCTCTAATATGATTAGAATTTAGGATTAGATTTGGTGATTGGGTTAATTTTTCACTGTTTCGTCATGTTTATAGCTACAAATATTTGAAGTTCATCTAAGAAATTACTAAAAATAATAAAAGATGATTTTACTAGTAGATGATGTAATAATTTATAAAAAATTATAAAATATTAGTTGTCAATTTTTAAACTTTTCATTCAACAACTACAGAAACTGAGGCAGCCTCCTGGTCGCAGAAAGCTACCGTCGACCACCCGGCAACACCAGTACAGCCTACTCCTCCTCTTATCAGATCTCTCTCAGGAAAAAGCAAATGATATTGTCTCTGTCTTTTGTGACCCTAGCCCACGCCAACTTCCTCTGCAACCCAAACAATTGTTACCACTTACCACCAACCCATGTGCGTTTGCCACATTTTATCAATACTAATCACCAGGCCAAACTCCCCCTACAAATTGACAACACTAGAAATTATCTAGCCAAGATTAGAAGTGGGAATGGATCGATCGAATTGGATTAAGCCGGGTCTTATTTGGTTTGGATTTACTGTATCTACGAGTGGATTTTTTATTTTGTTAGACGAGTTAAATCAGTTCGTATATATTTTAATTTAGATTCATATCAGATTATCTATTTAATTGACTAATGAGACTTCTTTAACAAGACATATACTATGATTACTTTTTAAATAGATATAACTCTTATAAGATTGAATATGACAATAGTAGAATTAGATGGATATAACTCTTTATATAATAGTGCAGGCCATGTCTATATATTTATAACTAGGTTTGGATCCATCATCAAATAAATGAGTTGAATCAAGTCGTATCATTTATTAAAATGAGTCAATTTAGGTCGGGATGAATTAGGTTTTGCCAAGTCTAATTTGGATCAGTTCACATTAATCCCTTTTAAACTTTTAAGGAAAACCTTTAAATTAAATTATATAATTTAATTTAAAAAGTGAAACTTCATATCTTTATATTCATTTAAAAGACTTGATTGAAAGTTTACATTAATTTTTGGGAACTAGTTTGTGAAAGATCAATTATGTTATCTCATATTCGAACAGACAACATTAAAGTAACGTTTAACAACTTAACAAAATCAAATACTTGGGTGTTGAGATGAGAGTTTAAAAGAAATAGTCCTCATTAATTATGTATAACTATCTAATTTAAGATATAAAATAGATAATTGAAGTGGAATTTTCTGCCAACCGTCGATTTCATTTGCTTAAATTAAATGGACCATATATTTAAATGAATTTTATTTCTTTAAAGTGTTGTATCGATAATTTCTATTTTCATTTGATGAGGTAAATGGACCTCGTAGAATAATATATTTAAAAATTAAATCGGAGTTAAAAGAACTCACTCATTTCATAATTTAATTGTGTTGAATTAAAGTTCTGATCTTCAAATCCTTTTCCAATCTACTCCTCCATGTCTTCTTCCATATTTAGAAACCTTATCTAATGTGATGTAGGACACGTACCCATCTAGGGTATTTTAATTTTATGTTTTTTAATTATTTATTTTTTTATCTCTCCCTTTTCTACCTGTTTTAATTAGTTTCCTTTTTTAGTTGTATTATATATATCAGGATATAAATCATATAAATAATTGAAATTTAATAATAATAATAATTCAACGAGTGCCACCTTAAATAAATGCAGGAAAGCCTGCGATGATCAGATGCTGAATGCTTGAGTTATCAACATCTCATCTTCTCATCGTTGGATGGGACTCAGCCACTCGGGTGTTAAAATCAGGGTTTTAAATATCGGCCGATACGTATCGTATCGGCCGATATATATCGGTTTTGGGTATGTGAATATCGGCCGATATGTATCGTATCGGCCGATATTCACAATATCGGCCTTGATATCGGCCGATATTTAAAAAACAAAGAAGAACGAGAAAAATATCGGCAGATATATCGGCCGATAACTATATATCTGTCGATATATCGGCCGATACCGATTTTTAAACCCCTAGTTAAAATACTTGTTCCGCCTGTATCGTCTAGATTGTGATATTTTTTCCTCTAAACGAAAATTAAAAAATATATATATAGAAAATTAAGAAGAAAATAAAAAAAGTATATATATATAAAGTAATTATCATATTTGTGGAGTTTTAGGCCATTTGAAACATCTTAAAAATTTGAAAAATATATTAAAACTTTAAATAATTTAAAAAAAAATTATAAAGAAGAAAACCAACATAAAAAATATATAATATGAAGTTCATGCTCACAAGTATTCTTTAATGAGATATATCTTCTATTACATTTCATAATTGTTTTTAAAAAAAAAATTGAGTTTTGTTTGAATGCCAGAATTTTTAAAAAAGTTACACAAAGACCTTAAAAACTCTACCTTTCAAATTTAAGGCTCTTCATTTAATTGTAGGAATATTTGTATATCATTTCATTCATTTTTTTCTCACAAGAAACTTGTAAATGGGAAGATCTTAGAAATCTTGGCATTTATTAAATTTTGAAAAAAAATCTTGGAGAATCACATAAACACCCTAAAATCTACGTGAATGACATCAACACATCACCATTGAATTTCATAAACATTGGATATTATTTTGTTAACTCATTTCACAAAAAACTCAAATTTTGAAATTATCTTAAAGCCAAACTCAAAGAAATTAATGAAAATAACTCAAAATAAATAAAATTGATGAAAATAACTCTAAAATAGAATAATTCTCTCCTAAATCCTTTGAAATTCGAAGATATTGATGAAAATGACTTGAAAATCGATTGAAACCGATTTTTTTTTTAAAAAAAACTTGTATCGGCCAATATAGACCAAAATATACTGGTAGATAATTTAGTGAGTATTGGCATTTTGCACTGTGGTGAAATGGTACAATGCGTATCGACCATACTTATTTATATGGAGTGAATGCATATAAAATTTTTTGATGAAAGAAATTGTTCAAAGTGAAAGCTACTAATACATGGTTTTTAACTTTAAAGTTCAATAAATGTAATTTTTTTTTATTTCATCAGTACTTAATGAGGTTAAGACAATTATATTCTCTCACGAAGTTGATCATTTAACATGAGGATTTTAGAAAGTGTCTACCATTCAAGCATTGTGACCTCATGAGATGAGCCATGTTGGTGATCTTATTGTCAAATTCTTCAAAATAAGTGCTAAAATAATATGGTAGAGATGAACTACCTCAACATTATAAGTTAGATATAGATTTCACCATTTGAATTATAGATTTTTATTATCTATTTTGACATTTTTTTTCTTTGTTTCAGGCATTAAAGTATTTTTGGAATTATTTTTTAGATATTTTCTTCTAATTTTCACTAAAATACATGTTTTATGGGAAGCTTGAGTATTTGATTATTTTTATTTTTATTTTATAAAAGAAGATATCAAATTTTTAGTTTTATAAATATTCGAATTCAAATCTGAATTTTAAGAATCCAAACCTTATGCAAATCATTCTTCATGAATTGATTCAATGCCCACTTTCGATTCATCTGACTATGAAGTATCAACCCTTGTCGGAATGCGAATCAATTCATAAATAAAAGATAAATTTATGATCTCAAGTAACTCCAGTTATAGAACTGAAGAAGATCATGGCAGAATAAATTCAAGAAACTAAAAAATATGGATATTTTTTAAATAAACAATATTAAACTTGTCTTCTTTTATCAACTCCACGTCAGACACTACTGTTCTTTCCTCATCAAAACCATCATTATTCCTGTACATAAACATGATCACATGAATGAGAGGATAGGATTCACCCTGAGATGAAATGAAAAGACCCAGTAACTATTTGATTTGATGGATGATGGATGGAGTCTCTTTCTGTTCAGTAGTCAGTCTTTCTAAGTAGAAAGTGTAAGAGATGTGGTCTCTTATTACTTTGTCTTTTCTTCTCTTCTGTGTCTTCCGTGACCTTAGGATTTGATGGATTGTCGCTGCTTTCCTTCTTGTTGCTGGTGTTCTATGATTCATTTGCAGCAGTGATGTTATTCTCTTACTTGTTTTCTTTTAGTTTGTCACCAAATTCTTGTATGCGAATGTGGCCTACTTCTTTTGACTTTAGGGTTCCTTTCATCTTCCTCTCACTTTAGACAGAGGGGCCTGGTGTCAAGATTCACTCATTTTAAACCACCCCAAAATGTCCAATCCGTAGATTATTAGGGACAGGGAGTGAATCACTAGTGGGTGTATCTTCGACGTGTAAAGGAAAAAGATAGATTGCACTTTTTATTCTAGTTAAAAATATTAAAACAAAAGTTTTGACAATAATAATGATAATTTCTTTGAAGGATTAAGTAAATTCATTAAAAAAAGGGGAAAAAAAACAATTCCCAGATAATTAAAGGGGCACCCACAACGTTCAACAAGGCAAACCACAGACGAATAGCCCGCAAACCTGATCCGACAACAGAAGAAGAAAGAATAAGAGTGCGAAAGCTGTTAATCCAAACATGAAAACTTCAAAAAAGAATTGTCATATTTTTTGGAGACAGCACAGGTGGTTAATGTTTAGTCTTTTGATCAAGTCACTAAGAGTGGGAGCATGAATAAATTTTTCAATAAGTTGATTTGGGTATCAATATTTTATGATTTTTGTCATTTTTTATTGTTATAAATTGGAAAATTTGAAAGAACAAAATTAATTTAGCGAAATAAAATAAAAGACAAATTAAAGGTACATGTACCCAAATCAATTTTCAAATTTTATTTAAATAAAGATTTATCTTGATCATTTGTTTGTTCATTTTCTTCCAAATAAAGAGCAGTTTACCTAGGAGACTGATATGCATAGTTGATCGTGAAAGAGAAAATTTTGTACGGAAGGGTCAAAGTAAGTCTTGTTTGGTGTATGGTTAAAGAATGCATTATGGGACAAAAAACACTCATACCAATTTGTTAAAAATAGAAAGTTAATGGGCTTGTTTGTCTCGAGCTAAACTATACGTATTTTATTTTTATTTAAAATAATTAGTTTGACAGCCAAGATAGCCGCCTTATGAAGCAACGTCTTGATTTCGATTCATGTTCAATCCCAATGAGTCACTTTTCATATACTAAACCGATGTATGTGAATTGTGAGGTTTACATATGTTCGTGGGATTAGTCTCACCTCCAATGTGGTAGACATACCTATAATGCCCCGTCCCGTTACGGGCGCGTTATCTCTGAAAAACCTTAGAAGTCACAAAAGACAGATATCGGGTACAAAAATAACAAATTTTTTTTTTTTTTTGGAAACGGGGTAGCTACTTCTCGTCCAACAACCCACAATTTCAAAAACTAAAATAAACATAATGAACCACAAATGTAAATTAATCAACAAGTTATACAGTCATCCAAACATACATGTGGTTGAATCTATGTGACTAAGGTTCTCAAACATCAACATAGCATAAGCATAAACTTATATTCTCTACTTCTACCCTCCTTGTATTTGCTCAAGGGGCCCGTCTGGCCCCTCCGCTGTCGGAGTACCTGAAAGGTAAGGGGCGAGCAAAACAGTCCAGCGAGAGAATATCATATTAACAAGATAGTTATCGATTACATATGAAAGGGGCAGTAAATATCACAAGTGAATAAAACATCCAAGCTTACGATACTCAACTACTCTATTAACCGATATTCCATTAACCAAAACTAAGAAATTATCTCCAAGGTCCACATCAGGTCCTCCAACGAACCCCGGTCTCCCAACCAGTATCATCAGGAGACTAAAGAATATACAACTGCCTCACTCACACGAGTCGTGTCGGAAACTGCCCCGACCAAGCCTGAGGGGAAACAAACTCTAGGGTAGGCACCTCGACCGTCGGAACACAACGGGGAGACCCACATCCCCCTATGGGGTCTTGACCGCCGGAGTGTAACGGGGAAGTCCTCCCAACCACCACACTCATCTCATCATCATGAATGTATACACATAAACAAAACCTCTCATGCATGCACATGGTATCAGATCATGTATGACAACACAAGATATTCTAAACATGACATCAATATCAACAACATGCCTCATCATGCGGTCAACGACACATAACAGTGCTTAGACTCGTACTTCTATATCCAACATGCGATTACATATGCATATGATGCGTAAACACGGAAAGCATCACAACATCTTCCAACTATTGCATTCAACATCCTTCTACACTTGTCTCGTTCATCATAATGTCATATATGTGTTATGATTAAAACACAACATATTTTCAACAACCTTCAAATATCAATAACCATTCATTCATTCAAAATTTTATACTAATCGCATATAATTGACTTGGGTGAACCCGAACGGGTCCCTTGCCACATTCAGGTCACTCGATGTCCAAGATTACAGTTAAGAATGCGAATGCATGCTAAAAACAATGATAAGTTCCCTCACCTGTGTTGTCCTTGAAATTCAAAGTGAGAAAACGATTTGGGGGGGGGGGGGGGGGGGGGGGGGGGGTGGGGGGGGGGGGGGCTGTTAAAACAAGAATATGCGGGTAAGAAATTGGGATGAAACGGGTCAAACTGGGCAAGGAATGCAAATGGGCCAGAGAACGGGTCGGGTCCGAATCAGGTCTGACTGGGCCGGGCCGAAACAGGCGAACTGGGCTAGATTACCGGGGTCCAAAATCGGAACCCGGCTAAGTCAACTCGCGTCCGAGTGACCTAACCAAAGGGGAAGGGGAAGAAGAGGGAAAGAGGGAAGAAGAAGAAGAAAGAAAGAAAGGAAATCGGAAAGGGGGAAGGAGAGAAGGGAAAACAATTACCTCGGATCGGTCGATGGCGGGAGAGCTGGGGGATCGGCGGCTGGGGGTCCGAACCTCCGATTTGGCGAAAACAGTAGACGGCGGCAGATGGGGAAGAAGGAGAAGGGAATAACGGAGAGGGAAGAGGAGAAACAAGCCTCTGGGAGAGAGATCCGAAGAGGAGGGGTTAGTGCGGTGCGGTGGCGGAGAGGGTGGAGGGTTTTCCTAGGGTTTTGACGGAGAAGAAGGAGAGCCACCAAAAGAGAGGAAGGGGGAAAATGCACGGGGCACTGTAGCAATGCGGCTACAGTACGGCGATTTTGAGGGTTAGGGTTTGGAAGAAAAAAAAACGTTTTTAATCTTTTTTTTTTTTTTTTAAACTAAAGTTTTGAAAATAATTTTATTTTCAAAGGAAAAATAAAAATACAAAGAATTCAAGAAAAAAAAATCTCGAATAACAAACGTCGATTGGGAAAAAGTGTGATTTTTCAACGAATTTTTCATGACAATATACATAAAAATTATGAAATTACTAAAATGCCCTTTGGATTTTCAATCTCGAAAATCAATAACTGGGCCCACCACGGCGTCCACACTCTCTTCACCGCTATCAAGGTCTCAAAGACAACTCGAAGATTCGAAAACGTCTCAAAAAAATCGATAAACTCGGAACGGGTCATTACAATACCCATGTTAAACAAAAAATAAAAAGTTATAATGATAGTGAAGATAATAATTTTATTAAAAATAAAATAAATTTAAAGGCTTATTGTTCAATCTTCTTCTACACAAACAACCACTCATATAAAAGCTTATGTGCATTGTTAGTTTGGAGACCAATTTTTGTTGGTATGGAAGCTCAAAGTAAATTATATGTGATTCATAGTCCAATTTAGATTAAAGTATCAAATAATAGAGATAATTAAAAAAGAGTTCATTACCAACTAGTTCAAAATAAGGAACTTGCTTGTTTTGTTTGTAAGAATCTTTTAAGCAAAGAGAATATATGATGTAACAATTGCAATGGATTTTGTTGTCCATGACATATTGGTGAGAGTGAGACATATTATCTCTTCTGAATTTGAAAGGACAAGTGACTAGACTCAAATAATTGATACTATTAATTGAGAACTACAAATAATTAATACTATTAATTGAGAACTACAAATCATTAATAGTGCAAATTTTGTGTTAAGCTGAAAGGTTACCTTGTGCTTTGTGAAAAATGAACTTAGTTTACATTTTGAAGCTGAAAGTTATTATAATTAGATGCATGCGAAACATCACCAATGAAATGAAATCTTTCACACACTTCATCCAACTATATTAGTCCATTTATTTTTTGAATTTACGTGTGAAAAACTGTAGGGTACCCAGTGTAAAACTCCCACGGGCGAGTCCATTATCTCTAGGGTACACTAAGGTTAGGTCATGGAGGCTCGAACTCGCAACATCTCACTTCCTAAGGCGGGAGGCATCCAGTTGAGCTACACCCATGTGGGTAGTCCATTTATTTTTGAAGAGTATTTAAAAAGTATTTATCATTAAGAACATTTAATTAACATAAGAGTAGTTTAGGCATTTAATGTTAGAAAGGAAAGTTTAAAATTGAATATAATAAATAAAAATAGTTTTTGTGATTATTGAAATTATAGAGGTAGTTTTAACAATTGAGGAAAAAAAAAGAACAATATTGGCAATCTCAACGTTAATTATCTGTTGTTTGTCTCACAGATCAAAATCATAAATTTAATGGCTTAGAATAAGATGTGAGATCTTAAACCAATATGCAATTGTTCCATTTCATACAAGAAACACCCAAACTTTCATCTGGCACAATTTTGGTGTGTCATAGCCATTGGTAGATTTCAAACTCCAAAACTTTTCATATGGCACAATTTTGGTGTGGCATGGCAAATAGATTAATTTCATTTTTTTTTATCTAAATTTTTTTCCATTAAAGAGGGCAATTGGTCGCAAAAGCCAGAAAAGCCTGAAAATTAGGGCATGAGCCTGAATTTATATCGACTTGGGTCGGGCCTATTTTAGAAGGCCGAGTGAAAATGAGTCTGAGCTCCAACCTCCAACATAGCCATACTCAGGCCCAAAAGCCCAAGCTCGGTCTGATTGCATTATATAGTGCCCATTTGACCGCACCTGTTCCACACTTCATCTCTTTTTTATTTAATTTTACACTTTACAATTAAAAAATGAATGTCCGAATTGAAAAAGAAACTTAATTAAACATAAGCATAACAAATTTCAGACCAAAAAATAATTTTTAAACAACTTAATTTTAATGATTAAATGATCAGGCGTTCTGAAGAAATAAAGACACATGGTGACTTTGACCAGTGAGATTAAGTAGCTAAAAATTGAATTTTAAGTTAAAATTTTAATACACTTATTTTAATTAAAATTCTATCGATCCAAAAGATTATTCTTTTAGTTATAATTTTAAAATTCAAAAAGAAAAAAAATGTGTTCTTTAACCCTAAAGATGCATAGAATTAAAGCCTAACATTACTGTTGCTGCTAGGTTTTTTAACCAAAAGCCCAACGCCTCTCTCTACATTCTTATGTCATTCCTACCTCTTTCTCTTTTTTTAGCTCAAAAACTTTGAGAAATTTCTCCATTTTTTCTATCTGATATCACCTTTATTTTATTTTTTTTAATTTTACAATTGAACATTTAATCTATGGTTTTCTATTTTATTTTTCTAAATATCTGTGATTGTTTCATTTTATTTTCAAAATTTTGAAAACATCAATAAACTCTTTTGCTGGGCTAAAAAAATTTCGGACCCGGCTTGAACATGTATTGCAAGCCCGAGTTGAACTCGAGCTCGTGCTTCCCTAATGTAAATTGGGCTTGGGCTTGTCCATGACATTACATGATGCCACTGATTTTGATGGCTATCACATCAATCAGAAGGTAAAGGGAATCAGTTGATATGGCTCGATCAGCCTCCATACAATGATCTGATCTGGTTGTGGATCAAAATCAACATAATTTTGTATGTCATCTTCGACAACCAAATCTTCTATGTCATTATCTATTGATTAGATTTTTTGTGGTGGATCTTATACTGGAACACTTTCTACACAAATCATCTCAAATTTATCCTCCTTCACCAACATAAAAATTCTATATTTTGGATCAATGGGTTTGAATTATGTATTTATATATTTCGAATCGAGTTGGATTTAGAAATTTAAAATTAACCCGATCTGACCCAACATAATCCGATTCGACCTACGTTCGGCTCTGCAATTCGGGTCGAGTAATTTGAGTAAGCAATTCGGGCCGGATTCAATAAATTTTTTACATGAGTTAGATTGGATTTATTAAAACCCGACTTGACTCAACCCAAGTTTGAGCCCTAATTGAATGGATTGACTAGGAGTGAAACTCGTATCGGGTTTTAACCCTATGTAAAGATTTTTTATTGAATCCAAATCTTTCATTCTAAGTTGTTTCTTTGTGAGAGTATCGGATTTTCTTTAGAGTGAGAGAGTTCGTATTTATAAAAGGTGAGGTGAGGGTGTCTATGAAATAGATGAGAAAGCAAATATTTGAGCTCAAACTTAAACTTAGACTTGAATCGGAATTCTTTAATTGTAATTTAAGCCCAAACTAAAACAGACCAAAACTCAGCCAACCCACCCCAATTATAGAGCTTGAAACATGCGTTACTAATTTTTTTATTAGTACTTTGAATTAATTGCTACTCAGTAAAGTTTCTTGAGATGATAATAAAAAAACAAACAATATCATGAAATTAGTCAATAGTCTACTTGTTTTTTCACTTCGATTTGATTGCTAAGTAATCCATCTGAGGGGACTATTATAAGAATTTTTTATATTGAAAGGTTAAATTTTGAGTTATTTTTTAGTTATTATTAATATTAAAAAAGTACTGAGTACCTCAAGAGATTCACAAAAATTTGAACGGTAGTGGCTCCTTTCACCTAGTTTAAACGTTAATATAGAATTGAATAGTAATTATCTTGATGAGATTAATGAAACTATATTTTTAAGCTCTTTAAATTGATAAATTTAATTTTTTTTATTTTTTATAATTTATTTACAGCTTCTTTAAAGTCAATAGAAATTTTAAAGTATTTTATTTTGATATAAATCATATGAAAGAATGCTTCATCCATTTCCACGCTTTTTAATATTGTTTATTATTTAAACCTGATGGCTTTAGATGTTTGTGAGAACTTCTTATAAGCTCTACATAAACAATAATATTATCAATCTGTAGGTTTATATATCTCAACTTATTACTTAAATCACGTATAATTTAATTAGATTCACAAGAGTCTCAATACTCAATCATGTCAACGCAGTGTGTCATATGTAAAAATCTCAACCATATCTTTCAAACTCACTAAATAAATCTCGACCATATCCTTCAAACTCACTAAATTCAATCATAAAACTCATTTTCTATTTTTTTTTTTATCAGTTATTTTTATATAATAATATAACAAAGTGTAATCAAATTCTTTCAACTCACTAAATTCCATCTTAAAAATATTTTTTTTATTTTTTAGCAGTTTTTTGACGATTTTTTTTAATAATAAGTTAGTATTTCATTCAAAAGAAAAATCCAAAGGACAATAATAAATTAAGCCCATAGCCCAGGCCAGGCCGAAAACAGCAGTCAAGGACGGCCCAGAAAAATTAAGGACCCAATGGAGCCGAAGCAAACTGGTAACAAAAGAGCCCACAATCCAGGCCCAATCAATGAACAAATTAGACAGAGGCCTGTGAAAAGATACCAGACTACCAGTATTCCCAACGGTTTGGGAGTCGGTTAACAGAAGAAGCTGATGATCGAGAACAATTTTTCTTATTCGTCTAACATAAAAGCAAATCAGGACCCGTTCAATAAATTTAATCTGAGTTCAATTAGATTAATTCATTAAATAAATTAATCAAATTAGGTTAGTTGTGTAGTGTCAATTTGTTTATTAAATGAGACTTGATAAATGGATCAAAATTATGTATATATATGATTAAGGGGAATAAGATTCATTTAATTAAGTACCTGAGATGAGAAAGCATTTCTCTATGGGGTTTAATGAGAACTTTAAACTATTTAAAAAAAATATTTAACTCTAAAAATTTGTATTAAGTGTATAAAAATTGTTCAAATTAAATACGAAAACCTCATTTTGTAAAAAATAAAATAAAATATTTCCTAAGAGAATCTCAGCCAACAAACATTACTTTAGGCAAAGGAAAAATGCCAATGGATAAATAGATTCAATTATCTTTATGATCTCTTTAAATTTCAACTTTTATTGTAAATTATTATATAATTTTAAATTTAATATAATGAGACTCCCATTGATTTATTACCTCCAAACAAAATATAAAATGATGAATAAATTGAATTAACCTGATAGTTGAAATTCATAAATTTCTTCATTTTATTTCATTCTTTTCAGTAGATATTTTCTTTACCGGCTGTTTGCTCATATATCTGTAAGACAAAATTGTATATATTATTTATATAAATATTTAATTTTTTATACATCTAAAAATACATACATTTATTTTTAGAGAGTTTCTTGAGTAGATTCAAAAGTAAATACAGTCATATGTAACTTTACATGCGAATGCGATAGATATTTGAAAAATATTCCATTCTCCTCATTTAAAAACTGTTTAATAAAATCTATTAAAAACGTCCAATTTTAACAATTTTTATTTTTTATAATATTAAAATGTATGCATATTTGATTTGGTTCACGTGTAAATCAAATATTTTACATATGGAATTCTACGTTTCTATTGAATTCTATCAATAATTTTAATTTTGATCAATCTAATATTTAAGTTACAAATATAATTATTTAAATTAAATTTAAATTGTCGAATTATAGAAGGTAATTTACGTATGGAGCAAGATAATCATTCATTTTCTTTTTCTTTTTTACCCTCGTCGAAGAGAGGATAATTTCCGTTATTTAGATTAGAGAGGAGAAATAGGTTTCTGTTGTAACGAAGTAACCTTCTTTAACTGCATTTTCTATGATGACCCAAAGAAACCGCCTGAACTCACTGGCCCATCACGTTGGAAATGTCCATACAATCCTAACCCTTAAGTTAAAATATTTTTTCTTTTTCTTTTTATTTTTTTAAATTTAAAGTAAGCCAACCCACAATCTTTGTAAACCATTAATCCATAAAACAGTATCCACATGAATATCAAATGAAGTTGAATTTAAATTTATATAAATAATAATAATAATAATAATTTAAATGATTTAAAATTTTCATCTTGTGGGTCCATCTCCTTCACCAAGCCCTAGAGGTTTTAGGATTTTGGTTGAAGATGACCTGAAGCTATACGCATAACGGATAGCATTAGATAGGATTAGAGATTCAAAATCGTACTGATCTCTATCTCTCTTGTATAGATATTAGCTTAATCCTAAATTAAATTGGTCAAATTTTACCACTCTAGAGGCACAGGTCATCCGCCAAGTACACTGGTGGGAGGCCCTAGGCTCTAGGGAAAGTGTATGGTGGGGCTCTAGGCCATTGATCAAATTGGGGGGCCCTAGGAGGCCGCTGATATGGCCTTAAGCCAGTGCCGGCCCTCGGTACTTGTAAACCTCTTAATCCGCACACGATAGATAAGAACTAAGGGGAGTGACTTTTTTGTCTTGAGGAGAGTTTGATCTCAAGACATGCCATAAAGAAGGTGGAAATTGATCATCAAACTAACCTTTATAGTTCTAAGAAAGTTGTTTCTGAGTTGCAGAAATGGACGTGATATTTGAAATACCGGGAGTGAGGGAGTTTCCGATCGAACTCTGGTTCTTTGACACGGTTCTTGCAATGAAAGAGAGGATTCAGAAGTATGAGGGCATCCCTAATGCTCAGCAGACTTTAATTTTCAATGGTCGGGCAATGGAGGACGACCGGGACACCGAATTCTACGAGGTTCTAAATGGTTCCCGAATCCATCTTCTCGTCCAATCTGAGCCCATCAACAACCAAGAGCCGCCACCAAAGATCCAACTAACTGTGAAAATACCATCGTCCAACAGAAATTTCTCGGTGGATGTGAATTTAACAGATACAGTATTGCAGTTGAAGGAGAGAGTTCATGAGATGGAAGGCATCGCTTCGAGCCAATTCGTTCTTTTCATGGCAGGCAACGAAATGCAAGAGCAGCTATCGTTGGCGGAGTACTCGATTTCGAATCATTCGGAGGTGAACTTGATCCTCAAATCATTGGCCACATCCTCGGCGGGGCCGCAGCCTGTAAAGAAATTGAAGGTTATGGTGCTAGCCAAGTGCGGAACGAAGAAGATTCCGGTGGAGATGAATGCATCAGACAAGGTGGGAGAGCTGAGAAAAGAGCTGCAGAGGTTGCACCAGCACCATCAATTCCATCTCCCTCAAGAAGGGTATTTCTTCATCTATAAACAGAATGTGATGGAAGATGACCGGACCTTCCGCTGGCACGACGTGAGGCACGGTGACACCATAGAGATATTCAATGGGAGTGTGACCGGAGGATCTTAACAGGTGAAAATCGCTGGTTTCTTCGCAGCTTTACTTCTCCAACATAGACATAGCTTATTACTTTTCTACTTTCTAAAAATAAGCGTCTCCAATCTACAATCATCATTGATTCAAGCTTCTCATACAAAAGATGCTCACTAGTTTCTTGATCTGTGAGAATTTTAGAGTCTTAGTTGTTTATGGCTGGATCTTCAAATTTAATAATCGTTCACACTTCAATTAAAAAAAAATATACTAAAAAAGAATTAAATTATAAAAAACTTTGAATTATTTGAGTAAAGATTCTCTCGTAGCATTGCTTGTGTGCTCTCTCTCAATTTTATATTTTGAAAGAAATCTTAAATTTTGTAAAAAATTATGGAAAAAACTCTCTTTTCCCAAATCAGCATACGATATACATGTTTCAATTTATAATTTTCAAATTTGAACTGGGACATTATTTTTATTTCACCTAAATCTAAGAAGTTAGAAGGGACCTTCAAATTAGCAAATTTATCAAACTTTTGTCGTAGATGAAATTTTTAGTCATATAATTAAAGACCATAAGATTAATAATTACAGTTGAAAATCAAATGTTTAGAAATATATGATTTCTTTGAATTTTTGTAATTTTTAGAGGGTTACGTTCAATTTGTATTATACTATTGGATTTACAAATATGTTCAATTTAAAATTTAAAAATTATAGACAGTATTAAATATGGAGAAGGAGAGTTTCTTTGAGAAGTTATAAAAACTTTAAGTTTTTTAAATCTGTAAAGTAAAATTATTTTTTAATATTAAAAATATATTAAAAGTTCTTTCAAAATATGTGTAAGTTTATCCGCGGTAGAATTTAAGCTTATTATAATATAAATAAATTATAAAATTTATAAATGTGAAATTATCACCTACACCTACGCGTGGCAGCCTTTGCCTTCAATCTCGTGGGGGCAGATTTTAGATTGACTGGATCAAACTTCTTTTTCTAATGTTTTTTTAGCTGTCACTAGAGTTGGTAAGTATGAAAAAATAGTTATTTAAAAAATAGAACAAAATTGGAAAATTCAATCTATTTGAATTTGAATAGATTCCTTAAAATAGTTTAATTTATTAAAATTTAGTTATTTTATTTAGCTTTTCTTCTTTTTTACTAAAAAGATGCTTTCTATTATCTTATCAAAGCTTAAAGGCGAGTTTTAATTTTTCTTGTTTGTAGTCCATTTTTAAATATAATAATATATTATCTATTATAATGTTATAATAATATCACAGTTTAAAATGATACAAATGATTTAGCCTAATTGAACTTAACTAAATCAAACATTTCTACAAACAATTTAATTAATGATTATTTATATTTTAAAGCTTAAACAAAAGCGTTTAAAGAGATTAGTGCAGTAGATAAATCCTCTCTTTGAATAACTTACTTTCAAATTATTATAAAAAATTATGCCTTTGTTTTCATATGATTAAAGTTTTCAATCTTAAAACAAAACTTAAGATGATTAAATAACTTTGAAAGTTGAAATACGAAACCTCAAAATGATTTTACATATTGGAGGCTTTACGGATATTCATTCTAGGGTGCTCTGATAAGCCAACCCATTTCAGAGATAGGATGAAAAAAATATAAATTATAATAGAGAGTATCAAAATATCTAAATTAGGATTTATTGAATCGTTTTTTAAGATAAGAAATAACTATTAAATTAATTTTACGTATATTAAATAATTCAACGGTGTGAATGGGATCAAAATTAATAATACAAAGAACCCTCGTATCTAAGCTCAAAAAAGCCATCAATTTCTAATCTGTTTTCCTGCAATTGGATAAAAAAAAAAGCATTAACTCTTTTTTTTAATTTAAATGTGAAAAATTTCGAGAAACTCAGTATAAAACCCACATGAATAATACCTACTGCACTTGCACTTAAGGTACACCAAGTCAAGTCATATGAGCTCAAAGTTGGCACCTCCTCCTCACCTCCCATCTTCTGAAGTGGGAGGTTAACCAGTTGAACAGTGACTACTTTCATACCAACTAATGCTCCAGGCACTGTTAGCAGATCCAATGGAGTTTGAATAAGTAAAAAACTAGAATTGTGTTTTGATTTATTTCAATCACATAAAAGATGTTTGAGAATAACCGTGACCAATTTTTTTTTTCTAAATTTATCTATTCAGATTAACCATTTTCTGGAGTGTTTTTTTTTTAATGATTAAAGTGTTTGAGCCTTTTAGAATATCGAATTAATTTTTGAGGCATGTGGAAGTCTTATTACTCACAAACATTGAGTAATTTTAAAAGAAGCGGCCCTTTAAAATAAAATGAGAATAAATTTTTAACAACTTTTTTTCATAGTATATGCCAAACATTCGACCTAATCAATATTTAAAGCATGCTCCAAATATCTTAGTTAATAACATAAATCCATGCGCAGATGGTTCTTATGATCCATAAAGAGAAAAACATGACAAGCTCTAATGGCTTTGTGATTGGGCAGATTGGCATTGCTTTGAGTTGCCGGTGGCGGCAGGCTAAGCTCGGCTGAATACTGCTAAAAAATCGGACTTGGTTTGAACCAGGGGTCAAAAAAAGGGGCGGCCAATATATCGGCTGAGAAATTTCTCTCCTCCGATATCGGCCATTTCTCTCTCCTCCGATATCGGAACCGCAAAAAAACCGTGAAAAACCGTATAAAACCGTGACGAACAGCAAAAAACCGTTAAAAACCGTGAAAGCCGTATCGGAAGAACCATGCAGAACCGTGAAAAACCGCAAAAAACCATGAAAGCCGTATCGGAAGAACCGTGCAGAACCATGAAAAACAGTAAAAAACCGTGAAAAAACCGTGGAAAACCCATGAAAAACCGTATCGGTTTTTATAAAAATAAAAAATAAAAAAAATAACTTTTAAATACCGATATTTGTACATATCGGCCGATATAGTGACCGATATTGAGGACCGAATATCGGTCATATCGGCCGATATTGAGGACCGAATATCGGTCATATCGGCCGATATTCGTTTTGTACGGCCGATACATATCGTATCTAGAGTGAGGGAGTTTCCCATCAATATCAGGTACTTTGACACAGTTCTTTCAATGAAAAAGAGTATACCTACCTGAACATCCCTATTGATCAGCAGACTTTATATTTCAATAACATTATAATGGAGGACGTTAAGGGCACCGAATTCTAAAAGGTTATAGATGGTTCCCGAATCCAGCTTGTCGTCCCACCTGAGCTGCCGCCATTGATCCATGTGACTGTAAACATACCATTGACCAACGGACAATTCTCATTGGATTTGTATCCAACAGAAACAGTATTGCTGTTGAAGGAGAAAATTCATGAGATAGAAGGCATCAATCCCAGCTGGTTCGTGCATTTCATGGCCGATACCGAAATGCAAGACCACCTATCATTGGCGCACTACTTAAATTAAATCGTTTGGAGGTGAACTTGATCCTCAAATCATTCCAAACTTGATCCTCAAATCATTCGCCACATCGGCGGCGACGGCAGCGGAAGACCAATTATTGTTGGCGGACTACTCCATTTTGGGTCCTTCGTTGGCCACATCGTCAAGGTTGCCGCCGCCACCCTTAAAGAGATTGGGGTTTATAGTGGAATCCAATCCTAACCATTAAATTAAAATATTTTTTCTTTCTTTTTTAATCTTCTTCATTATTAACGAGAATAATATTGGAATGAAAGGTTTTTTTTATTTTTATTATTATTATTTGCAGAAAGTGGACACTTTCATGATTAAAAAGGTTGGATATTCTAATTCACTAATTTCAAAGGTGGGAGTAATTCTATGATTAAAAGGAATTGTTAGATGATTGGCAAAATGGAACACGTCAGATTATTTTTGTCTTTAATTTTTAAGATTGAAATAAATTTATCAAAATAAATACATTCACTTATGATGTTTTATTTAATAGTAAACATGTCCTAAGTTGAATTTAGATAATAATAATTTAAATTATTTAAAATTTTCTATCCATCTATACTTCACCGAGCGTGTGGGACTTGTTTGGGTGGTTAAAGCTGGGCCAACCTCTTCAAATTCCCATTAGACTCAATGATTTACAGTCCCTTGAATTTCCATTTTGACTCACCCAACTCAAGGTATTTTTATTCCAACCCAACTCATCACATTTAATGCATTTCATTTAATGCACATGAGTTAACTCACCTTTTGATTTAATTCCAACTCACCTCAGGAGGTTCCACCATCCCAGGAATATCATCCCTCAAATCCTCTGCAATAGGTGCTAAGTCCATCTCAACTTCTTCAGGAGGTCCCTCCTGAAGGTCCACTTGAGCTTCTACGTCGGTGTTGTTAGAAGCAGATACCAAGTCTATGGGATGGCTAGGAGTTCCGCTGTGCCATTCCGAGTACTCCACATTACTCGACATATCTGTATCATATCAATAGAACACAAGCATATTTAACAACAATTCTAATAAACCAACCTTGGTTTTCAGGGGAATTTGATCAGGCATAAAGTCATGTACTTTGTTTGGGAAGATTACCAATTCAACATTCTCTGTTTTCTTTTGTTTCTGGGGAAATCTCTAATTTCCTATTGTCTGTTTCTCAGTGTGGGGATTTCAGGGGAGTACATCCTACCTTGCTACGTTTGATTTGTCCAATTATGATGATTGTACTTTACTTTGCTATCTTTCATTGTCGTTCTCAGATTGATTGTTCAGTCCGAGTCACTCAAAGTAAATTAATCCGGCCCCCAGGCAGCGGACTCCGAAGAGTCGGTCAGTTGGGATTCTTATCCGTCAGTGAGACATGAAACCGTCTTAATCTTACTTCGATGATTCAACTTCCCGTTTCGCTCTGATACCAACTGTAACGCCCCGCCCTCTTCGAGAATTTCAGAGTCTAATTTTTTTTTTTTTTAATAAACATCGGAAGAGAGCGGGCGGCGTCACGACGCGAGTTAAGTTCAGACTACCCAAGTCTGAACCTTAACTGGCCACCCATGTGTACATGGAATAGACCATGATAGTGAATCACACATGGAACTATCATCAACATGCGGAATAATCTAGATAATTGAGGAATAGAAAGACGAGATAGCAAGTAACAGTCTTAAATATTAAATAACATAGATCAACCATCCACATGTTATTATCCTAATCAAACCAGAGCAAATAACTAATTATTACATGTCCAACAATAGTATTCAAATGACAGTAATATAACATAATCCAAAATCCATCATTAAAGCACTTAGGCTCAGCTCCCCTCCCGGTCAATGACCTTTCCTTTCCCCTTGCTTGTACCTGCAATCTCCTCTGACGATAGAATTAGGGCGTTAGATCAACGCGCCCAGTAGGTTCCCGAATCAGGGCTACCACATGTTAGCATATAAAACATGCATATACATATCGTAATACATGATCATCAAAATAGGTAAAAACAATGCTATGAAATATGCACATGCAATGAGCATCCCCCATCATGTACTTTCATAGCCATCACTTGACGTGCCTTGCACCGACAAGGTAAATTACAACACACCTTCATCTCTTCTATAAGCGATGTACATGTAATGAGCAACCCCCATCATGTACCATCGTAGCCATCACTTGACGTGCCTTGCACCGACAAGGTAAATTACAACAACATTCATCTTCTATACATATGTACATGCAATGGGCAACCCCCATCATGTACAATCGTAGCCATCACTGTAGAACTTCATTCATTATCCCATGACTATGCATGAGATGCCAATGCCTGTATGTCATTTGTTAATGCATAATATATCATTTGAAACACATATATTAAATAAGAGTATCATAAGAAAAACTGGGTAAACCGTGGTTACAAGTAGGTAGGAAACCTACTGAAGAATCACTTCAGCGTTCGTTCTTTCTTAGGCTTTAACCGGTCACGACTCGTTCGTCGTTCAACTTTCGGTACCTTATTATGCAACAATAAGTAAATCATAATCTTATTTACATGTCCATTCACATATGAGACCTAAAACATCTTATAAGTACTTTTGATCAATCTCTTCATTTGGCTTGTATTCACAGATTTGCCATTGCCACCAATACCTTGATTAAATTCTACATCCTTAACCGTAACCTTAACATGGTTCAGTCATGTTTTGGACGGCCAAAACAGCAAACATGATTCCATTTTTAATCACACATACATCCATAAAATGGCCCATGAAAACAGTCCATGGGGTTCGGCCATACTCATGGCCAAACCCTTATGGTTCTTTGCTCAATGATGTCCTTTGTTTAAATATTAATTGGCTCTACCCCTTAGCCATATTAAGCCATGATTTAGCCATCCATGGCCAACCCAAAATCAGTAACCTTATTACACAAAGACCTCCCAAAAACAGTCCACAAAGGTCTATGGTTTCCATGTTTTCCAACATGAAAACCAACCCTCTTTGACATGGGGTTCGGCCCCCTGTTGGCCGAACCCAATGGTCATTCTTACTCTATTTAAACCTCCAATAATCATGTATAAACAGTATATTAATATCAGGTTTTAACTCTCAAAGAAACCATCCAAAACAGTCCATAAAAAGTCTATGGTTTACATGTTTTTCCAACGTTAAACCAACATTCTTTTACATGGGGTTCGGCTCTCCATGGTGGCCGAACCCAATGGCTATGTTTACTGTTTTTAAACCTCAGATAAACATGTATAAACAGTATATTAACATCAGGTTTTATCTTTAAAAGAAAGCATCCAAAAACCAACATCATATCATGGGATTCGGCCATCCAAGATGGCCAATCCCCATGGTCCATCTTTTTCTAATTTTAACCCACTGAATTAGACCACCTAACTTCAGCCTTTTCTGATATCCAAATCCATGTTTTAACCCTTTTTAAAACATGTATTTTAAACCTAATAAAGCATGTAAAACAGTCCAACCTTGCATGGTTTTAAATTTCAAAAACCAAAACCATTAGCCAACTTTTTCCATGGGGTTCGGCCACCCAAAGTGGCCGAGCCCAATGGTCCACTTCCACTCCTCTTTGACACTATCTTCCATGGTTTAGACCCATGTCAAATTTCAGTCCCTATGTCATTCAGATCCATGGTTTTTAACCATTCTAAAATATTTATTTAAATCTTAATTCAAAACCCAAAACAGTCCACAAAATCCAGGGTTTTCATGTTTCAAAACATGAAACCAAGCCATCTCTTTATGAGTGATCTTTGAGGCACGTGTAAACCTCTCAATCGTTTATTACTAACGTGCAGGTAGGGATGAAGGTGACAATTGAGATATAGGGAGTGAAGGAGTTTCAGATCCCATTCTTTTTCTTTGACACAGCTCTTATAATGAAAATGAGGATCCATAAGTACCAGGACATCCCTGCTGCTGATCAAACTTTAATTTTCAATGGGTGTATAATGGAGAATGATCTGCACACCGAATTCCACGAGGTTAAAAGGGGTACCCGAGTCCAGCGTTTTGTCAAACATGAGTTGCTGACGCGAATGATCCATGTCACTGTAAATATACCATCCTCCAATAGACAACTAGTATTGGATGTGTTTGCTGTACAAAAAGTATGGCAGTTGAAGACGAGAATTCGTGAGAGGGAAAGCTTCCCTTTGACCGAATTACAGCTTTTCAGTATTGCGGGCAACAAATTGTAAAATGACCGATCGTTGGTCAGCTATTCCATTTCGAATCGTTTGGAGGTGAACTTGATCCTTAAACCATTGCCTCCTGTTACAGACTTAGAGATTTCATTTACAAATTGTTTATGAGGCACTTGAACAACACCTGGATTATTGAACAAGTCAGCCTTCCTCACTTGAACAATCAAGACCAACTTCACTCAAACTCTCATTTAGACAAGCACAAGAACACACTTGGAAGAATGAGAACTTGTATTGCACTAGAGAGATTACAACTTTGAGTAGTGGGTTGCAAATGAGGACCTCAAGATGATGCGACATGGCAATCATCCAATGGCTATGGAGAATTCTAGAAACTCTTAACACATTATACAAATTCCAATACTCCAAGAATCTTCTATAAGCTTCTAGAACATTCCAGAGTGTTATATAAGACTCCACACACTTCTACAAAATTTTAGAATCTTCTAAAAAACTCCAGAATTCTCTAGTCTTCTTGAACCATCTAGAATCTTCCGGAACCCACCAGACTCTTCTAGAATTTTCCGGGTCATTCCGGAAAGCTCTACAATGTACATGTAATCTCTTATATACATGGATTATAAGATTAATAGGTTGGGTAAATCTTTTGGTGTGACATCCTCCCCCACCTATCCCTTCGATGTCCTCGTCGAATCACTTCTCTTCTCCGTTGAAGCGTCGGATCTGAATGTATCAGACAAGGTGGGGGAGCTCAGAAAGTAGTTGAAGAGGCTGCACGTGCTTGATCAATTCCCTCTCCCCGAAGGACCGTATTTCTTCATCCACAGATATAGTGTGATGGAAGATGATTGGAGCTTCCAGTGGCACGAGGTGAACGACGGCGACACCATACAGGTATTCCCTGGGTTTGTTTCGAAGGGTGTTACCCACTGAAAATGGCTGGTTTCTTTGCCACTTCTCCAACCAACATAGGTTAATTTGGTCAGTCAAGCTTGATTTTCTTGATCAAGATATGTTTGATACAAAATTGATTTTCTTGAAATGTTCGATAGAAAATTGATTTTCTTAAAAGCCTTGAATCGATTGGATAATACATAAGCCTGTGATCTTGGTTTTTGATGATTGAATACAAGTACAACATGACCATTCTCTTACTTCAAATTTTTTTTTTTTTTTGCTATAAGAGTAGTTTAGGCATTTAATATTAGAAAGGAATGTTTACAATTGAATATAAGAAATAAAGATAGTTTTTACGATTATTGAAATTATAGAGATAGTTTTAACAATTGAGAAAAAATAAATCAATATTGGCAATCTCAAGTTTAATTATTTGTTGTTTGTCTCAAAAATCAAAAATCATAAATCTAACATCTGGGAATAAGATGTGAGAACTTAAACCAATAAGCAGCAATTGTTCCATTTCATAAATGAAACACCCAAACTTACATATGGCACAATTTTGGTGTGGCATAGCTATTGGTAGAATTTCAAACTCCCAAACTTTCATATGGCACAATTTTGGTATTTCATGTCAAATAGATAAATTAAATTTACTTTTTTCATAAAATATTGCCATTAAAGAGGGCAATTGGTCGCAAAAGCCAGAAAAGAGCATGAATTTATAGCGTAATTAAAGATTGACTTGGGATCGGCCTATTTTAAAGCCGGAGTGAAAATCAGGCCCAAAAGCCTGAGCCCGGTCTGATTGTATTATATTCTAGTTACTACAGCGGTGGCACCTAATAACCCGCATAGGTGTGCCCATATGACCCACACGTGTTCCCCACTTCATCTCTTTTTTATTTAGTTTTACATTTTACAATTAAAAAATGACTGTTCGAATTGAAAAAGAAACTTAATTAAAACATAAGCATAAGAAATTTCAGACCAAAAATAATTTTTAAACAACTTAATTTTAATGATCATATGATCAGGCGTCCTTAAGAAATAAAGACACATGGTGACTTTGACCACAAAAATTAAATGGCTAAAAATTAAATTTTAATTTTAAATTTTAATACACATATTTTAATTAAATTTCTATCAATCCAAAAGATTATTCATTTAACTATAATTTTAAAAATTCAAAAAGAAAAATGTGTTTTTTAACCCTAAAGATGCATAGAATTAAACCCTAACATTACCGTTAATCCTAGCCCAACGCCTCTCTCTCTTGAGAAATTTCTCCATTTTTTCTATTTGATATCATCTTTATTTTTAATTTTATAATTTGAACATTTAATCTATGATATTCTATTTTATTTTTCTAAATATCTTTGATTGTTTCATTTTATTTTCAAAATTTTGAAAACATCAATAAACTCTTTTGTTGGGTTCAGACTACCCGGTATGGTCAGCTGGGCTAACAAAAATCGGACTCGGCTTGAACATGTATTTCAAGCCCGAGTGGAACTCGAGCTCGTGAGATAGATTAAATTAGCTCATCTCATAAATGGATCGAGATTGGTTGGTGTTGAGTTCACGTTACGTATTTATTAATAAATGGGTAGAGTGAGTGAACTTAGATGAAGTTAAGTTTTTTAATGATTTGATTTAAATATCGATTATGAATTTATTTAAGAGAATCTTTTAAATTAATCTATTTAATAAAAAAGTTATTACTAGATATATTAAATAAATAGATTCTATTATCAATAAATGTGTAGTTGAGATATTAAATTTTCTCTAAGGGAAGTGGGTATCACCCATCGAGATTTGCGTTGTGTTTCCTACCTAATTTTTTTTTTAAAAAAAAACTGTAGAATCTCATAGCTAAAATTTAGAATTAATAATATTTTTTAGCCATTACAGCAGTGTTGTAATTAAATGGCTAATGATCTCTATAATTTCAACTTTTATTGCAAATTATTCTATAATTTTAAATTTAATATAATGAGACTCCCATTGATTTATTACCTCCAAGCAAAATATTAAATGATGAATAAATTGAATTAACCCGATATTTGGTGGGACCAAGTTGAAATTCATAAATTTCTTCATTTTATTTCATTCTTTTCAGTAGAGATTTTCTTTACCAGATTCCTGAAAGTGAACTTTAGGGTAGTTGCTCGTATATATCTGTAACATAAAATTGTATTATATTATTTCTATAAATATGTAACTTTTTATACATCTAAAAGTACATACATTTATTTTAAGAGAGTTTCTTATGTAGATTCAAAAGTACATACATTCATATGTAACGTTTCTATTGAATTCTATCAATAATTTTAATTTCGATCAATCTAATATTTAATTTACAAATATAATTATTTAAATTTAATTTAATTTGTCGAATTATAGAAGGTAATTTATATATGGAGCAAGATAATCATTCATTTTCTTCTTGTTTTTCCCTCGTCAAAGAGAGGATAATTCTCACTCTTCAGATTAGAGAGAGAAATACTATGGGGCTGCAACTCGGGTCGGGCGGATCAGGTTTCTTAAAATCCAACCCGACCCGACTTTATATATATGGAACCCGACCTGGATTCTCAATCTGAACTCTAGAACCCGACCCAACCTTAACTATAACCCGAATCAACTCAAATTCTGACCCGACCCGCATTCTGAACCTATTTTAGCCTAATTTTAGCCGGGTCGGGTTAACTCCCGAATTTCATGCGGATTTTATCTTCTCGATTCGACCCGACCCGCTGGCCCGAAATTCTTGACCTGACCTGCATGATTTCTCGGGTCGGGCCAAAACGCGGCCCGAGTCCTAAGAAATAGGCTTCTGTTCTAACGAAGTAACCTTCCTTGACTGCATTTTCTATGCTGACCCAAAGAAACCGCCTGAACTCACTGGATGCCCCTTTTTATACATGGCCCGACCCGTTGGAAATTTCCATTTGATCATACAATCCTAACCATTAAATTAAAATATTTTTCTTTCTTTTTTAATCTTCTTCATTATTAACGAGAATAGTATTGGAATGAAAGGTTTTTTTTATTTTTATTATTATTATTTGCAGAAAGTGGACACTTTCATGATTAAAAAGGTTGGATATTCTAATTCACTAATTTCAAAGGTGGGAGTAATTCTATGATTAAAAGGAATTGTTAGATGATTGGCAAAATGGAACAGGTCAGATTATTTTTGTCTTTAATTTTTAAGATTGAAATAAATTTATCAAAATAAATACATTCACTTATGATGTTTTATTTAATAGTAAACATGTCCTAAGTTGAATTTAGATAATAATAATTTAAATTATTTAAAATTCTATCCATCTATACTTCACCGAGCCTAGACGTTTTAGGACTTGCTAGGATAGAGATTCAAAATCGTACTAATCATCCCTCACCCTACCTATTCTAACGCCACTGAACTCTCCTCCTCATTCTTCTTCTTCCGATCTCCTTTATTTAGTCTTCTCAAGAAAGTTTTTTTTCTAAATTAATTTTTTATGTCACTGAGTGATCTTTGAGACATGTGTAAACCTCTAAATCATTTATTACTAACGTGCAGGTAGGGATGAAGGTGACAATTGAGATACTGGGAGTGAACGAGTTTCAGATCCCATTCTTTTTCTTTGACACAGCTCTTATAATGAAAAGGAGGATCCATGAGTACCAGGACATCCCTGCGGCTGATCAAACTTTAATTTTCAATGGGTGTATGATGGAGAATGATCTGCACACCGAATTCCATGAGGTTAAAAAGGGTACCCGAGTCCAGCTTTTCGTCAAACATGAGTTGCTGACGCGAATGATCCATGTCACTGTAAATATACCATCCTCCAACAGACAACTAGTATTGCATGTGTGTTCTCAATATACAGTCGGGCAGTTGAAGGCGAGACTTCGTGAGAGGGAAAGCTTCCCTTTGGCTGAATTCCTGATTTTCAATATTGAGGGCAAAGAATTGCGAGGTGACCAATCGTTGATCAATTATTCCATTTCGAGATGTTTGAAGGTGAACTTGATCCTTAAATCGTTGCCCCTGGTGGAGGACTACTAGAAGTGATGGATCGGAATCGCAGGACAGGTATTCATTTGATGAACAAAGAATTATGGTATGTCTCAGGGCTTTAAAAATAGGTATCAGCCGATATTTTTCTCTCTTCTCCATTTTTTTGAAAATATCGGCCGATATTTTGATATCGGCCGATACGATATATATCGGCCGATATTTACAACTTTAAAACCGATATATATCGGCAGATACAATATGTATCGGCCGACATTTGTACCCCTGGTATATCTAGTGTTGATTTGTAAGAATTTTGGAGTCTCAGATGTTCATGGGTTGGACTGTCTTCTACAAATCAAGTACTAAAAAGAAATTAAATTTTGAGAAAAACTCTTAGTTATTTGAGTAAAGATTCTCTTTAGCCTTGCTTGTATGCTCTGTCTATCCTCAATGTAAAAAATGAGAGGGGTTTGCTTGTGTGCTACTTCAGTGCTCTCTGTCTACCTTCTATGTGTAATAAGTGTGCGGGTTTTATGTTGGACTTTCCCATGATTTCTCACACGTAAATTCAAAAAAAAAAGTGTGAGTTTTAAGATTTTGACATCCATGTTAAATAGTGTGATCATTGATATAAGTTGACCTAGTATTGTCTACTGGTATTTCAAGGTGATTCTATGTCTCTATAACAACTAGATCTTAATTTGGACGCCATCATTTTATATAATATCTTGCGTTGGAAATTCTCTAATATATAAGCGGTAGCCTTCTTCCTTCTAGTATGAGGCCTTTTGGGAGTAAGAGTGTGTTGGCTCGCCAATTGAAAGTAGTGCGGGCTGTGTGTGAGGCCCAAAGCGGACAATATTCATGCTAGCGGGATGGGTCGTCACATTTTACACATTTGATATTCATTTAAAACAAGGAAGTAATATTATAAATTGTAAATATTTTTCTTATTTAATAAGATAGTGATGACTAGGAACTCGTCTTAGGAAGTGGAAGTCTTGAGTTAGATTCCTACTTCACTCAAAAGAAGGGTCCCTTCCTATAGAATTAGGTGTATATAAGTAGGGAGGTTTGAACATACCCCAAAAATTAGTCAAATGCTCTAAGAAATCAAAATACTTTTGGTCATAAAAAAATAACATACAGATGTCTACTACATAAGAGATGATCCACTGTAAATATGACTAGTTCACATTTTTAAGACACATTTTAGCTTCAATAAGGAATACACTAAAAAAATAGCTTAATAAATTACTCTAGGTGAGGTTTTAAAAACTATTAAGTTTTACAAGGATCCTTTTAAGAAATTCTAATTTTTCAAATTCTATGAAATCCTCGTTACAATTTTATATTCTGAAAAAAAAAATCAAACTATATAAAAAAAATTATAGAAAAAGCTCTCTTTTCCCAAATCAGCATATCATATACATATTTCATCTACATCTAAAAAGTTAGAAGGACCTTCAAATTAGCAAATTTATCAAACTTTTGTCGTAGATTAAATTTCATTGATCAATACCAATCGATGTACCACCCGACGTACTAGTCAATGTACCAGTTGACTGGTATGTGAAAATTGTCAACGGTTCTAGGCAGTTTCTGCCCACTTTTATCAAATTTTCTCTTTGTTTTTTGCAGTCTCCAACCTGTTGATGCACGCCAAGACTCGTGATTGTACAATCCTTTGAGAAAATAGAAGAAAAGACCAAAAAGAGGAAGAGTTTTCTTCCCAAATACTGTATCTCTCTTTGATTCTCATTTTATTCCGTTGTGTTTCTATCCATTGTCACCCAAACATCCGGATTATCAGATCAGATTAACTCCTGAAAATCATTGTAAATCTTTGAGAGTTATTTATGTACTTTAAATTGTTAATTTCTTTGTGATAGAAATTTGTAAAAGGATTGGAGCACCATTGTGAGTTTTGCCAAAAGGTCCTACTTGTTCTTGTGAAAATTGGGTAAAAAGTTTCTTCTCCATCCTTGAAGGAGAATTATAATAAATTTGAATCCTCAAGTGATGTACTTGGGGCGAGGACATAGGCAGTGTAAACTCTAGGTGAGGTTTTAAAAACTATTAAGATTTAAGATGATACTTTTAAGAAGATCTAATTTTTCTTATTCTATGAAATCCTCGTTTCTATTTCATATTCAGAAAAAAGCCTCAAACTACTTAAAAAGTTTTATGGAAGAAGCCCTCTTTTCCGAAATCAGAATCTGATATATGTATTCAAATTTTGAAATTGAAGTTGGAAATTTTTTTTTAACTCATCTAAATATAAAAAGTTAGAAAGGACTATCAAATTTATCAAAGTTTTGTCATAGTTGAAGCTTTTAGTCATATAATCTAAAACCATGAAATTAATGTTGAAATATATTTAGAGTTTTAATATTAATAGAATTATAATGTCATTAGGATTTTTAATTTGGATTTACTTCTAATTAAAAGGTGTATTTGATTTATAATTAGTTAAGTGTTTAAGTCTGAGTGTGATAGTCCTAGAGTCGATTAGATGTTATATATACATGTAATAGTTTAGATATTTAATATAATACACAATTATTATTATTCTACAATTAATAATTGAAGTTGAAAAGATAGATGTCTAAAAATATAAAATATTTATGATTTTTTGTACTTTTTAGAGATTGACTTTCATTTTATTTACAAATATGTCCAACTTCGAGTTTAAAAATGATAAACAGTATTGAATATGGAGAACGAGAGTTTCTTTAAGAAGTTATAAAAATTTGGAGTCGAAATCTTGTAAAGTTTAAAAAAAAAAAAATAGATTAAAAATATATTAATAGTTCTTTTAAATATCTCTGAGTTTATCCACTTAGAATCTAAACGTAAATGCCATTAAATAAAATAGAAATTTTATCAAAGTGAAATATGTGTCTAGGTTGGAGAAAAAAAAAAATTCTTAATACACAGTACACTAAAAGTTATACTGTCTGAATTAATTATATTATATTTTTAAAGGCTGCAAATATTAAAATATAAAATAAACTGAACAAAATTTAGAGAGGTTTAAAAATTTTAGATTCATTAATTAAATTAAGATAAGTTATTGCCAGTAATGTATTTTAAAAAAAAAAAACTTTCCATTTAATCTATAATATCTCATTTGATAGACTCCAGTTTTGCATGGACTGGTATGCCTCGTGTGGCGGCCTGTCAGCCTTTGCCCTCAATTTCCTGGAAGCAGACTTAGATTGACTCGATCATACGTTTTGAGGGGTCCAATCAACTCTCTTTCTTAATATGTTTTTTATCTGCCACAGGAGTTGATAAGTATGTAAAAATAGCTGTTTTTAATTTTTTTTTTCCGTATAGAAAAAATTACCAAGTTTAGACCATACGAGTTCAAACCTATAACCTTCCGCTTCCTGAGACGGGAGTCAAATCAAATAAAATTGAACAAGTGAATCTATTTGAATTTAATTGATTATAGCTCAATTGATAATCTCCTAATTAGAAAATGAGATGTCCTCGTAGCTTTATCAGGTGTGTCCTAAGGGCAGTTGATATCATCCGTAGGAGTTTTACACAGGAATTTTGTGGTTGTAAATTAAAAAAAAAAAAATTATTTTAAAAATGAAACAAAATTGGACAAATCAATCTATTTGAATTTTAATCGATTCTTAAAGGTGTCCGGTCCTTAAAATAGTTTAATTTATTTTATTTTACTTTTCTTCTCTTTCTCTAAACAGTTATTCTTTCATTATTTTCAATGATATTATCATGACTTAAAGGGGAGAATTTTACTTTTTTTTGCTTTTTAATAATTTATTTTTAAATATATAATATATTACATTACTATATTGTTACAATAACATCACAGTTTAAAATAATACAAATGATTTAATCATAAATGTTGAACTTAACTAAATCAAACCTTTCTATTAATCAATTTAATTAACGAATTCATGTTTAAAACTTTGTTACATAAATCCTCTTAAAATTTAAGCCCTTCAATGACTGAGCCGCTTGTAACAGTTCCAAGTTTGAACCCTTAATTACTTATTCCATGGTAGGCTGTTTTCAAAACTTTCGTTGAGGAAATTTCATAGAAGCAGGGTATCATCTTTGGAGGTTTTACACAAAATTTTTTACAATTTTTTACATGTAAATTTCAAAAAAAAAAGCTTGGAGGAAATTAATTCGTGCATCGATAATTTTTCCAAAGAGAGTATTAGATAATATAATTATAGAAAATCTGTAATTTAACAATAATAAAACCAACATTAAAATGGAAAAGTCTCTCGTACAGCTCTCCATGTAAAGAGAAATATCGGTGCAGAAATTAATTTTCGAAAATGCTTTAAAATGTATATGTAAGTGATTTTTATATTAAAATAAAACTTAAGATGATTAAATAAGATTGAAAGTTGAAAGATAAAGCCTCAAAATGATATTAGAGTGGAGGTTTGACCTGAAAACCTAATCAAATTCAAAATCATGCTCCAAATATCTAAGTTAATAACATAAAGAGAAGAAGATGAGAAGCTCATGTGGTTTTATACAAAATCTATCCATTCTATTTGTATTTAGAGTGAACCCTACAACATAAACAAAAACAAAACCTTCCCCAATCCTCTCACTCATAGAAGCAAACACTGCTACTTCATGAAGTCCGTCTCAGTCCAGGCAAAACGAGAGTGATAATTTCTCATTTCCCAAGAGGACGCTCGTTCTTCTCAAGAGCTAAAATACTTCCAATTGACAATCCTTTCTTTGATCTCACCAGGTAGTTAGCAGCATCGGAATCGGAATCGGAATCGGAATCGGAATCGGAAGCAGACTGTTCCACAGTATCCAGACTCAAGCTGAGAAACTTATCATCATCATCATTGTCACCACCACCACCACCAATACCAGCCACACTGTCCTAGTCTACAATTTACAGAAATTGAGCTAATTCACCTCAGGGATGCTCTGGAGAACCGGTTTCCAGGGCCGGTGTCTGAGTTGACAGTCGCTGCTGGCGTTCATTAGTTGAGACAAGAGCTGCTCAACCGACATCCCTTGGATATCAACTGTCCCCAGCAGTTCCTCCAACTGCTTCTTTGTGATCTTGATCTTCAGCTCGGTGGAAGGAGCAACCTTCTTCTCTCCCAAGAGAACCTTCTCTTCCACTTCCTTTTCCGCATATTCCTCTCTGAATGGCCGCTTGGATTCGCCCGATGAATCCCAATCGTCGCCGTCGGCACATTTCTTGGAGGAACGGCAGTGAGGTCTGAGACAATTGCCCATTGTTCTCCTTCCCCTTAACTTATATTCTGATATATTTGTGTGGTGTAGGAGAACAAGGATTTGCAGAAAAGCGCATTAGAGGGTATTTATAGACATGGATAGAGATGAAGGAGTCTATAAAGGTAGAGGGAGAAAGAAGAGTTCAAAGCAATTAACATTGGCACGTGTGCTTAGGGTGAGGGTGAATGAGAGGAGAGGCGGGCAGGGAAGTCCAACATGGCATGTGCTGCTTGACCATGACTGCCCCACTTACCTTTAATTTATGTTCAGGTGACGTGTAAATTTGTAATTGGGACTGCGTAGCGCCGTACCTCGGCCGGTGGCTGCTGGTTAAGCTCGGCTCAATACTGCTAAAATAGTTGAGCAAAATATATAGATTTATTTAAGACACACTTATTTAGGTATCTCATGTAACTAATTTTTTAAAAATATACAATTTTTTTAATTCACACACTGAATAAATTTAGGGAGAAGTCGTTCTATATATTAAAGTATAGTTTTATTTAAATGTATATATTTTTAATTGGGTAGTGACTTTTACATTTCTATTTTCTCTCATGATATACCCTTTTAAACAAAATTTAAATTTGTCCATAGTTCTCTCGTCTCTCTCTTTTCATCTTTTCCAAAATTAGGGACAAAATGAATTTTCCTTTAAAGGGTGTACCATAAAAAAAAATGAAGGTGCAAAAATCAATATCCTTATAATTCCACTCATATTATTAGTGCAAAATTTCATCTAAACATATTGATTGAGTAGATAAATGTATAACTTGATTTTTTAATATGGTGGTCTCACACTAGAAAAAAATGTATTTCATTGAATCAGCTTTAATTCTTCCTCTTTTTTAACGTAAGTATCTCTACTGTATATTGGAGGTGAGACAAATCCCGTTAGCATATGAACATTCGTAAACTTCTCAATCCACACACACAGGTTAAGTCGATGGAGAGTAACCCCAAGGAAAGTGGCCCAAAGAGATTGAACGTGAATCAAACTTGAGACATCGTTTCATTAGACGGGTGTCTTGACCGTCATGGAAATCAGCTTTAACTTTGGCTACCCTTAAAATTAAATTTAACGGTTCATTATTTATATATTTAGGTTTGCTCTAATTAAAAAAAAAAAAAAATCGGATAGAGTTGATGGAGATTAGTTTTGAATTTAAAATAGCAGATGATTTTATGGAGGACTTTGAATGGTTCGTCATGCAGATGTTACAGATAACCATGTCACTTGGATAAAATTCCAAACATTTTCTAGATTTAGACTATTTAGTTGTCAATTTATTTATTGGTTTTTAGTCTATCCTCCGAAGTTCTCATCTTCTGCATTCCCATTTGCATCATTTTACATAATTAAGTCTAATAAAATAGGTATAAGATATATATACTTTATCATATTTTGTTGAAAAATAAAGAGTCCAAGATTTATGGAGCTTCGAACTCCATTTCATGTATCATGTGAAGGAAGAAGACTCACTATTCAAAATCATGGGGCTACAGCAGACTTGATGTTCTGGTAGCTGTGCCAATTTGAATTTAAATAGACTTTTCAATTTGAATCTTGTAATGTTGTGAAAGGTTAGAAGATAGATTTTGAAACGAACATGTGATAAGATCATCCATAAAATGAAAGAAAATACAAAATCTTGCACTGACTCTAAACTTTTCCATTTGGGTTTTTCAATTGGATACGAAATTATTATTTTTTTGGGAAAATAATTTAATTTCTTTTACAAAAATAAGAGTAACACTAAATAATTTATAGTATCACAAAAAAAAAAAAGTTGCCGCTTATACCAGTTGAAAGATGAACGGATTATTTCAACCTTATGAAGTCCGATTTTCCCTTTTTATGAGTATAAAAGGGGATAGATACAATCACATCGTTCTAACTTTGTTTGAATAAAAGATTAAATTATGTGAAATGATCACTCTGATGTGCCGTATATTACCCTCGAGGACCTAGATATATAGAGCTAGGGCTGAAATTGGATCGAGTCAGGTCGGTATTTATGGAACCCGACCCGATTTGACCCAACTCGAGTTATTGACCTGAAATTCTCGATCCGGCTTGATCTAAATTCTAATCCAATTCAACTTAAATTCTGACCAAACCAGCATTCTGAATTCATTTTAACCGAGTTGGGTCGGTGGCTAATTAACTTCAAAATTCCTCAATTCGACCCGATCCGAATTCCATGCGAATTTTTGCCTTCTCAACCTGACCTGACCCGACCCGACCCGCCCCGCTTTTCCAACCGACATGATTTTTCAGTTCGGGTCATGCGGGTCGGGTTTTGAGTTTGCCCTTAAATAGTGTGTGATGGGTATATTAGAAAGTTCATTTTTTTTAATATGTGCTAACAAAAGTCACCTTGATTTAATAAATAAAGATATGTTTTTAAAGACCGTAAAATTTAAAGATTAAAAAATAATTTAAATTAATTTAATTTAAAAAACATGATTTCATTAGTTTATTTAAAAAATAACATTTCTTATATAACTATAACTATTTTATTTGACGACCTCTATATTTAAGTGTTCAACACAATATAATATACACCAGTATATAATTGATAATCTCTTTTCAATTATTATACAAACTCTAAATGGGGAGGGTAAAGTGATTCATACAGTGGTTGGAATGGATCTTTGAAAGATTGTCACCTCTGTCTTCAGCCTATATTTTAAATTCCTTCCATCCTTTTTGAATAATTTTCAATTTTTCTTGTCCTTTCATTTCCGGAGACATACTTTATATATGATTCCTGTAATTTTGGTTCATCAAATTGCTTTTAACTGCAAATTTCAATTGTTTTGTTTCTTTCATTTATTTAAAAGCTGAAAAGTTTCACTTAATATTTTATCTGACACTAAAATAATAAAAAATTCAGTTTTATCTTTCATTTCATTTATCTCAACTGATAAATTTTGTTTTTTTCTCATATCAAAATTAATCTAGAATTGGATGTGTATAAAATTTAGAAATTACACAATTTTTTTTAATTTAGAAATTAACCTACATGGATATAGTTTAACTAGTAATCTCCCACTCAGAAAGTGGAATGTGCTAGGTTTGGGTCCCCACAGTCTCACTTGGTGCGTCTTAAGGACCGTGGATATCACCCATAGAGGTTTTATGTTGGATTTCCCATGATTTCTCACACGTAACTTTAAAAAAAAAAAATTAGAAGAAAATCTTTTAGACAAAATGGAAGAAACATTAAATCGAATGGGCTGCCGTCGGTGAGAAATTCAAGAATTATCAACTTCACAAAAATGAGAAAATTAAAATTTTCTCCTTTCGTTATTCATTTACTTATTAAATGATGAGCCCAGCCAGCCAAGCCGGCCTATTCTGGAATGGGCGGAAGACCACACGTGCCATTGACACGAACGAGCTATCTCAAAGCAAGCAGAGAGAGGTGTGAAACCGGTTATGGAAGAATCTTCACGGAAAAGTAGTTTCGTGTGAACGCGGCTGCATCGAAGGAATATCTTCACCATGGCGAGTCCACCCTTTTACGTGGTGCCGCAGACGACGGACTCGCATTTATAACTTTTCTAAAAGCATGTCAAGTTGTCGTAATCCATTCCAATATATTAAGTGAGATGGTTGATCGGTTGGTAAATTGGTCCAACTTGGGTTCTGTACGTCCACTTTTATGTCTCAACGGTGTCTTTGAAGTGGGCCCGCGACATGCATGTATGACACGTGGCTTGTAGTTTTTGGCTACACAAAAGTACGGTCGGCCGTCGCTTTTCACTCACTGGACTCAGACAGAAAATTCTAAAGCTGAGTCAACTTTTATTTGGAAAAGGTTCTTGGCCACACTACCGCCTGTAAGAAATGGCCGCTCAAATGTTTGTAAACAGGAAATAAATTTTTAAATCAATTATGGTTAAGATATGTTCGAGTTACGAAATCGAGTTACGAAATCGAGAGTCCAGTAATTTTATAAAAATAATAGTTAAAAAAAATTAGAAAAAAAATTGTAGTAATTTTCTGTCAAAATTATGATGTAGTTAAAATGCGAAATGTATATCGACCTTGTCCCGCTGAGCATAATATTTTTTGATTTGGGCATCACACGTCTTCGCGAATTTGCTTTTAGGATGTACGGGGCAGAGTCGTTATAAATGATATAAGAGTTAGATGACGACTTTAGTCCCAAGTAGAAAGATTGTGATAATCCACATCCAATGGTGGAGGGGAGAAACTCCCAAGTGTTATCTAAAACAGAGAGGAAAAATCACTAATGGAAGAAGGAGGAAAACTCCACTGGGCATGAATGAAGAGAGATAAAATCGTCAGTGAGGCATTGATAAATGTTATCTACATCGCCTGGGAGGCTGCCGTGATCTTAGGATATAAGTAGCACTCTTCCTTCTTTCAACATGAGGTCTCATAGGTGTGTGTTGTCGAGTCGGAGCACGAGGGCCACATAATATGAACAAAAGCTTGAGGGATAGCCGTGGTTGGAGCCATGTGGTGCTTCTAAAGAGGATAATATCATCAGGGCCGGCCCTGAGATCTCCTAAAATCTCAAGGGCCTTAGGCAAAGTGAGATTTCAAAGGTCCTTTGTGATGGTATATTAAGGAGTTTAAGTGTGTGGGAGCTCTTTCTGTCTGGAGGCCTTAGGCGGCGGCCTATGCCGCCTATGTCAAGGGCCGGCCCTAAATATCATGTATGTGGGTGAGTCCAGTAGTAGCTGTGTATTTTGATATCAAGATGAGGTCCTTTGGAATTGTATATGGGCGTACATCCCAATACAAAACTTGTGTGTAATGTTTGAAATAGTCAATATCATATTACGTAGGGCACATTCATTACAATTTAAACCCATATATAGTCAATAATAAGTCCATTGTACGACTTTATCCTTTAATTTTCGTATATTGTAGTTGAACTATTGCACAAATATTTATATTTTTAATACTCTCTCAATGATGACAATGAGTCTTTAGATACATTCTAAGACGGTCTTAGATTCATCTAAAGACCATGCACCTTCTTTTTACATGAAAAATAATAATAATAATATATATTAGTATTTAAGCAATTGGACATTACTATATTTATAATAAAAGCCTCTATAAGCTCTCCACAACTTAACACACAACATGACGATATTAAGTTGATGGGGAATGTCCTTCAAAGATATCATTACAACATATAATTAAGTGAAATGTGTAAATTTAATTTCATGTTTATTGAATCATCTCATTTCATCAAATGAACAATATAAAATTAATAATTCACAGCACATGATCAATATGACATGGCTAACATGATCAAATAAGATTATTTTTACTTTCATCTTATTAATTGTTAGGTTTGTGGAGTCTGATTGTCAGATATTTACTTGTGATTATATCTCCACTGGCTCGTTCGAGGGTCGAACTCCTCGCTGAACTCGCAGGGGGGTCGAAGGGGACAGTATATAATGGTCTCTTTTGGTGACAAAGGAGAGCAAAATTTGTAATCTTCTTTATTTTTTTGTCTTTGAACATAGTAGATCTGGTTTGAACCCATGGACTTACCGAAATGAAACCATGTAAAATCTCTGTATCTTATATGTGTTGTTTGATCTACAATTTATTTTTTCCTTTCATTGTTTTGTGGGCTTCTTCTATTTACAATATTCATATGATTCTCCTTTAATCACTTTTTAAAATCCTGTTGACAACTCTGAACATGATTATTAGTCTATCATATTATATTTCCCTAATCTATCGTTTAAGCTTTAAGCAACCCACCAAAACATTTCTCCTTAAAATATAAGTGCGATTTGATGTTGGCAATTAAGTAAAACACAAGTAAGACTAAGAGCCGCCTTTTTGAAAGTTGAAGCAGAAAAGAATGGGCAGTCTCTTACTTGAAAGGAAAGAACACTAGGAATTGCAGAAAATAATAACAGAGACTTGACTGAATACTTCACCCATGACATCAACTAAGGCAGGCAAGTTTTGTTTGGTAATGAAATTTTAGAAGAAAATGTCTTAATAACTACAAAGTTGCAGTTGACAAATGTGCGGCAATCTCTTATAGTTTAGCATTTATTTTTTGCTTACCATTCAAATACAAACAATACGTGACAAATATGACCAGAGAATGTAGGTATTATGTATTATGAAATTGCTTGGTAAGCTCAATAAAAATGGCTAAGTCAGCATCACTGTTTGACTCGATAGAGACCCTTAACTTTATATTATTGGGATTAAAATGACTCGTTAAAGATTTAAAACGGATGGTGACTCGATCGAAATTTAACTGACTCAGTCAAAACTCAATATGATTTGTTCAAACCACACAGGATTGATTGGACATAAATTGTTTATAGAATAATATGGTGTGTCTTTCTTATAAATTAAAGAGAGACCCTGATTTCTAAAGTATAAATATCGGCCGATGTATATCGGTTTTTTAAGACCGAGTAATATCGGCCGATACGATAAGTATCGGCCGTACATACCGAATATCGGCCACAATATCGGCCGATATTCATAAATATCGGTATTTAATTATTATTATTTTAATTTTTTTTTTAAAAACAACGATACGGTTTTTACACGGTTTTCAACAGTTCAGGGTTCACGGGTGCTCACGGTTTTTTGCGGTTTTTTCACGGTTTCGATATCGGAGGAGAGACAAAATGCCGATATCGGGATGAGAGATAAAAATATCGGCCAATATTATGGCCGATATTTGCATATCGGCCGATATATCGGTTAAACCGATATTTTGACCCCTGGCTGATTTTATTTATAGAGAAAGAAGATTATAAATAAAAATAAAAAAAGTAAATAAAAGGAGAAAGTTCAAAATAGGTAATACAATACTGGCAACTGAAATTTTAATTTCTTTTCAATTTCTTTTTATCACATTCTAGCAGAGTAGGAGAGAAAAAATTCAAAAACTTAATTAGCCTTATGTGTGCAGTGTGTACATTTGATCTTTTTGAACATTTTTTTTATAAATTTTATCAAAAACTTAATTATTGGGACTAGGATTATACTCGATAAACTACAAGTACGCTAAATTTTTAGTATAAAAAAAATGACCCATGATGATTTTAACATTAGAATATCAATTTTTGGACCTAAATTTGATTCGCTCGTGGGCCCAACCGATATCGGCCGATATTTCCAATTTTAATTCTTTTTTCAAAAACGAGCCTTCTTTCAGTTTTTTATTTTTTAAATTTAAAAAATAAAAAATAATCAATATTTTGATGAAAAAAAAAAAGAATCATATCACCAACATATCAGCCGATATCTCGGGCCAAACGAGATTATTACCCTGCATCAGACTCAGATGGATTGAGTGTAGCCAACACCAGAGAGCAACCTTTTCCACAAGCAGCTAAAGCTTGATTTGCTTTTCTCTTTTGACTTTCATCTTTAGCATTTGTTGTTTTGAGTAAAAATACTATTTGAAAGCAAGCAATACTGATCAAAATTTTATAGTAAATTTGTCAAATTAAATTTGGAAATTATTTTTTAGCTATTTTTAGAAGAACTTTTTTTTTTCCTATCCAACATGAAAGAAAATAACAACATTTTGATAAAAATAATTTTATAATATTTTACATGTAGAATATAGTAAAGAGATAATGAAAATTTGAAATCATTAAAAATAAAAAATAAGCAAAATATTTTAATGACAAGTTCATATAGTATTCTTTCTTTTTCTATTTTGAGTGATAAAAATTAAGTGGAAAAAAAGTTCATGTGAATTATTAAATTCTCTAAATTTCCTAGATTTGTATTTTCTAAATACTTATAATTCATTTGTAATGGAATGCTGTTATTTTATTTTTAACTAGGTTTCCCAAATTTTCTCAGTATTACCACTCAAGTACAAAAAAAAAATTAGGAGAAAATTTCAGAGATCAAGATTTTGTTGAGATTGATGTTTCATTAAAAAAAAAGTTTGAAAGCCTCTAAAAAAATTTGCACCTGAATGTTGAATTTTTGCTTAAATTTTAGTTTTCCTCCATGGTTAAAGGGTGGCCATTCTAACACCATTAAAGTCTTTTAGGAAACATGGATTTTTTTAAACTTCTCACTTTATCACATCCTACCGTACCGAAAGCATTTAAAAAAAAAAAGACATGTAAAAAATCGACTCACTTACCAGTTTACTTACGGGATCACTTACTGGATTACTTTCATTTTATCTAACTGAGACTGATTTTTTCATTAAGAACAACAAATTGGCTCACTAATCGAATCGCTGACCGGTTCACTAATCGGTTCACTGATATTCTTTTTTTTTAAATGCTTTCGTACTGTAGGAGTGAAAGATAAAGTGAGAAATCCATGAAAACCCGTGTCTCCCAAAAAATTTTACCCACATTAAAATAAACACCCTCGTTGAAAAGCAAGTGTTAAGGAAAGTAGTGTCCAATGCTATTTAAAGTTGGAAATGGGCATATAAGAGCGAGATCTCATTTAGACAAATGCAAGCCAAGCTACTATAATAGAGCTTGAATTGGCCCAAGTGAAATGAATAAATCAAGAAAGATCTTAGGGAAAGAACCTTGAGGAATTGTCTTGGTGATCAAAACCATATTTATTTTCAGAAAATCTTGGAATTAAGTCTCTCTTAATAAAAAAAAAAAAAATCTTTTCCTGTTGTTCTGCACCGGACGTATACAGAGGACGTCGAGAAAATTACTTTGTAGGCACCAAATCAAAGTAATGGCCAATGGATTACTTCGTCAAGGAATCAGCAAGCCAAATTCCAAACATCGTGCAAGGCTCATTGAAAGTTCAATACCTGTAACTTTGTCTCTTTGTTTAGTAAGTAATCGGATAGTGAAAGGTCATGCGGACTCAACTTTTAATATTCTTTCATGTTGCTTTTACAATTCAAAAAGAAAAAGGGGTCTCCATTTCTTGGAAATTGTTTATTGAGAAAAAGAAAGGACCTCTACAGTTTCCTTTTTTGTTTCATGTGACCAGTCTCCTTGAATTAGTCTTTGTTTATTAGGCTCCATCAACATCCAAGAAAGAAGCTTTGACATTTGAGAGAAAACCCTTTACTTCTTCACCTCTATTTATTGAAAAGATGGTGAATTTGTGCAGAAAGAAGAGGTCAGAGTTTGATAGTAATGGCATAGGTGAGTACTCTTTCAATAAAGAAAGATTTTTATTATTAAAATGCTTGGCAAATGGCCTTGTGAAGCAGATCGTACTTATTTTGTCATTCTTCGTTGAAAAGATACAAAAATTCTTGGGTGTCACAACTGCAGCTTACAAATCAATGTCTCAAACTTCCAACTCGAACCAGAATGAAGAAGTATGACACTTACTTTATTTATTTTTTAAAATGAATTAGGTAAGCATCATTCAAAGGCAGAAACTAGGGGAAACACCCCACAATCCAGGCCAGACAAACTACAAAAAGGAACAAAAAATGTCATCTCTTCTTGTATCACTAGAAGGTTTGTCATTTACCCATGCGTTGAGAAGGTTAGAAAGGTGGCAAGAAGATATTTTTTTTATGTTTGGGCTAAAAATTGCAATAGAAATTGACATTTTATAGTATAGTTTTCAAATCAAGATCAAGAGTAAGGGAAACGTATTGGTAAATCAAGAGGGTCAAATCGACTTTTTTTAAGTACTTGTTTTACTTTTCACTAGAATACAATTAGTAATCAGATTGGATCAACCATTTCGTAATTTTTATTAAATAATAAAATATCAGAATGCAACAAAATTGAAAAAATACTAAAACATTAAAGTGAAGTCAGTCTTCATATTGAAGTGTCAAGCCTCAAGAACGACAACAAACAATCTTTAGTTATACATCATCCATAAGTTCATAATTATCAAAAAATTATTGACACCGACTCATGCAAGTCTTGAGTTCAATTAAATAATGAATGATTTTATTTAGATATATAATCTTTTCAATTAAGTGTTCAAGTGATTGCTTAAGTCATTTGACTTTGCTCTACCAAGCCGTCAGATAAAAATCAGTTCCACCTTGTTTGGATGGCAAAGCATGCAGACCATTATCAATCTCTCTACCATGATTCATGCAATACTAAATTAAGTACTGATTAACTACATTTTTTGCTGATTCATTGATCTAAATACATAAAAGGAATTCTTAACGATAATTTTAAATGATCAATCCACTTTTAATGAATATAATATATCAGTCATAAAAAAATTCAGCTGAAAATGAAAAACATATACAAAATAAATTTGATTTAATTTTTTTTCCTTTCTCGTTTAGATCCCCTTTTTGGATTCTCATCTGTCTATGAACAGGACAAATAAAATACCTAAGTGATCTAATCCTGAAACCATACATTCCAACTGTCCATTTCAAGCAAAGTCGTGGCAACCTGATTCTCTCAGGCATCTGACCATGAAAGCACAAGATCAAATCAACAGCAACAGCTCTTTTGAAGAAGAGGTGGAGCAAACATTAGGTAGGCCAAGGCAAGAAACAGACCATTCGACAGTAGTAACAATGTTTCTCTTAATAAAGATCAAAGCATCTAACAAGTAGTAGTAGCCCATCTAAGCACAACATCAGTAGGGAGTAAACACGATTCACAGACTTCCTGTGCTTATTTAAAACATAGATAGATATCTGACACGTTTACAGAATCACATAACACTTGGATCAGAAACCATGAATCTTGATGTGTTCCTTCTTCACAATGCCAGCCTGAAAATGAGAGAGAGAGAGAGAGAGAGAGAGAGAGATCACAAACAATTACTTCAGCTCCGATGATAATGACAACAATGATCAATAATGATCGTCATTTCTGTATTTGTGACTGTTACCTGAACAAGGAAAGTTGAAACATTTTTACGCTGATCACCTTGCAGCTGAATAACCTGCATCAGATGCAAACATCAATCAAACATCAGATGATGCTTACAACTACTATTCAATAATAAAAGGGAAACAATGGGCTAATCCCTATCTAATGTTCTTCCTCATCACCAAAATTGGATGGCCAATTCTGCCGAGTCCGAGTCCAATCACAATCCACAATTTCGACCTTTATCCATTCTAGTGGGCAGGGCTGTTTACCCATTTGCAGGTTAACATGGCTCAGCCTAATTCAATTAGACTTCATGCTCAAACGTGAACAAGCAAGCACAGTTAAAACACAAGAATAAACAAACCAAGTTCAATCTGGGCGCTCAGCTTGGCAATGAGCTCCGCTTGCTCCTGGCATATCTACTGTATATTGCATCATACCATGTTCCATCTATATCAAAAAATACACATCTATTTGTGGCCGGTATCCTGGCATAAATTGATTGAACCGAGTCCATGCTCAAACCAAAACTCAATGCAACCAACCCTTGTGTCACAGGACAAAAGCCCCACCTCGGAAGTCCCCCAGGGAATTCCTGAGTTTATAAGTGTGGGGTAGGCACCACCACCCACAATGGCTAGTCAATTTTGGGATGGGAACTGCCCTCATGACAAGTGATATCAAAGCAAACCTGTGCCACTTCTGTGGGGGATTGGGACTCCCTATAGGCATTGACCCTAAAAAAGTGTGTGTCCCCCTAGCATTGAAGGCTAACGTAGACTGCTTGAGGGCAATGTAGGCCTGGCCTTAAAAGAAAACCAAGGCAAGAAAAAACCAGGGGTATTGTACTAACTGAGGGCGCCTTTAAAAGGGCAAAAAGGCAAGAATATACCGGGGTACTGTAGCCACATGGGCCCTACATAAGGGGTGTGGGACCCCTGACAAGGTCGTGAGGGATTAGGCTGGAGAGCCTGCCACGGGACAAAAGTCCCACATCGGAAGTCCCCCAAGGAATTCCTTGGTATATAAGTGAGGGTAAGCACCACCCACAATGACTAGTCATTTTGGGATGGAAACGGCCCCCATGACACTTGGCTCAATTACACCCTACTGGTGGGACACCAGCCATGCGGACTGCAAATGCCAGTACCCAAAATGAAAGAATTAGTGTCTCATTCTTGCCACCCAATTGTCTGTTTCATAATTAAGCCAAGTTCAAACTAGGCCATGGTCAACTTGTTCCAAGGATCACCAGAGTTCAGCTTGCCACGTTTTTGCACATGTTTATTAGAATGTGTTGTATTTATCTTATTGCAGAACTTTACTAGTGCACAAGATTGGCACAAGCTCAAAAATGGCTCAGGAGGGGAATGGTGTTGTGACACACTCGACGTCTCGTTTGGTAAACGGGATGTTTATCCAGGCACTGTATTGTTACCTAACCGTTCAGCCAGAGATGTCGGATGCTAGCTGTTAACTGCTTGTTATATCGATTTGCCAGTGTGGTTAGATACCAATATGATGGCAGCGTCAGCTTGACTGGATGGGAGTTTACGGTCAAGGGAGTAGGGCTCACCCTTTTTTGTATCAGGCCTTGGTACACATGGCAATTGGGCTTGGAAGAAAGCTTAGTCCATCAAAACAATCTCAAACATTCTGCTAATGAATTCTGAACTCTCCACTTGCAGCATTTCTTAGTGGAACAAAAAATACAATTTCAGAAACCCAATGATGAACATATAACAGTAGAATGCATATAATTAGACCCTATATCCTGAGCTTTTCTTATATGCTTTAGAGTCATATTCCTTTTCTTCTGACAACCCAAGTCAAAGGGTAGAGTTTTAGAGTAATATTCCTTTTCTTCTGACAACCCAAGTCAAAGGGAAGAGCCTACCATTTAGAGGTGATTGTATGGGGGATGTGAATAAAAATACTTGGATTTCTCAGATAACTATCTATTAGTATGAGAGGATGTGTTAACTCCAATGGTAAAGACATGTGACTATAAAGAGTGTAGAGGGTCGAGATTGGTCAAAAGATGGAGCCAACCCTCTCAATTAACAAAAGGGAGGCCCATTCTTTTCTTTTCTTCCCTTTTTCATTTGAAAGATCTGTTCATTTGTAGCAAGTCGAATGCACCATGACAGAATTAGGACATTCCAAAGAACCAACCAATGGACCTTTTTTAGCAGGTTATAGGTTCTGCAATTGTCCATTTCAAGCGGACAATAAGAACGATGAATTTTGAGGCAGTGAGTTGAAATAACTGAACACTGAAATGATACAATTATGCAATTATGCAAAATGCCCAAAAATCTCAATCACTGGGATTGGGCCATATCAAACAAAACATAAGTCGATTTCTTTCAGGCAGCACAATGTATTCTAATATGTGATACCAGAAACAGCAAGAAAATGTCATGGATATAAGAAAAGAACAAAGATTTACACACAACCCACACAACATTATACCAGAAAATTTACTTTGAAATCTCCAGATATCATAGATATTCATAAGAGCAATGTAAATTCTCATGCAAACATGTCCATAGTCAGAGTGCATATCATCTTCTATCAGAGAATTTTAGACAATCAAATCCTTAAATAAAGAGTGTATGTGTACCTGGCCCAGCTCTGGGTCCTGGACAACTGTACCATTGCAGCAGAATTCCTTCTTGAGATCCTTCAAGATTTTGTTGTAGCTGAACTCTTTCTTCAATCCTTGAACTGTAGTCAGACTCTTTCTACCATTCCTTTGTTGTATGCGGATATGCACATACTCCTTTGACCCAGCACCAGAGTCATCAGCATTTGCATCAGCGAATGGATCTGTGTCCCCATGAACAAAAAGTGAGCATATGACGTTAAAAACCGACTACAAATATATAACACTAGAGCAATTGGTTAAATAACATCAGCCAATGGTTAGCAAACATCAGCCAATATAGAATGCTTAGCAAGTGGCAGCAAGAGCATGAGAAATGATCTGGTGTGAATCAATGCCTTCAGTAGAAGATTCCTGCAACTTAAAAGTTTACCAAATGAGAATCTGTTTAAGAAATTGACCAATAGGCAATTGCTTCTCAACCACTTTTTACAAAAAGGATGGCTCTTTAGTATTGTTTGCTCCCAATGATTATGGCTAGGACAAAAGAATCAAGATGTCTAGCTTGGATGTACCCACAAGAATAAGATGAGAAAGAGGACCTATCAACAGGAATAAGAAGGCATACCAAAGGCAGTAGGAATCTGGATGTCAAGCTCAGACATGAAAGTTGGTTGTTGATATCAAACGAAGTTGTAACGAATAGAGGTAGCCCCCCGAATGCACAAAGCTGAAAAAAAAAAAAATGCATTAGCATCCAGAATTAGCAATAGCACCTTAACGAGTGAAGACAATTTCAATTTTTAACCATCAGAACATGATAACGTTTTATGAGAAAATTTTGAAGCAATAAAATTAAAACAAATGACTGAAAAAGGCAGCCAAGAGGATTATCTGGATGTTTGGAATATTCAGTAAATAAATAGGTTTTCTAAGATATCCAAAAATACCCAAGTGCCTATAATCCAATTTACTGATACTAACTAGTAAAATATGGTTGATGCTAGGCATTCACCAGGACGTAATGCTAAGATTAAGCCTACTAAATTTCAGACCACCTCTCTAACTTCACAGCTCCAGTCAAAGTTAGAGCCTAGGGCCTCGTGAAGAATTTTCACTTCAATTGAGAAGTTTTGAATAAATAGAACGTATGAATACATCACAAGCTGCAGAATAATCAAATATGATAAAATAGATGATTCTGTTTCTTGGAAGATAAAAAACCAAATAAGTTAGCCAAACACTAGGGTCCTCAGAAAATAGATTTATTGTCATTTTGTAGCACATCAGCTCTCAATTGATACAAGTCCAATAACCCCTTTTAGGGCAGAAAAGGGAGCTGTGGTGACAAGAGGCGTAAACAAGTAGAATCTACCAATGGCAGAAGCAGCAGAATGCTTCTGTTAGATCCTGATGGTGGCGTATAAGATAGAATCTCCAAATTTTGTATTGCAATGAAAATAAAGTAAATTTCCAATGTTGAGTTTCTCATAGTCAAGTGGCCTCTTCAAAAAAAAGATCCAAGATGTTAACATTTCTTTCTTTCCAATTTTTTGTGGCTAGATCAAAATTACCCAAGGTAAAGAGCAAAGGTGATTGAGGTAATCAATTTAAACAGGGAGCAACAAAGCCAGGGAGGAGAGGAACAGAAGGAGGTTCAGCATGATAAAGGGAACAAAACACTGTTATGTAGAAAAGAATCTTATAAGAGGGCTTCTAGCAATTTGGATGCCATTACAAAAGGTGCAGAGGCCTTTTTAGGCTAGTTAATCATTGAAATACATTGAATACCATATCATGAGTTTCAAAGAGTGCTAGTGGACTTTTGGGCAGTTCGTCATTATAGATCTTTTTCCCCTCAATCATATGACCTTACAAGGAAATAAAAGTCGTGTGCAGCCCGCGAAGAAAACAAATGACAGAAAATTGACTTGTTCTCCAAATGGATACGTCAACACAGAGTTCCCAGCCGAGAATTAGAGCTTAATGAGGTAGAAATTTTATACACTATGTCCTACCCATAAAAAAAATGGGAATTATTATTTACACCGGCAAAATCATTACACATACACCGATTTTATTTATTTTTTCAAATTCCAATTTTACCCTTCCACCTCGTTTTCACACTTGCCTCTTTGCCTACAGTTCGGTTTTTCTCTTTCTTTCTTTCTCCTTCCCATTTCAGATCCCTCTCTCCATCTCCAGCTCCCTCTCCCTCTTCCATCCAGCGACACTGCCAGCACAGGACTGCTGCTGGCGTCAGGCGTCCGCTTGCCTGCTGATCTGCCGGAGTTACTGCACGGCCCTCTGTTCTCACACCTGAGTTTGTTGCTCCTGCAACCTCAGCCAACCTCCAGCTGATTCGCCCTTCCTCTTGATCCAGATCCAGCCCACTTCCCTGCCCAGCCGATCGTCCACAACCAAATTTCCCGAACCCCTTCGCTGCTGACACCACCCATTCCCCATTCCATTCACTTGCCCACTCCACTCGCCTCCCTGAAATCAAAATTAGATCCTGTTCCCCAGCCTTATTCCATGGGTGCACTTTTAAGGGATTGGGATGAGTTTATTAATGATCTCCCTTCCAGGTCATCAATTGGTTGTTTGGCATCCCCCTCCCCCCTGGATGTTTCAAGCTAAAACTTTGATGATAGTGCTCTTGATTCCCCCGGGAGCTGGTATTGGTGGAGTGATCAAAATGACAGAAATGAAATTCTGCTCTGTTATTTGGGCTTCAGCCGGCAAAGGAAAGGAATTTCCTTTCCTCCATTATTGAAGGGAACTCGAACTGTGTCATCCAATGGGCATCAAATGGGGAGGTCTGCCCGTGGCTGTTTGCGGATATTGTGGGAGAAATTTTAGATATTGGTGACAGTCTCTCGCTACCATTTGTGCATGCACCTAGAAAAGTGAATGAGAAACCTCAGATGGTGGTAGGGGACTTAGACTTCTGTAATTCTCAGTGACACTGTAATGCAGATGATACTTTTTCTGGTTTAGGTGTCCTTAGTGCTCCTGCCCTTCCATGCCTGGGTGTATTCTTTTCCGTTTTTAAGTTTTGGCCTAATGGGCTGAGAGAGAGAGAGAGGGAGAGATGACTAGAGAGAGGAAGAGGTGCATCTGCGATGGCAAAGTGATAGAAGGAAAGGGAAAAACAGAACTGTCCAAAGAAGTCAGTGGGAAGAGAGGAAGGGTAAAATTGGAATTTGAAGAAAAATTTAAAGACCGGTGTATAGATTTTGCCGGTGTACATGACAATTCCCTAAAAATAACAGAACAGGAACCACATCATCCATCAATTATTTTTTCTAGTCTTTCTTAATTATCTTATGCACTTTACCATCTTCTCTGAACTGCATATTCTCCCACCTCCCAGGGTTAATTTAACATCTAATTATCAATGAAATAACTATCAAATCCTTCTATCATACTTGAAATTGACTAAAAACCAATCATATTGCATAAAATTTATCAGCACTCAATAACTCTTATTGTCAAGATATATTCATCAAGGTTTTTTAAATCTCCTATACAATAAAACTCGCTAATTCTTGAGTCCTAAAGCAAAAACAAAGTTTCTTCTAAATTCAAAATTCAAGGTTTTATATCTAAAGCATGGATTCCTATGGTACCTAATCCTAACCATCCTCAGTCAAGTACTAGAACGGAAGCTGAAGAGTATCAAATCCTTTTCTTACCGCTAAATTCAAGATACATTAAATAAAATCATTCAAAGCAAGTTAACAGCCTGAAAAAAAATTCAAATCATAATGTTCACACGTCCCTGATGAATAATTATAAAGGTCATAAATGATGTATCAAGGCAGATTAGTCATTTTGTTCAATTTCTCAACCAATCCTATAATACAATGATCTGTATTGGTGCGAGGAAAAGAAGGCAGTTACCCCACCAAAAAAGAAACATCTTTAACCAAATAGGGCGAAACCCCTTTCACCAAAACTGGTCAAGTTCAATAAAAGAAACTCCTTCTCCAACCAAAAAGGGTTGAACCCCTTTCTGTTTTTCATTACAAAGGACTAATTTCCAATAAAGAAAGGTCCTTTTTCCAATCAATTATACAGTAATTAACCAAATAGCCTCTACCAATCAATTTCACAGTGCGCAATTCAGAAATCGAATCCAAGCACCAACTCAAATAAATCACCTCACAAACCAAGCCAATACAACATAGGGCTAATGAAACCTTCAAATCAGATCAAACACAGAAAACACAGGAGGGGGAAAGGGGTATAACCGTTAGCTATTAAAACGAAATTAAAACAAAACTAACAGCTCCTTCCACAATTTAGTCTCTAAAATAAATCAAGAATTCAAAGAAAATGGGTTGTTCTCGGTTTTAAACTCATTTCTTTTCAGGATAGAAGATCTCTGAGGAAAGAAGAAGATGAACCCTATCTGAAAAACCGATCAAACAATCAAAGATAGGATTATCAGATCAGACAAAAGAAATACCTGATGAGTTTCAGATAGAGAGCGGAGGGGAGTTGATCGCGGAAACCCTAACTTGGGAAATGGCAAAGAAGATAAGGTTTCCAACGATGGTCAAAAAATTGTCTGGGTACATGTTTATATAGTGTTATTGTATGTATTCGTCTTAACCACGACGCTGGGTTAAGGGTAGAGTGTCGGTAAAGTGTTGGATGATCTTGACCGTCGATGAGGGATTTAGACGGTGGCGATTGGGAGGTGGTATCTTCCTGAGGTATCCTCGAATAAATATATAAAACGCTCTCCAAGGGTTTTTTAATTCACTTATTAAAATAGTAGACATCCTCCCACGAATATTTTGTATATTATATTATTATTTTTCTTTTTCAATAAGTTGGCTGAAATCTTTGAATCACTTATCGGTGAAAAGTTCGATGAGCTAATTTGAAATTTCGACGAGTCAATTTAAAAGATAAAATAGATAAAACAGTAAAATTTATATCAGATTATACAGAATATACATGAGAGGATCGCTATATTAAATAATACTCTATTTATGTCATTTTAGTTATCTCATTTGAAACATTTGTATTTTTTAAGAAACTCTCTATATAAGACTAGCACTCTACGTGATTTTATCAATTTTTAATACACTTTATATTACTCTGATATAAATGGGTCAAATATTTTGAAACAATCTCAAAATTCATATAAAAAATTAAATTGTGATAAAAAAAATATTATTAATAATTATACAAAAACTAAATTTGATCGAATACTTTGAAAAACATAAAAGAAAGAGAAACACTAAAAATGAAAACGAGTGGCTGTGGGCGCAGGAGGCCTGCGTACTAAGCACGCGTCGGCACCTGAATATGCTGTTGTCAGTTTCATTGTAAAAGGAAAGATTCACGAGACGGTTCCAGTTCCACCCGTTTCTATTCTTGAGTGGGCCATTCCCAGGCCGGGTGCGGGCCGAGTCATGCTATATGACAACTCGAGCCAGTTAATACATATGCCAGCGAGGTACGAGATATCGGCTTATATCTCATATTGATCAATATCTCAGCTGAATTAATTTTCTTTTCTTCTTCCTTTTTTTTTAAATATCGGCTGATTTTTTTTTAAAATTTTATCTGAATTAAAAAAATAAAAAATTGATTTTTTAAAAAAAATACATAATATCGACCGATATCATATAGCCAAATATCGGCCGACATTATAGTGGAATCCAGCACCGATTTTGATTTTTTTTAAAAAAAAATTTACCAATATTTTGAGTTGATAAGCCGATGCATATCGAAATATCATCAATATTTCTTTATGTAGGTCAATATGTATTAGCCATCAAATTTCCAATACAAATCGGCTAATACAAGATGTATTGTCCGATATTAATACCTTTGATGGCAGCTCGAGCCCACTCAATATCCATTAGACTTTGTAAGTTAAATCCATGCATTTGGAAAAGATTAAGTCCAAGTCGTCTGTTTAAGATCATAAGAGATTCAACTAATTCAAATTAAAAGTAGATATAAGGATCTACACATTAATAAATTTTGAACTCAAAATTTAATTTCTAATCACTTGATATTAGTTATCAAACTCATTATGTGTCTTTACTATTAAGATCAATTGGTTAAAAATTGAATTTTAAGTTAAAATTTTGTTTACTTATAACTCATCATATCTAATTTTCAATCTGAATAATCTGTATGTTAATTAATTTTACAATAATTTTATAAAAAATAAAAAACAATTCAAGTACACACATATATACATGTGATGGCAAGAGGCCAAAAGTTGAATGGACTCTCATGAGCTTTTTTTTTAGGGGTGAAACTCGAGTTAGGTTTTGACCCGACCCTCATGATCTAATCAGAGAAATCATGTAGGTCGGATCGAGTTGAGAAGACAAAAACTAACATGTAATTCGGGTCAAATCGGATCGAGAAATTTTCAAGTTAACCAAACCTGACCCGAATCAATCAGGCTAAAATGGCTTTCAAATGTGGATCGGGTCAGAATTCATATTAAGTCGGGTTAAAATTCGAATTAGGTCTAGTTAGGTTCCATAAATATTAACTCGATTTGGTTGGATTTTAAGAAAATCGATCCGATTTCAATCCTAGCTCAAACCTTTAACCCGAGCCTAGCCTGATGAGCTAGCACATGTTTTGTCTCTAATGGATTCATGAATGTTCGGAGCCGAATTTGAACCGAGAAATAGCCCTTATCTTGACCTTTTATTTTCAAAGTTAGAGACTTGAGACGAAAATCCATACAAAACCAAATGGGGTCGTAATTTTTTAATTTAAATGTAACATTTGAAATCTAAACCTGCATTTAAATACTTGACATTTGACATATTTATTATTTAAGGCTGATTTTGAATTCAAATTTTCTTTTATATAATACTATTTGTATAACGTTTGACGTGAACTGATTATATCTGAGTCAATGATCAATGTGGTATTAGAATATTGGTATTTATGTTAAATTGATGTTAATTTTTTAATGAAAATGACTTGAATAAAAATTATAAAAAATATGACTTAAAAAGAATTTATTTCTAATTTAAAATTTTGCCTGCATTAGTTTGATGCTGTCACCTATATAAAGAAAAAAATAATAATAAATGTGAGGAATGCGTCCATTAACTTGTTTAAGATTGGTTCAATTAGACCAACTCACTTGATTGATATATTGTAATCTATTGAGTCAACTTATTTAATTAATTGATTAGAATTAGCAAGTGTTGATTCTAAGTCAGCTCTATGCACTATAATAGTGTCTAATCAAGTATAGGATCAAGTTTGGCCAACATATTTAATCTTTATTTAATATAAATTCAGGTCAATTTATTTAATAAATAACTTTATCAAGTACAAGCAAGATTTACCCATTAAAAATTGCTTGAGTTAAGTGAATTTATTTATCTACAACCCATATGAATGCTAGAAACTGTAGCTTAGAAAAGAAATGAAATGAAATGAACATTAAAGAAATTACAAATTTTCTTGTAAATAACTTCAAGAAAATAAGCATAATAGAATATTGCCTCCATTTTATTAAATTGAGTGGATACAAAAATTACATTATATATTTTATAGCCAATGAGCATAGAAATATAAACTATAAAAAATATGATATAAAAAACATGAACTCATTTAAAGTTATGTATTTATCTTCAAAATCTATTATGGGATTATACAATACATTATAGATATCTAAATTTCAATTGAATTATTCTACTCTCATTTTTTAGCTAAATAACTTGGATAAAAAAATTCTTAATGTTAGCCTAAAAGTTAAATCTGTCTCCCCTGAGTCAGACTGAATTGTCAATTCCATGACTGTATTCGACTGAATCTTTCAATTTCAAATAAACCTTAGAATCCATAATTTAGAATTTGGTAGAACTTATTTGGATTTCTTAGGTTAGGTGGATTTTACTCTATTTTAGACAAGTTTTTTATACTATCAAATGTGCTCAAGTATTTGTTAAAACTTTATGATTTTATAGATCACTCAAGTAACTTTTCAAAAAGTCTAAGAACACCCAATTCTTATATATATAGCTCAAGGAAAGTTTAAATGTTTTTACTGCGAGAAAGAGGGGCATAAGATGATGGATGAGAACCAAAAGAATCGTGATCTGGAGGCCAAATCGCAAAGTTTAGATCAATCAAATGCTATACAAAGTGACACAGACAATGATGTAGATGTTGTCATGTGCACAGTCACCATATGTATGGATAATCAAACTGATCAGTGGATTCTAGATTCTAGGTGTTTTTACCACATGTGTCAACGCAAAGAGTCGTTTGACACATGCAAACCTGTGATGAGGGGCCTGTCTATGTGGGCAATGGTGCAAGTTGCAAAACCATTGGAGTTGGGACAGTTAAAATCAGAATGTTCGATGGCATGGTGTGAACGTTGGAGATGTGCGGTTGTTCCTGAGTTAAAGGAAAACTTGATTTCTTTGGGGACACTGGACACTGATGGGTTTACCTTCAAGGCAAATGATGGAGCTCTTAGAGTTAATAAAGCAGCCATGATTGTCATGAAGGGAAAGAAGGAAAACAATCTGTACACACTGGTCGGAAGTACAGTAATCGACCGGCAGAGGGATCCTACTAGTCGGGCCGCAGGAAGAAGGAAGAGAAGAACAAAAGGTCAACAGGCAGGTATGACTTAAAAACTAAAGTTTCTTTTGCAGATTGTGATGTTCCATCAGAGTTCCATGCTGCTAGCGAAGATGGAAAAGCGAAGGGGACGAAGAATCACATTAAGAAAAAGGCGGCGGGTCAAACAAAGCCGATGACGGGCGTCAAGTTCAAGCGAGGTTTGGGCTTGGTCACTTCTTTTAATTAAACAAGATAGGTGGAGCATCCCAGAGCGTGGGGATGTGTGCGTCTCACAAAGAGATGCAAAGGACTGCACCTGCAGGTGGAGCAAGGCCGAGAGCGGCCAGTGTGCAGAGTGGTGCAGTAGAGGATGTTGTTCAAGATCGTCTCCAGGAGTTGGTGAATTTTCGCCAATGTGGAGATTGTTGGGGCTATATGGCTCAATTCAATATAGCCCTATAGCCCCAACAGGTTGGACTTCATTGGAGCATCTACATCAAGCCAAGAAGAGGATGACATTCAAAAACAAGCCCAAACTACTTCAAGTAACTCAAGGATAAGTTCTTGGTATATTTCAAAGCACAACTTCTTTCTATTACTTGTAAAATATTGTAAAGGGTTGGTATAACCCTATTGGCTTTCAAGAGAGGTATTCTCTTGGTGATTAGGTCGATCTACACCCGTGAAGTAGATCAAGCATTGTAATAGGTTTCTTCTCCACCCATGAATGAGAAGTTTAGTGAAATCTTCAAGTGGTGTACTTGAGGCGTGGACGTAGGCAAGGTTGGCGAACCAGGTAAAAATACTTTTGTTACCTTCTTCCATTTCTCCTTATCTCTTGCACCTTAATTAGTGCACGTGCATCATCTGATATCTTATTGCACATATAGTTTGAAGTGAACTTAATTTTACTTAAAGATCAAATTGAAAGATTAATTGGATAATTTTGTAAAGACCAATAATTAGCTTGTCCAATATTTTAAATAGAAATTAAAATTCCCCATAATCTTATTCACCCCCTCTAGGACTATTCTAGTCATTTATCTAGCTTGACTAACGCTTAATAACATGGTGATACATTTATACAAAAGTTTTACCCACATGCAATGAAACTACAAACAGTAAAGTAAAATTCAATTCACAAAATAATCTTATTATTTATAGATATAATCATTGTGATAAATATGGTAATGCTAGAGGGATCATTGCGCAAGACATAAAAGGGGGAGATCATTAGTGTCTACACTATAAAATAAATTTTCACTAGAATGAAAAATCAGAAAACATGCTTGTGGCCCACTCCCCATGAGATTACTCGTCATCGACTTACTCAGTGTGTGTGTGGATTGACAAGTTTACACATACTCGTGGGATTAATCTCGCCTCCAATATAGAGTGGGGATACCCATGTTGAAAAAAAAGCCAGAAAACATATCTAGTAAAATTGTACTAATAGAATATAATCCTACATTTGTCTGATGCACTATTGTGAATCCAATATACCAACCATTTCATTGCTCAATTAAATCCAATTTGTAGAGGATTTTATCCTCCAAATAAATACAGAAATGGAGAAGCCGATTCCTAAGGATTCCAGCCTAATATATTTCATGTAAATTGGATAAATATTACTATTTCAAATTGAACATGGATAAAACAGAAAAGCTTTGTTAATGGGCCTGAAACACGTCCATGGACTGTCTCTGGCCCAGAAAATATTAAATGGGTTCTGTGCAACTTAAATATTTATTTAGGGCTTAGTTTACTAATATTATCATGGACCTGGATTAAATATGACGGTGTTGTTATTTGTTAATGGTTTTTCCAACAACATGAACATTTTCCAGAGGCCTGAAAATAATTATCTTAGGCCTAAAAATGTCCATATGACTATTGGGCCAGTAAAAAAAATGGGCCTTTTAAAACTATCCTCGGATCTGAAGTCTTATAGTACTTTTCTGTGCCTCTGTGAAAGATCTGGGCCTGTAATTATTGCTTATATATTTACAAAATTGTTGCTAGAGCTGTTAGACGTTTCTGGGCCTGAAACTGTTAATGGATCAAAATCAATACAACTGACTGCTCATAGACCTGCAAACTCTACAAACTGTTTGTGGGCCAGCAAATTGCATGGATAATTTCTGGTCATCATATTTGTTTTTGAGTATATAAGAATTTTATGGGCCAATAACAAGCCAAGTATTTTTCTGGGCCTGTAAACACTAAACAGTATAGGAATCGTTCCTGGGCCTGTAATTAACATTAGAAATGTTCCTCAGCTGTAAACAGTTATTCCAAGGCCTGAAACCTGTTCATGGCCAGCTCGAATTGGACTGTTAGTGCGCCAGAAAACCCACCTGGAATGTTAAGTGGCCAAAAATAAGAAGATTTCAGAGTGTTATTGGGCCAGCAGAGATTCACGGATTATCAAATAGGCGTCAGATAGTGTATAATAAAATACAAAATAGATAGTTTATGTGAAAGCAAACTATATATGATGCTAATGGGCCAGGAAATAATCGGTGCTGTTAATGGTTAGCAAACCAAACATCGGAATTTTCATGTAGACCTGGCAAAATCTGACCTAAACTAACCTGACCTGAACCGTTTAATAGAAGACCCGACCCCCAATCCGAATGCCTTTATAAATGAGTAGATCCAACTATTACCGTGAAACATCCAACTATATGAGGTCTACATCCGTTTAAGAGATAATTTTGGTATGTCTCTCACCAGAAAAATCCGTTTAGTCAGGTAAATGGGTAAATCTAACCTGAGTACCCGACGCCAAACTGAAATAGGCCTGAACCATCTTACTTGTTTAATAAGACCCGAAATAGACTTGAATTCCAAATAGGTCAGTACTGAATGAGACCTGACCTGAACTTGACCCATTCCTAGATCTATAATCATGGGCTCTAAACTATAGATATGTTGTTCACGGGCTAATAAATCAAATATGGACCATTCTTCAAACTTATTAACAACAAGCATGGGTTTTAAGCAGTTTAATGCAGGGTCCATCAGTCCATAAGTCCATTCTTCAAGAGCCCGAAGGTCCATTAAAGTCCATGAACTCAAAAACATATTAGAACCTACAAAGTCATTGACATTGAGTATTCAAAGAAATTTGATGTTCCAAAATCATTTCAATCATGAATCAAGGCCCATTCATCTCCATCTTCTCAAAATCCATCAACTTCATTCCTCAAAATCCTACTAAGTTTTAGTGGTTCACCCATTACAGCCCAAGAACTCAAAAGTCTATCCTCAAAACACTGCTAAGCCTCACTATTCCAAACTCCAAACTCTATCAAAGTTCATTTATATCCACATCAAACCCTATTATCTCCAGGCCACTAAAGCCCAATACCAAAAGCCATACTAGGGTTTATTATCTATTTATCTCCAATACCATTCAAACCCAACAAAGTCCAGTAAGACCATCCAAAAGCCCACTAAACCCCAATGCCAAGTTTTGTCATGGACTTGGGAAGAAAAATGACATAAACCCCAATTCAAAAAGCCAAGTTTGATGATCAAGTTAACCTAATATAATAATAGGGCTGAAATCGGGTTTCTTAAAATCTAATCCGACCCGACCGGAGCTATTGACTCGAAACTCTCGACCCTTTCCGATTCTAATTCTAACCCGACTCAACTTGAATTCTGACCCGACCTGCATTCTGAACCCATTATAGCTTAATTTTAGCTGAGTTGGATCCAGTTAACTTGAAAATTCCTCAACCCGAACCGACCCAAATTCCATTCGGATTTTTGTCTTCTCAACCCGACCCGAGTTTCACCCTTATAATATATAAAAAATAAAAAATAAATATTTTTTATTGATTGTTATTATATAAAATTTACTTATATCAAGTTATCTTTCCAATTCTTTCAACCTCCTCTCTCTCTCTGGGCTGATAAGGAGGTGCTAACTGCTACCCAAGAGCTGATTTTTTGTTTGATTTCTGATAAATTTAGAAAGTAATTCGGGACAAATTAGACTTTAGAGAGTGAGGAATAACTGGAACCAGATTTTGGACTGTGTTCAGGCTAAATTACAGTCACTTTATTGAAAAAGTATATGATTAAATATTGTATTCCACTGCAAATTATATTTAGAGTATTAATCAAGTTATATTTTTAATATTATAAAAGTTTAAAATTAAAAATAATTAAAAATATAAAAATATAATTTTATTAATCTCTTCAAAGTTCAAACTAAATTTTATTGGATCACATATTCAAACATCAAACTTTCTAATATATTGTGCACCTTTTATGTGAACTGCAAAAAATTACAGGTAATATTTATGAAATATTCTTCTCAAGAAATTAATCTAATAATCAAAACCATTTTTATTCAAATTACAACCAATAGTAACAGCATACAAGTATTTGAATAAGGTTGTAACTTAGTTGAGTCGGTCACGTAGGCAGTATAATTTAATTTTACCTATTTTAAATTTAACAATTATTTTATATTTAATTTACGTCTTGGTTCTCTGATAATTTCATATATTTTAATTTACTAATTATTTTGGGTTGAGTTAAAACAAATTACAGTTTATCTCTGAATTGAGTAAGCAATTGAGCTTATATATAGTGTTTCGGGTTGGCCAATAAAAATATTAAAAAAAGGAAGTTTTAATTATCAAAATATAATCATAGTTAAATCTCAAAAAATATTAAAAAAATATAAAAAGTGAGTTGTATATATCATAATTCATGTGACAAGATTTTTAGGTTTATATCAAACTAACATCGTAAAAGAGTTGAATCTATACTGTTGTTTTAATCTTAAGAATGACAACATATATAGTAGCATTTGACATATTAAATTTCAAATTATTTATTAATTTTTAAAAACATATTTTTATTTTTATTTGTTTAGATTTTGTGAAATTATTAGATCTATCATTAATAAATAAAATAGAAAAAAATTATTTGATTTAAAGCCAATCACACTCCTCTCTTTTAATCAATCCATTGATGAGTACAATAATTTTACAAAATCTGAAAAGAAAATTATAATAATATTTGAAATTAGTGAATAGAATTAACTTCAAATTTTTTAATTTAGATACTGAAAATTGCGGAAAACTCAACCTAAAACTTCCACAGATAATATTTTGCTCTTAAGATACACCATGTGAAGTCATGTGAAGTCAAATTTAACACATCACATTTCTTAAAACAAAAAATTAACACCTGAACTACATTCAAGTAAACAAAATATACTAGCATAAAATTATTTCTCATATTTTAAATTAAATTAAGCCCAACATTTGTTAGTCCCACAATAAATTTATATGTTACCATCCTATTGTCAGTCTTAGGGCAGAGTGAAAGTCGCTGGTGCCAATCTTCTTTTTATCCACAATTTTTTCTTTTAATATAATAGAATCATTCAACTTTGTCATGTGGGAATACCTTGTCACATTTTGACACTGTACAAGGAGAATGGACCTAGTGAAAAAATAATAATAAAAGCATTTAAAAAAAAAAATTAATAATAATAATAATAATAATAATAATAAAAGCCGGTTGCCGAGTTCCCTGACATGCAAGGAAGCTGCACATGCACATGGTGTTGGGCTATTGGTCCAAAGAACCGCGTGAGATTTGTAAAATCATGTGAGAGGTAGGAAATGACATTCTTCTGATGATGGGGGGAATCGTGCCCAGGTCCGGCCCGCCCGGGGGGATCCGGCCCGGCGGGATCTTTAACCGTTTAAGATCAGAGACAGTAAGTATAGGCCCCTTAGCATGCAAAATTTTTTGTATGAAATTGGAATTTTGTGAGGTCAATAGATTTTAAGGAATGATTTAATTGAAATTTAAAGTAAGAATTTTGAAATCCCAATTAGATAAAAAAATTAGTTCTCAAATTAAAGTATTGTTTTAAAATTAAAATGTGAACGAGTTAGATCATAAAATTGTCATATTTTAACTGCTAATTCTATAAAAAGTTCTTAATCATCATCGGTTAAGAAATTAAAAATAGAATTCAAAAGGGTTGCAGTCATTAGTGAGAATCCACCTTAAGAGCCAGTAATCCACCCCAAAGGATCACTCTTTTACAGTAATTCGATGTTGTAGGTAGTAGGTTCGCACATATCTCAAAATTAATCACTGTTGTAGATAGGGAGGTTTATATATGTCCCGAAAATTAGTCAAGTGCTTTAAGAGACCTGAACGCCTTGATTATAAGAAAAAAATTAAAAATAAGTAAAACTATAGAATATATGGATAACTTTTTTCGAAAAAAACTATCTGCTTTTGATCACAATAACTAATTTGAATGATATTAAAATAAGAGCATGTAAATCCACATGCTTATGAAAAATGCGTCTTAACTGACCCTATCATCTGACCTTTAAACTCTAAATGTATTGATTAGGCAAGAGTACATTGTGTTATACAATATGGTATTACTAGTTAGGAAGGAATTAGTTAATTATTAAATTATATGTGTAGAGAAGAGTTTTAGAGGGATATGACATGAAAATTAGATAAATAGAGATAGAATAGTGAATCAAGAATATATAGAAAATGAAATGACTAAAAAATAAAAGATTTATCATCACAAATTGAAAATTTTAAATAGTTATGACTAACTAGATAACTTAACAAAGGGTAACTAGATAAGTTAGGAGACTCTTATATAAAGTCAAAAAGTTAATCATTATGGAAGAATTATCTTTGATGGCAGTGATGATGAAATTAGTACATTGAAATTCCAATTAGTATTTATAATTGTTTGATGAGGTAAAAAGCTGTTGAAAATCATAAATGATTTGTTAATACGTGGCGAATAACCTTTCAACTAGTTGTCCTTTTGCTCTAGTGAGTGAAAGATTAAGTATTCCTCTAGGATTTGATTGACCGGTAAAATATTAATTGTATATATATTCTACTATTTTTTTTTAATTTACGTATGAGAAATCATATATTACTATATATAAATTACAATCATCATTATAATTCATAGAGTTTTTTATACAGAAGTCTTCTTAAATCAAGATATAAAAGGGTTTAGATTGTTAGTAGAAAACCGTATGAAAAGTGAGAGGTTTGTATATGTTTTAAATTTTAATTGAGACTTGAACATTTTAATCATCATTTTCTTTGCTACCTTGATCACTTGAATGACTTTTGCTACTCTGGTTGTCCTTACGATCATATAAATCTAAAATTCTAGACATAAATATGCTAAATTTTAATTGTTGTCAAATAAATTAGAATATCCCTTTTATCATCATCTATTGTTCTGTTGAGCCAATTGCACATAACATGGTTGTTTGTAAAATAATTGTTTTAATTGTAGATTTATATAATTTAACATTGTTTATGAATTTTACATTGATTAGAATGAGATTATAGAATATTATTTTTTAATTTAACTTGACTTTTTGAAATATAATTTATAGTAAATTCAATTACAATTATATCAATTTGAGGAGGAGGTTTGCCAAAGGTACGGAGGTTTAAAAGTCTAGATGCTCTTATAGGCCATCTCAAGGGTGGGTTGTGTATACAATAAATAAATATATGATTCCACGATTTACTATATAAATTCGTAAAAAAAGAGAGTACATGATCAATGAATGGATTATCCTGAGAGCTATAAATCTATCTAAAAAGGGGTCTGTTGAATTTTAACCTTATATTTTTTAAAATTAAAATAAAATTTTATATAAATAATTTTATTTTTTTCTTTTGAATTTCCTTATAGAAAATCGTAGGATACCCAACGTAAAACTCTCTTCTGTGAGTCCATTACCCTTAGAGCATACCAAAGTTAAGCTATGTGAATTTAAATATATTTTTTTATTTTCTCTTTTAAATTTAAATGTAATCTTTATCTCAAAGCCTAAAATTTTAGTTGATTCTAAAATAATTTAAAAAATAACATCTCCACAAGAGGAGAACCTTTTAGAGGATTTTTTTATTTATTTTTTTAACTTAATAATTTTGTAGAAATAGAAATCAGAAAAGAAAAGAGAATTTAGTTTACGACAAGTCTCTATTTCTTTCTATTTAAACTCAAACTTTGACATTTTACATTTAAATTAAGTGTTATGTTAAAATGCCATATTTCTTCTAATAATTTTATTTAATTATTCTAACCTTTAGTTTTATGCTTTTAACCGTAAATGTGGAATATTTTAAAATATCGACACCTGTTAAAAGAAAACTCTAATGTGACGTACTTGAGTAGAAACTCTAATGTGACGTACTTGAGTCACGAGAACCCCGTTCTGACAGATAAATGTACATATTTTGTTGGTTCAAATTATTTATAAACTGTTTCTATTGTACAGATTCAGTGAGCTTTACTTCATGGCTAAATATTAGCAAATCGAGTTTAGTCGAATCAATTACGGCGGATAAGGGTTAAAAATAAGAACTAACTCTCTTAACGTAAACGTCCTTTTCAATTTTAACGCTAAGATATTGCGATATTTTGAGAAATAGCCGAAATAATGTAAGGATCTACTCCCCACTCATCATCGTAGACAACTGGACAAGCGTCGTCCACTCCTCCAGACGATCTTCCACGTGTCCACCCCGCAATTCATCTATTTCCTTTTTAGGTCCCAATTAGGACCTTCCTTTTTCACTTTGTTTCTTACTTTATTTTTCCATCTTCTTTTCTTCCCTCTTTCTTCATCCTCTTTCTCTCTCCAGTCTCTCTCTGCGACTCTCTGCAACATCTTGCTTTTCCATTCATTCGTAATTTTACATACAGAAAGAGAGAGAGGGGAGGAGACAGCAGAAAAGAGAGAGCGGTCGTTGGAGAAAGTAGAAATCTTATCTCTGGTCCATCTGCAATGGCGAAAGAAGCAGAGAAAGAGAGGAAAATGCTGGTAATATGGAACTGCGCTGAGATGAAGCTCATCCTCACAGCTCTGCTCTTCCTTTGCTCTTTAGCAACGGTTCTACAGTTTCTGTCATCTCGTCCTTCTCTCTCACCTTTCGATTTGAGCTTATGCGCTTCAAAGTTATCCTCCTCTTCTTCTTCTGAAACATCTACAACTCCCCTTAATCTCTCTGCCTCTTCAGATCCGAATCCTGTCTCCGTCGCTGTTAAGAAAGAAGTAGAAGTAGTAAAAGAAGAGGAAGTAAAAAAAGTAGTAGTAGAAGAAGAGGAAGTAAAAGAAGAAGTTGACAGTGTGGGCAGCGATGGCATTATCAAGAGAGTTTTTAATCCATACGGCTTGGCAGCCTACCTCTTCGTCAAGATGAGCGCATATAGAGGTGGCCTCAATACGTTTGCCGTTGTCGGCCTCGCTTCCAAGCCCCTCCACGTCTACGGCAAGCCCCAGTACGAGTGCGAGTGGCGCTACCCGGCGAATGCCGACGCATCCAACTCCTCAGTCAGAGTATCCGGCCAGCAGATCCTCCCTGATTGGGGCTACGGCCGTGTCTACACGGTTGTTGTGGTCAATTGCACTTTTCCAACTCATGTCGGCACGAACGGCACCGGCGGCCGCCTCATCCTCCGAGCATCTACGGGCGAGCAGGATGAGAGGGACAAGCGCGTGGAGGAGATCGTGGCGCTGGTGGAGAAACCCGGGAGCCTGAACACCGCCGCCTTCACCGCCCCTCCTCAATACGACTACCTCTACTGCGGATCGTCTCTGTATGGAAACCTCAGCCCGCAGAGGATGAGAGAGTGGATTGCATACCATGTTAGGCTGTTTGGGAAGCGGTCGCATTTCGTAATTCACGACGCCGGGGCGTTCATCCGGATGCTGGAGGTGCTGAGGCCATGGATGGAGATAGGTTACGTGACTCTACAGGACATCAGAGATCAGGAGAGGTTTGATGGATATTACCACAATCAGTTCATGATTGTGAATGATTGCCTCCACCGCTATCGATTCATGGCCAAATGGATGTTCTTCTTCGACATCGATGAGTACATCTACGTCCCCCCAAGAGCACCATCGCCTCCGTTCTCGCCTCGCTTTCCGATTACACCCAGTTCACCATCGAGCAGATGCCCATGTCCCATAAGTTATGCAGGGAGAGCGACAAGGGCAACACGGCCAGGTGAGTTAGTTTTTATTTTATTTTGTAAAATCTTTCTACCTGATTTTGCGCTGTTTGGCTGTCTGAAATTATACGGAAATAGGTGCAAATACATGAAAATAGTTTCTCCTGATCCCTTGGGCCTGTTTGGTAACCGCTAATTCCTCAATGGAAATTCAATTCCCCTGGTGGAATTGCCCTTCTATCAAACATGCGTTGGGGGCAGTGAAAATTCACGTTTTTTCATGATTTTTCACCATTCCATATTCAGTTATTTATAAATTCCAAGACTCACTAAATAGATGGAATTTTGAGCCAGTACAATTCATGGTAAATCCAGAAATTGCACTGGCAATCGCGTTTTGCTTTGATTTTCATGTATTTCTGTGTAATTTCAGCTCACACTTTCTCTAGAATATTCGTTTGCAGTAAGACTACATTGCAATAATTCGTAAAGAATCGAATGATTTCTTTGAAATATTGAATTTATTGCAATTTCTTATCTAACATTTCAACTTTATTTTCTTAAAAGGAGAGATTAGGAGAATACTTAAACTACTTTACTTTAAAGTTAATCAATATAGATAGGAATTATTGACAAGAGGTAGCCGTTTGTGTGTCTTATTCGCTGTTATGTTCTCGAAAGAAAGGAAAGATAAAAAGTTAACTCCTGATGAAATCCCACAGATAATTCCCATCTAACTTTCTAAGCTATAGAAACTCTGTCATTATTACTAGTATTATTATTTTGAAGTATTGTCAGAAAATAATTGGAAAAAAGTCAAGAGATGAGATTTATTTTAATAAAAAGGGTAAATGTAGACAATATCGGAACTGTTCATTTATTGGGTATGACCATGCTTGATCTCAGAGGGTCTGCCACCTCTAGAATTTAAAAATAATGTTTGGATAATTCTACGGGAACTGGGTTTTTGGCCGATCACTCCAATTTTGAGTTTTAGGTTTGGAGTGAAATTAGAAAACTTATTACTTAAAATATTAATTTAAAATTTCTTGTTTTAAAGAAATTAGATTAATCTTTATGGAAGAATATTTTTTCAATGGGTTTGTCCTAATTTTTTTTAAAAAGAAGCAAAGATAGTGATATTTCGACGGTCTCCTGCCGAACAGTCTAATAATGTCTATAATTTATTTATATGATTCTGGGAATCCATGCCCCCTTTTATTATTTTACTATTAGGGTTTGTTTTGAAGAAATAATTTAAAAAGGGTTCCACCGAACCGAAGCAAAGTTAGTCTTGCTTTTTATTTTATTTTTCTCCACATGGAAGCGCGGAGTGCTTTCCAGGAGGGTCTAATCATATACAGGATTTGATATTTCCATCTACCTACTGGTCTTGTATATTATGTCTAGGGATGGTATGACCTGGCTTACAATTGTGTTTGGTTTGTTCCACCATTTTCCATTGGTTGGTCATCATGGTTTGGTTTGGTTGTTTCTAATACGTAGTCTATTTAGCATAGTTAGTCCTTTTCACTTTTTTATTTATAATTGATTAAGTCAAACTCATGTTTTTGAGTGGAGGAAGATGCCATTTTTTTTTTGTCCTATAAAAAATACAATGTCCCCTTGAAAAATGAATTAATGTGTTAATAAATAGACTTAAATAATTTTATAACTTATTTAATAAATGAGTATGCTTAATCTAAATTTTTTTATTTTAAATTTACACGTGGGAAACAGTAGGAAATCCAACGTAAAACTCTTACGGTGATACCCATTGTCCTCTTCACCGTTTATAAACTACTTGACTCTATTTTAACTGTTTATAAATGGGTAGACTTCATTGACCACACGGCTGTATACGACATATCTAATTTTATTGAAATCTACATAGATTTGAGAAGTAGTTTTGGCATGCTAAATGAGTAATTTAATTTAAACTCAAAATGGTGCCTGTTGGGTTTTCCTAATGTGGTTTAAGTTTTCAAATGTGATTGGTTTTGTACAAATTTAGACACAGCCTTGAGCTATATTCAGCTATTCACTTTTCAGCTACATGTGATGACAGTTGAGAATTCAAACCTTCCATTTGTTGCTTAGCTGTTGTGCGCTGGTTTCCTTATTCTCTCTTCACACATGATTATTGCTTCGAACTCATTAGGCCCATTAATTTCATTGTCAATCTTACTCATGAAGTAAAAATAATTTGACAAGCAGTTATTAATTTTAAAAGTTAAGAAAAGGAGTCCGTCCACACATGCCAAATAAAGTGAAAATCTTGGACTTTAAAATCTTAAAATCTAATGATTAGGTGCTAATTTCCCATTTAAATGATTCAGCTGTCACAGTTGGATTTAAGAACACATAATAATTTTTTTTTTCAGCTTAATTATATATTGTTGTTATTTTAATTTTGTAATTGAACAACATGTCACAATTAGGTGGCATATTCTCCCATAAAGCATAAAATATTAGATTGGAATCATTCACCTGCCTCTTGGATACTCAATTTAATAGCAATTTGAAGTTTAAAGCTTATTAATCTAATTAAATGAATTTCTGTTGCGTTTATAAATTGCAGTAGTTGGAACAATATTTTCATGCTTTTCTTTAAATGCCGGTTATGGCTGTTCCTCTATATGTTAATGTGTATTTATTGCGCGTCTGAGCCAAAGAAATATTCCCATTTCCGCTTTGAAGTCAAATCATACTGAATGCTCAAGCTTTAATTGTAGGAATAAAATTTTCAGTAAATGCTAAACTAAATTGATGTTGTCGATGATGATGATGAACAGGAAGTGGGGATTTGAGAAGCTGTTGTTTAAGGATGTGAAGAAAGGGATTAGGAGGGACCGGAAATACGCGATCCAACCGCGGAATGTGTTTGCGACCGGCGTGCACATGTCCCAGAACATGCAAGGGAAGACAACGCACAAGACGGAGGGCCGGATCATGTACTTCCACTACCACGGCACCATCGCAGAACGCCGGGAGCCCTGCCGTGAGTTCACCAATGCAACGTGGCTCACCTCCGATCAGAAGCCCTACGTTCTGGACCAGACACTGCGATTCACCGCCGGGGCAGTGAAGAGATTCGAACTCAAGACCATTGGCACAAGGCTCCAGCGCACGAGACAATGACATTCATACTTACATACCCTCCTTCCTCTCCCTTTCCCACGTCCTCTTTTCCAAATTAGTGTTTGTCCATTCTTTTGCATTTTTTTTTTCTTATTTCCATCAGTTTGGGGGTTCTGCTTTATTTGGGACTGTCGGTGAGAGTTGGCATAGTGTAGAGATGACATGAAATTATTGAGATTCCTTTGTGGATTCCTTCTGTAAGATAGAGATAGAGATGGTTGTTTATATAAAATAATAAAAGAATATTATAAATATTTTCATGAAGATAGATGAGTAGTAGTAGGGACAAGTGAGGGTGAATTGCCATGATTGTGGCATCTTTTCCTTTGAATGAGGCGTGGATGGGTCGAATTTGGTGTCGGTTGGGAAGGGAAGGGGGACCATGTCTCCATCAGAGCTTTATTTTCAGTCAAAGTGAGGTCATTATCTCTCATTTATACAAAGATTAGATTAATTTAATGTATGGTTAGTAATAATTTCTAATAATGAAGATGTTTTATATAATTAGGATGTGGCCTCTACGTGTTATTGTGATTATTGGACTTTGACTAGTAATAGTGTGAGAAAGTGGAAAAGGTCCCATTGTGATCGTGGCTATGGATTCTGACGTCCGCAATTTCAGCATAGGAATTTTTTTTTTCAGCACGCTACATGTGAGCCTTGTTTGAAAATCTCGTTAGACTTTTAGATTAAGATTAAATATTTTACTTTTAATGATTATATTGGCGGTATGTAGTGTGGAGTATGATTTGAATGCAAAAGGATATGTTTGGATATATTTAAAATAATAAATCAAACTTTGAAATATACAGTTTATTTGTTTGACTAGTTGGGTATTTTCATTTTGTGCTATAAAATGGGGTTGGTGGGTTTCCACATTTAAAAAAAAATTATCACTTCTATTATTTTCAAAATTTCAACTCGTTAATTTATTTCAGATTTAAGATATCATTTATTTGAGCTGTAATTATGATTTTTTTAGAATTCATACAAAGGAAAGTATTGCATGATATAAGAGAAACCCAATGGGTGGCAGTGGCGGTGGCGGTGGCAAGGGCGATGGGTGGAAACAAAAGTAGGAACTCAAATCCCAGAGCAAATGTCATCCTTGTGTTAAGACTGGCTCAAGTCCATCCACATGGACTAACGTATTGTATGGGGAAATAGGGAAGCACTCAGATCGATAAAGATCAACACAAAACGTTATGGAAGTCTTGAATGATTTTCAAGGTCTCAATCTATTTGTTAATTTTTTAGGAAAGTATTTTTATAGAAAAATTATGTTTGAATTTGATTCTTGCTACGAACGACATGTATTCGGCTATAAGAGTTTGATGTTTTTTTCATTTGAAACAGAAGCTTTATTTTTTTGTTGAAAATAAATAAATTGTTGCTTTAGTGAGTGAGAATTTTTTTTCTCCTTTTCTAGTAAATTTTTTTATTCCAATATAGAAAATGAATTACTTAAAATAAGATTAAAAAAAAAGTCTCATTTTTTGTGTTATTAGCATAGAGGTGTGAGAAAGTCACTGCAGTCTCAAAACAAAGACCATGAAAGGGGGAAAAAACCAAGATCAGAGGGAGAAAGAAGGAAAAGAAACACAACATTTACTGATCATTTTCACCCGGTTTGATCTAGATGTATTTTCTATTATTGTCATTATTATTTGACATTTTCTAAGGCTAAATACCATTTTCATAGTCTAAGATAGAAATCAACGTAGAAAAGAGCAATTTGAAGGAGTCTCAGTGGAATAATTTTAATTGTAACAAGATTCTTAACCTAACCCAATTACAAATAGAAAGGGAAATATTTAGTGTAGCATCCGACCCAAGATATGACCCAACACTTACTAAAACAAAACGTAATACAACTTGTTTAAACAATAAAACATCTAATAAAGTCCCAAAACATTAAGTTTGGGTCACTTTCTTTCTAACAGTCCTGAACACAAAGGTTTTATTTAAAAATAAAATCAGAGAGGAGAAACTATTCATGATTGTGATATGGACAAATGAATTATTGATAGGATTGAGAGAGAAGATGTTGAGAGAAGATTCGAGAAGAATAAATTTTATAGAAATTTTAAAAATAATTTGAATATAGTGTATGATTTTAAAATTATATATTTTTAACAATACTATGGATTTTGTGTAAATACAATATTGAATTATAAACTAATAATATAAATATACCTTCGAGATAGCAAGATTTTGAGGAAGAAGAAAAGCTATAAAGATTTAAAGATAGGATGAGATTTGAGCTAACTAAATACTAAAATATAAATTAAAATCAGATCAAATCAGTGAAAATGCAAATACATCTTGATGTAAGTTTAAGGGACTGAAGAGGTGAGGTGTCAAGCCCTGCTCACCCCAAGCCAACCATACAAGATTAAGTTGGGCTTGGGCCAGTGAGGCTTGGGTTGTGTCAAGCTGGAGTTGAAATGTGGGCATGTCCCACATTTAACTTGATCATTTCATAACAGGTTAGATTGGAATTACCTAGCATTTCATCGTTGTCATTTTTTAAGTTTTAAAATTTCTATCAATGATCATTTAATTTAATTTAATTTAGTATATAAATATTGCCTTTCATTCAATCATTTTTGGAGAGAAAGATGTTCTTTAATAATTTCACATGTAGAAGTTTTTAAAAAATTATATATGAAATTAACACAGACTTATATGATTCACTTTCGGTATATCCACGGGTTCAACACCGAACATTATGCTCAAAGTCAAGAAAAATGGAAGGAGAGTCGACTCTAACTCTAAGTTACGGTTTTTGCTCACACCTCTCTCTCACTCTCGCAAAAGAACATTATATATTGTTCTAATTAGGATTTACAGTGCAATGGTGTCGAGCCTAACATGATGGTCAGTACATCTCTGATGATTAAACTCCACAAAACCTAACGTGATGGTCAGGAACTCATCTCAGAAAATGAGAGTCATGAGTTCGATTCTCACTGAATCTAAAAGGGTCATTATCCGATGTATGTAAATAAAAAGATTTATAAATATCTCAAAAATTATTACAATACGAAGATTGGACACCTGGAGAGGAAACTGGAGTTGATGTTCCAACTTTTGTAAAGCAGAGTCTGGCCGTGCGATGGAATGCCGACGTGAGGGTGTATGGACTAGCTTCATCTTCTCCCAGCCCGTCGTTTTCTTAGATTCAATCAGAGAGATATGGAATGCCGACATGAGGGTGTATGTTACTCTTATGACTGTTTCACCACAAGGTCTTCTCTGATTGGCCATTGAGAAATGTTAAAACAAGCAGAATTTACTACTTTAGTAAAATAAGATAAATAAATTTTGTACTTCCAAATATTTTGTGGGTCAATGGGTTTTATAGTCATAAAGTATTTATATTTATTTTTAAAATATTTCAGCCATTAGATTGAAACTCATCAACATCAATGGTGTATAGAAATATTAAACTTGTTACTCTTAAATATCACAAATTTTATTTGGGGTTTTCCTAAAAGGACCCCACCTTTTAAATTCATTTGAATTTTTTTTTTTTTAAGTTTTCCATAATTCTGAAAAACCTTTCAACATTTGATAGAAATTGTAAAATGAGATCAATAATTGTCAAAATTGTAAATTGAACCTTCAAATCTGTAAAAATCAATAGACTCAGAGCTGCAATCATATATATTTTTTAATGAACTATCACCCACCACAAAAAAAAAAAAAAAATTAATTAGATTTTTTTTGGTTAGGTCTGGACTGAGTTGATCCCAGTCTGTCGTATCATTTATTTTATGTTAAAGGTGTTTTTGCAATTGGGCCCACTGAATTGATAAGAGGTGTATAAACTACAAATGAGCTTCAGTGTCTCTCTCCCCTATCCTTTCCATTTAATTATAAGGTTTTCAATGGTTGGTTACTGGGTTACATCCTTTCTTTGGCCTTCACTACCACAACAAGCTAGAAGAAGCCAAATGCCTTTATTCCAATCATGTATCTTGAATTGAATCTTAATTACTGTGAAGCTTAGTTGTTAATTCTATTTTGTTTTGGTCCAAACATTTGAGATTTGGCTGAAAAATGGAATAGATTGGGTTCAATTCTCGTACCGACAGCTTATTCTAGACTGATCTAAACGAAATGAGCTAGAATGGTCCATTTCGACTCTACCCGTTTCGCCCCTATGGATTTCATTTTTTAATTTTTTAAGATATACGTATAAAATCTAACAGTACAACTAAAAAAATAAACAGCACAAGTTAAATGTAGAAAAATTATATCTTAAAATTCAATTAAAGTCATTTGATTTTAGTAGTCGTCATCATTAATTCAATAACAACTGATGAGTTCAACCGTTAAGATTAGGTTTTAGACTTAAATTTAGTCAATTGTAGTTCATGATGTATATTTCCATTTATATGGTTTATTTTAATGTATATGAGAAAAAATTGAGAAGAATATGAAGTAGATCTAGTGTGCTTATGTTTTTTAAGTCTCAGATTTTTTTTTTTTTTTTTAATTTACGTGTGGAAAACTGTCGGATACCTAGTGTAAAACCCTCACGGATGAGCACACTACTCTTAGTGCACACCAAAGTTAGGTCATGGGGGCTCGAACCTATGACCTCTCGCTTCCTAATGTGGGAGGCAATCAATTGATCTACACCCATGTGGCCTTTAATATTGAATAAAATAAGAACTCAAATTTATTTCTTAAATATTTTTTTTGCTTTTTTTCTAATTAAATTTGTATTTGATTCTTGCTAGAGTAAAATTTTAACTTTCTTGAATTAATATTTAGTAATTATACTATATGAATTGACATTAATTTAACATGATAAAAATTAGTTTAAATGCATTTATAAATTTGTATTAATTGTATTTATATTTTATTATATAATTTTACTTTTTTAATTTTTATCTTATTTTTTCTGAAACGAAACACCGAAACAGCCGGAACACTGAAATGATCTGTTATGAGTCATTAGGAGATTCGAAAACAGAGACCACACCATCTTAGCATTTGTTCATTTGTAGCCACTCAAAACATACAGGACGATTAGCATATGACATTTTTGGGATTCACCCAGCTCATCTAATAAATTCAGTGTTTAAAATTAAACCGAACCGTACCGTTGACTTGGTTGGACCTAAACCGGTCCATGAGGCAGTCCAGTTCTTATGATAGTGCAGCTTTTCTTAAATTTACTGTATATATTTATTAATATTTTTCTCTCCTTGTAAATATTATTTTCTATTATAGTATCATGGTTGCAATATGGTTTCAATTTTGATGGCTTTTAGTGATTATATTTAAATGTAATAAGATATTATATTATTATGAAAACTGTGATAATACAGTTCAAATTAACGCTACGATTATGAAACTGCATAGAATCTATGGAGGGCTGCAACTTGGGCCCAACTCAAGTTGAATCTATATGAAAATTTTGAATTTTAACTGGACTCATTTTTTTTCTTAAATAATATGTCTGAATGCGAAAGCCTGACTATCCTAGCGCATGGAAAGCCCAAGCCCACACTGAAAGCACGAATTTGAGTCCGAACTTACTAAACCCCATATTATTTGATGAATATTATGGGCAAATATAAAACTATTTAATAATAATTTATGTTTTACAAGACACCAAAATATAATTCAAATTAACCCCGTCTTAGGCCTAAAGTATCCGACCCTGTATAAGTCTAAATATGCAATTTGAGTTAAAAACTGGGCCCGGGCCTGGAAATAAAAATCAGGCTGGTCTTTCGATTGGCCGAAATAGACCAAACCCCACTCAAGAGTTTTAAGACTTTTATAAAACTGGGCCCAGGCTTGGATATACAAATCAGGCTGGGCTTGCATTTGACTGAAATAGACCAACCCAGACTTTAATAATTATAAAACAGGCCTCAACCTCGACTGGCCCCAAGCATAGACGAGTAGATGATCCACCCAAGTTGTATACCTTCAACTGGTTAGTTTCTTAGGGTTCCACGAAACAGTCGGTCAGTCTTCTCCAACAATATAGGTAGGTGTATACTTCAGAGCAGGGGTCAAAACCTCAGAATCGGCCGATATTCGAATATCGGCCACGAAATCTCTCTCTCTTTAATTAAAACCCCAGCTTCATATCTAATCTTTTACATTCATGTATGTTCGATATTAAATATAACATTTACCTCTACATTACTCGTCACAAATGGTAATAACATCTATAAAAAATATCATAATCAGACCAATTAAGTTATTTTTTAAAAATCATAAAATTTTAGAGATTGAAAAAATATTTAAATTGATAAAAGACTTAAAGACATGATTTCATCGATTTAATCAAGGTGATGTTTAAGTCCTAAATTTAAGTATAGATCTTTTCAATGTACATGATATTGTTGTAAATGACGTACGGGTTATCATGTGTCTAACTTCATAGTTCATATTGAATGAGATACATATAATTTGGGTTGGGCTTCATTGGGCTTGGGCCCTAAATTGGGCCTGAATAGATGTAGATTTTTGGATGATCGCTTAGTCTGGACCAGGAGTCGAAAAATCGGCCCTCCCGAGATTTCGGCCGAGATATTTTCTCTCTCCTCAATTTTTTTTTAAAAAAAAATCTCGGTGGCTTTTTTGTTTTTGAAAAAAATAAAAAAAAGTGGTTTTTTTTAATAAAAAAATAAAATATCAGTTGAGATATCAACCGGGTCTGCAACCGATATTTTTTTTTTTTATACGGATGATTTTTTTATCTCTCCAATACGCACAGTATTGGCTTAGATTTCGACTCCTGGTCGGGGCTTAGCGTACCTCTAAGATGGAAATCTGATAGAACTAAAAATTCTAAAGTCACAGGCTGCGGCGCACCATTTTATATTGTCAAAATAAATAGAGGTTGTATGTTCGTCTTTATTAAAAAAGAAATTAAGAAATTGATTCGGACACCGATACTTTTTAAAGAGGATAGTATACACATGTTACCTTATATGTTATCGTAATAAGTTAGAAAAATAAAAGAATAAAATAAAAATATTATCAATTTATTATAATAAAACGAAGGACAAAATAAATGTGATAGTCGAAAAACCAATTTCCCAGCTATTAGACATACATCCTTGTGAATGTGATATTTCTTTTCCAACAAAAGAAATAACTGAATTTTTTTAAATAATTTAAACTTATCGATTTCATCATCTTATATTAAAAATTTGAAAACTTTAAATGAAAAATCCAAATGTGAGCTCCAAGAGCATTACTCACCTCCACATATGAAAGAATCCACAGAAAAATCAATCTCATGATGATAAGATATTAACACTATTAATGGACGGTCAGGATAGGAACACCTTGTTTATCTATTTGCCATTCATTTATGGCTTTGTTTTTTGAATAGTATGCCTAAATTGAATGAATGGCTGATGATAAGATATTTGTACATTTAAATTTTTACAAATTATTTTTCTTTTAATATTTATAAACTATGTTTCAGTACTAAATCAATGTGATAGGGCACTCAAATACCAAATCCACGTTGCTTAGGGAACTTTTTCTCTTTCTTCTTTTTTCCCCTGTTTGGACTTTTTCATCTTCAAAAGAATTAATTTCCTTTAAGGGGATAGAAAATTTGCTTCCATATTGGTAAGAAAAAAAATGTAAAATTTATTCAAAATAGCTAAAAATAGAAAAAAAAAAGGGTTTTTAAAGATTTGATTTGGTCAATAGTGTGATTTGTTCGAAACATAGAGTAAAAAACATGGAAAGAAATTTTAATATTGGAATTGATGAGATGGATCATTTCATTTAATCTTATCATGATATTATATAAAAATAGAGAAAATTTGTGTAAAAATAATTAAAATAGAAAACAATTCATGATCAAGTCTAGATTGTTTACAAGATTTGACATGCTTTTTTTTGTGATAATATCTAAAAGTAGAAAAAAATTCAAAAGCTTTTACCAATGTTACTCGCTCAAATAACATACTTCTCGCTAATATTTTATTAATATATGTCATGGATTACCTATCATATGATGAAATTTGTCAGAGATCCTAACTTAAAAGTTATGTCTTTTATTAGAGCTCAAAAATTAATTTTGTAAAAAAAATTAATTGAAGTAATAAAAATGAATATTATTCATTTGGCAACTATACACCCGTTGACAAATGACAACAATGTTCACGTCGGCAGTTTCTCAAGACCTTACAGCTTTCATTGTTAATTCTTGAATCTCTTGTGGACTTGTCTTATGATTTGCTACACATGTTTTGCCTTGTCTTTGCTACACATGTTTTCTCCTATTGTATGATGGTTTTCAACATTCGTATGGATGTAAGAAAGTGAAATTCAGACCCGTCACAATGAATGCTAAGTCAACTCCGACCAGGGCAGTCTAGGACAGGTTGAGGTCCAAGGTAAAAAATTTAAATAGGACCTTTAGGTATTATTTAAAAGTGGAAGAGATGAAAAACCACTTAAAAAAGAGGTTGGAAAGTGGAAAGAAAATGAAATAAAATTATAATATCAATGAAATTCAGTATTCAAAGTTTGTATTAGGCTGATGAAATAATGAAAATCAACTGATCTTTTGGCCTTTCAGACCCCTTTTTAAAACTTTTTTCATATCAAAGTCTCAATCAAATTTCACCAAAATTCTGAAATTTCCGCTGAAACTTCGGCCCAACCTAATTTATTAGTACTTCTGAAGTGCTTCCGGCTGATATTTGTAACTTGGGGATGAGATGACTACTTACGTTAGAAGAGGAGAGGACATAAGAGTCTAGTTGGGATGGAGGCACCGGCACCGGCACCGGCACCACCCAAACGATCCGAAAGCCTGTCAGAGAACCCACGAGAAGTAGATGGAATTCTGGAGAGACTTTCAAAATCTTCGTCGAGAGAGAGGAGAGAGAGAGCCCGAGAGGAAAGAGAGAAAAAATAGGGTATGCAATAAGTTAAAAAGGATGGGGACTTGCGGCGATTTTTTCTTAGGGTTTTAACTTTTTGTGGTAAGTCGGTAACACGAGGGGGCTTTTTAACGTTAGGGTTTGTGGTAGCAGTAACACATGTGGGCGTCGAAGGCCTAAGGACCGCCTAAGTCGTCTTATGGTCTAGATGGCCCTGACTCCAACCAAAGATTGAATTATAAATATGTGACCCATGTAGGGGTTGAGATATTGGACGATACGATATCGGTTTGAAAACATATATATATATCGGTCGATACGATACATATCGACCGATATTAATATATTTTTTTTTTAAAAAAAAAAAAATAAGAGAGAGAAATATCCGGCGATACTGAATTTTTTACTTCTGAACCCATGTACGTTGTAAGTCTAAATTATTTTAAGTCGAACTCAACTCTAAAAATAAATAAGGGACGGCATAGATCATCAAATTTTATGTCCTTTAAATCTACACTAAAGTTAAGCCATAGGGGCTCAAACCCACAACCTTTCGCTTCCTAAAGTAGGAGGCAATCAATTGAGCTACATCCATGTGGCCTTTAATATTGAATAAAATGAGAACTCAAATTTATTTCTTAAATATTTTTTTTTTCTAATTAAATTTGTATTTGATTCTTGCTAGAGTAAAATTTTAACTTTCTTGAATTAATATTTAGTAATTATACTATTATGAATTAACATTAATTTAAAATGATAAAAATAATTAGTTTAAATTCATTTATAAAATTGTATTAATTGTATTTATATTTTATTATATAATTTTACTTTTTTTTTTCTGAAACGAAACACCGAAACAGCCGGAAGGCCGAAATGATCTGTTATTGAGTCATTAGGAGATTCTAAAACAGAGACCCCACCATCTTAGCATTTGTAGCCACTCAAAACATACAGGACGATTAGCATGTGACATATTTTGGATTTCACCCAGCTCATCTAATAAATTCAGTGTTTTAAAAAAAAAAAAAATATGATTCATTCATGGGCCCGGACGATATCTTGGCTGATATTTTTAGTTATTTTTTTTTTTCAAAAATGAGCCTTCTTTCAGTTCTTTCTTTTTTAATTCAGAAAAAAAAAAAATAATCTATAAAGAGACAGATAATCATATCGCCGCGATATCGGCTGAAATCTCGGGCCAACCGAGATTGTTACCATCTTATCATCATCCAATCCATTCAATATTTGTACCAGAGAGCGATTACTCGCGAGTCTAGACTGTAGAATTCAATTTAAGCATAATGCTATTCGAAAACCGAAGCCATAAATGGATGGCTAATAGATAAACAAGGTGTTCCTATCCTGACCGTCCATTAATAGTGTTAATATCTTATCATTATGAGATTTGATTTTTCTGGTGGATTCTTTCATTTGTGGAGGTGAGTAATGCTCTTGGAGCTCACATTTGAATTTTTCATTTAAAGTTTTCAAATTTTTAATATAAGATGATGAAATCGATAAGTTTAAATTATTTAAAAAAATTCAGTTTTTTTTTCTTTGAATTCAGGTGTGAGAAAGTATGAGATACCCAGCGTAAAACCCCCACGAGTGAGTCCACTACCCGTAGACTATACCAAGGTTAGGCCATAGGGGCTCGAACCCGCATCCTTCCACAACCTGAAGCGGGAGGCAACCAGAAAAAGAAAATATCTCAAGGATGTGTGTCTGATGGCTGGGAATTTGGTTTTTCAAGCAATTAACCTAATGTACCCTATGGATAATGGGTTCATCCGTGAGTTTTTACGCTGGTATTCTACACATAAATTAAAAAAAAAAAAGATCAAGATGTCGGCAGATATCTCGGTGAAAATGATATAATTACCCCTAAATTTACTGCAGAAAATCCAAATTTGCATTGACATCCACACGTGCTTATCGCAATCCAATGCTTCTTCATTTGACTTATAAAATGAGTTCAGGTTTTATATTTTGTTATCATAATTATTATATTGTACGAGAGATAGAGAAATTTTTAGATATTATAATTTAAAGGAAAAACTTGTACTTAATTATCATAAAAAATTAAAAATTAAAATGTTAAAATTATCAGTTTTTTTGACATTTTCTACATATCCTGTCTTAAACTTTTTACATTATTTCATTATCGTTATCATTATTAAAGTAATTTATCTCATCTGTTTAAACTTCTCATTTACATTTGTGTGCAACTGTGCATATTTCATTTTCTTCATTCCTAAGCGATCATCCAAAAATCTAAATCTATTCACAGGCCCAATTTAGGGCCCAAGCCCAATGAAGCCCAATCCGCAAATTATATATGTATGTTATCCAATATGAAATATGAACTATGAACTTGGACAAATGATGACCCATACCTCACTTACAACAATATCATGATCCTTGGAAAGTTTATAAACTATTCTTCTTTTAATATTTAGTAGATCAAATCTTAAAAAAGCACAGGTGCTCAAAGCCTCAAATAAAGAAAGTAGATAGGGATATTAGCATTTTCTATAATGAAAATATTAACCTTTTTTTTATTTACTTCTCATAATCTAAAAAAAAATATCAATGTTTTTTATTATAAAAAAAATAAAAAGCTAAACTCATTCTTAAATTGGTATGTTTACAGGGTTTGACATGCTTTTTGTGATAATATCTAAAAATAGAAAAAAAAATTCAAAAATTGTAAAATAATGAAAAATCTACTATAAAGCTTTTACCAATGTTACTCGCTAATATTCTATTAATACTTGTCATGGATTACCAATCATATGTACTTTGTCAGAGATCCTAACTTAAAAGTTTATGTCTTTTATTAGAGCTCAAAAATTAATTTAATTTTTTTGAAAAAGAAATTAACTTTATTACTGCTTTCATTTAGCAACTATACACCTGTTGACACCAATGTTCGCGTCGGCAGTTTCTCAAGACATTACTGCTTTCATTGTTAATTCTTGTCTTATGATTTGCTACTCATGTTTTGTCCTATTTTATGATGGTTTTCAATATACATGTGAATGTAAGAAGTGCAATTTGAGCCCATCAGGTCGAGTCTCACGATAATGATGTAGAGAGATTTGAGCGTGAATCAGACAAATCTCATTTTATTCTATCTATCCCATCAAATAAATTTCAATTCTAATCAACATTTCGTGTATAGAAATAAACAAATAAACTAAAAATCAAAACAACCATTAGATTTTAAGCACTAGAAGTCAGAATAATAAAATTACATCATCAAAATAGGGTAATTAATTTGTGAGAGGAGAGGAGGGGAAAAAGATATTGAAGAAAGCATTTGTATATTGATTAGGATTAGGTTTAGATTAATGAATGAGATTTAATAATGTAAAATTAAGATTTTTAATTAATCATAATATATTATCTAATATCAATTATAATATATAGATTATACACTAAATCTATATAGGTTACCGAGTTTAACTTGGGTTTCGGGGTCAGATCAAGCCCTAAATTGCAAGGCCTGACCTGAATTTAATTTGATCCCTACTTCTTAGTATCTTGTTACCACTACCTTATCAAATCATAAATAATATTTTTAATTTGGAATTATAACTATAGCAGAAGTTCTTTGGCCTGAAAATATGAAAAAAATGATAAAAAAATGTATTATAGATTAAAAGATACTTGATTTTATTTTGACGGGTATAGCGACTCAATCTAAGACGAAAATAACAATTAAAACAGAACTTTATTTTCCATTTCACTTTTCTTTATAAACATTAATTGGAATATTTCTGCAATAATCGACTCATCCATGACTCACGTTTAATTTTACTGAGTCAACCATTTAAACTCGTGATACAATTGAACGATAACACGTGTAATATTTCCGCAGATTTTCTGTAAGCTAATAACAAGTGTCATATAACCGTCACGAGAAATGCGGGTGACGCTGGGTTGTATTGCATTGTATCTCGCCTTTCAAGCCAAAGAGTCTTTGCTGTAACGCTAGCAAAGTAGCAGAACAATATAACGGGTGCGATTTCCTTACACGTGACAAATGGACGGTAGAGATTTTTTTCCTTTTGTCATTATCCTGAATTAGACGCACACCCAAACGGCAAGAGACGCCACCTTGTCGTGTACGATTTTTTTCCATTTGTTTTCCATGTCCACGTAACAGAGAGGAGTCAAACTATCTCAGAAAATCTCTCTCCTCCTATGATTACCAAATCTTTCTTGATTTTGTCATTTTTTCTAGGAATTCGATCGCTTTGTGTGGCCTTCCGTTCTCCTCTCTCCTCATTTTTCCAATCCAATAAGAGAAGCCATAGATGATATATTGAGCGAGAAATCCCCTCAAGTAACGCTGCCGTCGTTCCACAACGCGGCTTCTGCCAACAGAAATGGAGGCTTTCCGGTCGGACTCGGCCCTCTTCTGACCGGAATATCTCATACAACAGGGCCAGGTCCTGCCGCAGTAAAAAAGGATTCCGCTCGGAGATTCCTAGAGAGGAGGATTTTGGCGTATCCATTTCTCAATTCTGGAAAGAAAGAGAGATACGGAAACGGAGTATTTTTCTGGGTTTTTTGAGATTCCACAAATCCATCATTTTTCTCCCGAGCTCGACATAACGGATTCGGTTACAATTCCACAACAGAAAATCCGGTCAGGATCTGTCCCTCCCCAACGCAATGGTACCGGACATGCATCGGCTCTGATCAAGAGAATATTCCCGTGTTTAGGTCGGCAAGGCAAATCCGAACCTTCCGCTGAAACGATGACAAGTCATATCGTCGTCCGCCGATCGGCCTTGCCGAAGCGGCTCAAGGCAGTGAAGGCGACGAAGGAGACATCGGCGGGCCAGCGGCTTGCGGAGGTGGCAGGTGGAACTACGGCTGAGTGCGCGGCGGTCTGTTGCTGCTGCCCGTGCGGCATCGTCAGACTTGTCGTGCTCACTTTCGTTTGGCTGCCAGCTGGCCTCTGTCGGAAGGCGATTAAGAAGAAGATCCGGAAGAAGAGCTTGAAGATCCTAGAGCAGTCGAGGCGATTCGACGAAGATTCGGAACTGCAGTTGGATAAGCTGGATTTAGAAGACTTGTGGCCCGATAAATCGCCGTCGATGGTGTGTTGGAAGCGGAGGAAGAGATGTGGAGCAACTTCTACGGCAGCGGCTTCTGGAGGAATCCCTCGGAAAGAGAACAACCGACCATTACCATTTGAAACGGCCTTAATTTCGTGCGGTAATTACTTTAACGGCCTCTGCTCCTATTCTCACTATTTGGAAGGATTAAATGCTGGCTAAAACTATATTTTATTTTTAAAAAAATACAGATTATTGTCTACATTCTTCAAACATGTTAATCTCTTACAAACCCAAACATATTATTAAATAAAATTCAACCTCCATTTGAAGTTTTAAATTTTCAATTAAAGGAACAAATGACGTTTTTATCATTATATGCTGTTTACAGTACATTTATACAGGAGAAGAGCTTTGTTTCATGAGAGAATAATCATTAAATTCTTCTTTTTTCTGATTAATTCTTCCAAGTTTGATCCGATGGGCACTGAAGATTGGATTTGATTAATAAAAAGGAGAGAGAGATTAGAAGGTTATGTGCATTGCGTATTACGTAGTGGCGTGCATCAAGGCGATGAAGTTAGAGTGTGCGCACGTTGCTTTGAATGCTTCGTGTTTGACTTTCAATTTCGTGTGGGGCCTCATTGTCATGTTGTCTTTCTTATCCATTCTACTCTTTTTTTGTTTTTTTTTTTTTTTTTTGTGTTTTGAAGGTTTATTTGTTTATTGTCGGATGGTACTAAAATCATTTGTTTATCCATGAATCTTGTCTTTTTTTTTCTTTTTTAATTGATAATGAGTAATATGTCAGTTCAAAATCAAATATCAATGGTTAAGGGATTCATTTGATCTCTTTATTTGTGGGTTCGAGCCTCTTTGGTCTAATCTTGCTTTACCTTAAGGGTAGTAGCTCATATGTGGAGGTTTTTAATACGACTGTGTCTGAGTTTTCTATACGTTAATCCAATTTTTTTACAGAGATTACCCTTAAATAGGGATTATTGTTATGAATATTTTTTGCTGCAAAAGAATTTTCAAATATAAGATTGAAGGAGTAAAATCTAGACTTTTCACTCTACCTTTTAGTTACCAAACAATGTTACCCTCATTTATCTTCCATTACCCATGTTGTAGGGTCCACATTTTATTTTATGTTTTATTTTTAAAGTTAAAGTACTAAATGAGCATCTTTATGTTTGGCACTTGATGTCATTAGTTAGGATAAGTTATATGGGGCTCTCAACTCTAGGAATGTTTGAATTCAGAAGGGTGAATTATGTCAACTGTTTTGGAATTAATAAACACTCAAGCAGGATTTCCATTTGAGCATTTTGTAGATTTAAAGTCAATTTGAAATGTATAAAATGGCCTTTAGATATAAAATTGAGAGCATTTCTTGCATATTTACTTACTTTTGAAGATAGAATGATAAATGAGATGATGGAAATCTTACAAACTTTTGAAGCAATAATCAACAATTTTTTATTAGTTTTATCTTCATTATCTTCTTACATTTGAAATTTCAGTTCATTATCTTATCTTGTTGTATTTCATTTTTCTATAAATAAATGGTGGTCTCTCCTTTGGAGAGAGGCACCCAATATTATTCTTCCCATGGTGTCAAGATAGATGACCACCGTCCCTCCCAAAATTCCCTTCGGTTCCTAAACGAACCTTCATTCAACATAACTCCACATAACACAAAAAGCTTTATGCAAGTGTTACAAAGCGTGTAGGCCAACTAAGTTAGATATTTTTTTATTTTTTGTCATTGACAATTTTTACTCTAATATAGTAATATCTATTCTATTTAACGACGAACTATCAAAATAATGGAATATGGAGTTCTAATGTATAAATGTTACATACTTGGTTAATAAAAAAAATTACTATATTAATTGTTTATAGCCATTCAATCTAATAAGATGAAAGTAACAACATTATCCAAGTTCGTACATGACTTAAGATCATTTCTTTAGACTCAAAACTTAAAATGAAATGAATTATCTTTCTTTGTTAACAACTTTGAGATACAAATTTATTACCAAATTGACACTAAAAAGTTCTGAAAATCCTCGTACCTCTATTTGGAGGAAGCTGTTCACTTGTTTTGTAACTTTTGTTTTGAGTAAGTAAGGAGTTTCAAAGTCAAAGAGAAGTAGGAAAGGGGCAGCAATTTGATCAATGCACGTATACTTATAGCTTATGCTTTTACTGATTCATATTATATATTTGATAGATTTTTTTTTTTAAAATCATTATCATTATTATTTATTTAAAAAAAATCATTACATGCCTTGTTACAAGTTATAACATAATACCTGTACATGCTATTCAAGTGTTAAGAATGATAATACATATTCAATATAACATATTTACATAAATGGAAAATAATTTGACCTTCTATCAATTATTTTTCTATTCCTCTTGTTTAAATGAACAAATGACACTTTCAATTTTCCATCATTTTAAACTAGTCAGATATTATTAACATTTTGATATTACTTACCAACTCTTCCAATTTCATAACTATTAATACCAAGTCATTTACATTTTTTTTTTTACTATTTATCTTCTCATAATCTAAGTATACAGTAATCTGGACCTTTTAAATGCAATAGAAGCACACACATTAAAGTGTCAGTAGGTCCGTAAGCTTTAACAATACTTTTATTGTGATCTTTTTTATGTCACATGTATACGGGCTTGTAATGGTTCTAATATAATTGCTGGAAAACATAGGAAGGATAAACATGAGACATGAGATAAAGAAGATAGAAAGGGAGATAAGGCAAGTACTTGTTTTTGAATTGGCCAGAAATCGTGGAATGAGATAAGGTGATAACCTTAGTTGCAACAGAGCAACCCCATGGCAGAAACAGTAAGAAAGTGAAGTAAAGGAGAAGGCAACGGGCGATTGCCGGAAGTAAAAGTGGGAAACACGGAAAAATCCGTGTCACTTAAAAAAAATATCCCGTGTCCCTTATATCTCTATCATTCATTTAAATATAAAGGATTAAATTTAAGAAAAAGTCTAGCGAGGGAGAACGATGCTGAAAGCTTCACCATGTTTAAAATAGCAGTGAAACTTTCAGAAGAAAGGCAAAGTGTTGACTGGTCAAGGCAATGGCAGCTTTTCTAGTGGAAAGCAATGTTTTAAAAAATTATTTGTCAACACGGATCGGTTGGCAGTTGGCACTTGGCACATCCTCTCTCTCTCTCTCTCTTTTAAATATAAAAAAATATTAAAAGAAAAAACAAAAAAATAGTGTAAACATATTTTCAAAAAAAGCTTTTTTCTCACAAGTATTGGATTTTTAAGAGCCGAAATGATGATACGAATAAAGTAATGTATTAAATAATTAAGAGTTTTAGAAAATAGAAAATTAATATGAGGGAACATCTTATATGAAATTTATCCTCGCCAGTTTTAATTCATGAATTTGTTTCATAAAAAAAATTAAATTTTATAAAAATATTGAAAAAATAGAAAAATCACAAAGAAATCCAGCGGCTTCTCGTTTATCCATGAACATTTGTATATTATTTTATTAATTTTTTTTACGAAAAAAACTCCAAAATTAGAATTATCTTAGAAAAATCTTTTTCATGATTTTTTTTTTTAAATTTGAAGAAGCACATAAACACTCTAAAAACTATATTAATTACTAGATAGGTTAAAAAAAATAGGAGAGAATTTTTTTTCAGCAGATACCAAATTTTAAATCCTTTCTCTCACCACTCGATTATCCTAGATAATATGAAAACACATCATTTGAAGAGAGTTTTCAAAAGTTGAGAGAAAAGGGTAAAAAGTTGCCAAACAGATAACCCATCACCCCTCGTTCAAACGCAGCCTAGGGCATATTGGGTATTCAGGTGTAGGGTTATCCAAGTCTAAGTCAAATTGAGGTGTCTATACATTTTGAAATAATTTGTTGAAATTGGTGTAATCTTTAAGCCTCAAATTCAAGAATTTTTTTTTTTTAAAAAAATAGTTATTCTTTATTATAAGTAAAATAAGTTTAGCTATTTCAAAAAAAATATTTTTTCACTTTCGTTTCATGCATTGTAGTGTAAATGAGGTTTAAATATATTATTATTTTATTTCTCATGTATTTATGGCTGGCCTTCATTGTTAAATTTGACAAAAACACAGTAGAATTAAAATAACTATCTTAAATACAATCTTAATTTAGATGAGTAGACAATGGAAGTGGACTTAATATGGTTTGACTCGGGAAACAAATCTCGGTCGATATAGATACTTCGGCCGGAACGATATGTATCAACTGAGATTTGAGATATCGATCATAAAGGTGGTTTTTTAAAAAAAAGTTAGGTAGAGTAAAGTAATACATAATATATAATATGATATGATATAGTATAATATAATATATAATACAAAAGATAAGTGTTCCATAGACAAAATGAAAATAAAATTGAATAAAATAATTCTATTGGGTGCTCCAACCATCCCTTTCAAGAACCATTCTTTTTTACTGGTTAATGGTCAACTCTATTCCCAACTGCATTATACAGAAGTGTAATAAAAAATTTAAAGGTTTTTTTATTATGGAAAGGGGATGCAGATCGAAAAAGGTCGGGATGTGGCTTGGAAAGAGGTTTGTGAACCAAGAAATGAATGTGGTGTGGGCATCAGGGACTTAATTCTCCAAAGCCAAGCTTTCTTAATTTCCTTAACCTGGAAGTTATTAACTCAAAATGATGTATGGTGGGTCAAACTCTTCACACAGGAGTACTTGAGGCAGGGGTTCAAAATTTGGTATCGGTCGATATTTTTCTCTCTTTTTTTTTTTAAAAAAAAACAGTCGATATTGTGATATCGGCGATATGATACGGCTGAGATATCGACGTATCTGTCGAATATCGACCGATATGAATCATATCCGATATTTGGACCCCTGACTCGAGGAACTCTAACTTCTTTCATGTCGTATATAGTGATGATGTAACACCCCAATTTCTCAATGAAGTGAAAAATTACGAAAATGCCCCTGAGTTGTTAAATTAATTATTTTGTGATGTCAAGGATGGAAATGGTGGGGCCCATTGCTCAAATTAAGATCATATGAGCATATTATAAATGTCAAGTTTGATTGGATGGGTAATGAACATCAATTGGGTCGAAAATGGCTAAATGGGTCAAAGGGCCCAATTGGACTCAATGGGTCAAAATGGATGATTTGATCATTGTGTAAGCTCAAATTAAATGGGGTCAAGCTGAACTGATTGGAAATCAGGTATAGCAAAAATGGGTAGGCTTGAAACACAAGTGAAAACCAATTAGAAATGGCAAAATCAGCCCATGAATGGGTCATGTTGTCAAAATGGGTCAAGGGGCTGATTGGGGACCCAATGGGTCGGGTTGACTAGGTTTACCACGGATGACCGTGTGGGCCCTTAATTGAACTCAAGAATGAGTTAGTTCAGCTTGAGTTGGAATGATTTGAAGTAAGTTTGATTTAAGAAAAGAGTTGACTCAAATATGGAGCATTAAATGTGATGAGTTGGATGAGTTGGTTTAGAATAAAAATACCATGAGTTAAGTGAGTCAAGAGGAGGTGGAAATGAGTTGTAATCTCACACAACACTTGATCAAACCCATCTCAGCCTTTGAGTGTGAAGAGGTGCCTTGGCAAAGCCAAGTGACACCAAGGTTGGGCGGCGCCCATCCATTGAATGGATGCATGGTTTCATTTCCAATGGGTGCAACGTTTGGCACCAAGGGGTGTCTTGGTTGACACCCAACATCTCTTCGTTTTTGACAAGAGTAAAGAGGGAGGATGAATGGGAGTTGGGGGCTGAAACTACAAAAGGCAAAGGTTGCCTTTCTTGGCCGTTTTTGTCATTGCAAATCCAAGAATTCCCATCTCTCTCTCCCTCTCTCCAATTCGTTTTTTTTGGCTGAACAACAGAAGTTTTGGTAGCAGTTTAATCAAGCATAAACCAGCAAGGAATTAAGGAAGAAATAAAAGGGAGAAACCAAGGATCAAAGGCAAGAAGAAAGAATGGAAGTTGGTAAGTATTTATATGTTTATTTTGGTTTAATAACATGGAACAAATGGGGTGTGTATTGGGCCATGGTTATGGCCGAATACACCAAGGTTTTAACCTTGATTAATAGAGGTTTAAAAATGGTAAAATAACCATTGGGTTCGGCCACCATGGAGGGCCGAACCCCATGTAAAAGATTGGTTGGTTTTCATGTTTTGAAACATGGAAACCATGGAGTTTTTGTGGACTGTTTTTTAGTGTTATTTGAGATTCAAATGCATGTTTTAAAGAGGGTTAAAAACATGGATCTGAATGACATAAGGACTGAAGGTATCATGGGTCTAAAACAGTAGTTTAAAACTGATGAAATGGACCATTTGGATCGGCCATCTTGGATGGCCGAATCCCATGAGGTGTTATGGTCATTTGGACAAAGTGATGAATTTATTGGATGGTTTTAAGAGGTAAAAATGCAGCAATGATGTACTGATTTTTATATGAATAAGTGATACTTATAACATGCTAAAGAGGACCAAAACATGGACATAGGATTCGGCCACTTTGGATGGCCGAACCCCATGAAAATATTAGATGGTTTTGGTGAGTTAAAAACCATATAAAGTTATGGTGTTCTTATGGCAATTAATGGATTAACATGTTTACTGTTTTGGTGGATTTTTATGTGGCTGAACCATGTATAATTCATGGATGAGTTAGCATGATTAAACCATGAGTAATCATGGTGATTATTGGATCAAGTGAACCCTAGGGTTCGGCTATGAGTATGGCCGAACCCCATGGGGCTGTTTTGAGATAAATGGACTGTTTTGGATGGGAGGTTATGGTTGTTTAATTAAGGAATCATACATGATAAGTTATGGACTATGTGTAAGAAAATAATCAACCATTGATGATGATGGATTGTGGATAAAAATCTATAGGATGTGGTGCGGCCATGTGGCATGGCCGAACCCCATCAATGATTATTTGATAGAATTGGGTTAAGTAATAAATGGGATTAAATGTGATGAATGAAGAACCCCACATGATGTGGTTGGGTCTTAGATATGAATGAATAAGTAAGTGATAGTATGATATGCTGATTATTATGGACAAGGTACCAGAAGTTGAACGACGTGCGAGTTGTAACCGGGTGACGCTAAAGAAAGATCAAATACTGAAGTGAATCTTCAGTAGGTTTCCTACCTACTTGTAACCACAGTTTTATCATAGTTTTTTTTATGAGACTCTTGTTTATTTTATGTGGTTTCGAATGATATATTATGCATTTACAAATGGCATACAAAGCATTGGCATCTCATGCATGGACATGGGATGATGACTGAGGTTCTACAGTGTTGCAATTATGAGTTACGTCCTCCTTAGGCGATGAGAGTCCCGCTAGGAGGAGTAACATGATGATCATAGTCACAATGATCTCCTTAGGCGATGAGAGTCCCGCCAGGAGGACTAATATGTGATATGAATCAACTCAATGATGAAGCGTCTTTCCACAGGTAACGAGATTTACTGTGGATTACCTTATCATGTGAGACCCAGATGGAAGTGTATTGTGATTTACCTTGACGGTGCGAGGCACGTCAAGTGATGGCTATGAATGTACATGATGGGAGAGACTCATTGCATGTGCATATTTCATAGCATAGTTTTACCTGTTTTTACTAATCATGTACTATGATATATATGCATGTTTTATATGCTAATCATGTGGTAGCCCTAATTTGGGAACCTACTGGGCGCGTTGATCTAACGCCCTAATTCTATCCTCAGAGGAGAATGCAGGTACAAGGAAAGGGAAAGAAAAGATCGATGACAGGGAGGGGAGCCAAGCCTAAGCGCTTGAATGTTGAACTGGACTTCTTTATTACTGTCATTTGAATTATATTTTGATGGACATGTAATAAGTTAATACTTGTTGTGGTTTGATTAGACTATTAACTATGGATGGTTGCTTATCTTAATTATCAATTTAGACTGTTACTTGCTATTTATTCATATTATTTCCGCAATTAGTCTAGTTTATTCCGCATGTTGTTGTTAGTTCCATGTGTGATTTATTATCATGGTCTAGTCCATGTGCACATGGGTGGCCAGTTAAGGTTCAGACTTGGGTAGTCTGAACTTAACTCACGTCGTGACGCCGCCCGCTCTCTTTCACTCTGTGTTTCTTTCAAAAGAAATTTTCAGACTCTGATTTTTAAGAAGGGTGAAAGGGCGGGGCGTTACAGATGAGGACATCCAAGGCCCATTGGATTCAAGTGAAGACAATGAAGATCATTTAGATGAAATAGTGGAAATGGTTCTCCAGTTTTTCAATAAAATTGATGGAGAAAGAGAAGGCTTTCCAAGGATTATAATGGGCTTAAGATCACTTCAAAGTAAGTCCAAATGGTGTCGATAATCATAATGAGATTTGAGCCTAATTCCATCTTCCATTGAGTGAACTTCAATTGAATAATCCATTTGAACTTCAGAGTCTCTTCTAACTCAAACCGTTGTAAAGTTGACAATTAGAGATTCTGAGATTTGAATTCTTTGATTCAAGTTGTTGAATACAGATCTAACTTGTTTCGATCGAAGATTTTTAAAAGTGTATAATTTTCTTGCAATTACGATCTTAGCCATCCAAGTTATGGACCAACATATTGAAATGTAGGGAAATTATCCAAGAAAATTAGTATTGGGCTGTGGGATTTGGAGGGACTAAAATCTTATCCATAACTTTGGGAAAAGGGACATAATGGAGGGTATCCTGAATATGAAATTGGTTTAACGATCAGAGGTGTTGGAAATGGTCTGCAAATGCTAATTGTAAAGTAAAGGAAGCACACTTGCTGTACAAGGCCTTAAAAATGAAATGCTTTGCTTGGCACTTGGCTAAATTGGAACCCCAATTAATGAGAGATTTTCCAAGTTTAACCCAATCTTGGATCCAACTTGTCAACGATTTAGGATAGAAAAATGAATCCATTATGCGCTTATTTCATCATTGTATACCACAGTATCTGAACTAAGAGATGGATGGACTGGTAGCAAAGGAGAAGGGAAAATGCTTTCTGGATCATGGGTGTTGCAATCATGGGGTCCTTGCTAGCTTTAGCTACTAGTGTTTATAATTTGCTTTTAAAACTTATTTTGATCTAAAATATTGGATAGCGATATTTCTACTAGTATTTTCTGTAACGAGATATGGGATTTAGGGTATTATCTATTTTACTCTTTCACTGCCGTACGAAAGCGTTTAAAAAAAATTCAGTGATTTGGTAAGTGATTTGATTTGTTATGAAAAAACAGTCTTAGTTAGATAATTTTCAGTGAGCCAGTCAGTGATTCGATAAATCGGTCAATGAGCCGATTTATACTGTAGTGAAAGGGTCAGTGAGCTAGCGAGTCGATTTAAAGAGTTCGACGAGTCGATTCGAAAGGTAAAATGGACAATACAGTAAAATCCGTATCGAGTTGTACAAAATACTTGTGAAAAGATCACTACCCACAATATTTTGTGCAATTGGATGTCTGATGGCCACCCTAAACTATATGTTGGATTAGTTTTGGATATTGGACTTTGAGGCCCACAATCCTTAGTATGATGTTTTATATTTCGAATGCATTTTTCAAAATTTCCTCACTCACTCTTTATGGATTACTTTTCTAAACGCGGTATGTGTATAAGCAAGTGCGTACATGCTTCAAAACTTAATCGGATAATCTTAAATCATAAAAAATATTATTATATCATTTTCTAAATTTTTTTTGGAAAAGTATTACTTAAAATCCATGAGGGATCAGACTGTGCAACATGATAAAAGTAAAAATAAAAGCAAAAATCCCACTAATTGGTGATTGGTCCCGCTCCTCTATGTTCCTCTCTCACTCCTCCCTCTCCTTTCTTTTTCTCCAACGCTCTCTGTGATCCAAACTCTCATTTTCTCTCTCTCTCGATTTTTAGGGTTTGGACCCATGGGCTTCAATCGCTCTTCAATCACTGGATCCTGAGGAGGTTTTACCTCCAATTCTCCCGGTTCTAACCTTACTATTGGGCAATTCATCGGAGGTTTGTCCAAATTCCCATTTAATTTAATCTGACCAGAGACGAGGCGATTCCTCATGTTGTGTTCAATTGGATCTCCATCTATTTATTTGCTGTGCTCTCTCTAGGGTTTTATCTTGCTTCGAGATCTCCGTCTGTATTTGGGATGTTTTGCCTTCTATTTTGATTCTTAAACGATGAGTTCTTTCTTGATGATTGCTTGATCAGTTCTCCGATTGGAATGGTCTCGGTGTTTCAATTATTTATTTTATTAATAATTTTGGGGCACTGAGTTCTGGAAATGCGCTGCCTTGATTGGTGCCTTTGGAGAAGAATGGAAAGGAAGTACTATCCTAGAAAATAACCTTATTTAACCAAAGTTACTTAAACCCATTCGTCTTTTCTGCTAAACATGTTTAATTTCCGAGAGAGTACATTCCTTTCATGCATCCAAGTGGAGTAAGGTTTTTGAACTCAACTTGATGAGGATATGAAGGTTAAGAGCCGCATGTTCATTTTTACTGATCCTTCCTGTTCTTGCAATTCCTAGTTTTTTTGTCCGCTTTATTGATGCAGAATGTGGTAAGTATTTGGAATACATGTGAAGCTGTTGCATTTTATTGATTGTAGTGGTTTAGGGATTTGTAGAGATGGATGAAACGAAGAAGACAGATAGCCATCTCACTTCTGCAGCTGCTTTTGTTGAAGGGGGCATACAAGATGCCTGTGATGATGCTTGCAGCATCTGCCTTGAAGCCTTCTGTGATAGTGATCCTTCAACGGTAAAACAACTTTGAATAAGTATTCTGAACAATGCAAAAAAAATGCTTCTTTTCTTATATTAGTGCAGTTTCCAATTAGTTCTATATTTTCATCTGTTAGGTCATTGTAAATTCATAGTGATGAGATTCACCTGGAGTTGATTTAGTGTTCAACTTTGCAGGTGACTAGTTGCAAGCATGAGTTTCATCTTCAGTGCATCCTTGAATGGTAAGATGCCTCAGTTCCTTTTGTGTGTGAACATTTGGCAAGAGCTGCATACATGGTTACCCTTTTCTTTATCAGCAATGAAAGATTTATGAATTGAGAAGAAAAAGATATAGAGAATGCAAAAGCCACAAGTAGTGCGCTTGATTGCAAAAATGGAAGAGACCTATATTTCTTCAAAGTGGCATGAGTCTCACATTGGCCTTCTAGTGACAGACGTACATTGATAAACAAGTTCATTAAATATATTAAAACATGAAAGATGTACAAGAACCATGAAAAAATAAGCAACACAACAGTTATTCCACCTTGTTTCAACGTACTAGCATTTAAAATAACTGCTAGTGAGAATGAAGTAAATACAATGAGCAGGTTTTATTTTTATATGTCCCTTGAAGATGGGCCAAAACCTCTACACTGCTCCAAGTGAGTAAACAAGCCAAGCGGTGTTAGTGTCTTAAGTTAGGATACTTGAGTCTGTGCCTCAATTGTGAATAAAGAAGCCAAGCTTAAGCTAAGCCTGCTTGGTGCAGCTCTCTTGAGCTTGACTTGGTATTTATCCAGTTTCGTCATTTAAGAGAGATGATAAGCTGTGAATGTATTTATGCGTACATATGAATTCTTTTTGTGTGTTATTTATGTATTTCATTTTTGGTTGGGGCAAAAGAGGCATGCAGGGGAGGGGGTAATTGGGAGTTCATGAACATAGAGGCCACGCTAAAGCGAGAGCCATCTCCTCATTCATTATGTATGGATGCATGCATGTGTATGTAAATATAGACAGATATACATGCATACACCCACATATATTAGTTCTCTGTTTACATGCAAACATTCAAGTTGAGTTTCTACTTCTAACATTGTTGGACTTTCATTTCCAATTTGGGCCTTAAAACGGAAAGCTTTAAATGTCCTCCCTCCATTGTCTTTGTGAAGTGACATTGCAATAAATGCTCATGAAGATTGGTATTGGAGAGAATCTTGTAATGACTTGACTGGTGGGAAATTAGTTGTGGAGAGTGATTGGTGGTGTTTTTTTATGGTTTCATGTCTTGTAGTTGTTGGAAGTTAATTGGTTGGTAGGTCTTTGGACATTTTTAAGAAGTGCAGAGTTTGAACACAATTCAGGTCACTGCTTGTTGATCCCTACGATATGTAACAAAGGTTAATGCCATACCTATGCCAGAATTTCCAAAAGACATGAAGCTCAAGTTAACACATTTATGTTATATTATGTAAGAGCCATAATCATAACTAAATTAATGCAGTATACACTCAATCTTGTGAGGCAAATATTACAACATTGTTTTTATGTTGCAATTTTTGTAGATGTGATATTCATTGCATTTTATGCAGGTGTCAGAGAAGTTCTCAGTGTCCCATGTGCTGGCAACCCATAAGTCTGAAGGATCCTACTAGGTTCATTCAATTGATAGTGCTTTTGTAGAATTTTTCCATTTTCCTTTTTAATTGTTTTGTGACATCTGCTTACTGCCTGTTATTTTGCAGCCAAGAACTATTTGAGGCAGTGGAACGGGAAAGGAGCATTAGGTTTAATCAATCACGAAATGCCACAATATTTCATCATCCCACCCTTGGGGCTTTTGAGTTACAGCATGTCTGTAGTCCTACTGACTTGCCTCGCTTGTTTACATGCTTCTACCTGAACATCACTTAAGTTTCTTTTAACCAGTTGTTCAGTATGTTTGTTTAGCATATTTATGACATTTATGTTGGTGCTTAACTGCAGTTACCAGTAGGTGGAAGTGACTCTGAACTTGAAGAGCGAATAATCCAGCATTTGGCTGCTGCTGCTGCAATGGGCAGGGCACACCATATAGCTAGAAGGGAAGGCCAGCGTGGTAGGTCAGCTGCTCAGAGTCATCCACAATTTCTGGTGTTCTCTGCTCATCCAAATGCACCTCCTGTTGGTCCTGTTTCATCCATGTCTAGTCAAAGAGGGGAAAATGAACAAACTTTTGCTGCTGCTCCAGGCATTACATCAGTGCCTCCTGCTGGTGGTGAGGATCCTTCACAGCAGGTCACACCACTATCTCCTGGTCAAGCCTCTGCATCTGCTAACAGTGTTGTCATGGCTAATAGGACTGGGGTTTCTCATAATCGGTACTTGTTATGACCACCATTAGTCTAATAATGTTGTTTTTTTTTTTTTGGGTGTTTTTTTCCTTTAATGATCTGAAGCTTCATTCCATATGTGATTTTATTGTAGGAGTGATACTGTTCAGACCTCCCCATTAAACCAAGACAAGGCAGGACCATCAGAATTGCAATCATTTTCGGAGTCATTGAAGTCCCGACTTAATTCTGTTTCAATGAGGTGCAGATCATTTGCTGAACTCAATACTATTTTCAAATAGGTACAATTGTTATTTGGTGTTTAATTCTGATGTCCAATTGTATTTCTTCCTTTTTTTTTTTTTTTCTTGGCCGTATTCAAGGTATAAAGAATCAATATCAAGAAGTACAAGAGGATGGAAGGAAAGGTTGTTCTCTGTCTCACGCAACACTTCTGTAGCAGATCTTGGTTCTGAAGTTAGAAGAGAAGTAAATGCTGGAATTGCGAGTGTTTCGCGCATGATGGAGCGCCTTGAGGCCAGAGACAATAACAGGGAGAGTAGTGCTTCTGCATCTCATGGCACAGAAGGTTCAGTTACAGAGTCATGCGACCAGAGGACTGCAGTGGATCATGGTAACAATTTTCATAATGACAACAACACATCAGCTTCTTATGCTGCAAGTTCAGGCCTAAATTAATTTAAAAGACAGTTCAAAGCTGTATGCTCAACTGTTACTCTGTAAGGTATGTATTCTTATCACCCAATTTTGGTGCTGATTTATTTCACTATTCTAGATTCCATATGGTGGGACCCACTGGATCACCACGTGTCACATGTCAAAATTGTAGTTTATGTTACCTTCAAGCTAAGTTATAGATCTTTTAGCCTGGGTTCTATAAGCCCCCGCCATTGGAAATTTCCTAAGCCCGGTGGTGGAGATGGATCCTTTCACCACACCTGGGAGACATTTTCTTTTCACCAAATTCCAGGTGGTCTAGTTGCCAAGTCTCAAGAAGCTCAAATCCTTTCCATTCAAGGTCAGTGAAGATTGGTGTGAGATGGATGTTTCCCTGGAAGCTGATATGTGAGTTCCTGTGAGGCTTCCAACAAGCTTCAGCTGCTGGGCCACCTGTCAATCGTTTCTCCCCCAAGGGGCAATGATGACTAAATCCCCACTCAGATCTTCCGAACGATCGATGCCACGTTTCTTGCAGTGATAGGAGTCTCGTTGATAACTCATCAACAATACCTTTTGACAGATCCTGTTGTTCGGGTCAACGACGATGGCCCTTTAATTCAAAATTTATTGGTGGCACCAAGTGCCAGGTTGCAATTGGAGATTCCGAACAAGATTACCGCCTCCCCTGCAAAGCCTTCCCCATGAATCTCTACTGCGGGGTCAAAAGTCTTTCTTTCCCTTCCTCATTTCCCATTTGCTCTTACAATATTAGACCTCTCCTCTTTCACCCAAAACCCAATAAGGGAAGTTTTTATCCCACTTGAACCCTAAGTTACTGCACGTGCTTGTTCCCCTTTCCATTTCCACGATTGTGACTGTCCATCGCACGCCAAGCCCGATGGAGTTTGAGCTCATCCTTCCTATTGTAGGTATTGTTGAGCCAGTTGGCATCAAGCCCAAATCCATCTAGCCATGAGCCCAACCCACCTTCAAGCCTAGCGCCCCTGCATATGTGGTTCAAGCCAACCCAACATCGACAGATCCATGCCCAACAAATCTTGACCCAAGTTCACTTAGGCCAAGTAGCCCATGTTGTGTACGAGTTCCACTCAACCCATCACCATTGCCTTCTTCCAGCAGTAACTGATCCAGGCCCTTGTCCTTTGGCTGGAAGTCCCCTGTTTTGTCACCGAACCTCAGACTCCGACCATTTCTTTTGTTTTGTTTCAGCAATTGCCATCTGTAAGCCTCCTTCCCCTCTACCTTCTTCCTCTCGACCAATCACTTCTCTGTTTAAGGCGGTCCTTCCCTGCAAGTGATGGAGGCCCTCAGCCTTTGCTCGAGACTATCCTCTTCTCCTCCACTCTCCCAGTAGCAGGCTTGCTCTTGGTTGTGATGGCATTGGTGGCTTGGGTTGGTAGAACCTATTTTGCCCCTTTGTTGGTGATTTCTTCTCCCTCATAGGTTTGTGTTTCCACTCTCCTTGTAGTGGAACTAGTGATTAATAGCCCTCTGCCAGAAGATCTTTTTTTCCTAGTGAAGGAGACACCACTATTGACCCTAGCGGCGATGACTCCTATTTGACCTTACCTAGTTGCTGAAGGTTTCTTCTCTTCATCCCTAACGCAAGTTTCCAATCTCTCATCTTTCTTGAGCCGATTGAGGAATCTACACGAAAAAATTCGAAGTAGATATAGAGTAGAGAAATTGGATTTCTTTTCGATCCTCCCTTACAATAGAGAATTTGGCAGGGATGTCAAGTATTGAGTATCCCTCTGTCCACTAGGTTGATCCTTGGATTGTTGAGGTTGGCTGCAAGTTGGGTTTAATTGCTAGCGGCCAAGAAAGTCTCCTCCTGTCTTACCTTGCGAAAATTAGGATTGTTGGCCATCTCATTTTGATGGTGAAACAGAAGGACAAAACCTCTCGAGAGCTCAACAGGTTGAAGTCGATGATTGACTATACTCGTCAGTCAGAGAAAGGTGATGTGGAATCCTAGGAAATGATAGTTGTTTTGAGGAGTTGGCTGACGCCTCAGTTTATCCATGAATATCTTGGAATGTGTGGGGTTTTAAAGACCTATCAAAAAGAGCCAAAGTCTAGAATTTTATCATGTCCTTTAAGCCTGGCATCATCTGCCTTCAAGAATCCAAGTTGGAAGGTCATTCAGATATGATCACTCATTCCATTTGGGGAGGACAAAGACATTGCTGGGTAGCCAAGGAGTGCTAAGGTTCCTCTGGTGATATCATCATAGTTTGGGATCCTGGTAAATTTAATAAGTTAGATAGCCACATTGGTGTCTTTTCCCACTCCATTCATTTAGAAGACCACATCTCAGTTCATGCATGGTCCTTACTGTTACTGTGTACCCTTGTGATGACTTGAGAAAACCATCTTTCCTTTTAGAGATTCAGTCTCTTAGTGGCAAGTGCTGTAACCGATGTTGCATCTGTGGTGACTTCAACCTTATCAGGTTCTCTCACAAGAGAACGAATGTTAACAGGTCTTCCACCATTGCACGCCTTTTTCTATTTGAATCTCTGACCCCTATCATTGGTAGACCTTTCCCTTTCTGGAGGAGCATTCACTTGGTCCAATAGGCAAGATAGACTGACTCTTTAGCAAATTCATGGTTTCATCTGAGTGGTTCCCCCCTGCCGCATTGTTACTGATTGGTGAGTAGAGTGCAGTCCTTCTGGTGTAAAATGTTTCCTCCTTTCCCAAAAGTTCAAGTTTGTGAAAAGTAAACTAAAAAATTGGCGCCATAAAATCTCTCAGAGATTCTTTCTTCCCTCTTCAACGGGATCAACCAAATCAACATTAGTGAACAGTCTGGCAATATTCTTGAGGAGGATTTTCTAATACATTAGGAACTTTAGGATCAATACCGACTAAAGTGCATTCAAGAAGAGGTTAAGCGGCGTCAAAAGTGCATCGACTCCTTGTACAAGTCTAGGAGGAAATGTTTAATTTGTAAGATTGACTTGGAGAAAACTTATGATATGGTTGATTGGGGCTCTTTAGTTTGTTCTTTCCAGCATGAGATTTGGTAGGAAGTACTGCATTTGGGTAGCCTTGTCCCTACTCCTATTTCTCAATTTTCATTAATGGATCAGCTAAAGGTTTCTTCCTCAACTCCTGCGGCCTTTGCCAAGGAGATCTTCTTTCCCTTGCTATGTTTATTATAGTTGCGGAAGCTCTTAGTCTTCTCTCAAAAGCAATGGAGTTCTCTTTTATCTGTAAATTTAGGATAGATCACTCAACTCTTTGAGTTTCATCATCTACAGTTTGTTGATGACAGTATCATTTTTTGTGAAGCTAGAGAGGAATCAATCAAGAATCCAAATTGTGTTGCTTCGAACCTGAACCTTTGCAAGAAAGCCTGATGTTGGGTCTAATTTGGTCCACGATCATGTGTTTGGTTTTGAACCGAATTCAACAAAGAAAGTGTTGGATTATAGTGCTCATGTTGATTTGGGCTTCCAATCACCCTTGGAATCAATGGCCCTAAGGGTGGTAGTCCATGAGGATGTTGATCTAGATTAGTAGATCAAAGAAGTGGATGTTAGTAAAGGGTGTTCATTTGTCCAAATCTGGCCTGAGCCCGACTTTAATAAACGGACTTGAAAAAGATTTTGTTTGACGGGCCAACCCTGGGTTTTTACTTAAAGTCTGTCGGACTTGTAGGCCCGTTTATTTTTTTTATATTGTACATTTATCACAAGGTTGTATTTGCTACTCTTATTTTTCAAATTTTTGTTTTGTAAATTGAAAATCTAACCATAAAGATTGAAAGAAGACTTAAGGATCTACCATCTATTAAAATTTCATCTCAAAATCAATTTCTAGCCACTTGATTTTAATGGTCAAAATCTCCAGGCGTTGTATCTTTTGAAGGAAGTCTTCCAACTTTGACTAATAAGATCAAGTGGCTAGAAATTGAGTTTTAGACTAATTTTTTTACTGTGGTAGGTCTTTGAGTATACTTTCAATGTGTATGGTTATATTTTCATGTTACAAAACAATTTTTTTAAAAAAAAGTAAGACAATGCTAGGTGCAAAATAAACAAGCTTTAAACGATGGGCTCAACTTTTAAAGATATAAAAAGGCTCAGGCTTTTTTTGACAAACCACGACTCGAACTGGCCCATGAACATGCCTAGATGTTAGGGACTCTTTACAACATTCTTCCTCGCAAAGGTTTAAGTAAAAAATAAAAGGTGTTGGAAGTAAGCCTAAACCTACTAGCATTTTGTTACTTGCAAAATTTTGAGTGTTTTGTCCAAAGCTAGGGTTGCTCGTGGGTGTAGTGGGTTATGGACAGGTTGTATCTTTCTTTTGCTTTTTTGCTTCAGTATCTACACCTCTGGTGCCTCCTTTTTCTAATAATATAGTAACCATTCAAAAAAAAAAGGAGAAAGGGGCTAGCCAAAAGTTGAAACAAAGATAGTTTCTTTGGATGATGGAGGTTTGGGGAGCAAAAATGGACTTTTTAGAAGGGTTAAAAGTCGAAAGATTGACTTGATTTTGATTCAAGAAATGAAATAAAAGAGAGTTTTTACAAGAAGGATAGTAACGCTTCGTGGGACAAATCTGAGGTGGTTGGTTATGCGCTTCTTCAGTTGGTTCTTTTGATGGCTTTCTAATGTTGTGGGATAGTGGGAAGTGGAACCTCATTGAGGTTCGAGTCCAGCAGAGTATAAATTTGGCTATTTTAAAATGCAGACTCTGGCTTGATGATAATGTTAGATATTCTTGCTGGGGGATCTTAATGGGATGAGGAGTAATTCTTTTCCTCGTATTGGTGGTAATTTTAACATGGTAGTTATCCCAAATGAGAAGAAAGGAATTCTCATTATTTATCTCCTTAAATGACAATTTTCTTCTTTCATTGAGGAAAATGAGTTGCTTGATATCACTATGTTTGAGGGAAGATTCACTTGGCCTAACCACCAAGAGCGGTTGGTCGTGTGTAGGTTGGATAGGTTCCTATTCTCTCACCAATGGACTGATGTTTTGAAGGATGTGGAATAGGCCAGTTGCCAAAAAGCTATCAGATCACTTATTTATTCTTCTCAAGCTGATACTTATTGGCTAGTGTCTAAGGCCTCTCTGTTTCAATATTGCTTGGTTGGAGGTGCCGAACTTTGTGGAAATGTAAGGGTTGGTGGAGTGAATTTCAAGTTGATGGTTGGGCAGGCTTGTGTTAACCCTAAAAAAAAAAAAAACAGTTGTTGAAGGCCAAATTGGAAGTATGGAAGGAGGTATATAGGTCTCCCGACCAAGAGAAAGCCTTGATCTCTAATACAATTGATGATTGGGATTGCACTGAAGACAAGAGGGAATTGTCTCTTGAAGAGAAAGAAGGAGATCATTTAAGTGCAAACTATGTGACTTTAATGAGAGAGAGGAAGTGGAATTGTGTGCAAACTGTGTGACTTTAATAAGAGAGGTGGAGTGGTGTCAGAAATCTAGAGAGCTTTGGTTGAAGGTGGTGATAGCAGTTAAAGATTCTTTCATGTTGTGCCTATCGCTAGGTGAAAAATTAACTCCGTTAGCTATTTGATTAAAGATGGGATTTGTTTGGAAAATCAGACAACTATTAAATAGGAGATTCGTGAGTTCTTTACTTCTCTTTTCACTATCCCCCTTATAGTTGACTCAATCTTGGGGGTTTGGAGTTAAATGAAATTGATGTTGATCGAGTGGAGTCTCTAGAAAGACCTCTTGGTAAGAATGAGAATGAGGTCCAAGAGGTGCTTGGTATATTTGATGATGAAAAAGCTTCAGGTCTAGATGGTTTCAATTTGCGATTCACTATGAGATGTTGGGATTCTTGCAGGCAGATTTTATGCGTGCAGTTTCAGAACTCCACAATAAGGGGATATCATTAACATGGAGGTTAGGCATACTATCATCACACAAACCTAAGAGTGGTGGACCTAATGAGATGTCCCATAACAAGCCCATCAATTTGGCTGGTTGCATCTAAAACGTTATATCAAAATTGTAGGCAATAGATTGAGGATTTTCTTCCAAAGATTATCGACGAAACCCAAAGTGCTTTCATTGGTGATAATAGATCCTTGGTGGAGTTTTGGTGGCTAATGAGCTTATTCACACTAAGAAGAGAGTAAGGAGGAAGGCATTTCTTTGAAAATTGGTAGGGTTGCAACCCGGGTCGGTTCATTTCAGGCTAGCAGGTCGGGTCGGGTTGAGAAGATAAAAATCCACATGGAATTCGAGTCGGGTTGGGTTGAGGATTTTACAAGTTAACTCGACCCAACCCGGCTAAAATTAGGTTAAATGGGTTCAAATGCGGGTCGGGTCAGAATTCAGGTTGATTTGGGTTAGATTTCGGGTCGGGCTGTGGAGTTCGGGTTGATAATTCGGGTCGGGTTGGGTTTTAAGGAACCCAACCTGCCCGACCCGAGTTGCAGCCCTAAAATTGGTATGGTAAACGCCTATGATCATGCTGATTGGTGCTATGTGGATTTCCTTTTGCATTTATGGGTCTTTGCAATAAATGGAGAAGTTGGATTAGGGCTTGTCTCCTTCATGCCTCTTATTCAATCCTCATTAGTGGGCTCTCCATATCCTCCTTTTCAAAGGGTTAAGGTAAGGCAAACCCCTTTCTCTCTACCTTTTCATCATTGTTGCTGAAGGTTTTGACAAATTTATTTTGAGAGCTAGAGATGCTGGTCTTGTAAAAAGTTTTGCCATGGGCAATAATGGCCTCCTAATTTCGCAACGGTAGTTTGCAGATGATATTTCTCTCTTTTTGTTGTGTGGAGGAGGGAGAGATTACTGTGGTGAAAAGGAACCCTTGCTTCAAGATTGAATCTTTGTCCCAAATCTTAGATTGTATACTTGGGAAGCTTCCGTTGAAATGTTTCGGTCTTGTCATTGATGTCAACCCTAGATCCGTCCTCTCTAGATCTAATGGTGGAGTTGAATGGAAGTTGCCACTATGGAGAGGAAATTATTTATTTTGTAAGTGACCTTGGAGGTATAGGAAGGAACAAATGCGTCATGGAGGCAGGGCAGGGCCGGCCTAACCATAAGGCAAGTTAGGCAGGCGCCTTAGGCCTCATTTAAAAAAGGGCCCACTTAAGGGTTTTTTCTTGTTTGTCTTTTTTTCATTCATACAATTAATTTTCAAAAAAAAAAAAGGTGGTGTAAATAGGTTAACTCTTAAGTTATTCCGCAAATTAGTTTAATTGAGGATGAGTTTCAGTTTTGGACATCACCGTTTTGAGTTCAGATTTATTTGTGGGATAAATTTGAAGGACCCTCCTCTAATTTAGTTAAATTGAAGATTTTAGATTATTATTTCAGTACTTTAAAACAATATCAGTTTTTCCCCTTTCCCACCTAACCTGATCCAACGCCAACCTTACTTGTGTTAGCCGAACTTAGGGTGTAGATTTTTTAATTCCTTTGTCTTTTTATTACTTTTTTAATTCAGTTATTTATTTTTTTATTTGGTGGATGGTGATTGATACTAGATTGGTAATGCCGTAATGGAAATATTGAAACAATAAAGTTTTGAGGTTTGGATATTTGAATATTGGTAGAATAATAATTGTTTTATGGGCTTGAAATGGTGTTGAAATGTTGAAAATGTTTGGATATGCTATAATTGCTAGAATAATAGTTAAAGATATTGTTTGAAATGTCCTACACAGAATGCAGTTGAATGGATGAAGAATTGAAAATAATATTTTAGCAAAACTTGAATACAAAAATTTCATTAGTAGTTTTGTATCTCAAAAAGCAAGAAAAATATATTTTAGATGAATTCTTTTTATTATATATAATAATAAGCTACTCCTACATTGTGGATTGTTGTTTCAAGTGGGGGTCTGCAATCTCATCCTATTCCTTTGAGACTTACATTTTGGTTTTTCCACGTCCATTTTCTTTCTTGGATTCTATTTTAGTTTGCTCGTTGCTTTTTGAAGTCTAAGGTCTTGAAGTCATTCGCTGCCTTATAATAAAGCTCCTCTCGATTCTCTCTCTCTCTCTCTCACGTGTGCACACACACAAAGAGAGAGAAGAGCACAGACACTCATTACGAGAGTACACTGGAGGTGCAAGTACAGATAAAAAACATGCAATAGAAAAACCTGCTACCCCAATACATCCAGGAAAGCTCAAAAGCTCGAAACAAAACTAACAGGGAAAGATAATTTTAGTCAACACATTCTTTTCAGGCACGTAAGATGTCACTGGTAGAGATGTTCCTGAATTCCACAAGAGAAGAGGCCCAAGAAGCACAGTTTGCAAAGACTTTGGTAGAAATTGCTTCGGGCAATTAAGCAAGATGTCTAAGAAGTCTATTGTTGTGTTCCCACCATAAGCTCCACACGGTGGCAAAGAACGCCAATCGCCACTTGATATGAGGAATATAGGAGTCAAAACACAAGGTGCAAACAAGGTGTCAAGAGGTCTTAGAGCCTAGGGCGCAAGATGCATGTCTATGCAGAAGCCTAATATTTAGATACTTTAAAAATATATGTAGATTCGCTTATTTATGTCTTTATTGCATCAATATTTACAAAATACAATATTAATCATACAAAGCAACTACATATATTGGCAATTGAGCTTCAAGCGCTAGTTATAAGCGTTCATTGTATACATGCACAAGTATATTATCCAATAATTAGAATTTTTAGTTTAGTAATTTTAACAGTTATTTTATCTTAACTATAACATTTACTAGCTGTTAGAAAAATAACAAATAGGCTTATTGTATAAGAAAGTTTATAAAAGAACTAGGTTGGGGCCTAGGCGTAAAATGTGCTGGGTAAGGCACAAAATGGGTCTGAAGCTTAGAGGAGGGCTTAGGCAATTAAGGCACACTTATTGACTACTATGATAAGGAAAGTGTTGATTGTATCTTTGATAAAGCCGCATGGTGCTTTCATCACCAGATCTTATCATTCAATGCTCGAACAAATGGATCTCTTTGAAAGAAATTTACTAAAATCCCATGTTTATTTGGTCAAGTGAGTGTTTCATCCATGTCTATCTTTTGATCATGCATTCGACAGTGGTCTCAAGGCTAAACCTTATTACAGTTTGGAAATTAGTTTTTTTACCCTCATTAATACTATTAATGCTGAACCATCTAACTTTAACATTCCAGCTAAATTTCTCTGATGCATGGACCTAGCGTCTAGTTCGAATATAATCTTGCTATCTTAGCCAAGATGATGTGTAATTATTTCAGGTGGCAAGTGTTCCTGTCTGGATGGGAAGTGATGATGCGAGGATCAGAGATGCTTTGGGAGAGCTGGCTTTTCTGGGACTGAGGTAGAGAGAGAGAGAGATGGAGAGAGAGACGGAGAGAGCAGCAGCAACTGCAACTTCCATTCAAACTTCTACATATGCCTGCTATTTGTATAGTATGTCTATATTGAATTATTTATACTCTGGATATTTTACTCTCCTCGGAGCTTTTAAATGAAAATAAGGAAAGGTTGTTGCTGTTACCTTAAAACAGTCACCTAATAAGACAATGCCAATATGTTGATTGTGCCTGTTATATGAATATCTAGTTGCAGGAGTAATAGCCGAGGTAGACTAGCATGACTTGGCGAGACTCCTTGGCAAGACTTCTGATCAAATGCATCAACGGATAGGTGATTGCATGGATATTGAGTATGTAAAGTTCATCATGGGATTATTATCTTAGTAATCATTATCTTGGCCTTCAATGTTTTCATGAATATAAATTATTGATTTTTATGAGTTTAAAATCAAGAATTACGATGATGGTGTCACAGTGTAACATCATATACCTTCAACCAATATGACCCTCTTTACAACACACCCTACCCTATGGGATCCAAGACCCAATTATCTAAGATTCTCTAGAGGAAATCTCATTAGGGATTTCCGATACCTAATGTACATGTCTCCAACTGGAGATTCTTATTTACTTCAACTATGTCATGAACTGTGATAAGTTCTTTGAATTCCTACGTCATGGGCGGAAGTGTTTAACAGATCCCCACAAACACCCACTCCCCCCTCTCATGGTTCTATTCCATTGAAAGTTTGAACTTATTCCAAATTGATCTCACCATTGAATTTAAATTTATTCAAAATTGACTTTATTTTAATCTTTGATTTTGAATCTCTTCAGATCCAATAATTAAATCCCTCTTTTTGGACTCTTGGGGTTCTCAAAGATCATTTCAATTGAACCCCCAACTCCATACATTGGTGTCCACCCATCTAGGTCCCACAATCCAGATGGGTTGCTGCTTATGGACAGTATCACTCAGATGGAAGCAGTTTTTAGTCCGCTTAAGGTTCATGATTGAGTGAATTCGGCTGAGGGAATTTTATTCCAAATGTGAGTATTCAGGCGCAGAAGTTGTGAAATATTATGAAAAGACTTCTTCTATCAACATGTCAAATCATTTTTTAGATGATTTCACGCTTTATGTAGGTGTAATGGTGTAATGCTTGAGCTGCTTTTAGAATAAGCTAACATTCTCATACAATTCTGCCGATAAATCTACAAATTTGGCAATTAACACATTCTTGAGGGGTTGGCTTGGTGATTAAAATCAGTCTTTATTTACATAAAATATTTAGATCAAGTCTCCTTCAATATAGAAAGAATTGTTCTCTATTATTCTGTATTCAGTGTGTGTGATTGGGAAGTTTACACATGCTTCAAGAATTATTTAGGTCAGACACTTCGATACTTTGGTCTTATAAAGAGCTTGACAGTTAACACTAAAAAAAATTTGGTCGTGAAGTTGGGAGAAAAAATGGAAAATTTTCAATATTTGATTAACTGGTAACTTACAAGGGAGATTCAAAGACAGAAAGCCAATCCATGGCTCTGCATGTGGAGTTCGGTGAAAGTTGGTAGCTTCGGCCTTCATCTTTAGAGATACCCTTATAGGATAGGAAGTTGCCTGTTTTCCTTTTTCTCTTTTTCACAACCAACGTTTTTCAAGTAAAATGCTAAAGCAATATAATAAAGTAGCATATATTATCTTTATTTAATATCGTATGTGGGCTAATAAATCTCATCTTACTGACTATCTAATAATAGAGTAATTTAAATGTAAACTTTTTTAATCATTAGATTTAATTTTATCAAAATCAACAATGATATAAACATTAAATTCAAAGTATGTGATAAATTGTAAAAATAGATATTTAAATATACTATTGACAACCATTAAATCATTTTTAAAGAATCGTAAAAATTTAAATATTTAGAGTTATTGACTTTATAAAAAATTGATACTATTTAAATTTAAGTTCTTCTAGTAACTATTTTTAAGATACATTTTATTTGTTTTGCACGTATCCTCTGAGCAGAGGAGAAAGCAACGGAAAGACAACTTGTCTTCTCCAGAGCCGGCGGTGACGGCCATTTACTTCCGGTTTAAGTTTAACGGGACTGCTTGACAATCGACAGAGATTACATGTGCTCTACGTTCTTCTAACCCCAAGTTACCGTAGCGAAAAAGCCTTCCTATTTTCCATGAAAATGTCTACTCACCTGAACTCCCTATTTGTGATGCTGATGCCGCATCTGATCACTCCATTCGTCTTGCAGGAGTTTTTATTGAATTTTGGTTGAAAGAAAATTTCGAAATCTTATTTAAATAAAAAATAAAAAATATTTCTGAATATCAATTGAAATTTAAAAAAAAAAAAATCAATCAGTGTTCTTGAAAAGTTTGTGTTTCAATTCAAACTCAGATTAAAACTTTTGGGTCAAATTGTATTTACTGAAAATTCAAAATCCTTCTGGTTGGATTTTACTCAGTGATCAATTAGATTTTTTGAAGTCTTTGAAATGGGAATTAATATGATTTTTAATTTTTTTTCACCTGACCAAAAATAATAAATAAGATGATCAACACATTCTGTTCTTTTGATATTGAAAATGACAAAATTTTAAATGTACTGAAGTTTAATGTGCAACTGATCTAGAGATAATAGGATAACACTTTATAATTAATGTGCATAAAAATAAAAATATTTTTTTAGAAAATACTAGTAAAGTGGTCGAGTCTTATGGGCATCAGACATGCAGTTGGTCCATGGAAACAATTTTTTAAATTTAAATAATATAATAGTAACTCCAGATAAATAGGATAAATAGAATGCTAAAAGACAATGATTTTTTATTTTTAAATTTTTAAAATTTCTCATTTTGTTAGAATATGGAATTTTCAATAAAAATATACATGTAAGTGATATTTCTACCTAAAAAAGATCTTTAAATAAAACACTTTTTTATATACCTTTTATAAAAAGTATTCAAATGGACGCATGACATCACCCAAAGTGAGAATTTTAGAAGAACTCACTTAATTTCAAGAGTTTCAAGGAGATTTTCTGTCTTCTAAAAAAATACTCAAATATGTCTAAGATTATAATACTAAGACAACCAATGAGAAATAAGAGAGTAAAATTCTCCATGCAAAGTCAAATCTATGGTTCATCTTTTAATAATCCAACACCTTTCCACATCTCTATTTTTTTTCCATCCAAATTGTAATGCTTGTCAATTTAAAATCCATGTGAAGGATTCGTGGATCTCACCATTGAATTAAATCAGGATAGTCAACATCTAGAAGGTTCCAAGATGACCCATTCAAATCCTCTCACATGTCTACAAAAGTGTAAGAGATGGGCCCCCAATCAAGGTGCTGAGATGGTCCCATCCTTTGCACTCTATTTACAAATGGGTCAGGAACTGGGAAAATGGCAAAAGAGCATAGAAGGTAGAAGGGACTGTACTAATATATTTTAATTAAATTATAATATGTTGTGAATTGATCTTTAAATTATGTGAGACTCAATGGTGAAGTTGGATTTAGTAGATTGTCATTTGAAAATGATTATCAATACAAAGAACAAAAAATGAATTAGCTTATTAATATTAAAATTAAGCCATTTAAATTAATTAAATAGATAGGTTGACTAAAACTCAATTTTAAATGTCAATTTTATTTGCCTTAGATGAAATATTAAAGATTTAAATAAAAATAATTTCTTTTAATTGTTTTTAATTATTGTTTTAATCAACTAAGATCTATGAACTTTATTTGTTTCTATATTTTTGTATTATAAATTTACTTATTTAAATTATACTTATCATTGAGAAGTTTTAGGAATACTCAGGGTTTAAAAGTAATAGTGCTCAGTTTATTTATTATTTTATTTTTTAAAATTTATGTATAGAAAACTGCACTTATCATTCCTGCAATCGACAAAGATAGATATTTTACATTACAAATATTTTCAAAATAAAAAGAGAGCAAAGCTATAAAATACGCATGATGGTGGTCTACTTAGATATACAGTATAGAAAGTATAGATTCTATATAGAGTTATTCACTAATAATTTCAAACTAATAATATAATTTTTCTTTATATATAAATTATTAACATTATTTATGTATATTTTATGAATCTTTATCATTTGATTGAATAATATAAATAAAAATATTTATTCAATAATTTTATTTTATTTTAAAAATAAAAGATTACAATAGTCAAATAATTTTATTTAAAACAAAGATTATACTCCTTAACCTAACCCACCATCAAAATGGAACTTTCCAACCTAAGACTTGGCCACTCCCAATAAAGATCTAGAAGCCGCACATTAACTTATAAACGTACCAGCAAATCATGTTTAGTGTTAAGTAAATAGTTAAAAAAGTGCATTAAAAAACACGTGCCCGTAGATTTTTTGTCGCACATGCACAAATGCTTCTTAGAGAGAAAATATTTTAAAAAATTAATGCACCGACACACCTTACAGTTGTCGGAGACTCGGGTTTAACCATGGTTATGTTTGTAACTAACCATGGTTAAGTTGACCGACAGCCGACAATCGACACATCGCACTGTCTCTCTTCATCTTGATTAGAAATTAAAATGATTATAAAAATTAAAATGATTTTTTGAAATTACTTGGGTCACGAATAATATATATAATTAGATTTGATAAAAAAATATTAATCTTTAAATGAAATATTAAATAATTAAATACATATCATTTAATATTAAAGGCATCCAAGCGATTTTACGTTTATCCAGCATATAAGTACTTGAGAACAGAGACTTAACTCCTTTAAGAAAAACTTGACTTTTTAAATTTTAATAAAAAGTTGAAATATTATTTGAAATTTCTTAAATTATTATTTTCCAATATAAAAAAATTAACATTTTTTAAATCAAATTAATCTGACTTGGCGAAAATGTAGTTGACTTTTCACTTCTTTCAACCAAAATTTCATAATTTATCAAAAATAAATTCTAAAATAAAAATGAGGTTCAAAATTATCTAAGATGATCAAGACATTAGTCGAAATGTTTAGGTCTAATAATTTACTAATATTTTAGAATTTGAATTTTTTTTAAACAATTTTCTCATTAAAAATGACTCATGCATGATTTTTAGAGGACAACTTAGGTTTGGGTCAACTTCAACTCATTTAATTTTATCTAAAACTGTATGCGGCCAGAATTAATCCATTTAAATTATAGGTTGGCTTGAGCCTCAAAAACTTAGTCTATTTTTAATTTGGACTAAGTTAAAATTATGCATTGTATAACTCAATCAGTCAAATTATATATTTATAGATATAAATGCTTCTCATTTTTATATCATTATTTTATATTTTTCAAATTAACTTTTTACAATGATTATATTTTAGGGGTAAAGGTTTATTTTTATACGTGTCTCTTCACTTGAAACATATTATATAAGTTGATTTATGACCCGATTTAACACAATTCGAATTAGTTGATTTAAATTATGTATGAGTTGAGTTGGATTATAAATGGGTTGGAAGATAAAAAAAATATTACATTTAATTGAAAATAATGAGTCCTGAACAAGCTAAAATTTGACTTTCAACTTGACCTAAACGCCTAAGGTAACTTAAATGACTCTTACTACTTCCTATGAAAGCAATTGCCTGTTAAAAATGACTCATGTACAGTCTTTAAGACGAGGTTCACACTCCCAAGATATCTTAATCTGATAAAAAGATCAATCCTTGCAAATAAATACATCTCTCTATCAAGGCCCACTCTGAATCTAAGTGGAGTAGGCCTCCCCTTAAGACTCCTAGTAATACGACTAATAATTTTACTTACAATCTCAAGTCCCCTTAAATGTCAGGACCTACATTGTGCGTAGAGCCCTTGAGATTTCAAGGCATCTGAGGACTGATACTAGTTTTTATTATAAAAAAAGTACATTTCTTCCCATTATATATTGTCTATTGATAAATAAATTAAAATTTATTTACTAGATTATGTTAGAATGATTAGAATAATCATCTCTAAATAACATAAATATGTTGAAGAAAACATTTTAAATCATATCCTTATCTTTTCCTTCCATTTATAATTTATTTACTCTCAAGATTGAAATATTTGAATTTTCTCAAATTTATGAAAAATAGATGGTGCGTGTACATCTCTTTTCCTAGAGAAGTCTTGCTTGTTGTTTCTTTGTAGGTTGTTGATGATTTTAAAGAATATTAAGTTGTCTAATATATTAAGTTGGAATACCCACATAGGTATAGTTCAATTAGTTGTCTCCCGCTTCAAGAAGCAGAAGGTTTTAGATTCGAGTCCTCATAATCTAACTTGGTATTCCTTAAGGATAGTGGACTCACCTGTGGAGATTTTACACTCGATATCTTATGATTTTCTACACGTAAATTTTTTAAAAAAATTGTATAATATAAATATTTTTCTAATTTTTAAATATAATTCTTATTTTTATAAAAATGGAATTGATAAAAGTTTCATGAAATGCATTCTATCCTTCTTATATGGGCCGATTTTAAATAGATGAAATATCAATTAGCAATTTTTCTATGAGAGATTTGTGTAACAAAATACGAAAATTAATATATTCTCAATTTTATCTTATTTCTTATATCTAATTATCGGCTCAAGGAGAACGTAGAAGTAATCGAAAAGGTTTAGAAGGTGACGTTCTCTTCATTGTCACGACGTCATCGAAGAATATGGCCTGGCATCGAACGGAGAAAAGTGGAGAGAGGGACAGCTTCTTACCTTTGACACTGACTAAAGGTTGTAGAGTAGAAGGGAACGAGTTCATGAGGTTAGTGTAATTTTTTTTTTCTTTTGATATTTATTTTTAATCAATTTTATAAATTAAAAATATAATTAAAATGATTATTATTACAATTTTGAAGTTGAAGGATTGTATAAGTATTAGATTTATAACTGACCTATAAAAATTTGTCTAAACTCTAATTTTGAATGGTTTTTTTAAATAAAAAATAAATGATATTAATAATAAAAATATCATAGTCAATTGTTTTTTCTATTTGTAAAAATCTTTTAAACTCAAGCGTTGGCAATCAAGATAGAGGGCTAATTATTATTATTAGTGAGTAATTATTATGTTAAACTAAGAATTGAACTAGTCATGAATAAAGGGCTAATAGGAGCATTGGAACTATAACGTTTGGTTCTAATATCATCACTCATGCATTAGGTGGCATGATTTTAATAACATCACTTGTACACTATTTTTGCACTCAAGTGTAAGATTTATCAAATGAGAGAGTAATTTATTCATTGAAAATGTCTTTCTTTGACTGTATGATCTACTTAAGATCAAAGTATGTTTTTTTTAAGTTTTTAGAATTTGATAATTTGGAATTATTTTTAATTATTAAATTTTATAACTTTAAAACATGACTCAATAAATCTGATTAAAGGTGATTTTTAGTGAATCATATATTCAAACAAAGACATTTTCAACATGTCAATCACTACTCTATTTGGTGAGCTACACAATCATATATGCATAGTATTATCATACAATCCAAGATCGATTTTTTGATTTTATTCTTTACTCTGGCGTTGACTTTTTTAATTCTTCATCTCAAGTTATGTGATTTAAAGGGAAATATGATAAATACATAAGTAAAACTCATTCTTGAAAATCAGCTTATAAGGAGAGAGTAGTCATGCATTTATAAATCTCAAAATTTAAAGGTCTGCTGGGAATATGCGGTTTTACTAACACTCTCCTTCAACATTAAGATTGGAGATACTCGACTCTCCCCTTCACACAAAACTGGAGTTTAGAATGCCGACCTCAAAAGTATCATACTGATTTGATTTGGATGTGCAGCTAATCACAGGGCTGACTTGGATCTTTGGGTAGTTGAAGATCTCCATGATCTCCAAGACCCACATTGGTCATGATCTAACCAGGCAGTACGGCACTACGAAACCCTACATCATCATCGAATATTTTTAGTAGGAATCTTATGACCCATTTGTCATTTTATAATAATAAATATATATATAAAATGGGCATAATTTGTCAATTATTATTACTTAAGAAAGTAGAGGCAACGAGGGTACACAGCCCTCCCATGCACTGCTTGTTTTAACTTTTATGGTCATATTAGATTTTTTATGAATTGTGAACAATCATTTTATCTGTCATTCATCGTGTCTACCAACTCTAGAATTTCATTGTTATTTTTTAAATTTATGTTGAATTTTTTTTGAAGAAAATATTACACTTACTCTAAGAGTAATTCTTTTCATACCTTTAAAATATAAAAGGTCTTTTTAGAAAATTCCTACGTAAAATCTAACAATCAAAAGCACTTGAATTGGTGTTTCAATAAATCTTTTTAATTATATATAGTGATAAAAATGTTTGACGGGCTATAAAAGTTATTTATTTTTAAAATATAAATAAAATATTTTGCAGTACCATTTTAAGTACCAATGAAACAAGAAAACATTCCATTCAAAAGAATTTGCTCCTTATTATTTCACAGTGTTAAAAATTGAAAGACTCTATTTTAGCTTTAAATTTTTTATTTTAACAATTTCGTGTCTCCGGAGAAAATTTAAATGAAATAATTTATTGATGCTCCCTTTTTTTTTGGAAAATGATCTTTAAATTATTACAACTATATTATCATTAAAAAGTTGTTGAGTAAATACGAACTGTAAAGAGTACCTTCATTCATGGAGAATGGGTTTAAAGAGAATTAATAAATAGAATGATTTTCAAATATATTATTGAAGCGTACAATTAGATGATTTTTTTTATAAATAAATATTTAGATAGAGTGTAAGTGTAATTTTATGTCTATCAAATCATTCTGCTTCATCAAATGAGTTAATATAAAATCAAAGATATTTTGACTTCTAAGAAATTAAGATCACAACATTCAAATGATCAAACAAGGATATAATCTCACACATCTTATTTATGTGTTTCGATATACATTTTATCTAATTCTATAGCCCTTTAATAACATAAAAAACTACCTATTGAGAACTGATTCACAATAATTTCTGTGGAATTCTTTTAAAGCTCTTCATGAAAAAAATAAATAAAAACTTTTACTTTTTAAATTTATTTAATATTCTTGTCTAAAGACTTAATATCGAAAGTTTACAATATTCAACTGATGATAGATAATTTATCCTAATAACGTTTGACTTTTAATAACTTAATAGAGCCATTTTTCGTGGAATTTCTGAGCTATAAACTCTCCTCATCTCACGTGTTAATCGCACGTGTTTTTTCAAAGTCACGGTAACTGGCCAACAAACACGGGCACGGGTCCCATTGCAATTCCGCAGAAGGTGTAACTTGAGTGTCAACTGTCAAAGTCACATTCTCATGTGTTAACTGGAGCCGAGCCGCATGACATGACTGGCTTACCATCCCACATGACATTTACCACGTGTCCATCTGTGATAGCCCCGGAATTGACGCTCGTCCAAAACTCACAAAATACTCCGTCTCAGATCCGCACAAGAGCTAACAGGAAACTACCGAAGCACATAACTGAAGAAGCTTACGCAGCACAATAGAAGAAGACACCACAACTCCTTCCTACCTCCCAATCCCCTTCACTTTCCTTTCATCTCATTTCTTACAAGCGCAAGCAAAGCAAAGAAAAGGCAGGAAAAAGAAGAGGAAAAAAAAGAAGCAAGCATTCTTTCTCTGTCTCCACCTTCGATAACAATGGGTTTTCAGATCAGCCATGGCGTCTGGAAACAGCTCATCTTCACCGTCTATCTTCTTTCTCTCGCCTCCATATCCTCGGCATTGCCCTCATCCCAGTCGTCCAATCTTTCGACGGGTCAGATCAACTCCAATTCCATCCTGGTGGCTCTCCTCGACTCCCACTATACCATCCTGTCGGAGCTGGTGGAGAAGGCGCTCCTCCTCCAAACCCTAGAATCCGCTGTTGGGGCCCACAACATTACCATCTTCGCCCCCCGGAATGAGGCTCTGGAGCGCGACCTCGACCCCGAGTTCAAGCGCTTCCTGCTCGAGCCCCGGAATCTCAGGTCCCTCCAAACCCTCCTCCTATTCCACTTCCTCCCCTCCATGATTCGGTCCGACTCCTGGCCCGGAACCCACCAGCTGTACCATCCAACCCTCGCCCCCTCCTCTCACCCCGTCCGCCTCTTCTCCGACGGACCCGACAAGCGTGTCGACCTCGCCACTGTCATCCATCCCGACGCTGTTGTCCGCCCCGACGGCGTCATCCACGGAATCGAGCGCCTCCTCATCCCCAGATCCGTACAGGGGGATTTCAACAGCAGGCGGAGCCTGGCCGAGATCTCAGCCGTTCTCCCGGAAGGCGCGCCTGAGGTTGACCCCAGAACGAACCGGCTCAAGAAGCCGGCCCCTGTTCCCGCCGGAGCCCCCCCGGTTCTCCCAATCTACGACGCAATGGCACCAGGGCCAAACATTGCCCCGGCCCCAGCACCCGGACCGGGTGGGGCCCGCCGGAAGTTCGATGGGGAGGCGCAGGTGAAGGACTTCATCCAGACGCTACTGCATTACGGAGGATACAACGAGATGGCCGACATTTTGGTGAATCTGACGTCTTTGGCGACCGAAATGGGAAAGCTGGTGTCGGAGGGGTATGTCCTTACTGTTTTGGCGCCCAATGATGAAGCCATGGCGCGGCTCACGACGGAGCAGCTGGCTGAACCGGGCGCCCCGGAGCAGATGATGTATTTCCACATGATTCCCGAGTATCAGACGGAGGAGAGCATGTACAATGCGGTGAGGCGATTTGGAAAGGTCCATTACCACACCCTACGGCTGCCGCACAAGGTTATGGCGCAGGAGGCTGATGGCTCTGTCAAGTTTGGCCACGGCGAGGAAGCTGCTTATCTCTTTGATCCTGATATCTACACCGACGGCCGGATCTCAGTCCAGGGCATTGACAAAGTACTGTTCCCGCCGGATGAGGAGGCTGCGGCCACGACGCCCAAAGCCGTCGAGCACAAAGTTGCTGCTCCCAAACCTCGGAGAGGTGAGTTTCGTTTCTCTTTTTTTTTTTTATCAGAATTATAACTTTAGAACATGTTTTGTCGGCTGGATGGAAGAAGATCAGATCAACGGTCCCGATTGTGGACATCCATCAGAATTGTTCGATCGTTTTTCTAATCTTAATTTTAAAGCATATTTTCGTTCATTTCATTTCTCTTTGTTCTCTTTTATTAAAATCAAATAGCTTGAAAAGTTATCTTAAATTGGTAATAAGACTGTAAATAACATGAATATTTATCATTAACTAAAAATTAACGTGTAGAATTTTATAATAATACACATAAAGAGTACCCTAGCATTAGCACGAATAATGTACTATTTTTTTTTAGAAAAATAAAATAACATATGATACATGTTAAGAGCATAAAATTCCACCCAATCTGAATGCAGAACTCCTCACTTTCTTACTAATTTTTTCCATGTCAATGCAATGCAGGGAAATTGCTTGAAGTAGCTTGTAGAGTGCTGGGTGCCTTCGGACAGGATTGTATATGAGAGAATATTCGATCAAAGAAATGGAAAATGGTGAGGTCATTATTCTTTTTACATTATCTTAATGTAATAATATTAACTTTATCTTTTACCATTAATCTACTTATTGAATAACTAACTAGATTAGGAAAAACGAATAAAATAGGATTGAACAGCTAGGACTTTCTGTTAATTTCCGGTTCATTTTTATTTAATACAGTCGGCGTAATTTTAGAGTAGCTATTCTTTCATATGCATTTTGTATTTTGTATAATGAGACGAGACACGGAATTTAGGATATTATTTATTCTACTATTTTTTATATAAAAGTATTTAAAAAAAATTCAATCATCCGACCAGAGAGTCGTGATTTGATTTGATATTTTCAATGAAAAAAATGATTTCAATTATATAAATTTCAGTTATCTGATAAGTAATTTGATTTGTTATTCTTCATTAAATAAATTTCAGTCAGTCGGTCAGATTCGCTCACTATCTAATTTCTGTAATGATTCAGTGAATTAATTAGTAAGTTGATTTATATCATAAGAGGGAAGGTAAAATGGCCGATAAATCCTTCTTAGAACAAAACACGTATAAGAGGATTGCTACCTAATATTTATGGCAAAACTTGAGTTGATTTGATAATATCCAAAGTCCACTTGACTCGTCCTATCACTCACTCGAGCTGTATCCTTTGTCGTGTTTCACCGACAGTCTGAACAGGTTGATTGTCCTGCGTGTAATCATTTCGTATGGAATTGAAAATTATAATTATACTGTCACCAACCAATTTGTATCTGTTTTGATGAGTTTTATATATATTTTTAATTGCAGATGCATTTAAGTTGTGGGGAAGGACGTGAAAAGGAAGTTTTCCCTGATTCAGACGATTCAGACGATTCAGACAAGCTGATTGATTTCCTTTTGTGCAAATATTTTTTTGTTTTTTTATGAGATAGTGCTGGTAAGGAAGTGGAATATGTTGAAAAGGATGATGATCTGGGTGTGTAAGCTTTGTTGTTTCTTTCATCTGTCGTTGGCTTCCAACCTATCCAGCCAAAAGGAAAAGGAGGAAAAAAATTAGAAAAAATCACCAGTAAATATAAATATGAAGCAATTATATGTATTTTTTTTGCCCATGATTTTAGTAGCTGTCATTTGTATCGAGTGGAAGGAGGACAGATCAGAGATTTGACTTGAGTAGTCGCCAATAAAAACGAATGGTCAAAATAAAATTCTTTTTTTTTTTTTAATATATTGATACTGTTTCTATCATTTTGTTGTGAAAAGTGTTTTATTTTATTTTTATATTTATAGTAATTAGTAATTGTTTTAGTCGGTTGATTTTTGAGAGCTGAGCTTTCAGGATTAGTTATCTGTATTTTTTTAATTGGTCTTTGGCCAATGATGATGATACCTCGAGTAAAAGTATCGATCGATACCTTGATGGAGAAATGATTGGTGCAATAATTCAGCATCGATTGCAATAGATAGAGAGCACTTACACACTTGATTTTTTTGCCTCTATATATCCGAAATCGAATTTTCGGATGAAATTACGATTTTACTCTACGTTTCTATTCATTCGAATGAATGTCCAGTTCATTTTGACATTCATTCGAATGAATTTCCATGTGTAATTTCAATTCATTCGAATGAATGAGCTGAACAGTAACACTGAATACTGTTCAGTCCCATTCATTCGAATGAATGGATGATTCATTCGAATGAATAGTAGTAAAATGACCTTCATTTCATCCATTCATTCGAATGAATCGACCATTCATTCGTTCATTCGAATGAACATGAAGAATGAACGAATATGAATCAATATGCTGATTCAATCATTCGAATGATTCAGGACTTACAAACTTATAGTATACAGACAGTATACAGTTTTATTTAAATTCTTTAAAATTTTAAACTTATTTTTTGAGTACTGTGTATTTTTAAAATTTCTCAAATTAAATATCTAGACTAATTATAATAACCTGATAAAAATACCTTAAGACTTAAAGGTCTTTTGACACTCCTAAATATATAAAACACAGTATTTTACAAATAAGGGTATCCCTAGGCTGTGTCGAAAACAAATTTAGGAGTATCAAAAGACCTTAAAGTTTAAAGTATTTTTATCAGATTATCGTAATTAGTCCGGATATTCAATTTGAGAAATTTTAGAAATACACAGTGCTAAAAAAATAAGGGTCTATGTTTTAAAATATAGACAGTTATTTTTAAGCACCGTGTATTTGCAAAAATTTTTAAATTGAATATCTAAACTAATTAAAATAACCTGATAAAAATACTTTAAAACTTTAAGGTCTTTTGACATTCCTAAATGTGTTTTCGACACAGCCTAGGGATACCCTTATTTATAAAATACTGTGTTTTAAATATTTAGGAGTGTCAAAAGACCTTGAAGTCTTAAAGTATTTTTATCAGGTTATTTTAATTAGTTTAGATATTCAATTTAAAATTTTTTGGAAATACACAGTGCTTAAAAATAACTGTCTATATTTTAAAACAGACCCTTATTTTTTAGCACTGTATATTTCTAAAATTTCTCAAATTGAATATCCGGAGTAATTACGATAATCTGATAAAAATACTTTAAGACTTCAAGGTCTTTTGATACTCCTAAATTTATTTTCGACACAGCCTAGGGATACCCTTATTTGTAAAATATTGTGTTTTATATATTTAGGAGTGTCAAAAATCTTGAAGTCTTAAGGTATTTTTATCAAGTTATTATAATTAGTCTAGATATTTAATTTGAGAAATTTTAGAAATATATAATACTCAAAAAATAAGTTTAAAGTTTTAAAAATAAATATTTAAAATAATGTTACTGTTTCTGCTGCCTGAACATTCGAATGAATGGACATACATTCGTTTGATGAACATATTCATTCGAATGAATGAAGTCTATTCATTCGAATGAATGGGGCTGAACAGTATTCCGTGTTACTGTTCAACCCATTCATTCGAATGAATTGAAATTACACATGAGAATTCATTCGAATGAATGCCAAAATGAACTTGACATTCATTCGAATGAATAGAAACGTGGGGGTAAAATCGTAATTTCACCCGAAAATTCGATTTCGGGTGTGTAGAGGCAGAAAAACCGGGTGTGTGTAAGTGCTCCCCAATAGATAATGTATCGGCTTGAAATTTTTTTTATATGGTGGGATTCAATTGGAGAGAACTAGTCCTACACTCTCAATGCTCCCAACCCTCCACTTCACCATCTTAACCATTAAAAGGTAAATGGTTAGGATTTTCTATTTCTTTTAAGAACAATAAAAAACCCATGGATTATACTCTTTTTTTGTATTGATAAAATATCACCATATTCATCCTGATATAAAATTAAAAATTCTTAAAATGAAACAAATGACAGGAATAAACGATTGCATGACATTTACAATTTAGGAGCCCAACTAGTTGATAGTAAATCCAATCACTTTCATGATCCACAGGATCAATAATCTAATAATTCCATCTCAGATGTTCAACATGTCCATGAAGTGGTGTATATTGTAAATGAGATCGTGGATCTCACCATGTATTTTTTTATTTTTTATATGGGTAAACCAATGATTAACCAAGTAATTAGGTCCTACTACCTCTCAAAAAAAAAAGGTCCTAAATAATAATGTCTTAGTATTTAGAAAAGAGAGAAATAAAAATATTAAAATTTTCACTATTCTCTTGAAAAAGGTTTAGTCTTGCACTCTAAATTTAGAAAACAAAGTAATAATAGAGAAAATTAAAAAGTAGGAGGTTCTTCAGTTACAAAGGAACATTTTGTTTTTTAAGTTCCTCCGGGAACCCCTAATTTGACTCATGCTAATCGAAATGCAAGCTTAGGCATGTTTGTTGGTTTCTAAAAAAATGAATTCCAACAGGTAAATGAATTCTAATGTAATTTTTTTAAGAAAATGGCTCAGTAGGAATTCACTTTCTAATTTAAAATATTTCAAATTTTTGTTTGCTACTAACTTTCATAAAGAAAATTTAATTAATATACAGGTTGAGTCTAGTTGGTTTTACCCATTCAGTAAAATAGGTTAATATTTGGTAGGTGGGTTAGGTCTACATGGTTGAGTGGGTCAAGCCTTAGGTTAGCTACAGGTCGATTTGAAACATTTAAAATATTGGATTGGATCAACGGGTTGTTTCGAGTTGGGCCAAGCCTTTTACTGAATGGTTCAGTTAGGAGTGAATTAGGTTGGGTCAATCATTTAATAATTAAGTTGAAGGTTGGATCAGCCTATTAAAAGCTCTGGGTACTTAAGTTGAGTTAACTTATTTAATAAATAATTTATGTCATCTATATGTTGGATTGACTCATGTAAGATTGTTCAACTTGTGACAATCGGAATTTAATAAGTGGATCATGTTTGGTACTAGTAGATTTGTTACATTTTTAAAAAGTAGTTGAGTTAGATCAATTAAACTTTACCATTTATTTGGATCAGGTCAACTTATTTAATATATGAGTTGAGCTCATTTTGTAACTGGGTTAAGTTGAGTCAACCCACTTAATCTTAGTTGGTTCAAGTGAATCAATTTAATAAATGGGTTAAAATAGTCAACACATTTAAAGTTAGTTGAGTTGTGTTGACTTATTTAATAAATGAGTCAAACTAGATATCCATATAATTAAGGTTCATTTGATAAATTCTCCAAACGTGTGCTTTTTTTCTATTAAAAAAGCAATTCCCTGCATAGTTTTGATGAATTTTTTAGATTTTTCCTAATAAAATTTGCCTATTCTGATTTTTCTATGTTTGTTTGCAAACATTTCCTAGGAGTGTAAATTCTTATGGTCAAATTTCCTTAGGAAAACAGTAAAAAAATTCCCCATTATGACTCATATAAAAATGCTTTCTTGAATTTTTTTACAAAGCATACCTTTTCAGAGTTTGAAAAAATAAGTTTTAAACACAAATGGTCACTCACCATAGTATTACCTAGTGTGTGGATAGGGAGGTTTCACATGCCTTAAGAATTAGTTGGATGCTCTAAGAGGCCTGGTTATCTTGGTCTTCAAAAAAAAAAAAAAAATTTAACAATTTGATCAGATGCATGTCTGACACTCTGACTTGACCAATTTTTTGAACGAGTTGACATGACTCACTAAGCTTAAATGAGTTGACCCAACCCTACTCATTTATTAATTGGATTAACTTGACTCAACTAATATTAAATGAGTCAACCACCTCAATCCATTTACATAATGAGTTGACCCAATAAATAGTGGCTCATTTAATGAATGGGTCAGCTTGATCTAAGTAGAGTAAGCTTAAATGTGCTAACCCAATTTGGCCCATTTATTAGAAGCTTGACCAACCCAATCTGTACCAAACTTGACCCCTTATTAAATGGGTCAACTAGGGCTGATCCTAATATGAGCCCACACGAAAACCCCAAAAAAATTTCAGATTGGCCTAAGTCAGGCTTGGTTCGGGCTCATTTTTAGGCTGGTTTAGAATTTAGCTTGATGAAAGCTCGAATTTGGCAGAAAGCTAAAATTTGAGCAATTATTTGTAAAACCTAATTATCTTTACTTAATAATTTGCATAAATATAAATTCCATAAAATTTATATATAATATACATTGTATTACAATAAATCATAAAATTTTGCTTTAGATCTAAATAAGCACGAGCCAGATAAATTTACATATACATCTCAGACTTGAAATCATGCTTGGGTCCTACAAATAAAATTTCGACTAGGCTCAAGATAATTGGGTTCAAGAAAATAAAATTAGATTTAATTGAGTTGGATTGAATTGAGTGTCTATAAGTAATCCAACCCATTTCCCACATCTAAACTTGCCCTTTAAGGAAAGTTTGAAAATTCTTATTTTAATTAAAAAAAATTTAAAAATTAAAACAAACATTTCCTTGAGTCTCAAGCATCTTATAGATATGGAATTTTTCATTTAGTAGGTATAATGGAATAGATTTAAAGATAATGAATTAGAAGAATTACTTTAAAAATATTATTGAAAGCTTTCATATATAATAAATGAGATGGGTAAAGAAACACATAAATAAAATGTAGATATAATTTTATGTTTATCTAATATTTTAAATATCTCACTTGGTAAACAAATGGCTTATGACATTTAATTTAAAAAAAATTAAAATTATAAAATTAAATTAATCAATAAAATATTTTACCATTATTGTATTTAGTATTTAAGTCGCATCTCCACATTTGCATAGGCACGTGAAAATTTTAGGCCGATTCTCTTCAACCCAATTGCCCTTCTCGATTTGATCTGTATTCTGATCCTCAGATAGCTTTCTCTTCATTCGTTTCTAGACCAGAATCGGAAGAACCCGAAGAGGGAGAGAAGAAGAAGATCAGAATCAGTCCATCCATAGAGAAAGATGTCTTCCTCTGCTTTCAGCGGCGATGAAACTGCTCCCTTCTTCGGCTTTCTCGGCGCCGCTGCTGCGCTCGTCTTCTCCTGTACGCTCACGATTACGATACACTCCTCCCTTCCAGTTTCTACGTTCACGATCTATTCCCTCTTCTTGGTAGAGATCGAGATCTCATCTCTTCTCAACTATTCTACTCTATTATTGCAGGCATGGGCGCGGCCTACGGAACTGCAAAGAGCGGTGTGGGCGTGGCGTCGATGGGAGTGATGCGTCCCGAGCTGGTGATGAAATCGATCGTGCCCGTCGTTATGGCAGGAGTTCTAGGTATCTATGGCCTCATCATTGCCGTCATCATCAGCACCGGTATCAATCCCAAGGCCAAATCCTACTATCTCTTCGATGGATATGCTCACCTTTCATCTGGTCTTGCCTGTGGCCTTGCTGGATTGTCTGCTGGAATGGCTATCGGCATTGTTGGTGATGCTGGCGTTCGGTAAACCACTTCCTCTGTTAGATCTTGAATTGATTGATTATATATTTATCTTAGACTGGTCAGGTCCGAGAAATTCATTTAGTAGAGGTGGTATCTATCTCAAGCGTTCAGATCGATTTGATTCTGCATGAAATTGGCATGCGCATTCAATCCAGATAGATGAAATAAGGCTTTCTGTGGACCAACTTAGCTGAGATTGGTCTGCCCTGGTGTTTTTTGGAAGGATAATTGATGGCCTCAATAGGTCTGTAGGGGATGAAAAAAAATCTACCTAACCTCCATTGGTTATTCAAAAATTTGAGGCATTTGGCTGATACGCTTTGTATTCATTTTTTTTTTTTTTTGTTTTGTTTCCTCATGCATCCAAACAGGGCCTTAGGCCAATGTTGCTTTATTTACTGGAGCTTTATTTGTTTCTTACTTCCAATTACAATCCATTGTTTCTCTGATTTTTCATCACTCATTGACTAGCCAAATGAAAATCAATATGCAATATCAATAGATTCTTTAAGTTCTAGGGCCCATGAAGTGAACCTATTTTTACTTCGGTTAATTCATTGACCAATTCAGTATTATTGTAAAGAGTGTAGTCATCACACTTTCCACTTTACAGAGGAGCCAAATATAGTAAGAAACCATAAATCTCAGACAGCTTAAGGATGGAAAAGCACTTGGTGGAAAACTAAACAGTTAATGAACTCAGCATGGTCTATGAGACCACAAGGAGCTTAAAGTTAAGTGTCACATTTAGGGTGAATAGGCTTCACTTAACAAGTTATTGCTAATTCAAGGAGGATTACTGATCCCTAAAAACCTAAATCAAGCAAGGAAAATGGTTGGCTAACACTAGTATGAGAAAAAAAAAGATGAAAACGAAATTGGAAAAAGAAGATGCTCGAAACTTCAAGATGAGCCAGATGCCAACCAAGCACAATTGCAGGAGCGTGGCACATTAGATACTCAAGGTTGAGTTCTCACCAAACTGAGGAGAATGATGCAAATGCTATAATGGTCCACATGCATTGGCCTTCATTTTGTATGTTTGAGACACTTAGATTTGAAGATTACGAGGAAGTAAAAATTATTTTATTTTAATTCTTACACAATGTTCATATTTGGTTGCAATGTGATGTCTGAATTACTTGAACTAGATTAATTGATTAAGAGGTTAAACGACTCTCTCTCCAACAAGCACAAGTTTGTGCAATTTTGACTCTTGTTATCAAAGTTATGGCATATTTTCTCATAAGGTATACTAGGGTTACAACCTAGGGATCTTTTAGACCTATGTTGAATATAGATGGCTTTGATTTTTGTTTAGTGGCTCAGATGATACCTAGGCTTATTGAAATGTTATAAATGCTATTGAAAGGTTCTGTGGGTGGAGCTTTGGAATTTTGCAAATGTTGATTGAAAGCTTGGAGCCTTTTTAGACTGTTCAAAAACATCTTGAGGTGGTGTTTGTATAGCCTAGAAGTTGGCCATCTTCTTCCTATCAATGTGAGATCTACCATTGGGTCGGGATTCTCACATGATGTTCTACTCTTGTTCCCTTTATTTTCTTTTATTCCCTTTCTTTCATATACGTTGAATTCATATCTGAAAAATAGACCTGCCTTTTTTCTGTATGGCTAGAATTGACGTTTCCTCATATGGTTAGATTGCTCAGAAGTTCTCGAAGCAACAGTAGGTGGTGATAATAGAAGTTCCTCACATTTTCCTCCATTGAAGACTTCGAAATTGGTTTATCATCATCATTCAAAGTTCAAACTATCTTATGTTTGCTTCATACATTTAGTACATAAAAAATTGGTATGCTTATTCATTAGGTGCAGAAGTAATAAAAGTGTCCAAATGTTAAGTTACCATTGATTACTTCAATCACAAGAGATGATCTTATAAACAAATGAGCTACTTTTGCAAGAACTACACAACGAAATGAGAGACATCTTTTCATGGTACATGACTCTTGTGATTTCATATGGCCGATATCTTAGTTTTAAGAAAGAGTAATAACAAGTACAATGGTGAAAACCATAAGCAATAAGAGCACTACACTTTTTGAACAAAGTTCATAGAGACTATTTGATACCATAGAATTTATTGTGTTTTTAGGCGACTAATGGTGTCATATCTACTTCCTCTTGCAAATCTCCATACCAGGAGGCATGTTTACATCCAGTTGGTGTAAGGGCCAACTGAGATTAAGATGGAAATGAATTTAATTCAGCAACATGTACAAATATCTTACAATAGTCAATGTGTTATGTTTGATGTGAGAAATAGAGCCTCCTCCTCCCCCGTCAATGTGTTATGTTTGATGTGAGAAATAGAGCACAACACAACCCCCCCTCTCTCTCTCTCTCTCTCTTTCTCTCTCTCTCTCCAAAACAAAAAAGATAGTAATATGACCAGCTTTTAGGACAACTGAAGGACGTCCTTTTGGTGGAAAAAGTGTCATTTTCCATGCATGCTTTTTTAAAGAGCTTCTATTTCCTTTTCCATAGCATCTTTGCAAGATGGGTTACGTAGAGTGACAGTGACACCTATTCTATATGAGGGTGCAATACTTTGATAAGATGTAGAGCACTCAACCAGATGGTTATTACAAATACATTTCCCCTAATTTATGGAAATAGTTAAATTAGATTTATCAAAGATGGAGTTGCATGGATTCCCAAAAGGATAGTTGATGGACGGGTGGTCCAAGGAACCTCTAGTTGCCTTTGATGCTTTTGTTCATATACCAGAAGAGGCTTGTTGGGATTGTTCAAAAGTAGATAAAGTCTTGCCTTGGAATCAGAAGAACTAATGATTCATAAACAACGAAAGTAGATGAAGTTTTCCCTTGGCTAGGGAACTAGATATTATCCTTGAAGAAGATAACATCCATTCACACATAAGGTTGCATTTGGCAATTGTTAGATCTTGAGCTTATCAAATTTTATTTTAAACACATTAGAAGAAAATGCTATGAGGAAAAATAGTTTGGTAATTATTGAAGATCTTGTCATAGTAAAATATTGTTGTCGTAAAATTCTCAAATCAAAACTATAAAAATATTTCAAAATATTTATAATGTAAATAACATATCATTATTTTACATAGAAAATAAAAATCAAATTTCAAGCTAACAAAAGTTTAGAGGTTAAAAATAATTAAAAGTGATCTGGGGGGTTGGGGTGGGGGTGGGCGGTCACGAAACGTAGGCTTGATTGCTGCTATTGGATTAACAGTAGTTTTTTGTGGGCTCCACTTGTTTTTAAAGGGAACTTTTTTTTTTTTAAGAAATAAAACACAATTTGAAGTGATAAAAAATTGGAATATGGCTCGATTGATCAAATCAGAGTAATTTTTGGCAAGACCCATATTTGAGCATAAACCTTTTTTATCTAGGTGATTATTTTGGAGCACCACATATTTTAAGTCATAAAAGTTTAAAGATTAAAAAATAATTTAAAATGATCAAATTTTGGATGACTAAAAAATATAGCTTAATCGATTCATTCAATATGATTTTTGGAAAGCCCCATATTCATTAGGTCAAAGGTCAAAGTGTGCGCCAAATAGGGATATCTTGTCAAAAGGACACATTGAATTTTGAAAAAATAATTTATCAACTATGCCAACCACCATAAGACAAGAATGAGAGAGAGACTAAGAAGAGCAACCATAACATGTTATCTACATATTTACTTCTGGGGGGGAGGGATGTAGGAGGGAATCTAGTAAAATCTACTAATTTTTTTCATATTCTTTCAAAAGCAAAGCATGCCCTAAATGTTTTATAAGGAAAAATATTTAATGTTGCAAGATATTGTAGTATGGAAAGTGACACACTAACAAACATATGATGGACTTATTTAAAAGCTTATTTTTAACCTCTTTGAGATGAAAAGTGACACTAACATACATATGATTGACTTATTTGAAAGTTTATTTCTAAGAGATCAAAGTTGTCTACAAGACGTGCACAACCAAAGACTTTAAGAGGAATAGAAGACATAGAATAATGCAACCAAACCGTTTCAAAAAAAAAATTGCAAATGGAGAACATGAACACAAAGACTTTAAGAGGAATAGATGACATATTGATTGTTTTCTCTCACAGTGAGGACAAAAATGAGAGTCCAGTTCTTTCCTTTCCCATCCATTGTCTTCAAGCTATCAAATCCCAGTACCTTTCCTTGACTATGAGATTGCCACATGGAAATGAAAGCAGATTTGTTGAGGAAGGGAGAGGATAGGACCATAATTGCATGAAGATACTAATCTTGCATGCGTTCAACCCCTTTTGTTTATGATTGATGGAGGTTTAGGTACCACTTGAGACCACTTTAAGTAATTTCTGTTAATTTGGTGTTCCTTACGGTAGGTTCTCAAAAATCAGAGGTCCAATTCTTCCAAGGATCCTGTACAATTTGTTTAATATATGTAGATGATTGACACATGGTTTCAAATCAACGAACAAAACAAGAATCTTAGATGATTTTGGATGCCTCAGACCCCTGACAGTAGATCTAGCACCAAATAGTGCTTTTGTGCTGTGTATGTGTTTTTCTTTTGGGAGGGGAAGGGTGGATAAAGAATTTTGACAGTCTACATGAAACAAGAGATCCTTTCTTGGCCTTTTTCCCCAAGGAGAGAAAAGTAGTGACTGACCTGTAGGGAGGAAAAACTGCCAATAGATGCAGTAAAAAATGTACTCTGTGTTTCCATCCTCTGACTTTTACAGAAGAGGTGGGTTTCTGAATCTGATGAATAGCTGGGATGGGTTTGATAGTTCCAGTCTAGATGAGGAATGATGGAAGAGAAGGGAGACTCCACTTCAATCAGAATGGATGGAGAATCCTTAAAGGATGTAGGAAGATTCCAAGGTTGGCTCCATATACCATTTTCACCTGTATGCTAAAGGAAGATTTGGAAACTGGTAGAGAGAGAGAGAGTATGTGCCTTACCTCATTGTGAGGTTTGCAAACGAGTAAATAGAACCCTTGTCTTCCATCATTCCTTATCTCTAGCACTGAAATGATTATTGGCCTATCTAATCCTTTGAGTGGTCAATGGTTCTAAATGTAGACATCAGCTTTAATCATGAAGGATGTGGTAGATTACAGGTTTACTAAAATAGATATGTAGGATTTTTTTTTGAAAGATAATAGATATGTAGGATTTCAATGCTCTGTAAGCATTTTTGGTGTCAGTACTCTTATGCCTGCTTGGTTTAGGATTTCATAATTTGATTCTTCCCTTTGGCTAATGCTTTTTCTTTTGGTTTGCTCTACATTTCATTGCATATTGTATCAGGCAAATTATCCTTATCACTAACACCCACCTACCAAGTACCAACCTGTTACCAAGTACCAACCTGTGGTTTAATTAGTATATGTGCCATTTTTTCCAGACTGACTGGGTTGCCATTGGATTAAACCACACAACTACTTTTAATCCAATGACTGATGATCTGATTAGTCTAATTCTTGCCCCACCTTAATCCATATGAAGACCTACCCATCTTAACCTATCACCATGGTTGGCATGCATCATGTGGACATCACAGGTGGATGTCATTTATGTAGTTGAAACTCAGGCACTGAATAATTCTTCCAATTTACTATACGTTGATGAAGAATTATATTGCAGCCACCCATAAATATGGAAATAGTTTTGATAAATCCAAATGCTTCTCCAAGAAGATATTTGACACATAAAAATGTCTACTGTTCTTAATGAATATGTTATTCAAATTTCAGGGCCAATGCTCAGCAGCCAAAGCTATTCGTGGGTATGATTCTTATCCTTATCTTTGCCGAAGCTCTTGCTCTTTATGGTCTCATCGTTGGCATCATTCTATCATCTCGAGCTGGCCAGTCTCGAGCAGATTAAATATTCAGGCACTTTTCTTCCCCTGGAACTCATGTTGTAAAACATGGAATGCAGCTGAACTTGAAGTCGGAGTTCTATTTGGTTTTCAATTCTATTATGATTTAATTTTTGACTTGTATATGTTGGACTCACTTTAGGCTGCTACATTCTCTACTTTAAGCCATGCATAATGATCTGCACCAGTTTTTCTTTAGAACAAGTCACTGGGTGCCTCTCGTTCTGATATAAAAGTCCTGGATTAGATATTTTGGTATTTGGATAACACCATTCATTGAGCTGCATATTTGTTTTTTTTCTTATCTCATTATTAATATTTAACTCAAATCATCAAATGAACTGTGACTTTATTATTATTATTATTTTCTTTAATTTGAATCATTCATCATTTTTAAATGAATAGTAAATTATTCATGTTTTGGAAAGATTAGTTAATTTTACCATTATAATGCCTAAACTACCACTCTACAGACTTATTCTTACAAAAGGTTACTCTATACTTACAAAGGTTAAGTATAGATAAGAATTTTTTCAATGTAAAAATTAAAGGTTTAATAGGCAATAACCATTGCAAATTATATTGTCCTAGAAAGGTATGATAAATTTTCATTTTTTTACAATACATGCTTGGATTGTATTTTAAAAAAATTAAAAAAAATAAAATTAGAGGTTCATGTACATTGGAAAAAGCTTTAAGATGAGAGACTAATTCTATGGATACATGAGGCCGTCATAAGCCCCATGTATTGCGTAAATCTGGAAGTGGAGATCAAAGTTGAAACTTCCGATCTATTTTTAGAATCAAGTTTTCCGAAATGAGGTATTCATTATTCAAAAGGGGACCATAAAGTTATTTTAGTCTGATTTTTTTATGTTAAAAAGGTCATTTGATAAATACTTTTTACTATAATGTTCAATTCAACAATGAGGACACATTGGATGGACATCGACCAAAGTCGTATTTAAATATAAATGAAAAATAATTTTAGTGGTCTAAATTCAAAGGCAAGTAGGGACCCATGTGGGGTCTGTATGTTCAAGCAGTTTTTTTAAAAAATTAATAGATAGGTAGACGCTTAGATACCTTGGTCTTAAAAAAAAATAAAAAAAGACAATATAAAATCCTCTTGGTTCTATCTTAAATGCCAACTGTTTTTTGTGGTTCAAGACCAATTTACTTTGGGCTTGAGTGCATTTTTTTCCATGAACCAATTTACGTTAAGCATTTGGTTCTCTTCCATGGCTTTGATTGGACCTTGTCCAAGACATGTTCAGTCATCTAATCAGGATTCTATTGTTTGGGCTAATGGGGTTGCAGGAAATTCCTTTGTTGAAGATGCTTATTCTTCTCGAATTCTAAGTATAGACTCAAACCTTAAAAGGAATAACCTTTGGAACCTTAATATACCTTCCAAATTCCAATGGTGGGCTTCCAGTCAAGATTCAAGAAAAGGTTACATTAGCTCTGTCCTAACATCATCCCTCTTCGTGCTGTGTCATGTTAATAAAGAAACTTAAGAGATTCTCTTCAAAAACTGTAACTAGTCTTCTCCATTCAGTCATGGGCGATGGTGTGAAATCAGTGAACAAGCCAAGAGGATATGATGAAGGAAATGTAAATGGCCATATGGTGGAAGTTTAGAAACTTAAAATTGAGACTAAATTTAAGAAAACCAAGCCAAGGGTTGAAGAAAGTTGTAGATGCCTTATCAAGTTTTCTAGCAATATAATCTCAAAGAGTTATAGTGATGGTCTGGAACCTGTCTTAAGAAGCAGAAGTCTTGAATTTAATTCACACTCCACTCGCTCCTCCAGTGGCGGCCAAAAACATTCGCAGACAAAGGGAAAGTCTCACGGTATTTGGGCATTGTTAATACAAATATTTTAATGAAAGGAAATGTCTATATGTTTAGAATTAATTTTTTTCTCAGATCAATACCCGGAAAGTTAATGGAGATGAATTGTAAATTTGGTGGTGATTTGTATAAACAAGTTCAAATCCAGCTTGGCCCAAAAGATCATGTGGATCTGAAACCATCACGTCTTCACCTAAAAAACAAGAAAAAATTAACCTCAATTACCACTTATAGATCTCTCTAATTTTCTATAAGATGCATGGCATTATTTGTAATTGAAATGAGGAATGAATGAAAAAAATAGTAATGGCAATACATTGGATGGCCACCTATAGCGTAGAAGTGATTGCACAATTCAATTACAGTGGGCAGTCACAGGGAACACCTTGACCACCTACAATGGCCACTTGATTGGCCAATGGTAGCCACCTATGGTGGGCCATTTGGTTGGTCATGTAATAGGATACAACCATTTGATTCACCAGTGGTGGCCATCTATGGCAGCTTTCTGTGTACATTTAAAAATATTATATTAGTATAATTTTTTTTTTTTAATTTACGTGTGAGAAATTGTGAGATAATTAGCGTAAAACTTCTACGGATAGACCCTTACCTCTAAGGCATACCAAGCTTAGGCCATGGGAGCTCGAACCCGTGACCGAAAGGGAGGTAACCAGCATTATCAATATAAATTTTAATTGAATAAAAATTAAAAAAAAAATTGATACATATAGTAAGTGATGTTGATGGTGTATGAGAGTAAGGCCATGTATATTATTACTTCAGTCAGATATGCAGAGAGAAATCAAGTTCTTAAATATATTATATTATTAAAAATATTATTTTCTTAAATGACTTAAATGATGAAGTGGTGTCTTAGGTGTTGATGTCTTGTTGCAATTATTCAAATCACTTGCGTGTGCAAATTTGCTTTTCCTATGAAATAATATTAATACAATATTATTGAGTTATAAAGCTTTTGTAATTTAATTTAATATTAATTATATAAATTTATTGATGATAATTCTATCAAAAAAGATTTGAGGGTTTCAATAATACATTTATTAAATAAATTTTACTTAATTTTTTTTATTCTTTTATTTAAATAAATAAAGTTATACAGTCATTGTATGGAGGTGAGTTGTCCGTTGGAGTTCGTACATGAAGTTGAAGCAAACTAGGAAATGCGGAACAAGAGCGAGCGTCCATTCCGAAGCATCTAGAAGCGATGCTGACAACCGTTGGATAAAAATCGGACGGTCATCATCCTTTTCGGATTAAAAAGTTACAAAGCATTCTTTTTGGACTCTTCTTCCCGCGTCGACGGCTCAAATCATGCGTCACTCCCACAGCAATTTTGGACCGTAGATCTCTTCTCTGTATAACTACAACTAACCCCCTCCGAGAAGGCAACAACTTAGCCTTCTGCAGCTTGCGTGTTTCTAGTTTGTACCGAGGAAAGAAGGTAAAGCGTATCGATTGTTCGTTCGTTTCTAGGGTTTTGGTCTCGGTACGTTCTTGATCGAAGTTAGGGTTTTTCTTTTTCGTCTGCAGTGATCTGTGATAGATTTTGGTAGTGGTGTAATTTTCTACCGAAGGAGGTGATTACGATTCTGAAATCCGAGAGAAGATGTTTGGGCGGGCGCCGAAGAAGAGCGACAACAGTAGGTATTATGAGATCCTTGGAGTCCCAAAGGCAGCTTCGCAGGAGGATTTGAAGAAGGCTTACAGGAAAGCAGCCATCAAGAACCATCCAGATAAGGGAGGTGATCCCGAAAAGGTATTGTAGTGCTTCTCTCTTTCTGGTTTTATATCGTTGTAGCCTCTCTTTTTTATTCTTCCATTATCTATAGGGCTTTGTTTGGAATTTGGATAGGTGGGTTGGGGGAAGTGCTCCTTTTTAATAAATTTTTTGGAGTAAAAACAGAACGGGCTTGATATGAATAATTGATTTCGGTTAACCGTTTTACCCTCCGCGCATCCAAATATAGCCAATAGAGTTTAGCTTAAAGTTGTGAAAAATCCCTTCCATACTTGTGCAAGTTGGTTTGCTTTGCAATTCTACAAACGTAGAAAGAATACAAAACAGATCCAAATTAATTGAGCTTTACAGAAATAAAGATTTGGGTAGAGACAATTTATAAGTGATTTTCAGAAATCAATCAAAATCTGCTAAATAAGGAAACAATATCCAATCAAGGAACTGATTGGTTCTATTTTCACGGAATTATAGGTGGTTCTCTAACACTTCCACAAGCTAAAAGCTTTCTGATCAGTGACCATAAGGTTGTCCTGTATTTGGTTGAGTTAGAGGTGATATATCCTTTGGTAAAGATATCAACAGCTTGATTTAAGCAAATAAGAAGCTCATGGCAGGCAAGGCGTTCCCTTACGAAGTGATAATTTCTATATGCTTTGCTTGAGCATGAAAATTTGAAGTACGGTCAACTAGATGGCAATAATATTATCACACCTTAGAATTGGTGGTTCATAAATAAAGCCTCCAGGATATCTGAGTAAGGATTTGATCTAAAGAGTTTTAGCGGAATATTTGCCAGACCATGCTATTAGGATTATTCCCTTGACGTTGCTATTGTATGTTGTTTCTTGGTGCTCCAAGAAATTAAATTAGGACCACAGAGGATGCACAATATCCACTTGTTGACTTTTGGTTATCAGGATTCCCATGTCACTCTGCATCAAAATATGTGGATATTTGAGTTAGAGCTGCTTAAGAATAGGCCATAAGGGGGTTTAGGGTTTGCAGACATGATAGGGATGCATGGGATCTTCAAAGGCAAGCACATGTCAACATTTTCTTGGAACTATCTATGGCTCTATGCAAGAATGCATTTTTTAACATCTATTTGGCATGTTATGGGCCAATAACAAGATAGAGCAAAAGTCAATGTAATCAGAATGGTGTTGGGCTCTACTACTTGGTTGGATGATTCTTCGTAATCAAGACCCTCTTTTTGATTGAAGTCTTTGACAACTAATCTAGACTTGTATTGATCTATAGTGCCTTTAGCCTTACGTTTAATCTTGAATACCCATTCGAATTCTATAACATTGAAATGTTTGGATGATGGAATTAATGCACACGTTCCATTTTGAATTAAAGCATTGTATTCATTTGCCATAACCATACACCGTTATGTATCCTTATTGGTAGTGGTAAAACATGCAAGTTCATTCTCTTCTTTGGGAAGGAAAGATTATCAAGAGGATACTTGATGGCTAGTGGTATTGGAGGATGTTGAATTCTATTTTGAGAACGGGTTACCATTTGATGAGTAAGACCTGTTTGTTTGGGTGGAAGGACTTGGGCAATTGTAGATCACTTTAGGAATTTATCACATTTTGGTAAAGTTGGACCAGGTGGGTCATGAAGAGTGCTGGGTTTTAAGGGATTGGAAGATCCAGCTGTGATGAAATGGGTGTAGATAAGTAAGATTCCAAGAAATACTTGGACGGTGTCTTTGTACACATAGGGGTGTTTCATTGAGGTGGACTAGAAGGTGTGGTAGGTGGGTAATGAGATAGTGGTTGGATGGTTACCCGATTGGTGAGCCCAATTGGAAATTGGATGAACTGACTAATAGGTTTGACATGTGTTGGATTGAAGGGGTTTGATGTGAGCCACTAATAGGACCAAAAGAATCACACGTTTGAGGCAAAAATCTAGCTAGAATTGGGGGAGGCTCAATGGTGTGAGAAGGGGGGTTGTATTGATATTGCAAGATGAATATTTGATTTATCACTGCTTGATTATTTGTGATGGGGTATGGACCACCCTTATTTGCCCCTGTATTAGTGTTTTCCCCGTGTTATTCAAAGAAAACATTGTTATCCTTACTAAGCTGGCCAACTGATAAAAGTTACTTGCTTCGAAGAAGTTTAAGCAAAGAACTACCAATTTGATGAATTGGCGGAATTAAAAAATTGCTCACAACAATTTGGCCATTCCATTGATGATATGATTAAAGAAAGATATGAAGTAATATGATGAGTCATTTCAGTGTTAGGATGCTAATTGACGTCATGAGGAACAGTAGGATGCATTAATTCAACATGTGGGGAATTACAATCGCCTAGAAAGCCTGATAGCAATTGATAGCAGTATTACCTTGTTTATACAAATTTGGCACATAGGTGCATTGCAAAAATGACTGAAGTGTTTAAGTGATTGGCACCATAGCCAGAGTTGGAAGGTGGGGAGGAATTGGATGGCTCATGTGAGTGGGAATCACTGTAACTTTTGGGCTACGACGAAGAGCCTTTATTGGCAATATTAGCATTTTTTTTTTTTGAGCAGTGGCAATATTAGCAATTGGAAGAGTTGAATCGGCAACACCTTTCAAAAAAAAAAAGAGTTGAATCAGCAAGAGAACCTCGATGGTTAAGTTCAAACTTCATTTCACAATTGAGAAGTTGAGCATGAAAATCATCAATCTACAAGGATTTGACCGAGTGATGTTGAATGATTCATAGTTTGGGTCTAATCCTCCAAGAAAATAGAGAATGGCATCATTAGATATGGGTTGTTCAGGAGCTGTCGATTTTTTTTTTATAAATTTAAATAACATGGGTATCTCCACCCCACGTGGAGGTGAGAATATCCCATGGTTACATGAAGCTGCCTGCAAGCCTTTTGTATTGGCTTATTCCGGGAGGAGTTGAACTCGAGACTTTTAGTCTACTTGTAGGAGCTGTCGAGATACTGGTGATGGCTTTTTTTTTTTAGGGAATTGGTCATGGAAAAAGAAGCTTTTTTAATCATACATTTGGTACAACAACTGCATCACTCTGGCCTTATATTGTTTAAAATATGAACTATCAAGAACTTCCTGAGATGTTTCAAGTCCAACTACATTGGTCAAGATTCGTTTAGTAAAGGAGATAATCCACCCAAGAAGGAGTTGCTTGTTTCTACCATTAAAAGTAAGCTGGATTCAAAACATATGTGGGTTGCTTCTTGCCGTCCAACAGGAGCTCAGATGGACATGGATTAGTTCCATCCACAAATCCATACAGTTGATGCCCATGAAGAAAGGGTTTGAACACCCTGCCTTCCATAGGAGAAGGTTGATGCATTCTTGTTAATGGATATAGCTGGAGTCATTGGCACGGGTGGAAATAGAGGATTAGAAGGGTATGGTTGTTTGAAATTGACAGTTTGGGTTTCATTGAGAGCTTGAGTGAAAGAAGACATTTGAGACGCCATTAGATATAGGATGTACGTCTCAACAAAAGCTCTATACTGTGAACTGTCCTTTACATACTTGTGCAAGTGGGTTTATGTTGCATTTTAAAGACAAAATACAAAGATAGAACATATGTGGGTTGCTTCTTGCCGTCCAACAGGAGCTCAGATGGACATGGATTAGTTCCATCCACAAATCCATACAGTTGATGCCCATGAAGAAAGGGTTTGAACACCCTGCCTTCCATAGGAGAAGGTTGATGCATTCTTGTTAATGGATATAGCTGGAGTCATTGGCACGGGTGGAAATAGAGGATTAGAAGGGTATGGTTGTTTGAAATTGACAGTTTGGGTTTCATTGAGAGCTTGAGTGAAAGAAGACATTTGAGACGCCATTAGATATAGGATGTACGTCTCAACAAAAGCTCTATACTGTGAACTGTCCTTTACATACTTGTGCAAGTGGGTTTATGTTGCATTTTAAAGACAAAATACAAAGATAGATCATAATTAAATCATCTATGCATAGAAAAAATGATTCGGCTAGAGATAATTTACTACTTATTTGCAGCAATCAATCAGAATTTGCTAAATGAGAAAACAATACACTATCAAGGAACTGAAGGGCACTGTTTTGGAGAGACTGTAGCTTGTCCTAACATTTTCTTCTCTGTTTTGGTGTTTATGAGAAACAATATTTTGTTTCTCTTTCTAAAATGAGTGTCACCTTCTATACTTTCTGAATTAGTGAGTTATTATGATAATATGTAAACACGTTCATGTATTGCTGATTTTCTTTGAATTTGAACATTGTATTCTAAACTATCCCCTAGTGACATGTATCTTCTATTACAATTTATAATTTTTTTATTGTAAAATTTTCTGAGTTTCATGAGAATGTCGGCATATTAAAAAAAATTACACAAAGACTCTAAAAACTCTACCAATCACATTAAGGATTTTTCATTTAATTGTAGAAACATTTGTATATCATTTCATTCATTTTTTTCGACAAGAAACTCGAAAATGAGAACCATCTTTGAAATCTCGGCTTTTATCAAATCTTCAGAAAAATCTTAAATGACACAAACGCCCTACAAACTATGTGAATGACATTCACACATCTCTATTAAATTTCGTAAGCACTAGATATTATTTCATTAACTTATTTTCACAAAAAATAAAACTTTGAAATTATGCCAAAACTCAAAAAAATTAAAGAAAATAACTCAAAATAACTCTAAAATCGAATAACTTTCTTTTAGACCTTTTTAACTTCGAAAGTATTGGTGAAAATAACTTGAAAATTGGTCAGAACTGATTTTAAAAAAAATAAAAAGTAAAAAAATCCAGCACAGCCAGTAATATGGCCAGTAAATGCCACGATAAACGATGGTTGTACATAAGGCCATATGATATGGGTCTGTGTGATACTGTCTTGTTTAGTGGTCATCTTCCTTGGGTCTGATACTTTAAATGGATAAGTGACAAATGCAAGAGAATTGAAAGTTAAACAAAGCTGTTGCAGTGAGTTAAAGCTGCCTGGAGCATAATATTTTTGAGTTTGATCCTTTTGGGTACATTGGCACAATGCATTCTCAGCTGTTGCGTCTTTGTTTTTACAAAATCTCTCTCTCTCTCTCTCTCTCTCTCTCTCTCTCTCACATATATATATATATATATATACACACACACACACACATGTAGGATCTTAATTTTGTTAGTTAAAAACTCACAATTTAATCTTACAGTTTAAACTATGGATCTCAATATGCCTGCCCTGAGTTCTAGATGTGGCAATTGGGTTCTAGGAAAATAGAGGACGAGAGAACTGTTCTACTGTTGAAAGTGCTGAATGCTGCAGTAGTTTCTGGTTCAAGACAGGTTACTGTTTCAAAACAATAACTGCATGTCCACCAAACCATCACTGTCCCCCACCCAAAAGAAAATGCACCCCCACCTCAAAAGAAATGCAACGATGTCATTATCTATTAAATCAAGGAGAATTTGTCAATGATCATGGAAGATCCCATGACGTAGTGGTTGTGTATTAGAGGAGATTTTTTTTTAGAAAAAAAGCAATGTAAGGTGCTAGTTGTGCAACCAACTTTAATTAACTACTCTATAAGATGAAAAAGCAATGGAACTAATGATTTTATGATTCAAGATGCCAGTTATGTTTCTTCTGACTTGGTGAGAATGATTGAATCTTGAAATGGCTCTCACCAATGTTTCTTTGTTCTTCCTTCTTTCAATTGTTCTTGATTGTTTTATGGCCCTTACGTTGCATGAAGTTAGAGCACCCTGTTAACAATTGATGAGGGCTTTGAATTGTGCATATTGTTTGCAGTTCAAAGAGTTGGCCCAGGCTTATGAGGTTCTGAGTGATCCTGAGAAGCGTGAGATCTATGATCAGTATGGAGAGGATGCAATCAAGGAGGGAATGGGAGGAGGTGGTGGAGGCCATGATCCATTTGACATTTTCCAGTCTTTCTTTGGAGGAAGTCCCTTTGGAGGTGAGCTATGTCAGAATGGACTGCATTCTTTGCAATTTGTCATACTTCTAATGCTTTTCTGTCTTATCTATTTTTGTTATCTTTGTTTTAGTAATTGAAATTGGAGATGGTTTCACTGACTTCTTAGCAATTTGGTTGGCCAGGAGGTGGGAGCAGTCGAGGCCGAAGACAGAGGAGGGGTGAGGATGTCGTTCATCCTCTTAAGGTTTCTCTTGAGGAACTATACAATGGCACATCTAAAAAGCTGTCACTCTCCCGAAATATTATTTGCTCTAAATGCAAAGGGTCGGTTATTTAACTATTGATACATTCCATCATTTTCCTCTCTTCGTAAGAGAACCAAGTGCTAAATTGTTACTAATGGATTGCAGCAAAGGGTCAAAATCTGGTGCTTCGATGACTTGTGCTGGTTGTCAAGGCTCTGGAATGAAAGTCTCAATAAGGCACCTAGGTCCTTCCATGATCCAACAGATGCAGCACGCTTGCAATGAGTGTAAGGGGACTGGGGAGACCATCAATGATAAAGACAGGTGCCCACAGTGCAAAGGTGAAAAGGTGGCACAAGAGAAAAAAGTGTTGGAAGTCGTTGTGGAGAAGGGAATGCAGAATGGTCAGAAGATAACATTCCCAGGAGAGGCTGATGAGGCGGTATGCTCTGACTCTACCCTTCTAGATCATATTTTATGTATATGACGTTCAAATTATTTTTTTAGTTCTAGCACATACTGACCATGTGTTGGATATTTAATTGCAGCCAGACACAGTCACAGGGGATATCGTCTTTGTCCTACAGCAGAAGGAGCACCCAAAGTTCAAGAGAAAGGGCGACGATCTGTTTGTGGATCATACTCTCTCTCTTACTGAGGCACTGTGTGGTTTCCAGTTTGTATTGACCCACCTTGATAATAGGCAGCTGCTGATTAAATCCAACCCTGGGGAGGTTGTCAAGCCTGGTAAGTTCAACGCAGTACTCTGATTTGCTTTCATCATTTATCAGCCTGTGTTGTAGACCATTTTTGCATCCTCAGAAAATAGGGGAAGAAATCTTCATTTTACTTGCCAATAGTACAGGTTGGTCTTGGAATTTGTTTGAGATGACCCTAGCCACCCTTCCATGGACTTAGAGAAATTTATTTATTTACGAGTGGATGAATAATCAAGAGAATGTGATCAGTGCATCTCTCTCTGAGTTTAATAGGAATTGCATGAGTGAGCTCAGAGCATTTGGATAATGTTCATGGTCATCCAAGGGTGGTTGTCCTCCATGGTTTGTCTGTTGATACTGTATCATTAAATAAATAGGTTGATAGCTTGTTGGCTTTATTTTTATGCGTGTCTTATAGTGGCATCGTATGGATGAAACAGATCAATTCAAGGCAATAAATGATGAAGGCATGCCTATGTACCAGCGACCATTCATGAAGGGTAAGCTCTATATCCATTTCAAAGTGGATTTCCCTGATTCACTCACTCCTGACCAGTGCAAGGCTCTGGAGGCTGTGTTACCCCCACGGACATCATCCCAGCTGACGGACATGGAGGTGGATGAATGTGAAGAAACAACGCTGTACGACGTGAATATTGAGGAGGAGATGAAGAGGAAACAGGCCCAGGCACAGGAGGCTTATGAAGAAGATGAGGATGTGCATGGTGGTGCACAGAGGGTACAGTGCGCCCAGCAATGAGGAGCCAGGTCAACTTGATTCTTTCTCATTATATTCATACATTTTACCCTGACGGCCCAAGGGTTTAACTGTGGGTGCATGCTCAAACAACCTCTTATTTGTCATGAATATGTGTTAATTTTTTTTTTTTGGGAATTTGTTAGGCAGTTGTTTCTTCTAGTGCGGTCGCTAAAACTTTGCTTCGAGTTAAATTTTCTGTTTAAATACATGTTTCTATTTCAGTCATTCTCATGATAGTGAGCTTTAAGAGAAATTAGTTAATCTGAATGGTGTTTTTTTGTTTGAACTTTGAACTCAACTTTGTTCAATCCGAGCCGGATTTAAATAAATGGAATCGACAAAGATTTTTGTTTGATGGGTCGGACTTAGGTTAGGTTTTTGTTTAAAGTCTGTTGAGACCGTTAGGTTTTTAGACCCAGTTATCTTTTGATTTATAATTTGAAATTTTAACTATATAGATTGAAATGATTTGAAAAATGAAAATATGTTAAAATTTTATTTTAAAAATATATCATCTTTTCAAGGATGTATGTGAATTTTGACTATGAAAACGTATTGAAGTTTTAAATTTACAAGGTTTAGGGACCTACATGACCGATTTTAATCGGGTTTTTTTTCATTCTCATACATGCATTTATTAAATATATATTGGAAGTCAAATTTGGATTATTTAGAATTCATCGATGCATTCATCAAAATTTACATATATTTGAACTCTTTTAAATGTGCTTGTTTTAAGAATTGAAAATCTTAGCATTCTATTTGACTTTTGAGCACGTTTTATTTGCAATTTGGATGATACCTTTGCTTAAAATGATTAGATAGCAACTAAATTTGGTTCTGAAAATTCCGTTACTAAAAGTATGCACGACTTAGAAGGGGGTGAATAGGTCGGTTTCAATTTTAGTTCTCTTTTAAAAATAAATCAGATTTAACAATATGTGCAATGGAATAAACGTGTGTGCAAGTGATAAACAAATGAATCAAACCATTAATATAAGCCACACATGTACAACGACATATATTGGTTTGGTTCACTTGAACTTACATCCACTGTTGGACTCACCCTCTTTAGGGCTATCCCAAATATACTATGTAAGGGTCTCACACCCAAATAATACAACCTAGTTTTTTATAGAGGATCAATCCAATCGGTCTAATCTTCTACACCTATTTTTTAGAGTGGTTCGAACACAGTGTTCTAATCCATTTTACAATGTTTGAAATAAAACAAAGAAGAAATACTTGTCTTAGGCCTTGACCATTTTCCTTTAAGATCTTTCTTCTTTACTGAATCTGTGTGCTTATTTTCATTAGTTTAGCTCCATCAAAATGACTATCGGCACACGTAGTATAGGACAAGGGTATGACTGGTTTTATAGTCCTATATGAACACCTTATTATTCATCAGGATTGGGGTATTGATTACCCAAATATTTACTAAGGAAGATGATGAAGAATAGTGTTTAGAGGAAAGGCCGAATGATCACTCACTGGTATTCTTGTTCCTGAGTTTTTTCTGTGTGTATTCGGTCCACTGAACAACAGTCTTACTGTTATTTTATAAACAGTTTTAAGGTCTGTAGTTAGTCACGCCTGCGAGGCCTTGCTGATTCTGATGTGGCCTCGCCAGCGGTAATTTGCTGGAAAGACAGCATATATGTGTTGCTTAATCTGACAGACAAAATCCATCCAGTTAGCAGCCAGATATCAATCAGATATCAGCCAGCTCATCTCCACATTGCATGACTTGCAAATCATTTATCTTAGCCTTAAATCAAGGACTTGATGGGAATATTGTAAGGGAGATTACAAATCATGGAGGAGCCTTTACATAATTGTTATGGACAGCTCTCCAAGAATATTCAAATTCAAATTTTAAGAGGTGACAATCCATGTGGTTAATTTGTTTACTATAATAAGCTTCCAATCAATTTACCATAATTATCCATCTCACCATGTGGATAATTTTATTTACCATAATAAGTTTCCAATAAACTTACTATAATTACCTCTCAATTAAACAGTCACAGATTTTAACTTTCTAAAACTGTAAGAGACTGAGTCAGCTTGACACAGGGTCAGCTGCACTCAGCTCTGCACAACTAGCTGCGAGGCCTCGGCAGATTGCACGAGGCCTTGAGGCTGAAAGTCACTTATTATCTTATTTTTCCAATTGACTTCTAAGGTATTTGATTTAGCCTAAGGTCTTATGGTTCATTTACCTGTGTGCCAATACCGTATTCGGTGTAGACGCTTTAACTTCATAGTAGATCTTCTTAAACATCAAAGGCAAGTCCAACTGAGTCACGTAATTGACAATAAGGGTGACTCGGACGAACCGGAGCACTTACAGGTTCTATTGGTCTTAATTTTAGTTGAGTCTAATAACTCTCTCCACTCTCCAATACGAGAAAATAAGAAGGTAGCAATAATACAAGCTAACCTAATAGTCAAGTTCTTATAATGGAAAAATCCAGTTTTTATAAAGCATGTAGCTAAAGAAATTATTAGGAGAAATTTTAAGAGATAAGGAGGTTTTTATTTATTTTTATTTTTTTCAAGACTTTTTTATTACTTTAATAACTTCTGGTTACAAATTCTAAAAAGTTTCATTAACAAAGATTATTTTCTTTTTCAAAAATTACTATGGTGGTTGTGAATAATTGACGTTGTGTTATGTATTTTATAGCCCATGTAAGATTCTTTTCTTACCCAATTACTATTTTAATTATCCTTTTAGATTATTTATACTCTACTCTGAGAATAAATCGATTAAAATGTTATTTTTTGAGCTCACTTGAGTATAGTTTAGCCGGCAATCTCTTGTTTCAAGAAACTAGAGATGTCATGTTCGAGCATTCATCACCTCACCTTGTGTACCCTAATTCTATTGGAGGTAATGCCAAGTGCATAATATATGATGGATATAAATAGACCTGAAAATGAGTCAAGTCTTGTTCGTTTCGAGTTTATTTAGTATTTGGTCTATTTTGAGTTAAACAAATTAAATTAGTTTAGGTCCATTTTGAATTTATGCTCAATCAAATTCAAATCAGGTTGTCCATTTACTAAATTGAGGAAATTTTTTACGTACGACACATCTCACTTCTAAATGAGTAATTATATGATTGAATATATTACCTATAGATGTAGTAATACGGTCAATTAGTGAAAAAGATAAAGTCAAGTGAATAAATGGATAGAGGGCTCCAATTATAGGGAAACCAAAATAATGAATTTCCGTTTTTAATTCGAATAATTACCCTATCTAATTAAACACTAAAAATATATTAGGGAAAAGGTTCTCCAATGAGTGAACATCAAATCTTTTTATTTATTTAGTTATGAATCCTAACTATTCTCCATTATGGAGTGGAGACAAATGTGTAGCAGAGCTTTACTGATAAATAAAATTAATTATTTCATAATCAAAGTGATAATACCCAATTACTCAAATAAACAAGGCCGGTGCAAAAGCACCAAGATGCTCAAAATAAAGTAAATAAATAGTGGGTCCAAAACTCCAAATATTCTTGCATGTGAAGCCTTCTCTCAATTCTATTAATTATAAACATTGCATTAATATTTACATTGTCATTTAGGTTCTCATGGGCGACGTCGTCTTTAGTGACCAACTCGAAATGGAGTCCACTTGGTCTCCATTCACACTCATGCTTCCTTTAATTTCATGAAAATGTTGAAAAAATCATACAAACATCATATAAATTATATCAAGGGTCGCCATATAGATATCTGGGTTTTCTGTCAGTAGACATCCGATTTCGGTTTTAAGGTGGCTATTTACCATTTTGTCCCTCAACTTTTTAAAAAACTATCAGTCGACTGCAAAGTCCGAATGAACAGTCAGTTTATTTTTCGTACGTTTGGACTTTCGGATCATTCAGATGCATATTTCAGTGTAAAAGTCAATTGTTCAGACACCAGGGTAAATTTTTTGGTATCGGCCGATATTATTCTCTCTCCTTTTTTTTTTATAAAAAAAATGGCCGATATCGGCCGAGATATCGGCGTATCGGCCAATATTTGCACCCTTGATTCGAACGATCGTTCTGATGCTCACAATACAACATCCGAACGACCACAACTTTTCACACTAACTTCTGTCATCTCAAATCGAACCTCATTCAATTCAAACCACATCTTGGAAATTACCTCCTTTCTTAAGGAAATTTGTAAGATCTTCACAACTTTTAATACTAGCTTTTGCAAGTGATCTTGTCAGAAAAGTCAAAGATGATCTTCTAAATGTCAGTTGAAAACACATCCCTATATACAACCATGGCACTTGAACACCAAAAATATCTCCACTTTCAAATGAGATGACAAATCAAGAAATTATTCAAGTTCCAATCTGGTTTCACATATTGATCCTCCAATATTTCACATTTTGGTCCTCCAAATCAGTATTCAAGTTTGAATGGCTCACTGCAAACCTCACTCCATTCAAACCACATCTTGGAAATTACCTCCTTTCTTAAGGAAATATTACGGTCGTCTTCCTCAAGGGAATCAGTGGCATTTCCTTGTCTCGACTCCAGTTCTTCACAAACTATCAGAGACAGCGAAGCACGAACGAGTGGAAGTTTTTTTTGTTTAGGAAGGGGCACCGTCCGAACGAACGCAATTTACCTTGAAATGTTCGTTTGGATGATGAGGTTAGGTTTTAGTTTTTTAAAAACCTGATGGGTAAAATGATAATTTCACTCAAATTTTCGATATCGGGTATCTGCTGACAGAAAACTCAAGTGTCTATTTGGCCACCCTATATCAATTACATCAATGCATTTCCATTTAATTTCATAAACATCTAATATCATTTCATTACTTAAAAAAACTCTAAAATAGAGAGCAAAAACTTTATAACGAAAATTTAAAATACATAAATCTAAAAAATGAGGCTGGAATGGAAAATAAGTTTCAATTGTCAAAAACTTGCTTCTAAACATTTATAAATTGTAGCTAATGACATAGAATTAAGTATTAGTATTTTGGTTGACGTATTGGTGGATACAGTATGCATCGAATGGCTAGGATGCGAATTGCTAATACTTGAAGGTTTTGACCTATTTTCAAGATATTTTAGCCAATATTTTTTTATTGAACCGTAGAGTTATTTTTATCATTTTTTTTATCATTTTCAATTACTTTTATTAATTTCTTCGAGTTTCAACTGAAGATAATTTCAAAATTTGAGTTTTTTTTTAAATAATATCAAGTGGTTATGGAATTCAATGGAGTTTATTAATGACATTCATATAGTTTTTAGAGAGTGTGTGATTTTTTTTAAAATTCTAAAATTTTGATAAAAACTGGGTTTCTAAACTTTCTACAATTAATTGAAGAGCTCTTACTGTGATCACTAGAGTTTTTAGGGCCTCTGGCTAATTCTTTTAATATCGTGATATTTTATAAAATTTAAAAATTTGTACAATAAGAAAATTATGAAATTTCATATTAGATGTTTTCCGGTATTAATTTCATTTATTATAAAAATTTGGACATTTTCTAAAGCTTTATATCATTTTTAAAATTTTTAGGACGTACTGAAAATTTAATTTTAGGAGCCTAAAACTCCACAAAATGAACGTTACTTTTAAAATATATACTCACCTTCGGTTTTTTTATTTTTCCTATTTTTTATTATTTATCCAAAAGGAAAAATAAAAAATGAGGAAGAGAGATATTTTACCCGTCACAGTAAAATTGGTGAAATATACTATTTTTTTTTTAAATATAATGCTGTCCACATATGGCAATACGTGGCACCTGATAGGGCGTGCAAAAAATAAAAGACGAGTTCCCGTAATGCCAAAAAGGTCCCACCGGGATTCGAACCCAGGTCGCTGGATTCAAAGTCCAGAGTGCTAACCACTACACCATGGAACCCTGTTGATGTGAAAGTTATAAATAAAATTTATTATTTACATTTCTATTTTTAGACCAAAATAGGGTCTACAAATTCAACTATCAATTTCGGTTCTTAGTACTGTACTTGGGCAAGCTCCGATTGATTTGGCTCTAAATGGATCATACAACCTCTTCCATCCTTCTAAATTCCTCTGATTCTGACAAATTCCTTTTAAAATTCTCTAATTGATCCGCTTGTACAAAATAAACTTAGAAAATAATCCTATGCATATTTCCAGAATTCCATGTATTTATGGCATAATTTCTGCATTGGAATCCCACACAGTAAAGATGGTCCCTTATGGAGATCTCAGAAGTTAAAAATTGCTCCCAACTCCACCATTCTAAAACTACGTCACTGACTTAAACTCAAGTGATTAGATACTTTAAATTAGAATATCATTTGATAAATAGCTAATCCATAGGACTTTCTTTTTTATTTAAATAATTACTGTGCTACAAAACACATGCCATGTCTCATTTTTTATTTTTTTATACAAATATTACAAAAAGCAATATAGGTGCATGCCAAGTTGCTCGCCAAGTTTCTAGGAGGGAATCTCCCCTGTACCAAGACTTGCCTTTGCTGCAACATTTACAAACCTTTTCTAAATCTTTTTTAAGCTTTTTCAATATCATTAAGTATACATTAATATGATGGTTTTAAATGTACACAACAAGTTTCCACTTTCATTTTCCCTTTTCTTATTTTGTAATATTTTAAAATTAGATTCATGCTGGATTCAAGTGAACCCATCCTGTTGAGGCAGGTTGTTAGAACTTGAATTGGAGTGACCCAAGTCCTTTATAAACTCTTAAATGTCACTCTACACTTTAAATGTGAGACTCATTCGTAACAGCCCCAACAATCTCCCCCTTGAACGAGGCTCTCTGACGGAGAGAGTGATACTGGCCATCCCATTTACTGGAGGATCTCTTGAGCCCAAATGAGGTAAGACCTAGATCTGATACCACTTGTTAAGACCTAGATTTTCAGCCCCAAAGACTAGCATTGTTAGGCGGAGTGACCCAAATCCTTTATAAACCCATACATATCCCTCTATACTTCCAATGTAGAATTCATTAACAGCCACCCAACAAAGGTTTCAAGTTTCCTTAATCGAAAACTATAAAATGAAACCCAACTTACCATGAAACTCGCAATTTCAAATCGATAGTGTAGCCATATGCAGGTAATATCTGTTTGATATTTTGTAATTATTGGAATTTTACAATTCTAATTTCTAATTTCAACTGGAACCAAACAAAGGATTTTGAAATGACAATCCCCCTGTTTCCAAAATTTGTCACAATTTAAAATTCCAGAATCGAAAGAATTTTGAAATTCTAAATTAGAATTCTACCAACAGGGCCAAAAATCCTCTTTAAACACATGATGTTCCATCATCCATGGAAGTGTTTCCTACAGGATTCGTCCTACACCAAACCTGAAATTCTGATTCACTGAAGAAAATGGACATAAAATATACATATTTTTTTCCAACATAAACGTGTCCTGTATACCAACTCTTATTTAGGAGTCATATAAATCGTCAGTCAGGTCCTCTGTCTGCAAGGAAGAGTAGTCTCAGTTCTACTTGTCCCAAATTTTGAAAGCAAGAGCCAACATTGTGCTGTTTTCCGATTAGCGGAGAATGTCTTGTGTATATCCAAAAGTACATAAATATGTACTTTGGCTGTTTGATTTCAAGATTGGCCTTTTCATTGGCTCTCTATCGTCATCTTTAACAAGTCTTGATCATCTTTTACTGCAATTTGTCTCTCAGCACATGAGAAGAAAATCTGAATACCGCTTGCCACAACCCAAATTTCGCGCAGGGAAGTACACCTGATTTTTCTCCATTGGCAATGCATCCTTTTCCCCAACCCTGCCAGATTTTGTCAGTTGCTTCTCTTGGTACATGGCACCATCTCTATCTTTTCAGAGTGCTTCAACATTGAGAAAGTTTCCCCTTCGCAGCAAAAGCTATCTGAAATGCAAATCAATTCACAACATATGTGCTGACATGCTCCCATTTACGTTAGGATAAGGGTGACAATCATTGCCTAAGACCGTAATTTCTTGGAAGCATTATATTGGCTGCAGAAGAGATTTACCAAATTTTCTCTTACTGAATTCATTCACCAAGAGAGATCACCACAAATACATCATCAAGGGACCACTTCTGAGATTGCATCTTGTGCAAAGGATTAATTACAGCACGCTCTGCATTGGCAAGGCGGTAGCCAATCACTATTTCCTGCCTTTGTCGACCCCTAACCATTATTTCATAAAAACACAATTCTTCTTGATCATACAAATAAAACTCAGCTGGGCGGATACACATCTCGTTCCCCTGTAATATGTATGGAACACATTAATATTTGGATTCAACTCTATTAAAAGCATTGAAAAGAACAAGAAATTCCATTTCAAAAAAAAAGAAAAGGAACAAGAAATTAATGGAGGTAATGACACACTCTTCAAGCAAATTACTATGTTCCATTTGGAGAGAGGAGAGGGGGAACCCCATTTGGAGTGGGAGTGTTTTAATAAGGTATAGGTGTTTTTAAGTTCCACATGGACAAGTTAGAAGATGAAAGGGTCTTTATAAGAATTTATTGACAACTTAGTTGTCAGAATATTATTATCCAGGACCACGTGAAACCTTGTCCTCTCCATGCGCAGCGGCGGGGGAGTGCATGCATGTCGAGCCATGCTTAGCAACAAGCATGAGGCAAGGCGAGGCAGCAAGGCTGGACTAGGCCTTGTGGGTCTGGGCCTAGGCCCAGATCCTTAGTCCTACCCATCTTTTTTTGCCCGTTGCAAAACTCTTTAATATTCAAACAATCCGTTGCAGGTCTTAATGGTCTTACCCATTAGGCTTTCCATTTCATGCTTCAGGAGGTGACCATTTGGTTACCTAAGAACCTTTTCTTAAGGGGTGTCTCGACAAGGCAAGCAGCCTGGGCTAGGCTTTAATGGGCTTGGGCCTTAATGGGCCTGGACCTAGGCTTCGTCCTACCCACTATTTTTTGCTCGTTGCAAAACCCTTTTATATTCAAACTATCCATTGCAGGGCTTAATGGTCTTACCTGCTAGGCTTTCTGTTGCATGCTTAAGGAGGTGACCGTTAGGTAGCCTAAGAACCTGATGCGGAGCATATCCATGCCCATGCTCTTTCCATGTGATAGAAGCCATGCTATTTTCGTGTGTTTGTTTTTAGCTATTTTTATTTTTAGCCAGGGTAGTTTAGGTAATTTGTTTATGTTTTTATTTTAAGGTAAAGCATATAAAGCCTTGTAGCCTCTTTGAGGCAAGGACACAGATGAATGAATAAGAATTGATGATTTTCACATGTACCTTTTTATGGTGCGACTGTGAGTAGAGAGAGTCCACGGATCTTGGTGAGAAATCAAAGGGTGAGAAGCCAGATACCTTTTTTCTAACTTCTTCTCTCGTTCTCTTCTCCTTCTCTTCTTCCTCTTCCTGTTGTTACCTCTAGAACTGCTGCAACTCCTCTCCTAAGCAAGCCTCTACCCAGATTTGTCTCTCAGCCACTTCTGCCCTTGCCAATCCCTTCTTCTTGCCTTTGCCCCATCCTTACCCATCCCATACAGCCATCGCCAACCTATTAGACCCTTCTAGCCTTGTCGCCACCTCCAAATATTCCTCTCAAGCTTTCGTTACTTGCCAAATCCCATCTCATCTTTGTCGCCTCCACCCCACCTGCCCAGATTTTGTTGCCGTTCCCATTTAGAAACCCATTTGACTTGTCGTGACTCACAGAAGCCATTCCCTTCCTTTATTCCAATCGTGTATTCCCCCTCTCTATTTCAATCTCAATATAAATAATATCTCATGTGCCTAAGTTCCAAATTATTAGCCCACATGCTATTTGATTCATTTAATAAATTCTATTTTGAATCCATTATTTCCATTCACACATTAGATTCTACATATTTTGCATGATTATTTGTGATAATTTTATATTACTCCTTGTTTATGTTAATTGATTAATTAATTTCAGCCCATTTTAGTTTTAAGGTGCATTATTTTCATCCCTTTTAATCTTTAGGGGTTACATTTAGGCATTTAGGGTTACCCTATCTTTTGTCCTGCATCAGAGCCTCTTTTTAAGGGGTGTCTCAACTCTCAACATGGGTGTTTCTTTTACCTCAATCTCTACTCTTTTTGCAATTCTATTTTTAAGGCAAACTAGAACAACATACTAAAGAATTCCTGTGCTAGCTCGAGTGTACCAGAGCATGACACATTTTTCCCGTGTAGCCAAGGAGTCCTGGGGATAGTGGGACCGGTAGTAGCTTGCAACTCTGTGCATCTACAGATTGGGTCTGTAAGGGAGGCCAAATTTGTCTTCAAGATAGCATTCACCAGTAACATGACTCAGTTTTATTTTTTTATCTAAAATTTCATTTTCTTGTTACTATCTTTCTTTATTTTTGTGATATTTTTTCCAAAAAATTTGAAGACAGATTTCGTTTCTGGGAATGGCACTTTTCTTTGAGTTGCCTAAGGTTCTAAAAACTCCCATTTAATGGCACTAATTTTAAGAGATGGCAACAGAAAACACATTCCACACTCCATCTGTTTATTGTGTCAAGAGCTGAATTATGTAAAATGGCAATTGTCCATCATCTCTAACAAGTCCGATCATAAATAGCAAAGTAAGGCTAACAGATGCAAAAATATTTTATTTTATTCCATCTGACAGGATGCTAGATCAGGACACTCAGCAAAAACAGTGAAGCATCAGTTTTTTTGTTTCAATTTGGAGATCATTGAAAATGTCAAACTGTTCTTCCCAACATTTTCGATTTCGTAAAATATTAAAAATATATTATCATATCAAATTATTGGGAACCTACCACAGTTGTGGACACAACAAATGTAAGAGGGGGTTACCTCTTCTGCAAATAGTTCCTCAAGAACCCGGTTGATTTGCTTGTCCTCAGCAACCATCGCTAGAGCCATGCTAACTAACTCATTTGACAGAACATAATCGCTAATCCTGGATACAGAAACAAGGTTTCTTGTTCTAGAATCCAAGATCTCACTAATAATTATAGATTTGTCTGAAGCTTGCTGCATTTCACGGATCCATGAGCTATGAGAGAATCCAGCATGACGCAGATGAGTTGATTTTTCCTCTTTGTATGGGAGACGCTTAGACTAAGACCAAAGAGAAAAGGAAGCTGTTAGAACAATCATAAACTTTGAACTATGTGGCCAGCTAACTAATCCACCTGTTTCCCTTTCTCCAATTTTCATCAATAGGTGAGTAGTGAAGAACCAAAGACTTGAGCCCATGGCACATGGATAGTTGCTCAATTTTGCAACCACAAAGGTTGTGCTTCATGTCACACCATTATCATCCAAAAATTATACAATAAAATAAAATAGATGGGTAGCTAACTAGCTGTGACACCACTTTCCTTTTTTCTTCAATTTTCACCAGTTTATGAGTGGCAAAGAACCAAATAAATTTCAACATTTGCATTATTACATCTCTAAAATGCTAGCCCAACTTATTTCTATGGATAGGCACATCATCTAAAGTCTTAATCATCAGACAGCTGTCTGCCCATGCAATCATGTGAGCATTCACAAGTATGCATTAGTTTTTTTTTTTTGAAAAGCATCAGTATGCATTAGTTATTGTTCTATTCATCACCATTGTCTATATATTCAGAAAATGCAGCATAAGTTGTTGAAAATGCATGTAAAGATCTGTATGTTGTCAACATAAAAAATTAAATGAGATAATATAGATAAATAAATAAACAAAAAGGTGATGGAAAACTCAAAAAGGAAGAGAGAGAGAGATTCCGTAATATATTCATAAAGTAAATATGTAAATTCAATTACGTTACGATATATCCATTTCAAAAAATAAAATAAAAAATTAAGACATAATTACCTGAATATCACGGATGAGGAGAAGGGTAGCAAGAGATCTCGAGTCAGAATGCACAATAGAGTCCTCCAAAGATTCATCAGCAAGAATTAATATCTATTGCACCATAGATATAATTAAACATATTGAGCATGTAAACTAATCATTTTGTTAATAAAAGATAGCCATACTAAGTCCGTGCCATGACTAGAAAATACAGAATCTTTAAACCTCTCTCTCTCTCTCTCTCTCTCACACACACACACACACACACACACACACACACACACACACACACACATCAAGTATTTCAAATTATAACATGGTATCAAGCAAGAGGCTGTAGAATTAGAAGTGCATGTTCTCTTAACCAATTGTATGGCTAATCTCTACAGTGAGGGCCCACAATCCTGATGAGCAATGGAGGTAGAAGAATCTTATAGAGAAGAGAATCTTTTACTATGTTTACTCTGATTTTCTCAGATTTCTGGCTGAAGTGCTCTAAGATTTTCATTCCCCAAAAATTTCCATATTTTCATCCCAACCATCCAGTCCTTTTGATCAATCTAAAAAGAGTTTTGACTTTTGATATAAAGGATCTAGAATAGCTCAAGTACTCCCTTGGAATTTATGTTGCTAAATCAACGAGGGGATTATCTATCTCAAATATATATGTTGCATCTGTGATGCAGCCTAGGGTCCCTGCATAAACCATAACCTCAAAATCAGCAGTCTCTACAGAAATTTCTCCCTCTAATCTCAAGGAAAACTCAAACAAATCAAAAGAATACCTAAGGTCAATGATGTGTTGGAAGTGGCTCGAATTTTGTGGGATTCCTCATGATGGTAGGAGTCCAAACACAGCAAGCACCGATTTTAAAGAAAGATTTGAGGAGAGAAATATGGGATAGGATCGGCCAGGATTATAAGGAGAAAATCTCTCTATACATACTGATAAGGATATGGCTAAAGCAGGACGTCTCCAATGTGGTAATGCATAGCACCTACTGTGCAGACGTGTGTATGGACTGCATGATAATTTAATTGGAAGTGGGACTCTAGATTTTTGTGAGAACAAGTACAGTGCAGTGCAGGGACGGTTCCTGAAGCATAACAGGTAAAGGAGGGTTTTCCCGAGAAATACAGCAACCAGATTGTCAGGTTGCAGAGAGGGAGGCGCCACCGAGAACCACCAAAAAAGGCAGCACGCAGGTGACACCCAGAATCCCACATCAGGCGCTGCAAAGGAGAAAGGAACAGCAGAGATCGGGTTCTAGACAGTGGAGGGACTGCATAGCGAGAAGCTTTCACTCAAGAAATTGCCGCTTTTCACAAGGGATCGCTCAGATACAGTAATGTGCTGTGGTTGACAACTGGTAGAAGGACATCTACACAGGGGCAGCAGGATACAACTTTAAGCTGTGACAAGACAACCAACGAGAGTGAAAGGCAAGCAAGCACAGCAGATTGAGTGTGTTTGCTGAGAGGGGGGTACAAGGGACTTAGGGCTTCAGTTTGGGATTTAAACTCGAGTGGTTTGTTTATTTATTTCTTGTACGGTTTATATATTTCCTAACAAGTGGTATCAGAGCCAAGTCTCAGACGACCTCATGTGGACTTAGGTGATCTCCTAGGCGGACGTGATGGCTGGCCTCGTTCGAGGGGGGATTGTTGAAGCTGGCTGCGAACAAGTCCCACATTGGAAGTGTAGAGGGAGATCTAGGGAGTCGTAAAAAACTTGGGTCACTCCATCTAACAAGGCTAGCCTTTTCGGTTGGATACCCAGGTCCTTAACATGATGGAGGGTGCTTAAAAAGGTAAGTTCTCTTAGATATTCACTATCCTCAAAAAAAATTGTAGTTTCATCTCAACCATCTAGTCTTTTGGATTTCTCAGTCTTTAAAGAATTTTGATACAAAGGATCTAGGATACCTCAATTACTTCCTTGGAATTTATGTAACTAGATCAAGGAGGGCATTATTCTCTCTTGATGCAAACATGCTTTAGATTTTTATGCAGCCTAGGGGCCCTCCATAAACAATAACCTCAAAATCAGGGATCACCAACAAATTTCTCCCTCTAATTTCAAAGAAAACTCAAACAAATCAAAAGAATGCCTATGGCGAACATCAGACGGGGCTTGATGTTCCAAGTCCATTTGGATCCCACCAAGCCAGGCCTTGAAGAAAAAACCACCTCTTGCCCTGTGATCTCCATGGACCATTTCTTTATAATGAATTTTGGCCAAAACTTTCAAGAACTTCACAAAACAACTTAATGGAAGTCCAAAACCAATTACTCTAGCTAAAGGGATTTTCCATTATTTATAACGTACCATTACATCATGTAATTGAGATTAGGAGTAAACTAGAAGTAAGTGTAAGAAAAATACTTCCAATTCATAAGTGATGGCCCTAATACACCCATCAAATAATGGAACATAACTACTACAAGATGTCTTAGAAAGCGCATATTAATAGCAGGAAATTTTGCTAAATTGACCATTGATGATCCAAATTGATGGCTTGGTAAACCAACCATAGATCCCCGTTAAGAAAGGATCAGATCATTCCAACCAACTCAAAAGTTCAGAAGGCAGACTGGATCATTCGGATCATTCTCAAAGATCTTTGTTCTCTTAACAATATCCATCTTAGCCCAGAAAGAGCAGACAGCAGAATATGGAAACTCGAAAGTCCCAGCCTCTTCAAGGACAAATCTTTCTACTCCTGCATCTCGGGTTCCAGCTTCAGTTTAAGCCCACTTGGGTTTGTCTGGACTGGAAAGCCCCCTCCAAATGTTTGCCCTTCTGTAGGGGCTGTTCAGAACAGAAAATTTGACTCTCAATACTCCCCAACGGAAGCTCCTTTAGTCAATGGCTGTTTGCACTGGTTGTGCCATGGATCTGCGGCACAAAGAATCTGCCACACCCCTATGCACTGCAAGACTGCCTCCTTGTTTTGTGCCAATATCCTTAGCTGGTTTGAGGCGACTAGGGTGTTTCCAGGCTCTCTTGTTGACCATTTATCAAGTTGGCAAAAAAAATATAAAATATAAAATAAAATGAGGGAACTATGTTTGACTATTCAGGTAGTTGGATCTCCTATCTTCCCAACAAGGGCCTCATAGCCCATAAAATACCCCCCACCCCCACATCCCTCTTTTCTGGAAACTAATTGGGAGCACACCCATTCTAACGATAGGGAGATTTTGAGAACTTGGGCATTGGTTTGGGAGAACTTTTTGAGAAACAACAAAACTTCTCTTACTATGACTTGGATTTCCATGTTGCGCATGTACTTGTGCAATTTTATATTTTGTCGAAGAATTTCTTTCTATTAAGTTTTTATAAAAATTATAGTATCATTTAACCCATTGTACTTGTGCATTGTGTTTATTGGAGAACTGTTACTCTTTTGACCCTTGATTTTTTTTTTTTTGTGTGTGTGTGTGGTGGGGGGTGTTATTTATAGAATACAGTCTCAATCAATACTTATAACGCCGGGGATATTTGAATGATAGAAACACGAAACTCCATTTAAACTTTGTTGCTTTACAATTAGATCAAGTCATATGATCCCACAAGAGAACTGTGTTCAGAAATGAAAAATGTATAGACGAAATTCCAAAAAATGTATATAGTGCTCATTTTTCTACTTGCTGAAAGGATGGGTCATCTTTTTCTTTTCTTTTCTTTTCTTCTATTTAGAGAAACGGTGATAGGATGTTCTCTCAAAGAGATACTATCTAGTTAATTAGAACCCTAGTACGTTATCTCGTCATCGTCATCATTATCCATTTTCTCATCTATCTGAGGTCAGCTTTTGAGTCCTACCTTTCTAATCTGTCCTATCAAAGGGTGTCTTCTATCTACCCTACATTCTTGCATGTCCCTTTTAACCGCTTCTATCCAAATCTTTCAAGGCCTGCCGCTTGTGATTTATAAAATCTTTGTACCAGGGTCGTTTCTGGTTGTTTACAGACATGTCTATACCATCTTAGGCACCCTTCCCTCATCTTCTCATTTAATGGGGCTATACTTAATGTTTTCCTAGTGTGACCATTTCTAATTTCTCTTTTAATGTAACCCCTCTCATTCATCTCAACACATGCATCTTGGTTGCCTTACTTTTTCTACCTGGCTTTTCTTTATTTCCCAGCATTCTGCTCATAAAGCATTTTGGCCCAATTTTTGTCTTATAGAATTGCCCTTTTAATCTAGCTAGTACTATCTCAAAAGTTAAATCAAACTTGAAAATTGTACACTGTTTTTTCCCAGTTCAAAAATGTGTCTATACCAATGATACGTGTCAATGCCATATAGTCTTCTTAATAATGGTGATTTTATTGAGAGAAAATTGACTAGAGACGAGGCGAAAAAGGACAAAGCCCAAATAACAGATCTAAAATAATAAGATTGAGACAAACAAAAATGCATATCCTCCAACAAAAGCTGGCTTTCCCAACTCTCTTGCTACCAACTCTACCTTCACATTATCTTTCGAGCACCTAGATGATCACAACTCAATCTGTTGGTGATATCAATTGCCTCCTCAGTTGCCCTCCAAGGAAAAATGCCAAGGAAACCCAGCCAATGCCACATTTGTAGTCGCTTTCAACAATAATAGAATTATGTATCTTTTTGCCACTCCTCTCAACCAATAGAACATGGCCACCACCTCTGTCTCAATATCCATTTAGCATCCAACTGTTCTTAAATACACAATGTTTTGAGAATCAGAATTCACAACACCTACAATAATAGGGCCAGGGGGGGCAAGAGGCCAGGACTTCCCAAGCACTTCCATCCAAGTTTAAGTTTGATCATCCCCGTTGCTCCATTGGAGATCCAAGCCTGAATTGTGTGAAATACATCACAATGGCTTCCAAATAGCATCACTCAAGCATGAAATAAGTGGTGCATACTGACGTATATATTTGTTCCTTTTCTTAGCTAACATCCAATTAGGTGCTAAATGAAAATTAACACATTGAGGAATCTATATGTAAACATATACAATTCAAACACAGTTCGAAATGTATATGTTGCTGACAATAACCTATTGCATATTGGCAAGTTCTCATAATTGCAACCACAAAAATTGCAGGTTTGAATCACATCACCATATCAATCTATATGTATTTCAGTCTCTTTATCCCCATTGTGTCTTGTGCTATTTTACTCCCTACCTTTTTCCTGTAAAAATGGTGAATCCTGTCCAGACAATTTTTTTTCTCTTTTCGGAATGTTAACGACAAAACTTTATTAACTAGGAAAAACTGATTACAAAACCTATATCCCAGAGTGATTGGACTGAGACACCAAGTAAAACAATTACAAACAGATTATAGGGGAACATATCCATGACCAAAAATCCCAGCTTGCTTGGAAGCTTTCCACTGGAAGTCCATTGAAAGAGCCATCTGCCAAAGCATACTAAATAGTATTTACTGGTCTTTATCTTCCAGAGCAGTATTGCACTGGATGATATTTTTGTCCTCAAAAAGAATCTCTTGCTACACTCAAGCTAGACAAACCAAGGGATGGCCAAAGGTACCTTTTCCACAATAGTTCGCCTTTCTTTGGAAAAGGACCTAAACCCCAACTCAAAATGAGCTTTGAGAAAGAGAGAGGTAAAGAATGGGAGAGGAGTCAGGGGAAGAGGAAGGAAAGGAGTCCAAAAGCGGCTGATGAAGTGATGATGTAAGAACAGATTATTTGATTAATTGACTTCTCGCTGCTCCAACAAAGATAACAAACATTTTGGGTGCAGAATTTTTTTGTCTTTGATATTATCCATGGTTAGGATTTTGTTCACAAAAGCTACCCAAACAAAGCTTTTTAGTATCAAAGAAGACAAGGTTTTGCAAATGTTTTTGAAAGAAAAAGGGGTAGAGAGATCCAACTTTACCAAGTAGTAGAAAGATTTGCATGAAAATAATGAAAATATCCCAATAGACTCCTTCCACAACCTCTTGCCCACAACACTGATATTGTGAGAAACTTGATTTCAGGGTGATAGAGACACCTCAAATTAGATATCACATGATCCATGAGGTTCTTCCTGAAAGTTAAGGCCAAACAACTCTTTACACCAAAGTCTCGATAATATCCATAAACAAGATTTAAAAAAAAAATTGAGTATAATCTAGTAAAGGAATCCTCAAGGGCCCTTCACTGAACCATTACCTTCCCAAAAAAAGGATTCTTGATTGACCCCTCACAACAAACTCCATTCTTGCCCTGAGCTTTTTACACATTCTATGGTTTGAAAGGCTTAACCTTAGATATTTCTCTCCAATTTGGTTTGTCTCATCATAGTTTACAACTCCCAAAACCCAACTTCTTTCTGCCTCTCTGAATTTGAGTCTAATGACTTCTCTCCAAAAAGCCTCTCTTTCCTCCCCAAATCTCCCACCACATCTTGGCAAGTAGTGACCACTTTCTCTACAATATTTCCCAAGCCTAATCCCCATTTCTTCCAATGGGAGAGATAGGCCATTCCATTTGACTAGATGCATCTTTTTCCCATCACCTATAAACATGCTTTTTGTTCCAAAACCAAATGAGCTTGTTCAACTCTTAAGCCTTAGATATATGAATGAACAAATAAGTAGAAAAAAGAAATATATAGAATAGAACTTCAATCAATTCCACAATCTTGAGAAAGATGCTGCATACTCACAGAATCAAAAGTCTCCAACGGAAGACTTTCTAAATGGCGACGGATCACAGCATTTCCCTCTCTATGGACCAGCCTGATGTTTGTTAATCCCGAAAGATCAAGTCCACCATCGATTAGCTTCTTTTCCCTTTCTTTTTCAGGAACCGCATTAAACATCCATAATTCTGAACCCGGAGGCAAAAATGCCTCCAGTACCTAAAGAAATGGAAAAAGTACACCAAATCAACATGAAGGTTGCAGCTCAATAGCAACAAGTTACTCAATTTAGGTGATCTCCATAATACCTAAATGACAATATTCAAGGAATGTGTCATGCACTTGTGCAAATCATAACCATTTCTTCAGAATTGTTAGCTGTTATCAGAGTTAAATGTTGAATTGCATTTCATACCATTATTTTGTTAACAATAGAAATTACTCGAGCTAATATCAGAAAAATACAAAGAATTCAAACTTGCACCACTGGTTGATATGAAGCAAAAGTTCAAATTACCATGATCATATCATCAATGTCACGGCGCCATCCACAAAATAATATCTTCTCTGGAAACTTTGGAGGGCTAAAAACATTGGGAAGAAAACTTTTGCGCACCTGTAGGGCAAGGGAAGCACAAATGAGGAAACTGAACAATAAAAAGGAAGTACTTTGATTTGGGTGTCTGACAAATCTGAGCACCACCCCAAATGATGAGATTCTAAAGCAGATTTTGAAAGTTGACTAATACATCTTATTATTATTATTATTATTCATATGGGTAGTCCATTTTTTTCATTTACTTGATTTTTTTTTTAAATACCTAGAAAGCCATCTAGTGTCACAAGTAGTATTAAACAAAAGCACATATACATGCCATGCTCGCATTCACACGTGTGTAACTGACTTGTTTCAAGAGGTCTCTACCTGCAAATTGATCCCCCCTAGCAATTCATACCTTCATAGTTCAAATTGTTTGGATTTGATATTATAATCCAGAGTTTGGGAGATTTTGCTACAGAAAATTCTCTGAAGTTCAGGACTCAGAGACCATTACACAAGTCTCTCTTGCTCTGTCAAAGGTTCAGGTATGCACAATGAAACATAGGTTTCAGTTAGCATTTTTCCTCTGTTATCTTTTCTTGCCATATAATACCAATGATGAGTAGGGGGCTTGGGGCAACATGGGTGATGGGTGGTCGGAGTTGTGTCTGCCAATCTCTACCATACCTTTTTAGCTAATCACTTCAAAGATGCCTTCATTTATATACCATGGTCCAGAACCAAATGGGTTCACCACTCCCATAGGATGGCACTCAGTAGCTTGCCCACATGTTTATGGCAAGTCTATTACATTAGTATATCACTTGCAAAGCCCAAATATGATTATATAGGCTTAGTCATTCTCTTAAAATTAGGATGAATATCCTGGCCCAAAATAAAAGGGACCTCCAACTACTAAGCGCATCTTTGCAGCATAGTCATATATGCATGTATGGATGGAACCTGGGTATTGTCTCAAGAATATTAACATTTCAGTTAGCTCTACTATGTAGATAGGGCTAAATATTTTTTTTTTTAACTAATTATAACTTCTAAGCCATCAGTTGACCATGGACCGGGCCCCACTGTATAAAAATATAACAAATAGAACCTCCCTTTGTGGCATATGCACTTGTGAGAATAGCTGAATTATCTAATTGAGCCTTGCTAGTGACTCACAACAAATATATTCCACTATACAGATTTGATTATTTTTGGAGAGAGAATAAAAATTCGAATTAATTTCTAGAACTTTTCAAATTTAAAATACAAACTAGACAATAAAAGAGCAAATCGAATGAAGCTACCCCAATAAATTGTTGCAACAGTGTATGTGTCAATTTGTGAACTTGAACACAAACTAATTAAATTGCTAGCTAGGTAACCATGGTGCCAAGTGAGATGGAGCAATAGGATTTTCATCCCAACATCATCAGTTCAGGCAGCTGGGAAGTGTAGAGCACATGAATGAGGAGGGGGTGTTGTCTTGTGGAGAGAGTACAAATTTCACAATGGGAAACAAAAAAAAACTCCAAATAACATATCCCACAAGGTGACCAAACTTACATGATTCAATGACAATTCCTAAATTCTTGGGCTAAAGGGAAGACGGATTCACTACTATCGAAGGGGGAAGAAAAAGAGAACTACAACATGATACATGTGTGTGTTTGCGCGCGCACGTGTGTGTATGTCTATATTACAACATAATATGTTTCATTAATGGAATCTAATTGTTAACTTTAAAAAAAAAAAAAAGAAGTTGGCTGGGGAGATCAGACACCTTTCTTCTTCTTTGGATATCTCATTTGTGCATATCTGCAAATCAACCAATACAGTCGTGGACTTCTTGGCTAAGCATGATTATCTAGATTAGTATGTTCTTAGATTGTTCTACTTCTTGATTTCTTTAGTGTTTTTTCCTTGTTGTATTGTGTGGCCACCTTGGTCACCCGCTCTTTCTACCTAAGGTGTTTCATTAAAGGAATCTCATTGCTAACTTTTCAGACAGAGAGAGAGAGAGTGGCAACATGCCTATAAAAATCCAAAAGGCAAAGCCCACTCTCAATCTCACCTACAGATCCTTCTCCAAAACCCCAACAAAACAGAAATCTCAAATAATTCTCTCCAAAACCCATGGACAGCCTCACTATCATAACCCTTTTTACTGTCCCTAACATGAAAGTCTTACTAATAGCTTATAGATGTGACCGTGATGATGATGGTGATAACACAGTAAAATGATGCTCGAAAAAAAAATGGGCAGTTTTGTACCATTCATATAAAAACAAGTAATAAATATGGGAAAAAAAAAATTCCAGGGGGCCATGGATGGAAAAAGATCACCACTGGCAAGGGGCCTGGGGAATAGGTGTCATCATCCTCTGCTATAACAAGGACTTCATCACCTTCCTTCAGAATGTAATCATCATCTGGATTTAAGATGATCTTCCCACCACTATCAGCAACTTTAACACCACAGGGTACTGCATCAGGGAAAGAAAGCAGTACATCTTCAAAGCGCATGCCATCCAATTGAGGCCACCTTTTGATATAAAACTCGGCATTCTCAAACCCTAAAATATCTTCCCATATCTGCACAAGCAAAGAATCTCAATTAATCTAAATATCCATGCTCAAGTTTAGGAACAAGTGAACAGCTAGTTCTCTAAATAAAATGAGTATCCAGCATGAATTTCTTCATGTTATATCTAGAATTAAAAACCTAATCATTAAGAGGAATAGGATGCTTTGTGTTTTGAATGGCACATAACTGAGACCTAGAGAATCCTGACTCTAATAAAGCAAGAAATAAGCATAATGACCAAGAATTTTAAGATAATTATATTTTGAAAGCTTAAACAGAGACAAGTCCACTGACAGCTCAACAAACCTGTTCATCTAACAATTTCTACATTCTGGTTAAAGGATTAAAAGTAAAAGCAGAAAAAATTTAAGGCATTTTAAAACAAAGAGAATGGATGAAGCATCAACTGAAGGATGTGTAACCTACAATAATAAAAGCTGTGCATTTTTATCGCACGTTGACCATGCTGTTAAGTCAATGGATGCATCATTACACCATCAAAATTTTCAATAAAAAGGAACACAAAACAATAGTATACCAATAGCTTGACATGATTTTTTTACCCCAATAATTTGATGTGATAAATTAACTAAGATATTAACGCACAATATATATATATATATAGAGAGAGAGAGAGAGAGAGAGAGAGAGAGAGAGAGAGAGAGAGAGAGAGAATAAGCAACGTGCTTTATTAGAATGTCTGATATACAGCATGTATAGGTAATATGTAATACACCAAATGAAATGCCCAGTTATTCCAAAGATAATATCAAGTGATTTTCAAGTTCCAAATCTGGAACTTTTTACTAACCTGGGCAAGACCAGGTTGAAGAGCACATTGTATCATCAAACGTCCTATCACATCATGTGCCACAACAGTTTCAATGAGTTCCCCTCCAACAAGTTTCACTAGAGGTTCATTATCAAGATCACTCATTTCTACCACAACATGACCCCTTAAGCCTTCTTTTACTCCAGTAAGGCTCAGCACAACCCGCAAAGCTCTAGCATCACTCTACAGGACAGAAATTCATAAAAACTAAAATATCAAAACGTTGCATAAAAACTTTTGAGTCAATCGATTGTAAAAGGTAGGGAAATAAAAAGACAACCTGATCTGCATTTTCATCGGCAGCTAATACAATGATGGCACGTGCCTTGGATACCGAAACCTGTAGATTAGCAAATAAAGCTGTGAAGTCCCATGGTACAGTACAAACTAATCGACTTCATTCAAAAGTAAAGATGCGGAGGACACCAACATCAGAAGACCGAAAATAATAGATAGATGACATCATAACAACAGGATAAGAATTCCTTAAGAAAGTACCTTTTTTAAATCAGCCAGAATAAGAGGACTCCCACTTCTACATATCACAGATGTTCCCATAAAATCGAATTCAAGCTTTGCTATGTCCATTTCCATTTCTTCCTTGTCTCTTTCTGCAAGCACCACAACTACACCACCACCAACACTCTTATTTGCTATTGCCAGCTGCTTGAGAAGAGAGCCCTAATGGAAAAACAAAGACAACAATTTCAAGCCAGTGGAGAAATAAATTTTGCAATGAACATTTAAAAGAAATCTTTCAAAAATATAACCATTTAAAAGATATTCATACTCAAATATCTATGAAATACTCAACTGCAACTTGCAATTGATGAAGTGTGAAATGAATCCAAGTAAAATCCTCAACAAATGCCTCTTGCTGCAAATTGCTTGGTCCATCTATACATTGGATGTGAAAATTGTTTTTGATCATTGGTATCTCCCAAAAGAAGTCTCTATGACCTTGTCTTTAGGGCTCTAACATCATCATCGTCATCATTTCATCATCATCATTATCAAAGCCACTAATACTAAGGAGTAAAACAAGGCTTCTGACCATGGAAGGGTATTTATAGATTAAACAATCTTTGTGTGTCTAGTTTGACCAATTCAACACTTTTATCTCTTAGAATCTTCTCATAGAAAATCACTCATATCACTATCTTTATCTAAAGGTGTTCTAGTTTATCATCATCATCATCATTGAAGCCTTTGTCCCAATCACGTGGGTCAGTTACTTGAGTTCTATTTCTCCGCTCTATTCTATCAAAATCATGTTCTCAATCACCTTGTCTACTATTATGTCATGTAAAAGCAGTCTGCCCAGATGCTAGGCAAGTTTAGTGTGTCAAATATTTATGCACTGTCTTGGGGTGGGTGGAGAATGAAAACATTTCTCTTGTACTGTTGTGGTGTACCATATGAGATAGAAGGACTACTTATCTCATTTCCTCTTATATAGGATTTTAGGATGTGCTTTTAGTTAGTTCTAATGAAGTATGTGTTTGGCTGTAATTAGGATCCCAATCACTACAGTAAAGGGTCTAGTTTTGAAAATAAAAGAATTATAAAAGAAAGGGTTGACTTCTCCCACTTGAACTGTTTCTCCATCACATTCTCTCTACAACTAACTATTTTTTCATTTTTCAAATTTACTTCTGAACCATCTTTTCTTCATTCACCACTATTTTTCATCTTTTTATTCTTCTAGTTCTAACATAAGAACACTCATTTTTCAACTATTTTCATCTCATTCACCAGCTTTTTCATTTTCTCATTCTTCTAGTTCTAACATAAGGACAATAGTAAAATCAAATACATAATACAACAAACAATTTTAATCAAAAAAGGAACAACGATTCATCTAAAAACAATAGAAACCATAAAATTTATTCCTATTATAAATAAAACTGAAAGGCCTCAATTAAACTCCTAATTTAATTTGTTAAGCTCACCATTGGATAAAATTAAAGTTTAGAGACTTCAAAAACATGGCTTCTCTTATTAGATCAAGGTGATTTTCAACCGGCACCTCATTTAAACATAGACCTTCCCAAGCAACCCATCCACATAGGCCTGAATGGGCCCCATGCAAGAGTCCTCAAGGTTCCTATTAGATCCTGAGGTGTTTAAAACTATGATATGATCACTATGATGAATAGTTATAATTTTTTATGCACCATAATAGCATTCAAAATGGAACCAACTAGATCATCCTAAACTTTGTTTTTAACATTTAATTTGAACCGTTGGATAAATATTTATACAAGTAAAACTTTATTGATATTGATGGTGACTTAGATGTTTTTTTTTTTGGCCAGATCTAAATCTAAAGGATAAAACATTGCATCCAACAGTTTGGATTTATAAGATAGTGGTTCCTACATGGATTTTTTGTCCCAGGGCGCAATTCAAAAACTGTGCTACAAATGAGAAGATACATGGCAACCAGAAGAACAGATAGATTCAAAACAATATTCCAAGAGTACTTCAAAAAGAAAACTAAATAAATAATCATAAATTAAAATAAGTGTGTACAAACAAGTAAAACAAGTGAATTACCAATTTGTCACTCCATCCAAGAATTAATATATGATTTCTCTCAATGACTTCACTCTTCCCCTTGCGCCAAGAATCAACCTTCTCTGATATTGCGTCAGAAACAAGCCCAAGCATCATTGCAAATATCAGCATGCCTCCTGAACTTATAGAGACAGAAACAATCCTTGGGCCACTACCAACCATTTCTGCATGATTCCCTGAGTCTGCCACAAAAGTCCATGAAAGCCAGAGAGCCTCAAAAAGGCTACTATCACTAACTGAATATAATGCCAATCCACCGAAACCAATTAGTAGTACAGTAGCAAAAAGAAGAGCAAGCAGCTTAGCATAGGGGTATACAGAGAAAAATACATCCACCCTATACGCAACTCTCTTCTTCATAGGGACTTCCTCCTCATTACTCTTTTGCTTCAGGAGAGAAGTTCTTATTCTGAGAAGATTGTCTAGACACTTAAATAACAAGAATGGCATCACAATCGCCATTACCACTGTATACAGAGCTATGGTTCTACTGCCACGATTACCAAAGTACGTAAATGAATAGCTACTGTTGTCAGGCTGCAAAATTCGTTTGGTATCATGAACAACATTGTCATTTCCACTACATACTCTACGGAGGTTAATAATTTCATCCTGCAAGAAAAACAAAACGAATCAGGAGACAGTAAATGAGCTCAAATAGCAAGATTACTTCAGTCGTAGAGATACAATACCTCAAGCTCTGCAACCTTGATCCGCAGAGAAGCTGCAAATGACACAGATAATACAGAAGTGACAACAAGCTGCAACAAAAGCCAACCCAATTAGAGGCTCAAAATCGAACTTAATTTACAGAAAGACGAAAAAAATAAAGGGGAAAAGAAGTTAGGGTTGTTTCGCATCAGAGTGCCTGCTGCTATGATCAGTACCATCCACTCAAACAGTAGATTGCCACAGTCGGTGGCCTAAAAAATCATTGCTTACAAGTGAAAAGCTCATCCTTTCACATTTGATTATCTAGAGTGAAAAACTCTGTTCATTCTCCCTGGAAACTGTTTGTCTGTCCTAATTTATACACTCACCAAATTAAATACCATCCAACTGTCTAGTCTACGAATTCTCTTTGCTGCAACTGGAACCACCAACGGGGAAGGATGAGAAGGCACAGGAGGAGGAGGAGAAGAAGTAGCAGCAGCAGCAGTAACAGTAGAAGAAGAAGATGAAGAAGAAGCAGTCGATGTTACTGGCTTAACAATAACTTCCCCTACCACCTCCTTCTTCTGTTCCGTGAGGGAACTAGGGGAGCAATCAGAGGGCGGTGAAGGAGGTTGAAACCTTGGAGGGGGCAAAGGGGGCAAATCGAGCTTGGGCTTGGCGGAGGAGCCCTTGGCTACCTTAACCTTAGCTCGGTTGCGAGTTAAATGGGGACCGAGAAAGGAGGGGAAGTGCCAATCGCGATCACCATTGGGCAATCCAAATGGATCGTCATCAGAGGTGGAGGTGGAGCTGCAGAGACGGCGAGGAGAGGACGAAATGCGGCTGACAGTAGGGAACTGGGAACGGGAATTTGAGGATATGTGAGAGGATCCGATGGTTTTTGATTTCTTGAGAAGTGGACGCCTCTCTTCTTTGCCAGGGGTAGGGTTTGGATCGCCATCGCCCTTCGCCATTCTGCTGACAAAAAGAAAAAAGAAAAGGAGAATTTTAGCTCTGTGACATTGGATCGGCTTGATTCAGGTACTGGATTTTTATTGAAGTTTCGATTTTTTCCGTTTTCAGTTGGGAAGACGAGTTCGAAGAAAAGGAGATGGCCCGGACGATGTGTCCTACGTGGCATTACGAAAGTATGCTCAGATCTTCATTTCAGACAAATAAATGAACTTTTAGAATTTGGAAAGAAAATAGACGAGTTCCAACATGCTGGTCGGTTAGATTCTCACTGTACTTTAAAAGTGTTAAAACTTATTGGGAAGTGATTTTTGCACTCCCGCGGTTTACACACCGTGCATCTCTTAGGTGGATTTCCAATTTTGCCCCCACTAATTGAGACATCAGCTCCTCAATCAAACGGCTCACCAACTTCCACCTCCTCCTTGGCCATCTCCCCCGTTTCCATCTCGATTTCTCAACCCGCCCATCTCATCTCCGCCGTCCATAACTCCCCGCACCGCATCTCTATCCTCTCCATCTTCACCGACGTCCTCTTCTCGTCATTCCAAGGGACCCACATCTTGATCCCCACTCCAACTCTAATCCTCAACACCTCCGTTATCAGCTTCTCGTTGAAGAACTGTTCTGCCGTGGCCGCAATCAAATCTTGTTCAAAACGGGATGTGATGAGGGAGCACTGATGATAAGAGCAGCAAATTGGCAAGACGAAAACAACGAAAGAGAAGGTGTCGTTCTCTTCCTAGGAAAGGAGTAGTAGGTTTGGGTAGCGTCGGGTCAAAATCATGCGGGTCGCGTTGGGTTGACGGAAATACACATGAGAAGCCATATCATGTGCCATGTGTTGAGCTATGTTACCAAATTCTCCAAAATTTTAGTTTCAAGAATCCTTTCAAAATAGGAATGCATGAGACACATGAATTTAGATGATATAAAATTAGAGCTTTGAGCTTGGTTCCTCTCTAATTTTGGTGTTTTATTTTAATTTAATTTCAGTAAAGTAATTTTATTTTTAATTAGTTCTTACCTTCAATTTTCGATTATGTCATTTTAATTTTGAATTTATGTTGACATTTCAATTTTTAATATTTTTTGAACGATTGGATAAAATTCATTCAAAAGAAGAGAAAAACATTCTAAAAAAATGTACAATGCAAGGCTCCAATGGAAACCAACTTAAGCACAATGAATTTTGTATGAATTAAATTGAAGTGAAGTCTTTGTCAATTTAATTTCGGTGAGAATATGTGAAGTAGGTGAGATTAAGACCTTAGATTTTTCCCATTTAGTGAAATTTCTTTTGAATTCTCTTATCGATTTTTTTTTTAATATGGATATCTACATCCCACATTAAAGGTAAAATTAATTTTATGAGCATGTGTAGATCTCTTAATCCATATATACTGGTTTAGTAAATAGGAAGTATCATGAAGAGTAACTCGAAAGAGTTGAATGCGAATCGAATTTAAGAACTCGCTTCATGAAATAGAGGTCGTCTTGACTGTTAGACCAACCCTCAATTTAATTGAATTGAGATTATTTGGCAACCAACTTGATTTTCCCACCGGTCATCCTTTTAAACTTAAGCTACATCACAGCGAGTATAATCAAACACTCCAGCCCTGTATACTTTGCACAATGGCACGTGGACCAATACTATAAAAGGGATCTTGTGGATTATTGGTTTATAAAAACTAAATTATAAAATCATTTTCTATCATTACTTATTAAATTTCCATATGAATTTATATAACATATTACTAATTTTATCCAAAGACCAATTTTTTGACTATTTATATGAATATCCTTATCTTTTTTAATTTTAAATTGTGTATTATGAAAATATCAGCATTTTTAGATCATATCAAAATGTTGAAATTGTTGTAACAAATCAAAATTTCAATTATAGTCTATTTAAAAAAATGGTCTATTATTTTATTTTTTATTAAAAACTACATATTGATTACAAATTTTGACTAAAATTTATTATTATATAAAGGAAAATAATATTATCAACTAAAATATTTTTTAGCTTAAGTCAAAAGTTAATATCGTTTCTATTTAATGTCTAAAACTAATGATGTTGAATGTTATACTTTTGTAAATCTAATACTTTATTTGTCCTAAATTAGTTGTTTTATATGGATTTGGAATTGTCCAAAAATAGTTGTCTCATTTATATTAAAGTAGTATAAAGTGTGTTGAAAATGGATGAGATCACATAAAATATTACTCTTGTAAAAAGAGTTTTTTAAAAAATATAAATATTTCAAATGAAATAACTAAAATGGGATAAAGAGAATATTTCTTTTCTATAAAATAAAATAGTCGGAATGAATTATAGTATTGCTTTTAGTTACATTTAAAAAGAAAGTTCATTTTGTATTATTTTTCATTTCATTAGAGAAGAAATTTAAGAAAACCCTTTTGCATGCTTGAACATAAATCTTCAAAAGTTCAAAAGTTGTAATTTGTGGACGGGTTTATGTCAGTGTGTCCATAAATTGGAAAGGACGATGGTAGCCACGTGTCGTGACCATGAGGGTTAAATAGCCGTTGATAGATGCAAACAAAATCACAACAGGACATATTAAATGGCCCACTCATCCAAACGATGTCTGACTTCTCACTCTCCTTGCCCTTCCCCACTATCAAAGTAGCCAACGTGATCGAATTGAGTAATCTGCTTTTTAAATTTCATTGGAAGGTTTCAGCTGGAACCCATGTCATGGAAGATGGTGGGTATGATGAAGTGCTGGATTTTCGAGGAAATACGGCTGACAAATCAAAATCCGGTGGATGGCTCGCCGCCGGTCTTATCCTAGGTGCTCTCTTCAAGCACAAATCCCAACATGGAGAAATGCATGCTTATGTATAGTAACTTGAGTGAATTAGATTTGTTTTTACTGTAGAGACAAATCTTCTGCTTCAATTTGGTTTCAGGAACATAGCTCTCGGAGCGGATATGCGTGATGGGGATCTCCATGTAAAGAAATACAAAACACAGAGGAATAAATGAATGGTTCTCCACTGTTAATCAAACTTGGAGAACTTTTGTATATTTATATTATTTCATCCGAAAACATAAGGTATGAAATCAAGATAATATTCTTTACATACAATCAAATCAACATAGAGGGAAATTAGGGATTTCCATGCTGGAAATCCCTGATTTCATTGTTGGAAATCGGTTTCTCATTCTCAATATCCCCCCTCAAACTGAGCTGTGGAGGAGGTCAAAGGCCCAATTTGGTGGATACCACATGATGGAGCTTTCGGGGAAGAGCTTTAGTAAAGATGTCAGCAACTTGTGAAGAAGACGGAACAAACTTGGTGACAATAGTGCCAAGAGCCACCTTTTCCCGAACAAAATGATAATCAATTTCAATATGCTTCGTGCGAGAATGAAAAACAGGATTGATAGTGAGATGCAAGGCTGACATATTATCAGAATAAAGAATTGGAAGGAATGAGAGATGGAGACCAAAATCACAAATAGGATAAGTGAGCCATTTGAGTTCAGCAGCAGCAGAGGCGAGGGTCCGATACTCAGCTTCAGTACTAGATCTAGCAACAGTAGACTGTTTCTTGGCAGTCCAAGAGATACAGTTACTGCCGAGATAGGTGCAAAACCCGATGGTAGAGCGGCGAGTTGTAGGACATCCTGCCAATTAGCATCTGAGAAGGCATAGAGTTGCATAGGGCAGTGAGCCAGAAGACGAAACCCATGAGTGATAGTTCCATGAATATAGCAAAGAATATGCTTCACCATCTGAAAATGCAGAAGAGTTGGATTGTGCAAGTATTGACACACATAGTTGACGTTATATGAGATATCAAGACGGGTAATAGTGAGGTATTGTAAACCACCAACGATGCTACGATAAAAGAACGGATCCTGAAAAAGATCATTATCTGTCGAGCTCAGGCGCAACTTAGTGGCCATAGGTGTGGAGACTGGCTTGCAACCTCGCATGTGGGCATATTCCAAGAGATCAAAAACATACTTCATCTGATTTAGGAATAAACCACCAGAGAATGAAATAACGAAGATGCCAAGAAAGTAGTGAAGAGGACCCAGATCTTTCATGGCAAATTCCCAACTCAACTATCCAAGAAAGTCATGAAGCAAGGAAGGGTTGGACCCTTTGACGATAATGTCATCAACATATAACAATAACAGTAAAGTATACTGCTGACCATGATAGATAAATAGGGAGGAATTGGCGGTGCTGCAAAAGAAACCCAGGCCCAAAACAAAGGTACTAAATCGGTCAAACCATGCGCGTGGAGCCTGACGTAGTCCATATAGAGCACGCTTGAGTGAACAAACATGGTGTGGTTGCACGAGATCGTTGAAACCTAGAGGTTGCTCCATAAAGACAAGTTCAATTAAATGCCCATGAAGAAAGGCATTTTTAACATCCAATTGACGAATTTCCCATCTATGAGCCAGAGCAAAAGTGAGAATAAGCCGGATCGTAGCAGGATTGACAACAGGAGAAAAGGTTTCGGAGAAATCAATTCTAGGAATCTGATTGAAACATTTTGCAACAAGGCGAGCCTTCAATCGGTTTAAAGAACCATCAGACTTGAGTTTTGTTTTGAAGACCCACTTACAACTAAGAACATTCATAGTAGACTGCCGTGGAACCAAATCCCAAGTATCATTGAGAGAGAAAGAGCTGACAATTCATCTGTCATAGCAGCAGTCCATCCAGGAAGTTTGAGAGCTGAGATAATGGATTTTGGTTTTGAAGGTATTGAATGAGCCAGCAAACAATAGTCAGAACTAGAATACTTTGGATTGAGCTTGAGAATTCCATGACTGCGACGAGTAGCTATGGGAGAGCGTGGACCCGCAGGACTGGGAAGAGGATGCTCAGATTGTGCACTGAATGTAGAAATATCATGAGCAACAGAATTCACAGGAGAATTGTTGGGTTGCGGAAAGAGATCTGCAGAATGAGGAGGCACAACATCAGGCACTTCAGTTGGAGACTCCAATTCATTCAGATGAGAGTCAGTAGGGAGGACAGGTGCAACATTTCCGTTTGAAACCATCAGTGGGCTCGGAATGGGAGTGTGCAGATCTGAGGTGAACGGAGTACTTATGTCATAAGAACTGGCATTGGAGTCCATGGCTACCACTGGAGCATCTGTAAGCCAGTCAGAAAACTCAATGAAATCAGTAGCAATATGTGAAGAATTATATAACGATTCGGGATAGTGAAATGGGAATATCGTCTCATCAAAAACAACATGCCGCGAGAGATAAACTCGATTAGTGGGTGGATAGTAACAGCGGCAGCCTTTGTAATGTTCACTGTAGCCGAGAGAGATACATGGGAGAGACCTTGGGTCAAACTTCGTCTTATTGTAATCACGAAGGCAAGGAAAACATTTACTACCAAAAATTCTGAGAGTGCCATAATCTGGATGTTTATGAAATAACATCGCATATGGGCTTGTCCAATCCAAGACCCGAGAAGGTTGTCTGTTGATTAGCCATACAACGGTACTGAAAGCCTCGACCAAAAATCGTTGAGGTACAGATGCGTGGAACATCATGGTAAGGCCCAATTCGGTGACAGTGCGATGATTCCGTTCAACTAACTATTCTGTTCAGGAATGTGTGGGCAAGACATTTGATATTTAATGCCAAGATCTGATAAATAAGTTCGAAATCTAGAATCTGAGAATTCTCCACCACCATCAGATTGAAAGAGTCGAATCTTCTTGTCAAACTGAGTATCTATGTATTTGTGAAACATGACAAAGCACTGAAAGAAGTCTGATTTGTGCTTGAGTGGATAGAACCATGTGTACCTAGTACATTCATCCACAAATATCACATAGTAACGAAATCGTTGAAAGGATGTTACTAGTGATGGGCCCCACAAATCACAATGAAGTACACCAAATGGTTCTTTGCAAAGATTATGAGATTGAATAAAAGGAAGGCGACATGCCTTAGCCATTTGACAGCTATTACATAAAGAATCAACCTTATTGTTACTAGTGCTTCTAATAAGGTTATTGTTTTTCAAAAAATCGACTACCCTTGACTATGGGTGACCAAGTCGCTGATGCCAAATATCATCTGTGGCTGAACGAAATCTGGTTGAAAACAAAGTTGTTTCTTCCTCTGGCTTAAGTGCATATAGGCCTCCATTCTTACTTCCCGATGCAATCACTGCTCTTGTTTTTCTGTCCTTAATCACAAAGCTACGGGAATCAAATTCAACGAAATAAGGATAATCGGAGGTAAGCTGACTAATAGATAACGAATTCTTTTGAATGGCAGGAACCACGAGAACATTATCTAGATGCATTTTTGTATGTCCCATATCAATGTTTGTGGAGCCAATATGAGAGATATCTAGTGCAGTGCCATTACCAACTAAGACTCGATCAGTGCCATGATACGGAACAATAGATGTAAGCTTACTAGGATCAGCTGTCATGTGAGACGTTGCACCTGTGTCGGGAAACCAAGTCTTTTCGGGGTTATTATTCAAGGAAGCTGCGGCAAGAGCCTGAGTCACATCATCCGGTTGATAGACTTGATTAAACCGATGCCAACACTCAAGAGCCGTATGACGTGTTTTGTCACAAATTTGGCACCGTATCTCTACGGTTTCTTTAGATGATTTAGCAGAAGAATGCTCTTGGGAAGGACGAGAAGAGCCACCGCGATTGTGTTGAACTGATTGAAAACCTCGATGATTGTCACCACTGGTTGAAGAAGATTGAAATCTTCCTTGATTAAAGCCTCGTCCTCTTGAACTAAAACCACCAAAGCCTCGACCTCTCCGAGGATTCCCTCGATTTGAACCACCAGATCGCTCTCTAACAAAAGCCATATTATGGTTAATGGGAGATGAGTTACTTGTGTTGTGAAGATTCTTCATAGTTTCATGACCTTGGAGCAGAGAAACAAGGTCTCGATAAGAAGGAATGGGTGGTCTGAGTTGTAGTAACAAATGGCTCATAACCTCTACTTAGTCCTTTGAGAAGACCAAAGACCTTAGTTCGATCATGAACAGGTTTACCAATGACAACCAAATCATCACAGTAAGTTTTGAATATGCGAATATACTCAGACAGAGAGTAATTATCTTCATAATGAAGTTGCATGCTTTGAAGAAGATAAAATTTGTGTTCCTGCGACTCTTGTGCAAAAGAATCCAAAAGAACACCAAACATTGGCTGAGGTGTTAAGTCCAATAACCAGCCCAAGAACTTCTTCAGAAAGGGTGCCAGTAATCCATCCACAGAGGAGCCTATCAGATCTTCTCTATGCAATATAATCAGGATTAGATTTGGTAGTGGTTTCGCCACCACTCTCCTTTGAGGAGACAATAATCAATGGATCGGGCATTTCAAGATCGCCATCCAAGAAGCCAAGCATGTCTTGACTTTCAACAAGACCATGATTTGGGTTTTCCAAAGCAGAAAATTGTTTTGGGTAAGTTTAAGTGAAACAAAATTGCCGACGTTGAGAGATGATGGGTAAGGATAGATGATTGCTGAAGAAGAAAACCATTTTTTTTTAATAAGAGATTAGAACTCTACTGGACTACGTTGAAGTGAGTCGAAGTGGACTCTCGACTTGTGAACAAATCTCAAAGGCGGTAGGATTATGTTGAAAAAATCAAGCCAAATGCAAAGACTCAACACTGTTGTTGTTTCCGTCGGTCGGGACTTTCCTCACACCAAACGAAAAATGAAGGGAAGAAATGAGAGACAGAGCAATCCGTTCTGTCTCTTGTAATTCCTTTTCTCCTTCTTTCACTTTCTTCCTTCAAGCCACGAGATCGTCGCCGGACTGGTATTCTGGGCGATTGGCTCGACTGGATTGCTGGGGCAAGAAAGTCGATCTACTTCCTTTTCTCCTTATTTCACTCTCGGCCTTGAAGCCAAGAGATCGTCGCCGGACTGGTTTGCTGGGCGATTCGCCGGACTGGTTTTCTGGGCGAACCGATTACAGTCTGAGAAGACAATCGATCGACGATCAGACAAGAGTTGAAGAGGATCCTCTTCAGCAGGAGAGCAGATCTGGATCTCGTCCAAGATTGGAGCACGGTAAGATGCAGATTTTTCAGATCTGAAAAACTGAGGGAGACAAAACTGATTCAGATCTCGGCAGTGGATCCCTGCCCGAAAAGAGAACTAATTCAGATCTGGTGCTGTCTAGCGGTGGGAAGAAGAGTTCGATACTGATTCCTGCCGTTCTGTTTCTCCTTCTCTTGATCTGAATCTCAGATCCTGAGAAAAAAGGTTGTTGGTCGAGACTGATTTTCTCTTCTTTTCGGTTGAATATTTTTTTTTATTTTTTTTTCTTTTCAGATGCTTCTTTTTCTCCTCTCCTACCGAGTTTCGAACCTCAGATCTGAATCTCAGATCGTGATAGTGAAGACTTGCAGAGACAGCAGCCGAAATCAAACAACCCAGATCGAGAAAACGGGGCAGCGGAAGCAAAAATGCAAATCACTGTAGATTCGTCGGGTCCAAGATCTTTTAGAAGAAGATCAACCTAGCTTTGATACCATAAAGAAATACAAAACACAGAGAAATGAATGAATGGTTCTCCACTGTTAATCAACCTTGGAGACCTTTGGTATATTTATATTATTTCATCCGAAAATAAAATGTATGAAATCAAGATATTATTCTTTACATACAATCAAATCAACATAGAGGAAAATTAGCGGAAATCCCTGATTTCATTGCAGAGGGAAATTAGGGATTTCTCTGCTGGAAATCGGTTTCTCATTCTCAATACCATGAACTTGGTGACCTACTTGGTGGGAGATTTGAATCTCTCTGCATCCAAATCTGCAACCATCGTCACCAATTTCATGGGCACCCTCAATCTTCTGGCCCTCCTCGCCGGCTTTGCAGCTGACGTAAAGCTAGGACGTTACAGGACAGTGGCTATCTCAGCTTCCATTACAGCACCGGTAAGGCTCCTTAAAGAGACAACCAATCAATCGACCTTTAAGTGTCATTCTCTTACCAATTTGTTGCACCAGGGGGTATTTTGCTGACGGTGGCGACGACAATGTCGGGCATGAGGCCGCCGGCATGCGACGACTACAGAAGGCAGCAGTACTGCTGTGTGATGGCCTCCGGCAAGCAGCTGGCAATGCTCTACGCCTCTCTCTATACGATAGCTCTAGGCGGTGGGGGAATCAAAGCGAACGTATCTGGCTTCGGCTCTGATCAGTTCGACGTGAGAGATGGCAAGGAGGAAAAGGCCATGATCTTCTTCTTCAACCGCTTCTATTTCTGCATTAGCTTGGGTTCCTTGTTTGCCGTGACGGTTTTGGTTTACATACAAGACAACGTGGGAAGAGGGTGGGGATATGGGATATCAGCAGCGACGATGGTGGTGGCAGTGGTGGTGTTGATTGGTGGATCGCGGCTCTTTGGATACAAGCCGCCTCGGGGTAGCCTTCTAACCGTCATATGGAGGGTGGTTTACTTGGCTTGGAGTAGGAGGAAGTTACCACTCCCTTCCCATCCTAGCCTTTTGAACGATTATCACAACGCCAACTCGTGGCTCACACCAAAAGTTCCGATGATTTACTCCAAGAATCATTAAATTTAAGATGATTGACAGTGAACTAAATAATTTCTTCGACTAACAAATTTGATAGAACTATATAGTTTGAGAATAAATTGGAATAATAAACTATTTTAGTCAATAGATAAATTGGCCCCATACATCCATTGAATTGTGTTTTTTCAAGGATAATAAAGTATAGACAATCTCCTTATGGTAAAGAGAGAGATATCATCAAAGTTGCCATGTGGATATAAATTTAGAAGTGTTTGTTCTAGTCATTATAAAAAATATATATAATTTTGTAATGATTGAAATGGTTAAAATATGTATTTGTAGAATTTTCTTTGAATATAAGTGTGGAAAATCGTTGGATACCCGTAATCTCCCTCTTTCTAAAACGGGAGACAACTAGTTGAACTACTTACTCTATCATTAGATTACAGATATTTAAGTAAAAAATTATTTTAACAATTAACTACTTAAAATATAAGATAGTATAATTTTGAAAAGTATAGTAATTTTTACACCACCATTTTTTTTATGGTATACCACCTTTAAAGGAAAATACAAATTTATTCATACTTCCCTTCCTTTCTCTTTTCATCTTTCCCAACATAAAAGTAAAATTAAATTTTCCTTAAAAAATATTGCACCGTAAAAAAAAATAGTACAAAAATCACTACCTTAACCTAATACATATCGATACCAAATAGGCTCAACAAGTGAGGGGCATAAGCCATTAACCCAACCATTTCTTTGAGAAACATGATCCTTTTTATTGGAGTTGGACCACTAGACTAACAACTTAACAAGAGATTGCTTGGCCCAACTGTGAGAGAGAGAGAGAGAGATTACTGTACTGAGCCATAAAAATTACGTAGCAATTATTGTAGTGAAGTACTATTGACATATTCACTGTTCATTTAAATTAAAAATTATACTGTAAACAGTGGGAGGGAGAATGTCACAGTAACAGATCGCAGTCACTTTAGTAAAATAGTAGAAAATATATTTTTATGTAATATTATATTTTATGGATCAGAGTTATAGAATAAGTTCAAATTAAGTTTAAGATTAAAAATTATTTTAATTATTGAATTTAAATCTATTAGAATTTATAGTATCATAAATTATTAATTTGAATATATTTTGACGGAATAATTAAAACATTATCTACAAAAACTAAAAAATATGTGTTTATATGGAGAGACTTGTGACTTTTTACAAAAAAAAAATTGCATTCTCACCGTCGTATCAACAATGCAAAAGTGAATTGATAAAATATATAAAAAATAATAATAATAAATTTTTTTTCATAGCACCATCAAATATTCTCTTGCCAAAGACTTACCTTGCTGAGGCTGATAAAGCTATGTGAAGCTTCTTTTGGGGTTCCCTTGATCGGCGCAAGGTGCACACTGTCTGCTGGGATACCATTTGTAAGCCTAAAGACAAAGGTGGTTTGGGTCTCTTCAATTTGGAGCTCCTCAACAGAGCTTGCCTGTTTAAGCAGGTATGGGACATTGTTAACAAGGCTGATAGCTTGTGGATTAGATGGGTTCATGAAAAATATATGAAGAATAGGAATCTATGGACTGCTCGTTTAAAGCACAACGCTTCTTGGGCCTGGAAGTCAATTATTGCTGCTCGGAATTTGGCTAAAGCTCATGTCTTCCACTCCATTGGTGATGGTCAGAATACTAAATTTTGGAGTGACCCTTGGATTCGTGAAGACTTTATTCTGCTCGATCAGTTTGGTGGTAGGCCGTGCTACCATTTGGGTTTGGGGAATGAATATTCCAGTCTCTCACTTCATCTCTAATGGGTCTTGGCAGCTTCCTTCCGCTTCCTCCAACACTCTGACTGCCATTTGGGATCTGGTCCACGGCATCCACCTGCCTGCCCATCCTATTGCGGATGACATTTTGTGGACTGCCAACAGCTCCGGGGACTTCAGCATCTCTTCTGTTCTGCACTCTCATTTCAGCAATTTGGCCGAACCTCCTTGGATAAATTTGGTCTGGTTTCCTAGGTGCATTCCCAGGCACTCCTTCTTTTCCTGGCTGCTCTTTAATCAAGGTCAGAAAACTACTGACCTTCTTATTCGTTTTGGGTTCAGGTGTCAATCCAGATGCCTGTTGTGCTCTTCGGCCATGGAATCCAATCAGCATTTCCTACAATGTGCCTTCGTCACATCTATTTGGAACCTTCTCTGCTCCAAATTCATGTTCATTTGTAATGATCCCGATATCCCCTCCCAAGAGTCCCACCTTGTGAGCTCTAGGTCCTCGCCGTTACAAAAGCTTGGGGCTTCTCTTTCCCTTCTTGCTCTTGTTTGGCATTGTTGGAAAGAGAGAAACCTTAGGATGTTTAAAAACACTTACAGTTGTGCCACTAAAGTCTTCTCCTCTATTGCTTCGGATATCAAGCACAGGTTTTTCTTCCTTCTCACTAATGGTGACTTCCTTGGGTTTAATAGTGATTTCTCTGCTCGGTGGAACCTTCCTCGGTTTGTGCCGCCCACTACTACCCCCTCTGTGCCCCGTTCCATACCTTCTACCTTTCATGCTACTCTTATCTTTTGGGTCCTTTCAATTCAGAATTGCACGGTCTTTTGCTCCCAGCTGTGTAATGACCAGGCCTCGATCACCAGCTCGTGTGTTTTTCCTTCGCCCTCTTCCCCGTGCGATCCTTGGGAATCTCTGTTCTTCTGCCAGAAGATCCTTTGTATTTGCTTGGGTAAGAAGATTTTTGTTGACCGTTTTCTCCTTTAGGACCATGGGACGTTTTCGGCAATCTCTTCACCCTTCTCCTGTCAGTGGAGTCTCAAGACTCATGCCCGTGCTGCTGCGTGCCTTCTCACTCGCTTGAATATTACACACCTGTATATTGCTAAAAGTAATGACTCCCATTTTTTTAAGCTTAAAGAGTGGGTTAATAGTTTAGTTGTTCCCATGCTTTCCCTTATTTTGTTCTCTTTGTGGCCTGGGCTGTGGGCTCCTTTTGTTTTCCTCCCTCTTGCTCTTGATTAGAGCTATTTTTTGTATGCTATAGGGGTTTCTCCTCTGGTTTGAATGAAACTAACCCGTCGTTAAAAAAATATATATATGAATCTTGGTCCCGACGGAAGCATTAGGGATCATTTTTCAGAGTGAATGAAGCCAGACTTTACGGGACGTGCAGGTGTCTAGACAAGGCCGCGATTTTGCATGGAGACAGTGGTGGAGCCGGCGTGTCGACGGTAACCGAAGTGGAAGAGGTGAAGATGATGGTGAAGCTGCTGCCCATTTGGTCCACATGCATCCTCTTCTGGACGATCTACTCTCAGATGAACACCTTCTCCGTCGAGCAGGCTACCTTCATGGACAGGAGAATTGGCTCCTTCGTCGTCCCACCAGGCTCTCTTTCCTTCTTCCTCTTCACATCCTTCAACGAGAAGCTACTCGTCTCCCTTGCACGGCGTTTCACCCGCAACGTCCAGGGCAACACCAGTCTACAGAGAATTTCTATAGGTCTAGTCTTTTCCGTCGTTGCCATGGCTGCTGCTGCCGTCGTCGAGAAGCAGAGGAGGGAAGCGGCGGTGGAGAGACATGCTCAGATAAGCGTGTTTTGGCTCGTCCCGCAGTTCTTTCTACTTGGTGCGGGAGAAGCTTTCGCCTACGTTGGGCAGCTGGAGGTTTTTATCAGAGAATCCCCCGAGAGAATGAAGTCCATGATCACGGGTCTCTTCTCAGCACCCTGTCTATGAGTTTCTTTATGAGCAGCCTCTTGGTGTTGTTGGTGGACAAGGCCTGCAATGGTGGGTGGATAAGGAATAATTTGAACAGAGGGAGGCTGGATTACTTCTACTGGATGCTTGTGGTGCTGGGTGTGAAGAATTTCTTGGTCTTTCTTATTCTTGCGAGCGGCCATGAATACATGGTGCAGCCCCATACCTTTACGCCGGAGAGCGACGGAGTGGAGAAGGAGGTGAAGGTTTGGAATGAAGAGACCGCAGTGGAAGTACAAGTACTCCAGAAATAGAAGAATCAATGCCAACTTGGGAACACTCTCTCTCATTTCGTTAGGAAAGCCCAGCAATGTTAAAACATTATTCTCTCATAAAAATTAAAATAAAAGGAGACGAGGAGTTTACTTGAAGTTAATTATAGAAACTGAAAAATTATCATTAAATTAGTCATGAAACATAAATTTAATTTAATTTAATTTGAAATAATAATAAATTAATTTTTATCCATATGTTCTAAATCCAATCTAAGCTATGCGACAAGTATTTAGATTTATGAATTGTCAATCATCCACTTGTAGTTCATAATATCTAAATTTAAAAGATAATTGATTGGTTTTTAATGTACTTCACAAAAACTAAAAAAAAGGGAAAATGAACCAATTGTGACCCATGCGACCAATCACACTTGATATATGTTCTTATATCACGGACGGGACTGATCATGTCCATCTAGCTAACTGGGCTTTAAAATGAGCCAAGACCCACCCATCAGACTATCATATATGGTTTAACCAGTTGTCCAGTTCTTTTATGGCAGGCCCTAATCGAGCTCAATTGAGTTTAGGCACATGAACAACTTATACGTGACAACTAATATAACTTATTGTAAGTGGCATGATATATATATTTTATACTAGATAAATACATATCCCCACCTATTAATAAAGGAACTTGAACAACTCTCTAATGGCCTGCACTAGAGGAGAGTGTTTGTATAAGAGTTCAGCCATGAGAGATTTGCACATGACACTGTCATGCCCCAACCTGAGATGTGGGCCCGGAACATGAGTAATTTTTTTTTTAAACAAATCCAAACTTCACAAGTCCATTAGCCTCAGTACGACCCTATGGCCTATACATGAATGTATTTTAATGACGGCATACAACCGATGCATATGAATGCGACCCAACAATCCATAACAATACCTATATCAATGCATGAAAAGACATTTATCGTAAACACAAATCATACTCCAAATGTTGGGGATTTAACAATAAACATGATTTATTTACACTTCACTCCATATACCCTTCCATAGGGTTTCATACTGGAGTATACTTACCATTCACTAGCTAGTAGTTCTGGTTCAACAACACAGAAATTTCATATTCTCATCACCTGCATAATTGGTTAGTATAACAAAACCCATATGCAAATATAAATTACACATGCATGAATCACATGAACACATCATAACATGATTTGCATGTTCATGTTTATTATACAAATCACAACATCATTGGTCATTTCACACAATTGTCCATGTGGACTTGGGTAAATCCATATATCTGACTTTTTCGCCAGAGTTTCATAGGGAAGATTCACTTACCATCCATTAGTAAAACTCTAGGATAATCAACCTAGGAGAACACAATTTTAGGTTACTGAGACCTCAGATCTTGGTTTTAGATTTCGGACAACAAAGGGTTTCAAAATACAACTTTGTAAAATTTTCTAAGTTTTAGTATGTCGAGACCTTAGACAACAGAGAACAGTACGAGTCAAGAGTTCAATTTCCTCTCAGTTTCTATGGCTTACACAACTTATACACTTGATTATTTTGACATCCAATACAACTATACACATGCAAATAAGCCATAGTTGAGTCTCCTCACCTTCTCCAACTTGCAAAATTCACCAAAGATCTGTAAAACATCGAAAATTTCATGAATATTTGTTTAAATTCAAACATACTAAAAATACTCCAAAGAACCTTCCGTACACACTTTTCCGTCCGAAAACTGGATGATGTCGGTAAGTCTCCTAAAATCTTACTACTCCGTTAATTAAGTCAGAATGTTAGTAGTCAGTCATTCAAAACACAGAATAAAGAGAAAATGAAATCTACTCAGTGCCCAGTCTTGTATTTCTTCCTAACCAGAGTCGAGTATTAAGACTATGTCTAGAGTTTATGGTGCAGTAAAGTAAAATACTCATGTCATTCTCGTATTCTCTTCTGAATAGGACCATGGAGAGATATTAAAGCAGGTCTAGAGAGTACAATAAAGTAAATACTATTGCAGAAAGTAAACACAAAAGAATTAGTTGGGGGTTAATATTTTTCCCTCTTTGGCTTAAAGTTGTAAAATCTTGGTTCTGAACTCCATCAAAACTACTTTGAAAGGTGAAACTCAAAAATCAAAATAAATAGGTTAACTTTCTTCTAAATTTTACAGATTCAATTTTGAAGCTTAAAATCACATTATTTTACAAAAAGGATAGTTTCGGAGTTTCTAAAAATTTGAGTAGATTAATTTTCATGACTTACTTGCGAAATTTCAATGAGAAATAGTCACATTTGAATAACCCAAGCGATACGCGGGAGACACAGAGGCTTGTAGCTGCCGATCGTTGGAGAAAGAAGTGGACGAAGAAAAAGAAACTAACGGGACGGTAGGAAGGACAGGTAGGTGTTTTGTTTTTTTTCTTTTCTTTTATTTATTTATTTTATTTTTTCAATCAACTCTCTCCTTTTATAAAAAAAGTTGATGGGATAGGTATGGTAACCCATTACCTATCTACACCATACACCATAGTAACCCATTACCTATCTACACCTTATAGCTTAAGTTGATAAACATGCATTTATTGCATGTATTATTATTATTATTTTTATAAAACACATAATTATTTATTTACAAATAATTCAAAACATTAAAAAAAAAGTTAAAGTTTGAAACAATAAATTAATCTCTACTTAGATCTTGAGTAATCTCAAGGTCTCATTAAATGAATAAATCAGTTTGATAAGTTGGGTAATTAAAAATTAAGAATACCACTAAAAATTTGAAAATAGAATAACTTTAAAATCCAAAAATCACATAATTGTCAAAATTCCAAGATCTCAAATTTTAAAACTGGATAAACAAACTTTTAGAGATTAAAATATCTCAGATAAGTGATTTTCCAATTACAGATATTTTTAAAGGTCTCAGCTAGAGAGAATTTCAGACAATTTCAACTTTGTTACTGCACTTTAATAAGTTGGATCCATAGACTCCGAACTCAGATCGAGTCAAATTTTTACTCTAAACAAAACTCACTTGTTAATCTTTCAGATTAATTGGCCATTAAACACAATCAACGGTCACTAATTATATGATTAGTCACTAATCAGGGTCACGGTATTACAGACACTTAAATTCAATGCAAAGTCATGAGGATGTATGACCGTAAAGCGGAATATTTTTTTGTCTCTAAGGCAATTCATCTACTCATCCTATACTTCTAGAATAATATATATAAGGTAAGAGTTTATTTTTATAATAATAAACGCAAACCTGAATATGTCTATGCTTTAGTCGTTAAATATTTATAATTGATACTTACTCCCTACTTAAAATTCAAATAGGTAATATGTGTCCAATCTGTCATTTTCCAATAAAATATTCGAGGGTAGTATTAGCCCATATTATCTTTTATGTGCTGATTTCATCCATCCTATTACCTAAATTAGGGAATAATCACTATATTTATTTATTTATTTATTTAGTAAGCATTTATCTGCTGAGCTTTATTTTAGGATGAGTTGGTGGGAAAGCTATACCATTTATTAGTCTTTTTTTTTTTTTTTTATAATCATTAACATATTTTTAATAAAAGTCTTGAAAAAATGACTTTAGTATCTGAGATATAGAAATTATGCCAACCATAAATGTTACACAAGTATATTGCATTATGGAACTTTGAGAGAAAGTGATAATGCATGAATTCATAATTAAATATTTTCAAGAAACAACGGTTTTCCACACATAAATTTAAGAAAAAATAGACTTTATTCATAGTAGATCAACAACATATGCCGCTTTATAATAAGACAATTTATAAAGAAGTATAGAGAAAAATTAAAAAAAAAAATTACAATTGATTTTTAATGACTTACAAAAAAATCACTTAAATTAATTTGACAATTGCTAAAACAATTGCATACTGAATGAATATATTAGAGTTATATGGGATACATATGATAGGGTAATAAATGTAATAATGGTACTCAAAGAAATGAAAGACTTACAGTGAGAATTGGACTTCACCAAGATCTATTTGAAGACAAAATTTATTTATCTATTTTAGATATGAATAATTTAAAATTTACATTAATATTCATTTGAGTATTAGTTAAAGAGACAAGAAATTAATTAAAAATAAATTAAAGAGAAGAAAATCAATTAAGCAATAAATTAAAATTATGGAGAAAAGTTTTAGAGATGAAAATTTTTAAAATTAGTAAAACGAAGAATATGTGTAATATAACTTTAGTGGATTTAGAGAATGGACTATATATTATATATATGGTGTTTAACTATGGACAATATAAAATATATAGTTAAAGTAATAAAAAATAATTATATTAAAATTTATATACAATAGAATATTAAAAAATAAATTGGACAATTTATAGTGCGATCAATCATATCAGTTACATAAACAAGGGAAGGGTAAATTGGTGATAAAATTATGTAATTTCTAACGGGCCACTCATTTAGACACCTGGGTTGGGTTTTCCGTTACTAGACACTAATTTTCAGATTTTTTGAGTAAATTACCCTTTTGTCCTCATGCGTTTTATCCTTCAGACGATTTTTCAGTTGATTTCTCTGTTCATTAGAACGATTCAACTGTGAATGCTTATAGCTACCGTGAAATCTCTTAAAAATTTTAAACAGTAAAATGTTTTTTAAAATTTTAAAGTTATTTTTTAAGCACTGTGTATTTCCAAAATTTCTAAAATTAAATATCCAGACTAATTACGATAATCTGATAAAAATACTTTAAGACTTAAAGGTCGTTTGACATTTCCAAATACTTAAAACATAGTGTTTTACAAATAAGGGTATTCCTCAGCTGTGTCGAAAATATATTTAGGAGTGTCAAAAGACCTTAAAGTCTTAAAGTATTTTTATCAGATTATCATAATTAGTTGGATATTTAATTTGAGAAATTTTGGAAATACACATTGCTTAAAAAATAATTTTTTAAATAATAAAATTTCCTTTAAAACTTTAAAGTTATTTTTTAAGCACTGTGTATTTCCAAAATTTTTCAAATTAAATATCCGGGCTAATTACGATAACCATAAAAGTACTTTGAGACTTCAAGGTCTTTTGACACTCCTAAATGTGTTTTTGGCACAGCTGAGGGATATCCTTATTTGTAAAACTATGTGTTTTAAACATTTGGGAGTGTCAAAAGACCTTGAATTTTTAAAGTATTTTTATTATGTTATCGTAATTAGTCCGGATATTCAATTTGAAAAATTTAGAAATACACAGTGCTTAAAAAATAATTTTTTAAATAATAAAATTTCCTTTAAAATTTTAAAATTATTTTTTAAATACTATGTATTTTTAAAATTTCTCAAATTAAATATCTAAATTAATTATAATAACTTGATAAATATTTTAAAACTTAAAGTTGTTTTGACATTTCCAATTTTCTGAATAATAAAATGCAGTATGGCAAAATCATAATTTATTGTGAAAATCTGAAAAGAGAAAACACGAGTATCCCACTGCGCGGCCTTTCTAACGTGTTGTAATAAAGTGGCTCCATTGATGACGTTGATTGGATAGGTGAAACTATTGACTTTTAAGTTCTGCAAATTTAATGCCATTGATGCACACAACCAGAAAGCCTGGCTAAGACTAATTCACAAGATGTATTGAGGTCCTCTTAAGAGACAAATATTATTCTCGACATATTAATTGGTGATTAATAACATCAGAATATTTTTAATTTTTGGATTTTTACTGGATAATTAATGAGAAATTCTCATAGAAAATATAATATTTTAAAAATGATTAATGAAATAAATAAGGATATTATCATGATATTATCATTTATTGTGATTTTATCAAAAATTTACTGCAATGCTGATAAATCTCATAATATTAACAATAATTGGTATTTTACCAGTAAAATTATAGTAAATTAAAAAATATCAAAGATATTTGTGATATTGTTAATAGATATTGTATCTACTAATACTTTGCTTTTCATATCTTTAATATTTTATAGGCCAATATTGTACAATATCAGCCCACATTGACAGATGGACCAAATTCTAAATTTTTATTAAAAACCATTAAATTAGATCATTTTAAATGTTATTTTTATATTTAATAACTTGATTGAGAAGGGTAGATTAGTAGATGGAGTCTAAGTGAATCCTATAAAAAGAATTTACTGAGAATATGAACAATTTCTCCCTTGATCGACATAATGGATTCAACTTTCAAACTTACATTTATGATTTAATTAAGAAAAATGGACAAATATGAATTGGGCTAACAAAAGTGTCGTGGGACGGGTGAGACTCAATTGGAGTTATTGTTGTCTCTTCAAGTCAAAGAGTTGGAGTCAGGGATTTAATCAGGCCAGGGTGGGGCAACATCTATTTCATTTAAATTTCTTTTTTTTTAAAAAGTCCAATTTTGAAAATATCTTACAGCCAAAATTCAAAAAAATTGATAAAAATAACTCAAAATAGTGTAAATTGATTTTAATGGTGTACAATATCGGCTGATACGGAGACTGTATGTGTAACACCCCGAAAGTTATTTTTTTATTTTTGAATTTTGATACATATAAATAATAGAATTTTATGAATTTAAAAATGGGGTTTAATTGATCTAATAAAGATAGTTTTCTGGTAGAAGTCAAATTCAAACATATAATTTTATAATAAAAGATGAATTTTTTGTTTTGAATTTACGTGTGGGACACCGCTGGATATCCAGCGTAAAACTCTTACTGGTGAGCCCACTAATGATTTTTTTTGAGCCCATATAATCTTTTAAAGCCACTATAGCCTAGAGATTAAAATAATAATTTAAAGTTTTTAAAATTTTAAAGACAACTAGTGGTAAACCTAAATTAAAAAAATTTAGGCATAAACCATTTTAATCATTATGATTTTTACAGCCTGACCCAATTAGCTGAAAATGAAGTCTAGTGTTCGAGGTGTGAAGGAGGAATTCCTTAAATTTGGGGCATGCTAGCCTGGCTTTGCTAAGTCAGCGAATTAGCTGATTTGGTCCAATTTTATTGGTCCAGCTGTCTTGGGCACAGGAATTAAAAATGAGGGCTGTCAATATGCCCCTCTCTATTTTCTTGGAAAAATATAAAAAATAGGAAAAATGGAAAATCTACAGTGAATATCTTTTTAAAAAAATATTGGCCATTTTTATACAGTGTTAGACTCATAGATCTAGGCAACCTATTTATCCAATCTTAAACCCATTCCTTACCCATTGCTTATACGGGTCATATCTCTTAAGCGCCTCTAAAATTTAAACATATTTTAATTTAAAAGAAACCATTTACTCATTTATAAATAGGTTCACTAATTTGTTCATGTAATACTCCAGTTCAAATTAGAAGTTAATTGTGATAAATTATAATTAATTAAATAATTTTTAACCGTTAATTATAATTCTTGTTCCTCTAATCCTAAAGATTGTTGAATGAGATTATCAATGGATCCAAGTTTGACTCGATCCGAATCCAATCGCCATTTTAATTGAGTCTCAAAGGTATAAGGGCCAGTTATGAATATAATAATATTATTTTACACTTAAACCTTGGCTACTATGGAAACTCAGTTATTTGACTTAGTTTGAACTTCAAATTTCAGATTATGCATTATTTTTAAATTCCGGACGTAATTACATGCCAATTTCGTTATAGTTTAGCTAATTTATTTTACCCCTAAGTTTTAAGTGGTAAAACTCCAATTTCATAGGGTAGAGAAAGCCCTAAAAATATACGGAGAGAGTTGGTACTCAATCTGTAGTATAACTAAGCTGTTTATTTCTTTATACTCCAAAATAGTGAGTTTTTTATATTTACTTTAAGCCATAAAATATGGGCCGTTGCATATTCTTTTATTTAGAACATGTGGTTTTTTACTTCGAAACACTTTGAAATTTTAGGATATTTTTATCACACAAATTTACTCTATCAACCTATAAGGTTGGATCTTTTCAATGAGATTGTTCAAAATTAGGAGATTTTGTGAAAACGGTGATTTTTAACAAAAACATTGGGTTTTTGACATTGGTTTCACTTCAAAGTTTAATACCTGACTTAGTGGACTAATTATATCAGTTTAGTGGGATCTTGAAATATCCAAATGAGAGATGGGACGTAGAAATAATTAGTAAAAAGAAGATAATAATAAAATTTTGTAAAATATGTTAAGAAGACTATCTAAAGGTAAAGATCTCTAGTTTTGTATTTAATGCATGTTTATCAAAATGCTACAAGCTACCTTTGTAGCTTGCAACATGGGCGGCTGGGGTTTACCCTGTTTATTTAAGATATTGAAGGGAGAAAAAGGATTGGAGAAAAAGTCAAAAAAAAAAAGGTTTTCAAGGGCCAACTCTCTCTAGCGTCTTTTCCTTTCTTTTTCTTTTTATTCTGTTCTTCAAACAATAGAAGCAGCCGATCCTTCGAGTTTCCTGCGTTCCTTCGAAGGCTTTCAAACTTAGCCAATATTAGACGGAATTTTTCATCTAAAGTATCAAAACGATCCTATTCTTATTTTTTATTAACTCCAGAGCAAGTTAGGAGTAGAATGACTTAGTTTTTGGGGTTTAAAAATGGCATTTTCTAAATAGAGGGAAAATAATTTCCTTTAAATTTTAAATTTTATCCTTAAGATTTGTATTATTTTACGTTGAAAATATAGTTTTCGACCCTAAGTAAAATTGGAGAAAAGATTAACCCCAGCTGACTATTTTGTGTTTATTTTCCCTCCTTTAGTGTTTAAATTCTTATACTGTACCCTCTGGGCCGAATTCTCAATACATTTCCGTGGTACTTCCAAAAGGCAATACGAGGATAGGGCACTGAGTACTTTTATTTACTTTACTGTCTCTATAGCCTCTGGGCCTCTCACAATACGTCTTCGTGGTCCTTCCAGAAGGCAATACGAGAGAAGACACTGAGTACTTTACATTTTTCATTTTATTGTAATGTTTTGGATGGCTAACAACTAACTTTCTGACATAATGTAAAGGAGTAGAAAGAGCATAGGTGACTCATTACATATATCACGTTTTCTGAAAAATAGCACGGGATTTCAAAAATTATTATGTGTATATATCGATAAATAGAAAATTTATACGTTTTACTCTATCTTACATATTTTTTATGAAAACTTCAACCGGAGAAGGTGAGGAGATTCGAACCGATGCTATACTGTATTGTATGTTAAATTCATTAACACCAGACTGAAATGGAACCAATGGATATTTAAGATGGAAAATGCTATATAGGTCTATAATACTAGACCTGACACTGTCTACATGTAAGGGATATAAAATGTTCTAACTGTGTAGAATGTAGGCGTTAAAAATGGTGTTGAGGACTTGTAACCTCCAATGCATATGGACTTATGGAGTGTCTGCGAATTGTTCGGTAAAAATTGGACGAAGGTACTCGTGTTATTAAATCCAATTTTATATGTTTATGTGAATATTGATTATTATTGATTGTAAGACTGTTGACATGAATATTTCAAGTGATAAGATCAAAACTTATTGGATTCTCTCAGGGTAAGTCCCTATGTAAGAAGGGCATTGAGAGTCATGCATGGTTTTGTGTTGTCATGCATTTACACAGAATGAGTATAATATTAGGTTAAGTCTGTTAAAGATAATTACCTTAGAAAAATTGATATTGGCCACTGGGCCGTAACTACTGATGTTGGCCGAGTGCCGTCTTGAACCACTGGGTTGGATGTGCTAGTAAGTAGGGTCGTGGAGACCTTATGTACTTGTAAGTTGCTTCATTATTTCTGTGGAGGAATTAATGTTAGTTCTGTTTGGGACTTTAAATGGGGGCTGGCCTCGGTGTTGTTGACACGGCTGGGAACCGATTCCGGTGTTAGCAATACGCATAAACCTGATTAAATACCTTAGAGAATGAATTTAGGATGAAAATGAGATATGTTGATAACATGCATTTCTATTTCTGAGGCATACACCAATTAGTCATTGTTGCAGTATATCCATTTATTTTTATGGTGAGTTCTCCTCACTGGGTTGTTGCTCACGTCCCTTACAATGTAGGGTGTGAACCAAATGATAGATTGGAGGGACCAATGGTGCCTCGTTGAAAGTCGAGACTTAAAAGTTCCTAAGGTTTTCCGCATGTGGAGACTATTTGCCTGCCTTGAATGTGTTTTTGTGTTTATAATAAATATGCCTTATATGGCATAATAACCTATGTTTGTAAGTTTTGACTTATTTATGTATATTACAGTAGTATGTTGATATGTTTTTATATCATCTCTCACGTGGTTTACGTGTAAAGCCGAGGGGGAAGTCAATTGAGACGAACTGAACGGACAACACTTGCGGTTGCTAAAACGATACATCGACACGGACGATATATCGCCAGAAGTGTTCGACAACATGACGTAGCCGACGATATATCGACAATGGTAGGTTAGTTGTGTCGGCCAAAGTAAGGAAATTAAGTTAGGTTTAGTAGTGGTGACTAGAATGTCAGAACACGTGTGTGATTCACGTGTGTAAGGAAAATCTTTTAAAAGGATTAGTGTTGTTTAAAAAAAAAAAAATTAAGTCACCTTCTGGGCCCACATTTGGGTTCGGGGCGTGACCGTTCATTTCCATTTTGACCTATGTATCTATTTGTTAAAATGAATTAAAATGACTTCAGAAATTGAGTGAAATACTCATTTTGCCCAAACTTCTCATGACTTCACTTGTTGTGCCCTAAGGGCTGTGGGTATCAGTCGTGGGAGTCTTAAGGTGGGTTTCTCGCGGTTTCTCACACGTAAATTTAAAAAAAAAAAAAGGCTGACTTGGTTTGATTTTTACAGTTTTTTTAATAAAATATAAAAAGACACAAACTCAAAAAATATAGGTTAAAAAATGATCATATTTTCAATTAAAATAAGTTGAAAAATACAAAATGTACGCTGAGGAAATTTATTAAAGAATTTCTTGTATATTGATGTATCTTTGTTGGTTGAATTTAAAAAAAAAAAATCTATCTAATTAGCATTTGTATTTAATAGTGAAAGATATAATAAACTATATTAGATAGAAATTCTAATCTTATTATATATAAGATGGAGAAAAAACTTAGGAGTGGTCATCCTAATATGGGAAAACTCTTTTAGCAGACACAGGTTTTAGTGAACTTTCCAATTTTACCCCCATCCGTCCGTACGGAAAAATTTAAAAAAAAAATTCAAACATTCAGAATTCGGTGCACCGACCGGATCACTTTCCAGTGAATCGGTGCACCGATTTGCGACTGACAGCAGGGAATTGGGAACAGAGATTTGAGGAGATGTGAGAGGATCCGATGGTTCGTGATTTCTTAAGACGTGAAAGAGTTCAAATCGGTACACCGATTCACTGAAAAGTGATCCGGTCAGTGCACTGATTTCTGAATATTTGATTTTTTTCTGTATGGACAGATGGGGGTAAAGTGAAAATTTCAGAAAAACCCCGTGTCTCCTAAAATACTATTCCCGTGTTAAGATGGCCACCCAAAAATTAGCCTAGTGTAATGATTGAACTTAACATGGAGATCAAAATTTCTTTCTTGGAATGATGAATGTAAAATTTTGTATTTTGACACCCTAAAACAGAGAATATGTTAATTGTGCCTAATATCAAATTATCGGCCATGTACCAATATATAAATTATTAAAATGAAAAGGTCTTTTTTATTATTTTTAAATCGAAATTAAGGAAGTAAATGGAGAGACAAACTAGAAGATAGGCCGGTTCTATTAATGATATGGCACTATGCCAACAAAATAAAGTGTTTGCAAATTAATGGTATGTTCCTGGCCAACTTTCACATTTTAGGAACATAGAAAAAAAAGGTATATTGGACTAATTTTAGTAAATTATTTTTGAAAATAAGAAAATAACTTTATGAAGCTAACTGTATTGCTATAATTTAAGTGAAACATTTCTATGATTATAAAATGAGTTATAAAAATTAACATTTTAGAATAATTATGATTTTGACATTTAAATGGGTAACCTCCTGCTAAGTCCTCGTTGCACCCTTTTTAAGAAGACCCACATGGGTCGTAGCTCACCTGGTTACCTCCCGTCCTAGAAGTGGGAGGTCACAGGTTCGAGCCCCCATGGCCTAACCTTGGTGTGTCTTAGAGGTAGGGGTCTACCCGTGGGGATTTACGCTGGGTATCCTGTAGTTTTCCACACGTAAATTAAAAAATAATAATAATACTAAAATGAGCAAATGATGTTTAAATTTTAATCATTCAGTATTCTTACTATTTTCCAAACATCTCTGTCATTTGAGGAAATTAAAATTTAATTTACAATTTATGGAAATAGAGATTTTGAAGGGCGTATTAACTGTATAATATAAACTATTTTTATTGGATACATTTAACTAATTTTTTTAAATATCCAATTCATCTAATTAAGGCTGTAAAAATGGATAAGTGAATGTGGAAATAGAAATTTTAAAACTAAAATAAAAAGCTTGAAGATTATGAATCCGTTTTATAGCCTAATACAAATGAGTAGAATTTATAAGAATATATTTTTATGATTTGTTAGATCGGATGAAAACATGTTTTATTATGGCTAATTAACCCCACAAAATTCCACCTGCCAATTTATTAAGAGGACCACAAAATATGTGAAGAGAGGAGAGAGGATTTGGTGTTGCCAGTAAAGTTTCTTTTAATAAATTGACATATTGGCATTTTGTAAGGCGTATTAAATATAGGGTGGTTATTTAGACACCCGACTTTTCTGTTAGGAGACACCCTTTTTCGAAATTTAAGATGAAATTACAATTTTGCTCTCCTGATTTTGAAAAATCTTTCATTATCCAAACGCACATCGGAAGGGCATAATTTCACCCTAAATTTCGAAAAAGAGTGTCTCTAGTAAAAAATCCGGGTGTCTAAATGACTACCCTAAATATACTATATAATATATTTTTATCAAGTCTATTTGATTATAAAAGCTTATTCTCAAGTTTAGTTAATGTTGTATTCCTCTATTATCTGGCCACAAAAGTAGATGGATAATCTTGAAAGCTATGTTAAAAAGTTTTATTTTTAAATTTTAATTATCCATTTTTAAGTATTCAATAAAGATAATTACTTAAATACATTTTTTTATAATAAAGTAGATCTAGTGAAAACATTTTATAAAACAGAGTTGATAGGTTTAACAAAATATTAGGCGTTGATTTGTTAAAAAAAAAAAATCAAAGGTAGCATTGAATCCTCTCTAGTTAAAGATACGTGAGTGAGTGTGAAAAATACTCAATTATAAAATAAAGATTCAAAATTATCTCTATGTACGAAATTTGTGTGTCAAAAACTTTAAAAGTGTTGAGATGGGTTTTGCTATGCTATATGCATGTTGGTGGTGACTGGACATGTACTTATGGGTCTAGATTTCGAGACTAAGAGGTTTAGGCACATGGATGACACAGAAAACACGTTAGAGAGCAAGACACGACAGAAGATGAGTTCTTTCTTCTGAGTTAGAAAGAAAATGAAAAGAGAGAGGAAGGAACTCAGAGAATAGGAAGAAGGCGGGATACACAGAGGAATTGTGTTTACTTTTGTTCTCGGCTAGATAGGAGAATTCTCAAGACAGGGATCAGACTAACTTGATCTGCGTTGTTGGATTTGTCTACAACTCTCTTAACATGGAATGAGTTTGATTTTAAACTCATTGATTATCTCTCTTTTTAATAAGGGTTCTTATTTTTCTCTCTAAATAAAATATACACTTCGTGGACGTAGGCAACATTTTGCCGAACCACATAAATGTATGAGTTATGGTGTGTTTGATATATTCTTCTTGCATATTATAATCCTAACAAGAAGCTCATATATCTTTGGTTGGATATGTAAAAAAATGTCAAAGAGAGAAGATGGCTAATTTAGATTTGATTTGACCATTTTATTCTTATGATATTAAATCTTTTACTATGACTTATATAAGCAATTGATCTTTCATGCTCTCTCTATTATAAATGTATGATAATTGATTGAAAAATTCTCTCTTGAATTATCTTATCTATAAAGTACTCTATTTATCATAGAATTATATCAAACATAATTCAATTCCTAAAAAAATACAAAATCATAAAAAAAAAAAAGACATGAAAGGGAGAATTTGAGAGAGAGAACCCGAACACCCCACCTATTTAAGTACGATTGCATTGGATAAAATTCTGTATGCACAAAGCTCTTGTAAACCATGGGCATCAAATGGATACGAGAATTGAAGCTATTCTCATTTTATAACATGCAAGTCATTGAAGAAGTATAGTAGGCGTTTTAACTTCAATCAAACACCTAAATATAAATCTAAACATGTCTATCAAAAAACAATGAATGATATGAGTTGTTCATAAATAAATATCACCACAGGTGGCTCTGGTAAAGTTTAAGTTGTTCTTATTCGATTTAAGTCTATTTCAAATCTTATTAAATGAATTAAATAAATTCGAGCCCAAGTTTAGGTCAGATTGAGATATGAGACTTTTTTTTTTAATATTATTAGATTTAATGTATATAGATGTAATAATAGTTAAAATTGTCAAATTTAGTTATCTATGGATGAGTTTGATTGGTTTGATCAAGTTTATCTATTTATTAAATGTATAAAATTAGATGACATGGAAGGGTTGAGGTAGTCATATTTTTGGCCTGTACATCATAAATAAAACTCCACTTATCTCAACATTTATTATATTTAGGGTGACAGTATGAAATAATTTTATGTATTAAAGTTTCAGGTCAGATGGTCGTATTGGGAGAGGTTGGGGTAGTTCAGACACTAATATATGGTTCACAATGTAAAGAGTATTCAAAGTTTGAAACAGCGTTGGTTGAGGTGAGACCTTCATTTAACATGTTCATCTGCCACATTCATTTCCTCCTGAGAATTAGCTTCCTTTAAATCTCTCATCCAATCAACAGAATTTCTGCAACCACTTCCTCCCTGCCTTCTTCCCATCCTTCAACAAGCAAATCAATATCAGAATTCAGATCCTCGATCAAACACTGAACAGCAAAACAAAAAAAAAAAAAAAACAAAAAATGTCATCCACCCAATTACCTCCATTCTCCAACTCTGTCAAGCTCAAGTATGTGAAGCTAGGTTACCAGTACCTAGTCAACCACTTCCTCACCTTTCTTTTAGTACCCATCATGGCGGGGATCGTGATCGAGGTACTCCGATTGGGTCCCGACGAGATCATCGACCTTTTATGGTCGTTGGAATTCAATGTAGTTCAAATTCTGTGTTTTTCCTTCATAGCAGTCTTCATTGCCACCGTATATTTCATTTCTAAGCCTCGCCCAATCTACTTGGTGGACTACACGTGCTACAAGCCGTCGGCGACGTGCCGGGTGCCGTTCTCGACCTTCATGGAGCACTTGAGGCTGATCAACCATTTCGACAAGAAGAGCGTGGATTTCCAAATGAGGATTCTGGAGAGGTCGGGGTTGGGGGAGGAGACGTGCCTTCCGCTGTCCAGTCATTATATCCCCCCTTGCCCGTCCATGGAGATTGCAAGAGAGGAGGGCAGGCTCGTTATCTTCTCCGCCATCGATGAGCTGATGGAGAAGACCGGAATCAAGCCGAAGGATATCGACGTGCTGGTGGTGAACTGCAGTCTGTTCTCACCGACTCCGTCTCTGTCGGCGATGATCGTGAACAAGTACAAGATGAGGAGCAACATACGAAGCTTCAACCTGTCCGGGATGGGGTGCAGCGCCGGGTTGATTTCGATCGATCTGGCGAGGGACATGCTTCAGGTGCACGCCAATTCGTATGCACTGGTGGTCAGCACGGAGATCATATCACCCAATTGGTATGCCGGGAATCAGCGCTCCATGTTGCTCCCCAATTGCCTCTTCGAATGGGTGGCGCCGCTATCCTGCTGTCGAACCGCCTCCGAGACAGCCGCCGCGCCAAGTACCGGCTCCTCCATGTCGTCCGTACGCACAAGGGGGCAGAAGACAAGGCCTACAGGTGTGTGTTCGAGGAGGAAGACGCGGAGGGAAAGGTCGGCGTTTCCCTCTCCAAAGACCTCATGGCAATAGCCGGCGAGGCGTTGAGGTCCAACATCACCACCATGGGCCCTCTCGTCCTTCCGACCTCCGAGCAGCTCCTCTTCCTCATCACCCTCATTGCCCGCAAGATCATCAACCCCAAGTTGAAACCCTACATCCCCGATTTCAAGCAGGCCTTCGAGCACTTCTGCATTCACGCCGGCGGCCGTGCCGTCATCGATGAGCTGGAGAAGAACCTCCAGCTTTCGCCGGAGCACGTCGAGGCCTCCAGGATGACCCTCCACCGCTTCGGCAACACATCGTCTTCGTCCCTGTGGTATGAAATGAGCTATATCGAGGGGAAGGGGATGATGAAGAAAGGCGACCGCGTTTGGCAGATCGCCTTTGGGAGCGGGTTCAAGTGCAACAGCGCCGCATGGAAGTGCAACCGCACCATTAAGACGCCCACCGACGGCCCCTGGTCGGATTGCATCGACAAATACCCAGTTCACATCCCCGAAGTCGTCAAGCTCTAAGAATTCAATTATCCATCCCTTGCCACTTTGCCACCTCTCATTCATTTTCTTCTCTTGTTCATCATCATCATCTTTACTTGCTTTATTAGATTCATCACAAAATCAATTCAACTCTTCTTCTTCTTCCTTGGTTCCTAGCTTCATACAGTGATCTCTTGTAGCTGAGTAGTTCTCTGCAGTTGCAAAATGGCGAGGAATGACAAAATTGAAGCTTCTTACTGGTTGCATCATTTCTTTTTGAGGCCCTTGGGATGCTAACGATTTCTTGTCATATATTCAACTTGGGTTTGTAGTTCCCAGCCTCATTGTTTATGTTTATGAATTATGGCTGCTAATTGCTTCATTTTCATCTCCATTATAGATTGAGAGTTTGAGGAAATCATATATATTACGTCAAACTTTTCATACGATGATTCTGGTAGAAAATGAAAGAAATAATAAGTTTACTTGATGAGAGTCAAATTTATAGAGGAAATATATCCATAACTTATGATACTACCTACCTAATTGAGAAATATGAATAATCACATTAAAATTTATGCATAATCTCATCATAATTTATCACAATTTAAATTATCTCATCAAAATTTAAATAATATATCTTAACACATCTCCTCTAGCCTCTAGTGGACCCCTCTAGCCTCTAGTGGACCCCCTACTTTAGTTTGAATTTATTTAACTTGATGATTCGACATATGATGTCGTTTCATAGAGCGGAAGCAGATTAACGTAGATGTGATGAAGCATAATACACGATGATATTAACGTACGGCATGCCCGCATATGAGATCGACAGATCTAGATGCACTCAACCACTCGAATGACGATCAAGGACAAATGTAGACAAATCTAGACAAAACTCTTGTTAAAACACACAAAAGACCTAAATCATTGTCACAATGATTAGATCCAACAAACAAATGATCTAAACTGAGCCACAAAAGACAAACAGTGGCACTGGTGATGGTATTAGAGGATGACAATAACGACCGTGGTGACAATGATGAACACCCAAATCAATGATAGAGGAAATAATATAAAACATTTGTAACATATACTCTAAACCCCAACCTATATAAACACAAATAGGCAAGTCAAGAGAATGGAAGAACATGGTTCTCACGATTGAGTGAACTAATGATCTGATAGGGAGCAGACCTCAATCGCTAATCAAATTCGACTCATATTATTGTTAGAAAATGAGAGAAATAATAAAAACATTATATTATTTCTTATTCTATTGAATCAGAGCCAAAATAATATGTCAATAGATTTTTTTTTTTAACGAAAGAGGTAAGTTCATTCAAAGAGAGGAAAAAATCTCAAAAAACTATACAGAAGAGCTCATATCGGGAGCAAACAAAAGTAATCAACGCCTATAACCCGGGCCAGGCAAAACATAAGAAAAGCCCCGAAGGACACTATAAATCAGTAAAGACTCTCGTACCAAAAAAAGATAGAATGGGAGTGCTAATGATGTTAGTCCAGGATTTAAGTTTAAAAAAAGGAATGTCATTTTTTCTTGCAATGTACAAATGCTTGAGGTGGAGGCTATTGATAAGCCCAACAACAGCACGAGCATGAGTTCTGTAGTACGTTAATAGATCTTGATGAATATTGTACTATATCAAAAGATAACTCATGATCTTAACTATCTAATTGGGAGATGCATAATTACATCACAATCTATACATATTCTCATCATAATTTACTTATCTCATCAAAATTTAAATAATATATCTTAACATATTTTAATAGAACCCATTTATCTTTTATAGAATTTTAAATTATGTTCATTTATGAAAGAACGTATAGTTAGATTTTCAACTTTGAATTTTCAGGCGATGTATAAATATTAATAAAAAAAACTATCAATTCAAAAAAAATATTAATCTTTAAAATCAAATAAATATGGATTGATATTTTAAAATTCAGGAAAAATTAAAAAATTTCATGTTTAAATCCAGGATAATCTAACAGATTATGTCTGAGGGTAGTACTAACTCTATGATAAAAAAATCAGGTAGAATACACTATGAGGATTATTCACCTTTCTAATGTCGATTATATTAGGCCTTAATCTTTTAATTTTAAAATACAAATATTTAATAAAAAAATTTATCTATATTAATTTTAGAGTAGAAATACATCAAATGGACTTAAACAAAAATTAACTCTAAATTTAAATGAACAAATAACGTTAATAGCGATTTCGATTAATCATCCAACGTGTCCCACGTGGAGGCTATATGCTACAGATTTGTCGTAGTATGTAAAACATTTATAGCATATTTTAAACTATTAATATATAATTGATAAATTATTTTTTTATAAAATATAATAAAAAATAAGAAATAATAACATTGATAGAAACACCAGCGTTTTTTATAGTAAAGAATATTCATTTAGATAATGAGAAATGAACAAAAATATGTGTTTTTATTATTTTTCAAAATTTAATGAACATTATCTAATATTTGAAATGTTTTCACAATTGAAAATACCATAAATTTCTACAGTGAGAACTGATTCCAACAGCGTGATTTTAATGACACACTGTCTTTATTTTATTGTGTTAATTTAATGACACACTGTCTTTGAATGAACTACTTACCCATCAATTTTTTTTTTAAAAAAAAAAAAAATATATATATATATATATATATATTTTTTTTTTTTTAATTATAATAAAAATAAAGGAGTACAGGAGGACAGTGACCATTCCGAGTACAAGTGCCCCAAATTAATTCGTTGGTGGCACACTGGCACATTAGGTCCATGGACCACAGCACCTAGACAACTAAAGCCTATTGAGCTTTGACCTTAAAAGAGAACCAGAAAAGTAGGGTAGGTCCACCTGTAATTCTGAGTGTGGGTCAAATTTTTAGAATATAAATAACTTATAAATTAAGGGTAGCGATTTTTCCATGTGAGGTCTTTGTAATTAGATACAGATTTTAGTTTATTGTTAATTTTATCCTTAGTATGAACAGTAAATTTCGGTGGGCCGATTTTACTGTTCATGCAAAGGGTAAAAGTTCGGTGAGCCAATTTTACTGTTCATGTGAAATTTCGGTGAGTTGATTTGACTATTTATTAGAAGGGTAAAATTTCGGCGAGACGATTTTATTGTTCATGCGAAATTTCAATTACTTGATTTTAGTGAGTTGGTGAGCCGATTTTACTGCTATACGAAGGGTAAAATTGGTAATACACTAAAACTCGTGTCAGGTTTAACAAAACTCCCGTGGGAGTATCACTGCCCTAAATTAATTATCAAATTGTTAAAAATAAAATTTATCAAAATATTTAACTTTTAGTTTTTAAGATAAAAATAAATTATTATATCTATCATAGTTAATTTAACGGTGGAAATGTATAAAAAAATGAATTAAAGTTAAATCTAAATTTAAAATGAAAATATTATTTTTAATGATTTAAACTTTTTTTTTTTTAACAAAGGGTAAGTTCATTAAGAGGAAAAAAAAATAGAAATACACAAGAGAGCTCCAAACAAGAGCATGAGAACCCACAACCCGGGCCAGGTGAAAAAAAGACAAAAGATCCCAGAAGGACACTAAAGATCAAAAAAGACTCCCGTACCAAAAAAAGAGAGGATGGGAGTACTAATGTTGTTAGTCCAGGATTTAAGTTTCAAAAAAGGAATATCACTTTTCTTAGCAATGTACATATGCTTAATGTGAAGGTTGTCAAGAAGTCTAGCAACAGCACTCGCATGAGTTCTAAAACTCCATTGGAATCCCAGGAAGGCATTGAAGAGATGAGACGAAAAGAAAAGGGCATCACATCTTCTTTTTCTGGAGCATATGTGTCACATGATAGGGGCAGAAACATAAAACTTATGGTCGCCAGAACCATAGAAGCAAGAGCAGACCAGGTGGAGGTAACAGATCTTAGAGCAAAGGCAGAGACAATAGAAAGTGTTTTCATTGTGGCAGAGCAGAGCACTTTAAGAATTAGTCCAAGGTGTGGAAGAGAGAAAATAATCAGACTATGCAATATCAGAAACGAAAGCCAGCATCTTCAAACACCACGACTGCACGTATACATTACCCCCTCCTCATCTGAGTGGGTCATTGACACTGGTGTCACTTATCATTATACGCCTCACAGGAGCTTCGTCTCCACGTAAACATCCAGAGATTTTGGAATAGTTTGGATGGACAACTCTGCATGTTCCCCTATTACTGGAGTTGGGAACATTACTATAAAGACTAGTCATGGCTGTGAGATTAATTTGAAGGATGTAAGACATGTGCTAGACATCAGATTGAACCTCATTTCTGCGAGGGTACTCGGTACAGAGGGATACATCAGTACATTCGGTGGAGACCGATATAAGATCAGCAAGGGGTCGCTTACTATGGCACGAGGGGTGATCAGAGATCACTTATATGTTCTGACGGGCACAGTTTGCACAGGCAAGATCCACACAATGCAGAGAGAAACTGCTTTCTCTCTATGGCACCGGAGTCTTGCACATCTGAGTGAAAGAAGGTTGTAGATTCTTTAGAGGAAAGCCCTTATTCCACGGACTGAGTGCACCCGGCTAGACAGTTGCGAGCATTGCATCATGGGCAAGCAGACAAAAGCTTCCTTCAATCTAAAGGGTCACATAAAGGTCAGGAAGCTAGACCTAGTATACTCAGACGTTTGTGGACCGATAGAGGTGGAGTCATTGGGTAAGAACAAGTACTTCGTTACCTTCATCGATGATTCTACGAGAAAGTGCTGGATTTACTTCATGAGATCCAAAGATCAGATTTTCTCATTCTTCCGTGAGTTTGTTGGCTCTGTGGAGAGAGAGAAGGGTAGAAAATTGAAATGTCTGAGGACCGATAATGGTGGAAAGTACACATCGGGAGAGTTTAAAGATTTCTACAAAAAAAAGGGTATTCGACATGAGTTGACAGTGCCAGTGACTCCCCAACATAACGGTGTAGCCGAGCGTTACAAACGCACCATTGTTGAGCGAATGTGTTGCATAGTTCACAACGCAAATCTACCGAAGAGATTTTGGAGCGAAACAGTGAGGACAACAGTATACTTCATCAACTGCTCACCATCAGCTCCCCTAAATGGTGAAGTGGCAGAGTGCTTGTGGACAGGCAGAAAAGTTACATAAGTATCTCAGAGTTTTTGGTTGCGTTTGCTATGCACATATCCCCGATATGTCGAGGAAGAAATTGGATATAAAGTCGACATTGTGTGCGTTTATTGGTTACGGTGATCCAAAGTTAGGATATAGACTGTGGGTTCCAGCTCAGCAGAAAATGTTCAGGAGTCGAGACGTGGTATTCCGTGAAGATGAGTTCTTCAATGAGAACAATAAACCCACATATTCTAGTGACCTAGATCAAGGTCCCATCTCCACTCCGGACACACCTCAGTTAACAACAATACCTTCTCCTTCACCTGCACCGACATTCATTCAGTCAGACAACAGTGGGTCAGATGTTCCTTCTAGCAGTCACAGTGGTAGTGTCAGTGGGCCAGCAGATACGTCTATAGATGAGACACTTGATGAGCCGGTACATGATACAGTTGAGGACACAGTGGAGGATGATCAGGACAGATATAGACAGTCCAGCGAGGGGGAGCAACCCCCCAGTACTTCTAATCGGAGGATGTTATACCTCCGAGGAGATTTGTTAGAGAGTACAATCCATCCAGGAGATACCCGAGTTCCGATTATGTGTTGATGACCAGTGAGAGGGAGCCTGAGAGTTACGCAAACGCTATAGGCAACAAAAACAGAATTCACTGGGGGAAAGCTATGGTAGAAGAGATGATGTCTCTTAAGAAGAACAACACATATGAGCTGGTTGACCTACCGGTTGGCAGGAAGGCAGTACAAAATAAATGGGTCTTTCGGGTAAAAAGGGATGGAGACAAAGTTTTGAAGTATAAAGCCCGCTTAATGGTGAAGGGCTTTGGACAGAAGAAATGAGTGGACTTCGGAGAGATATTCTCACCAGTAGTGAAGATGAGCTCCATACGAGTTATGTTGGGCTTAGCCGCAAGTATAGATCTTGAGATTGAATAGATGGACGTGAAGACTGCATTTCTTCACGGTGACCTAGACGAAGAGATCTAAATGAAACAACCCGAGGGGTTTAAGTTGAAGGACAAGGAGAATCTTGTTTGCCGACTCAATAAGAGCCTGTATAGATTGAAAGAGGCACCGCGATAATGGTATAAGAAGTTTCACTCTTTCATTATAGGAAATGGATACAAACATAGTTCAGGTGACTCATGTGTGTATTATCAAGAGTTCAAGGGTGATTAGTTTGTCATCCTGTTATTATATGTGGATGACATGTTGATATTTGGAAAGAGTTCCGAAGTGATCAAGTTGTTGAAGGCAGACCTGTCAAAGGTGTTTGACATGAAAGATCTTGGTTCTAATAGATAGATTTTGGGTATGGAGATTGACAGAGATAGAAAGAAAAAAGAAGATTATCCTGTCTCGAGAAAAATACATTGAGAAGGTCTTGAAGCGATTCGGCATGAGGGATTGCAACTCCGTTAGCACTCCTCTCGCCGCTCACTTCAAGCTGAGTAAGAAATGTTGGCCTTCATCAGAGACAAAGAAAGACAAGATGAGTCAGATTCCATATCAGTCAGCAGTTGGTAGTCTCATATACGCGATGGTTTGCACGAGACCAGATATAGTACATGCAGTTGGATTGGTGAGCATATTTATGTCAGACCCAGGACATGATCATTGGGAGGCAGTGAGATGGATCTTCAGATACTTGTGAAGTACATCGAGTATGGGCATCATATTTGGTGGAGACCCTTTGATTACAAGCTACACAAATCCAGATATGGCAGGTGACCTTGATGGTTGCAAATCCACTTCTAGTTATATTTTCACATTTGCTGGAGGAGCCGTCAGTTGGCAATCCAAGTTACAGAAGTGTGTAGCACTTTCTACGGCAGAGGCATAATACATTACTGCTACAGAAGCTGGGAAAGAGATGGTTTGGCAAAAGGGATTCCTTCGGGAAATAGGCATCAAACAGGAGGACTACACAGTGTATTGTGAAAGTCAGAGCGCCATCTACTTTAGTAAGAATGCCATGTATCACTCAAGAACCAAGCACATTGATTTGAGATATTATTGGTTGAGAGCAGCTATTGAAGATAAACAGATCAATGTAAAGAAGATCCATACAGACCACAATCCAGCAGACGCATTCACCAAAGTTCTTCCAAAGAACAAGTTTGAGTTCTGCGTAGGGGTATCTAGCCTCTTCAAAAGATGACATCCATGTCAGAGTGTTCTCCTCCTCCTGGGGCTGGAGGGGGAAATTGTTGTGGGCCAGCCCCACTTATGGGTCTACTGGGCTTAGGCCCAGTAGGGTGACTTAAGCCCTATCTTATTTGTCTCTTCTTTTGTATTATTGTAATCCTGTGTAAAACACACAGAGAGGGATTAGAGAGATTGAGAGTTAGGGAGATCTGAGAGGGAGATTCCTTGTAATCCCCTATATATGTTTCTCTATCTAGTAGATTTGATCTCGCTCCGTGGACGTAGGCGTTCTAACCGAACCACGTAAATCTTGTGTCGTGTGATTGTTTGTTTGCTTTTAATTAAAACTTAATCCCCAACAGGAAGAAAGGTGAGTGATGGATGAGAGAGTTTCAGGATCGGGAAGGAGAATTCGATCGACAATCAGGTTTTTTTGCAGGCAAGTTCTAAGAATCACCTGACAAAGATGCAAAGTGGAGCGAGTGCAACACAAAGAGTGGGCCGACATAGCACAGGAACCTAAGGCCTGCCAATTTGCATCACACAGCTGGGAACCGAAGATAAGATGGTTGTGGACAAGAAAGAAACTGAAAGATAGGGTGGAGGTGAAAGACAAAGGAGTGGGGCTGGAAAAAGAAGAAAGAGAGGCAGAGAGCTCTAAAAGGGGAAGGTCCCAAAGGGCAGAGAAAGATCACGATTGGATAGGAGGAAGAATATCCTACTCCGAATATCAAAGACAATGTCAACAAAAATCTTTCTAGCTCAGTTGTGGGAGTTCTTGAAGATACGAGAGTTTCTTTCTTTCCAACAGTGCCAAACGATAGCAGGGAGAGCGAGACAAGCAGCAAGGTTATGAAGAGGAAAAGGCTTGGAATTAGTGAGATGAAGAGCTTATCTAGAGATGTCCGGGTCACTGTCTTGGAAAAGAAATTTGGCACACAAGGCATTCCAGACAGAGGAGACAAAGCTACAGCAGAGGAAGTGCTAATTGGGTTCATTAGCAGAGTAGCACAAAAGACATATCGGCGATTAACACCAAATCTAATAAGACGATCGGTGGTCTTCAATCCCTGATTGAACAACAACCAAGCGAAAAAGGAGTGACGAATGAATACAACACTTGAACCAGACAAGATCAACCTAGGTAGGGTTAGCAAGGTTGTTGAAATGGGCACTGAAGACAGAAGATAGGCTAAAATTACCAGTGTCACAAGCAGTCCACACGATTTCATCAGAGGTTGGGTGGGCAGGCAAATGGATTTGAGTGACTATGGTCCAAATATCAGATAGAGCATTAGTGGAAGGAAGATGGATCTGCCAAAGTCCATCAGAGATAAAGGTAGAGACAGGAATATTGATTCCCAATCCCAAATTGTAGTTGGGCCTCCCGCCGTAATGGTCATTAAGAATGAATCCAGCTCTCAGCCATGCCTCCTGCCATAAACTGATAGCCTGGTCATCACCAATGGAGTGAAGGATGTGTTCCTTAGCCAAATCACGCACAGTAAAAATGGATTTCCAGGCCCAGGAAGCTTATATTTGAGGCGAGCAGACCAATTTTTTTTTCAATTCAGGTACATACCATGAACCCACTTGATCCACAGGTTATCAATTTTATTGACAATGTTCCAAACCTGTCTCACGAGGCAAGCTTTGTTGATTAGCTCTACGTCAAAAATGCTGAGACCACTATTGGCCTTTGGCCTACAAATGGAATCCCAAGAAACAGTATGCACCTTCCTGCGATTGAATAAGCTCCACGCTTCCACATGGGACCATATAACCAAGTGAAATGTATGTCCACATGAGAGTGTTTGGACTTTAGATTATTCAATTAGTATTTCACTATCTTTATAATACACTTAAATTTGATGACAAAAATTAGGCTTTGATTCTAAACTTTGTTTGTGAGGTATTCTAATGGTATTTAATATTCTTTATATAAAAATGATTTGCACTAAAGTAATAAATAATTTAGCAAATTCTAGAGAATAGGATATTCTAATATAGAAAGACCACTAAAAAGCCTGTGAAGGACAAGAGCCACCAAAATAGCAAAAGATTCATGAAGAAGGTAATAAAAAAAGACCTCTAAAAAGGACTAAAAGTGAGATAAAATTAAATCCTAGGCAGAGGGGAAAAGAACAATGAATACTTGTTTGTTCTATCAAGGGAATGATTTTGGCCTTGTAATAATCAATTATAAAAATCATAATATCAGTGGTTCAAATTATTGAAAAAAGGTGATATAATGCATCTTGACCTAAGTATAAGTGTAAATATTGGTCGATACGATATGTATCATATTGAGCCCACCATATATCGTCAAGATCTTAGACTAGATATCGGCTGATATATCGCCAAATATCACCAGTATTTTTTCTATTTTTATTTTTATTTTTTTTTAAATCGAGAGGAGAGAGAGAAATATTGACTGATACATATTGATTGATTCGATATTGAAAGGCCTAGAGACTCCATAGCTTTACGATGAAATCCAGGAGAAGGGCTTGACGACCAAGAATCCATCTTAGAAAGTAAAGTATTTTGTCTGATTTATGTTCAACTCTAAAGAGCCACTCTCTATAAAATTTATGTGGTATGTATGAATTAAAAAGTTTACACATATTCTGAAGATTAATTGAGGGAGACGTCTTGACACCAAAATATTATTAAAATTTTGAAAACAAAATTAACGACTAAGAAAATACATGCAATCGAATATGTAGATTGGAAGTGTGTGGCTTTGGAATGAGTTCCACGTGAACGAAGAAATGGGAGATTGCTCAGGTTTGGCGGGTACACACAAGACAAGGACTCGAGGGAGAAATCTAATAAAAACGTAAATCAATAACTGTATGGGAATTGTATGATATGATACTCCGGTGTAGTATGTTTTTTGGGTGCCGTCGCCGTCCCCACTTAAAACCGTTTGTGGGCCCACTCATCTACCTCATTTAAATTATATTTGTAATAAATTTGAACATGACTTTTAAAGTTTACAGTATAATACGTATGGTTAAAGTTTCTCTCTCATCTATTTTTTTGAAAAAAATATAAAAAAGTATGAGAAAAATAGAGAAGAATAAAAAATCTAATATAAGCATATTTTTGTTAAAAATGATGGTCATTTATTAGACTCTTGATAGTCGAAATTTCAATACGAATAAACATGTCTTAAAAATTTGAAAAATATCTTACAATTTGGAAAATGTTTAAAATTTTAGAAAATAGAAATCCAATATGAGAAAACACTTAATGTTCTTTATATCCCATAGTAATATGTATTTTCTAAAAAGTTTGAATTCATAAAAATATTAAAATATTAGAAAAATCATACACACACCCCAAAACTATATCAATCACATTAGGGTCTTCATTTAATTAAATAGATATTTGTATATTATTTCATTAATTTTTCTAAAAAAATTCAAAATTGGAATTATCTTAGAAAACATGGTTTTAATTAAATTAAAAAAACTTGAAAAATCACATAGAGAATCTTCAAACTATATCAATCACATTAACATATATCTATTTAATTTCATAAGCACTGAATATTATTTTATTAAATTATTTTCACAAAAAAACACTAATACGAAATTATCTTAGAAATAACTCAAAATTGTCAAATTTTAAGAGAAAACTATTTAGAATTAACAAATGCCTTTCACATTTGATAATTTGTTTTTCAACATTCTTAAAATGATGCACAATGCAAGACTCAACTCGAAAAATGATTAAAAATAGTTTTTTTTTTCAATTAAAAATTTGTATTAACCCACACAGGTAACTCAATTGGTCTAAACTTTAGGATTAGAGAGAGGTCTTAGGTTCAATTCTTCCTAGACTTACATGATATACGAGATTTGCAGGTGGTTTTGTTTATTCGTGAAATTAATCTCAACTCCAATATGAAGTGGAGATATCCATATAAACAATTGTATCAAATTGATCACGTCTCTATATTCATCATTGAATCAAAAAATCATATAATGATTTTTAACCTTATAAATGAAAATTTTAAATTCATAATCATCACATTGAACATCATATTTTTTTTTCTTAGTTGCATAATTAAAAATGAGATTTCAACTTAAGTTTTAATTGTAGAGAAGTCCATAACATTAAATATGCTGCTAGTAATATTACTTTACATATCATTTCTCAACAAAGCTAATCTATATTATTTTAATTGTATAATCTTTATTATTTTTATATTGTGTTCTTTTCGTATTCTCCTACTAAATAATAGGAGTATATATATTTGTAGAGTTTGCAAAAATAACTTGATATTTTTATATCATTAACACTCATGTGTATACATGTTACAACTTAATAATCAATTAAGTCAATCTAAAATATCATGATTAGAAAAAGTTGAGAACTAAGAAAATATACACTAATAGAAGATTGTTCGTGATGAGTCAACTGATTGAAGACTTTTCTTTAATAATATTATTAAAAACTGATAAAAATAAATAAAAGAATTACAGTGTATCAGCAAAAATTATGTATGTTGATTTTAAATATAAAATGAATTTGACAATGTAAATGCAATTTATATATTTAACGTTGAGTAGCTCAACTGATTATTTCCCATTTCATAAAGCGAGAGGTAGCCCGTTTGACTCCTAGCTGCCTAAACTAGGGACATCCTTTGTGGGTGTGGGGTGTTCCTAAGAGATTTATGGGCCCTTGCCTTGTTGTTCATAAAAATAAAATGAAATTAAATGCAATTTATATTTGCAAAATTAGTTTGAAATAAACGTACACGTGGGGCAAGCGCGTACACGATCCACCTTAGTCCAGTAGAATAAAGGATAGGTGAGAGTGTGGTTTCAAAAAAAAATTGAATTATCTTTAATTTCAGAAAATCGTAAAACAAGTTCGCTCTCTACCGTTTTTAGGCGATACTTCCAACCTGAAAATTACAGTCAGTTCCTCTTCCTTGTATGCAAAGTGTGAAATTCCTCGCCACGCCTGAGATTTCAAGATTTACAAGATGAACTCCTCAAAGCTCTGAAGGGCATTCAGGTACCTCTTTCATCAATCACTTTTACTGAAATATATGAGGGATAAAAATGGCTTGCTCGAATGACAGAGAGATTATGTATTTCTGTTTCTGTTTGTGTTCATTGAAAGCCCTCAATCACATGATAGCATAAATTTCAACTTATTGGAAGTTTTTTCATAAGATGAAAAGAGGAAACATGATTCTTTTGTTATTGGGTTTTTATCTTTAAACCTGGACAGAGCAATGGAATCCAGTCTAGCTGAAATTCGCTAGAAAAATGTAGATATGACGATAATTGGGTGGAGTTATCTGGTTTTTTTTATTGGTGGTAAACTCAATTTCTGTCACTCTAATGATTCTCAGAGATGGGTCTTCTTATTCTCCTTTTATCTGAATGCATTCTAAAGATAAGAGCAGATATTCAAAATTTTAATTTGTGGGCAGCCATTATAATGTTGTATAAATGCGTCTCTGTAGAATTCATTTTCCATTAAATGGGTCTACAATAAACAACAAGCCTCATTTTTATCTCTTCCCACCTAAACTGTTTAAATTCAGTTGAATAAGTTCACAACTACACTAAAAATGTCATGTTCTAGACTTCTAGTTTTGCTATAACTCAAAATTGTTAACTAGATGGAAAGTCATGTGTTTCTTTTTAACTTTGGTCTTTGAAATGGGATTCATTAGTTCATTGTCAGCATTAAATCCTTATCCTGTCTATCTGGTGTCAGCCATGTTGCATGGACTCTTCAAATTGTGTCAAAACACTTCTGTGTCGGACTCTTCATGGATTCTTCATAGATTCTTGATAGACTCTTCTACTCCCTCTGTCCCAAAATACTTGTCCCAGTTCAGATTTTTTTACTTCTTAGAAATCATTTTATAAAATATTATTTTTCAGATGTTGGTATTTTATTATTTGGGCAAGTCAAAGTTTATAAAAGAAGGTTATCTTCCCATCACGTTAGAATACAATTTGGAGCTAAAAATAAACGAATCGGACAAGTAATTTGGGATAATTCCAAATTTATATAGGACAAGTATTTTGGGACGGAAGGAGTAGTATGTTTTAACATTATTTTTGAAGATGACAAAAATTTATCACACCTTTTTTCCTTTGAAACCTAACTAAAATATTGATATGTTTGTCATTTGATTCTTTAGAGCAAAACTGGTGCTATTTTATGTTAGTGTTATTCCACACTTTATTTTCTTTTAAATATATATATATAAATTTAAATTCATTTAAATATTACACCATGCACAAATCCTATATTTTGGAACTGACTGAGTCCAACACGTACTGGTGTTGGATTTGAACACACCTACCCATACCCATGCAACACAGGGTATCGACTTTTAAGTTCTCCATTCATCCCTATTTAAGTTCAGTCACTCTGCAGTGCATCACTTCAGTTTTGATTACTTTACTCTGCATCCTAAGTATGTACCCACAGTCCTATTGTCATGAACTGCAAGACTGCAGTTCTTCAAAGAGGGCTTGTATCTAGTTCCCACACATGTCCAAACCATCTTAGGAGGCATTTTTACTCTCTTTTTTCCTCCTTTATTGGACCCACCCATAGTTTTTCCCTTATTCATCTCGTCCTAATTCTACCCTTTTTTTTTCACTTTGGAAATCCATCTCAGCATACACATTACAAACACATGCTTTTTCTTCTTGTCACTTCATTGCCCAACTGTGATCCATATGATACTGCAGGTCTAAATGGTTTTCATTAGAAATGCACTGATAGTTCAGTTCCACATTTCAAGCGAAAGTTCTATAATTTAAGTAAATGATCGAAAGATGAAGATGTTGACATGTATTCTCTCCACATCGAACAAGAAAGGAATTGAAATCTGTGATGAATCTCACTATATGAGATGCATTCTTCGCCCCCTCGAAACAACCTAAATCAGTTTAGGAAGTTTCCACAGACTACGAACAACTTGTACGTTGAATGATATTTAAATAATCATCTCCTACTTTATCAGAATTTCTGTTTTAGTCGCAAGATACTAGTTGAAACAGAAATCTATTTTCTTTTCTCTTTATCCCTTGTGTTTATGTTGGAGAACTGACCAAGATTTCTATTAGAGTTTAAAAGATGGATGGTGTGGATAGAACAAAAACAGAACATATAACTCAATTAGGAGCTGTGAAAGCAGCTCTTAGCATGTATGGAGAAAGGATCCTTGGTGAGAAGCCAGATAAGATGAAAAACAAAATGGCATTTCCCGAGGTAAGAATCTAATGATTCTAATTGCTCTTATGATGCTTTGACTAGATATTCATGTATTGACTTGTTTTTCTTTTTGCTTTTGTGGTTCTTTGGTCTATAACCTGCTGTACATTATGTCCTAAAGAATGCGCCTTCTAAAGCAAGAGAACTACATACAGCAAGAAGGGACCTAGGTCGATTTGATGATAGAAGAAGATTTGCGGAGAGCGTGAAAGCTAAAGCTGAAAGAGAACTCATTACTGCCCAGAAGACAATGAACGATCTCAATCAACAAATTGAAGAATCAAACTCCACAACCATGGCCCGGAAGGAGGAGGTTAAAGGACTAAAAGAATTGGAATGTCGTCACAGGTCTTGGGTATTGGCTGTTGGAGAAGCAAACAATCCTCAGTGCATGGAAGTGATGAAGGAGCTTGATAAAGTGAAACGAGAATTAAGTAAGCTGAAGCTTGATATGGCTTCTGTTCTGCAAGCAAAAACACAAGCTGAGAAGCAAGCTGAAGTTTCACTTTCTAGAGTGAGGTCGTATACCAGCTCCATGGAAGCAATAAAGAGGAAAATTGAAGAAGTCAATGAAGAGGAAGTATTAGTTGAGCTGGCCAGAATGGAAGCTGTCAGAGAACTGAAGGCTATTGAAGCTCAGAGGGAGGCTGAGGCTGCTCAATTCTCAAAAACTATGGAGAATACCCGAAAAAGAATTGAATATCTTATTCAAGAAGTCAACCATTCGAACGAGCTAGAAATGAAGCTAGAAAGCACAACTTCAGATGCCAATGTCTTGCAGAGTGAACTAAATCTAGTTAAGGTGATGGATACGAGCTTCATGAACAACTGGGACTCCCTCAATCAGCTGAATCTTTCTGGAACAGGAGCTAACATGAGGGAAGATGGGGAGTTGGCAAGTGCTTCCTTGTTGCAGTCAGCAACAGATGAATTAAATGAGGCAAAAAGAGAATTAGCGTGTATTAGAGAAGAAGGATTTCAGTTCATGGCTTCTATGGATATAATTCGAAATGAGATGAAACATGGTTTGGATGAAATGGCTCATTTGAAGAAGTTTGAAGTGAAAACAGATTCTACAATTAAGGATCTAAATTCAAAGCTTGTTAGAACCAAATCTAAGTTGGAATCTGCATCTTCTGCTGAGGAAAAGTCAAGATCAATTGTGTCCAATTTAACGACAACTCTCCAACAACTACAAACAGAAACTGCAGCAGTTAAGGAAGAGCGAGAGCTGATCCATAAAGAGACTACAAATATCAAATTAGAAATTCAAAAGTCAGAATCTGACATTGAGTTAGAGGAGGAGAGACTGCAAGCTGCAATGCAGGAACTTGAAGCAGTCAAAGCATCTGAAGCATTGGCTCTTGAGAGCTTGAGAAGTCTTACTCAGAGAACTATGAAAGCGAGAGCTGCTGCTTCACTTCATAGCTCCTCTATAACCATATCTGATTTTGAATACGAATATTTGAGTCAACGTGCAGAGGGAGCAGAAGAACTAGCAGATAAGAAGGTGGCAGCAGCTCAGGCATGGATTGAAGCATTAAAGGCTGGTGAGAAGGAGATACTCATGAAAACCGAGATGGCCCACCGAGAGATCAGGGAGCTCAGAGCATTGGAAGAACAAGAGCACCACAAGAGTGAAAAGGCACTTAGAGCAACAAAATCTGTGGAGGATGTTCTGCATAACTGGAGACGACACGAGGAACAGACAGACTATTCAAAATTTCAGTTTGGGGCTGAAGTGCCTAGAAAATCCATGATAGAGAATAATGGTCCAATGACACCAAGGCATTCCAAGATACGGAGGCCTGCATCTCCTGGATTTCGATATGTGGCCCGCTCACCTGGAGTTCGATATGTGGCTCGCTCAGGTTCATTCACTCTTAGAAAGAAAAGGAAGGTAATGCCAAGTTTAGTGAAGTTTTTTAGAAGAAAGAAATATGGGGAGTAATCATAAGGTGCATGAACTCAAGGCAGTTTCAGATCTACATCTACTTCTCTCTGTCTGTTTCATCCCATTTTCCCATGAATCACCCACAATCTTGATCAATTGCCTCAATTGTTTTGTATGCAGCATGTTACAGAAAACTTGGTTTGGAGGCGGCTTTCTATCAGTATATATTGTCATTAACTCACCTCAGTTTCTAAGCCAAACCAAGGTAGCACTTGACATGATTCAGCAGAAGTTAAGATTCTCTCTGCAATCTTCATTGAGTCTAAAAAATCTAAGACTCATTGCTAGTGGTCATTATCATCATTATCATCATTCATTTTAGTCTTGTAGAGCCTTGTAGAGTTAAAAGGTCCAACATGCAAAGGACTGGTCTCCATATGAGCTACACCCGTGTGTAAAATACTGAAAGATGAAACAATGCATTGCTAGTTTAAAAGCAAACTCCAAGGGACTGGTCCATGGGTCAAAAAAATGCCCGAGATATATACGGGTGAGATCTCGGCCGATATGACCGAGATCTCGCTGATATTGGACGATACAGCCGAGACTTGTAAAAATAAAAAAGAGAGAGAAAAAATATATATCGACCGATATCAACGAGATATCGGCCGAAAAACGGTTGATCCAAGATCTCGGTTCCACCGTTTTTTGGACCCCTGGGCTGGTCGCAGAGCTAAGCGTGCCCCAAGCCCAATCTTGATAAGTGGGCTTGGATAAGTATATTTGACCGAAGGCAGGGCTTGGATTCAAAAGGTAAGATCTTTTAATAAATGGACCAAGCTCAGCCAGATGGCCCTCTAGGCGCAAAAGCCTGTTCGTGTACAGAAGATGATTGTGATTGATAGATTCTGAAGTGCTTTTACTCATTTTTGTTAGTATTGATGACTTTGTAAATGGGCTCCATGAGGATATTGGTTACTAAAGATGGCCCGTTGATGTTTTATCACAATTAGTATAAATGATTTGAATGAAATGGTCTAAGTGTTTAACAATGATTTTGGTTGATATGATAAAATGGTTTGTCGCAGGGGTCCGATTATCGGCCGATACAATTCGTATCGGCCGATATGATACAGTTTTAAAACCTTATCATATTGGCCGATTTAATTCGTATCGGACAATATGCCGATATTAAAACCGCATCATATCGGCCGATATCACAATATCGGTGGTTTTTGTTTAAAAAATAAATAAAAAATAAGGAGAGAACTTTATCGGCCGATACCATTTTTTCGACCCCTCGTTTGTCATTTAAAAAAAAAAATTGATGAAAGTTGGTTATTGGAAAGCATTCGTTTAACCGACTTTAAATGAACCAGGCCCCTTGGATGTTTCAAGTTTCAAATGGGTGGGCAAGGCTTAGATATACAACCCATTGGGCTTTCAGGCAGGCTATGGCTTTGCATAAATGGATGCACTGGGGCATAAAAGCAAATTTACAGAAAATACCCCTCACACCAATTATAATAATGCTCCTAATTTGACTTACATCATGATGCAAATGAGGCAATCAGCTAGCTCATAAAAAATGCAAACAAAGTTTTCTTTTAGAAAATAATGGCTATATATATAATACTCTGACCTGAATTAGACTTAATTAATATGATTTATTTTAATAAATCATGTGTTGACCTGTTAATCAGGTGGATTACAGTAAGGATTTGTGAAAAGTCCAAGATTGGCACAATCAGAGCTCGAAAGCTCATTGATCTAACTCATTTAAATTTAAAGGGGCAAAATGGTAATTTAGCATTAACAGTGTATTTTATTGTTTAAATAATTGTTTGATTATTATTTGAGTGATATTGATTTTCTTATTAGAGATTTAAACTCTGAAATTTATAAGTATGTTTATTATATTCTTGATTTCAGAAAATATTATTAAAAAATTTCCGAAATGATCCCGAAAATTAGGAAAATAATTATTTTAGGCAATTTTAGAAATAAGAAAATTGTAAGAAAACATGTGTTGTTAAATCATGTTTCAATACATTGATTTATGTTTTCAGATTTTGAAAATAAAGGCTTTAAGCCCTTTAAATAAATATAAGTTTGAATTAAGGGAATAGTAAATAAATGTGATTTTTGTTTAAATTAATTAATTTTGATGAAATCTAATTCTCTAAAATTTTATGGTAATTAGAGTATTTAAAATCGAACATTTTGATTAAGATGGATTAAATTAGATAAATAATTAATAGCTAAATATTAAAAATAAAAGAAACTGGGTTTAAAATGCAAATAAGTTTAAGGGGACTAAATTGCAAATATCAAAACTTTCAAACACCTGCGTAGCAGGTGACGAACGGAAGCAGCTATGCAGGAGTCGACCCATGCAAGCTATCGCCTTAGCTTGCAGAGCAACGTGGGAACTCCATGGCCATGCATGGAGCCTACTCCCATACTCCTCCAAGCCTATTTAAAGGTTGCAAATGTAGTAAAAATCTCCATTACTATCAAGCTTCTTTTTCCTCGTTGTTTTCTTGCTAAGTTTTCACCGTTAGCTTAAGTGGAAGATTTTTTCAGTTGCTGAATTTCAACCCAGGAACAAAAGCGAAGGTAATCATTGTTTTTGTTTTTAAATTCTAGTCATTTTAGAATCAAATAGAAGTCAATTTGGTTAAGATTTGAATACTAAAATCAGATTTGAAGTTTAGCGGAAAAAATAGATTTTCATGTGTCTTACTGGTTTTTCCCTTTGAATCTGATATTTTCAATTAGTGTTAACTATTCAGATCATTCATAAAGTCAAGAGGACTCACTGAAGAATCCATCTGACCAGAAAGATGTGAAAAATGAATTCAGAAATCCCACTGTTTCTGGATTCGTATTTTACACAACTCTTCCCGTCACTGCTCTATTGCAGGTGACAGAGGAAGAAAACGACTTTCAGAAGTCCTTCGGAAGATCCGAAGGTAATACTTTGGAAGTTCCGAACTTCAGTTCGAGATTCCGAACGAGCAGAAGCTAAGTATTGAACTCTCTGCCTCGACGGGTCAGACAAGACGTTCCGAACCACTCGGAAGTTCAGAGCAGACCTCGGTAGGTTCCAAAGCAGACCAAGACTCATGATTTTTGAAATTTTCTGTTTTCTGTTCTGTATTAGGCTTAGAAGTTCCGAGACCTGAACTTCGGAAGTTCCGAAGGACAGAACCCAAGTTCCGAAAGTTCTGTAAAGACTCAGATTTTAGGCAGTGGTTTAGAATTTCCGAAGCCACAATATCTGTTTTCGAGGCATTTTCTGAGGAACCTAGAACAGGTTTTGAAAACTTAGTCTAAGTTAAGATTCCATGTTTAAGTTAGATCCTATATTTTAATGTGATGTTTATGCCAATTTTATAATTAAAAATGATATTAATCCCTTTCATTGGTAGTATTATGTAAACCTATATTATATATTCATTTTCAGGCCGATACTCTCTATCTATGGCGTAACAGAAACGCAGTCTTATAGCTATCAGTAGCTATGCGATTAACTTCACCGTTTGGTAGAAAAGAAGAGTTCGGGCACTGAGTGATCTCTAGGCCTAACTCGCTATATGAGTAGTGGCCTGAGCATTTTATATCTCTAGGCCTAACTCAATATGTCTCCATGGTCATTTTAAAGAGGCAATATGTGTAATGGCCTGAACACCTTATTATATTACTGATTATTGTAATTTTAAAATGGATAGTAAGCCATTTAGGAGACTCAGATCCATTTCCCTTGAAATTTTTATAGAAAATAGGATAGAATGATTTGAAATACTATGAATATGTGTTATATTTTATCTATATATATATTGATTGATTCTTGATTGTATAATTCATTTATATCTTTGTTTGAATTATTGACATATACTTCGATACCCCACACTTTCGATGAGGAGAGTTAACATTGCAGTAAGAGTAAATCAAATTAAGAGAATCTAGTTCAGTGAGTGGTTTTAAGGATAAGACTTAATGAACCCACTTATATACTTAGACATGATGCACTATTGTGAAAAATGTTTATTGATTCTAACGATGTGTTTATGTTATATGGTGATTATAATGATGAAATGCTTATAAGTCATGATGATATCCATACTGCTTCCACGTACCCTTAACTATTGAACTATTATCGGCCCATGCGTGTCGATTACTGGCCTAGGTGTGTCAGTTTGCGTCTACTGGCCCAGGTGTGTCAGCACCGGCCCAAGTGTGTCGGAGATGTACTTGTACGATTCTGCATTTTGACCGTGTTGGAACTTAATGCTTATGGTCAGTGTAGTGTCTAGATGTTACGTTGGATGTCAGCAGTAATATGAATATGATTTGATATTTTGGCATGATAAACATATTTTGATGAAAATGTTGATTTTGGCTAACCTGATGTTCATTAATCTGCATTGTTATGTCCTTTTCATTGGCTGGTTAACTCACACCACTCACATTTCAGGAGATGTACCCGAGGAGGAGGAACCTCCATTTCAGGTTTAGGATGGATCAGCTGTTGCTGTTACTTAGAATTCCCACGGATAGAGATTTCATTCTATTTTGACCGATTGGTTCTGTTGAACCACGTTTTGTTTAAAATACCTCATTTGGTACTTAATATTTTGTAATCATGTATAAACTACCACATTACTGTTCGTAACTCTGATGTGAATAAGAATATCTTATTTGGTGATGGAAGTATTTGTTTGTATGATATGTACTTGTAAACAGGTAAATATATGGTATATGTTTGAGTTCACATGTAAATAACATGTGTGACATTTATTTCTAGGTCTAACTTTTGATCAAGTCTAGTAAGAAGTTATTAAAGAATAATAAAAAAAAAATAGTAGCTCTCTGAGCCTACTTCCGAATCGGAGCGTTACATTACATTATAGGTTTGCTTCACATAATTGAACAAATTTTATAAAAAAATATAAATAAAATAACTTGGGAAGACTCAATATAAACCTTTTTATTTTGCAGAATTGTAAAAAATTAACAAATTATTATAAAAATTTCAAAACATAAAATCACCAAAAACAAACAATCACATACCAATCAAGTTTTATAATTTTTTATCGATATTATTTTTCATAATCCCACTCAGAAACAAGTGCCCATTTGAATAATTAGCATAGAATCTTTCTTCTTAGAGAACCTTAGGTGGCTGTTTTCATATTTAATTAAGAGGGAATAATTCCAGTGAGATGCCATAGGCAGTTACAGGCTTGGAGGAAAAACGCTCACAAGGACCCAAGTCCTTCTACTCTTACCTCCCCCAAGTAAACAATTGAATTAATGTAGAGACGAGAACAAGTGTGACAGGAGAAATGAAAAACCTTGAGGAGATATTTTATTAAAAAATTTAAACAAAATATATTTTTATTTGGATATATAGAATTCCACTTTATAGGATTATTTTAATCTTATAATTTAAGATTTTGAAATTTAAATATTAAAAGTCTTCAATTTTTTAAAATTAATTACAAAGCTATAATCATTAAATTCTAAGAATGGTATTCTTAATAATGTTACTTGATGTATGTGGATAAGGAGGTTTATATATGTCTAAATATTAATTAGATGTTCTAAAAAATTTGATCACTTTAACCTTAATAAAACTATTTAATCATTAAATCAAAATATTTTCTCAAAATAATTTTATCCATCTCACTTTAATTTGTAGAATTTTGCTCATGATAAATACAATTTTTTTTTTTTATAGAAAAATCATTTCTCGAATAACTCGAGTGAGAAAATGGCAAGGATGTGGGTCCTACGAAGATGTGCTAATGAATTCTCAAATCCCAACGCCCATGTGGGTGGGGACTGGGGGGATCTGCTTGCCTAAGCGCGCAACCGGCGCATATTAAGAAAATCCAGACCAAATTAATGACAGCGATTTCTTACGACTGGAAGCTGGAGGGAAGTTCCCACTGTCCTTTAATCGATTCGCGCAAATCTGAAAGCAAGAATTCCTTCTTCTTCGTCATCTTCATCTTCATCTATTGAGTAACTATAGTAAAACTGCAAATAGAAGAAAGGGAAGAGGTATTTCAGTCTCAGCTGTTTCGGTTTTCCTCAAGATCTGAAACAGCGGCCGCCTCCTCTTCCTCGTCTCCTCCGCCGGACGACGAGAATGGAGGAGAGGAACTTCTGATGAGCGAATGGGCGTGGCCATGGATCTGGTGAGATGGAAGGTGCAGATCCAGTGACTGCCTCGAGTGGTGTATGGATAGTAGATTTTTGGCAATGGCGGAGAACGTGTCTCAGAGCTGGATGTCTTCTTACAAGGGCATGTCCTCAGACAACATTAAGGGCTTGGTGCTAGGACTTTCGTCGAGCATCTTCATCGGATCCAGCTTTATTGTCAAGAAGAAGGGTTTGAAGAAGGCTGGCGCTTCCGGAGTCCGTGCAGGTACCCTTCAAAGGCATCTCTCTCTTTTGCTATTTTAAATTCATTTGATACAGTTCAGAGGTTCAAGATCCGGGCCCTCTTCATTTTGATTGGTTCTCTAGATTTTGGTTCCATGTATTGACTTTCACTGTATTTGTTCAGAATTGTTTCTCTATCTCTAGTAAATGTAAATAGTACTATCTTTATTATTATTATTATTTTTATGTTGTGGCGGAATTGCATTTTAGTTTATGGAGTAGAAATGTAGAAGTCTGCAGTCAAGTTTGATAGTACTGCGAATCAGGGGTTTTGATGGCATCCCTTGATAACCCAGTTATATGGAGCCCACATCGTCACACATTGGAGCACTTTTTGTGTATATTGGGATGGTTAATTTGTGAAATTCCTTTTGCAATCTTTTAGGGGAGATTACTTTATGAAATTCTTTTCTTAAATAGTTTGCATGATACATTTCTTATACATAAACACGTGGTTTTACCTAGTGAGCTATTATGGCTCGAAGTGTGTACAAATAGGAGTATTGGGCACTTAAAAATACCCAACATCTGTCTCTCAGTGTCTTTTAATTCTTAATCCCGGTTACTTCCATCAAGCTAGAGGTGTGATCCAAACTAGACTTTGGCGCGACCAAATCTAAAGGCTAAGGCATACATGGATTTTTTTTTTTTATATAACATGACTATGCAATTTATCATATTACAATATTTTGATTGAGCATGTAGGTATTATGGATTGAATGTTTTAATCCCTACAATACTTGTGTTATGTCTACAGATTTTCTTTTCAGATGATACTAGAGTGTTAAATTGTTGATAGATGTGATCTTTTGGGGTTTACAGTTTATGATTTGTCTGATTGACATCAATATACTGAATGTGTTCATGGGGATGGGTTGCTTAAAAGGTTCATATGGTGAAGCATGGATGTTTTGGTTAGATCATATTTTACATTGGGGATAGAGATGTAGATGATCTGTAATTTGGTGAAGAAGTATGGGGAGAGTGAGATGTAGCAAGGATGACAAAAATAATTACTTTGATCTGACATCTTATTTATGTGCAAGGCTATGATAGGAGTTTTGGTGTAATGACTCATGCAATACAGAGTCCAGAACAACATCAAGCAACTCAGCCTGCCATGGGATGTAGCGTAGATGCTGTGAGCATATATGAGAGCTAAAATTGTATGAAGAGAATGTCATTGCTGTATGGAGATGCATTGTACACTTCTGAAAGGGTGCATGTTGGACTCGCCCTAGGAGATGCTATCATCTCTACTACATTTACACCAATGTGGTTATGGACCTATGGTTTTGGATCTAGTGCCAAGCAATCTCAGAACAATGCAAAACTGGTCTTCAGCTTATACATGTATCCAATGAGCTCAAGATAGTGAGGTTAAGGTGTGCCCAAGTTACATCAGCAAGATGGACAGGTTTAGTCCAGTCATGGAAAGCCAATTATGGATTTATCATTCTGGTTTAGTAGTTTTGAAATGAAGGGAAGACAGTATATTAAAGAAATAATATGGTACTATGGAATTAGGAATATAACTGGTTATTATTATTTTTGAAATGAAGAGAAGAGAGCATATTAAAGAAATAAGCTTACTTTTCTAACAAAGCTTAGACATTTAGTTTACTTTCCAACTCTGTTGGAGCTCCAAGCTGGTAATGACAATCATTTTTAGTGTCTTAGGTAATTTAAGAACATGAGATATGAATATTCTTGAACCTGTGGCAAGTACAGGTGGGTTACGTGGTATGACAAGCTACAAAGCAGGGTACTTGTAAGAACATATTGCCAATCTCAAATCAGACAGTAACTCATTTTGTTGGATGGTTGGGATGGTAAGTGGAATATTGTGTTATTTATGTTTGATAATATGTGGCTTTAGTTAACCGACACTCGCTGCTTGTATGGATGCGACTTCGAACGGTTCGAAGTCTTTGGGCTGGGCTCGAGTGTTGGTGAAGTGAAATCCAGCAAGATATGTGGCTTTAGTTGAAATTACCCCCCTCAGAAGGTGTCACATATAGATGGATTTTCCCCCCTGGAAAGGTAGTCACGTACAGATGGTTTGGTTTCCACTCTTCAAGAAACTAATGTTTTTAGAGAAAAACATTGCAATTAGACAATAAAAGAGTTTTGGGGTTCATTAAAAAAAAGAGTTCGACAACTTGAGAGAGAATAGTATGGTAATTGTTTTTTTTTTTGAAAGATAACTTCATTAATTCAAAAGGGAAAACAATAAGGAAAAAAACAGGCCAAGAAAAGCCTGCCAATACAAAAAGAACACATCCCCTCTCCGAAATTACAAAAATCTATTTACAACTTTTGAGTCTATGGATAACCCCTGACGAGCCAAATCATCTGCAGCGAATTGGTCAACTGAGGTGCCCAAGCAACCTTAAAATCAAAGGAAGCAATAATATGCCGAATCTTTTCAATTTTATCCAAGAAGATCCACGGGCATTGAGAACCCAAAGCCCATCCAACAACTACCCTAGAATCACCTTCTACTGAACTCCATGAACTCCTAACTTGTCCAACTCCAGAATGCACAACACAAAGCAAATAATTCTACCTCAATTAAACAAAGGAAAGCACTGAAGATCTCAAATCATTACGAATGATCCCACCATACCCAGCTCGACCGATCTCGCTCATACAACTTCCATTAAAATAAAGCTTAAGAAGCCCACAAGCAAGAGTCGTCCAAGAAACTTGAGGATTCGACTCCAAATGATGTACCACCAAATCTACAGAAGCTCAATCTCTACACAAATCTGAAATCGAAACTCGCCAGAATTTAGCCGACCTGACCGTCCACCTAGCTGCCTGAAATTTTATAGTATCCAGTAGCGACATAACAAAGCACTCCTTTCCTTGGAACACCCTATTATTACGTTCCAACCAAATGGACCAAACAATATTTAAGATAGTCACATTCCACAGACTATGACGAAAGGAACTTCCTGTCACCACCAACTTTTCATTAAACAACTCGGCCCACAATCGAGGCATGCAAAAATCAATACCCAGCAGCGTGAAGAAATGCATCCAAATTTGATAAGAGAACTGACATTGAAGCAACAAATCAGATAAACATAAAGGATAAACATTTACGATAAGCATCTTGTGCGAATGCAGATTATCAATAGTCAAGATTTTCTGCAATCAGACAAGCCATCCTAAAATCTTCACTTTAAAGGGAGAAGCCCCCACCCAAATTTTAGGTAAATGGAAGGAGTGTCACCAACCATCAATAACTTACTACAAAAAGACTGTACGGAGAAAAAATCATGAGGATCAATCTCCCAAATCCCCCTATCCTTTCCATGACCCATCACAAAAACATTCCCCAAAAGATTCATAAGCGACATCCAATTTTCAACCATCCAGTCTTCCAGCTCCTTCCTAAACTGAGGACCCTAGACTACCTTATTATTAATTACCTCGTAACACTCCTTTACTATGGACTCTTTATTTGTTGCAAGAGAGAACAACTTAGGGAAAGAATGAGACAATGGAGCATCACCCAACCATTTATCCAACCAAAAAAAGATGTCCTCACCTGGGTAGACACAATAGCGAATGTGTCGACCAAAGACCATTGCCAAAGAAACCTGAATCTCCCTTCCAATCCTCCATCCATAGCCTTGCAACCAATATTTTTTTTTCGGAGAATATCCTTCCAAAGACCATCGGAGGAATCACCCAACCGCCACAATCACTTCCCTAGCAAAGCATCATTAAACTGCTGAAGAGGCCGAATCCCAAGAGCCCCCTTCCTCCATAGGTTTGCAAGCCTAGGACCAATTGACCAAATGGAATTTTCGCCTTTCACTATCATCATTCCACAAAGACTTCCTTTGGATTTTTTCCAGCTTTTCGATCACTGCCACTGGGCATTTAAAAACATTCAGACAATAAACAGGAAGGTTGGATAATACCGCCTTAATCAGGACGACCATACCACCAAGCGACAAATGCTTCCCTTTCCAAGTTGATAGCCTTCTCTCCATTTTAACAATAATCATATCCCAGTACAACTTTCGAAGCTTTCCTTTACATAGAGGAATCCCCAAATATTTAGAGGGAAAATGTAATGACCCGACCCGGGGTAACTGGTCAGTAGTGATGGGTAAAATTAATTTAGAAAATAATCGTAGTTTAAATTGATTGTAAGTATAATTTGATAATTTTATTTGGGGAAAACATAATTGAATTTAGGGATTGAATAATAGACCCCGATTTCACACACTTTCTCCTCAATGAGAATTTACAAATTTATCCCCCTTCGAATTAAATTAAGGGAATGGAAAATAAATTATCAACTTAGATTTTAATTCCCCTAAGTTAGAATCTCAATTGGAAATATTTAATTAAGAATGTGAAATCAATAAATAAATTCCAATTTTAAGTGTTTAGAATTTAATCGATGATTGACAAAATTAATAAAAGAGAAATAAAGGACAATTTATTAAAATCAATAATTTAAAGGGACCCACCATCTATAATTGAACTAACAATAAGAGTTAATTTTATAAATAAATTCATTTTGAAAGTTTTTTTAGTCGAAGTTTTATTTTAAAAAGTTGTAATTAGGTGTCTCAGGGATTTTGCCCAAAATCGTGTGGGCCTTTTAAGACCCACACCCCTTTCCATCGAATTCCCTAAGTTTTTCCTTATCTTTCGAAAATCCCTAAACTACCGATAGAAGATGAAACCCATGTGGGTTTTCCTTTTGTTCCTTTCCCCAGCTTTCCTTATTCACTCCCGTATCGCATGGGGAAATTTCCCAAAAACTTCTCCTTCTTTTCCTTTCTTCAGTGGGACTCAAATCCCTTATTTTCCTTTTCCAAAACAGAAACTACTTGGGATTTCAAAGCAACAGCGAGTGTAGCTTCCGTGTTTGGAAGATTTGCCGACGTTGTTTTCTATAAACCCATGGCAAGAACGTTTTGTTTCTGTTTCTCTCCCGTGATACATATGAAAAACATCTTATCCGTCAGCCTTGGCCGAAGTTAAAGTTGTTATCAAGGATCTCTACTGCTTCTGCTCTGTCTTTGGGATCTCTTCGCTCATCCGCTCCCTCTCTATCGCCCGGGAAACGCAGCAGTACTCTGCTGTTTGGCAGCCTTCTTCCTGCTACAGTCCATCGCACAACACCTGCACTTGAATCTCTGCGAAAACTTACTCAATACAGGTAAGCTTCTATCAGTTTTTTATCTAATTAAGCTAAAAGGGATTTGTAGAAACCTTACTTGGCTAGATCTCCAGCCGAGATGGGCAACACAACCATCCTGAAACTACCTGTAATCGGGACTGATTTTAGTCCCCTGGCTGCCAGCCACTTTGCTCAATTTATTATCCCAGATATTTTCATATACCTGTGTGAATAGACCAAGAGAGACTAGCCAAACCTTCGAAGTAACCGGTAGTATCTGGGACTGAATTCTCAGTCTTCAACGATTTTTGGGGGACTGATTGGGGCTTTTAAAAACAACAATTTGTTTATCTATTTTAAATGTTACAGTATATTATTATGCTATTTAATACCCTTTTTCTTATGTGATGCCCAAACTTCATATTTACTTGGATACATAGTTATCTTCTTCACTTTAAATCACCAAAAGGGATTTCCAATATATAGATGTATGTACCTGAACTGTTTTAAAAGACCTATGTATTATTATGCTTTGGGATTCTCCAGATCTCACCTATCTTAATGATTGTTTTATTTAAGAAGTATCTGAGATCTTAAGTATTACAATTGTTACAGTATTTACAAGATTTCTCATCCTATTTAGTCTTATTTACAAATTAATTAAATGATGGTTTTAAAATGTGCCTTTCATTTTATTTCACGAAAAGATGGTTTAAAATCATTATTATTGAGTTAGTATTTATTTTGGACACAATAGTAACAATGTTTTGAATCTTCAAACCAATTTCAGTATGTAGTTATTGTACCTTTATCATTGTTACTATGTTACCTTATAAGGTTTAACACTATGACCCTATAAGTAGATTGTGAGTTTTTCAGATGAGCATTTCATAAACCCCAAACCCCTTAATAGTTGGTCTTTTCTATGGAGTCACTTATGCTTCAAAGGTGTTTGATGATTTTACTTATCCATGTATTTAGAGTGAGCAATGATTTTAAAATGTAAGTATCTATTTTTATAAGGCATTTACGATTCTCACTTCATTTATTCAATTACTGTTTTTTTTTAAATGGTTATTGTTCATCTAGATAGAGTAGTAGTGTTTTTAAAGATATGACTCTAGAGATGTATTTACTTAGTTTACTTGGTTAAAGTGACTGGTTTTATGAACGAGGTTCCATTAACTTATTGGTGTTAAGTTGGATTAGGCATGGTGCACCCATGTAGTGTATTGACTCAACCTTTACCCTTAACCATGGACCTTTAGATAACCCATAGACTAAAGTTGAGGCAGCAACATGCTTCACCTTAATGTAAATTACTTAAAAAAATAAATAATCCTCATTTTAATAACACGTGAAATCTTTAAATCGTATTCGCAGCAAACTTTGGTCCTCAAGGCTAATATCTCTTGGAAAGCGTTTGAGTTCATTGTTGGCACTTCACAAACTTTTAGGTGAGGGAAACAATTCACTACATACTTTGAAACATGATTCCTTATTTTATTATGTGTTTAGGCAATGGAATATTGTATTTTGTTGTGTTATTGGAATATAACCGTTGGATCTAGAATAGACTGGGTATATGTTAATAATGATTGAGACCCGGTGTTCACTCACAGTAATGTAAGGGAGATTTTGGCTAAACATTCTATTGACCGTGAGGAGACTCAGTCCGCTCGGATTGTGGAGTCTAACCATTAATATTGTTGAAAGATCCAATGATTTATATTCGTAGATTAATGATTAATTGTATGATATTGTTGAATTTCAATCTTGATGGTAAATGTTTGAATGTTGGTCTATATGATTCAAATCATAATGATGCTTGAATCATTGATATGTTTATTTCAAGGCATATGCATGCAATAGTAAATGAGATATCGATTATGATGTAATAATCTGCTTAGAATGAAAAATCATAATTCTACAAGTATGTCATAATTAATTAAGCATGTTGAAATGACATTGAGCATAGCATTCTCATATTCATAGCATTGGTATGAGGGTGCGATCCATGATTGCCACGAAGACCACGACGGTGGTAGTATTGTTAGCCTCACTCTAAGTGGGAAGACCATTATGGTAGATGAGATGTGATATCCGTAACAAGTCATGAGGGCTGTTATTTGGTGGTAGGTTGTGTTATCCTCACTTTATGTGGGAAGGCCATTAAGGCAATGTTGTGTTATCCTCAATTCGTCGGGAAGACCACCAAATATCAGTAATTATAATAATGGATTGGAAAATGGCATTTGGCATTGAGCATTACATTTTGCAGAGGCATGGGCATGTAATAAATTGTTATTCTTGCATATTTGAAATATCATTGAAGAAGTAGGAATATCATACGCTATGTTTGTGTTATTGTTTTCTTCACTGGGCATGGAGCTCATCCCTTACATTGCAGGTAATCCCTTGGACTTGGGTCTGAACGATAATCACAACTGAGCTTAAAAGGCGAGGAGTCGATGAAGAATTCATAAAAACGCTTAGTTAGTGCAGAATTTATTATTTAGATTATAAGTTGGTTGTTTATTTGATTTGAGACTTTGAGAAAGTTGTTCATTCGTTTATTTTAATTTGTGAAAATTTGGATAATAAATTCAAGTATGGATTAATTTTGAGAACGTTTTAATTTGATTGTTATGGGAATGTGAGTAAGTGATGCGTTTAGAAATCTTTATGTGAGTGATATTTATCCCTTTAAAGCTCAAATGAGATGTTAAGTCTTCTAGCAGGTTGTGGACTTGAGGAATCTTGGTGGCTTGTGAATGTAATTATGTTTGTTTGAATTTAGCCACAGATTTTTTATATAAGACCCGTTTAGGGCAGCAGGTGATGTAATTTTGTACAGTCAGATTACGCCCGTTTAGGTGTTGAAAGGCAGGGCATGACAGAAAAGAAGCAACTTTACACCCCGATAATGAAGCTAGCTCCACACACTGCTTATGCTCGAGATTCACCCCATCAATTCGCTCTTGTCAAAATTTATCTTCAATCCTGAACAAATTTGAAACCACTAAAGAACCGCACGGACCACTTTCAAAACCTCCTCATCTACCTTGAGAAAAAGGACTATATCATCAGTATACTGAAGATGAGAAATTTCGATAGCTGAATTCGCAATACGGAAACCCTGAATCCAGCCCTTAGAAAGCACAACCTAAAACATGAGATGGAGAACTTTTGCCACTAGGACAAATAAATAGGGAGATAGAGGATCCCCCTACTGGACGCCTTTCTCTATCCTGAAAAACCCCTTAGGGCCCCCATTAACCAACACCGACAGATGCGCCGAAGACAAAAGACGTAATCCAACCCCTCCCACGCTTGCCAAATCCTATCGCCTCATGACAAAGTCTAGAAAGGACCAATCTACATTATCATAAGCTTTCTGAAAATCTAACTTACACACCACACCTGCTTGCCTAGATAAAAATGTAGAATCCAAACATTCATGAGCGACAACAATTGAATCTACAATCTGTTTACCTTCCAAAAAAGCACTTTGCACTGGGGGGATGATATGAGACAACTTTCTTCAACCCTGATTGGTAAGAATTTTAACTAAAATCTTATTAGGACCACCAATCAAAATTATTCAAAGCAGATGCACCTGGCTTTTTCGGAATCAATGTAATAAATCTAGCCCCCAAATCCTTAGAAATTTTTCCTCTTTCAAAGAATTCTGACACGAAAGCAAAGACTTTAGGCTGAACCAAATCCCAAAAGAACTTAAAGAACATAATAGGAAAACCATCTGGCGCTTTATCCTCCCCCAACTACCACGCTACATCTTTTACCTCTGCCTCATCAAATGGACATTCCAACACGAGATGCTACTCATCCGTCAATTCTTTAAAAAGGTAGTGAGGGTAGGAATAGGAAAATCCCGTTTTGGAGCCTCGTATAGCGGTGCGGTAGTAATGAACAATTTCCTCGCAAATATCTGACCTTTCTTCAATTCTTTCCCCCTCTACCAACAAAGAATGAATATAATTTTTCCTCTTTCGAGCACTAGCCATGTGATTAAAGAACTTTGTGTTCTTATCCCCCTCTTCCAGCCACCAGCCACTGAAAATGAGATCGATGCTTCCACTTTTATCTCCTTCAACAAAGCTTTCTTTTTTAGGCTAGGTTTAATCCCCTTTCTTCTCATAAGCTGGTCCTGGGAAAGCAGTTTAGCCTCCTCCATCTGATGAAGACTTTGTAGCTCCTCCATCCACAATTGTTCCTCAACTTTTTCCTCCTCGCGAAGATTCATTGCCCATAGCTTCAACTTTCCTTTTTGATATTTAAGTTTCTACATCAAACAATACCCCTTCCAACCCATAGGAGTAAATTCCCTCCACCAGTTTTCGACCATCTCTGAAAATCCATCCACCTTCAGCCAAGTTAGCTCGAACCGAAACGGAGTAGGACCCCAAGAATCCAGAGTAGAATCAATAGTATGGTAATTGTTGAAGAAGAAAACCTAGTGGAAAGCCACATCTAGTAGTACAGTCTCCATGGAATGCCTCTTCTATTTGAGTTTCGGCTTAAAAAAGGCCTTCAAACAATTAGTCGAAATTCCAGAACCAACGCTCTCTAGCTTTAAGACCTTTTGTTAATGATGTTCCTTTATACGACATTAGTAAATTAACTGATATGGGACTCATTAAAAACTCATTACTCTTTACACTATTCAAAAATAGATTATATAACATACTTGGGCTCTTTTCATGAGTAACGGAATAAGTCATCAAAGAATCCAATCATTCAAATGTCATCTTTCCAAAAAAAAGCCATTCAGACATTATTTGACATAAAAAATGACCATTATCATAAATATGAACATAAAATCAATTTTGTTCTAAACAATCAAAATCATCCCACACTTGTCAAGGCCCCCATGCATGTAGGCATATAGTGTCTGCATCATTGTCCCTTTGTGGTTAAAAACTTGTTCTCGACTGTGCCATTTGCCAGTTTGTTCTTTCACCTTCTCTTTCGACACACTTTTGTTGATTGAACATTCTCTCCAATTTGCAAAACTTAATTGATGCAGGATAACTAATAGGGTGACCCTAAATGTCTAAATTGGTTTCCTAAAAGTTAAAGAGGGATAAAAATAATGCACCTAAAATTAATATGGGATGAAATTAAAATTCTAATTAATAAAGGGGACTGGCGATAGCAAATAATAGGATTATAAGGGTGACAAAAGGTGTCTGGGCTAAGGAAAGACCTACTATGGTTTACTGTAGCTGATCTGGAGATAATGGCAAGGCTGATGGGGTGTGTATGGGGTGGCGGAAGTAGGAAGGGCTTGTGGGGGCCACGGAAGCTAGGAGGGAAGAATATTTAGGGATGGCGACAAGGTGAAAAGGGTCTAGGAAGGGAGCCGATGGGCTGATAGGGTGTTAAAGGGAAGACAACTGGTTGGGATCTAGTGGCTTCGGCAGTAAGGGGAAGGTTTGGAAGGGTTCACGGCAAGGTACGTGGGATTGGGAAAGGAGAAAAAGGAAACAAAGAAAGAGAGAAAAGAGAAGAAGAGGATGGATAGTACCTGGAGATGGAAAAATGGTAGTTTCACGTTAGGCTTCACGCTAAAAGAAGGGCCTCACGCCAAAGGAATCTTTCCTAAGTATTTCGTCGCACAAGCGGAAGAAAACTTCAATTTCATTCATCAACTGATTGCCCTAAAGAGGCTTACAATGTATTTATAATAAACACACCAATAAATGACGAAAATACCCCTAAATGTAAAATAAAACAGAATACCCTCAGATAAATAAATACATCAAATCAAATAAGTAATAAAAATAAAAATGATAGAATCATATGCTCCAAAATGCTCCGCATCATTAACCTTGTGTTCCCATGAGCCACATCCTTCTAGAATTGAACTTGCGTTGCTTGTGAATGAACCAATCACCAAAAGTGTATTAGTAGGCTACTTGATCATTGTGTTTTTATAGTTTGTGTAAGATTTAAGATTCAAATCACTCTACTCATGGTGTTGTGTTGTTATTATTATTATTTTACTCATGTTCATCAATGCCTTCATATCTTGATGTTTACGTATCACCTTCTTGTGTTCTGATTTCATTTAAATTAAATGTTTACAGGAGTTGGAGGCTATTCTTACTTATATGAGCCACTTTGGTGGGCAGGCATGATAACAAGTGAGTTTTTATTATTATTACCATTAATGGGTTTTGAAGGAAAATCTGGAGTACTTTTTATGATTTTTTCCTTGTAGGTGTACTTGGACTATGTACTTAAAATGAGCTTGACGTTGTGGATTTGAATGACAACTACTTTTCTCTTGTGGGACTAGTTGGATGATACACCATCACTTGTGACGGACTTAACATCCATATAATTCCATATGATTGAACTGATTTCATCTGAATTGTGACAACATTTCCTTTTTGTCAGTCTAGACAATAAAATTGAGAATGAATTGAGGATGGTGAAATTAATGAGGTCCTGATGAAGGCTAAGTAGTGTAAGAACCTTTTTTCGTCTTCAATGAATTTAACTGACAAAATGAACTTCCGTTCGAAGTAAATCCAAAGCAAAGATGTTGCTAAAAGCAATCTTTGGTGATACTAGTTTCCAATGAAAACTAGTTTTTGGTTTAAGTGAATTAAATTGAAAAGAAAAATGCAATTCCAATTGAATAATTTAACCTCAATTAAGTGCTGATATTTAAATGGAAAAACAAACAACAATTTAATTCAAATAAACAAAGAAATTAAGAACTTAATTGAGAAACTTACTTGGAATTTATTCTAAAATTGAGACTCCTCTCAATTTCAATTCAAAACTTCATAAAACAAAGCCAAAATTCAATGATCAGAAGCGTACCCATGGCCTCCTTTTATAGGGTTAGGAGTGGGGACTAACCCTAGGTAAACCAACCCAAATCCCAAAACCAACCATAGTTAGCGTGGGAAACTAGGAGTGGTGGCATTTGGAATCCCAAGTCCACTCTATCAATGCTATCTTAAACAACCAATGAGAAAAAGGAAAATAAAAATTACATCCAATAAGAAAAAGACACCTAAGATCTATGACTCCACAAAACTCTAGGTATCCATGCACCTAGGCTTCTTCATGCATGTTGGGAAAAGAGAGAGACTTGTATTCTTCCAAGTATCTTCATGCATGTTGGGAAACGAGAGATCCATGCACCTAGGTTTCTTCATGCACCGTAGGAAAGGAGAGATCCATGCACCTAGGGAGATGAACCATTGAGGATGAATTCAGGGAGATTTGCACCATCACCTAAGCAAATTCTTACGTCTACGGTTTTGAGCATGCAACCTTCCAAGTGGGATCCATTTTGTTTTGAAATGGTTGATATAATAATATATAAAGAGGCACCAGAGGTGCAATTACAAACATAGAAAACAGATAAACCAACAAACACTAAATACTGGAAAGGAAATACAACAGTGAATCCTCAAACAAGATCAATAGATTCTTTCCAGGCCCGCAAAATGTCAGACATTGAACTATTCCGGAATTCCTGCAACGAAGTAGGCCCATAAAGCACACTTAGCAAGGGCACTCCAAGTGGGGTCTATTGTACTTTCAAGTAGGTCATGGGCCCATTGGAGGGGTCCATATGCACTATCGACACCATTTTGTTAGCCAAAATTAGATGGTTTGGGCCCACTTTTGCCACGATAAAAAATGAAGCAATTTTATCCATTAATTTCACCTTGATGTGTGATGTCCGCATCATATCCTCCCTCTTGAGAGAAACTCGCCCTACTCGAGTTTGGGAGGGTTGCATTTGGAGAGAACGACCCCGTCATAGGTTGCCTCCTATGCCTTTTCCATGCCACATTAGGTCCCGTTTTTTAGCTGTAGAGTTTGTGATTTTATGAGTTGTACACACCAATTACTTGTTGCTACTAATATCTTTTTGTGTATTGCATTTGTCAAGCCACATGGTTTGTGAAAATTATGTTCCTTTTTTTTGTATTACTTTCTTTTTAATGAAAATTATGCGGGTTTGAGCCCCCATGACCTAACCTTGGTTTGCCTTACGGGTAGTGGGCTTATCCGTGGGGGGTTTAGTAGGACTGTGTCTGAGTTTCCCACACGTTAATCACAAAAAAAAAATTGCTTGCTTATAAGGAAATAAAGGGCTCATCCATGGGGGTTTAGTAGGACTGTGTCTGAGTTTCCCACACGTTAATCACAAAAAAAATAAAAAAAAATTGCTTGCTTATAAGGAAATAAATTTACATTGTTTTTTTTTTGAAAATTAAATAACTTTACATTGTTAGCCTAAGAACAATTGCACAAATTGATGTATTCCATTTCATCATAAAACTAGTAAAATCTTGATCAATCCTATAAGATTATGATTGATAAAAGTAAGTCTAAGCAATGTTAACATACCTTATCAAGTGATAAGCATATCTTCCATAATCCTAATACCATATCCTAACCAACCAACCAATCCCCCCTCTTCCTCTCAAACTCAAAATTGTGCAACTTGAGTTTGAATTATTTATTTGGAAAGCTAATGGTTGAATTTGCCACAACAGTTGATCAAGATGTAGGCAGAGATAAGGATGGAGATTGACATTTTAGTGAACGAGATTGACAAATCTAGATGATCTTGAGGGCTGAAACTATAGTTGAAGGCAGATGGACAAATCCAAAGGTTAAAAAACAAAAAGAAAAAGAAAAAGGAGATTTGGATGAAGCAAATAGAGGCAGACAAGAGAGCTGCTCTAGTAACCCATGACTAGAACTATTGATGAAAAGTCTCAACCGTTTATGCAACTATCAAATCCAAAACAGATAGGTGGCCAAACTGAGCTACAAATAGGTTATCATTAACCATGATGGCACTAGGTGCAGGATGGGTCTTGCACTAAAAAACCGACCATCAATTGGCCAAGAACAAAACCAATCAAACTAGGATAATAGACAATGGCAGCGGCAGTAGTGCCAACAATGGTGACAATGGCAACAATAATGGTGGATGCAATTTTCTCTCAAAACATTTTGGGGATTATGCCTCTGGACAAAACATCTGTATTTTGTTAATTTAAAGATGAAATACAACAACACTCACTGGAACGGTTGGAACTCACCAAAATGTACCAGAATGAGAAACAAAAAATTTGGAGGTGTCCGTCGCCCACCAAACAGAATGTTTCAGACTCTTTTGTCTAAATTGGAATGGAATTGATTACTATATTTCAAAGAGACAAAGAACAAGGTGATGCAGGTCAGATCAATTGTTGTGATCTAATCCAGAAGTGATAAAGGAATGAACTGAGGCAGGTTAGATGGTGGAACATGGATGCCAATGAACCAAGTCAGGGGTGATGTCAATGAGGCAGGACCAGTGTTGCTGACAGATTGTATATGGGCATGGGTCTCAAGCTTCACTTGATATAACAGTGTTAACCCACTTGGAGAGATGGTAGAACATTAATGCACCCACTTTCATGGAGGGTAAAGTTGGTGAAAATGGAAAAAAGTGACAGAAGGATATGGTCACAAGATGTTTAGCAATTTGGTGGAAGAATGTGAATAGGTATGTTGTGGTGGAAAACAATTCGAGCATGGGGTGGCAGGTTGAACTGTAACACAAATGTTTGGAGTTGATAGACAAATTAAATAAGCAACGCTACTGACTCTGGCGGATTCAAGGTTCCTACTGTTTGCTGGTATTGACATGGCCAGCAGAGGGGGAGAGTTAAGATTGATGAGATAGCCGACTTTAGGCTCTGTACCAATGCACAAGTTTTGTTTTTCCTAAAATGGTAGCTTGAGTTGTGCCCATAACCTTTATGTCTGTGACTGTGACAAATTGCTAATGTGCTGCTACGAGCTTGGAAATCAGAACTTCCAATATTTGGAGATTCGGAGTAGCTAGACATAACTTAGGATCAAATGTTCATTATTTGGCAGAACATGGAACATATTGTTGGGAAGTGATTCAATAATTTACCTTTATGAATCAATTTTTTTTTCTTTCACCCCACGTAACCCCCTTTGCCAATCATGAATGCACTAGCTTTAGTGTTTCGGAAATGCTAATACATATGCATCACTCACCTTGAAAAAATTCCCATATTGGCCAATAATGGCCATAATATGAACGTGATCAAGGCCCAGATGGATTTAACTTAGAAATGATACAACTTTGAAATCCAACATTTTTCCAATATTCTGGAAATTTGAAGTTTTCCATAATTTTTGGGTTATCAGGTTCACACTAATATAGTAATAAATAAAACCACTACTTTGAACCTTGACTATGATCAAGATGTAAATTTTTTTAACCCGTAATTGCTTGTAGGCAGACTTAAAGTCACAATAAATAAAGAAGCATTGTACAATGCTATCATCTAAAAGTTTTGCTAATAATTTCTTGGGTTTGTACTCTGCATTTTCCTGTGAACTTTATTTTTCTTTAATGGTGAAATGACTCAAACCAACAACTTCTTTTGGTTGTGACCAGGGGTGCAAATATCGGCCGATACATATCGGTTTTGAAGTAGTGAATATCGGCCGATATATATTGTTATCGGCCGATATTCATAATATCGGCTAAAATATCGGCCGATATCGGCTGGAGAGAGAAAAATATCGGCCGAAAATGATTTTTAAACCCCTGGTTGTGACAATGAGCACTTACTAACTGTGTTATAGGCCCTACTCTATTTTTCTGTGAACCATTCTCTGCTTTAAATACCATTTTCATCATTGGGTATACTTAAATGTTGACCGTGTCTCAGATATAGGACTTACAAGTTGTCTTCAGAGTCATGTTGTATATTTTATTGCAAGAGGTGATTACTAATCACATAAGTTCCAATACAACAGTGATCGTAGGGGAAGTTGCTAACTTTGCAGCATATGCATTCGCACCAGCAATTCTTGTCACGCCACTTGGTGCACTCAGCATAATTATCAGGCACGAGCCAAGTTAAATTTTAATTGTATCTTGTATCTGTATTTTTTCCTCCTTATTTATGCATGTGCTAACGTGGCATCTCTCTCTCTCTCTCTCTCTCTCTCTCTCTCTCTCTCTCTCTCTCTCTCTCTCTCTCTCTCTCTCTCCCCCTCTCTCAGTGCTGCACTTGCTCATGTCATTTTACATGAGAAGCTGCATATTTTTGGTATTCTTGGCTGCATTCTATGCGTTGTGGGGTCAACAACAATTGTTCTGCATGCTCCTCAGGAACGTGAGATTGAATCTGTGACAGAAGTATGGGATCTGGCTACAGAACCAGGTATTGTATTTCTTGAAGGGGCATACAATCTTTATCATTCATTCATTTATCTGATATTTACCTTCAACGCAATACAAACTTTAGTTGTTTGGTTCCAAGTTTCTTCAGTTCTTTTTATTGGATTTTAAACAAAATGAACTGAGTGTTTTTGTATGTATGTTGCAGCCTTTCTTTTGTATGCTGCTCTAGTTATAGTGGCAGTTTTGATCCTTATATTCCGCTTCATCCCCCAGTATGGGCAGACACACATCATGGTGTACATTGGAGTTTGCTCTCTTGTTGGTTCCTTGTCGGTATGTACTTGATCAATGTAAATTACATCATCATCATTATTCCTTGGATAGTTTTAGTCTTCCTCTTTTTTCCCTGTATTATAACATAGTATGCTTTGACAGGTCATGAGTGTCAAAGCACTAGGAATTGCTTTGAAGTTGACATTTTCTGGAATGAATCAGTTAATATATCCCCAAACTTGGGCATTCACTATAGTTGTAGGTATATGTGTGGTGACTCAAATGAACTATTTAAACAAGGTAATTCGTTTTACACATTTGTTTGATGTTCATTTACTTTCTGGAACAAAAAATTGTGGTTTCTGTTAATTGAAGTATTTTCAATGGATGATTTATGAGAAAGTGGAAGAGATGTCTGTCATGTGTTGTTGCATTTAAATTGCTTTTAACAACTTCAACTTTTGCTTGAAAGGGAAATGATCAGAGCAGTCCTCCATAGAGTAGAGTGCGAATAGGCGAGGTAATGATGTTGATAATCGCCATGCAGAGGTCATCCCATTTGATTGTCCTATGATTTGATTTAAATGGGCTCAATGTTCCATTGTGGTCGAAGGGGTAACTTTTAATGCCTCAATCCAATACTAAATGTTAGTATGATGGGTGTCAAATTGGGGCATGTGATTAGTCATTGGGGGATGTGTGTGTAAGGGTCTCAACTGAACATAGGTGGATCTTGTTGTACTATATAAAAATGGAGCATGTTGTACATCCATTGTGGGGTGTGTTGGAGTTATACCCATATATTGAGTATAATATTGATTAACACTGTCATGATCTTTTATCAAAAAACAGTGCCGTGACATCATATCAATATCAAAGCGATTTGGTAAAGTATATTTCATATTTACACATCATATGATATAATACAATTTACTTCCTTAGCATCCAAGTGTCCAAGGTTCCCCAAACCAGAGAAGTAAACGGACCACATTGCCATAAAACCCTATCCTAAATAAATGGCTTTGGATGCATATGTCTATTCAGTTAAAATTTTGGACAAAGTTTCAATCCAAGTTCTCTTGTAGTGCAATGGGTTCTTGACAAAAGGGTCTTGATGTGGTTATGCCCTTGATTGACTTGCTCCTCATAAAAAAATGGCTCTAGTTTTAAACATGCCAGAGGATTCTCAAGGGCCTAGTTGCTTTTGAATTCGAGCTCATCTCATTTTTTGTAAAACAGAAAATTGAGCTCATTTACCCTAGATAAGAGTTTATTCCCCTCATAACATGCTACAAGGCTGGTCTAAATTTCAAACCCCAAGGCTGGATAGGATTCTGACTAGCTCAAAAACTGAAGCTCCGAGAAGTATACCTTATGAATGGAAGCATTTGATCTTGTTTCTATCACCAAATAACTGGAATTTAAGTGGGCCAAATGTCAAATGAGGATTGTGAACTTCATGATGACTTAACAAAATAGTATGGTGAAGTGCATATAGGTGGAAATCAAATGGAGGCAAAAATCTAGGAAGAAATGGGTAAGAGAGAGCAAGTATATCGTATTCTTCCATACAGTTGCATGGGTGCATAAAAAGGTATTATCAAAACCATTCTTATGGTTGGCCTCACAAGGGAATAGGTCTGGCTAGGATAAAGGAGTGAGGAACATGCGTCATCCTGTGAGACGAGAGGGTTGTTAAAAATTTGGTTGAGGGATTCTCTCTCAATATATCATGATAAATTGATTATCTCAATATCTCGTCAAAAAGTATCTTGAGATGCAAAAATGACTTAAGTTATTTAGCATGAGATTTTAAAGGTTTAATTTCTCAAGTGCTTCCCAGGCCTCTTCTTCATGTTATGGGCTTGATCTAAATGGGGTATCTAGACCCCTAATTCGGCCAAATTGTGGTTTGAGCCTAGGGGGTAACTAGAAATGTTCGGGCCCCACGGGCCTTCTCTTCTTGGAATTTTCTTTTTATAAAAATTCTGAATTAAGTAAAATTAATCAGAATGACCTTATATATAATATTTATATACATATGAATAGAATATGCCATTTTCTAGCCATTCTTGTGTATGTATCCGGGTATCGTAAGGTTGGACCGCGGTTTGGTCCGGTTTTGATAACAATTGATAAGCTTGGCATAAAGAGTGGGCTAAATACTGCTCAACAAGGAGAGAAAAACCTTTCCTTCTAATGCAGTCAATTGAGGATTCTTTTTAGCTAGCTTTGCATCTCAAACACTTTTTTTTTTTTAAATAAAATAAATTACTAGGCCTTTATCAAAAACTTATCCATCAGGATTCACAATATTCCTTTTTTTTTTGAGCAGTAACAAAGAGATTTCATTAAGAAACGAAAACAAGTACACACGATTAAGAGGGTCTAACAGTATTAGACCCAAGATAAAAGATCACCAGGAAAAGATAACAGGAAAAAAGAACAATCCACACAAAACATGAGCTACAAGAGGAACATATAAAGCTCATAAAAAGAAAACGCCTGAAAAATGGTCAAAAACTCTCAGTTTGGCAAAATAATCTGCCACACCATTTGCTTCTCGCCTGATCTGAGTGAAGGAAACATCCATCCCAGCAGCCAGATCTTTGACCTCCCTAAATGTAATGATCAATTTCCATGGGGGACGCCTTAGTCCCTTAGCCCATTTGATCGCATTTGCCGAATCCCCTTCGATAATTAATTTTCCAAGCCCATAGGTTGTCCAGATGATTAAAGCTCGCCTAATACTAAGGATTTCTGCCTCATTAGAATCTCTAACTCCAACTGACTCACTGAAGATGATAGAGGTAGTTCTCTCGTGATTCCTAAGAACCCCCCCAATCCCTGCTGGCCTCGATTTTCCTCTGACTGCCCCGTCCACATTAAATTTCATGATTGATTGTTCTGGGGAGTCCATCTTTCGGAGGAGCGCACTATCCTTCTATGTCCCTTCATACAACCTTCCCAAGATGATAGAAAATCCGAGGGTTTTAAACCGCTAAATTCCTTGCTAGAAAGGAGCCAAACACAGAGTCTCCAATGTGCTGATTGTAAGAGCTCATTAATGTCTGAAGTCTTTCCTTCGAAGTCCTTAGCATTTCTTTCCTTCCAAATTGTCCACAAGATAACTGCCGGAATCGTGTTCCATGCCAATTTTACTCTCGAAAACAACCTCGATAGAAACCACGATTCCAAGGAGCCAACACAAGTTCTATTGAAGACCCACGAAATATCTAAAAGGTTCATCAGGCTAGTCCAAAGACTTCTCGCCACTTGACACCCGATAAGAAGATGATCTGAGTCTTCCTCCTCCAAATCACAAAGAGAGCAGATGGGGTTGTCCTCCGAGCCTAACAAACCCCTTCTCCTTAGTTCCACTTTAGTTAAAATTCTACCTTTTAAAACACACCAGACGAAGATTTGAACCCTAGGAGGGGCAACTCCTTTCCAAGCCAAAGTAGATGTGGTCTCCTCCGAGGATTGATGATGTAAAGCCAGATCGACCAAACTTTTCACCGAGACGCTACTAGACGAATTCCCAGTCCACACAAGTTCATCCGCATCACCTAAGGAGATAGGAAATTCCTTCAGCAGTTCTAAGAGAGACTCATGACTTACAACCTCAAAAGATTGGAGATCTCTCCGAAAGTCCAGAAGCCAGTATTCCTGCTGCTTGATTGTACATTCTATAAATTGACTTGATTGTTAATCCATGAATCCCATTGCGTGTATGAAGGCAATAGACCTTCAATTACTTATGAATCTTGTTGAAGGAAAAGTTTCAGTCAATTGATCATCAATGGGCAGTTAACCATCTGCTAATTGGTTTTTGTCCTACTCTATATTAATAGATGATGGACCATAGATTTTCAAATGCAATACTGCAATTAGAAAGGGAAATGAACTTGATTAAAGAAGGAAAAAAGGAAAAAAAATAGAATATAGAAACAACTTAACTATGTGGTTCATGGGAAAACAATCACGGAGGTTGGTCCTTAGCACTTGACTATATCACTAAACTGGATAAATACTTCTGATATAAAGCATCAGATTGTTAGGAGGTTTCGGTAACATTGTAATGTGTTATTGAGAATGCAGTCAATGTACACAATGCCAATATTCCCACCGTTTCTTTGCATCATACAGCTAGGATCATTACACTGACTTCCTTTTAATTTTGTAGGGGTACATACATAGATTTCTATTTTAATTGCCCACTATCATGTAAGATTTTTCCTGCTTCCCTAATGAAATATGCCACTTTTTATTTGTGACTCATGTTTAATCTTGTTTTGTCAATTTCAGGCCCTCGATACATTCAATACAGCTGTTGTGTCACCCATATACTATGTAATGTTTACATCATTAACCATTTTGGCTAGTGTGATCATGTTTAAGGTAATGCTTCTATTGGTTTAGTCTAAGTACTCATGTTTGATTGGATTTATTCCTATGCTGCCCTCCCATGTGAAGCCAAAGTGTCTTCCCTATGGAGCCCACATCACTCAAAAACCCCACACTACTATGCAAAGTGAGTTGTCATCGGCCCAACCTCCACTTTACTTCTACTTGGGTCTACCAGAGACTTAAGTGTGGGTTTATACTTCTTATAACCCTATTGGAGTTGTTCATGTGTAAAAATATGTAAAACTAATCAACCTAATGATGAAACCAACTCTGCTTGCAGTGAAATGTTGGGTGAATGACAAGTCATGGGGGTCTGGTATGAGCTTTGAATGTGGAACAGCCAGTCCACACAAATTTGGTGGATAGCATCGGAAGGAGGTCTTGGGAGGTGTAGCATTGGATCATTCCTTTTTTTACTTTATTGATAAACATTGTTAGATGCGAGATGGAATGAGTGACTGTAGATATGTGTGTTCTCTACTCGTTGGCAGCTATTATTGAAAACAGGACATATCACTACCCTCAAAGAGATCCAAGAAATTAGGATAAAATAAGTATAAGACCCTTGACATGACGATGATGACTTGTGCGTACTTAGCCATGACTTAAAAAATAAACAAAGTTATATGATTGAGAAATAATGGTATAAATATGGACGCAAGGTTATGATTGAGAAATAATTACATAAATACGGGGACAATGATAATGAGTCTTCTCTCTCTCTCTTAGACACCTTTTTTTTTTTTCTGATAAAAGGAGTGTTGTCGAATATGGTTTAATTTCACATTTTATATGCGTGTTTGACTTTTAGATATCATTGATTGTAAATGACTATAACCGATATTTCCTTTTTCATCGCCTTGATTGGCTCTCTGTATTCTATATATACTTGTATTCTCTCCTCTTATATGAAAAAAGCAATCTAATTCACAAAGAATTATCTCTCTTTTCTTCTCTTTTTTTTTTTCATGGTATCAGAGCCAAGTTTGATTTTTGAATTTTCCGACTTTTGCTATCGTTTATTGGGGATTTCTACATTTCTTGTAGCCTCTGGTGTGCCTTTTACCCATAATCGTCTCCCTCGTGGTTCAATCGTTTCCTCAATGGATTCACAATTTTTTTCCTCATATTGCAGTAAGCCCTGGGCGACAATCATGAACAATTTTACTGCTCACATTCGATCCGTTCAGATATTGCTCATCAGCCGTCGAAACCACCACCACCACCCTAATCATTTTTGGGCTCTCCTTCCATCCATCATGTGGGTCCTAGGTTTGGTGCCTTGTGGGGCTCCTTATCTCCATTCTCGTTTTCATGTTAGGGATGCCCAAAAATAGTATGTTTTGGCTTCCAAGCTTCGAATCTGTTGCAAGGAGCCTTCTTTCTCCTTGAAACCAACACCATTGGAGTCACCCACAACCGTAGTTTTCATCTCCTCGGCTTCTTCTTCCTTCTGTGATCAGTGAAGTCCACTATTATTTCAATTTTGTTGTTGCTGCTGCTACTATACATCTTGAATCTGGAAATTTTCCATATTTTGTCTAGATCTGGAGTCCGAGAGCTGGATTACCATGAAAGAAACTATTATAGTTTACCATATAGTGTGTTAAAATGTGTCCTCATAAATAAAATAATATAAATAATAGCAAGAGCTTGTAGCTCAAGCAGTTAGTGCTTACTATGCAACCCATTATGATGGTAGTCATATTAACAATTCCATCTCATCAGTGATGGTGGTGATCATTTCATGCAGTGAGATGTGAATTTTGTACTGTTGGGAATCCAAACACAATAAATATACCCCTTATCATGGTTTATTCGGAGTTTCAAGGTGTGTTGTTGGTAGTTTCGGAATGTAGCGTAGTGTTATTAGTTTTAGATGTTCTTTCAGCTCACTATTAGATACTTGATGTCAAGCTTATAGCAATGCCCCCTTGATCAGGATTGGGATCGACAAAATGCCACACAAATTGTCACAGAGATGTGTGGCTTTGTAACAATCCTTTCTGGTACATTTCTCCTTCACAAAACCAAGGACATGAGTGATGGTATGTCTCTCTCTCTCTCTCTCTCCCTCTCCCTCCCTCTCTCTCTCTCTCTCTCGCTCAACCATTCTTAAGCTCATGAGTGAATCTGCTGAGTTGCTAAATATTACAGGTCTAACACAATCTATGTCCATTCGTCTTTCAAAACATGCTGATGAGGATGGCTTTGATCCAGAAGGAATTCCTCTTAGGAGCCAAGAATCAACGAGGACGTCATAATGTATTATCGCCCTTTATACATTTATTAACCACAATTCATGCCCGCTGGAGATTCACCATGAATATGTATCTCAACTTATGTTTTTATATGGATTTGAAGCATGAGGGTGTTTTTTGGATGCCCAAATGAAGCAGCAGTAGCTGAGTCCCTTTGAGTGGGACATTGGAAAATACATGAATAGAGCTTCAACCATACAGTCAAATCTTTTTCTTTTTTGAATGATACAGTCAAATCTTTTTGCTTTTGTTGTCAAGAGAGCCAGGATAGACTATTATTGGTGTTTGATCATATTCTTTTGACTTGGATTTGAGTTAAGGAATTGGAATTTTACATGCATTCATTTGTAAAATGCTGCAAAAGGTAAAATTTTCGCAAATGTTGTTGTGTACAATGTGCAGAACCATTAGCATCTTTTGTGCTGTCATAAATTTGTCAGTATGATCTGATATGGAATGTGCCCATGGTGAGGATAGGTGTGGGTGATCAATTTCATCACGTTTAGAACCATTTTTTGGGTAGTGATCGCAAGCAAACTCATTTGGTTGCAGAGAGCCGCAATGTTGTATCCATCCACCAAATCAGCAATCACACTAATACGCATTCAGTCTATTGAAGTCCAATTGCTGAGAGACTTGAGTGCACTTTCTGACCCAATGCCATTGCAAATCCACCAAATGATTCATAGAACAAACTCAAGCCTAGATGTGAAATTAGATATGGTTCAACAAACATGAGTAGTTTCAATGTGAAAAATCAAAACTTTGATAATAAAATTCATCGAAGTCTGCCTGAGACTATACCATAGAACAATATATGTTCAATTTTGCAACCACATTCTTTTGAAGTTATCATTAGTGGCCTACCCATCTGTTCAATCCATTGTACAAAAGATGGGATTGCCATTTCTATGAAATTCAAGTTTTATCCTGGGCCCATCCAACGCAGGGGCATGGGATTTCTGTGTTACATTTGGTCCTTAAGTCAAAATATGAGAGAGAGAGGGTAAGTTTAGTTGCTTCCACAAAAAGGCTACATTCTAACGAGGACATGGCCGACATTTTTTGTGACTGGCTGAGTACAGCCCGGTCTTTGATCAGCTAAGTTATGAACTTGGGTTGTGGCTTTCTATCTAAATTCAGGCACTCGGTAGGACACAATCTGTTTTCTTTTTATTATTTATTTATTTATTATTACAACCCACCCTAGACCTACATGTGCAAAAACCGAATCCCCAAAAAGGAACCTTGAAACTATTCCTTTTTCTTTTCCAAGGCAAAGGAAGTTTTCCATAAGGTCCTTATGATGGCCAAAGGGCAAGAATCACATTGCAGCAGTACAAACTTCCATTTAATTGTACACACCCACACACACGTCCTAATAGATGATAAGATATGAGAATAATCTTTGCAATAACTTTGACATTTAAATAAAAATTAGAAATAGTAGCAACCATGAAGTTTAAGAGAAGACTACATGGGGAAGGAACTAGGAGATGGATAAGGGTTTCAAAAGAGGTAAGTTGATGTAGAATGAACTTGATGTATTCTAGAGTGATAGGCATTATAACAGTTGGGTTATGGCTTTCGGTTTAGAAAAATCCATATACAACCCAAATAGGGACTTTTGAAAATGAGGTGCCTCAGCTGGTGCTGGGGGTGACATTCAGATTGGGTTTTGACTCGACTGCATGACCCGACCTGAGAAATCATGTGGGTTGGATCATGCAAGTCGGGTCAGTGGGTCGGATCACATTGAGAAGATAAAAATCCACATGGAATTTGGGTCGGGTTGAAGAATTTTTAAGTTACTTGACCCAACCCGGCTAAAATTAGACTAGAATGAGTTTAGAATGCGGGTTGGGTCAGAATTTGGGTCGAGTCAGGTCGAAAATTTCGGATCAATAGCTTAGGTTGAGTAAGGTCGGATTTCATAAATAGTGACTCGAGTCGGATTGGATTTTAAGAAACCCAACTTGATCCGACCTGATTTTAGCCCTAGCCATTGCACATCATTCCAAAATTTTGAAACTTTGAATTGAACCCAAGTGAGATTTTGTCCATAACACACATTACTGGTGGATTGGATGATGTAAAAAAGTTGTTAAATTCAATTATGAAGTTTAGTCTCATATAAAATTATAAATAAAATAAATAACTTTGATAATAATATAATAATTGATCCGGGCTGAATTCCAAATTTTGATAATATAGACCAAAAAACATCTAACATGCATTAGTGGGTATTCTGAATTCAAGCTCAAAATCCATGATTGTGTAGCATTTTCACTTGATAGTCTGATACATCAAAAAACAGTGGCTTTCCCCCTTGAGAAACCCAAAGGTTCAGCTACTTTTGTCAGTTACTGATGCAATTTAACAACTACCATCATCCGATGTCAAGAAAAACCTTAATGAGTTCATTTAACTCAGGTGTGCCATGATTTTTCTGTTTTATGATTATAGTGTTCTAAGTCTTTTAGAATACTCGACTAATCCTCTAAATATATGTAAGTCTCCTTACTTTATGAAGAGTGGAAAACTAAAAAATTTCACCTCTTAAAGTAAATTCTTAGTTATCTCTCAAACTCTTTTGAATCAGACATGACATGAATTAATATATAATATTCTTTACAAAAGGTACTGTCTCACATTTTTATTGAAAATTGATGAAAATATTTTATTTTTTACAGCGATAATCTCCTTGTCTTTTCAATTTCAATGACAATAATATTCATTTATGAAATATATAATTATCTTTACATTATTAAAATATTCTTTTACAATTATAAAAATATCCCATTAATTCCTTTTTTAAACACTTCAATATACTTATAATTTAATAGCGATTCTCCCATGGGAAGTTTGTGTAATCAGATACGGGAATTAGTGGATTTCCAATTTTACGTTTCGCATGAACAGTAAAATCGGACATTTCTTATGAACTGTAAAATTTCTTTTAGACGATTTTACTGTTCATTCAAATTTTTGGCTAGTCGATTTACTGTTCATGCGAATTTCGACGAACCGATGTTATTGTTCATGCGAATTTCGACGAGCCGATTTACTGTTTATGCGAATCTCGACGAGCCGATTTACCGTTCATGTGAATTTCGGCGAGCCGATTTACTGTTCATATAAATTTTAGTGAGCCGATGTCACTATTGATGTGAATTTCGACGAGCCGATTTACTGTCATATGAATTTTTACAAGTCCATTTACTGTTCATATAAATTTCAATAAGCCAATTTACTATTCATGTGAAGAGTTGATAGAGTTGATAAACCGATTTTACTTTTCAAGAATAAAATAAAAAATTCACTAATTTTCATATATGAAATATAGAAAGCCCGAGAATCACTACTCTAAAAACTCATTATACGAAAAAATCGATCGCCTCGTCACACATCTTATCGCATAATAACTTTTCATCATAAATGCACCATCGACCACACAGACAGCATGTAGGTGTAGCTTTTATACTTTTAGATACCTCTCTTATTATTATATTAATCTCTTAGAACCATCTTCACGCAGCAAATAAATGGAGTTGGCAGTCTTGACACTTGGCAGGCTATATCTATTTCTGGGAATGACACCAAAAAGAACTTGGTGATATAGCTAACAAAGTCCTTCCACTTCATTTATCATAGAATACCACCAAGAAGAACTTGGTGAATATGGTTGACACAGTCCCCCCCCCCCCCCCCCCCCCGAAAAACCAGCTACTGGACATCCACCTACACATGTCCCACCACAGAAAAGAATCTATTTGATCCCTTGCTTTTCCTGTTGGAAATTGGAATGGATGGCTAGGTTGCCCCCCTCTTAAATTCCACCAACCTAATGGTTCACCCCTATTTTATACATAGGGAGTGGTCCATTCACACCGCAATACGCCAACATGGAAGACAAAGATAGGACCATATCTTCATATATTTAGAGGAATAATCCACTTCTTGTTAATACAATATTGTCTATTTTGAATGCATATAGACTCGTACGATTTTACATTGGTATATGTGCATCATATACACTGTTCAAAACTTATTTGTATTGAGAAGAGTTAGGCATTCTCATATAATCATGATCAGGATGCTTGTTTCAGACGATGTAGGACAACAACATGAAGTTTCTTCCCCTTCTTTTATCTAGTGCATTAATCTCATCTCGCTCAACTAGTGCGATCATCACATTAACTGTCTATCTGAGGCTATGGATAAGAAGATTAGAATTATGAGAGTATTAGACCAAATCAAGGTGTACCCTTGTGTATATATAACAAATAAACATGGAGATTTGGCTCTGGAGCCCAGGCTGGCCCAGATATGAATTTAAAAATTAAATTTCAGTATTATTTTGAGTAATCAACTTCTGATACACATGGACTGAAGCTTCCATCTCTTACTTCTGTGTGCCATGCAGGTTCTACAAAAATCAGGATTACACTGCTATTATAGTTCTAGGCAATTTGTAGAGTTCTGTTGACCCACAACTATGTTAAATAAATAGTTGAATATGAGTAGTTTTTCATAATCATGACATATAATATTCTTGAAATAGAATTCACTCTCAAAAACTATTTGTTGAGAAAAATGTGCTTCAAATGCTATACGGTGTCATTGGTTTCTTGAATTAAGTGAAGTGAAACTTTTGTCACTTCACAATTATGATCATCTATTAGAGACTTGGACTTCACTAAAATGATTACAATAACCAAATTACGATGAAAGTAAAAAAAATGATGATGTTAGAAAAAAAAAAAATTCTTAGATGGGCAATATGAGCCCAAGTTGGGTCAGTTGGACTTGATCACACTTCATCTCTGTGTCAACGGGACAAGGACCAACATAATATGATCCCTTGAATACAACCAAAAGTAGTTACGCCATCCCAAGTCATGGGACGATCAGATCCAACGGCAAAGATGGTTTGTCCAGGGCCTGCAGCACAGTATACACAATACAGGCTACATTCCCCTGTCCGTGACAATGCTGTTCCAGATTATTTTCCACTTTAGATGGTGTAAAGTGCTAATGATTTGTCTTAGAAAATCCAGTTCTTAATTTCCAAAGTGGGTTCTCACCTACCCATTTTTTCTACAATGTCTCCATCATTATTTGTAGCCGTTGCTTTTAATTGGGTTGGGAGAATTAATAATCCAACGGCTACTTTTCACACCTTGCTGTTGTGGCAGTCCTTTTCAGACCCAAGTGTGCAATAGATACCAAGAGAGTCTCTTGCCCGTGAAGTCCGGCGGTAGATGAGATGCCAACTGCCATGAAAAGGAAAATTTGTAAATGGTGGAGCCCACTTGTCACAGCCTATCAGCATTTATAAACTCAACCCTTCTGAATTGAAGCCCCTGTTGGAAGAGAACCAGAAGAAGATTAGGCTCTTCTTAGAAACACCTTTCTAGAGAACAAGCAGCAAAAGAGAGCGCAAAGATGACTGAAGAAGCAAGAATTTCCGATGATTTCACCTTCCCTATAGTCACAAATCAAAACTCCCTCTATAATCTTCACTTTACTGGTTTCACCCCCTCTTCTTTTTGGTATGCATCTTCCAAAGTTGCTGATGAAAGTTGCCATGGAGATGCAAAACAAATGCCTGCAAGGGAAGATTTTGAGTTGGAACAAAAGACCCATCAAAGAAAAAGCTTCTCCTCAGTGGAAGGCAGCAAGGAAGCCAGTAATTTAACAAGAGATGTCGAATTCTCACACCACATTCATGCAGATTGCAGCGGCATTGACAATTCAAGTCTCAATGGAGATGAAGAGAAGATGGATATGTTGTGGGAGGATTTCAACGATGAAATGGCTCGGCTCTCTCAGGATAAAAAGGAAACAGAGAGGCCCAAGGGGGCATTCTCAGATGCAGTGATTGAATACGAAACCGATACAGAAGGAACAGAGATGGCTGGTTTTTGTTGTGTGCAGGCCTTTAAGATGCACAAGAGCAGCAACATGCTGGCTCATAGAAGACCAAGCATGTTGGTGATATTCAAGATCTTGAAGAAGCTTTTTTTGATTCACCACTCTCACTGTCCCAAAAAGAAATCCCACATGATATACTGAATCCCTTCTGAAGTTCTTCTTGTACACATAGATGACTGAATGCCACATAGTCCCTCTTCTCAAGTAAATGACATTGTATTGTACTGTGAGCCTGGAGAAATCACGAGGTTGATATGTAATTTATGACATTAATCTAGCAGTGGTGTTTTAAAGGATCTAATACCCACCACTAGGGTAGCTCAAATAGTGGCCTCCCCACCTCGAGAAGGGAGAGGTCATGGGTTCAAGTCCTAGTGGCCCATACCCAAGAGTGTGGGTGTGATGGCGCTCTCCTCAAGAGTTGTAGGACGGCTACGGCCGAGGCGTAAGTTGGGGCGAGTCTGAGATTTCTCTGGCTCTTCAAAAAAAATATAAACGATCTAATCTTGTTTATGTATGTGGTTCATTATCATTTAATTGAATTGCTTATATTTCATTTGGTTTATTGACATTGGTTTAGTTTGGATGGTTGGTTTCTCCCCTTGAGCCTTCAAGAGCATCGAGTCATTGATTCATCATTGAACATTTGTATTGAAGTCTTAAGATTGGGGTTGGAACCGTTGCATGTAACATGTATTAGAAGTTGAAAATGAAAGATAAATAGCTTTCCTTTCATATGGCATTTGGACTTGTTTTTGTTAGACATAAAGAGTTAAAAAGAAAGTACATAAAGAATTAAAGTGTAAAAATGCTCTTTCCCCACCAAGACTTTGGCCGTGTTTAACACCAAAAGGTCATTTATCTATTTCCTCAAAAGAAGTAATTCTGTGAATAATATATATTAAGATTTTATTTATATCTTCTAACAAGTGTAATAAAATTTACTCTTTTATGTTTTGATTGTTAGCATCAAATCTTTATTTTAAGGAAGCATTGCCTGAGAGAGTAAACAAAACCTCCTTTTTCCTCAATTTTTTTTCTATATCCTTATGTGAGAAATGAAATGAAAGAAAAATGTCACATGTTTTGTGGTCTAAGCAAAGAATCCTTATTCAATAAAAGAAGATAAAAGGGAGGGTCTCATTTTTCATGCTCTTTATTTTTTATAATCGGAAAATGGCAAACAACACGTAGAGTTTCAAGTGGTATTATTCTTAAAGTAATATGTAGGAGAAATCACACTTCTTAGAAATTATAAATAAATATAGAAGGCCATAGTTTTTGAACAAATAACTTTATCAAAATATATCAATAAAAGCAATTTCACTCATGTAATATTTTAAGGTGCACTTTTGCATACTCACATGTAAGGTCTAAGAATTGTTATTGCGATAAACTATTTTTTTTAATGACGAAGAATCCTAAGACCCCCACTTCTCTTTAAGTACAAGGGCATTCGGTAATCTCTAGATGCATGCATCCCCTTGCAAGCCAGGGGTTATCACGGGACTCTAACTTAAGACGTCTGGTTCTTAAGCCAGAATGCTTGCTAGTTGAGCTATCCCGTGCAGGGTAATAATGATTGTGACAAGTTCATTGAAAATAATTAACTAGAAAATGCGATCCAAAAGATATAACTTTAATTGAATCAATTAATCCTTATTTTTTGAAATCATAAAAATTTGATTGCTACAAATTTTTTTACTCCTTAAATTATTATGCTTTTTTAGTCTTTAAAAATATAACTTAAATAAGAGAAATGATCATATGTTCTCATCCTAATAGGATTACATTTAAGAAAAAGAAAAGGGATGCTAAATTAGTAATAAACTTGAGGGTAAAAATGGAAAAAAGAAAGAAGGTGTCTTTCAGATTGTCGATTTGAAAAATGTAATTGACAAATTTAGTAAGATTACAAAGTTGTACGTTAGATTTTTTATTTTTTAAATAAATATGAATGTTTAAAATAAAAATATATGGTAGCTTGAAAATTTATTTGAAGCACAACGTATGGATCAAATTTCAGTTGAAAAATAAAATTTTAGTCATTTGATCTAATCGGTCAAAATCACCAGGCATCAAGACGCTTAGTGGTTTTGACTGCTTGATTAAAATCTAACTTTTTTAACTAAAATTCCGTTTATCTGTTGTGTTTTAAATAAACTTTCAATCTATCGGTTAATTTTTTTTATTAAACTCTAGAAAATTAAAAAATAAAATCATAGTCAAATGTAACTAAGTGGCAGATTGTACAGAAAATCATCTTATCATACTCCTCCAAGGGGTGAAAAACACCATCTTCTCCTTAATCAAAAGAACTTTTGTCACCTATGAGCTCCACTTTCCCTTGGAAAAGAAAACGAAACAAGAGAAGTCTCCTCACTTCTCCTAATCCATACATAGCTTAAGAGTGATTGTTTTAAATAATTTTTTAACCATTGAATCTTATTTTCTTTCACCTATAGTTCAAAAATTATCTTCATATTAAATAAATTTTATCTTTCAATTTTATTTCCTTTAGTTATATATTATTCACAAAAATTATCTCATATGAAAAAGTCTATTTTAGAATTTAAGGTCAATAAAAAGTTAGCTTGATATGATAAATCAATCCATGTATTAAATTCTCAAAATGTTAATGATTTTAAATTATTTTAATTCCTAAATCTGCTAACCTTGAAAATTAGTAGGCACTTATAAAAAATATTTTACATAGATCAATCAAATCATAATTCCTAAAGCTTCTGAGGACTTGCAGAGCAATTAGTGCTTTACTTTTGCTAAAATTCATTCTGGCCATTGGATCTATTTTGTCTAAAATGAAAGGTAGATAAAGTCATCTGATGGTAACTCCATTGGGATGACGGCATATGATCATTTCTCTTCAAATAATAATCATCAAAATGGTTTTTGTGGTAGGTCTAGTGTTGTAACATAGAACTTTCTTACAAACCACCATCATTAAATCATCATAATGAACAAAAACGTACTTCATATGGTGACAACAGGAGCACTACTATAAGCCCACAAGCATGGGTGAACATCTCTCTTGAAGGAAGGGTACTTTAAAAGTGAAAGGGAGAGGCATGATAGGAGATAGGGCTGAAACTTAGGTCGGATTTTAATAAATTCGACTCAACTCACGTCAAAATTTATTAAATCCAACCCAACTCGACCTGAATTCCTGACTCAATCCAAGTGTTGTTTATAACTTGTTGCACTCGGATCGAATTACTTTTAAATTTCTCAACCCGATCCTATCTAAATTTCTTATAGCTTTTATTTTCTCAATTCAATCCGACTCGAGATATACAAATACATAACTCAAACCCATTAATTTCTCGAGTCAGATTATGGGTCGGGTCAAGTTTCACCCCTAATATGAGGGATGAAACAGGGGAGCAATCAGAAAGAAAATTCAAGGAATTGTGAGACATGAAAGGAATCTAATTGAGTGGTTCATATAAACATATTGGTATATGACATCACCTCCCACTCACAAGTTGTGGGGAAAGTTGGTAAAGAGTTAGCTTCAAATAAATTCAAATAATCAAATGATGCCTTGATTATTTTCAAGAGATAATGATACCTTGATTGATAATGATTGAATACATGCCAATTTGAATTTGTTTGACTTTTGGGTTACATGGGCCACCAACTTTATGAGGCAAGCTACAAACGGCTGTAAAGAAGATTGAAAATCCAGGAAAAATTACTTTCGTACAACTACAATAAAAAAAGGTGTCTCCTTTGAACAAACCGGCCTGCTCTTTTCCTTAAAAAATAAAAAATAAGAAAAAAAGAAATTCAAGCAGTTCAAATAACCAAAAAATAAAAATCTTTCTATTGAAATATTCATCAAGAGTTCTCTCGTTGATTACTCTTCTTCAAGTGTGCTACTTCTTTGTTTTTTAAAGTGTCGGGTCAAGCAAGTTTCATGATGACAAGTCAATAATGAAAAATGACCTCTTGTTTTATAAAACCCCTATGAAGTCTGAATGTGAGTAGGCTCTAAACATTAATGATGATTTCATTTCATCCCTCTGAAGTCTGAATGGCTCCCTCAGAATACGCATTCTTCCTTTGATTCACATTCAAACCCTTTTCGGTCACTCCCATGAAGTTATTCCTCATCACTTGAACTCAGTATGTGTATACGAGATATGCATATGCCCCGAAGAATTAGTCGGATAAAATCTCTTAAGGGTGAGACACTGGACGATCATTAAAAAAAGAGCTTTTAAATGGAGAAGCAAAACTTACATAATGGACTTCAAATAGATGAAATTTTAGACTTCACTTTTGACGATGATGTGCTTCCAAATGTATGCACGGAAGCCGGTACTATGCCAGAAAATTACAAGATAAATTTAATTTTTTGATTTCACTCATCCAAAATGTGAGCATGATTTATTTATTTTTCTAATGAAAAATAAAAACAATATTCAAATGCTCCAACAGAAAGACCAGTCCCATATCGGCCCAGTATGATATATGGCCATTTTGGCCCAAAATAAATTTCTGCCCTTAAAAACACAGAAAATAATTCAAACATATTTTCGTTCAAAAAGACAAATCTTTCCACAGAATATTGGAATTTTTAATGATAGAAAAAATAACTCGAATCATTTCAAAAAAATATTGGATTGTTGAGACAAATTTCAATGTGAATAATGTCAAAAAAAATTAAAAAAATAGAAAATCAATATTACTGGACACTTGACATGAAATCGAGGTTCTCCAATGCCCCACAATGACCAATATCTTCCCTTATAGTTCAAGAATTTCTTCTCAAAAGACTCCAATTTCACAAAAAAATTAAAATTGTGAGAAAATCACACAATAATTATACGAAATATGTGAATCATATTAAGACATCTCCACAAAATTCCATAAGCATCCAAGAGGCTTTAATAACATTTTTTTTTCACAAAACCTCAAATTTTAGATTATTTTAGACAAAAATGAAAATTTGATAAAAAATAATAAGATAAATACAAATGCTCACAGTTAAGTGCATACACCCTTTTCTACTATTATAACTCAAGATTTTTTTTCCATAAAAAACCAAATTCATGAAAATATTGAAAAAAATAATAATTAAGAAAGTCCAACATGTCTTCAATAATTAAGAGGCGCGGGCCATCATGTCAAGCATGTGAGGGCGGGCACTGCACATGGACTTAGATTCTCCCTGACAAATCCCTTCTTGAGGAGCTCATCCACTTGTCACTAAATTCATCATGCTCCTTAGGATTCATCCTATAGTGGGGTAAGTTTGGTAAGGTTGCACCAAGGACAAGATCAATGGCATGTTGAATGTCCCTCATGGGAGATAGTTCATCCGACAAATCAGGTGAGAAAACATCCTGGAATTCTTGGAAAACCGAACTACAACCTCTTGCAACTCAATACCAACCTCGAGGGAGGACTCCCTAGACACGAGGGCAAACACAAATGATGCGCCACTAGTCTCTCTCTTGAATTATTTAGCAGTGATAATGTGTAGAGACTTGGATTGGGCCTTTGTTTGAGCACTCGGTTTGTCCTTCTTCACACCTTGCGTTGAAGGGGTGCTCTTGGGCGGTATAGGGTTGAGTTTAATCTTCTTACCCTTGTACTCAAAGCAACACGTGTTCGAGCGTCCGAACAGTGATGTGACACGGTCATACAACCAAGGGCAGCCCAAGATGATGTGTCCCACATCCATAAGTAACACATCAAACCACACAGTGTCCTGATAAGAAATGATCTGAATGGGCACGGGACACCATTGAGAGACAGAGATTGATACGTCTTTTAACCCATGAAACTCGATGGGGATTAGGGTGAGGCTCAAGTTTCAAACTCAATCGAGTAACCGTACTGGCAGAAACGACATTCGTGCAATTCCCACTGTCCACAATTAGTTTGCAGGACTTCTCGCCACACTTGATGTAAGTGTCGAATATGGTGGTTCATCGCCAATCTTTTGACGGTTGGGATTGGGCCACTACAAGGGGGGTTGTTTCAATCTCCTCAAGTTCTTCCTCACTTAGGGGATCTACTCCTTCAAAATTCTCTTCATCCCCATCTCCACAATCAATCTCATCATTGGACTGTGCACCCAACAAAAGAGCTCTTTCCTGATTTTTGGTTTTGGTATGACACTCACGAGTAAAATGCCAAAACCTTGACAGTGATAACATTGTAGGCCACCCGTGGAAGAGCTCTCACCAAAAACTCCCTTAGCACTAGCATCCCTGTTCATGGATGGAGCACTGGTAACTTGTTTGGGTTGACTCCCTGCACTCTGTTGGGATCCTTGCGGAATGGGTTTGAAACTAGTACCACGGGAGTCAAACTGCTTTGGAGGATGCGGTTTCAGGTACTGCTCCAAGTCTTGCACAAACTGGTATGTTTCCTCTAGAGTCTTGATACGATGTGGTATGAGTTCACGCTGGAACTCTGAGCGAAGACCTAGTCGAAACCTAGAGGGTCTAGCTGGGTTCCTCGTCTATCTCACATCGCATGAAAGACTCATCAAACTTGGCGATGTACTCACTGATGGTTTGACTACCCTAACACAAGGAGTTCCACTGGTCGATGAGCCTTTGTCGGTACTTGTGGGGGACGTATTACTCCTTCAACAGTTCCTTCATCTCGTCCCAAGTCAAGTCTTGGGGATCATCTCCTAACCTCCTAGTTTTCTGCTCCAATGTGGTCCAGAAAAATCGAGCTTGTCCCACCAATATCATTTTGGCGAAACAGACTTGTCGAACTTCTGACATATCATGCCACTCAAAGTAGGGGTCTATATTCGATAGCCAGTTTAAAAAAACTTTGGGCTCTAAGCGACCATCAAAACTAGGGGCTTCAACATGAACGGTTTTCAAGACACGTTCGTCATTTTCGGTAAATTCCCGAAGCCTATGTGGCTGGTACCCACCATGACCAACACCACGGCCTCCACGGTCTCCATTCTTGTACCCTAGATTCCCACGGCCTCCATCATCATTCCTAGGGACTTCTAGGACTTCAACCCTTGTTCTCACGGTGGCCAAGTCAGTGCTTAAGGTATCCTGTGTCCTCTGGAGTTCGGCTAATTGGTTAAGGAACTGAGTAGCCCAAGCTGGGGTTGATCTCCTGACATAACACTAAGACTGTTCTGACTCTTTTTGGTAGGTAACCCCACTCCAGGTTGTCATGCACGGAAGCACAAACTAGAATTCCTATAGATTCACAATTATAAGGAAAAGACTCTCGCTAGATATTGTGTCCTAGACTCCATATGCAATGATGACAATGATCAATTCTTTTTTTTTTTTTAACTAAAATGCAATCTAGGACCATGGATGTTTAACCTGACTCTGATACCAAATTTGATGCAGAACACAAAAATAACCCTAGATGATTAATGAAACTACGGTAAAATAAATTGATATGACCTAATCTACTGTGGCTGAAATTAAGTTCAATTAATACTTGCAATCCAATAATATAAATCTGTCATAGAAAATCAATAAATTCTTGGAATCTTATGTAAATGATTATATAATGATCCAGGTCAAGTCACCACTCATGGTGGAGATCTCTCAAAACAAAGGGTTGTTAGATCCCACGGAAGTGAAGACCCATTGTCAAAGAAGGGCTAGATCTGGCTGTTTGCAACAAAGTATGGGAAGAAATGTGGGGCAGCAGCTAGATGGAGGAAAATGAGGGTAGTGGCGGAAAAATGGGCCAAGAAAGGGGTGGCGGCAGCAAGGAGAGTGATTGGGAAGGTGGCGACAGGAAGTTGGAGAGCTAATGGGAGGCGACGGCTGCAAGATGGGGCTATGGGATGGCTAGGACAGCAAAGATAGGGATTATGGAAGTGGCGGCTGCAGTATACAGGAAGGGAAGGGATAGGGTTAGGGTTGAGGATAGGGATTGGGGTGGCAACAACAAAGGGAGAAGAATGGTGGCGGCTAGGGTTAGGGTTTAGGGTTGAGGAGGTGGTGGCTAGGGTTAGGGTAGGGTTGAGGAGGTGGCGGCTAGGGTCAGGGTTAGGGTTGGGGAGGTGGCGGCTACAAGAGGGGAAGATTGGTGGCGGCTAGGGTTAGAGTTTAGGGTCGGGGTGGGGGCGACAACAAGGGGAAGGAGAGATTGTGGCAGCTAAGGTTTTGGGAGAAGAAGAAGAAGAAAGGGAAAAGTAGAAAAGGAGAGCTAATGGGAGGCGACGGCTGCAAGATGGGGCTATGGGATGGCTAGGACAGCAAAGATAGGGATTATGGAAGTGGCGGCTGCAGTATACAGGAAGGGAAGGGATAGGGTTAGGGTTGAGGATAGGGATTGGGGTGGCAACAACAAGGGGAGAAGAATGGTGGCGGCTAGGGTTAGGGTTTAGGGTTGAGGAGGTGGCGGCTAGGGTTAGGGTAGGGTTGAGGAGGTGGCGGCTAGGGTTAGGGTAGGGTTGAGGAGGTGGCGGCTAGGGTCAGGGTTAGGGTTGGGGAGGTGGCGGCTACAAGAGGGGAAGATTGGTGGCAGCTAGGGTTAGAGTTTAGGGTCGGGGTGGGGGCGACAACAAGGGGAAGGAGAGATTGTGGCAGCTAAGGTTTTGGGAGAAGAAGAAGAAGAAAGGGAAAAGTAGAAAAGGAGAGAGAGGGAGAAGATAGAAAAATACCTGGAGAAAGAGGAAGGCTTCTCACATTTTCTTGGCTTCTCACCAAGGATTCCAACTCATGGAGCAATGCAAACTTTTATTCATTCATTCAAAGCCCTAATAAGAGGCTTACAAGAGTATTTATAAGGTTTACAATAAAAAAAAAGGACCAAAATGCCCTCAAATAAAAGAAAAGAGAAAACCCTAATTTACAATAAAGACCAAAGTGCCTTCAAATAAAAAAAAAACTAAACCAAAAATAAGAAAATAACTGGAAATACAAATAAAAATACGCTCCGCATCAAACAGTTTAACCTTCTTGACAGGATTTTTTTACAACGTTATAAGTCTACAGTTTTATCATGGAACTAGCCACTAATATTGCTTTTTAATATTTTCAAAAAATTATTATTCAGGAATAGTAACCTTCCAATATCAAGCTCCTCAAGCTTAGGAATTGCCAAAGGAGGGACACTGTAATCACACTTTATGCATGAGTTAGGCAAACATGCACCTTCACAGTTTACTAGAGACAGCAAGGTACTTGGTATGACGCCCTTGAGCAAAAATCTTTCCAGTCTTTTTCTTCCTTAACTCAACACTAACAACTCCTATTGCCCTTCCTACCCGCAAAACCTTGGCCTCAATCTCGATTTCTTCCTGAAACAATGAAGCCCAATTTAGTAAGTAAACTCTCTACTCCAAAGAAATTCAAAAGGCAGAATCCTACATTTGATTCGTATAGTGTTAAATTCAATACGTGATCAATGAACTCGAAATCCATCTATCAAGCTCTAGAAAAGTAATAATCATTATTAAATCAACTCAACCGCTAACTGAAACCTCAATAATTAAATTACACACAAGAGGGCTAATCCAATTCTAACTAGGAAAGAATAATGAAGCATATTTTCCAGAATCATTATCAACAGAAATAAAGAAGCACATGAAACAATCAATTTGGTGATCAATGGCAAACCATGATCAGTATGATCTATAGTCATAGGAGCCTAGGTGAAACAAAAGAAGTAATAACTACAATTTCATGGTTAAGAAATGAAGCTTTTGTAATTCCTGGAAAACAAAACTAGATGTCGTGGGAAAACAAAACTTGATTAGGTGGCTATTCTTAACTCTTCATTAAAGAACTGTGGTTATGCATGTGGTGGGAAAACAAAACTTGATGTTCAGTTCAACAATGCTCAAACAAATGTGGAAGAAACAGCTTGGCGGATCAAATGCAATTCCTGGAAGTGGACCATGGGTGGAGACTGAATTTGAAGAAGCATCAGAACACAATGAAATATAGATGCCTCCACCTGAAGGCGGATTCACTAGTAACCTGTTATTTGCAGACCCTTTGCTCGTGGAGACTTCTTGCATTTTCTATGGTCTTTCGATTGCAAAGAAATATGGCATTCAAGGTTTGACCATTAAGGCAGCTGTCTCCCCCTTATCCAAATGCTCAAGCAATAGAAGTCGGGATAATGTGGTGTAAACGGAATGTTTCATGAAATAATTAACTAATTAAACTCTTACCTAGAAACAGTACTCAGAACTCAAAAGAAACAAACAAATCAGCCACTGTCTGTCAAAATGGAATGCCTCAGAACTCAAAACTTAGGAGAGAGATTTCCCAAGGCAATTGTCGAAATGATGGCAAAAGATATCATGCCAAAGGTTCAAGAATCAGAAGAATAATAAACAAAGAGAGGATGTAAGGAGGATTCAAATGTAGGACCAGCTGGCACCAAGAACATGCTTATTCTCATTGACGTGGACCCAGAACCAGCACTAAATCATGTGCAGGATCCTATCTCTGGAGATGGAGGTCTGAATGCAGAAAATACGATTGAGGAACCTCAACTGACTGGAGTTGTTGATGCAAAGCTGTAGAATTTACTCCTTGAAGAAGGTAACAAATTGTCTAAATCACAGCATTGCCTTGGTAAATCACAAATGGAACAGCCACTTCAGCAGCAAAATTTCTCAAATTTGAGACCAAAAGGGGCATTCTACCCAAATCATAAATGGAAACAATGTTGCTCAAATATGAGCTCTGAATTATAAAGCCCATGTAGACATGCCATAAAGAAATCATTTTAGAAAGGTAGGTGTAAGACAGAAAAATAAACAACAAATCGTAGAAAAATATTCCAACATGGGAAATACTCAATTTCTAATCGGATTTCAACGAACATTCCCAGAATGAAAAAAACAAGCGAACGATAAGCATCACCAATTCACGAAAAAACACAGGAAAAAACCGGATGCCCCAATTTACAAAATGGGCAATCCGGCAATAACCCAATTCAAGGGACACGCGATATACCCAAAACACCTAAATTGAGAAATGGCACAAACAGTTAAAAAAGAATTATAAGAGAAGAACGGCACTCACATCAAGATACGCAGAATCTAAGTAAGAGATGTTAATTTCTACGGAGACACCAGATGTGGGAGCTCCAACAGTGAAAATTGCAGCTGATCCCATCAAGTCCACCAAAGACGCAGTGGCCCCACCATGCAGAAAATTACCAGTGTTCTGCAAATCAATCGAAAAGGCAGAAACAAAGTATTTTTAAATCCATCTCCATGAGTAGAAAAGTTAAGGAGGAGGAGGAAAAGAACAAGGACAGCAGCAGAAGAAGAGAAAAAGATTACCAGAAGACGGCGAGGGGTTTTGAAAGAGCAGAGAATGTGACCGGGCTCGATGAGATCGACATGGATGCCATGCATGATAAAAGAGTCGTAAAATCCAGAGGGTAAATCCTTGACCGAAGAAGCAGTGACGACCTTCTCACCCGAACCCTCCAACAGCTCTTTCACTGCCTGCAAATCCATTTCTTCTCTTTCCTCTGCTGCGTCCGTTTACCACTTTTATCTTCTAAGTTCTAACTCGCCACAGCAATAAGCGACGGACCGTTCACCTCCGTAGATGGGCCGTGAAACTGTGAAAGCCCATGGAACTCTCCTCCGATCTCTTGTAAAGTTAGGCCCACTGCCACTTCCGTCTCTCTCAAAGCCTTCACCTCTCAGGTCTCACTCTTCAGAGTCTTCACGTGAAATCACCGTAGGAGCAAGGATCTCACTGGCAGGGGTGTCCACGGGCGAGTCCGGATCCACCAAACCAACTTCCGTACAGTATGCGTTTTATTGTTGTTATCTTCGTTAAAAAGTTATTTAAAGTTTTAAACTACTATTATTACAATTAACATTTAAATAATTTTTAATGAAAAAAATCAATTAATGAAGGTGTTTCAAGATGCTCTATAAAAGTTCATTTATAGAAGATTAAGATTCTCGACGGACGAGTTTCATGCTCTATATTAGTATGAACCTATTTATATATAAAAGCTTCATCAAGGTTAAAGTTCGAATCTATCTATTAAAGAAAATAGTAAAACCAAATTTGTTTGTATAAAGATTATTTAAAATAAAAATATTTTAGATTGAAAGTAGATAATGAGATTTTAATAGTCAAAGTTATCGACATCTCCATCTTAATGATTAGATATTTTGACTGCTCTATTTGTAACTAATAGTATCTACTTTTTAATCTGAGTGATTGCTCTTTTAATTAATTTTAAATAATTTTTCTTTAAAAAAAAAGAAGAATGAACCAGGTGTACTCATACATATAAAATGATTACACATATAAAAAGCGAGCTTCTTACAAAAGCCACAAGCCCAACCGATTACATAAACGGGCTCAAAATGTTAGATCAAGCCTAACCCAAAGGGCTGATATACTCGTTCATAGTTGTTTGTTTTAGACAGCTTGGGATGAGTTTTGGGATGCATTGTAAACCAATAATTTGTTGACAGATTTATTTACTTTTATTGTGTTTAAATTATACGGTGAAAATGAGTTTTAAATAGATTTATCTTTAAATAAGAAGTGTGACAATTTAATTTAAAAATTTATTTTAAAGTATAATTTTTAAAGTTAAAAATTTCTAACCGTTGATAAGATATGAACTCTACATGCTGATGAACATATCTCGAAATGATCTCAAACTTAGAAACAAATTCAACTCACAAGTTAACAATTAATATTAGACAGAACAATGCTATAAATATAGCCTCAAATAGGGGTAAAAAAAATGGTATCGACCGATATTCGGTTCTCGGCTGATAAATGTCTCTTATTTTTTTTATACATATCGGATATCAACTGATATATAAAGGTATTAAAAACCGATACATACCAGACAATATAATACGTATCAACCGATATTATTGACCCTGCCTCAATAAAAGGCACAATAAATAATTTCTCCAACTGCAAGGCAAGAAAGCGACAGAAATTTTCATATGATATATTAAAATTAAGATATGATAACAATCAGAAGGTTCAAAACAAGACATCTTCCGTATTTAGAAGACAAGAATCTCCACATTATTATTAACCACACGAAACACATTTAAACCTAGCAGTGTTTAAACCTACCATCCATTCATTGTTAAAATTAAGGCTATTATTTCATATCAAAATATCAAAATCATCAATTTATTAAGCTTCATATTAAATAACTAGAAATTGATGTTCTTTGATGATGGAGGGGAACCTCAAGCACAACCTTACTAAACCCCACTTCGGATGACGTTCCACACCTCCACAGGTTAGCCACCGGGTATGTGCTAACATTTTTCCGAGGATAATTAAGCAAATAATTTTTTCATCTCAAATAAATGGTTAAATTTAGAAGAGAAACCCGCTTTTAGGTTTCCCAAAACAGCTCTGGATGCATGCAATGGTGCACCCTATTCCCTTTTAACATTTAACGTCAAGTATTAGGCATCAGACGATGCTACCACCCATGTTGGTAGCCTAACGAGTTATCATCTTCTGGGGCTTAACAATGTAGACACAAATTTCAAAATTTTGAAATTCACAGCATTTGAACCTGAAAATGAATCTTAATGTGTACAAAAGCTCTAAGAAGTAAGAACCAAAACCCAACAGATGAGTGATTTTATTATGAGATGAAATTAGCATTTGCCAATAAACACGACAAACACTGCCAGTTGTAACTTTGTAAACAGGTACCAGATAATTTAATTACTTACTGGAATTTTTTTATTCATATCTACAGATTGAAAGCTCTTTGAATTGTCTCCCTACTACAGTATTTTGTCACACTACTCCCGAGGGAAGCCTTAACACAAGATCACCGCCTACAACACTGCCAAAGGAAGAAGACGTCAGAGTAAACAAGAGAACCACCAACTACAGCAAGTAATGAGTGAAAATAAAATAATAATGAACTTATTGCACGTGTTCAGAATAATTGGAAATAATAAAATTTTCAAGAGTATATCATGAGTTGCTGAGGGACTAAACCAAGGTTGGATCAGATCAGAGATGCCAAGCATTATATGCACATGTAGAGCCCATTTCCACAGTACACACCTCTTTACATAGTAGTAGCAGAAGTCTGCCAAGATAAATGTTTGAACAATCTCAGAGAGGAGGACAAATAAAGGCCAAAGTCCACGACCTAATGCAGTTAGCAGGTAGCCACGGCTGTCCAAGACCTGCAGAGAAATCAAAATGAAAAATTAAGTGAATATGGCAACTTCTCCATAAAAAATAAAAAAATAAAAAGAATTCTTTCAGTAATTTTCAGAAGATTTTTGCTCTTCAATGGTAGTGGTGGTTGGAGGGTTGCTTAAAAGCACTGCATGCATCATGGTACAACCAATACATTTCCAACAGAAAGAGACCATGTTTCAAGACCTCAAATAATGTAGTGAACAAACAAAGAGATCAGATGTTGACTCATAATTGTTATTGAAAAAAGATAAGCCTGAGCAACTAGTAGTCTTGCCTTCCACATAATACAACATTATAAATCTAATGCCCAAATTATATGGAATTGGGTCATTGAATAAGGTTTTCAATAACCTCTCCAATGAAGCCTTATATCAAGGGACAAGAGACCATGACACACGGATCATGTATGAAGGCCAAAGTTAGAGCCAAAAATGTGCACAAATTATCGCCAAACACAAGAGATGGAGGTCTTCTCATGGTAGAGATTTTTAGAAGCTTCAAGATGTGCTTGGAATGCTTTGGAAGACTCGAGAAGGATCCAAAAGGTTTTGGATGGTTCAAGAAGGCTCTCCAAGATGCTAGAGAGTTGTGGAGCTCTCTAGAATGATGTATAGTACTCATGTTGTGTAGAAATGTGTAGAACTCTATAGTGTGTGGAGTCATGTAGTAGTCTGTGGAAGTTTCTAGTGTTGTGTATATTTGTTTGGACTTCACTGAGTTTGTCTTAGAAGTGTGGTTTCTAGAAAGAAGTCTAGCAGCTTCATGTATGGTAGGATGGTAACGTGGCATGATCATCTATGGGGCAAGGTATGAGTGTCGGTTGCCAAATGGATTTGAAGGGAAAATTAGAAACAAGATTCAATTGGAAATTAGACAGAGGATTCAGTTTAACTAAGCAGTACAAAGATTTACATGTAAAGAACCCATTGGGCTCCTTACTTGATCCATGCCCTTCTATCAACTGTGCCATCAACAGGAAAGCATCTTCCCATAGTAGATAACCTAAGTTGCATGAGTACGGGTATGAGTGTCGGTGTCCGACACCCGACACAAGTACAAGTCGTACACAGTGACCCCAAGAAAAAAAAAGGACATAGGAACGCAGCACCATATTTAAATGAAAATAAAGTGTGAAAATAACACCAATAGAAAATAATGTACTAGTTTTACTCTAAAAATTTAGGTAACAAAGGTTTTAAGAGGGGAAATGTGCAGTAATATTTTAATCATCTTAAAAAACAATGTTAAAAAGCACTATAATAGTCCATGAAGAATGTGTGAGTGTCTACAAGTGTCCAAACGGATACATCACACATTTTGAAGTGTCTATGCAACATAGTAATAACGTATCTACAAATAAAGGTATTCCATGATCCATCAAATTCCTTCAGAAAGTTAAACCCCACTCCTTTATCATCCACTTATCTTACCAAAACTTTATCAAAGCACCATCGCCCACAACAAGATCTGAATTTTCTTTTGACAAAGAACCCATCCATTGGCCCTCTCTACCAATCTTATAAATATCCTTCCACAATTGTGAACCTCCTCTATTTGATACTTCTTTCAGAACCCATCCATCCTTCAATTCACCATATTTTAATTTTATTACTTCCCTCCATAGTGCTTCTTTATCATCATTACGTTGCCCAAATCCAATCCATGTTAATATGATAGTTCATTATCTTTAAAAAAATGCATCTGATTATCATAATATCATGCTATCTCCCATTCATATGACATAAAGGCATCCAGTCACCTCTTCACATTCCAGTCATTTTACTATACATGATCTCAACTTGTTTTGTGATTCTAATGTGGTCAACTTTGTACTTCTCCCTCAACTCCATACCCTATAAAATCCATAGGTGTTTCATTTTCATGCCCATTCAAACACCTTATGATTGGAATTCCAAGAAAATCTAAATTCAAGATTCAAAATCCATGCATCCAAATTAGCACTAAAGTTGTCTACCATTTTGTCTATTTTCCAGCCATTTTTTTAATTAGTAATAAAAGGTTTATCCACAAAAAAAAAAAGATGAAATGATTTCAGAAAAATTATATTCACCTTCCACATTCATACAATCAATCATACATGACTTGAATAAAGAAAAACCCAACCCTTTTTAAAAGAAACGCATATATGCCCATGCAGGCAGAACAAAATCCATAACATAGAAATGATCCACATCAATTACACTTTTCACCAATAATGATGATGATGAACCACAATGAACAGTTCTAATGGCAATTAATTTCACAACAACCAATTGGTCTTGCTTTTTCCTATCAAAGCCATGTCAATAATTTAATTAATCTAAAACCTTCTATAAACCGAATAGATTTTCTTCCTCCTAACATAAATACTACCAATTTGTGATAACATGATGAAATAACTAAACTTGCCCCTTCCATAACCCCATATTTTCTCCTTCTAATCCAGGAGTCACCCTTTTTTACTCTTGGCCACCTATAAAGGGATTTTTTATGCAATGGCAAAAAATATTAAATGACTTAAATAGTTGTGTAAAGAGATATGACTTAGAAAGCTAATCCTAAGTGATCATGATGACAACAAAGTAGCACATTATAATGTTCCTCAATGTATTTAACTGACTCAAGTCTAGAAGCTAAGTCAAGAGAAATGAAATGTAAATAAGGATGGCAAAAGATCAAGGAACCAAAACAAAAATCTTTAATTAAAAGAAAAAATATAAACTGAAAATTATTGAGGATCAGACCTGGAGTACCCAATGTGCACAACTCAAGAACCGGGCAACACCCAATGCAAAAACATAATGAGCAGTAAATGACTCAACAATCTGCATAAACACACAATTATGAGTGGAAGGAATTGCAAACATGCATACAAGTCCTATTAATTGGGAAACATACTGCATAGGAATTTGGCCTGAAATTGAACCTTTGTGTTTTGCATTACACGTAGCTGAGGTAAAACTGATACTGCTTCCAAATAGACACAGAAGGCCCAGCAGATTCTGTTAAATAGATTGTGTGATGTTGATGGATGAACAACTAAAGCAAGTAAAGCACATGGTATGACCTGCATCAACATTTAAATCAGTAACAAGTATGTCCATCTTATTTGAGAAAACAGAAAACAAAATGTAAATCTAGAAGATAAATGTAATAGTTAATTGAGTCTGAGACTCACAATCCTAAAATGATTTATATGAGAAGCAATCTTCCATACTAGATATTTACACAAAAAAAGGATTAAAAATAACAAAAATGACTGAAACCCGTTTAAAAAGAAAGTCCAAAAATAAGATAGCCCCTCATGTGTATCTACCCTATGTTTCATAGAGACTGAGAAATGTGTGACGCAACCATGATGAACATATCTTCACGTTGGATTCTCCATGGATTCTTTAGTGTTTTTTATTTTTTTATTTTTTTTTTTAAATGGTTCATATATTAATAGATAAAGAGGCACCAGAGGTGCAAATATAGATTAAAAACAACCAGAAAATAAACAACAAGCAACAAAAACTGGATACAAAACTGTCCAGAGAATAAGGCAACAACTTGGCCAAAACACAATTACTAAGAGCTCATGCAAGGTCAACACATTCTTTCCAAGCGCGCAAAATGTCGGATATAGAAATATTCCTGAATTCCTGGAGAGAAACAGCCCACAATACACACTTGGAGAAAGCACGTCTTGTGACTGCCATACTAGACTCGGCGATACCATTGAAAAAATTGTTATTACGTTGCCACCAAAGGCTCCATATAATGGCAAATAATGCTAGATGCCACAAAGAAAAACATTTAGGCGAGACAGAGATAATGTCCCAAGCAAAGGACAATCAGCCACCGACGATGGCATAACCCAAGCAACACCAAACTGGTCTAAAACAGAGTTCCAAACTTCAAAAGAAAATGGACAGTGAATAAGTAGATGGTTCGACTCTTCAGAGGTATGAAGACAAAAGGGGCACCCACTAACCATAATTCTTCTTCTTTTCCACAAGTTATCTTGTGTCAAAAAATTCCCCAACCCTGCAATCCAGAGAAAGCTAATTGCCCTGGGGGGTGCTTTGGAAAACCAAATCTTCGGGTTAACAATAGCAGTACCAACGATGAGACAATTCCATGTGTTGAAAGATTTGACCGAGAAAGGACCACTGTTGTCAGGCCACCAAATAATCTTCCACGGAGGTACAGATCCTGTAGGAGGAGATGGTGCTAAGGAGATCCAAGAAAGCATCAACTTCAGAGTCAAATAAATTGCAACGAAGAGGAATGACCCAAACTATTTGCTCACCAGTAATGGAATAGAACTCTGAGATCCATTTATTTATTTATTTATTTTTGAAAGATAACTTCATTAATAAAATAAACAAACAACCAAAGCAGGCATAAAAAGCCAACCACCAAACCAAAAAAGAGACTACCCTCTAAAATGTATTTCTTTATTTTTGAAACAAATGTGTTTTAACATTGTCTCCAAGATTACAAAATATTATCACACCTTTTTTCTTCAGAAACCAAATAAAATATAGATATAACCATCGCTTGATTGTTTAGAGTAAAACTAGTGGATTATTTTGTATCGGTGTTGTTTTCACAATTTATTCTCAGTTAAAAACAAATATAAATATAAATTTCTTGAAATATTACGAAGTCAGATTCTAACACTCCAAGTCCTATCCATGCAATATTGCATCCACTTAGCTAAAGATCAATCAAACAACTATAGTCTTAATATAACCCGTGAGGGTTGGCCTGGCAGTCAAGAACCCGCATGAGGTGCGGGAGGTCTTGGGTTCAAGTCACTCTCACCACAAAAGGGCCACTCCCCATAGTATTACCTAGTATGTGTGGATAAGGAGGTTTGCACATGCCCCAAGGATTAGTCGGGTGCTCTAAGAGGCCTGGACACCTTGGTCTTCAAAAAAAAGTATAGTCTTAATATATAATGTGTTAAGTTTGTGCATGCTTGCTTACATATATCTACTATCTATATCCATTATGCGTTCAGGTAGCTTGAATCAATAATAAAATTAATATATTATGTTGTCTGTTTGTATATTTAGGTATGTTCATCTATATGTATCCATGCATGAGTTCTTGACACCCTGTATCAACAATCCAAGGTATGAGTATAAGACTACTCAAAATGGATCCCATGATTTCATCAAATCATCCTAAACCTTGAACATGACCAACTAAATTTAAAGCATTAACTGAAAAAAGGTTATCTTTGAGTGCTTAATACTACTGTCATATTGGTATCACTAACATATTTTGGATTTAAAAGACCCCCAACATACTTCCCACCTGTCTTTTACTCCCTTATCTTTCAATAGGACCTATTATTTTCATGTTTAATAAACCTTACATGGTCAAGGTCTCTAGTTCTCCTCTCTTCTATTTTAGCAATAAATACTCTCTTCCCCTCTATTCCTAATCAAGTATACAAATTATCATAAGCTCCATATTTAGTTTTACTTACAGATTAGCTAGCAGTTGTTTTCACTACCTTACATTTTTGTGTTATGATCTTTCTTGTTCTGTACCATTCCTTGTAATGTGGTTTCTTGTCTCCAATAGCTTCTCAGATAACCATGTTCCAGCACCATGTTTCTTGCTATGTTTGTCTCCCATTATGATTTACATTCTTCAAGAATATCTTTGACAACTTGTTTAATACGACTTTCCATTCAGTTCCACAATAGGATTCATATCCCACCAGAATCTCAGTTCACAATGATCCCAGTTATGCACCACTCCCATTAATAAATTTCAATTGCATTAAAAAGAAAGAATAAAAATGTACAAAGGATCTGAGTCTAAAAAGTACAAGGAATCATGGTGGAGGATACCAACAAAAAATTGAAATAAAGTAGTTTGAAGAGATATATTAGTAATGAATATAGACTTTAACAAGGATCAGCAGAAAAGTACACTTTGTCTCAAAGACAAGCCCACATGATGATGAATCCTCATAACCTTCTAAGCAATAAAACCTTTCCTTTCTAGAAAAAAAAACATAATCCTACTGAGAATGAAAGAAAAAGCTTCATGCTGATTTGAATGGGATGGGCACATGTGCAACCCAGCTACATAATCATATTCTAATAAGCTAAAGGGTAGAGAGGATATTCCCTAGATGTTCTCTTTTTCTTTCTTTTTCTTTTTTGAATATCATGGGTATTCCCACCCCACATTGGAGGTAAGACAAATCTCATGGATACATGAAATCAACTGCAAGCCTCGTGCATCGGGTTAACTCCAGGGAGAGTCGAATCCGAGACCTCTATCCTATTCCTATAAGCTCAAACCAACTGAGCTACACTTCTCGTGTAGATGTTCATTGTATTTTACCAACTACTGCAACAGGTCTAGAACATGGATCATGCATAGAATAAAAAAAAAGGATGAATGAAAACAATGATTCTTGGTGAGAAAGACAAGTTGGTATTGACTCAAAAATCAAGCCATAAAACTATATAAGAATATTTCATGAAGATATACTATATAACATAAAGTCAGATGCATTACCACATAGTATATGGAAAAATTGTCCTTGTCCTCCATGTAACTAGATCTTAGCCTAAAACGTATCATGTAAATGACCAATAAGGTTGCGACCAGTGTGGCCGAATCAAGTAATGTGTGTATGTCATATTCCATTACAAAACTACAGTAAAGTCTAACAGCCAAAAACATAGCTGTCAGTTCCTGGGATTTTAATGAGAGTCCTGCCAAGCAATCAACAGAGTGTTAGAAGAACATAATAAAGTAACCAAAACAAACTTCAAAAGTTGAGTACACACACACCCACACAACAAGATTTCAAGGAATACAATATTCATGCCATTCATACTTAATAGATGGTATCAAAGTCGATGAAAAGTCAAAAGTAATCCACAGGACCTCTAAAAAGAGGAAAGAAAAGTAATCTATAGGAATGTGAGCTTCCACTGTCTTTTTACTAAAATGGAATGTGAGCCTCCACCGTTACAAATAAATAAAATAGCTAAGAGCCAAAGGAAACAGCTTTATCATTTCCACTCATTCCCACCCTAGTATGAGAAAAATACACCCAAAAAAAAAAATGTATCTCCTATCACCAATGTGTATAGCCAAGTTGATAAAATTCTTGAATTCTATTGAGCAGAACCTGCATCATCCAAGCGTATGGCCCTTAGTCATAAAAATCCTTCTTGAATAAGTGAATAAATGGTTCATCCACAGCGGTTTAATCCAACCTTACCAGAAGCAAAAGAGGAAGGGCATCTTTTTTTTTGAAAAGTAAGAGGAAGGGCATCTTACCCAACAGAAGTTCATTAATATGCAAAACTAGTTGTTTTCAGAACCAAATCATCAAGGACCGGCAAGATCCAAGTGCAGAATGAACTCTAAAGTTTAGAAGACTCATATGATACAATTATAAATCCCAACTATCATCTTGTTTGGAGCAATAGAACACCATCAACATGTGTGAGAGTTCATGGGAATTCCAAACAATCCCAAAAACTGGAAGCATATAATGTACATTTACCAAATACTCTCACTTTGTCTGGAAAGATGACCTATGCATGCAAAAAATGCACATCTTTCTATGAGCACTAAGCAGAAGTCTATCGATTCTTAAATGAATTCGGACGGGAAAATGGATTCCCATGGTAATATTTTCTTGGGAAAATACCTTGATAGGAATTTACTTTCTAATCTAAAATTTTTTGTATGATGTTTGTCACCAACCTACAAAAGGAAAAAATGATTGATAAATGGTTGAGATAGGGCTGCAACTTAATCGCGTTGAGCTGGGTTTTGGGTCTGGCCAAGCTCGAGCCCAGGCCCCAATCATCTCAAACTACTCAAACCCAAGCCTAGCCTAGATTTTATTTGTAGGAGCCTAGCAAGAAATGTATATGCGGGCTTATAAGGGCTCAAGCTTATTTGGCCTTAAAACAAAAATCTTTTGTATTATTTATTAAATATAAATTCTATATAACATAAAATATTAATTAAATAAAATTAGATTTTATAAATCATTGCTCAAATTTGGGCTTTTGGGCTAAACTTGCACTTTCATGCACTAGGCCTGATCGGACCAAAATTCTTACATGGGCCTAACATTTTAGACCTAAAAAAATGAGCTTGACCTGAGCTCAGGTTAATCCAAACCTCCTTTTTTTTTTAGTTTTTCATGCATGATTGGGTTAGGTCTGTCTTAAATTGACCCATTTAATAAGTGGGAATGTTTCTAATAAATGGACTAAGTAGGGCCAGCCCATTTAAGCTTGGCCATTTTCTAAGATCAAGTCGACCCATTGGGTGAACCCATTTTGTAAATGGTCTAAGTCAAGTCAACCCATCTAAATTTAGAGAAGAAAAGTTAATCCATTTAATAAATGGATAGAGTCAGGTCAACTCACCATGTCAACCCGTTCAATAAATGGGTCAAGTCGAGTATTCATATGATCATGGTGTTTAAGATTTATTTGTTTAGTCCCTGAAGGTTTGCTTCAATAAATTTACCCAAAAAAAAGCATTTCTCATGTGTTATGATGTGAATTTTTTCTTACTATTTTCCCAGAAAATTTGACCTTGAGAATCTACATTCCGAGGAAAGTTTGTGCAAACAAACATCGAAAAATCTCACTTTCCTGGGAAAATCTATGCAAACAAACGTGTCCTAACTCTCCCCTCAAAAAGAAAAAAGTGAAAAAAAAAATATCTATAGAACCAAATTAAGGCAAAGGATGCAAAGGACACTACATACTTGGGGTTTGGCTGGGGGTTGAGGGGGTGTAGGTATGCATTTTACCTCTTCACACCATCAAAATAATATAAAGAAGAACCGCCATAAAGACTTCATAAGATTGGATAAGAACAATGACTTATTATTATGCAAACAACGTACGATTCACTGGGCCATGATCACTACATTCTGATGTCACCACAGTTTTCCCATCTTTTGGTTGTAGGTTTTGTATCTCCAACTTTGGCCATGCCGTCATCATCAACACAGCTATTTTCCGATCCATCTTAGGGCAGCTTTTTAAGTTTTGCATTTCTATGCATGTTACGTTGAAGACAAGAGGAATATGTGGATCATCCATTTGTGGCTGCTTATTCGTGTCCGAGCTATGGTCAGAGATGATGTTGGATCTTCATATATCCGTTTGTGACGTTATCTCCAATTGGCAAAGTGAGCCATTTAGAGGGAATAGTAGTATATGGTGGAATACTATTTCAGTGACTATCTTTTGGTCATTGTGGAAGGAGAGGAATTCAAGGGTTTTTGAGTTAGTTGTGAGTACAGTCAGAGAAGTATTTGAACCTACAAAGGCAAGCCTCATCTAGTGGTTAATGGTAAGGGGTTTGAATGTTTGTCTTTTTGATGAATCTTCAAGGGATGGAAGGTTTGCCTGGCCAGGGGATGTAAAACAAGCAAGGTAGTACATATGTGCGAGGTTCTGCCAAAGGGTCATGCTAACTTCAAGTGGATGAAGCTGCCAATGGAAAACCAATGCCAGAGGGCTTCAGGGGTATTACATGATCATAGCCAATGTCACAAATATCTCCGATATTTTCAAATTTACCACGTTCTTATCAGCAAAATACCAATCGTCGTTAATATCCCGAGATTTATCAACACTTCGTTAAATTCCTAATAAATTCTCGATAAAATTGTGATAAATGGTAATATCGCGTTAGTATCTTGATAAATTCCTTATTAATATTTTTATTTATTATTTTTAAATATTATATTTTTCACGAGATTTTCCCGTTAATTTTCTGCTAAAAGTTTAAGAATTTGAAAATATCCTGATACTATCAATTGTGGTTAATATCCCAAGAACGATATTTGTGACAATGATCACAACAACAAAGAATATTTTCTTTTCCTCCTCTATAGAGGTTAAACACTCCAATGAAGCAGAGTTATGGGTCATAAGACAGACACTAGAGCTATAAAGAGAACATAGAAAAGGGGAAATTGATCATTGAAGGTGATTTAGCGAATGCAACAGCTTGGGAAAATGGGAGGATGCCCCTATGGAAGATGAAGCCAGTCTATGGAAGTGTGAAGTGACTGTCATGTGGAATGGATGTATCCAACAAGCATGCAAGATGCACGTCCAATAGCATTGCAGATTTCCTAGCCAAAGTAGGGGTAGAGAGACATAATATTTTACTGGTTATATGTACTGCAATTGCATTGTGTGATATGCATTAATGTTAGTATATCTCCCTTTACTGATCAATACAAAATTATCATTTAAAAAAAAATGTTTTACATATCCATTCTTGTTAAATACTGTACAAATTTGTTTATTTTACTACTAAGGAAAACTGTAATTACTGTATGCAGACCATTTTGCAGTCAGTAGGACCACAATTATTTTTCACAAGATAAATAATATCTACAAACCATGTTCTAACATCATTTACATGAAAATGAAAAAAATTCTTCCCCTTTCTTCCATACTTATCTTCACTTGGTATCCAGAGCTAGAGCTCTTAGGCTCTCCCATTCGCTTCTCAACCAATCCAACACAAAAGAAAACAGAACTTACCAAAGCCGATCATCACAACTCTAATGGGAGACACTGATGATCTTAAGACTGAAGGTCATTGCCATGTTCACCCAATTATTCCAAGGATTGTGAGACTTTTTTTAAATTTTTGGTGCTCCAGGTCAGTAAAAATTGGTCTTCCTGACCAAAACTAAGAAAACATAGGATCCTTCCCTCAATCATAATTTGCACGAGTCCCGAGTCTATCATGTCCTTAACCATAGAGCCAAAGGTGAATCTCAGTCATACTAGATTCCTGAACTTATTTTGTGCCTCATCCCACTCTAAGGTTGGCTTGTTTTAATTAGGTCTTGTTCTTTTCGGGAAATAAATTATTATAGGCCTTTTTCCAGTTATCATTTCCCCACAAAGAATCTAGTTTATTTGCATTACTAACTAATAATACATAATTAGAAACTAGAGAAAACAAAAACATAATTGTGTATAAGTATCCTTTCCAAAAAAAAATTGTGTACAAGTATCCTTAGAGAGGTGGTCTTGCATACGCCTGGGCTTTAATGCCCAGGTCCTCTGACATGCAATGTTGGAGGTCAGGATCCACCTAATGTCAGAAAAAATATATGGTTGGCTAACTCATCATATGAAGTATCAAACTATCCAAAATAAGCCCATTAGATAACCTTAGCCCCTGAGTTTTTAATATAAATAAAACCATTGGATAAATATTTTATCTTTAATGCTCAATCCAATGGTGAAGATGAATCAAATGGACATGAATAAAGGTTGGATCTAAATCTAAAGAAGAAAATAATATTTTAAATAGTTTAAATTCATCATTGAGTGGTCCCCATATTGTGCTTGTATGTGCGAGCAAGGGTATTATGTAGTTTTGCCCATGCTAATAATTGATGAGTTTGGAAACTACATTCTGCATTCAAAGACATTGTGTTTTGGTGCGTTTGATGAAATAACGTTGTGTTTTTTTTTTAAAATCAATATGACAAAAACAAAACAATAAATATACATATGTATCCTAAAGTATCCAAATAAGTGCACAAGAAAAATTAATCTCATGTTCGCTTGCCTAGGCATTTGCCTTGTAACCTAGGTTCCATGGTCCCTTGACGCCTCGATTGTTCCTTGCACCTTGACTAATGTTCTTAACTCCACTAAATTAATCTTTAAAAGTTTCCCTCTTAAAGGGAATTCCTTCATCTTCACACACACTGCAATGTAAGTGAAGTTTTGTTTCAAGGACTGATTTCAGTCCCACAGATGCAAAAGTTTCATTGGCACAGATAGGCCAAACATGAGTCCGCAAAACCACAATACCTTCAAATATACGTAACCAAAACACCAACACCAGAACTGCACTAACAACAATCTCCACCAAGAGTTGAACAACCACAGAGACAGGCATACTCTAGTATATGGATAGAAAGAAATGAGGGACAGATTCCAATCTGAAACTGAAATTACAGCCCGAGAAAAAATATCTATGGTCAAAGAAGAATCAATCTGTAAATTTTGCAGATGGTTTCATGTATCCATGGAATTAGTTATGCAAAAGAAGTTGTATTAAGAAACCCAACCCCAACTCCATAAAAAAGAAAGGAATAGAGTTTGCATGATATGCAGAGCAGGATCTGGAAAACTGCAGTCAAGGAAAAGAGGGTCCTAAATACTAAAGGGAAAGTTGAATTTCAAAATTTCAAATACCAAGATCAACTCCAAATAAATCATTTATATTTATATTGAATAAAAGAATCCCTAAAAACAATCCCAGTCATCTATCATCTATTGCTTGTTTTAATCCAAGCCATGAATTAAATAAAGCCATAAAAGAAAAAAAGAAAAAAACTGAAATAGCCCCCACACCTTAAAGTACACAAAGAAAAAAATAAAGTTTAAAAAGAAAATCTGATGTGACCTTTTTGGGTGCAAGTCCTTGTCTTCGACTCCTTTGAGTGGTTCATGGACTGACTATGATTGCTGGGGTAGACATTATGGGGTCTTGCCTCATCACCTACCATCTTTAAGGTACTTCTAATGCAGTCATTTCTAATTTGATCTTTCAACATTATTCCACTCATCCATATTATATTAGGCAACACTACCTTATCCATACCTTTTTTTCACAGTCCAACATTGAGCTCCATGAATCATTGGTGGTCTAATCATTTTCTATAGAATCACCATATTAATCATGACAACATTTCCCTATAACACAAAACTCCACTAGCTTACCAACATTGAACCCACCGTGCTTGCAACCTACAAGCTATAGAGGTTGCATGTCTAATTCATGTGGACATTAAATTGGAAAATAATTTACCAAATCAAATCATGAGTTCCAACCAGACACATGGGATAAATGGCTGAAAGAAAAGATCCCTCGCTTGGTTTTCCATTTGCACCTAAGTATCTACGATATGTCATAATGGTGTACTGAGCCATTGTCAAGCTTTACTCATTCATCCTCCCCACTCTCAAAGCCACTAAAATAGCACTATGTATTATGTCTTTGTTCTACTAATAATCATATGTTTGTCTCAAAAAATTTTCTCGCAAGGGCAGCTTATTGTTTAATCAACTTTGTGCCCCACCAATTCGTACTTTGTCTGTTGTAAACGACAAACACCGTACAACCTTATCTTGGATCTTTATTGTTAAGTCATCTCTAGTTAAAACAGATAAATAAGAACTCAAAACAAACCCTTGTTGCAATCTTCCTCGAACTAAGAACTCCGCGGTCTCTCCACATACCGTTATTATACTCATTTTCCCCTATGCATGCATATCCAATACAATCTCAACGTATCTATTAGGATGAATTTCCTTTTCAATGTTTTCTAAATTAATTTCATTGACACCTATATGAAGACTTCTTCTAAACAAATCACAACCATGTTAACTTTTTCTTTTCTACCTAAATTTCTTTGTATCAGTAGAAAATTGAGTTTTGTAGTGAATCTACCTGACAAATTCAAACTAATTCTCCAAAACACCTATTCTTCTCTTAGTGTTGTTCTACTATTGTTTCCTAGGGTCTCATGATATGACTCATACACTTAATACCTTGATAGTTGGCTCAGTAGGGATGTCACCTTTATATCAACTTTTGTTAACTACTATTTCCATTACTCAAGAATCATCTGAAAAATCTTCAAGCTTCCCTCTGACCTGCATTCATCAACTAATCATACCGCAAAGGTTGCCACAATTTACCAGCTCAAAATAAAAAATTCCTCCTTTTTAGAACTTAAATATTTTGAAATAGAACTGAAACGCATGCCTGCTGATACAAAATGCATTCATCAAATGACATGGAAATATGAATCATCTTCCTTTTTCTCCTTTTAAAGATGGAGCTGCTCGGGGAATGGCTTCTGTTGTTTGGTGTGACTTGGAAGGAAAAAAATGTGATCACCCCAATCAAAACATCAAACCCCTGATTTTGATGGAAAACCCTATCACATCTTCTTTATATTGATATCGTATATCATGTATGCATGTGTGTGTATACACACACACACAGTCATTCTAATACACGAAAATATCCTCCAAGCGAAAGCAACGAAAAACATTTCCAGGTGTTCTCTTCACCATCTCTGCTCCAAATCCATGTTTGCTTCTTACGCCTAAATTATGACGCTGCTTCTTCCCCAAAAACCAGAAACCCCAGCTTCTAACTAGAGTAGGAAGAACTCTTCTACCTCGTTCTCACCCTCAGGAAAATTCCCCAACGCTTGCGCAACCCCTTCAAGATTTCCCACCCCACCCCTGTTCAACTTCTCGCCTCTCTCGAAACCTGCCTCATCTTTGACATGAACATCACTGTGACTCTCGACCTCACCTACCTGAGCTGGTAAATGGACGCAATACTCTCCGTAATTAAGCACAACTCCTGCCCCCAAACATTTTATTCCACTTTGTCGCCACAATGGAGATCTTTCCACCGCCGATGGAGTTGAATCACTTGATAACCTTCATAATATTGAGCTTTGGATTGAGGGAGCAGCCTTGGATTCAATTATGGAAGTAGTATGGACTAAAAAGTAAACAGAGAAGTGAGAGTATAGAGGATGGGGCCATGCATGCTGCTTTAAAGGATCATATGCACACTAGTGGGATTGGGAAAACTAGTGGGATTTTAAGAGCACCATGGAAGACAGATATGGAAGATGAGTTTGGAAAAGATGGGGGCTAGGCACGCAGCTCAAAAGAATCTACAACTGGTTTGATTCTTATCCATGGCTGAAGTTCAAAGGTTGGGGAATTGGGCATTGGAAAGTAGAAGGAGAGATGGATAGAGAAAGGAAGGAGCTGATGGAAAATATGTAATGGACGAATGGCAAAAAATTTGGCATACAATGGTTATTTTCCCTGCACCGTAGAAAGCAGAGAAGGAGAAGAACGCAGAATTAGTGGAAAAATCTGTAACGAACAAATGCGCATAAGTTTCGCACGTACGGGCACTTTCGTGGTTATATTTATATATATGTATGAGAGAGAGAGAGAGAGAGAGAGACGAACCGGCGCAAGTCCTCTCCTTGATGAGCTTGTACATTAAGACGGAGATGCCAATGGCGTGGGAGGCTTCGGCCGCGACGAAGAGGTTATCGTGGTCGTTGACGACGAATCTGAGAAAGACGAGGGAACCCATCACAGCGGTGACCGCTAGGAATGCCTTTACCTTCGGAGGCAGCCTCTTCACCCACAATGCCACCACCTGCACCGGATTCTTCGCTGTTCGTCCGTATGAACCCATCTCTCTTTTCTTTTTTGCTAGGGTTTGAGAAGCTCTGCCAGTTTGCTACCGATCGGTTTAGAGAAGGAACGAGAGGTAGTGTCGCAAAACTCTCCCGAGTGCGGCGGGACTAGAACAAAGAACCAGAGTGGCCCCCGTTCTTTCTGCTTGCCACTCTCATTTCACATTTCTAAAGACTTCATAAACTATTGCCACTAACTGTCGTTATTATTGTTAAAAAGGTAGGTTAAGAAATACAGTTGAATTAAAATAGATTATTATGTGAACTATTGAATAATTTAAAACGAAATTATTCAATTTTATTTTTAATTATTTAATAAATATTTTATTTATAATAATCAATTCTATTGTGATAGTATAGCAAATGGGTATAAAAAATAATTTTGATCTAAATTGTAGTGATTTAGATATAATTTTCATTATTTAGACTTTTTAAGCATGCTCTATGTGAGCCCTTCAGAGCATAAAATACTTCTATGTTTATTTAGTGAATCTTTAAAATTAAAAACTATTTAATCCTAAAGGCAGTATAGCAATGAATTGGATTACTTATAATAATGATAAAAATCTTTGTATACTTTGATTCAAATTGGTTTAACTTTATTTTTTTATTGATCAATTCAATTTAAAGTTTTATAAAAGGTTAAAAATAAAAAATAAAATAAAATTATTTATAATAAAAAATAAAAGACTGCCATTTTATAAAGAGTTTTTTAGTATAAAAATGATTATAATTTTGAGTTTAAATAGAGAATATGAGTTAAAATTAATGAACTAAAATTGTACTTAAATAAAAATAATAATTTAAGTCGGAATTGTATGCATTTGAGACATCTATCGAATTCAATATAAATTTATTTCGAAATTAAGTAACTTTAATTTTTTTAAATATTTTGATATATACTAAAAACATTAAAAAAAAATGAAAAATACGATGAGGCTGAAATTGCAGTATGGTAGCTTGGGAAGTATGTAACCTGAACGATCCGTCCTTCGACCCCTTCGCGTTTTATTTCACCTTCCACACCAATTTCAGTCTCCATCACTGCCTGCCGCCAGCCCGTCCCCTGCCCCGTCAGGCGGCCCTTCCGTGAGGTTTATCTCTCTCTCTCTCTCTCTCTCTCTCTCACACACACACACATTTTCTTTAGACATTAAAAGCCAGTCGTGTTTGGCATTTGAAGCCTTGCAAGTTCATTGGAGACTAAGTTAGCAATTGCCAAGTAAAGCCCAGCCGGCATTTGTTTACGCTTTTGTATGTTAAGGGGTTTCTAACCCTAACAGATAAACTCAATAAATATGTTTATTACTTTGTATGGGAATTTTGGTCTACTTCATTTTTTAATGCTTGGGGAGATATCCCATTAGAGAGGTGACTCAATCATTGTATTCTCCATTTGTTTTCAGTGAAGAGAATGCTTTTATGTTGTATCTTGGCTTCCGTGTAGAATCACATTAAATCTTTGTCTCTTCATCGTTCTTTCTCTCTCTCTCTTTGTCCTATTTTTACCCTATATTTTTCGTAGTTTGGATTGAGCCTATATATAGTGTGCAAGTGATCTTCCACAAAGAGTCAATGCAAAGCTGTTTCTTGGAATTATTAAACACTAGATTACTTCATGTTAAATTTGTCCTTTTTTTATTGCGCAGAAGCAAACCACCAGAATAAGATCATACAAGATCATGAAACATCCCATGTTTCACGCTCGAGTTTTCTTGGAAGGCTCAAGCTAATTTCATTAAAAAAGAGGAGGGGAGACACCCTGATCCACACATTGTGTGTTTTGGAGTTTGGACCCATTCTTAAAATGGGTTCCCCAAAAATACCTTCCCTCACAAACTCAGGCCATGTCGTTGTACCTCTACCTATTTATCTATCCAGAAGCATACCCATATCTTCGTCTTTAAAAAAAATGGAAGAAATACACATATATTCACTTTTTTATATTCATTTGCAGATAACTAGAGCTACAAATGATGAAACACAGAGCGTCCAAATAGTTACTTCTTTTTTGGCCTAACCTCTCATTTGCAAAATGCATGTGAAGTATCATGGTTCATGGGCTCGTTAGTCCTATCACTCCAGTTGAATAAAAAGGCCATTCCATTCTCCAGAAATTGCACAAAATGAACAGTTTGATCCATTGCCCATTAGCTGCCCATTTTTCCTTTTTCTTTCGCTATACATTGAAGGTAAATTTAGAAATGTTAGAGATGTTGGAGATTCATGTTGATAATTACCATCTTCTTTCTTTTGTAATGTTATATGGTTGCAGGGTGGGATCTTTTCTTTTTGACATATCATGATTTTCCTTGTTGCCGCACTAAAAAGCATACCTTGGGATCCTGTCATTTTAAGATCCACGAAGAGATTGTTAGTCTGGGAATGCAAATATTTGTCTTTAGGTTGGCAGACTTACAGTTTTGAAGCTAGTTTTTACATGGTTTACCATTTACTATGTTCCTGCATTTTGATGCTTAGCTAAAGATTAGGTAGAAAAGTTTGCTTTGGAGTCATATGGAGAAAGGGAAGATAAGAAATATCATTTGTTAGTTTGTTATCATCTTTTTAAATCATTGGCAGAGGAGGCTTAGGTGTTTGTTTTATTCCATGGGTGAGTTAAGTGTTATGGGAGAATGGTTATGGAGGTTAGGTGAACCTTTTTAGGGAACAAAGGAAAGTCGAATAGGTGCAAGAAAGCAAACATGAGGTCATTGCTGCGATTTTTTAGTAAATTGGAATTATGTCAAAGGCGCAAATAGTGAAATTGGGAGATGTTTTAAGTGAAAGGATTCTTAAAAAGTGGGTGTTCTAGGTATTCAACTGTTTTTTATCTTCACATGGAATATTAGGATTTACAACAGGAAAAAAAAAGTGGGGTGAAATTGGGAGTTTGGTGAGAAAGCAAAAGGTTGATATACTTAATCCAAGAACCATAGATGGAACAAATTACATAGCATTTAATTGAAGAGATTGGATGAGGAAAGAATGTGGGTAGTTGTATGTGGCTTTACAAATTTCTAGAGGTTTCATTGGAGTATGGGACACAAGTATCATGACTAAGGAACATGAAATCACATCATAGTGAAGTCTTTTATTTCTTTTCAAAGGAGCATATGGTTGTTTTTATTGGATACTTTTTTTATGTGCATGGGCCAAAGGATATGCATAGCAGGGAAGGGTTTTGGCAGGAGCTACAACAAATTAAAATACAATGGAATTGACCTTGCTGTTTGGAGGTGACTTCAATCTAATGTGCTTCCCACATGAGAAAGACGATGGCTATAGAATTGAGGCATCCATGGAAATATTTTTGAACTTAATAGCTCATAATGAGTTACTAGATATCCCAGCAACATGGGTTAAATTCACATGGTCAAATAATCAAGACTTACTATTATGATGTTGCTAGATGGATTCTTGATATCCAACACCAGAAAGACCATCATAGGTTTGCATTCAGTTGATCATTTTAGAATTTAGACAAGGCTTCATATCTTAAGCCATTGTTAGCGGACATACATGACCTGGGGATCCAAAACTTTTTGCTTCAAACATGATTGGATTGATCAACATAGTGTCATGAATAAGGTTGTGAATTGGTGGAATAGTTTTGACATTAGTGGTTGGGCAGGTTACTTATTGCACAAAATTGAAGCTGTGAATGAACTTGTTGGAGTTGTTTAAGTATAGGGCAATTTTGTTTGTTTTGTTCATTATAAAAATTAAAGAAGGTTAATTACTTAGATTTATTTTTTAATTACTCATTAATTTTTTTGATCTATATATTTGGTTAATGATTGCAGGATTGTTTGTGGATGTTGGCTAGTTGCTTTTAGTGTTTTCTTTTACTCTCTCTGTCTCTCTAATATTCTTTCTTTTCTTTTTCTTTTGATTCAGTGGCTACGCTGTAATGTTTTTCTTGTTGTTCTCTTGGGTGTATTCTTTCTGTTCTCTTTGACAATATTTGATAACCATTTCAAAAATAATAATAAATAAATAAGAAAGGATAAATAATTTCCATTAGAACCAAATTCACAATCGTTATGGGGTTATAGATATTAAATTTTAGATTATAAATTTGAAATCTAATGACTTTTACAATCGTTTAAAACTCAAGAAGAGGAAACCAGTTTTCAACAATATCAATCCCTAAAAGTTTTTTGTTAGTTCTCTTTGCCTTTTTCTTTCTCCAACTCTCCTCTGTACAAGTTGAAGTCTATTTCCACCAAGAACACCACCTTGTATAAAGTGACAATTCTTTCAAAACCTAACAAGGGTAATGCATTGTCCATTATGGGCTAGTCCTAAGCTTTTCAGTTTTCAAGCGCAGCCTATATATGTAGGGTTTAGCCTTGAATCTTGTCTTAGCCTAGCTTGGACTGGAGAGGCAAGACTTGAGTTTTGCCCATTTAACAACCATCATAGGCATTATTCCAAAAAAAGAACAGAGAGAGAGAGAGAGAGAGAGAGAGAGCTAGCTAGCTATTGCAAAGCCATCCAATATTTGTCCATTTTTATAGTGCAAAATCTGTTGTATTTCTTTCTCAGCTGTTCTTTCTTTGGCTTTGAATTGAAGAGTTGAGATATATCCATCTGTTAGATTTTTGTTGCAAGCTGCCAGTCAAGGTGGGGGAAATCTTGATCTGAAAAAAAATTATCATTCAAAAAAAAAAAATCTTGATCTGAAAACTTTTACTAACATAGAAAATCCAATGCATCGGATATTCCCTCATCTTTCTGTGATTTCTTGTGAAAACAACCTACCTTGAGTGGTGTGCAAGTCAACTTCATTACCTTGCTAGTCTGGGATTCAGGATTTCATGCCCTAGTTCTTTACTCTCATTAAAAATAAAAGCCTTCGGGCAAGGTCCATCTTCACCCTGTATCTATGTCCATCTTTTGTTCACCCATAAAGCCTTCTTTTTGTTCTTGATGGATAGTGAAGAAGCAGCTTGATTATTAGTCTTCACCAGCAGCCTCTCTCGATTTGTCCATCTTATTCTAACTGTGATGTAGTTGGCCTTTTATTAGCTCCTTTCACTGGGATTTGTCTTGTTCTTATCAAGGTTGAACATTGGATGTGAGGATACATACCTCGGCATTGGATAACACGAAATTCCATTGTTTTGGTGATCTGACTTTCTTTTGTTTTAACATAAACTATGTCTCCCTTATGAATTTGCTTATGTTTTTTCTCTACTTCATTTGAACCTGCAGAATCAAAGGTGGATTGTTATCTTTTATCATGGCCACTGAAGATTCTAAAGACTTGTTGAAAAACATGGACTGGAAAACCATGGGTGGTGATGTTCCTGATGGGTCAGGCAGTCCAGTTACCAAAAAACGGCTTCCAAGAAAGATCAGACAAGTTCCAGAATACTATTTTCTCCCACGAAGATCCATACCTTATTCCATTGCCCTCTATGGGGCAATTTGTGCTGCAGGAGTCGGTGCAGGGATGCTGGTAGAAATTTGGATAAACAAGAAAATTGAAGGTGCGTTGCAAAACAACTTGCTTGTCAAAATTCACATAAGTTAATAAAAAGAGGAGGCCATTATATGATATAGCCCATTAGTTAACATAGGATTAATTGATTCTCCCTTGGCAAGTGTCTCTAATGTAGTTGGTAAGTGTTCATTGTTGGAACCACTAAGTTGGAGATTCAAGTCTTATGGCATCAAATAGACTGTCAGTCTGTAGAAACATTTGCAACCCCCCCTCACAAATAGATGGAATAAGTAACTCTAATAATAATGATGAATTGATTGTTCCTTGCTTTGTAAGTATCAAAAGAATTCTTGTAACAGAGTTTTATGCAATTTTTCCTTGCATTGCAGAGGATGGTGGCATTATTTGGGAGATGGATAAGTCTTGAATGGCATTGTTGGATTTGGTCGGTTTCAATTGGATGTAAACCACCTATTGGATCACAGTGAAGTTATCTTTTGTAGTAAGTCTACAACGCAGTTTTTAAAGTAAATGCTCATTCTTGCAACTATAAATATTGTGAGTCCAAATAAGTCATACAACCATCAGATAGACAGTTAACCCCTTTGTCAAATCCAAGTGCCAAGCCACATGTTGGATTATAAGTGGCTTGTATCATGATGTTATTAGACAGTTTTTGAGATATCAGTCATGTCCCAACACAGTTGTCTCAAACCTTCAGTTTGTTGATATCCAGAAACTTGTGTCCTTGTTCTGCTCAGTTGCATATAACTGAAGCATGGAAACCTTGATGTTAATAATAAAGACATTTTAGGGCACCCTTGGTACTCATCAGGGTATAAATCTTGGCTGATGTTGTGCATATCGGTCGAGATATCTCGGCCGATACACATTTTTACAGCTGATATTTGTCCAAAAAAAATTAGGAGAGAGAGAGAGATCGGCCGATATCTCGGTAAAGGTGATTTTTGTACCCTTGGTACTCCTTAAGAAATTATACTATCATCAGTGGATTGATAAACCATCTCGATGCCTTGATGTTTTACACACCGCTTTATGGTTGCAAAATTTACGACAAACAGAGAATTACACAATAGTATTGAATACAGACGGCTTGTAAAATAATCATCAAATTAGAGGGAACACCACAAAGAAGCAGTGAGACAACATTTTGATCAGTTCGAGCCAAATGGACTTCATTGTCAAAACCTTGCTCCTTTTCAATTGGTGTTTGTTTTGAGACTTCACCCTTTCACTTCGTCACCTGGTGGATTTCCTTGAATGCTTGATCCTTGTTCCACTCTCACACAAATTGTGAACTAAGTATAGGTGGGACATGATCCAAGCTATCCATGCTAGAAATAATCTGTATTACTATACTTTCATTGTTCTATATAAACACTTGAAATTCTTGTAATAAGATTGAATTTCCCGTCACCACATTCTTGCATGTCTTTTTAAATTTTGAGATTCTAACTAAAAATGTAAATAATAAAATAATATTAGAAATTTAGAACTTGCTGCAAAGAATTTTGCAAGCTATAGAGTTTTGAATGCTAAATTAAGATGAATTTAGATATAATAATTATTTAACATGTACACCCTTGAGTTAAGATCATTAGCATGTTGCGGATTGTAATGTACTGAATGGCCCAGAGGTCTGGGTGTAACATTTTTCATGAGCATTTCATGGCTACATTTTTCTTGTGATTTTTTTAGTAATTGGTGATATGAGTGGGCACTAAATGACAAAATGTTTTTAATGTAATATTAATAAAAAAATCGATTCATTCATAATGAGTATTTTTGTCATTTAATTTTAATTAAAGAGAGTAGAAGTGTCCTAATTATAAAAAGAGGGTGTTTCAGTAAGGGAAACAAATCTTGGTCCATATGAGGCAATGTATATTGTCGATAAAGGTGGTTTTAAAAAAAAAAAAATAGGAGAGAGAAATTTCTCAACTGATATTTGAAATTTAAACCCTTGATTTCAATCAACTTCTTATGAAGGTGGATACATGTAAATAAACTTACAAAAGGAAAATAGCATAAAATCATCAAAAGCAAACCTCTCCATCTGTAGGAGGTTCTATTTATTTGTGGAAACATTCTATTCCAGCTATTTACAATGTTTTAGCTTGCATTCTTTTCTTTATTAAAGAATAGTGCTACTAACTATCTTAAAAGAGGTCTATTGTATGAGTAGGATCTACTTGCTTTAAATCATTCAAGTAAACGAAGCCATCTTCTATTAAGAAGGTGTCTAACCCAGCTGGCATTTTTTTCTAGTAAAGTTATTCAATTTGAGTGGGTAGGAAGATTTACAGATATTCTAAAAACTTAGTCGAAAGCTTTGAGAATAAGGACATCTTGGTCCTCAAAATTCAAGTGACAATTCTAGCTCTTGGATGATCAATCATTTCAATGATTAAAAAAATGAATAACTTTAATCTAATGAAACTAGAAGTTAGGTTTTTTTTAAAAAAAATAACCACATGTATTACTGATTCAATTGACAGACAGATGACGTTTCAATTTATTAAAAAAGTTGATACCGTGCGACCGATTCTTCCATCAGCAGAATTTGGTCTTCTGATTTGAATGGCCAATGGACTGCACTCTTTTCAAATATTCCTGACTTGGAAAGGTGTGGAGAGCCAAAAATGAAAGAGGGCTAAATTGGGTGAGTGGTTTGTGAGGATTTCTATATATTAAAATTATAAACTCTGATCATAATGATTTGAGAGGCCAGGTGAAGTTGACTGGCCAATGATAGTCATTTTTAATTTATGTTTCTTTATACTAAATACTGGTACTTTAATCGTTGTTGGATGTTGGGATGAGCTGTCCCTTACACCCTTGCCATTCATATTATTATTATAAGATAGATGCTCTCATCCTCACCTGCACCCTTGTGGTCATTTTCCCTGTTACCAGCATTGGTTTCCCATTTAATCATTTTAGTGAATGTTTCAAAAGGCATATTTGACAATAAAAAGGTAGATAACATGTACGAATGTTTGAGATTGGAAAAAAAGGGACCTATTTCTCCAATATATGAAATGATATTTATTTATTTAATATGATCGAAGTTATTTAGGCATCTCATCCAACTAGTCTTTTAGAGTATATGAAAACTTTTCAATATGTACACACTGGGTAAGTCTATGGAAAGTAGCCCTTCATTAAAGTTGAGCGTGAATCGAACTCAAGACTTCACTTCATGAGGTGAGCACTTGACGATGAGGTCAATTTTTTTAAATTTATGAAATGATATTTATACTCTTGTTACATAAAAACGAACATGTGAATTTGGTCAAGCAATATAATTTGATGGATGAGCACGTGTTAAAAGGTTAATTTCAACTAAGGTTTTGTTTAAATATATATAAGACTTTCATGTCGAGATTTGAGAGAAGTGTCATTTATTATTTAGATAGACTTTATTTATTTTATAAAAATCTTGCATACAGAAATCAATCTGAACATAAAATGTTTTAACCTATTTAAAATTAATTAATATTTTTATGTTAGAATGAATCCAAAGAGATTGGAGCGGTAGTCAGAAACAAGTTTTAAAAAACAGAAATTCCGAGTTCGATACAATAATCTGATGTGTGTGGGTAGAAAAATTTACATATATTCTGAAAAAATAATTGAATGCTCTAAAACACGTGTACACTGGAGTTCCATATTAAAAGTAGAGAACAAATAATAATAAAAGATGGAACGCTAGAATTAGATGCCAGCGCATTCCATTTAGAAGGGTTCCTTCTTCTATAACTAAAGGCTAGAGTTATAAAAGAGAGGCAGGCCATGACTTGGTAGAGGTTGTACTGATAAAAAAAGATTAGAAATCTTCAGGTTATAATATATTAAATTAATATTATAAAAATTAAATTTAAATTTAAAAGACAATTAATAATTTCAACGATTTACATTTACTGTAAATAACTCTCACATGAGAAATTTGTGGCTGATGAAAAAGTCCAAGCGTTTTATAATACCCTCATCTTTATATAGATAATGTATATATAAATATTAGATTTATGTTTTTATTGAAAAGGATAATATAAATTTCACTATATAAATTTTACAAATTGAGGTGAACAAAATGTAAGAAAATTCGATAGAGAGATGTTCTTTAGTAAAATTTAAAAACTTTCAACCGTGATGCATTAACCAAAACTCTTAAATTTTCTCATATTTTTTTTTTTCAATCCAATCAGATGTTAATATTGAGCTAACTATGAGTTTTATTATTCAAATCAAACAATAAAGAATCAAAAATCACTAAGGGGATATTTGTACACATTGTTTCATGTGAACTTTTTCATAGAAAGGATATCCCGGCTTGATCATTTTCCTTAAAAAGTGTGGAAAATGAATTCTTATGAGTAGGGTCCGAAAGAAATTTCTAATTTTATATGATTTCTGGATTTCAATTTTCAAGGCATATAATTACCTCTTGGGCTAACCATGGCCCAACCCGACTAAGGACCCAAGATCCAACTCAAATACAACTCATCAACCAATGCATGACCATGACTTATTTTATGACCTAATTGACCTAATTCATTGTCCAACCCATGACCCAACCAATCTACCCATTTTCTTATAGTCAACCTAACCCATGAACCAATCTTATAGTCAACCTAACCCATGAACCAATTCACAAATTAAGATATGGTTCAATCTAACCAAATATAGTATCAATAATCTATCGCTAGACTCATGATCAAATTCAATTCATATCATATGTCCACTGTTGCTCGAGTGCTCGACCAAAAAACCAACCTAATCTGACTTAGTTTGTGAATTTCTAGAATGAATTGAGGTAGGTTACGGTAATATCTAACTCAGTTGTGCTCTTATTACATAATATTACCATTTTGATAAAAATAGGTTGAATTAACTATATAATGTATATAATTATTGTTGTTGTTGTTATTTTGATTATTATAATCATCACCATAACCAATCTAAGGAAATTAATATCCGTAGAAAATAAAACTTATGTAAATAGAAATTATCAAGGAAATCAATTTTCATCCTTATAGTAAAGATGACTTCAAATGATATTATTTGGAGTATGTGAGGTCCACTTCTTTAAAATAATACTCCCTCGTTCTATTTTAGTTGTCTCATTTGAAATATTTGTAATTTTTAATAAACTCTTTATATAAGGGAACACTCCATGTGATATTATTCATTATCAATACATTTTATACTATTCCAATATAAATGAGACAACTAATTTGGGAGAAAGGGATTATATATTTTAAATTTGTGAAACTATTGGACCCACCATTGGATGGATCGTATGAAAAACGATTGATTAGACTACTCTTTCATTTTATGCATCCAACGGTGGGTCCAATAATTTTACAAAATCTTCACATTTAGAAATTAATAAATAATCTAGATTTTTAAACTCCACTCTAAATACCTCAATACTGTCAGATGAAGTCATCCTCATCATTAAAATGCTAATACGGGATCATTCCTTCCCAAGTTTCTATTGAACTATTTTTCACAAAGGAAATCTTTTTCTATTTTTTAACAGTAGACTAACCAGTGGTCAATTCAAAATTATAATCATTCACACATTTAATACGTCATGGTTAATATCATATATACAATCTCAATAGGAGTTTAAATATCCATATATTGTCTAACTCTAAAATAAAATACCAAAATTATCTTGAAATATTCTAACATATTTTAAAATACTAGTACCGATATGCATATGTATCGGCCAATATATATTAATCCTCCTCCATCTATATTTATTAGTCGATAACTCGATACCTATTGTGTCAGGCAGGGGTTTAAAAATAGGTATCGGCCGATATTTTTCTCTTTCCTCCTCGTTTTTTTAAATATCGACCAATATCGGCCTATATTTTGATATCGGCCGATACGATATGATATCGGCCGATATTCACACCTCTAAAATCGATATTTGAACCCCTGGTGTCAGGTACTCAGGTTATTGAAAAAGTTTTATATCAATTGGGCACTGTATTAAACGTGAAATATGACTTATTAGAATTTATAAAAAATAACTTAAAAAGAAACAATAATAAAGTTTTTTATAATCTTTAATAGGGTAAATTGAAAAAAGTACAGACCTTTCATAAAGTTATTGACTTCAGACTGAAGAGAGACAAAATACAAAGTTTAGTTCAAGTTTATACCGATTGATTCAATCAACAACACATTAAAGATCAATCAACAAAATACCAGTGTGGTCTTAATATTGATTGGGCTGATTGCTTTTTAAAATTCCAACAGTGCCATATTTATACTTGTTTCAGTTATTTTGCTCAAGTATATTTTTATCTAATTTGACTTAATTTTCAAATTGTATAATATTTAATTAAACTCATCAAATCTTTATATATTTTTTTAGACCAAGGGGAAACTCCTAACCTCACCCCAACTTACATCTTTGGTAACAACCACTCCAAAACCCTTTGGAAGAGTACCTTTTAAAAAATATATTGAATTTATTTAGACCATTAAGAGAGACAAGTCTTATTATTATTGTTATTAATATCTTGGAAGCACTTTATCAAAATGGTAAATTTGTTATATTTAAAATAATTCTTTTTGTGAAACTTGTCTTGGAAAATAATTTTTTTACAATTCATCTTCAACCTAAAATATATGGTCTCTATTCTTCTACGGGCATTTTTTTCTCTCACACGGAATACCCATTTTACCCTTCCACTATCCGTATTAAATATTAAAAAAAAAAAATTTTAAAACTGCGAGCCATTTTGATTTTTTCCGCATTTGATTTTGGTTTTCAAACGAGGCCGTTTCTCGACCGATTTCTACAAACAAGGTGTTAGAATTCATCTAATCTAAATTTTATAAACTCTGGGACTGATTTTAAGTAAAAATATTATAGTTTTGGGCTTCAAAAATCGTATTCAAAGAATTAAAGAAAAATGACATTCTCTCTTATTTCTTTGGGTACGATTTTTTAAGTTCAAAACTATATCATTTTTAGTTATAATCAGTCCCAGAGTTAATAAAATTCAAAGTATATAATTTTTGATAAAATGTTTTTAGAAATCAGTCGACAAACGACTTCATTAACTATCGCCATTTTAGAGTCTGTCTGCTCACCGTTTTTTAACATTCATTCCTTTAAAAAAATTCGTTCATTATTCCGTTAAAATTCGTGGGAGAGAAAAGAAAATGGTATAAGTTCAAAGGCACTTTTTATTTAAAATAGAAAAGTATAATTTAATATAATTGAATAAATAAATTTTAATCACTTTCATTAAGACGTGCCTCTGATATTTGTAGATTTTTAGGATATCAATGGGGTTGATGCAGAGAAGGCTGTCATAAAATTCCTTCCGATCCGAGACACCACGAGCAGCCAGTGCTACTTTTCAAGGCCCCCACTGCCTCGACTTGGATAATTGGACCACCCCAACACCAATACGGGGAAGAAAATAGCTTTACCTCTCTCTTGCAGTCCTAATCAACCACCCCCTTTCTTTCTTACCTCTCTCTCTCTCTTTCTCAGACAGAACAAGAGTCAATCAGGCAGAGATTCAGGACAGAGAGAGAGAGAGAGACGATCCACGTGTGGACGCAGCTATACAATTTACGAAGGTGTCCTCTCTCTCTCTCTCTCTCTCTCCCTCTCTCGTTCTCTCTGAATTTTTATATCCGTTTGTTATTTTGATATTGTGGGTGGAGAATTTGATGGGAGAGAGGGAGATGGGGACAGGAAGGAAATAAGGGGGGCTGAATATTTTCAAGGCGAGATGGAACGACCGGATCATGGGATAGGGGGAGGAATGTCGTCTAACATTAACAGCAACAATAGCAACAGCAATAGTAGTTCTTCTTCCGACCAACTACTACCTAAACGACAACGAGGGGGTGGTGGAAGCGGAGCATCTTCATCCCAGCTCGTTCCTTTGCAAGGAGTAGACGCGAGCCTCGCCATCTCAACCAAAGCGCCCGATCGGAAGCTTGCAGTTGCCGGAAAGCGTTCCTCCAAGGACCGCCACACCAAAGTGGACGGCCGCGGCCGCCGCATCCGCATGCCCGCAACATGCGCCGCGCGGGTATTCCAGCTCACCCGTGAATTGGGCCACAAGACCGATGGTGAGACCATCGAGTGGCTTCTACAGCAATCCGAGCATGCGATCATAGCTGCCACGGGCACAGGCACCATCCCTGCCAACTTCTCCTCGCTCAACGTATCCCTACGAAGCAGCGGCGCCTCCTCCCTTTCTGCCCCAGCTTCAAAATTCGTTCCTCATTCCTTCCATGGTGCCCTCGCCCTTGCCCCCTACAGCGTTGACGCCCCCAATCAGAGCCGTCACCTCATGGCCGGCCTTGACTCTTCGTTCCCCCACTCTGCCGTGCTTGGTTTCAACCCCCAGCCCCATCAGCAGCAGGCCCATGTCTCATTACCGGCAGATCAGATAGGGGACGATACTCATGCCACCTGTTTGAGAAAAGGCCTCAGAGAAGATCTCTTCAAGGAAGAGAATTCATCCCAATCCGGAGCCAATTCTGCTCCATCCACATCAATGCCCATGAGAACAGACCTCCAATTGAACCACCACCAGCAAGAGTCCCCCAGCCTTCTTCGTACTCCAAACGTCGTTCCTGCTGCCGCTGCAATGTGGGCAGTGGCTGCAGGTCCCACGCCCAGCAGTGGTGGCACCTTCTGGATGCTTCCGGTCACAACTGGCTCCAACTCCCCCACTATGGCCACCGCTGCTGGCCCATCCGAGCAATCGATCTGGACGTTTCCTACCGCTGGACAGTACCAGACACCAATTCAGACAGCTGCTAGTGCGAGCCCACTTCACTTCATACAGGGTGGACGTGTTGGACCCATGCCTGTCACATCGATGCTGTTGCAGCAGCCGGCCATGGTGTCAAACCTGCAGCAGCAGCAACAGCAACAGCAGCTGGGAATGGCCATTTCAGAGTCGAATTTGGGCGTGCTGGCAGCTCTCAATGCCTATGGCCGAGGAAGGCTGAGTATGAATTTTGAGCAAAACCAGCCAGTGGATCACAGCCAGCAGCAGCAAGGTGCTGACAGTGGAGAAGAGCCCCAAACGAGTTCTCAGTAGGGAGGCATGTGAATCTAAGGAAGGTATCTGTAATGGGTTTCTTTTGGGAATTAATGGAGGCTTGTTACTTTTCTTCTTTCCTTCAGCTTTAGGCTCTGATTGACCTGAAAATTGAAATCACATTCTGCCATCTTCCCTTTGGTAAATCCCTGCTTTCTCACCTGAACTTTTTCCGTCCATTGGAGAAATGTTTCCATTGAAAATCCTTGATTCAGTTCCAGGGGAAGGTACATTACAAGTGTGCTGCAATAGGGCCTTGAATCCCATCTGCTGTTTCTGCCCTTCTCTGTTTCCGGAGTTTTGTTTGTCCCTGCCATTTTTTCTCCTGTTCTGATTTTGGGGAGTCCTGTTATGCTTTATTTATTTTTATCTTCCCTTTTGGTCCAAGGGATTGAAAGAAACATTGATCATTGTATCATTGTATAGGAAAATAGATTTGTTTGTGCAGCAGGAGAAATAATTATTGGTTTTTACTGGGGAGAGTGGCTGATAAACCTCATCATCATGATCACTATTTCTCTCTCTTGTGACACTTTCCATGCTTGGTTTGTGCTTTATGGAATTTCTTATCTTTGATATCTTCTTGTCTATAAAAACCCATGTAGATGCTTGCTGTCTCTTGTTGGTTGTCTGTTGTAATTTTCTTCCAAGCTTATCCTAATTCAATTTTTAAATGCCTGCACTTAGTACATGATATGATAAAAAATATTCTGGTATTATTCTTCTTCATCTTGGGCATTGGCTTGTCATTTGCTTTCTTCCCGCTGGTGCTCACTTTTATCAAGATTCTCAATCTTCTAGCATGATTGCCACCATGTAAGAGGGGCACTACCTATTTGTGTTGACTGTTGTGGCAGGTTTTCAATTCTATTATCAGGGAATGAGAGGCATTGCTGTCTCTCTTTTTCTTTTCTAAAACAAGGAAAGAACTGGGAGACGTGGCATGAATGCTTCTAATCTTTTTAGGTGACACTACTTTGATTGGTCTACATGGTGAAATCTGATTTGAACACTAGATGTGAAGACTCATAGATTTGAACGTTGCCAAGATTGCAGGAAACATGGCGAACAAGTGTATGGAACTGGATTCATGTATAGACATATGGTAATTTGAAGGGTCTCTCAGGATAGTTGAGTTGTCAATTCCCCTTATCCGAAGTTTCCAGTTCTACCGTATGGATTACCCTGCACACTGTGACATAAATTCTATCAAATGGTGGAATGATGGGTATGTTGAAAAGGGCATTTTCTTTAATATGTGGTCAAATTATTTTAATTGAATCAATCAAATTATATTTTTTAAATTATTTTTAATCTATAGATAGATTATTTAGAGTTTTAACATCTTGCTCCATAAAGTATGGTTTTATTCTCTTTCCCCGTACTTATGGGGGAGCTAATGTATTTAGTAAGATGTATGGTTTTATTCTCTTTTTTCCTTCTTTTCCTCCAACTTATTGTAAAATGGAGAAAAAAGAGCATAGAAAAAGAAAAGGAGAAGAGAAAGAGAGATGAGGTCAATGTCCATCTCTCCTTCCCTTCTAAGGAAGGATTTTCTATTTTGTTTCTTTTATTTTTTGTTTTTCCATTTCCATGTAGCTTTATTTTATTATTAATGGCAAAATAATAAGGTCGCTACTTATTTATGAAATAATATTATGTGTTGTGGTTTGCTTGCTTCATTTCCATCGTGATCACCATCATCACTTTCCATTATCATCATGATCAACTCTTTATTTCTTCATGTTTCTATTCAATGACTAAATTAGCAGCAATTGGTTGGGTCTATAATCCACTGTCATATTCATCATCATTATTGATTTTTTTTTTCTTTTTTGAAATATCAAGATTCATCACTCCTACCTTGCAACAATTTTTATATATTTTGGTATGTTGAAACCATTGGTCCACTTGTTCCAAATGCATTATTGATGATAGAGTACACTATTGTTGTTGGTTGCATTTGTGGTTATAGCGCAGGTGCCATGGAGAGGGGTGTTTTTTTTGGTTGCTTTTGTGTGATAACCACAATTTTTGGCTAGAATGGTAAATGTCAAGAAGGGTTTCGATACAGGTCACTAATCTTCAATCCATTACTTTTTGTTTATTAAATGGGGATGTGTAAGATCTAATTTAGGCTTTGATCTAAATCCTTTACTCATTTAGACATTTAGCTTATTTTTAAAAATATTCAATTTAACTCTACCCAAATTCATTTACTATTTTAATTAAACAGGTTGACCTATCTACCCAACTCAAAAGATATTTAGCTCTTTTTTTTAAATCACAAATATATATATATATATATAACATATCTACAAATCTAAAAGTATGAAAGTGCAAAAAAATGAATTCCCACACCCTAATATTAAGCAAAACAAAAGCACAGTGTCGAGAGTAATGTACTGGAGAGTTTAAATATGTTACATCACTATTTTGCAGAACAGTGTACAAATAAACATACATGTACAAATTTATAAGTTTGTAACTATGTATATACTACAAGAAAAACGTATAAATACCATGTCTTCAAGTTGATCTTCAAGTTGAGTTGGTTTATAATTATTTCAATTTATAAGATGGTGAGATTATTTTAGCATTGATCATATGGACAATCTAAGCTAACTATAGCCATCTATTTCATGGGTGCAATGTTAGTAGGGTATAACTTAGGGAACTTGTGATTAAATTACAAAACTTACTTTCTTATTAATGTTATCATTGTTAAATTACATTAAGAATTTTTCTATCAAGATTCAAAACAAAACTACTCTTTAAATGAGTTTAAGGCTAATATGGTTGGATGTGTTGCATGTAGATATCGAAATGGTTGGGTTGATATGGTCTACCCACTTATATATAGATTTGGTTCGAGTTTATCCATTTAATAAACGGGTCAAAAATCTTAGAACTAAACTCATTTAAAACGATCAGATTTGGGTTAAGTAAATGAGTTGTATGAGACTTTCCTAGGACTATTAATGTGTAGTTAAGTTCAATTGAAAAAAGACGTAGTTCTACCTAACAAATTCATTTATGGGGAAGTTTCAGATCTGTCACAGAAAAGTGACATTCATACAACCATCATTATTGTATTTTAATACACATCTAATAAATATCATTTGTAAGATATTAATGACAATCGGTAATATCGAAATATTTTTAAATTTTTAGATTTTTACTTAAATATTAACTGAAAGATCTCACGAAAAACATAATAATTTAAAAATTATAAAAATCTAAAGTATAGAATTTCCTAAGAATATATCGGTATATTATTACGATAGCAAAAATTTATCACCGTGCAATAAAATATAATAAATTTAAAAATGCTATCAATATCTGTGACATGACTCCCAAGAAGCATTGAGTGAATGCACGGACCCTGCAACTTCATTGATAATAAGTATTGGCTAGAGCACGTGGAAACATGGATATCATCAAGCTTGGACGGACCCAATGGTGCACCTAATCCTCCTCCTGAAGAAGAGTCACTTCGAGAAGATCCCTCACTACTCTTCTCTTTTCGCTGATGGTCAAGCCACCGAAGGCCATCATTAGCACACGAAAATTCTGGAGGCACGATTGTCATCTCACAAATTAGGAAAGTCAAAGATATTCATTTTTTGGTGACAGCTCTCCATCAATGTAGATTTTAGAGCTATGTTTTGTCGTGTTGCCTTAAAATTGTTGACGAAGTGGCTATTAGGACTAACAGGGATCCTCTCTCTCTCTCAGCTGATTTCTAGTAAACCCTCCACCAAGAGAGAATAGAGGTTATATGAAAGTGATGCTCTAAAACTCACACCCACTACAAAAGTAGAGTCTTCAAAGTAGGGAATAAGAAGGCTAATAATAAAAAACAAAAAAAAAAACTGCAATATGAATCACTCTCAAAAATTCATTGAAAGGAGGAAGAATGAACTCTAAGAGACATAGATACCTTCATCTAAGGAGGAAGACTGAAGCCGACATTGAATAACAATAAGAATGATTGAAAGAAATGGGAAACTGAGTTTGAAGAAAATCCAATGAGTTTAAGAGGCTCCATTTATGATCTCTCAAGAGCCATGCTATGCTTTTGTAATGTTGCACAACTATAGGTGGTTTTACATGTAAGGGTGCCATCGGTTGATTCCTTCCCCACCCTTTTTAGCTCCGTTGAAGTTCATCTCAACCACCCATCTTATTGGATGGCAATAAGAATGATCGAAAGAAATGGAAAACAAGTTTGAGAAAGAAATCCAATAAGTTTAAGAGCCTCCATTTATGGTCTCTCAAGAGCCATGGTATGTTTTTGTAATGTTGCACAACTATAGATAGTCCTTCCATGTAAGGGTGCCACCCGTTGATTCCTTCTCTACCCTTTTTAGTTCCGTTGAAGTTCATCTCAACCACTCATATATATTACCATCCATCTCAACCACCCATCAACAATATCCCCCTAGACTTCATCTAGACCTTCCATACATCCATCATGGCTTGGGTTATCCTATCTCAAGTCTTGTGTATTATACCATTTCATGCACATAGTTTATAGCATTGGATATCGTGCATTACAAAGAAAAAAAATTGAATCCAAAAAAGCCAAAAGAAACATAAATATTTCTAAAAGTAGCTTTGACAATTAAAATAGCTGTCAAATTGTAACAACCAGATGAATCTGCCACCAAGCCCTTCTTAATCAACATCTCAATGACCAAGTGAAGTGCAATCTTTAGTGTCTCCATGTGCCAGCAAAATAATGATTAACCTTGAATCATCTCAAAATAAAGGGGCAACAAACGATCACTCACTTGGGTCAATCAAACCATCTCATCCCCACGATCTAGTTGAGTTGAGGCTATACTTGGATGAAGACATGGCTTGCTTCTTTTCCAAGATTGACTTCACCAACCTTGCTGATATACGAAGTCAAGACCTAAAAAACACCAGTGTTCTTATCAATTACTTAAGACATATGTTGAAAATTTGTTGCACTAACTACAAATACTATAAAATGCTAAATTCCTCTATCCCGACCCCAATCAATACAATAATCATCTTATCATCCAGTTTTTCAACCCAACTTAACACCTAAAACAAATCCACACATTGACCCCACAACATCCCTTATTCATTGGCTACATCACATTGACCTCTAACACCTAATGCAATTCCATGCTTCTATCCTTCCAAATTTGACCATGGATCAAGATTTGGACCCATAAAGCTTATCATCCGTCTGCTACATGGCATCAGCCCTTTTGATGGAGACCCATTTTAGGCCCCTAGAGGCTTTTGATCCATCTAGTGACTTAGATCTCACATCTCCATAACCTAACCCTAATTTTTTCGAAGGCTACAATAGATTCTATGCATGTCTAGGTGTGCCCCTCATAGACAAATCTATAGTCCAATAGTTTTAAGTCCCGTTCAAGTCTTTTATAATGTTCTCAACCTTCAGCCACTTCATTTTGATGCTTTACACTTCTTGGCAACGGCGATAAATTGATTTCTTTGTGCTTAGAGAAATTATCCCTTGTGAGCCGGTTCATAATGAATTAGTGTGAACTATCAATCTTACCTAACTAAGTTAAAAATTGATTTTTAACAACTTTTTCTTTATCCAAGGACTTACACCAATTTTTGTGACCAGTTCACATTGAATAGTTTCTTTACATCCTTATACATGGTACTCATATATTAAGTGATCTCACCTGGCCAACGGTGTACATGTGGGACGCCGAATCATCTGTGCTCCAATTGAGTTGATTTTCAACTTTTTCTGATTATAATCGCATGTTGACTTTGTGATTTGGTTTGTCTATATTTTTTTTGAATACGGTGATTATAGGTAAAATTCCAGATGTATGATTTTAAAATGAGATCTCTAGGACAACTTCATCGGTAAAAGTTATTGTCATCCAAATACAGCCACATATTTGTGCATTTTTAACTTTTTATACACTAAATAGTGACGAGAAAAAAAATCACCTTTTGCTTTTTTTTTTTTAAATAGAAAATATGGAAGATCACCCATGCACTTGATTGCACAAGTTACTACGCACACTCAAGAATGAGGCTCACTAAATAAAGTGATGATAGGCTCGTTAGAATGATTTTTTTTTTCAATGTATTTTTTGCTAAAAATCACTATGATTAAATTGATTAAGCTATGTTTTAAAAGAATAAATTTTAGAAAATTGAAAATTTTGGAATTTTAAAAATATAACTTGATTAATCTAATCAAAGTTTTTTTTTTATGGACATTATATTAAAAGAAAAACTATTTCATTGGACCCATCACAAACTCATTTGATGGGGGCCATGTTTAAGTTGCATCGGGTATGGATTTCATAATAAAAAAAGCTACTTTTTCACATGTATCAATGTACATATTAAAAAAATTAGTCTTAGTCTTACATTAAATATAGAGTGGAGATAGTTATGTCATAAAAAAGAGAATTCGTTTTTATTGAAAATTTATTTTTAATAAATATGAGAGAATAAAAGTAATTTTAAAGATAATATTTTACAAATATATTTTCCATGTGTAAAAGCTAATTTTGAAAATTGAACGAAAATAATTTTACTCGTGAAAGGAGAAACTTGACGAGGAGGGTTTGGCCGTTTGGAACTTTCGGGTTGCATTTTGTGAGACGGCAAATCTTCCTCTAGAAGGAGCAGCAGCTCTGTTTATGAGTTCTCAGTTTCGCACTATTTATCTCCTTTCTGTGTCTCTTTCTTTCTGCATCTTCTGCAAGTTCATTTCATCAGTCAATAGCATGGAGCCCGGAGAATGCTCTGGAGCTAAAGTCGACGAAGATGTCTGGGCCAGACTCGGTATTCCCTTTTAACCTCCCAAGTCTCTCTTTTATTTAATTTCTCCCCTTCCTCTGTTCGGTTTATATTTTGATGATTTCTTCCTGTATCATGTCCTTTCGCTCGTTTGCCCGTGGAATTCATTATTGGCGTCGTAGAATCTGGCTCCCACTTTTATACCTTGTTTGGATGTCAGCGGAATGTCCGTTGAAATTAGGGTGGGCGTTCCTTTTGTGAGGAAAGAAACTATCTTAAATTCCAAACATAAATAAGTGATATGCATTGTCTTGAAAATAAAGAAAGATGCATTTTCAGGTATGCACGTCGTTCCCAAATAGTGATTTAAGAGCAGGTTCTCACCTGTAAGGATTCGTGGACATGCAAATGGGTTTGTAACATCCATGATAAAATGCCATTGGAAAGGCGTATCTTTTCTGGAAAGTTTTGTGTAACCGCATGCTGCTACCATTGTAGTGTAACAACAACTTAAAGTGAGTATTTACGTGGCATTTCAACAAGTAGGGCTGTGGATATCTCTCATTAACCAAAAGACTGACCCCGTTCGTCCACAATGGTTGCCTTATCGAAGGTGACACTTTGAACCATTCAAATGTTTGAATTCTAACTTCTATTCATTGCGTTATACTTGACGGCTAGAAATGACCAAAAGATGGATTTTTTTAGTAGTTTTATTTTTTACATCATAGCATAACATGTAGTTGCTCTAGCACAACTATATTGCTAAAATCCACCTGCAATAACCTAAATGCAAAGTTCGGTACCATAAGCATACGGGTGATGCCATTTTCTTTTGGACGGATAGATGGTTGTGTGAAGTTTCTTTGGCTCAGAAGTTCTCTGCGCTTTTCTCTCTAGCTGCTAATAAAGAATCTAAGGTTAGGGAGTGTTATGAAATTATTTAGAATAAGGTGGTATGGGGCCCCTAGTTTCGAAGATAATTGGATGGTGGAAGGGTGGTTGTCTTTAATGGATCTCTTGAGTAGAGTTTTTGTTGTGGGAAGTGACACTGATAGATGACTTTGGGATATATATATTTTTTTTGAAGACCAAGCTATCCAAGCGTCCTACCTGAATTTTCCAAGTGTCTCAATTGACTAATCCTTGGGGCATGTGTAAACCTCCAATCCGCATACCCCGGGTACAAAACTAAGGGGAGTGGCCCTTTTTGTGTTGAGGGGGGTTTGATACTAAGACCTCCCACAAACAAGGGTGGGAATTGACCATCAAGCTAACCCCTCAGGGTTGATGACTCTGGGATATTGATCCTCATGTGATTTTCTATGTTAAATCTTTTTATAAAAAGTTGTTGAGTGCTGGAGAGGTTCCTTGTGTAAATCTTAAAATTGGAAGGGTGCTTCACCTTTTAAGGTGAAAGTTTTTTGGTGGCTTGCAGGTTTGCAAAAGATCCTGGCGATTGATAATTTGAAATTGAGGAAAATGCTTATTGTGAATGTTTGTCTGATGCAGAGTCGATGAACCATCTTTTACTTCATTTTAGGTTCTCATATCAGATTTGGTCGCATTTCTTCCAGTTGCTGGGAGTTGCCTTTTGTGTTCCAAAAGCGTGATGTAAATTGTTCAATGAAGAGGTGCTTGTGGTGGGAAGTTCTTTCCGAGAACCCTTTGGAATGTGACTGTTTTGAGCATAGTATGGTCTATCTGGTTGGAAAGGAATAAGAGGATTTTCGAGGAAAAGAGTCTTCTGTATTGTACCTATTGGATGTTATTAAGGTTTGGGTTGCTTGGTGGTTAATGGGGTAAGATAAGTTTTGGGGAATTCATATCTCAGACATATGCAGGAATTGGGCTTTGGTGGATTTAGTTACGCCTCATGTGGACTCCAGGATGCATCTTTCTTCGTCACCTCCAGACTTTGGCCTTCTCAAACTTAATTTTGATAGTAGTTGTATGTGTGATATTGGACTAGCGGGATATCTCTTCCCAATGGATAGTGATTGAGGTGGAGCTGTTTGCTTTATGGAGAGGTATCTTGGAGTTGGGAGAGTTAGGGGTTGAAGGAAGTATTATCAAAGGAGATTCGAAGGCTGTAGTTTGTTGGGCATTAGGTTCTCTGCCCTTGGATCTAGTTAGATAAAATTGAGAGGATTCGACACTCTATTGTTTCTTCTGACTTTAAGGTCTCTTGGGTATCTTGTTCTGCTAATTCAGTTGCAGATGAAATTGCGCACCAGGGGTTGACTTTGTCAGCGGAAATTGTAAATAATTTTTTGGGGGTTTTTTTTTTTTTGTAATTTTCAGGGGGTGTTTTCTTTTGTAAGGGTGTTTTTCTATCCGGCTATTTTGGTTTTATTAATGCTTGTATTCTCTTTTTGAAATTAATGAAATTACTTTTCAAAAAAAAAAAAAAAACCTAATGCAACATGTGGTAATAGGCGGGATTCATTTGCCCACCAAAATGGAGTAAGGATTATGGATTAACCAATTGTAGAAAATTCAACTCTACTAGGCAATTCTAGTCATCTAATAATAAGGCTATGAAATGGATAGTTCTAATCATTTCATTTTGACCATCCATTTCATTGCTTCATACCAAATGACTAGAAATGATCATTGATTTTATATTTGGTAATGGATAATCCATAATAGTTGATTGGCTTGGTCGGGGATTATTCCCACTGACATGTATTTCTCTATTATGAAAGTTTGGCAATTACTTTTCTTCCTTTGTGGGTTTTGATTTGAGCATGTGCCATCTATACTTATACATGCCGCTCGTCTCATAGTTGGGCGCTCACATCATCATTGAAGCCTTTCCATTTCCCAGTGGTTGGCTTTATGATTTTTTTTTTTTTATAAAAAAATTGTATATAAGTAGTGGGGGCTACCTCAACCTCCCTTAATAAGGGCAGTTGCAAATCAGAAGGTGTCATATGGAAGAAGTGAAGTGCCCATTGGTTCAAAAGCCACTCAACTGGTTGCCTTTTTTAACTGGTTTACACTCTTTTTAAAGAGTTTGTGGACTTGCTTCATACAAATGTTAAGAGACTTTTACTGAGAAACCTAGGAAATGTTCTCATAAGAGATGTGTCCTATTATAGGGCCCACTTGCAACTATGCTAGAGAAGCATGGTGCCACTTTTTAATTTTGTTTGGAGCAAAATGGTGCATGCAAGAAGAGTTGAATCAGCTGATCAATGTGTGGCTGTCTGGCAGCAATAAATTCATACGTTCTTCTTGCCATCTCTCATTGTTTGTCATCTTGTGGTCTTTGTGGTGGGAAAGGAACAATAGAGTGTTTTGGGGAAGGTCGAGAAGTGTGAACAATGTGCTAGCTACTAGTAATGACAAGGTGGCTTTTGATTTTAGTCATTCCTCTATTCAAAGGTGTAAGAGTCTCAAGTGTGGAGAGTTGTAGCCTGAGGGGAGGCATTTCCTTTCCTCCTAAATGCCAGCAAATGATGCACTGGCAGCCTTCATCTGCTCGAAGCTGAAACTTAATTTTGATGCTATCACCATCACTGATTTGGGAAACATGGGCTTTGGTGGACCCGAGGTCCTTTCATTGCTGGTCCAATGATTGACTTCCATATGAATGAGGCAAAGGTTTTCGCCCTGTGGCACAAAAAGGAAGACTTGGAGAAGATGGCTTGAAAGGTGATTTGATCGAGGGATATTCCTTTGTGCTGACTCAGTCGGTAGGAGACATGTGATGTTCATGGCGTCTGATCAACAAGTAGAGGCAGCAAGACAGTTTTTAAGAAACAAGGGTTTCAATGTTCTCCATATCTTGAAATCAGCCAATAGAGTCTCTATCTATTGCAAAAGATGTGTTGAGTTGTGTGCATGTGTGTATTCTAGAGTGTCTGTATGATATTTGTCTTCTGGAGTTTCTATAGAAGCGCATTATGCAAAATTAGGCTTGTGCTTTAGGCTCTAGACATTGCTTGTTGCCTTTCACCTTGGCTAATAATGATTAATATACCAGTCATATGTTGGAAAGCATCAATCTATTCCACTGAATATTGCTGACCAATTCAGTATCCACAAATTGCTTTGAGACAGATACCTCAGTGATTATAAATACCATGAGTACATATTGTGGGCAGATAATATCTGCGTATACCTTGTACTTCAGCCATTATAAATACCATGAGCTTTATATCTTGGGCAGGTATATAATATACGTATCACATTATATTTCGTCTATTGATATTCATATATTGTTTGTTCCAGTTCCATCTGATTCGAGATGTTCAGATATTATGATAAAGTCCAATGAGATGATAATATGTTCTGAGATTACATGTTCTTCACCTGAGCTACATAAATGGTGCAAATTAAAGAGGGGTGATGACCTGATATCTGCCACTATTCGGAACTTAAGGTTAGTTCTATTTGTATGATTCTCTTTATACATTTACTGTGTTTTACATTTCTTTTCTATTCTCTTATTTCATTCATTTGCAAAACCATTGACATGTTCTTTCTTTGTTCTTAAGTATCTTTAAAATAAATGTAAAATGAAGTACACAAAAAAATGAAGGTCATTAAAATGATGATAATGATACTTAACTAAAGAAGTCTTTCTCTGTCGATGATGAATTACTAACATGTTTTTAAGGGAGGAAGTCATATTGTTCCACTTTTAATGTCTTCAAATTTGAGAATTGACAATATACTAGGGCTATAAGCCTATTGGGTTCCAGTGGGTTGGGTGAGTTCCCATCTTGTTTGGAGCTTGACCATATTCTTAACTGAGTATGGTCCAAGTCATCATCAAGTCATGACCATCAAAGCCACTTATCATCTATCTAGGGTTGACTCTCCAAGTCGCCCTCTTCCATTCTATCTTATAAAAAACCATACCCTCTAATACCCTGCAATCTATCATATCTTCTATACTCTTTCCAACCATGTTTTCAAAGGTCTTCCTTTTTTCCTTGTTCTTTCTATGTCCATCCTTTCAATTTTCCTTATGGGGGCTATTTCTAGTCTCCTGCATACATGTCCAAACCACCTTAAGCAACTTTCCCTCATTTTCTCATATTTTGGGGCTACTCTAAAGGTCTCTTTAGTACATTATTTCCTAGTTCTATCTTTTAAAGTAACTCTACTCATCCATTAGAGAGTACATATTTTTGTCACAATTACCATTTTTAACTTGTTTTTCCTTAATTGCCCAACACTCTAATCCATAAAACATAGTTGGCTTAATAGTTGTCTTATAAAGCTTTCTCTTTAATATGCAAGATGCCCCAGAAGATTCATCTAATTGTTTACTGTCAAGTTGTTCATCAATAGTGCAAATAAATACACCTTACAACAGTTCTTTAGTGGAATCCAACTACAACTTGGGATTCACTTGTCTCTCTACAACCAATTTTTATTCTTGCTATTGTGCCTTCATGCATGTTATGTATGATCATGATATGTGTTGTAATGAAATTAGGGAGAAAAGAAAGAAAGAGGAGAAAAGAGAGAGAGTTAATTCTGTGTATGTTGTGTTACTTGTTTCTAATAGGATATACTACATGAATATGTAGAGTATAGGGAGCCAATCAAGGTGACAGAAAAGGAAAGAGAATGTGTTACAATCTATGACTGCCACAAGTGAACTATAATAAAACACATGTAAAATGTGAAATACGCTTATATCTACATCTACCAACTCCCCCTCAAGCTGAGATATCAATTAAGCCTAGCTTGCTAAAAACATCATGAAGTTGAGAACGAGAGATGGCTTTTATCATCATGTATGCTAATTGATCATTGGACTTTAAATATGGAGTAACAATATTCCTAAAGGATAATGTTGAAGCAATATTGATTGCAACTTGATTGTCACAGAAATGATAAGTGTCTTTGAGGAAGAAAAACCCAATTCATCAAGAAACTGTTTGAACTGCAAAAATTCACATGTTGTGTTGGCCATTGCCTTGTTCTGCCTCTGCACTAAAATGGGCAACAACAATTTATTTCTTGCTTCGCCAAGAAACCAAATGTGATTTAAAAAAAATACAATAACCTAAGTAAATCGTCAATCATTAGGAGAACCAGCCTAATAAGTGTCCACGACCAGGATGGGCCTTCAGGCAACGTAAAATGCGAAAGACCGAATGAAGGTGTGCGTCTGTAGGAGTATTGACGCGACAAAGGATAGGGTAACCCTAAATGCCTAAATGTGCTTGCCTAAAGATTAAAAAAGAGATAAAAATAATGTCTAAATCTAAATGGGCTGAAATTAAGCAATCAATTAATACTAACAATTCAAGAATATAAATTTATCACAAATAATTATGCAAAGCCTAGAATATGATGTAAACAAATAAGGGCCATGATTTTGAACAAAATATGCATATATACTTAAATGAGATGTCACATGATTTTAAATAATAAAATAGGAGTTACGTGGGTTATGGATGGGCTAAATGAAAAGAATAGGACTGGGCGAATGACTTATGCATGATATAACTTAGGCTTCTAAAACAAGGGAATACGAATGGCTGGCTTGGAAGGGCATGACGGGTAGGACGAGGGTATTCAGGAATTGGCTACGGAAAGGGAATGGAAGAAAAGGAGAGAAAGAAGGTAGGATTCGCAGGCGGCAACAAATCTGGGTTTAGGACAGGTTGCAGCAAAGAGATGAGAGGCTATAGAAAGTTGGCGATGGCAGATCTAATAATAGTGGGGACTGGCGGAAGTTAGGATGCGTTTGGAGTGGCTGATAGTGGCAGATCAAGCCTAAAAATAGGGGCAACAACACCTGTATAGGGGTAGAGCAGGGGCGGAAATAGGATTTGAAGAAAGATAGAAGTACCTGGAAATTTCGACTAGTTGTCTAGAATAGAGGAAGGAGAAGAAAAGAGAGAAGAAGATAGAAGAAAGATAGAAGTACCTGGAAAAGGATGATGGCTTCACGCCCTTGGCTTCTCACCACACATGCACGGCATAGAGGTATGCTCGAAATTTCCAAATCTTAATTCATTCAATCGTCTCCAAATACAGTGAGAAGGCTGGCATATATAAGCTTACAAAAGACTTATGCTATTAAAAATAAAACAGCAAAAACTATTACTAAACTACCCCTAATCAAATAAAGCAATTACATAAAAATAGAAATTACTAAATTTAAAAAAAATAAGCAGCTGTTATATTTATGCTCCGCATCAAGTATGCATAAATTTACTAACCACATTGACAACATAGGCCAAGTCAGGCCTGGAGATGGTAAGATAAATGAATTTGCCTACCAACTGTTGATAAAAGCAGGGATCAGGAAGAGGAGTCCCATTAGATGTATAAATTTCTCTTCAGGCTTGCATCTAGAATATCCAGCATCATGAAGAAGATCTAAAGCATATTTACATTTGGAAAGAAGAACAAGTCCTTTAGAGGATCAAACAACTTCAATTCCTAAGAAATAACGAAGTAAGACGAGATCCTTAATATAAAAAAAAACTGTTGTAGATAGGCTTTCAAAGCACTAATGAAGGACTTATTATTCCCTGTTAAGACTATATCATTCACATAAACCACATGATACACAAAATGAAATGATCTGATTGACGTTGTGTAAAACCATAATTTAACAAGCTGTGCTAAATTTATCAAATCAATCCCGAGGATATTGTTTGAGACCATATATTGTTTTCTTAAGCCGGCATACCGTCCCTTGCTCCCCTTGTCTAATAAAGCCCAAAGGTGGTAGCATGTAAACGTCTTCTTTTAGGTCACTATCATGGCCCTCTCTTTTGTTTGTTTGTGTCCGGTCCGTTGTGTGTTTTTTTTTAATGCTTATGCGGGCGCTGCTGTTTTGGGGCATCCAATTCCTCTTCTTTCTTTTGTTGCTGATCTCACATTAAGAGAAGCTCTTTTTTTGTTTAGGGTCATCAGATTTTTCTCCAACTCCGAGGAACCGGTCAAGCGGGAGGCTACCCGCAACTCACCCTCATGGAGAAATTCATTCTTGACATCTAAGTGATGAGATAATCATTGCTTAGTAGTAGCAAGAGAGATAATAACCCGTACAGAGGTGATCTTTGCAACAAGAGAGAACATATCTTGATAATCAATTCCATAGGTTTGAGTGTAGCCTTCTGCCACTGGGTGAGCTTTATATAGAGCAACAAATCCATCTGGGTTGTGTTTGAGAGCAAAGACCCACTTACACCCTACATGTATCTTACCCTGCGGCATGGATACTGTCTCTCAAGTTTGATTTTTTTTCGAGCGCAACCAATTTTCTTACATAACAGCCTTCCAGGAAGGGTCTCAAAGAGTACTATCAATCCTCTTAGGAATGGAAGGGATATATATTTTGGAGAGAAAGCTACGATATGACGGAGAAACAATATTATAGGAAACAAAATGGTTTATAGAATGTTCAGTACACTCACATTTACCTTTCCGAAAGCAATGGGTAGACCAAATTCTTAAGTGATGGATCTGGATAGTCCAATGATGATTGAGTAGTAGTGGGTGAAGCATGTGGCCTCTCTTTCTTTCTGTGATAAACAATGAGAGGCTTAGAGGTAGATGGATCAATAATATCTGTAAGAGTATGAAGAACAGGAGGAGAGGAAGACAACTTATGATTGGATGGTTGATAATGGGGAGTATTTAAAAAAAAAGCAACATCCATAGAAACAATTCTTTTCCCAGACATTGGATCGGAACATTTAAGTTCCTTTTTAGTGGGAGAGTAGCCAAAGAATACATATTTTGCAAATTTCTTTGAAAGTTTGTTAGTAGAGATATCATGAACAAAATAGATACATCCAAAAACATGCAACGAAAGTATAGAGGTAGAAATAACATCAATAGATGCTTTGTTATTTTAGACTCTTGTAGGCATGCAATTATTAAATAACAAGCAATAAGAATAGAATCAGGCCAATATGACTTAGGAGCATTCATTGCAAATAACAAAGATTGAGCTACCTTAAGAAGATGACGATTCTTTCTTTCAGCAACTCCATTCTGTTGAGGTCTATGAGGGCAGGAAGTTTGAGATTCAATCCCATGTTCTCGAAGATAATATAAAAAAGAGCAAGACATATATTCTTCCCCATTATCATTTCGCAAGATTTTAAGACAACAATCAAATTGAGTAGTAATCCATTTATAAAAAATGCAAAAATGACCAAAGACATCAAATTTATCTTTCATAAGGTAAACCCAAGTCATTCGAGTGTAATCATCTCTGAATGTAACAAAATAACGAAATCCTGTTGAAGAAACAATTGGTGACATCCAAACATCAAAATGTATTAAGGAAAGAAAAGTGGAAGAAGAATTATTAGAAGACGGATAAAAGGTGGGTCGATGCTGTTTTCCATACTAGCTACGTTCATAGACAAAATTATCAAGTTTCAAAAAGGTTGCAATTGCTTTAACACTGTATTTGAGGGATGACCTAACCTATAATGCCAAAGCCAAGTGTCCTGATGACTAATAGAACAAGCAACATATTCTGAGTCAGTTTGTGGATAAAAAAGTACATACAATTTTCTTCACGACCACCACCAATCGTCTTTTTTGTGACCAAATCTTGAATAACACAATGAGAGGAAAAAATTCATAGAGCAATTTAAGGCCTTAGTAAGTGAACTAAAAAATGAAAGATTATTAGACAACTGAGGAACATGAAGAATATAAAGAAGATCAAGAGTATAAGATATCGGAATGGTCCCTTTACCAGTGATGGAGGTAAAGGTCCCATCAACAAGTTTAACATTTTTAAAAGAAAGTGCTTTACGAGAAGAAAAAAGATGATACATACTTGACATGTGATCCGTAGCCTTAGAATAAAAAAATCCACAAGGACTACCGGATGCGGTTTTGAAGGCAAATGAGATTGTACTTGATTGAGCAATGGAAGTTTGGGCATAACCAGAGGATTGAAGGCTCTTAAGTTGCATCTTATCTTCCTATATGGAATTAAATTCGTGCCGAGACACTTGAATAGGATCATCTCCAGGAGTAATAGGGCTAGGAAATGCTATTAGAATTGGTAATGAGATTGGAAAAAAAAACCCTCCAACAATGCAGGTTTACAGCAGATCAACCCAAAATCACCAAAAATTGAGAGCCCAATGGCAGGAAAATTTTTTGCTACAATAATTGTGTGAAAAAAATGGGCCCACAATCACAAATCAGTACCCCTGATCAATGATATGAGAAAAGAGGCCAAGGGTGATGGTGTAGAAGCCGGTCCGATGTAAATCCAATCCCTAATGCTCCAGATCAGATCAAAAATCTGGAAAGAAACCAGATCCAGATGGATAACATCAGCAACGACAATGTATCTACAAAAAATGGGGCCCCATAGATCATGAAACGAGGAAGAAGCCGAGGAGATGAAGAATATGGCCTTGGGAGACTGCAACAATGTTGTTTCCAACAAGATTCGCCATTCCTTGTTGTAGATCGAAGGAAAAAATGGGTTCCTGGTGTCTTGCAGTTGTGTAGAAAAACAAGGAATGTGGGCCCCTTTGCTGACCAGAACCCTAGGTCAAGAGAATTGATAGACCCTAGGGTTAGGGGAGACTATAGGCATGAAGTTTCAGCAACATCTGATGAGTAAAAGTCGGATCGTGGAGGAAGAAAGCAGAAACTGGGTTTCCAAACGACAGTTTGAAAAAACTGTCAAAGGGGATTCCACAAGCATATAAACTCAAAATCGCACCATACTAATGTGATGTAGGGCCAAAAACTACCGTAGAGTTGTGGTGTTTTAGGTCCAAATCCGAAGAAATATTCTAGATCTAAGGGCATAAACAGAGATTGCCCTATGAACCACCCACAAATGTAGTAAAAATGCAGCAGAGAAATCAGGGACCGTCCGTTCTCAATGAAAATAGGGAGAAAAGAAAGAAAGAGATGGGAGGAAAAGATAACAAAAGGGAGTGATAATTCTCTGTATGTTGTATTGCTTGTTTCTATATAGAGTACATGGAGCCAATCAAGGTGATGAAAAAGAAAAGAGAATATGTTAGAATCTATGATAGCCACAAGTCGACTATAATAACAACACATGTAAAATGTGAAATACACTTATGTCTACATCTACAATAATACCCTTTCAAATTAAAAAAAAAAATAATGTGTTCATTAGAGTTTCTCCCTCTTTGAACATGCATTTATTTATCTGCATTCCTCCATCGGTTGTTTTCTTCTGCAGATTTCATGTATGACTTAATAAGCTTAGCGTGGTGGTTAGCATATTTCTTAACTACGCATGCATTCTCCATTATGTATCATTCAGTTTGAATATTTACCATTTTAGATGCTTTGGTGTTAAAGGAATCCTTGATATAATTTTGTAACTTTAAGCATAAAATCATGTAGTGTTTCAAAGTTTTCTTTTAAATAATAATTTTTTATTTGTTTATTTTACTGATAGTTCAACTACAATAATTGTTGGCGAAGCTATTCTTGAAAAAGAAGAATCTATGGCCATCAAGTGTGGAGATGAAATTATTTCTGGGCCAACTAAAGAGGGTAAGTCTATGTTCCTGTTGATGCCATTAGTTGTGGTATGAGGGTATGTATGAGTTTTTCCTTGAACCTATATGGAGTTATTTGCCATTTCTAAAAAATGGTGTTATTTCAATCAATTAATGGATTTGAACGCCAGCAAGTTGTAATTGTGTCAATGTTGACTTCTCTACTAGGTTTCTGTTTAATTTCATTTTTAATTATTGACTTATACTGAACATTTTGGAAAAAAGGTATTGTTTATGTGGCTTCATGTTTTTAACCTTGTTGAAATCTGTTTTGAGCATTTGGCATCGTTAGGGGACTTCTTCCTTTTCAAACTCATTGGTGCAGTAGATTATGTGTATGTGGTATGAAGGCCATAGAAGGCTTCAATAAAAGAGGAATAAAGGAATACTTAGATGGTTTCCAGCTTTGCGCCATGTGCATGGAAGAGTAGTAAAGTCTTCTGTATGAAGCAAATTGTAACTAGTTTAAACTTTCAAAGAGATAGAATGGTTAGGCAATATGTATGTTCCAAGATCAAAAACTATGTAGGATCTGGTTCTGGAAAAGTTTCAAATGTGATTCACTGTGTGGAAAATGAGGTACGTGTTGTTATGAAATAGAACAACTTTGATCATAGTTAATCTCGTTGATTGACCTATATACTATTTATCCTTGTTCAAAATCCCTAGGCAATTGCTAACAAATTAGGAAGGATTCAAAGAGACTTTGTATGGGAAGGAAATGAGAAGCACAGAAGCATGTACTAAATGAAATGGGAGGATGTGGTGAAACCCCAAAAGAAGGTGACTTGGGATTGGGAAGAATCCCTTGAAATAAATTGGGATAACGGGTTTGGAGGTTTTGTGTGGAAGAGGAACTTTTGTAGAGACATGTCATCAAATGTAAGCATTGGGTGGGGAATGGGGATGGGTTTGTGGAGTTGGGAAATGGGTATAGTTTGCTTGGGGTGTTGAACTCTGTTTCTAGGGTGCAGGAGTTTAGTCATCAAGCTTTTCTTTTCTGAATAGAGACAGAAAATGGTTTTATTAAAGTAAAAGTAAAGGGTACAATAGCATAGAAGGGATTTGTATATGAGAGATATACACAACCTTACAGTAGTAAAAATAATGTTATCAAATCACAATGAAACACATACAAAGTATCACCCCTTCCAATACACCCTATCCCATCGAGCTGAAACTCTGGCTTATATAGAGTTTCATTTTATAATGGGGTTGGGTGACTGAGTTAGATAGTGGGGTGATGCTTGGGTGGGGTTGTCCTTTTCCAATATTTGGGTTAGATTACTTTTCCAATTTGTATCTTTCCTTAAAAAAATAACTTTTCCAATTAAGTACAAGTTCTTCATCGTTATCATCATCTAAGCCATTTTTCCATCAATCTGGGGTAAACCTTTATATTTGGATTTGGAAAATGGTTTCTGGGCCGACTGCCTATCTGAAGCTCACAAGACTTAAACGTACAACCTTTAGGTTGTAAGCACAAGCCCTTACCAGTTGTACTATAGGTTCTTGTCAACCAATTCTGTACAAGTTCTATAATGACCCGACCCGTGAACAGGGCTTAGGGTCCAACTCAATGTTAAATTGTCAGCTCTGGGTCCAAAAACATGGCCCTCATGGTTTTGCCTTTGGGTCTGGCCCAACCCGGTAGGCCCAAAACGCGTCACACCTGAGTGAAGGGGGATACTACTTATAAACCCCATTAGGAAGTTCCTCACTTCCGATGTGGGACTCTGCACAACTCCCACACGCCCAACCACTGCTGGGCCGACCGATTGGGCCCAATTTCACTTAGATCAACCCTTCTAGGGCTTGGCCTCTGGCTCATGGGTCAGGATATCACAATCCACCCCCCTAAAGCTCAGAGCCGCCATCGGCTCAACCCAACGAACTCAGTGGAAGGCAGTAAGCCCACACAGTCCAAGTGTAGAACCCGGAGCTTTGATACCAAATTAGTAACGACCCTTCCCGCTAGCATGATATTGTCCGCTCTAGATCTCACACACGGCCTGCACGGCTTTGCTTTGGCGAGCCAACCTACTGTTGCTCCCAAAAGGCCTCATGCTAGAAGGAGGAAAGCTACCACTTATATACCAGGGAATTTCCAATGCAACTAGCAATGTGAACTTTTTTTCTCCATAGGCACGGGGTATTACAAGTTCATTAGTTTAAAAAAAAGGAAAAAAGAGTAAAATCTCTAGAGGGATTCCACTTCGAGGACTAACTCAGCCTCAAGCTATTTGTGTGCTATGCATTGAAGATTAATCATCTTTTCTTCAATTACAAGTTTACTAGATCAATTTGGTGCCTTTTTTAATATTTTTCATAGCTTTTTTGCATTTTATGGGTTCTCAGTAATAGGGAGTTGGATACTTAAATAAAAGGGGGTAGAAAATTGTGGCAAACTGCATTGTAATCAGTTCTTGGTGTAGAAAAGTAATGAGAATTATCTTTCTTGTATTAATTCACTAAATGGAAGACAAAAATATATAGAGAGTACAACGGATAATCTCTCACAATATGTGAGGATCCTAATTTCCTAATTAAGTGATTACACAATCAATCTAATCTAATTCTATAAACCATAAATGGAAATACAATAAATCATAATGGGTCCCACTTGAATTTGAACTTATTCATCTTGATGATTCAAATGATGCCATCTGATAGAGTGAAAGCAGATCAACTAGAATCTTCAAAAAATTGAGCCCGGTTGAAGCAGAGAAGCCAAAACTGGAACCAACAGACGTTTTGCAGCAGCATGGACTGAAACAAGTACTGAAGAAGGAACGGTTGAAGCAAAAGATTTTGCTTTTACTCTTTAGGATGACAAGCATGGAATGGATGCTTGGAGTTTTTTTTTTTTTTAAATCTTGGACAGTGATATTTGGATGTGATTGTTTTGTACTTTGTGTTGCTAATTGACATCCATCTAGGATAGTCTGTATGAAATTGTCTTATATACCTTTGAATTCTCAATGGAATTCCTTTCTAGGAGACGTTTTAAAAAATTCCACTTTCCATTCATATTATCACTTTGTTGCTCTTGATTCTGGTTTCCTTGGCAACTTTTAATTTGTTTTTCTTGTATATATTTGCTTTCAAAAACTGTTGATTGCTTGTATACTTTTCATTGAGGTGAAGTTCAAAGCTAATTCCATTTAAGCTTTTGATTGGGATGCTGACTATGTTGTCCATGAAAATGAAAATGACTATGTTTCAAAACTTTACCAGGGTACTTAAGTTATACTTTCTATTTAATGCCAATTGAGAAGAACTGCAAGAATCTTGTACAGGTGATGCCCTAATGTTCTTTTCAGATATGCGTACTGTGTCCCTTTATATGACTGGAATGACTGATAATTGCCTAGTTTTCTATTCTTTTGCTAGATATCATTGGATGTCGAGAATACAAAATGCAGCATCTGTTTAAACATTTGGCATGATGTTGTTACTGTTGCCCCTTGTCTTCACAACTTCTGGTATTTGCTCATATCAATAGATTCTTCTTATAAAGAGTAGTGATCCCTTTCTCTCTCTCGAAAAAAAATGAAGAATACTAGTATTTTGTTATGTTGTTTATTTAATCTTGCTCTTGTTGTTCTCTCCACTGTTTCTTTTAGCAATGGATGCTTCTCTGAATGGTTAAAAAGGTCGCAGAAACAACAAAAAAGTGTTATCTGTCCTCACTGTCGAGCGGTCGTACTTTCTGTAGGAAGAAACCATTTTTTGCATAATATTGAAGAGGTAGCTTCTTATGATGCACTGTGTTTTTTTTTTTTTTTTTCAATTTTTTTTTTGTGAATGATGACAATGGATTTATTAAAAGCAAAATAATAACACAGAAGAACCAGCTAGGACCAGAACGGAGAGCCAAGATACAAGGACCATGACAATTATAACAATGAACAATGGCAAGAAAAATAAATAATTATACTATTATTATTGTTATTATTATTACTATTATTCTTTATTTTTTTTTTTCGAAAGACACTGATATTCGTTGTAGTTGAAAAAAATTACAAGCAGATTTTGTTACCTCTATGCATACTCATTTTGAATTATCATATGATGCAAATTATGCTGTTGATTGTCTGAGTTGGATTTCAGCTTGATTTTGTTGCATCTTTTAGGGTACATTTGTTTGTATAGACTTTCCTAGTAAAATTTGATTTTCTCAGGAAATTGAGATTTCCCACATTTGTTTGCACAATTTTTTTTCCCAGAAATGTAGATTTCAAAATTTTCGAGAAAACAACCCAATTTTTTTTCCATCATAACCCATGGAGAAATGTTTTCCTAGGAAAATTTATGAAATAGACTTTTAGGAATTTTGCCAAATAAATCTTAAACACCTTGATCATATACATACCTAACTTGACTCATTTATTGAACGGGTTGGTTTGGCCCAACTAAGCTAGAAAACTCGAAAAATTCAGGTTTAGGTTAACTTGGGCTCAAGTTAGGCTTATTTTTGGACCTGAACTGTTAGGCTTGAATTAGAATTTGGGTTGAGTTGGGCCTAGTACATGAAAGCCCAAATTGGAGCAACGAGTTGTCTAATTTTCTTTGATTAATATTGTATACATATAAAATTTATGTAATATCATCATCACATCATCAGCCAAAATCCCATGTACCTGAGGTTGTCTTTACGAGTTCTACTTCTCTATTTGACCTTATCATAAACCATGTCATCAATCACATCACAATTTAATATGTTTTTTTTTACGAAGGCCAAGCTAGTATTGAACCTTCAATCATATGAATGTCAAAGGAAGAGACAGTATCAACTGCCAACAAATGGGACCAATCAAACTTCCGTTCGATGTGGTGACGAACCAAAGACAAGCTTCAGGCGAGTCTTATGGTAGCTAGTTTCTAATGAAACTAGTTTCAAGTTTAATTGAATTAAAATTGAAAGATGTAATTCCCAAAGATAATAGAAATTTAAATAACTTTAAAAGAGCTGAATTATAAAAAGGAATGCAAACCACAACTTAATTCAAAATAAACTTTGGAACTAGAATTCAAAAGAGAACTTACAAGAACACTAAAATCCACACTTGGATCTTCTTGATTCAGATTACAACTCCAAGACTTGATGATCTAAATTCAATGATCTACAAGGCTCACAATGACCTCTATTTATAGTGTTGGGAGTGGCACTAAACTAAAGGTGACCAAAGGTAAACCTAGGGTCAACCAACCATGGTTGGCGTGATTTAAGGGATTGGTTGGGTTGGTCATGCAAGGTAAGGTTTGACTCATTACATCATCTAAACCAATGAGAAAAAAGATAATTAAATTACAACCAATGAAATAATTCCACCTAGGTTCTAATGACTCATCTAACCAATGAAATGCTTCCACATAAGCTCCTATGACACACACAAGCTCATGTCCAAAAAGGAGTGTAATGAATTGGTGAGCACCATTCATGTTGAAGTTGTTTGCATGATTTCCATGTGTGCAAAAGGAGAGAGAAGAATCAACCAATGAGAAGATGCCACGTAGGATGGTGAAGTGTCCCAAGCAATGAAAGGATGCCATGTGTTGTTGACTAAGTGAGTGTCCCAAGCTTCTTGTACATCACATATTCAAGAAAGGTGTTTCCTCAAGGAGACTCTATTGACCCATTTAAGTGCTTGCCCAAATTGGAGAGGTTTCAATGAGATGCATTTCACCATCATTAATACCATCCACTCCATGTAGCACTTGCTAGCCCTTTAAGCTAGGGTTTGGACGTGCCCCCCTCATGTGGCTTGTGCATGACACTTCTAAGCTTGGGCTTGGACGTTGACACCTTTCGAAGCAGCCCATCTTCCATTGGCCCATATGTAAGGCCCACTTGAGTAGTCCCATGCCCATATATGAGGCCCATATGTGCTAAACTCACCAATTCGGAGCTTGGACTGGCTAGTTAAATCCCTTCTTGTTTGTAGTGGTGGACCAAAACTTATGTAATATATAACACATTTTAGTAGAATAATATATAGGATTTCTATTTTACCTTAAATAAGCTGGAGCCTAGATAAGCTTGCATACACATTTCGGGCTTGAAATTAGGGTTGGTCGCTACAAATAAAATTTGGCCGGACTCGAGTTTGACTTATTTGGGTTAACCCAAGCTCTAACCCATGCTTGGGCCCTTTAATTGCAATTCAGGTTCGAGCTTGGCCAAACCCAAAACCTGGCTTGCCCAACCTGAGTTGCAGCCCAACTCGACCCTTTTATCAACTAAAATTTCCTTATGTAGGTTAATGCCAAACATACATAAGAAAAGTTTTAAATGAGCGAGTAAATTACTGCCAAGCCACATTCCAGGAATTTTTTTCCATCTGAATCCATTTTCTCATTGGAATTCATTTTCCCAAGAAACCAACAAATGTGCCCTTATGGTTATTTAGTATTTTGAATTTGTTTTGTTCTCCTTAAGGCTGTTTTTTCTAATTTCTTCTGAAAATTTAGCCAATTTCGTAGAATTGATATGATTTGTGCTGGTTTTTTGCCTTAAAAAAATGTTTATTTTATTTAAATATTGTGTAAGTTTGTCTTGATTATTTTTTGCAACACTATTCTACTAAGCTTGGAGTATGTCTTCCCTTATGTTTTGGTGACTTGTTTGCTGCCATTTCCTCATTATGGAATTTTATCTGTATAAGTTGTTACTTTATTATCTTTCAAAACAAAAAGTTTTCCTTTATTATCAGCTACTAATATGTCCTGTAATATGATCTTCTGTCCTGAAAGTAAAGTTACCTACACTTATAATGTGTTAAAAACCTTCTAAATACCTTTTTTCTCTTATCTATATAGAAGTCACTGAATCAGTTTTAAAAGTGGCCTTTTCCACTGAATTTAAAATTACCTTCCAACATTCATTTGTCGTGCACCTCTCCACTTTATCTGAAACTATGATGAAAGATTGCATGATGACAATTTTGTTTTTTTTAATTTGGTTCTGTTGTTCAGTATAAGTCATCACAGTTTTTACTTCTAGTTGAATCTTCCTTTTTTGCAGGCTGTACTGCAAACACTTTCCTCACTTAGGCGTAGTATTGAAGAACTGGCACTTTTAGATGCACATGCGTCTATTGAATCAAATCTTGTAAGTGAAATTCCCAGAGTATGTTGGGAGCAATGCGAAACTCTTCCCCTTAATGTGAGTTACTTAGGAATTTCAACAAGGGTTACAATATGAAATATGTCAGTTCACCACAGCCACCACAAACAATGAAATGGAGAAAATTAACAGAGATGATGCTGAAGTTCCTATGTGACTCACAAAGGAGAAAAGCCTTAACAGAGTAGTCATTGAAAATCTAATTTGTGCAAGTGTGACAAAGGGAACATTTATGCCTTCAAAGTATGTTGTGCTAGAAGGGGTGGTGCTCTTTGGTTTTGCTCTCTTTCTATTTTTGTTTTACTAGTTATGTTACATGCTTCTCACATAGCATAGTCTATTGATTTATTATGTCTAAGGTAAGTTAGTCTTAAAGAAATATCTACTTAAAAGTCCTATCATAGATTAATTAATTAAAGCTTTTAATATCAATGTGAAAAACATAATATATTGGAATCAACAATCAAATGTGCAAAGAAAAATTAAGAAAAAGCAGTCGATTCACAAAATTAAATAAGAGTGCCATACGTACCCGATAACAAAAGATCAAAGTAGTCGATGTACGTGGCTTGCGAGAGTCTGTGTGCATCTGGAGTTTTACCCAATGCCCTCGTACTCGAGGAGAGGTGGGGGTCTTGGCGTTCTCTATCATTTAAAAAAAGAGATCAAGGTAGTTAAAAAAAGGATCAAGGTTTAATAGGAGTTATATCAAAGGGTAATATAACAACTCAATTTTTATCCTTTTTCTTTCTAAGTTGTATATGCTAGTCTTATAAAGGACATTGAGCAAAGAAATTGTGCCCTTCCTACAATTTTCTCATGACCTTTAAATTCACCAAATTGATCCATAAAACCATTTTTTTCTTTCTATTTTTTATCCTTTTTTTGCACTATTTTTCTCTATTTTTATCCTTCCAACTCATCAAATCTTCTCTTTGTTGTTTTTATCAAGGGAAAGAAAGAAAGAAAGGAAGAAAGAGATGAAGATAAGAGAATATTTATTCTCTTAGTTGTATTGATGTGTTTTTCCTCGTAGAGGGTACAAGTATAAATAAGAGAAAAAGAGCCAATTAAGGTGGCCAAAAGAGGAAAGTACAATCAGTACTTAACCAAAAGAGGAAAGTACAATTAGTAATTATCTTCACATAATTTTACACCTATACAGTTGACTTGCCAAAATAGGCATGGTCTGGTCCCATGTGGTCCCACAACACTCCCCTTCAAGCTGGCTCGAAGATGTCCAACAAACCCAACTTGTCAATAACAGAAGTAAATTGGTGACGAGGAATAGACTTGGTCAGGATATCGGCCAATTGGTCCTTAGATTTCACATGTGGAGTAACAAGTCGGCCTTCAGAAATGTGTTGTCATAGGAAGTGACAATCAACCTCAATGTGCTTGATCCGCTCATGAAAGACCGGATTGGAGGCGGTGTTGATAGCCGCCTGATTGTTACAAAACATAATGAGCTGTTCACGTGGAGCAAAACCCAATTCCTGAAGAAACTGGTGGATCCAAAGAAGCTCAGTCGTAGTATTGACCATTGCACGATACTCGGCTTCAGCACTTGAGCGAGCAATAGTCGGGTCCCATGTGGTCCCACAACACTCTTAACATTCTCTTTTCTATTTTAGCTATTCGTTACATGAAGTTTTCTTATTTTTTAGTTGCTGTGATAATTAGGGATGTCAATTTGGCACGAAAGCCCGAAGGCCCGAAATGCCCCATTCCAAAAATGAGTGGGCTTGATCTTCCATTTTCTGCCCGTTTTAAAATTGAGCTTCGGGCTTGGACACCTATATGAAGCCCAATTGTTAATTGGGCTGGGCTTAGGCTTATATGTGCTCAAGCCCGAAAGCCCAAGCTTGAACTGAAACTTAGGCCTGGTAAAGTGATAGTACAACAATGTAAGTCCATTACCTTTAGTTGAGTGGAAAGGTTTTTTTTTTTTTTCTTTGAACAGTTAGTTGATTGGAAAGTTGTTAAAACTTATTCGAAAAAAATAGAACCTACACAAACCCACTTTCCTAGGGAAAGTATGGCCCTGTAAAGTTGTACAGGGATGGGAGTATAAACCCACTTTACAGTAAAAAAAAAAAAGGATGATTATAAAAAAAATTCTACTTTTTTTTTTTAGCAGTAACAAAGAAAATTTCATTAATTGAAAAAGGCAAGTACAATAAGAGTCAATACATCAAATGATAATAGCCTAGGAGATTTAGACCAAAAGGAAAAAACAAAACAACTACAAAAACATAAAACACTAAAAGATATGCTCAATCCATGTTCAAGCATCACCTTTTTCAAAGAAAGAACACCCCTGACAATAGATTGTTTACTCCATGTTTAGCGAAGAAATCCGCAACCCGATTTGCTGTATGACCCACTTGAACAAAAGAGACATCCATTCCTGAAGATAAATCCCTAATTTCACTGACTATGGAAATCAGTTTCTAGGGGGGGACACTTTATTCTCTTGGCCCATTTGATTGCATTCGCTGATCCCCTCTCAATCATTAGTGGACCTTGTCCACAGGCTTTCCAGATGGTCAATGCCCTCCTGATACTGAGGAGTTCTTCCTCATTTGAGTCTCTCAGCCCTATTGATTCCGAAAAGACCATTGACTTCCTACCCCTATTGTCTCTAAGCACCCCAACTATTCATGCTGGCCCCAACTTTCCTCGAGACGCTCCGTCAACACTGAATTTCCTAAATTCTCCCTGAGGAGGAACTAGGCAACACTTGGCTTCAACACCTGGCTCCACTCATACAAGCCTCCCATGATGACAATAAATCCATAGGTTTGAGCCCCTTGAATTCCTTCCCCGAAAGAAGCCATACACATAAACCCCACTTAGCCCTCTGAAAGTGTTCATCGACCTCACATGATTTTCCTTCAAAGATTCTAGAGTTTCTCTCCTTCCACAAGGTCCACAGAACTGCAGCTGGAACCATGTTCCAAACTGCCTTCATCTTTGGTCGAAGTCTCAACGAAGACCATGATTCCACCACCTCTACACAAGTTCTTTCAAAGACCTAGGGGTCGTCAGATAGCTTCACAAAATTTGACCACAAGTACCTGGCGAAAGGGCAAGACAACTAGATGATCAACATCTTCTTCTGGGTGACCTTACAGGGGGCAACTAAGATTTTCTGTCCTTGATAAGCCTCTCATTCTAAGGTTCATTAGTACATATTTGATTAAGGTTAGATGTTCCCCAACGAAGAGGTACCTCCTACCCCACTCCCCTAATCTCCTTTCTATTATTTCTACAACCGACACCCAGAACCATTTAAGCTTAGATTTCCACCCACTGGTAATGCCAAATAAATGAATGGAAACCTTCCAGTGCCACAACCTATCTCCTCTGCCATCTCTTTATGGAGCTCTTCATCCAAATCTATTCCAATTAAGGTGCTCTTCCTAATGTTGATGCTCAGACCTGACACCAACTCAAAACATCTTAAAATTGCTTTGAATCCCCTTACTTCAACCTTGTTGGGTTCGCAAAAAAAAAGTGTCATCAACGAATTGGAGATGTGTGGCTGTCGGTCCACTTGATAGTGTACTAAAACCCCTATTAATCCCCAACTCCTTTGCTTTTTCCACAAGTCTACTCTAACCTTCTCCAACTAGGGTAAAAATGAAGGGAGAAAGTGGGTCACCTTGTCCTAAGCCTCTTGAGGCTACAATTGGTGTAGTAGGAGACCCATTTACTGGTAGTACGATGTGTCCTCTATACAAGCTTTCATCCATGGTCTCCAACGCTGCCTAAAACCCATCCTCTCAAAAAGGTAACCAACAAAGACCAATCTACATAATCGTAGGCCTTTTCCATATCGATTTTGAATAAAAGCCCCTGTTTCTTATCCATTTTCCTCATGTGGACTAGTTCTTTGGCTACTAGGACGCTATCCATAATTTGTCCATCTTCCACAAAATCTCCTTGAGACTCACCTATAATCTCTGGTAGTACTTTCTTTAACCTATCCACCAAAACCTTGACCAAAAGTTTGTAAATGTTACCAACGAGACTAATGGGTCTATAATGTGAGAATTCCGATGGACCTTCCTTCTCATGAACAAGGGTAACTAATAATTTTTTCAGACCTTTGTTTATGATACCATCTATGTGGAACTCCTTAAATACTCTCACAAAATAAGGTCCAATCGTATCCCAACAAGCTTTGAAGAAAGAAAAATTGAAACCGTCTGGACCTGGGGTTTTTTATCTCCTTCAAGGCTATCTAAAGCGGCTCTAATCTCTTCCTGGGAAAACTCTCTCTAGCCAGACAACTCTCTCTACACCAATCCTATTAAACTGAATCCCTTCCAAAGTTGGTCGGGGACCTGTTTACTAGTACAGAGTACGATGTGTCCTCAATACAAGCTTTCATCCATGCTCTCCAACGCTGTCCAAAGACTATCCTCTCAAAAAGGTAACCAACAAAAGACCACTCCACATAATCGTAAGCCTTTTCCATATCAATTTTGAATAAGAGCTCTTGTTTCTTATCCATTATCCTCATGTGGACTAGTTCATTGGCTACTAGGACACCATCCAGAATCTATTTTCCACAAAAGCTCCTGGAGACTCACCTTTATCCCTGGTAGTACTTTCTTTAACCTATCTGCCAAAACTTTGGCCAAAAGTTTGTAAATGCTACCAACGAGACTAATGGGTCTATAATGTGCCAATTCTGATGGGCCTTCCTTCTTAGGAAGAAGGGTAATAAACGAGTTTTTAAGGCCTCTATTTATGATACTATCTTTGTGGAGCTCCTTAAACACACTCACAAAATCAGGTCCAATCGTATCCCAACAAGCTTTAAAGAAAGCAAAACTGAAACCATCTGGACCCGGGCCTTTATCTCCTTCATGGCTATCTAAAGTGGCTCTAATATCTTCCTGGGAAAACTCTCTCTATCCAGACAACCCTCTCTACCCCAATCGTATTAAGCTGAATCACTTCCAAAGTTAGTCGGAGATGCCCTCTTTCAATCAAGAGGCGGTACAAAGCTCGGTAAAGGGGGAACTATGACCACTATTAGTCTGAACATTGGGCACCCTAGGACTGGGACAAGGCAAATACAACAAAGGGTTCAAAGTGGCTGTTGTTGACCCCCTGAAAGGATAACCATACAAAGTAAAAAAAGGGAGAGTTAGGAGCAAATGTACTTGATCAGTGGAGTGAAGAAGAGTTGCAGCATTAGCGGAATAGGATAGCAGCTGGGAGACAAGGGTATCTCGAGTAGCCTCTCGTATAGAAAGTGTCGACGCATCCTAAGAGAAAATCATGGAAATCCTGATGTCATAAATGGCCCGTGGAAGAAGATCATGTGATAGAGAAGATGCAAAGTCTCCTCGAGTCGGGCAAGAATACAACTGGAAGAATCGCATGCTTTGATCGACCTCAAGGAGGTAGGTGATCAATGAAGCCGAAAAGAAGCAGCTGAAGGTCCTCCTGACAGAAGTGAGATCAAGTCGATGGTCCTAAAACTCTGATTGGGAAGACAATCCCTTGTAGGAGAAAGACTCTCCCACCAAGAAATGTCCGTGACCTGGGCAGCATAAGATGACAAAAACCTTTGATTATATCACTCTAACCATGGTTTTGAAGGACTCGCAAGTCAATGGTAGATGTGGGTGCAATTTTATCAAGTTCAATCCATGGCTAGTCATTTAAGTTGATTTTTTATAAGAACTATATAAACGTATAGATCTTTCAAACCCATCCAACTTGATGATCATAGGTGAACTGTAGATATATGCCAAAACTCCAATAAACCCGGGTGTAGTCACCACATTACACTTCACATGAAAGGACAAAATTCTTGAAGAGTTACCTTGAAAAAGGTGATAGCACACACGTGATGGAGATGACATGGTCTAAAAAATGGGGTGTAGGATTTTTCTACTACACCCAGGTTTACTGGATTCTATGCATATTAGTAATTGCAGAATTACTTGTGTAGGCTGTGCATTCAGATATAACTTGATGACCATTCTAGCTTTTGATTTTGTTTTCTTGATCCGTGGACCAATAAATTGTTATTCATTCGTTACTAATTTTTGTTGTTGAAATTGTAGTTTTATGCGGCAGGATTCTCAAGTTTTAGTTGATCTAATTTGTGCTAGGTCATAAGCACTGGAAAGAGTCTTCCTCGAAAAAGGCCCTTGCCACATTCAAGCAATGAAAGCTACAATGGAGAGTATCTATGCCCACAATGTGGTAAAATGAGTCTCTTCATTGTGTTTCTGTGCAACTTTCACTTCTTGTAACACCCCGCCCTTTTCACTCTAAAATCAGAGTTTATTTTTTTTTTTATAATAAACAAGTGATCGGAGCGGAGTGTCACGACGCGAGTTAAGTTCGGACTTCTAAAGTCCGACCCTTAACTGGCCAAACCTATGTGAGCATGGACTAAGTCCATGAGAATGGTTCTCACATAATAAAGTATAAGCTTTGCGGAATATCACTTAATCTAACTGCGGATTATAATGAAACCTAAATCTACTCCATTTTATTGGATAGCAAAGTACAAGTCATTTATCCAAAGTTATCTTAACTTAATCATTCAATCCAACCATTCCAAAACATAGCAAATATTAACTAAGTCATTACATGCCGACATCTAATTAACAAATTACATGTCCATGTAAACTTAAATAAAATGTCCATAAATAAGTCCAATCAAAAGCCCAAGCTCCTACTCCTATGCTTGGTTTCCTTCGCGCTCTTCGACTTTTCCCTTTTCTGTGTCATCCACTAAGGATAGAAATAGGGCGTTAGATCAACGCGTCCAGTAGGTCTTCCGATTAGGGCTACCATAAGGTTAGTATAAAAACATGCATTTAACATAGTAATACATGATCATCAAAACTCACAAAACAATGCTATGTATGTATGCAAATGTAATGAGTCCCACCCATCACAAGTATACATAGCCATCACCAAGGTACCCCACAGTGGTCTTTCGGACGCCCCGACGGAGTGTGGCCTCCGGCTTCCTCTTGATGGATTCTCATCATCAAGGTATCCCACAGTGGTCTTTCGGACGCCCCGACGGAGTGTGGCCTCCGGTTTCCATAACCATCACCCCATGCCATACATGAGATGTCAATGAGTACATGCTATATGTAATAGAATCTTAGCATTCAAAACCTCTTTGAAACATAATACTTTAACACAAATAACTTATCAAAATCAACATAAAATAGTAAGTATAATATGTGGTCATAAAGAGGTAGGAAACCTACTCAAAAGTCACTTAAAATATCCTTTCTTCTCAAACCGTCAACTGTTTGCGATTGCGCACCGTTCAAGAAGTCCCGTTACCTTATTTCATGTCAATAAGTCAATACATATACCATTTGATTTCTAACTAAGTCCAAAACCAAACACAACACCTTGTGGGGTTCGGCCATAACCCATGGCCGAACCTTACCCATTTGAACACCATCCACATAACTTATTTAAACACCTCAAACTACAAACATACGCCGAACCTTACTACTTTGGTTTTGACCCCTCTTTCAAGTCCTTTGATCATTTCATTCTATATTTACAAAATAACTTATATTTACGGTTTTACCATTGGTTTAACCTTTGCTTAACATTGCTAACCAATGTCCATAACCAATCCACCTTAGTGGGGTTTGGCCATACAACATGGCCGAACCTCACCATCTCAAATTTGGTCCTTTTATCCTTCATGCATAAATCTAATTACCAATCCATCCATCTAATTATCTAGCCCTTAACCATCCACCATTGTCACTCTATGGGGTTCGGCCATACACATGGCCGAACCCTATAGTTCCTTATTTCCATTAAAACCTTTATCCATCTATGAATGGTTCTCATAATTCTATTCATTTGAATATTTTTAGACCTTTTAAAACAAAACACCATACATAGCACTTGGTGGGGTTCGGCCATACACCATGGCCGAACCTCACCCCTTTGGTTTTGGTGCTCCTCTTTGTCATTCTTTTTGATAAACACTAAACATCCAAGTCCATCATTTTTCCGTCTATGTTAAACCCTTTAAAAACATCATAGAACCATCAATGATTTCTAACCATATTCTTACTCCAAATAACCCATAAAATGGTCCTATGGCCGAACCCTATGGTTTTCTTGATTCAAACCTTCCAATATTTATCTATGATTTATGATCAACAACTTAGCCATAATAACCACATGGTTCAGCCATGCAATAGCCGATCCAAAACAGTAACCTTATCTCCATTTAAAAACCCCTTTAAACCTTCAAAACATGGTATGGTTTTTATCTCTCAAAAACCATAAAAATTACCAAGTCTTTTCATGGGGTTCGGCCATCCAAAGTGGCCGAACCCTATGATCCATTTTCTACCCTTTTTAAACATCATTATCCATGATTTAAACCCTTGATAGGTTCGGCCATACAATGGCCGGATCATGTTTCCTTAACCAATTTATTTAACAAGGGTGTATAGTGCACTTACCAAAACTGCGTCTCCTCCAGTTCTTTCACTCCTTCTTGATCCTCTCCTTCCTTAGTCCTTCCTTCTTTCCTTCTTGATCTTTAGCCGAGCCTAACCTTGCTGGAAACTCCTTGGATTAATTCAGCCAAGGTATAGATTTGAGAGAGAAAATGAGATAGAAACTTGGCCTTGGATGGAATTGATAAACCTAGAGATACAACTCCTTTTCTCTAAGTCCTCTTGTCTTGGTGGAGGGATCGGCCAAGGACTGATTTGTGTGAGAGACAACCAGCCAAGCTTCTTTGTCTTGAGATGTGAAAAACGTCCAAGGGAGGGAGAGGGAGAGAGAGAAATGAGAATTCCTTTGGTTAATGAATTTCAGCCCATGGTGGTGTCTCTTGGTGGCACCACTTGTAACTCCCCTCCCCATTCATTTCCTTCAGTTAATCCATTTGGGGGTTTCATCCTTGAGATGAAACCCTCCCAACGGTTTTGGCTCTTGGGCTGCCTTGGTGCAACCTACTCCATGTGTGAACCCATTTGTAACTCCACTTCTTAATGCCTCCCTTGGGGTTTCATCCTTGAGATGAAACTCCCAAGGCACCCAACGGCTTCCATACCTTGTCTTGTATAACCTCACCAGCCCCATTCATCTTCCATCTTGGGGGTTTGATCCTTGAGATGAAACTCCCATGGCACCCAACGGTCATGCTTGAGTTTGAAATCCATAACCGCCACCTTCCATTATTTGCCCATGTGGGGGTTTCATCCATGAGATGAAACTACCATAAGCCAACGGTTTTGTCTTGTCCTAAGCTTGGACCACCCAGCTATCCAACTCCCTTTTAATTCATTATTTGAATTTGAATTTTAAAATGAGAAACTCCTTGTTTCTTTATTATCCATTTTGGGGGTTTTATGCATGGGGAAAACTTCCCATGCAACCAACGTATGGTGCATTTTGAACTTGGAATCTTGGTGTAACCTCCCCTCATTTATGTTTCGTGTGGGGGTTTCATCTTTGAGATGAAATTCCCATATGCTAAACCGTTCTTCCTTTGGCTGTCCCTTTGGAGACCCATGCATGGAATAAACCCTCATGCCATTCCAATGTGCATAATATCTTGAATTTAAAACATAACCCCTTACCATTTGTAACTCCCAAAACCGCCACCTCCATTCATTTCTTATCTAGGAGTTACATGCATGAGCTGACCTCCCATGCATCCAACGTTTTTCTTTATTTGGAACTTGAAATCAAAACACTCCACTCTCATTCACACACTTCACTTACTTAAAATTAACTTAACTCCCTCAACTCAACCCATTCATTTAATTTAACTCAACCAAAGTCCATCATTTATTTCAACTCAATACAAACTCAATCCTTTAATTCAACTCAATACAAACTCAATCCTTTAATTCAACTCAATCTAAACTCAATCATTTAATCAACTTAACCCAATTAGGCTTGAGCTCACCTAAGGGTCAATCAAGTCAAATTCGACCCATTGGGTCCCAATTGGCCATTTTGACCCAAATAGTCACCATGACCCAAATAATTGTAACTTACCCATTTACTCTACATACAACCATTCCATAACCTTTGGGTCTTAATTGAACAATGGACCCCACAATTTACCCATCTAAGGCCATATCCTTTTAATTCACCATTTCAATGGCAATTTTCGTAAATATTGATATACTGAAAATCGGGGATATTACACTTCTAACTGCATTTATTTTGGGAACCAGTGTTGATATGTGCTCCACTTGTGCTGTAGTTAATAAACTTGTCTATTGATGCTACGTAAAGAACTGCCACAATTATCTTGTAGTGAGTTGTATTCATTAGTTAATTATTATTTTTAAATATTATGAAAGATTGATTGATTGAATTGAACATTACACGTCATTATGTTCTTCGGTACTCCATTTCATTGGCTCATATCTAATCAATCAAATATGATAAAATCGACTAATAGATCTCCTATGTTGGATGGTTTGAAGAGGGGCAAAATAAATTATTATAAAAATTCCATAAAATGAATGGCTTAACTAGTTACGATCATTTTTTCAAAAAAAAAAAAAAGGACCATTCAAGTGGGGTATTAATAATGAATAAGGGAAATAGTCTACGTTTGCGATTAAAAAAATATGGTAATTAGGATTCAAGCTTAAACATTTGGCACCAGTTGGGCACTGCAAGCAAACCAAAAACAACTACTAGAAGAATAGAATTGCACTTAGTTTTATTTTCAATCCCCATACAATGCCTTGGAGATGCTATATGCTAGCTTGTTTGCATGGATCTTGAATAAAGCTTTTTTATAAGCTTTGTACCGCCGCTCGAACTTGACACATGAAAGTCAACTGGGCAAGCAGGAGAGTGGTAGGATCTTGAATCAAGGTTATAGATGTTTCCAGAATTCCTACTCTTTAAGTGTTACGATCCTCTTTTTTTTTTTTTTTTTAAGGCAAAAAAAAGGGATTGTAACACTTTATAATCCTTTATCATACATATAATTGAAAACGATACTTTATAGGTGTCCATCAATTGACATATTGGATAGTAAAGAATTCATAGATACAAGTTCTTGTTTCAAGTCATTGTTTTCACCGTGACATAAGAAATTTAAAAATATAATATACCAACAAAACATAAAATGGCTTTTTCAAATATTAATTTCATAAAATACATTATTTTATATAATATATAAGCATGATGTTTTTAATTTAGATTGAATTGGTCCAGATAAGGTTTACTCCAAGTCCTCAACCTCGACGTGACCCAATAACCCAATGCGTCAACGTTGAAGTTCAAATTGGATCATTCAAGTTCATGTTCATTGCTAAAGAGCACAAGAAGTGCAAACAGTGTACAAACCAATGGGATAAAAAACAACCAATAAAGGCACCCCAAAAAACAAAAACACAAACAACACCAAAAAGAACAAACTGCCAACCCTAACTAACTCAAGCCGATACCCTCCTTCCAAGCTTTAGAGAGATCAGTGAATGAAAAGTCTTGGAACTCCTTAATGGTAGTTGCCCATGCCACATACTTCGCCTTAACTCTTTAATTAACCTTAGGAGGTCTTTTGGCTTTGTTTTGAAAAAGTCAATTGTTTCTCTCCCACCAAATATTCCAAATAGTAGTGAACAAAACCAATTGCCTATGGATAGAGAATCTTGATGATCCCCTGAAGACCATGCAAGCATAGGAGAAGAGAACAGTTGATGATGGCATAGCCCATTAAACATCAAAGAGAACCAATGTATGGTTCAAGACTTGAGTAGAGAAAGAGCAGTGGAGGAGGTTATGGTCAACATCTTTAGGGGCTTGAAGACAGAAAGGGCGAGCAGTAACCATGACTTGGCGTTTCTTTTAGATATTATCCTGGATAAGGATTTTACCAAGGCCATGAGTCCAAAAGAGGCTAATTGCCTGGGCTGGAGTTGGAGAAGACCAAATGGATGAACACAATGGGAGAGGATGCGCTGTGGTTGCTCCAAACAAAAGGGACTTTATTGAGAAAAAACCTGAAGAATTAGGCCACAAAGCTTTGGAATCTTCCTCGGAGGGATGTAGGTGCAAACTACCAAGGAGGAGGAAGAGGGAGTCAAAATCTTCTCCTTTAGGATCAGAGAGGTTTCTATGGAAGTAGATTTCCCAAGCAACCTGAGGCCCAACAATAAAGAAGGAATAAGCAACAATAGCATCATTGGAGAGAGGCAAGCCGAAACAGAGAAGAGAAGTGGGTGACAAGGGAAGATGAGCCACAGTAGACATCCTTCAGGAATAAAAATATTGTATCAGTTGGTTTGCTGCCACTCGTATTCAAAATCATCTTTCTATGTATAGATGTATGTATATTATTTTGTATTTGTCCAAGTTCCATTTCTTTTGTTATTGATTGATAAATTTTCAACAGGAACTGAAATTGATGGATTTAGATGCAGCCGTACGACCTCCCATCTACAATGTCAAGGATGTGGAGGAATGATGCCATCTAGACCTGGCATTGGCGTACCCCAACATTGTAAATGCTATGCCTGTCTTTTAATTGTATTATTTCTTCATATTCATCTATAAGATTTGTTTGAATGCAGGTGGTTTCTAGATATTTTCTTTCTTTTCTTTTATCTTCTCTGAGTGGTTCTTCTTCTAATGCTTTTTGTTGTTAAATAATGTTTTTTTGAAATGGTATTTGTTGTTAATAATTTGATCTCCAGTTGGTATTCTTTATGTTCCCATTTAAGAATTTATGGTTGATGTAGTCTTCCTAGATATTTTGCAACCATGTCTATGAGAAAGGAAAGTTATTTTGCATTTGAAAAGTGGGACACTGTTATTATTGTTATTGTAACTAAGTGTGACTCTTTGTTATAATAAATATAATATGATACATAACCCTTGATGGTATCACCATGCATAAGAATCCCAAACCAAATGAATGCTACAAAGACATTAGGAAATATTGCTATGAATGTTCACTTGTTGCTGTATCTCTGAATGTTGAATTTTCATTTCTAATGTATGCTTTTGAACTTTTATTTTCTACCAAATGCAAAATGAAAAGAAATTAAAACCATGTTTTGATTTTTTTTTTTTTCGTTTTCAATCATTTTTTTCTCTAGTTGGATTCTTGGGAATGGCCACTAACTGGACTTCTTATGACCAATGAATGGAATGAATAGAATGAATTAGAGATGGAGGCTCAGAGGAAAGACTGCTCTACCTTTTTTCTATTGATATTCATCCATGAATTTTCCTAAAATTTGAAAAGGAATTCATTTAATTTTGTCAAGTGAGCATCATTGCCGAGGACCACATCCCATGTGTTTTGAAATTAATGAGAAGATTTAGGGTCTAGGCTTTCTTATGTCAACTTTTTTTCCTTTTTCTTTTGAGGAGATACAATGAGTGAATTTCATTAAAATAAAAGGTAAGCACAAAAGTTTAGCCTATGGCTTGTATAAGAGGGTTATACAAGACCATAAGAAAAAAAAATGAGAAAGAACATATAAGATTACCCCTATCCCAATTCACCCTCATCGTCACCTAATGTACAATCATACAAAAATTCCACCATCAACATTATCTTTTGTACTCCAACCTTGGCCAAAAAGTCGGCCACATTATTAGCTGGCCTTCTCACATATCTGAAGTAGATAACTCTAGTCCTTGTCAAATTCCTTATCTCCCTCACAATGTTAACCATCCTCCACGGGGGGTTATTTCTACCGCTAGCCAAAGAGATAACATTGACAGTCACCTTCAACGGTGCCATTTCCAAACTCCTACCAAAGATAGATTGCTCTTCTAATCGCTAGTAACTTCATTTCATTGGATTTCGTTACTCCTGTGGATTCACAAAAAGTTAATATCATCCTCCCACTATCATTGTGAACTACCCCCTTATTCTAACCAGTCCGAGTTTACCCCTTGCAGCCCCATCTATATTGAATTTATGAAATCCAAGTTTGGGTTTAGACCAACTTACGTTCACCCTATCTCTCTTCCTTTCTCCCCTTAAGCACTTTTCCAGTGAGAGATAAAAGTCCTCAACAGAGCATCCGGTAAATTCCTTAATGATAACCATCCTTACAAGACCCCACTTAGATTCCCAAAGACCTCCCTAGTATCTTGTGTCTTGCCTTCAAATATTCTATTGTTCCTCTCCTTCTACACTGACAAAAAAATCGTGGCTGGAATCAACCTCCACGCAGACCTCCTTCCTGTAAACAGAGCTCCCCACCACTCAGAGATAAGATTCCTCACGTCCTTATTAAACACCCACTCGCAACCCATCAAATTCAAGAACATAACCCAAATGCACCTAGAAAACTAACACCTACACATTAGGTGGCCAATAGATTCCTTTTCTAATTTGCGCAGGACGCAAGTCTCTGTTGTGCCCTCTGCGTTGTCAGCGGTGCAGGCTGTGCCATATTTCGGTTGCTGCTCGCTGCTAAGGATTTTCTTCGGGTAGCACCTGTTGCTCCTCCATCCCTAGTCAGTGTCTCACGGTGTCCACCTTCATCGCATATTGTAGCTTCTAGCGTTCCTCTCGATTTCCCCTCAAGGATAGTAGCTTTTCCTCACCTTCTGCCGCTATCCTCAACAAAAGCCATTTCCTTTAATTGGATTCTAAATAACCATCTGATACCCTCAATACCACTTTCTTGTGTATTTTTGGTATTCTCGGTCTCTATTAGCATCCTCAAGGTGGAAAGGTCTCTTCTTTCCAGGTTACTTTATCAATTTCCAGAACTTTCCCCAGTCTACCTCTGAACTCCAAGATAGAGTCCCGGTACCATGCCACCAGAGGGAAACCGTAACAATGAATCCACGTCCATCTCACAAACCGAAAGGCATTGGAATTCCAAATTTCTACAGATTTGAAGAAACTTTACCAAGCTAAGTCCTTCAACCAATCTGTTGTCCTTTCCTCCAGTGTGGTGATGAGATACGAGCCACTCCCTAACCATCTCACATTTGAATGTTGAATCCCTTTCACTCCATAGAAAAGCCTCACCATTTTTGGACCAATATTTGACTCCACGAAAGCTACTATTGATCGCCTAAGTCACTGGAAGGCATCATTTAGGTTCTTCACGTTCATTGGCAGATCAAACACAAGGGCCTTATCTTGTTCAGGACAAGGCAAGCTTAAGTGATTCTTTGACTGCACATTGGTGGTGATGATCTGGGCCTAGGATCGAGTATTGTTGTAGTCCTGCAAGTTTGGGAAAGCAGAGGAGGAGGAGGAGGAGGAGGAGGGGGGGGTGGTCGGGTCGGGGTCTTCGCGTACTAGAACTTTCAGGTACTTTTTTTTCCTTTTTCTCCGCTGATAGATATTTTTTATTTCTCCTTATTGCTTTGTTGCTCTCCTTTCTCCTTCCTACCATCTCCATCAGCAGCCTCCCTTCCAAATAATGCAATCTGAGCTTTAACCCTCTTATTATCCAACCATTGGCCATCAAAACCTTGAATAGCTTTTTGAGTTTCCTCCTCGCCACACATCCTTACAAATCCAAATACTTGCCCTCTTAGGTTCCTTTTGGAAAGAATGAAGGCATCAAATACCCTTCCCCACGCGCTGAAAAACTCCATCAACCACCTCCTCGTTGCAAACTTCGGGAGGTTTTCAACAAAGGCCATCACCAACACCGACTTCTTTTGCCATTTTTGTTTTCTACCGATGACCCTCTGCCACCCCAGTTGCTGAGACCGCCTACTCTGTCCCCATGCCTGACGAACGCCTTTGCCATGGACGAATCGTCTGCTGCGGTGAGATCTCTACTCTCTCATCTCTCTTTGGTGAAGTCTTTGTCTTATATCGACTTAAAATAAATTATGGAGATGAGAACCAAAACATGTGACTTCCTTTGTGTTTTTTTTTAAATGGTAAATGTTGATGCAAACAATTTAGTCAATAGATGTTCTAAAGGAGAATCGCTACCTATTAATATGTGATGCAGGTATCCAGCCTAATGACCCACAGTCAGATTCTTCTTCTGTAAGTCTTAATCCAGTAGAGCAGATTGCTATGGCTTACATGGAGCATTTTGATCGTGGACAGTCACCTTGGACTCCGTCTAATAAATTCAACAATAATGTTAGTCGAAGCCCAATTGTGCAGAACGAACTGAGCCAGCTTTTCATGGCCCAATCCACTCTTAAACAGGCCAAGACTCCAAGCCCAATTTCTTCCAAGCTCAAATCCATCCTCAAGTGACACATGGAAGCTCCATAATGAATCCCACATGCAAGTGGTGTCCAAAGGAGGTGGAAGAAAGCAAGTGGAAAAAAGAAGGTTTTGACACACTGTCAGTAATTTGGCCATAACTTTTCACTCCGATGTCCGAATGACTTGATTCTTTTTGCGTTGGAAAGAAGACTTCAAGGGCTACGACTTTGTATTTCATGAAATTTTCGTGATTCAGACGTTTACTAGGTCAAAGTCGAGCTGGTAAACTCCAATGAAGGGCCACTCTCCGTGGGATATGTACAGAATAAGGTCCCACCACTTGAACCCGTCATGTGTGTAGGGAGGCGTGCACATGCCCCGAAGGACTAGTCGAGGGAGACACCTTCAGTGATCAAAATAAATAAATCGAGATGCAAGTAGACCGAAGTTTCAAATCCGAGAGTAGAAAGGAGGGGCACGAATTTTGCCTCCTTTGTTTGACTCCTTAGTTTGCCTACTTTGTTTGCTTACTTAGTTCACCTACTTAGGTTATTTATCTTTTAATCTTAGCCATAGGTTAGTCTTCTAAGTAAATAAGACTACATTCTATTTTAAGTAAGGGTAGTTTAGTCTTTTGCCAGTTTTTTCTCTATAAATACTAGCCTATGTAATTCAATTTTCATACCTTGGAATAAGAATTGAAGTTATTTTCTGAGAGAGGATTTCTCTTGTGACTCTGTGGAGTTGTTGGAAAATTGGTGGATTCAAATTTTCATCCCCTAGCAAGTAAGTACCAGTTGTTTTGAATTCAATTAGTTTCATGGTTTTCATAGATTAGGTGTGCTATATTCAAATTTATCTTCATTCTCTTTTGATTTTACTTCCGCTATTCTACATCATATTCAATTGAAAGAGGCCTAATCTTATGAAATCCATAGGGTAATTCGAATTCCTGGGAAACTTGTGCATCGCTTTGGATATTGTTTGAGCTATTTCTTACCAAGGCAGAATCCTTTTACGAATCCGTAATCGGCTGCACGGGTTTTCAGACGCCATAGATCCGAATACAGTCTGAAATTGCACGCCTACTGGCGAATCTCACAAATTCGATTCTAGGCCTGCATCAATATGATTCTCCAAATTATGTAAATTCTTTTATTTTTTTCTTATATTTTGCATTAATATGATTATTTGCTGTTTTTAGTTAAGGAAAGAGGAAAAATGTTCTTTCTTTGTCTTTTTTCTTGATTTTCTACATCAATATTAATCATAGGTAAGTTTTGATATTTCATCATGCTGTCCACCTTATGGAATGGCAATGCTTGAAGGTTGCGAGTTTTATATGCTTTCGGTTGAAAAGTTGGTTTGTCATATGACCTGGGTAGGAACTAAACCATCACACACCTACATGCAAGTGTAATTGTGTATACGAATTTTTTTATTCCTTTTTCTTAAGCTCCAAGCTCTTGTTTGACTCTATTTATGATTCTTTTCCCAATTTTGACCTGATAGTTTGTTATTTAGACCTTTCTTGGACAAAGTTTTCTACACACACATAAATCTCATCATGCCTTTTTTATTTTTAATATTCATACAATGGTTTTGTTCTCATTTTTGTTTTGTAGGTTTAGGATGTAATAGAGCATTTTGTGTGGCGTATTGGCAATCTCAAAGAGCAATTGCTAGTGATATTGCAACTTCTTGTAGTGATGAGACATTCAAGCAGGTATTTATTCTTCTAGCTTCAAAAGATTTGTATTTGGAATGAAGAATCTATCTTATCGTATCTATATATCTAATACCGACTGAAGGTCTAAGCTTGAACCTGATGGCCAAGAGAAAATTACCTTGATTGGTTTAATCAAAGACATCATTTTAAAGGCCATAAAAGTTTGAGGTTTAAAAGAATTCTAAGTGGTCAAAATTTTATGGGCCAAAAAAGGTGGTTCGATTGATTTAATCAACATGATTCCTTTTTTTTTTTTTGAGTAACAATGAAAATTTCATTAAAACAAAAAGGAGGAACAAGTACAATGAATAGGGTCTAAAAGGATTAGACCACAAAAAACAAGATAAACAACAAGAAAATGAGAAAGCAAAACAAATATACAAAAACAACAAAGAATGTCATAAGAAAAAGATGCCCGAGAAATGATTGCCGACTCCCAATTTGGCAAAGTAGTCTGCCACTCCATTTGTTGAACGACTGATCTTATCAAAAGATACATCGATCCCTACAACCAATTCTCTAACCTCCCTTACCAAATTGATCATTCTCAACGGAGGACGCCACATGCCCTTTGCCCACTTGAAAGCATTTGTCGAATCCCCTTCAATAACCAATTTACCTTGCCCGTGAACTTTTCAGATGGCCAAAGCTCTCCTAATCAACATGATTCCTGACAGGCTCCATGTTTGAGCTTTGGACCTGTACAAACGACCCATACAGTCACCATTGGTGGGCTCCAAATAGGGAGCTCACAGGGGTTTCAGTTTTTTCTTTTTTGGCAGTGGTGGTGCGGTGGGGTTGTAACCTACTGTTTTTTGCTTAATCGTGGCCTCCATACAGCTGTGTCGTGCTTCCACAGGTCAAATTTTCTGGTATTCTCGAGAGACAGTATATACAAGAGGGCTATGCGTGTAAAATTGTGTCATCCACCAATTCCTAGTAGGGTATGATAATTTAATTGGAGAAGAAAGGGAAGAAGGATTGAAGATTGTGTGAGAAGAGATTGTATTTCTCATTAAAAACTGTATTTATATATGGCGAAGAAGCACTTATTTGTAGGCTTTTATAAATATAGACGAATGGGATATGGTGCTAATCTATACCTAATCTAATCCCTTAGTTTAAGGAAGACAAACTCTAACATTGGTTACAAATTTATTGTAACAGTAAGAAGTGACACACTTATTCTACGATAAAAGGGAAAAACAAAACATGTACGGTCCTCAATACTCTCCCTCAAGCTTGCAATAGATATCGATCGCGCCAAGTTTTCCATTGACAAGCTATAAATGAGATTTGGAGATTGCTTTGGTCAATATTTTGGCCATTTGATCCTTGGAGGCAGTGTCTAGTGTAGTGACAATTTGGTGAAAGAAATAATCATAAATAAAATGACAATCAAACTCAATTTTTTTTTTTTTGAGCGGTAACAAATAGAACAAATTATATTAATGAAAATAAATAGGTACATGAGACGGCAACGATGGGTCTAAAAGATTTAAACCTAGAGGATGCCAAGAAAGAAAAAGAGAAAATACATCAATCCCTATATCAAAACACCGCGTGAAGAGATCGGCAAATCTCTCCTGCCTAAAGGGTTCTTAAAGGTGGAACATGCCCGTAGTAATGGAGTCTACCCCATTCTTAGCGAAGAAGTCGGCTATTCTGTTTACTGAACTTCGGACCAATGCAAAAGATCTCTCTCTAGCGTCCTAATTTCCCTCACTACTGTGATCATCTTCCAGGGAGCTCTTTTTAGCCCCTTTGCCCTTTTAATCACATTTGTAGAGTCTCCCTCGATGATTAGTTGCCCCCCTCATGAAGACCATATGGACTAGGTTTTTCTAATATTAACAAGTTTTGCTTTGTTTGAATCCTTTCGACCTATTGACTTAGTGAAAACTATGGAAGTTCTACCATTGTAGTCGTGGAGCACTCCGCCTATACCCGCTGGACTCAGTTTTCCCCTTGTTGCCCCGTTAACATTAAATTTGTGTGTATCTGGTTAAGGGGGAGACCAAGTGGCATGGACACTGGGCTTCCTTGCCCCTCTACCTAGACAACCCTCCCAAGAGGCGTAGAAGTCTACCATTTTAAGGTCCTTGAACTCTGTCCCGGATAAAAGCCATGTGCAAAGTCTCCATTTTGCTTTCTGAATTAGGTGTTCTCCTTTGACCACTTGTTATCAAAGATCTTGGAATTTTTTCCTTCCACACGGTCCATAGAACGACTGTTGAAATGGTGTTCCAGGTGGCTTTCATCTTAGGACTGATGTGTTGAATGGACCAAGATTGAATGATTCCTTCACAAGTTCGCTTGAATACCCATGACATCCCCCACAAATTTGCAAAATTTATCTACAGTTTTCTGGCCGTTGGGGATTCAACAAACAAATAATTGGTGTCCTCCACTGTGTGGCCACATAGTGTGCACTGTAGGTTGTCCTCTAAATTGAGCAGTCCTCTTCTGTTGAGGGTCGATTTGGACAACACCTTCCCTTTCAGGGCATACCACACGAAAGTTTGCACCCTTGAAGGGGCGAGACCCCTCCAGGCTAGGCATGATATAGGATCCTCCTCGTTTTGTTGATTAAGGGCCAAGCCAGTCATCGACTTGACTGAGGAGGCTCCCGAGGAGTCTCCTACCTAAAGCATTTTGTCCTCTTCCTCGATGGACATAGGGGATTCTCCTAACAACGCTTTCAACTCCTCGAGGCTATCATGTTCGAATACCCTCAAGTTTCTATGGAAATCCAGTTGCCACGAGATCGTGTCGTGTCTCACTATGTAGCAATCCTCGACTAGGGCTTGTTGCGTGTTGTGTCTCGGTATGTAATAATCAATCTCAATATGTTTGTGTATTCATGACACACATTGTTGAAGGCAATCAAATAGCTACTTGATTGTTGTAATAGGTTGGCATGGATTGAGAATTAGTAAATCCTAATTCATTCTGTTCAACCCACCGAAGTTTGGATGTAGTATTGGCCATAATGCTGATATTTTGCTTCAGTACATGAATGGGCAGCCAAAGTTTGTCTTTTGCTACGCTTGGAGACCAAATTGCCACCTACAAATTTGCTGCTTCTGGAGGTAGAACGTCTATAATTGGGAGAAAACTCGACCTCGAGTTTGCCTCATTTATTTTCTTGTGCTCTCTCTCTTTTTCTTCTTTCAGACTAACTTTGTCCACCTTTGGTAATTTTTGATTGATGTTTATAGTGAATAACTTGATTAAGATACTTCTTTGAAGATCTTGAGTCAGCCATGAAATCAATGAATTATTATAACCCACCTGGATATAGGAATGTGCAAAGAAAACTTTCTCAATATGGATCTAAATATTCTTACAAATGCATCCTTCACATTCACCATCTTTGAGACATAATCTAGATCTTCTTGCTAGGGTTTCTTTTCCAATGGTTGAATTTGAGAGTATGCTGGAAAGTCAATCGGGTACATTTCATTGACTGGTTCTCTTCATAGATCGACAATGTTGACCAATCTACATTGACGATTGGTTCTTGGCCATTCGATTAGAATTGCCAAAATTCTTCATAATATGATATTTGCATGATGCACAACCATAAAAAGGGTGAAAGAAATCGGATTTGTCAAAATCTCCTCTCGGATCTTGAGCACTATCCTCAAGATCCGATGGTTTAGATCTTGCCTTAATGTGGTCAAATTGCTTGGACAATCCCATTGCTTGTCTTTCGAAGTCTCTAAAGCGATGGTGGTTATGATCTTCTAGATTGTTGGCTCGATCACCCCAATCATACCTTGGTCTTCCACCCCTCTTTTTAGCATGCATCTCCTTTGGTTGCATCACTATCAGGGGAAACACAATAAGCTTTCAAGGATTGAATGCTCTGATCACCAATTGATGTAGTCTAGTGTCTCTCCCAAGGCTACAACTCAAAGATCTAAGGTTTCTAATGTACAACCACTCTCAAAACAAACGAAATAAAAGGGAAAACAAGCACAAGAATGGATAAAATATCAAATCCACATTACTGGCAAGAAATTAACGTTAAACTAAAAACCACGTGGTTGTTGAGCCCAAGAAATATCATACACTGTTCTTATGGCTTCCAAAAACCGCCTTAAAAGGGTAAAAATGAATTTACTCATGATAAAAGTGTCATCCTTTTATTTTCCTCTTCTTTTCTTTTATAAATAATTGATTTAATTACAACTAGAAACTAAATATTTGCTAGTGAAGCTTACTAATTACAAAGATCTCATAATCCCTATAAACCTTAACTTTCTAATGACTGAACTTACTAAAAGTAATCATTCTAAATACACAAAACTGAGTTAGACATAAATAATAATAAAATTGCAACCAAAATAACCCCTATCAGAAAATTGACTATAACTTCTTTAATTAATGTCAAAATAGCATCAATTGGGCCTTATTTGAAAGATAAGCCAAGAACCTATCCAATAGATCCAATTTCATGTAATTTGGACATTGTATTGGACTCAAAATATGACGATTATTAAAAATCACGAAAATATACCTAATTTATTCTAAATATAAAAATAAAACTAATAGCTGCTGTATCAGAGCCATTGATGTGTCGAAGGATACAGAACATTCCATCAAGACTTGGCCCCACATTTAAAGGGAAAAAGAGTAGGTCACATCTTGCAATGGGTTGCACTGGATAATTTGCCTATATATGTGTACCTATGACTTGATAACAAAAGAAGCTAATGTATGTGCTATTTAGATAAGAATTGGATCTATTTAAAAAATATAAATTTGGATAAGAAAACATGAACAAGCAATTAAAATCTATAATAATCTAGAAAATGGCATGTCGGTTCTGATTCACGGACACGTCTATCGGCCTAACATGCACATGCAGACATAGTACGAGGACGGAACGTGCACGGGAACTTGGTGGACACGACTGCCTTCCCATGACTTCTTTTTCCTTTTAAATAATAAATTGTAAAACCCCAAGACGCGGAGAGAGAGCAGAAGCTGAAATGAGCTGCAGCAGAAACTGATCTCTATTTCTCATCTTTCTTTCTTTCGGGAGCTTATAAGAGAAAGGGTTTACACACACACACACACACACACACAACTGATGCGAAGCAATTTCCATAATTAGGATTTTATTTTTACTTTGTTGGCATTATTGTATTTTTAAGAGTTTTTTATTTAATTATTCAGGGGTAATTTAGTCTTTTTGTACTTGGAGTATTTTGGTCATTTGAGAGTTGTGTTTATTATAAAGCCTTGTAACCCTATTTTGTAGTTAACAATCGATGAATGAAATTGAAGTTTTCTTCCGCTGCTTGTGCGACAAAAATACTTGAGAGCGATTCCTTTGGCGTGAGACCCCTTTTGGCTTAAAGCCTGGCGTGAGGCCATCCTCTCCATCTCTAGGTGACATCTTATTTTCTTCTTTCTCTCTTCCCCTTTATCTTTTTCCTTTTCTTTGGTTATCCGAATCCAAGTCAAGCCATGCCCCTGCTACCGTAGCCCTGCAAAAAACCCCTTTTCCTCTAGCCGAGATTCCCTAAGCCCCTACCCTTGTCTCCAGTCCCATATCTCTTCCCTATTGCTCCCGTTTCCATCCAAAATCCAGATTTGGTGTCGCCACCTGTCTTAATTTTTTGTTTTACCTTGGCTGATCCCCAAAGAAGGCCCTTTAGCCTTGCCGTCCCCTTTCCTAGCCTTTCCTAGCCTTTCCTCTTGCTGCCGTCACTCTTGAATACATTCCATCTGGCTGCCGTAACCCCTAAATCCACTTACTTGTGTCGTTTCCGCCTTCTTCCTCTTCCGCCCCTTCCGTTGTTTCCTTCCCTTTGTCGCATCCTTTCTTCTCTCGCTTCCTCTTTCTATCCGTGCCTCTTTTCTACATGTGTAAAGCCATTGTGTCTTTCTTTCCTTGTTAACTTCCTTTTTTTCTTTATCTTAAACCATATGCCTCTAAGTCCCAATAGATTAGCCTTTCTTTATTAATTACCAAAGTGCCATTTTGATCACCATGAACCCATTATTCCCAATAAACATATTATATTTTTGATATTTGCATGATTATTTGTGTCCACTTTATATTAATTAATTGTCATTATTAATTGAGTTATTAATTTCAGCCCATTTAGATTTAAAGTACATTATTTTCATTCCTCTTAATATTTAGGGAACCAAATTTAGGCATTTAGAGCCACCCTATACTTGGTCCTGCATCAACAACACACACACACACACACATATCTGTCTTTCTGAGGCGAATTGTGCTGCAAGTGGGCCATGACCTTACTTCATGCCCCATCAGTTGGTATTAGTTCTGCACACATGCCCCCTGGATTTACTTGGCCCGTGTTCTGTATTTGTTTTGACAAGACACACACACACACCCCATGCGATCCCCGTTCCCTTGTCCTAGATTTCGAAAAATGCCATGTCATGTCCCCATTTCTCATGTCCGTTTCTGTTCCCATGTCTGTCCCTAGTCAACATAGCATATCGGTCTTTCTGAGGCGAATTATGCTGCTAGTGGGCCATGAGCTGACTTCGTGCCCCATCAGTTGGTCTTAGTTCTGCACACATCCCCACTGGATTTACTTGGCCCATGTTCTGTATTTGTTTTGACAAGATTAGCCCCTTGATTATTGCATCATCCTTCTGCTCCAGCGTTCTGTATGCAATTGTAATTGCTATATTCTTGTGCCTCCCTTTCGGAGACTCTTCAACATTGGTATGGATTTTAATCCTGTTAACCTCTCTCATTCTTCACTTCCATCCTTTTGTTGCATGAAGGCAAATAGGCCCAGTCCTTCCTTTGAATGAGTATATCTCTTACAATTCCAAAGTGACTGAAAGCAAAATGCATCTGCTTGCTTGAAGTGCTACTGGGCATGTTGTCCATGTTTAAGGTTATCAAGCTCTCTCGCCAGTTCTCTTTTCTTTGTCTTATGATTCTCCAACCTTCATTCACCAATTAAATAGTTGCCAATGTTATTAAAAAAATAACCACAGAAGCAGCCCATATGATATCCGCAACAGTGATGGGAAGAAGACAACTAAGTGCCCAGCAATAGACACCTGAAGGATGCTGAAAACAGACCAACCATATTCATCAAAACTCAGACCAAACTTTTGTTCCAACCCTTACTTTAGACACCATAAGTAACTCCTTTTTGAGTGGATACCGTAAGTACCTTAAAATCCTTGAGTTTGAGTGTCCAAGATATTGCTCTATGCTTTACTACATCTATTGCCTGCTAGGACAATTGAATCTTATTTGAAAAGGTTCTTCCATTCCTTTCCCTCCATAAATTTGCATTATTATTGGAGCTAGAACCATCACAGTATCAATCCTACATAAATTCAGACTTCGATAAGTTTTGCAGCAGAAAATGAAAAAAATGGAAGGAGAGACTGATGTTTGAGAAAAAAATAACTGCATACCTTTTTTTGTTTCACTTCATTTATAGGATAGGCATAAATAACACATTGTACACAATTACAGGAGATGACGCTTCCCTTAATTCTAGGGATTCACAATCAATCAGAAAAGAAAACAGATTCGACAGATCCTAATCAATCCTTTAATAAATTAGAATAGTACATGTGCTGAAATACATGTGTTGAGAGACATGGAGGAGTATACTTCATTAGGCATTGCCTGAGAGATCTAAAAGATCACAAAAAGGCTGAAGAAGGAATTCCAGACAGTCATTGAAAGTTGGTAGTGGACTAAGTGCTCCATTCATATTGCATCTTGTAGACATAGAGAACAACCATGTTCAAAAGGGAGAGGTTGTAGATTTGGCTTTTACCCCATCGATGTTGCTAGCCACTAGTCTAGTATTCTATGGTGACTTTTAGATTCACTTGTTTTCTGGTGAGACTGATGAACCCTAATGAGCCAAGAACCTATCCTGAAGAGTTCGTCTGATTGTCCAAGAACTGGTCGTTCTGCTAGAAGAACTCTCCACTTCATTTTTGTGTTCTGTTTTTTCATCTGCACATTAACATATATTTTTTATGTATTTCGATTTCTTTTGTCGTTTTACGATTTTGTCAATTGCTAATTGGTTGCATTCTTTGCAGATCTCACAGCGTACCATCTCAAGACTTCCAAATTCAACTCATCAAAATAATCGATATGAGCAAGATGTGCGTACGCTTCTACAGTTTTATATAAAATAGTTATCTTTTAAATTCTTGGTTGATCTGATGCCATATCTCACACCTTAATTTGTGTCTTCAGATTACTGAAAGATGCATCCTACAGATGGGAAAAACATTACAGGGTGTTATCTCAGATTGGATTGTGAAGTTGAATAATAGAGAAATTGGTAATATTCTTTCAAGGCAGTTTTTATATTTTATTGACAAACCTCCTTAGTGGTTTTCTTTGTATTAATATCTTAAACTTTAGTACATGGAAAGGTGACAAAGTGAGATGGGAAAGTTTAAAGCATCTGTATGAATTTTGGTGCTATTGTTTAACACTTTGATGTATGGGGGCAATTTGTGTGCATTGAAGTTGTACATCAGTAATTTTATTTATTTATTTATTTTTAAACCTTGTAGACATAGCAAGGATGCCAATATGTCATGCAGAGTCAATTACTTCTGGGACATACCTTTGCAAGTAAGTTTCATTACACACTTAGCATTCTTTAATGAATACTTTGACAAGTAATTTACGTGCATATACTGCATCTTCTGATCTTTGAGCTATCTTTTTTTAATTTCCTTCCTGGTTCAAAGATGGCGAAGTTTCTGATATTACTGTTATGGACATGCTAGACATTTTTATGAACACATCTTTATCTTGTATTTATTACTATTAGGAGTCAATAGTATTAAATTATATCAAAGGAAATCTGATATTTTAGTGACTTTCATATTTGTGATGTAGCCCAATAAGACTTAAACACCGTAAAAGATTATTAACAATTGAGTAGCTTTATATTGTGCATGTAATTGATGTTAGCAGTAATTCAAGTTGGAATAATTAGACATGAAGTTATTGCAATCAAATCTCAGAACACAAGGTAAAACATCTATGAATAGGCTAATTTCCACATGCCAAAAACTAGTGATAATTGATTCTATATGCTTTATTTGGTTTCCAGAAAAAAAGTCTTTATATGCATTATTTCTCCCAAGTAGTCAAAAATCAAGATTGATTTCTGCATTCTATCCCAAGAAGGCCTAAAACTTCTTATTCAACAAATAAAGGCTGTGCTTCATGTGTTGGTCAAACTGCTAATGACTGAAAGCACCTTTGACAATAGGTTAAAATATCGGTCTGGTGCAAAACTTATTTTTAGTCCAAAATCTTGCACTGTCACTGTCAATATGTACGAGGCCCAAATAATAAAGGCCAGATATATTATTATCTTTTTATTTTTTTTGAATGGTGGGTAAGAATTCATTCAAAAGAGGGGGGGAAAGCCCAAAAGAATTACAATATTATTATCTATTTTATTTGAATATACCATGGAAGATCATGTACCTTTATATGGAAGAACCTTCATACAATTTTTCTTCCCTGAAATAGCAGAGCCTTCAAACATTCCCTTTAGAATTTGCACACAGTAACAACAAAGCACCAAATTCTTTAACCACAGGCTCTTCCATTGATATTTATATTGTTTCAATACAAAATAAAATCTCAAGGGATGATCAAAACCATTGAGCTTAGTTAACAATACTTCTTGATCAATAGTTGAGAGATTGAAACTTGAGGGTTCTTTTACCTTTGATCATCACATCAGCCATTTTCCCCATCTGCTTGAGGTTAGTATTGTTGTGGGACCCAAGTCAGGACAAATTGACCTGACTACGCCTATTTTGGCCACTTTAATTGGCTCACTTTCTCTTATTTATACTTGTATCCTTGTATCCTCTAAGAGGAGAAAACACATCAATACAATACAGAGAAGAATTATTCTCCAAGTCTTCTCCTTTTCTTCTCTTTTTCCTTTTTTTTTTTATTATTAATTTATACATGGTATAGAGCCAGGTTCCAATCCTTTTTTTTGGTTAGGTTCCATATGTGTCTATGGATGTCACCTTCTTCGAGACAGTCCCTTACTTCTCTTCACATCTATCTCTTCACCTTCTTCAGTTCTTCCTCTCCTCCCTCCTGACATGAGTCTTACTAGCTCTGAGAAGCTTACTCTGGTATATCAACACAGACGGACCAGTGATGTGGAGCATTGTCAGAGGATTTATTTTAATTTGTTTTAGTTATTTTATTGATGTAATTTTGGGATATTTTGAGGGTATTTTAATCATTCTTGTAATTAGGGGGTATTTTGGTCTTTTCTAATTTGAGTTATTATAAAAGCCATTTAATCCAACCCAAAGGGAAGTTAACAATTGAATGAATGAAATCAAATTTTCCTCCCGTGCGGCGCATGGTCTAATGGTGGAATCCATCGAACTTCGGTGCGAAATCGAAGCGGCGAGAAGCCTCCCTCCTCTAGGTACTCCTCCTCTCTACCTCTTTCTCCCCTTCTCTCTCTCTCTTCTTCTCTTTGCCTTTCTTTTCTTTCTCCCCTAACCCATCCCTTTGACTGCCATGAACCCCTCTTCTCCTTCCTTGGACTTCCGTCACCCCTCCTTCCTCTTCCTTGAACTGTCGTTACCTCTCCTTTGTTGCAGAACCAGTTTCGCCCCTCCTCCCTGCTTCAGATCCTTCTTTCCATCCCTCTTCCTTGATCCTCTTGGTGCAAGCCCACCTACAGATCAGATCCATCATCCCTATCTGTTTTATTAGTGTCGCCAGCCCCTCCTATACCCCAGATCCACCCCTTTTTTACCCCTCCTACTGCTGCTACAGTCTTCCTACAGTCCCTAACTGCTGTCATAAGCCCCTTTTGGACCTCCCCTCTCCATCGCCAGTCCCATGCAGCGTGCAGATCCTTCTCAAGCCCAAATCATCCTCTCCCTATCATTCCCGTCCATACAGCCCATATACTTACTGCAGTAACCCAGTTTAGCCTCCTTCCCTACTGTCCCGTATTCTTGCCATTATAACAGCCCCTATGTCTTCCCCTACAAGTGGCTTACCCTAAACTGATGATTGGTTTGCACTCATGTGGACCCAAGAACCTTCTATTTTGAGAGATCCCCGTTATAAGTAGCTATTTGGTCTAAATTACTATATAATTGCTTCATTGATACTTCTAGAATAGCATGTGTGTTTGTTAGTGGACTTGTATTGTTTTATTTGCAAGTATTAATTGATTTTTTAATTTCAGCCCCATATTAGCTTAGGCCATTGTAACGGGGATCCACCAATCCCTGTTTAGTGGATTGGCGCATAGGGTTCCACGAAATCTAGCATCATGTCGGCTTGTGGGAATCCGATATTTTTGTTGTTTGCATTAAAACCTTTATTTTCATTCTTCAGTTGTGGAACTGTGTCGGACTGAGGAATTTGATTACAGAGGGGAGCTCAAGGAACACTTTAGCATGGCAAGTGGTAGGAAAAACCCCTATGGAGGTTGGTTCATATAGTGAGGGACATTATAAAACTTTGCAAGGAAAGTACCATTCACTTCAAACATGTCAGAAGAATTGCTAATTGTGTGGCAGGTCTTTTGGTGAAAGTCGAATTAGATAGACAAGGCTTTTTAGGAATTGTTTTAATGGGGTGTATGGGGTTTTTGTTTTCTATTTTCCTTTTTTTTTAAATTTTTTTTTGTCACATATGCTCTTGGTGTTGTCCATTTTTTAAAAACTCAAAAAGACTCAGACAAGTCAATTGAGCTGACTCAACGTGACATAATTTTGAGTAGACAAGTTTTTCTATTTTTTCAAAAACTCGGCTGCGTTTCTTGACTTGATGGGATTTTGAGTTGAGTTTCGAGTTTTTGAACCCTGGTCCCACCATTGTGTAGCGCGCTCTTATATACGGGGCCAGGATTGTACTTTTGTTCCTTTAATGTGACTTTTCTTGTCTCTGTCTTAAAAAAGAAACCTTTTATTTTTGTTGAATATGAACAAAATGTAGTCTTGCCAAGTGAGAAGGCCTCCCTCTTTTCCTCATTAAAATTTCTGATCCCTTTCATGGAAAATGGATTCCTTGGAAGAAGAGGGAAAGTTTCATTTTTGCTGTTCTTGGCCATGGGCTCTTATTCCATGGATGAAGGGACAAGGGTCCTATTTTTCATCAGCTGGAAAATGACAAACGACCCTCAATGTTTTAAAGCTACTTGAAACTTACAATGTATTCAATAATGGCAGTTTTCATTGCGTTGATTAAATGTACAATGTTTGCATAGCCTTTACTCTCACTCTAGCGTTGATTGGGTTGTTTTATTTAACTTTCTGGATTAAGTTTTCAACTTTTCATTGATTTGATTTTGTATTGACCCTTTCTAAGTGAATTTTGTTATAAAATTTTGCAGTGACTGTTATGAAAAGTTGGTCGCTTTTCTCTTATACTGGTTCCGAATATCACTGCCTAAATATGTAAGTATTTATAACCTTCTATCTCTTATTGGTCATGAGTTTTCTGTTATATTGCAACTTTCTGGTAGAGTTTTGTTCTTTAAAAATATATTATCATGTTAATTAGGACGTCTTTCTACTGCTCAAAGAAACTAAAAAGAAAACCAACTATAACATCTTTTGTTGTATATGGTGTCTGTCTTGATGTTGTGTGCAACAAAAGTATAAAGCATCAAAAGAAATATCTCAAGAGTCAAGATTGAGTTGTAATCAACTAGGACCACTATGAAATTTACTAACAATATCCAAAGTATTCTATTGTTTCCAATGGATTTCGCAAAAAACCTTCTATAGGCTTTTCCTTGTCTCCCTTAACTTCTCCATTGAATTGTTGCAGCACTTGCTTCAGTTTTTTTAATCTACATTGATTCTCTAATATGTTTGATTCTTGTCTAGGCATTGTTTTATTTGTCTATCCCAAAGTTTCATAGTGTGGCATATACTTAGAGACCTTGATTATTAGTACAATTTTGCATATCTCCTTTATTTTTGTAAAAGTGACCATGCTTCAGGCATTTGTCTCAAAGCTAAGATTTTGTTAAACAATCTAGTTAACCCGCTAACCTTATTATTATGGACAAGAAGGGCAATATCAATTACATTAGTGCAACGTAGAGTGTGAAAAATGTACATTATTAGTTTGGCAGATCTTTTAAATTTAATTTTCTTTGGTTATGCCTCACGGGGTTCCTGTAATCAAAGCTAATTCATCTATTTTGGAGAAAGGATAATAAATAATGATTAATTAGCATTTCCTTTTCCTAAAATATTCTCATTCAAAATTCTCCTAGTAGCTTTAAGGAATTAGAACCTTTCATTAATAGGGAACCCTGAGAATGTACATGTTACTGTCATTGTGGTATCCAATCAATGGTTTTCCTGAGTTGCGATGAGAGATACATTTGTGATATGCTTCAGTTGGTGTTTCAATGTTACTATTTTCATATTGGTGCTTTTGTTATTTCACTGTGATGCTTGCTGTCCTGTTCAATTATCTATACTTTTGAGTTTGTTTCAGACTTCATTTTCTAGAATATTGCATGAGACTGTAAATCTCAGTTTGCAGTTTTTATTTATCCAATTTTTTTTTTTTGGGAGGGGGGAGGGTGGGGGGTGGGGGGGTGTGTGTGTAGAGGGTGGTTGATGGTAAAAAAAATATTAATTGGTGAAAGGATACAATATTCCTCAATTAATACAACCAAAGAAATCACATATGATACAAGAGCTAAATCCATCCAGCATTAGGTAAACTATCAGCATATGAATGGGAAGAGTGAAAAATGTTATATTTTGGGGAATCCCCATTTTGTTGTGAAAAGGAATAAACTTGACATTTCCTTCACTGTTGTGAGGAATGATCCAGCACGAATGGTTCAAGGCATTAAAATTTGACTGTGAGATATAGAAGGATCATTGAATAGCAAGGAAAACAAGGGACTGCCTTAATGTTTGCTCTTATCACATCACTTTAATGGTCCAAGCCTTTCTTTAGCTTGAAAATAGATGGTTTGATCTAATTTAAGATACTGCTCACAGTCTGCTCTTTATGAAAAGAGATTGTCTGATGAAGTTGATAGACTTGTTATTGTACATCCTATGCGCCAATCCACCAAACAGGGCATTCAATCTAAAGGCAGGGATTGTCATTCCATGTAGTAAAGCATTTGGATCATGAACTTGGTGCAAAAGTCTCCCACCGGTGGAGTTTTCTTCTGTCATAAAATAGTAATTATCATTTAAAAAAATTGTAATTCTCTTTTTTGTCTTATCTGAGTTTGATATATATCACAAAATTATACATGGACCTCCCTTAGAAACGGACCTTCCGAGCTCTCCTACATTGAAATCCAAAACTTAACATTCAATAGAATGTATAGACTTCACAGAATGGTTATGAATTAAATTGCGTACAATAGTGTTGTCTTCTAAATGTTTGATGCTTTCTTATCTAATGAGCTGCACGAGGTCTTCCACTGATTCTTTTGTCTTTGATTAGCTCCTCCCACCTGATGCATCAAAAAGGGAAGATTGCTGGTATGGTTGTGAATGTCGTACGCAGCATCACAGTGAAGAACATGCAATGAAAAGAAATCATGTATGTCGTCCAACAAGGGGCAACCATGGTACATAGTTTTCTATATATGTATTTTTGTTCACCGTTCAAAAAAATATATTTATTTTTGTTCTACATTATCAGAAAGGCCCAATCCTAATTGTCATTTCAATGTTGTCTTGAACTATTTAGTCATTCTAAGTTGTAATATTACAATGTTGGTACATCTTTGTACAGGTCCCAAAAGAAAAGAAAATAAAGCTACTGATTAGAATATTGAATAAGGTGGCTAGGTGGTAACTTGGGTGTTTTTGTGAGGAAGATAATATTTTAACAACTTCTGTCACATTTAACTTAGGTGTTTTGTGTAGAGGATAGTATTTAACAGCTTTCTCTTGAGGTGGTGCTACCCAATTGACTCTGGGTTTTCTAGCTTTCCCAGCTCCCCTCATGCACCCTTCCCAAGATAAGTAGAAGTCCTCCGGAGCCAAACCAAAGAACTCCTTACAAACCGATAGCCATCCTATCAAATTCTATTTCGCCTTCTCAAAAACTTCTCCAATGGACCCCCTTTTCTCCTCGAATATCTTCCCATTTCGTTCTTTCAAAATACCCCACGAGATCGCGTATGGTACCAATCTCCATGCCAACCTAGATCTACCCCTAAAGTCCTCCCCCCCCCGCCCCACCCTGCCACCCTGCGACCACACCCTCCACGGCTCTCCCCAGGACTCACGAGCATCCAAATAGCCTCAAAAAATAACACCATACACCCCACGTGAACCAACAATCACTCAGTAAGTGATCCATTGTTTCATTCTCTCCCCACACGGAGTACACACATCCGATGCATTTCTAGGAGGCTGCCACTTCTCCTGAGAGTATGCCTTACTAAGATCTTCCTTTTTAATGCCACCCACATTAAGACCTGGATTCTAGGGGGTACCTTGTTGTTCCAGCGAGTTTGCACAAGGGCCGTGGATTCCGGTTAATAGCATATGCTGATTCAAGGATTTATATTACTGAGAATGATACAGATGGATCTTTGGACCAAATCCATTTGTCTTCATCCTGAAGCCACAATTTAGCGTCTCCTGAGAGAGTGATCAAGGCCCGATGAAGGTCCTCTTCAAACCTCTGAAGGACCTTCTAAATGGGATAGACCACAGAGGAGCATCATTGACTTCATCATAGTATTCACTAGCTAGTGCATCCCGATTCAGCGCAACTCTAAACAATCTGGGAAATGACTCCATAAGTGGTCTCTCCCCCACTCACTTGTCTTTCCAAAACAACACTCCCCTTCTGTTTCCTGCCAGGAGATTGATCCCTGACTGAAAAAACTCACCGATCCTTCCCCCACCATTCCCTATTCTTTCCAGAGCTTTCACTACCATCGAGCCCTCCCTAGCTGCCCTAATACCTAATTTCCAACCCCCCGAATCTGCCTCTCCATATCTAGCTACCAAAGCCTTCCTCCACAGAGCCTCCTTTTCAACTAAAAAACTCCAAAGCCATTTGCATAACACGGCGTGATTTCTATCCCGAACACTATATAGCCCCAATTCCCCTTTATCCTTAAATTCTTTAGCTTCTTCCCATTTCACTAGGTGGATTTTCCTAACATGTCCCTTGCCCTCCCAAAGAAAGTCTCTCTAGATTTTCTCTAATTTCTTTGCCACTCCCTTGGGTATTTCAAACAACGATGGAAAATAGGCGGGGAGATTTGTCAAACTTGATCTGACTAGAGTCAGTCTACCTCCAATTGAAAGGTAGGACTGGCATCCCCAGGTAAGTAAATGACAATTTCCCTACTCCATAACCTACCTCTCTAGCCAAAGACTCCAGATCCTCGGATAAGACTTCAGTAGTGGTTGATGTTAGATGCCTTCACCCTGATCCAGTCTTTATCCCAATGAAATCTAAACCTTGACAACAACAAACCCTTGATCAACTAAGACCAAACTGAAAACTCTATTACTGTCTCCTGTCTCATAGTGATTGGATTTGGTGGATAACGGAGACCATTCTGATGCAGTGGGTGGTGAGGTCTACTCAGGTGATCAAATAATGTGAATGGATCATTTATTTGTACCTGTGTCTGTTGAATCTTTTTTTTCCTTTTGCATGATAGGCCCCTTATATTGATGGTGGAACCTTAAAACCTGAACATGCGACATATGCCCATTCACTGTTCTACCAACTTCACATACGACATGGCTCTTAGCTGCCAGGACATGAATAGAAAAGTAGACCCACCCACAATCAACATGCATGCCAAACTCAGGGATATCGATTGGGAGAAGACTCACTAGAATTAACTTCACCCTTACTACGTAGCTAAATCTATATCTTATTATGGTTTTATAATATTTTTAATTTTTTTAATATTCAACTCTTTTTCTTTTTTTTGGAAATTCAACATGTGATACTTTGAATTTATAAAAAAAAAAATCCTGTCTCCTCCCTTCTCCCCACTACATTCCCAACTCAATACTGATTCAATTAGAACAGTTTAATTCTAATCGTACTAAACAAGGTCTACCCAGATACTAATTAAATAAGAAAATCTTAATTTTAGTTTAACAAAGAATCCCTGTTTATCAGATGGGTTCCACACTGGCTCTATCAAACTCTGGGGCCTGCTCTCCATCGGCAATCCTTTGCGTCCCTGCCTGTTTGTCTGGACTACTAGTTGTTCGTAGAGAAAAGCGAGAAGAGCATGCTTTTGATTATAAAAGCACATTCATCCTTAACCCAGTGGACCAATGCATAGAGTCAAATAGCAATGACTTGACTTGCATGATCCAAGCTTGTTGATCCTTACCTTATTGGATAGGTCTACAAGTCCATCCAAGCCCCCACAGGTCATACTAATCCTATCCCTAATGGTGAACCATCCGTACGATACACAAGCAAACATCAAAGATACCATTACATGCAAGATGGAATCTAAATAATCTAAAACCCTGTATGCACCAGATATTTATTCAGATCTGCCAATCCAAGCCCCATACAAACTACGCCTCCTGCCCTACAGTTGTATCCTGCTTTCTTACCATCTTTTTGAGTTTCATAGGCCCAAAGCTGGTGAAGACCCACCTTCAAGTAGAAACAGTGACTAATATCTGCCAAATCTATGGCAGCAGCTTTTGAGAGACTTGGTACTTATTTTAAATGTAGAGACTGCACATATATCATATGATGGACTCTTTATGGTTGAGTGAGATGGATAGAGGACTTTGTAGAGGATATAACTCAAAGAAAAGTCTTCGATCCAATCATCATTACTTTGTGAGATAGGCCATAAAAATCAATGGTTTGTAGCAATCAATGGTTTGAGGTCAAATTTTATAGTCTCCTTATTCTTATCTACATGTTCCATCAGAAAACATATAACCCACCTCAATCTTTAGAGATCAACTCCTCAAAAGTCTTGAGAGTATTTCTTACCTATATGTTACAACTTAAATCACATTCCTACGTTTTTAGTTTATAAGCATTAGGGCTGCAACTCGGGTCGGGCGGTCGGGTTCTTGAAAATCCAATCCGATCTGAGTTGATATATATGGAACCTAATCTGACCCAACCCGAATTATCAACTCGACATGAATTCTAACTCGAATTCTGACCTGATCCGCATTCTCAACCCATTTTAGCTGGATTGGATAGGGTTAACTCGTAAAATTCTCAACCCGACCCGAGTTGCAACCCTAAATTAAGCATGCATTATCATAATAGGTACATCATCTCACCTTTGGAAACTATGGCCACCTATTCCCCATTTTATACTTGGAATCTTATATTTGGAACCAAACTTTTGACAAGATCATCCACCATTTTGTTTCCCTACATCTTTCTTGATGGTAGAGAAGTTCAGAATTTCACTTCTCTCTGAATACAAGGACATGGAGTAAAACTAATGTGGACATCTAGAGTGCAAAAAAGGACGGGTGTGACGGTTGCCATGGAATTCTACGACAAATACAATAACGGTAAAGGCACAAGCAAAACAGCTATTGAGTTCTATCAATTAGCCTGTTTATTGTGCATGGTCCGACACCAGATGATGGGACCCACTTGGAACCATCAATAAGCCAAGTTGGGCCCATAACGTGTCACTTGAAGACCCAAGAGAAGTCCAACTCAACAAATTGGGCCAAGCACTTAAACATCCCAAGACCGAGTGGACTAATCAACTCCACTCGAGTTGGAAGTCATTTGAAATCCAAACAAGTTGTGGGCTAGTCCAACTTTGAGTCACAGTGGGCCTAGGACTCGATTCAAATTCAAACAAGTCTCATTGAGTCACAATGGTTTCTGATTGGTTTGAATTCAAATCAGGCCGTTCCATTCAAAATTCAAATTGAGCCAAGTCGTGTGACTCATTGAGACACATTTGGACTAAGCTTGAATGGTGTGTGGGACTTTGAAGTCCCAGCCGACTCAGCCAATGCATTGATTGGATGAGTTTAAATTGTTGTCATGCAATTGGTTAAACTCGGTTGAACTAGGTTAGGTTTAACTCGGGTTAATTGGGCTTCTTAATTCTATAAAAGCCCATTGAGATGACTGAGTTCAGGGAGCCTAGGAAGCCGAGGAAGGAAGGCCTTAGAGGTGAGTTAGGCCTGAGAGACAGGTCTTGAGTTTACACAGGTCCCAATGAGAGGCCGAGTCTGAGAACAGGCCCTAGAGAGTGTGCTGAGTTGAGAGGGAAGTCTTGGAGAGGTGGTCCGGGTCAGGAACCTTTGTGGAAACCTTAGAAGCCTGAGTGTTGAGGAGGAATCCTAGTAATTTCTTTGTGAAATTTAATGAGTCAAGTGTGGCTCACTTTCTTCCGGGTAAGTTTCTGAATGACTGATTTATTGGCTGCGTATTATTGGATTATAGTCATTGTAACAAATCTCGCTTTCGGGATATTAATGCTAACTGTTAATAGCGGGATATTTTTAAGTTCTTTGATTTTATCGGGAATTTAACGGGAAAATAGTGGAAAATATAATATTTTAAAAATAATAAAAATAAATGTAGTAAATAAATAATATGTCCGGAGTTTGAAAATATAGATGATATTTTAGAAATAAAAAATATATATTTGGCACAAGTGTTTTTAACGTAAATTTAATGGTAAAATCTCATGATTTTAACGGGAATTTACCGTTTCTCGTAATGAAAATGCATTTTTGACAGGAATTTACAGTTAAAAACGGCACACGCAATAAACTCGGGTTTTTAACGTACAAAAGTTATTTTGCCGGTATTTTCATGATAAAAATGAAAATATTGTAGATATTTGTTACATTGATTATAGTCGATAAATTGTTAAGTTGTGTTTCTTAAACAAAGGTGTTGTTTGAGACTCCTTTCTGAATTATTCTGACTCATGTTTGGTCTGTTTGGACTCACCAAGTTGTCCTGAGTTCGCTGCTGGTTGCTCGGCCTGAACTGAGTTCAGTTGGGCCAGCTAAACCAGGCTGTTTTTTGCCTGTGTTAACTCTGGACAAGGACACTGCAAGAGGGCCTGTACCCGTGTAGAACCAGCGGGTTTTATTGCTGTTAAATCAAGCCATTTTTGGTCGGGTTTACTGTATTAAAACCGGGCTGCAATTGGTTGCAAACTCAATCTGTTTACTGCATTAAAAACCGAGTTGTAACTCGTGTAAACCCAGTTTGGTTTACTGTATTAACTGGACCTGAATTTGACCGAGTGTACCGCAACTTGGTCGGTTGTTTGGGTGCCTGTGTGCAGTCTCAAGCCCAGCTTTGAGCCTGCCCTGCAGCAAACGGGCCACTTCAATTCAGTTTAAATCCAGCCCAAGTTGTTATAATCTGGGCCTTTCCCACAGAATCCATTTCTGCAGAAATGAGCCTGTAGCCCACTCCAATCTTCACTGCAACGGACCTTCATATCAGGCCTGGGCATTTAGTCAAACATGCCGTGGAAACAGACCTGTAATCAGGTCATCGTTCAGTGGTAAATGGTTCAGGATCCCACTCAGTTGGGCCAAGGAATTGGCCGAGTGGACCCATTTTGGGCGACTGGGTTTTGTATTTAAAACTTGATAATTTTGGGTTGAATTGACATCAAATTAGTAGCGAGTTAACAGTGAGTTCGGCACTGAGTTTTTTCATAGAAAAAACAGTTAGTTAAACAGTGATTTGTACGACCGAGTTGGATTGAGAATTCAGATTTGGATTGCACATTAACCGTTGATCCAAATAACCATCTATTTTGTTAACTTATCCCAATGAGGAGTCGTGTGAGCACGACTATTTTGGAAAAACTCCAACTTTTTGTCTCAACTTGTATCGTGTCTCAAGGATGAGGACCCTAACCCTCCTTGATTCACCTCTCCCTAAATTTGATTACAATGGTCCAACTAATTTTCTATTAAAATACAAACACTACATGCCCTAGAACACTTCCAATAGTCGAGAATTATCACGTAATGTCCCTGTAAAGCTACACAAAGCACTGGCACTTGTTTGTTCAAATGCTAACAGATAATTATTATATTTAACTACTATAATGAAATTGTTCTCCATATCATTGATCACTGATTATCATGTCATGTTCCTTAAAGCCTACTTGTTTGGTTCGACACCGACACCGACACCAACACATGGTCACATTTCGAGTATACCTACGATCTGAACTAGTTGAAAAGTAAATGATATCTCAATAAATATGGGAAAAGCACAGAGCATTCTTTGAATCTTACAGCTCTATTAATTAGATGGAAGGTGTGAATGCAAGGTGTCCAGCACCTGCTCTTCATCCTCTTCGTAGTAATAGGCCAAACTATCGAAACCCACCGACAATGAGTTTTTTTTTCCTTTTAAAGAAAAAGAAATGATAAAAAATTCATGGCTAGCCATCTTAACATGGTCAAAATCTGTTAGAAGACACGGATGGAGTGAAATTTCCATTTTACTTTTATCGGTTTACCGCTCATCAAGTACTCGTGTACCGATAGCACGCCGTTCTGCAGATATATGTTCTGCATTTCAGTACATCGGTACTTTATAAGCGTTACACTAATAGAAATAAAATGGAAATTTTCTTCCAAAATTCATAAGCATCAAAATTATTTTCTTCTACGAGTCAGGATTTGGGGTTATAGGTTTTTTTTATGGGTTGTCATGCAATTCCCGGCAAAGAAATGTGCACCTCACTCCAAGTGAGCCACAATCAAAGTCACAGTAGAGAGCGAAATGGCTACCCAACTACCTCACTTCTGAAAATCATGTCGACCCAATAAATGAGTATTTTATTCTTATTATTATCATATAAATAACAAAAAACTACTTGTGATTTAGGTTCTCTTTATCAATTTCCCTTTATAAAACTTTCTATTTCTCTACAAGTAATGTGCAGGTTGGGCTCAAAATTCGGAATGTTTTGACGAGCTACATTAGAGAGTAAACTCTACCATATGATTTATAGATGGATATATTATCATGGAGACTCAATTATAAGACCCATTGAATCATCTTGTACTTGATTTTTTAAGATTAAAATGCCTAGTCGGGTATAGAATGAACTTAATTTTTGATGATCGAGTCGATTCCATAAAACTAAGTTCATAAACCCAACCCATTCCCAAAATCTTTTTAGTTATACATTGAGTGTGCATCAACCAAGCATTGTAAAAGATTACATCTGTGTTTAGAAAAGAAAATAGAGCCGATATGTGTTTCATGTATCTTAAGAGTTAAAAACATCAAAGCATATTATAGTTTCTCTTAATATAGAAAAGATAGTATTTTTAACAACTCATATTAAGAGAAGGGCTTCATTGGTAAGCCTCAGTTAACAAGATATTTTTTTTGTCTCCTCATCTAGTCTACCTCACCATCAACACACCTCACTGTTCGATTCCTTCTTCCTACGGTTGTAGGGTACAACTTGATTGGGTTTCACATGAACCCAAATAAGTGATCTTGAATTTGAATTGGGTTCAAAATTTGGAATAGTGACTAAAAAATCTTACAAGGTTTTTATGAGAATATAAAAAATCTTCTTTCACTAAAAGTCAAATTTAAATTTATCACTGTTTGTTATGGAAAATATTCAAAATAATAAAATTACTCTTTTAAAAAAATACTAGAAATATACTTATATTTAAAAACACCCAGTAACCATTAGAGCCCATATCTTGCCAACTTTATTACAATTGCTTATCAATTCCAATTCGGTCAAGATCCAATTACATGGTATCTCAAATCAATGCACACAATTTCTATTATTCTCATTTTGACATAATTTAAGATAAAACACTTAACTTTCATATTTCACTAGGTGAATTGATGCATTGATTAAGTATTTATCATCCTTTAAAAATGTTTGATAATTTGAACTAATTTGAGTCCTTAAGGACTAAGTTGTTCAAATATTCACATAATATGTGGAAAGGACATATAGTAATTTTTGGTTTTTGTTTTTTTCAAGACTAAAGTATCTCTATCTATATACACTGGATAACACTACAAAAACTTGCTGGCCTCTTAAAGTACCGGACTAATCCTTAGAATATGTGCAAACTTTCTTATCTACATACACTGGATAACACTATAGAGAGTAATTTAAACTCAAAACTTCTTGCGTGTCAGACATGTTCTTGATCGTACGTGTCAAACATGTTTTTGACCATCAAATCAATCCTCACATGCTAACATTGAATCATTTTCTGTGGTTGTAATAAACCCTAATGGCATTCGCAGACCTGGCGATGCATGTCCACAAGTCTCTACTCTCTAGCAGACAGGGATATAATTATTGGGTTATCCCATAAGGGCATGAACCTGTTAAATATGCTCTGTCAAAACCTTCCATTTTCAAAGTCGGACTCTTCTGTTGTGTTGGAAAGTAAGTACAGCCAGCTTCCCTTGCAAAGAAACACAACGAAGACGGATTTTTTTGGCAGGGATCTTACATCGCTGCTACTTATGTGGGTCCCATGTCCACAGGAAATATGAGGGTAGAAATGTCGAAGTGATCTAAAAGACTCGGGGTGTTTAATCCATTTTGATAGTGATGTTCATCTAGTACAGAGATGTTCCTACACCGTATAGAACGAATCAAAATATTTACTAGCATTTTGTTTTATATATTATTATGATAAAATATAAAATAATATGTAAAATTAAAAATTAAATATAAATATAAAATATATAGAGTAAATGACAAAACAAGAATTAATAAGTTGTGAGAGGTTCTAAATTGAAGTTCCATTCTTAATATATAAGAGCCACTTTTCCTATTTTTATCCAGTGTGGGTGGATAGGAGATTTCCATATGTGTCAAAAACTAGCACTCGTTGTCCACGTGGCCATGATGGGTGGTTTCATGGAGTTGGGCCGGACTTCGAATATGACAACACAAGAAATCCAAATTCTAAAATGATGTAGTACTGACTCCGAAACATGATATTGTCCACTTTGATTAAGCAGGGATCCACTAGATCGAGTTCATGGCTTTGTTTTCCAGCATATGAAAATATGTTATGTCTAAGGGGGAAGAGTTCCACATTTAGCTAGGACTCTGGACAGGACCGGCCTTGAAATTTCAGGGGCCCTAGGCCACTGGTCAAAAAAGGAGGGGGGGGGGGGGTGGCTAGATAGCCGCCGATTTGACCTTAAGTCAGGGCCGGCCCTAACTCCCGACACTTGCTCTTGTAATGTAGGACTTGATGTCCAACTCAGAATCCATCAGGTTGGCAAGTGGAACTGTCAGGGCAACCTGAAATCCACCAAGCCTCAAATCATTCACCCACCTTTAAAGGAAGGCGTCCTCGGCTCTGATACTACCTGTTGTAGAAATGACCCTGATGCACGATATTGTCCTCTTTGACCAACTGAGAATCCACCTGCTCATGCTCACAGCTTTGATTTTCCAGAATATGAAAGCGCGTCATGTCTAAGAGGGAGGAGCCCATCATTTAACTAGGACTCTGAATACTTACACTTACAATAAAATCCACCTATAATCCATCAGGCCCCACATCATAAAATCACTTAGACTGAGCAAAATTTCTTGCTGGTGAACCCGCACCTTACCAAACAGGAAACAGGCGAAAGCATTCGCCTGATTCTCCTGATAAAGACCTCTATAGATTGCAGCAATCTAATTTTTGAGTATTTGTAGTTCGCTTTAGAGTTCTCGTATTTGAAAGAGGAGATGTGAGACGAGGTATAAGCCTTTTAGTTAAGTTGCATAGAATGTTGAAGTATTCCTTTGTTGGAGAAGATTACAAATCTCTCAACAGGTGCGTCCCATAAAGTCTTGGTTGTAACTTCTACAATGGTACTTGATCCAAATCAAATATGAATAATTGAGAAAGCGACCAAACAAAGGGTGCTTCAATGGCTGTATATATGACGCTGACATGTAACCTGTTCCTCATCACTCCCAGTTTCAAATTTTCATCAATTTTGAGCCAGCAATATGAGTGGTCAAACTTGGGGCTGTCGAGTGACTCAGAATGGGTGTAGCTCAATTGATAGGATGATGTCTCAAGAAATGAAAAGTGCTAAGTTCGAGTCACATAACCTCAATTAGTGTGTTTTAAAGGCAGTGGGTATCATCTGTGAGAGTTTTCCGTTCGATTTTCTACAGTTCTCTACACGCAAATTCAAAAAAAAAAAAAATTAATTTATATGATAGAAGATGATCGTCATTATTTTATGTATAAAACTATTGTTAAATCCATTAAATGAGATCAATATGAAACCAACACGTTTTTCACACCAATCCAAGTCCACTAAACAAATGAAAGAAATCATGATGATAGTAAAGTCAAATCCTTCTATCTCCATCGTCTATTTTTAAAGAAGTTTCATATTTTAAAATCTCAAACTTTACAAAACGGGTCTCTTGCAACTAATAATTTCTCGAAATGAAAAAAAAAAATTGTGCAAATTCTCAATAATATTAATTAATTTAGAGTGATATTTATAACATCTAATCTAAATATAAAACTAGAAATTAAGGTTACACTCCTCCCATTTTTTTTGTTATGTATATTTAAAAAATCACATCAAATGTACTTTGTCCTATTGAATTTCTTTTTAAAAAAGTGTCATTTAATTGACTCTTTGATAAAGACCTAGAAATGTTGAAATCCCATCAATAAATTTAGCGTTTTGTCATGTGCAATGGTTTCTTAAAAGGGACACCAAACCAAATGAAAATGATTTTATTTTTTTTTCAATTTGCTTTTGATTTTATGTGAAAGAGTCAAATCGAGAAATTCTTTTTTTTTTATATATCATTTAGTGTCTATTTTAAGAAAAAGTACCACCTTGAATGTGTTTGGTGGAGAAAGAGAAAATATTTTTGTGAGAAAAAAAAATTTCTCATTTAAAAAAAAATAATATATGGCAAAGAAATGAAGTCTGAGAACAGTGACATGCACATGAAGAAGACAAAGGGATGGAAGTCCATTCTGTTGCTAGGGATCCGTTCCTCTATTCCATCACATGGGCGCCCACAGAAAATCTTCACACTCAGCCACGATCAATTCCTGTTGCTTCTTTATAACTATTTGCCGCACATTGGCCTTATACTCAATCTATACAAACAAATGAACAATCATTGGTCTTCCTCTATTGATTTTTTATCATTATTTAATGTTATTTTTTTGTGGTCAATCTAATATATGTATATATGGGTGAAGAGGAAAACTAATTTGTCTAATTTTCTATGTTTTAAAGTAAATAATTTTACATAAACAATATTTAAGGCAGAGCAGTTTTAGAAATTTGAGGAAATTATATCACACGTAGTGACCAGTTTCAAACTCTTACTCACGTAGGTATAGTTCAATTGGTTATCTCCCGCTTTAGGAAGCAGATTGTGGGTTCGAACTCCCATGACCTAACTTTAGTGTATTCTAGAGGTAGTGGACTCGCCCTACGTTGGATATCCCATAATTTCCTACATGTAAATTTAAAAAAAAAAAAGTCTCAAACTCTTGTCTTTTTTTAATAAACCCAACTCAACCATTGTTAAAACTTATTGAACCCAACTCAACTCGAGTTTCAATTCTAATCGCTATTGTTTTATAACTTGGTGCACTCATGTTGAATTAAGTTGATTTTAAATTTCTCAAATTCAACCTGATCTGAATTTAATGCAAGTTTTTTTAAAATTGGACTCGACCTAAAATATATAAATACATAATCCAAACTCATTAATTTAGATCATAAACCCAACTCAAGTTTCACCTCTAATTTTCACAGCTTTTATAGAAAACAAATTCTAACACCTGGTAGATGTTCATTATTTAACATTTTAAAACCCAGGACTCAATTCATTGTCCGACTTCTAGCCCATTCATGGTGCATGGTCTGCGCTTCCTAATCATATCAGATCCACAATTCGATGTATTGGTTTTAATGACTTTCAATTTCTCAAGGCAATGAGATCATCTTTAGAATCACTTTACCGGGGAACACCTGGATGTCCAAATGCCTTGCCTATTGTTTATAGACCCTAAAATTTTGGCACAAGCTTGAAGAAGTGACCAATGGCGAACTGATTCACACGTCTTTAAATGACGACGAAGATATTAGGTTCTATTTTTAAATTCAGTTGATAATAGTCAGTCATTTTACATCGACAATGCAATACTCTATTTTAGATTAGGCGTGTTTTAATTTAATAATTTTTTTTAACTGGTTAATCTTGAAGATTACGGTTAGGGCTTTGACGAAAGCCCAAGTGTGGCTCAATCCGAGCTCGTGAGCTCAGTGATCCAGCTCATTCAGCTGGAGGAGTATTTTAGTAATTTACCGTTTTTAGTTATTATTTTATGAATATTATTGATATGTGTATAATATTGGTGGATAATATTCTCCTTAATAAAGGATTGCATTTCTGATTTTAAAATAATTTTATTTTCAGAAAATAGTATTTTAAATCTGCCCGTCAAAACCCCGAAAGGGAGAAATAATTATTTTAAGTGATTTTAAAAATGAGATAAATTTCAAAACTAATATTTTGTGTTTGACCATTTTAAGAATGCTCTAGTTATTCTTTGGCACCCCAAAATGAGATTTCTAAATTGTTTATTTTAACATTTTTTTATTTAAGTAAATAAGATTAAAATATGATTTTTGTTTAAATAAATGGTTTTTAATAAGAGATAAATTCAAAAAAATTTATGGTGACCAAGGTTTTTAAAACCCAACCTATCTGTAAGGTTGGATTGAGTTTTTGAGCTCTTAAAATAATGGCTTTAGTGTGAAATCAGCTTTTTACTTAAAACTGGACTAAACTGCAAAAATGGAAGTTGTGGAGGGCTGATTTGCAAACAACCAAAACCTGCACTGTAGCAAGCTTAAGCCACCACCGCATGCAGCCGCATGCAGTGGCTGCCCAGCCGAGTATCTCTGGCCATTTATCTATAAAAATCAGCCTCAACCTTCGGTTCTAAACTCCCACACACCTTCTCTTCTCTCTTAAGCTCTCTATTCCCAGCCGATTTCCTCTCTGTTTTCCCATTTTTTTTCACCTGTAAGCTTTTAGGGAAAAATTTTCAAAAGACTGGATTTCAGCCCAGAAACTCAATTAAAGGTATCCATTGAATTCCCCTTTCGATTTCAGTCGATTTTGAATCAAGAAAAACCAGTTTTAGCCCTGTTTTCAGTTAGAAAAACAAGTTTAAAGTTTAAGGAAAAACCATGGGTTTCTTGTACCCGTGAGCTTTCAAGTTTAAGATCGGATGGCCCGGTGACCTTCAAAGCTCCAAACCTCTCCCTATGAAAAGAGGACTCCCGGAGGAATCCATCGGACCGGTCAGATATAAAAACCAAATCCGTAAAACCCTCCATTTTCAAATTCGTTTTTCACATTTTTCCGGTCGTTCACTGTCTGTTGAACGGGAAGAAGAAGAAAAAAAAAAAAAAATATATATATATATATATATATATATTGATATTATTGATGCTTGTGATTTTTAATGTTAGTTCCCATTGAAAAAAAAATAATGAATAAATGATTGAATAAATAAATATTATTATTTTATTCAAAAAAAATTAAAAATTTTGTTAGATTATGTGATGTGATGTTAGTACCCTATTTTGTTAATTAAAAATGTACTAACCCTTTTCTCTTATTACTTATAGTGTAAATACTATTGTATCCGCTTCCAGGCCGACCCTTTTGGTCGGGCACTGAGTGATTCACTTACAGGCCGACGCTATATAGTCGGGCACTGGGTGACCTCGAAGCCTAACTCAAAATGTCAAATCTGGCCCTATCCAGAAGACAACCGAGAAGTGATCCGAGGATCTAAACCTAACTCAATAAGTCAATCTAGTCAATGCCCAGAAGACAATATGAGTTTTGGACTGAACCCCTTTTTATTTATTATTATATTGTGGATTATGATAATTTAAAAAATGATAGAAACCAAGTAGAAGACTCAATTCCATATACCTTGGATATTTTTGGGAACACTTGAGATTTCAAAATACTACTCGTGTGTATGTATTTGATTTGTATATTGATTGTGCACTTGTCTGTTTGTTTGAACAGAGACCGCGTAACCACACAATCACGGTGAGGGAACTTAACTCTGCAGGATATGTAAATAGGTTTTATTATGAAATAAGTCTTGGACAATGGGTGGTTTCAGATTTGATGAACCCACTCATGTGCCTAGACATGATGCACTATGGTAAGAGTGCCGATGATGATTGTGATATTACGATGTTGATCTTATGAGTTTGTAAGACTGCTTCCGCGTACCTGGGCTATTGAACCAATATCGGCCATATGGGAGATGGTGTATGTCTACTGGACCATGGGCGGACCATGATGTCGTCAGTTGCTGACTTGAGGGTGTCAGTATCGGCTAAGTCAGAGCCGGAGATGTACGTGTAAGGATGTATTTTGACCGTGTCGGGACTTAATACTGATCTCAGCGTAGTCGGCAGGCGTTACGTCGGATGATAGTAGTAATTGATAATGTTGATGCTTTACATGAGATTATGCTTATTATTATCAAGCATGTGATATTGAACTATTGCTAACCTGTTATGTTTTTACTTAAACTGCATTGTTATATTTCCTTCACTGGGCTAGTTAGCTCACCCCACTTACCTTTCAGGCGATGAACCCGATGAGGAGGACCCTATTTATCAAACTTAAGGTGGATAAGCTGATGCAGTGTTTCGGGATTCCCCCGGAGGGGAATGCCCTAATCTTTTCTTGTTGGTTCTTGGAACCAATTGCTTTTGTTAAGTACCGGATGTGGTACTTGGTCTTTGTAAACATTATGTATTAAGAGTACTACGTTGCGGTAGTCATTTTGTAGTGATTTTGAATGATAAATCAATGGATGGATTTTATTTGATCATGTTATGTGTTGATATTATTATGTCTCTTTTGTGAGGTAGACTTATACTATATGTTTGAGTCCACATGTTGGGATCATGTGTGACCTCTGAACCTAACTGTTGATTTGGCCCAGTTAGAATGCTTGTAAGTTGGTTTAGTTTATCTTTCAAAAAAAAAATCAGTCGCGTTCCGGGCCCACCCTTCGGGTCGGTGTGACAGACAAAATCGGTTAGGAGATGCGGGATAGAGTGCAATTTTCATTTTATTCTTACTGGTGTACTGCTCATCAAGTATCGGTGTACCTATAACACGCCATTGCATGTATATGTTCTATATATCGGTACATCGGTACTTGATGAGCGGTATACCAGTTGAGATAAAATGAGAACTTCATCCATTTCGTGTCTCCAAACAAATTTTGCCCGTGTTAGAAAGGGCATCAGTTGATAATTCAATTAAAAGACTCATTTAAAATTTTGCGACGGATTATTGTAATTTAATTTATAATAGATGATTTCTAAAACTTGGGCACGGACATGAATGTTTATATCTTGATTGAGATCAGTCAAACCTAGTAGAATGAGAAATCTGAGATGGGATGAGCCAATTATTTTCGGGCTACTCAATCCATGTCAAAATTTATTGGCTTAGATCTGAATTACTCCATCCGACCCGACTCAACCCGAATGTTGGTCTGACTCGATCCGACCCGACTTTCAGCCGTAATCAATATTATTTTATAACTTGGTGCACTCGGATCAGATCTAGTTACGTTGGATCGGATCAGATTGATTTTAAATTTTTCAGCTCAATCCAACCCAAATTTCATTTAAGTTTTTTCTCAATTCAACCCGACTCAAAATATACAAATAAATAACCCAAACCCGCTAATTTCTCAAATCGGATCATACTGGTCGGATTAAAATCCAACCCTAGTTTTAACCCTATTAGAATGGAATAGACGGTGAAGTTGGCCAATTATTTGCCTCACGTTCAGGACTTGGGCAGAAGGCCGAACCTAGCACTTCTTTCAATCTTGCATAACACTTGTTTGACAAAACTATTTTTCATACGTTGATGAGAAAAATGTGGGTAAATACAATGTTCAATTAGAGGGGTCGAGTTTTCTTAAGTTTAAGAAAATTTTCTTTTGTACGAAACTACAAATAAAGGTTAGGAAATTGATAGGAACACTTTCTTCTGTACGAATAAAGGTTAAGAAAATGATAGAAACATTGGTAAATGACAAATCTGATGTCTTTTATCATAGAAGAGACTAATGTTCTTATAATTTTTCTAAAATTTGACTGCGATTTCTCCTGTAGATGTTATGGAAAGTTGTGGGCATTGATTTAGTGTTCTCTTGCCATGTGCTCTCAGAGACTCAGCCTCCCAAACAACAATTCCTTCACGTAACTTCATTAAATATATTCCTCTCTCTCTCTCTGTAAGGACATGACAAACCCACGTTCTACTCATTTCTCTTCATACCCTTCTATCTTTCAGTCACATACTAATATATAGAAACTCCTTAGCTAAACACCCATTTGTCTTTATTCCCTTATCTTTCAATAAGATACTTACACTGCTACATCACATATACTCGTATGTTCCTATATATTCCATACCCTCAACGTTCATTTCCCTTCAGACCCAACTCCTACAATATCTTCTTCCTCCTTCTTCTTCTTCAAATGACTGGCAATCAAGAATATCAAAGGAGAAGAGCTCCCAAGGGGCATTTTGCTGTTTATGTGGGTAGTGATCAGAAGAGGTTTGTTGTTCCAACGACATACTTGAAGCATCCTCTGTTTCAGCAGCTGCTGGATAAAGCAGCAGAGGAATTTGGATTCGATGGTCAAAATGGCATTGTTCTTCCATGTGATGTATCCACCTTTGAAAGGATCAATTCTACCTTGGCCAGATGCACGTACCTGAAAGGAATTCAAGGTCTTTGCAAAGAAAAAAATTCTAATCTCTCAGTCACTTCTCTGTTCGTGTTGACATCCTCGTCAAGCAATGTAAAGAAGCAATGATTGGGGTGTAAGGAAGGATGATTTCCTTTTTAATTTTTTTTCCTTTCTATTTATTTTATTTGTAATGATGCCAGAAGTAATGATTAGTGATATGGGGCCTGATGGATTGAGTTGGTAGAGGTGGGCCATACACCATCCGACCTTGCGGTGTTAAATCATTGTTGAAAATTACATTCGGGCCACTTAACCTGTTGGTATATAATTCAAGGTTCAGTGGATTAGAACATTTGATGATGATCTTAAAAACTTAAGATATTTTGGAACAAGTACTAATATGTTTGCTTAATATGAAACAAATATTATAAAAAAATTGATTTTTTTTTAAAGTTGTTTAAAAAAAAAGTCTTCCTTGCCTCAATTCAACACATATTATATCTAAGGATTTTTATTTATTTTTTATAAGCTGAAGTTCAGCCTAGTTGAAGCCTTTATTCTACCATGTAAAATGAAAATATAATTCTAATTTGCTAAAGTACAAAATTGCAGAGACATGTGATTTTTTTTAGTCATTTGATTTTTCAGTTTCATTTATTAATTTTTTTTAATTTACGTATAGGAAATCATGGGATACCCAGCGTAAAGCCTCCACGGGTGAGTCCACTACTCATAAGGCACACTAAGGTTAGGTCATGGTGGCTCGAACCCACAACCTCCTGTTTTCTGAGACTGGAGGCAACCAGTTGAACTACACCCATTAATTTCATGGCCTTCAATTACATAACTAAAAAAATTATATGAATTTAATTTTGATATATTGGTTAATCAAGATTTTCCCATTAATTTACTTAGATGAGACCAAAAACTATTTCAAACTTCAATTATAAAAATTATTCTTTGTCCTATATGCTTCAAGACTTTTAATCTATCATTTCAAAAATTATAATAGGATATAATTGCAATCTTTATTGCACTGCACATATTAAAAGTAAACCTAAAGATTTTCCAATATACAAAATTTTAGAAACATATGATATTTCTACCCATTTCATTTTCAATTCCAGTAATTAATTTTGTGGCATTAGAGTGGATGGCTAAAAATATTATATGCGGCTGAATTTTGATATTTCATCTAATCCAGATGACCACTTTAATTTCTTAAGCTAACAATTGTACCTAATTTTAATTGAAGATGATGGACTAAAATTATATAGTATGTATTGAATTGAACTAAGGTTAAGAGGGTTTTCTTCACTAAATGTATAAAAAGTTTGGAGTTTTTTTAGAATATAGAAGAATGATTTTTTCTAGATTAAAAAAAAATGTTAGAGTTCTTTCAAAATATTCCTAAGATTTTTTTATTAAAACTGAACGAAAATATTTATTAGGATTTTTCTAAGGAACCCTATCTTTTAAATTTATTTGAGGAAGTCCCCAAGTTTTTCATAAATTTAAAAAAAAACTTTAGCTTTGAAAAAAAAAAATTATTAAAAAAAAAACCCTTTTAACCAATGTCAAACATTCTTCGCGAATTTATATGTGACTGTTGTCAAACAATTTGCACTATGTGATGCATGATTCCAAACTCACCGAAATTGTTTGTTGTTGAGATCCGAATTCAATTCATGCCGATGATGCAGTTGAGTTGGACTTGGTTGAGATTGGGCCAGGAGGGATGGGCGGCCAAACTTAGGCTCAGCCCACCGCCCAAACTTAGGTTCGGCCCATATGAGAGCAGTTAGACTTGAAATCTCTATTGATACTATCCGTATCAGCTGATACACATTTATAAGTCCAATATTTATCCAAAAAATTTTAGGAAAGAGATCGATCGAGATCTGAGATACTGAGATATCAACCGCGAGTACTGAGATATGCCCAGACACGGTATTTTATTACTGACTATTTTTTTACAGGTGACCATATAGACACCGATGCTTTCTGTCAGCAGACACCGAATTTTAGATTTTAGGTGAAAATTACCATTCTGCCCTTCACGCATGAAGGAATCGATCGGTTGATTCCCGAACGGGTGAAAGAAAACACTAAAACTGATCGATCGCACGATGCAGCGATCGATCCATTTTCAAATGAAAAATCAGCAGCGTAACAGATCGATCGCACGATTGTGCGATCGATCTGTTTAAAAATAATTATATTATTTAAATAATAAAATTTTCTTTAAAACTTTACACTTATTTTTTAAGCACTGTGTATTTTCAAAATTTCTCAAATTGAATATCTAGACTAATTAAAATAATCTGATAAAAATACCTTAAGACTTCAAGGTCTTTTGACACTCATAAATATTTAAAACACAGTATTTTACAAATGAAGGTATCCCTAGGATATGTCAAAAATACATTTACGAGTGTTAAAAGACCTTTAAGTCTTAAAGTATTTTTATCAGGTTATCGTAATTAGTCCGGATATTTAATTTGAGAAATTTTAAAAATACACAGTGCTTAAAAAATAATGTTAAAGTTTTATCTTTCCTTTAAAACTTTACACTTGTTTTTTAAGCATTGTGTGTTTTCAAAATTTCTCAAATTTAATATCTAGACTAATTAAAATAATCTGATAAAAATACCTTAAGACTTCAAAGTCTTTTGACACTCCTAAATATTTAAAACACAGTATTTTACAAATAAGGGTATCCTAGGGTATGTCAAAAACATATTTAGGAGTGTCAAAAGACCTTGAAGTCTTAAGGTATTTTTATCAGATTATTTTAATTAGTCCAGATATTAAATTTGAGAAATTTTGAAAACACACAATGCTTAAAAAACAAGTGTAAAGTTTTAAAGGAAAGATAAAACTTTAATATTATTTTTTAAGCACTGTGTATTTTTAAAATTTCTCAAATTAAATATCCGGACTAATTACGATAACCTGATAAAAATACTTTAAGACTTCAAGGTCTTGTAACACTCCTAAATGTGTTTTTGACATACCCTAGGATACCCTTATTTGTAAAATACTGTGTTTTAAATATTTAGAAGTGTCAAAAGACCTTGAAGTCTTAAGATATTTTTATCAGATTATTTTAATTAGTCCAGATATTAAATTTGAGAAATTTTGAAAACACACAATGCTTAAAAAACAAGTGTAAAGTTTTAAAGGAAAGATAAAACTTTAATATTATTTTTTAAGCACTGTGTATTTTTAAAATTTCTCAAATTAAATATCCGGACTAATTACGATAACCTGATAAAAATACTTTAAGACTTTAAGGTCTTTTAACACTCCTAAATGTATTTTTGACATACCCTAGGGATACCCTTATTTGTAAAATACTGTGTTTTAAATATTTAAGAGTGTCAAAAGACCTTGAAGTCTTAAGGTATTTTTATCAGATTATTTTAATTAGTCTAGATATTCAATTTGAGAAATTTTGGAAATACACAGTGCTTAAAAAATAAGTGTAAAGTTTTAAAGGAAATTTTATTATTTAAATAATATAATTATTTTTAAACAGATCGATCGCACAATCGTGCGATCGATCTGTTACGCTGCTGATTTTTCATTTGAAAATGGATCGATCGCTGCATCGTGCGATCGATCAGTTTTAGTGTTTTCTTTCACCCGTTCGGGAATCAACCGATCGATTCCTTCATGCGTGAAGGGCAGAATGGTAATTTTCACCTAAAATCTAAAATTCGGTGTCTGCTAACAGAAAGCATCGGTGTCTATATGGTCACCCTTTTTTTACCCTGTGCTAGATACAGGTGTTGGGGCCACATGGGTGATCGATTTCCTTGAATAAGTGATAGAGTAGCTTGTAGCTAGGGGCTAGGGCCATGTGAGTGGCCGAACCTTGCGTTGGGCCACATGTGTGGTTAAATATGGGTGTTGGGCCTCATGAGTGACACCGCCACATGGGTGGCTAACCAGGCTTGAATGAGTGGCTAATATTGTGCCGAGGATTAATCCTAGGTTTGGTTCAATTTGATACGAGTGGCTAGGCTATGGGAGTGGGCCGAATGAGTAGCCAACTCTGGGTTGAGGTCATCTGTAGTTCCAAAGGTGACCCCACAGCAGGTAGGGCCCACTTCAAGTGGAGATCCATTCTCATTTGGTTTTTTCAAGAATTTCCAGTCAGCCAACAATTGCCCCTTTTCACTAATTATGGCTTAAGTCTTCACTGAGACAATCAATTCCTTGAATTTTGAGTGAGTTTTGTGTTGGGAGAAATCGTCTCCACCTCACGCAGTAGTATTATGAAAACTTAAAAAAGAAATCAATAAAATAGAAGTAAATTATGAAACAAAAATTTTACATCATTTTCTTTTGGTACATCTACAAATTCAAACTGATCTATTATATCACTATAATATATATAAAGGAAATATTTAAATTCTAGAAAGTAACGAGTAACTGACAACAATAGTCCAATTACTTGAATGACATTGAAATAATAGTGGATCTATCAAAAATCATTTTGACGGGTTTGTTCAAGCCATATTCTTAAAGCTCTCAAAATTTCATTGATTTTAGGTTTTTAATTTAAAATTTTATGACCTTTAAAAATATGACTTGATCAATTTGACAAGTGATTTTTGATGAACAACATATGAAGATTTTCACCACCCCATTTAGAGGCCCCAGAATCGTGCACCCGAGTGCTCAAGTGAACATATGCAATTATCTTAATATCAAATAATATATTTCAATAACATACAGAATATCATTACAAGCAATATATTTTCATGAAAAATATCATCATATTTTCAAACAATTACTTGAAATCTCTACATTGTTAAAGTAATTTATTTTAGAAAATTTAGAATATGTATTTAAAAACAACAAGACTAGAAATGCTAAAAAATCAAAGAAAAAAAAATGTAACACAACGAGGCAAACTTATTAAGCAATTAACAGTGCAATACATTCAGATCATATAGTGCACATCTTGATACTTAAAAATCTGCCCACTACATCTTAAAATAAAAATTCCTAATCATCATCTTCTCTGTGGAACTTCCAGATTGAAGCCATCAGGCCCAGAGAAGCTGAAGAACACTTCGACTGTCTTTTCTTTTGTACCTGCACTATCAACGTTCCCATGTGAGAAATAAGCCAGAAACAAAATTACAGGTTGAAATGGGCCCAGATCCATATTTTAGAATTTTAATCTATATGTATTTGCGTAGAAAATAAAATAAAAATTGGGCCTCCAATAGACCAAAATTGTTGATATTTCGGCTTAACTTAGTTCAGACTTCAGACCATCAAGAGCACAATATCTAATGTGTCAGGGACACTTAAAAGTTAGGTTGAGATTAAACAGGTTGCATAAATTGGAGTATTTCTCCATTAGATCAATAAAATATTTACAAAGTACAACTTCGTTTATAAATTTAATATGATTTTTAAAAATATTATGTGAAAATGATTTATTGCTAACCAGTGAGATAAGAAAATAACTAAATAATAAAATAGAAATGTATCAAATTTTTTAATCAGACATTGTAAGACTAATATAAGAAATGGAGTACAAGTTTAGTTTATCAAAGTAATGAGGATGAACTGATTAATAATGTAAATGACTTGGTAGCAGATGGTGACAGATTTTGATTTCTGGGATAAATTGTAGAAAAAAAATGGAGGATCTGACTTTAATATAGTTAAAGGATGGGTGTAGGGTGAGGTATGTTTAAGTAAACAAGTAATTTTTTTCAAAAAAAATCTAAGAAATGAGGAAGAGAAATAAAGGGAGGAAAAAGAAAGAGACATGAAGAGGGAGAGAAGTGTTGGGGCTGCAAACAAGTCTCACATTTGAGTGGAGAGAGAGATCTAGGGATCTATAAAAGACTTGAATCACTCCACCTAATAAGTTGGTCTTTTGGGATGGATAACCAGGTCTTAACAAGTGGTATCAAAGCCAGGTATCAGACTACTTCAAGTGGACTCAAGAGATCCTCTAAGCGGACGGGATAACTAGCCTCGTTCGAGGAGGGTTGTTAGGGCTGAGAACAAGTTCCACGGTAGAAGTGTAGAGGGAGATTAGGGATTTATAAACCACTTGGTTCACTCCGCCTAATTGACTAGTCTTTTGGGTGGATACTCAGGTTCTAACAAGTACATTAAATTCTCCCTACTGAAGTGGAGAATGCGATGTTCTTGTTCTAAGAGAACTTAGTTCTCCTGTGAGTCCCATTTTCTCATACTCTCACTCAACCCTAACCAAACAGGGAAAGCATTTGTTTTCTAAGAGAACTTTCCATATTATTCTCATCCAAACATGTTTGTGTTATTCTCAACCAAATTCAAGCCAGAAAAAGCCTAGGCCCATAGTCATCTATCTAAATTAGAGAAGTATGTCAACCCCATTACGTCGATGAGACCATTTTGCTGTCAAACTCTCTTATTCTCTTTTTTTTTTCTCTCTAGTGTACACCATCATTACATCATTTCATCTAAAACAAAAGAAGCCCATCAAACTCATTGGGCCCACTAGCACATTGTTGTTCAAGTCTACATGTTCGTGGGAATGTGAATAACATAGTGGGAACAATTTTCACATCAATTTCATGAGGGAGTAATCTTCATTGGCAGTCAGTGATGTCCAACCCATTTTATTCTTTATTTACTATCTGATGACAAAAGGATTTTTTTCCTAGAAGAAAAAAAAAGGCAAAAGAAGGTTCAAGTATAACACGGCAAGAGCCCAAAACTTGTTTCCAACACTGAGAGGTGACGGATAAATTCATATTCTTCCCAACATATTTCCAAGACTAAAGACAGATTTGGGTAATTTGAGAAAGTTGAAACTAGAGATATTTATTTGAAAATGAGGAAGATGTCTTGTATGATGTGGTAAGAATTGAGTGAGATTAAATTCTCTTTTTCTCTAAAGTCAATTTACTTGGCATAATATGTATTATAGATCATGATTCATGAGGTGGGCAGAGTCTCAATTAGGATTTTTGAGCTTAAATATACCAGAGACAGCCATGAAAGAGGAATCATACAGTTGGTTCATACCATATCATTTTCATCATTTGGTAAAAATTAGAATGATCTCTTCATTCTTGTCATACCCTTTTTCTTGGTACACCCTTCCCTGTTTTTGAACTCTGCAAGTGTTCTGGCCTGTTTAATACGTACTCCTTCATCTGTTTCTCATCCATGGTCTCTATCAAAGTGGTCTGCCATTAAACAAAAAAAAAGTGAAAAAGTCAGTCACATTATCTTCATATGAGATTTATCTACGTATTTGGTATAAATTTAAGTGTGGGACAGTGAAACTAGCAGACTAAAGCCTGCTCGAAAAATGTCTAAACATGAGTTCAAACTTGTGCTTTTTTCTCTTCCTTCCGAAAATTACTCATTTCTTCTTCTTCTTCTCTCTCTATTTATATAATCTTCCTCTCCTTTTTTAGATGGTGAATATCCTTTACTTCCTCATTCCCTCTTGTTCTTTTTCTTCTTTTTTCTTTGGAATGGATTAGGTGATGAGTTTGGAATAATTATGGGATGATTCACCCAAGATTAGGAAGTATTATTCTTTTAGATATGAATAATGGGATTTGGGGGATTGATTTGGATTTTACTTTGTAATAAATTAGGTACTAACTTTTGAAAATCTAAGACTTTGAATGATTTGGGTGTTGATAGTGAGATTAGGGGCTAACTTAGGTTTAGTGTTTCTCATTATATCCTATCATAATATATATATTGTGTGTGATTGATTATAATACAAGACTAATGAAGTGTGACAACATGAGTATCCTCATTTTAGACTAGTAATTTCACACACACACATATATATATATACGGAATCACCTGCAAGTCTTGTATATCAAATCAGCTCGGAAAGAGTCAAACCAAATACCTTTAATGTAATATATGAATTCAAGTCAACTGAACTTGAGATTAAATATTTTGATGCAATAAAGATGCACAAATTATAAACACCATGTTGACATAAAATGATTGTAGTAAGGGACCAAAATTAAGAATATAAAGAAATACCCAAGCTTTGAGCTCATCCACCTCTTTTCCAATGGCCTCTTCTTCGCCGTCAGCGAGTGCCTTCTTTTGCTGCCATGAGAGTACCTCAACAAGAGGCGTCTTAGCCTTCTTGTTTTTCTTTGCTTCTCTCTCCGACATCACGATGATGACAACAACAATAAGAAAATCTAAGACAATGGAGGGAGGTGAGGATGGAAAATGATGATTTTGATGCCGTTGGATGAAATGAAGTTGTGTTATATAGAAAGGAGAGAAGAAAAGAAAAAGAAAAAAATTGGCTTGGAATGGGTGGGAAATGGGCTTATATCATAAACATGCAGGTAGAGAAAATGTAACGGTAGAGGTGGTGTAAATGTTTAAAGGAATTGAGAGTAAACGAGAAGAAATGGCGTTACTCCTTTGCCAATAAAGGAGAAAGAGTCACGCTAAATTGCATTTGATCATCACTAGATCTTAACCGTCAAGTGAAAAAGCCATGGAGTGTGGGTTGCATGGCCTTTCATCCAATCCAACCGCAAGCTGTGTCTCCCACGCTTAACTTGTTGTGACTACTTTTGAGTCGACATTACACGTGTCGCATTGGTAAGATTCATTGACTCGCTAAATAAAAGGAAAGTTCATTGCTTCACAATGTTATTCATTAGGGGTGGAAATATAGGACTTTAATGATATGGGTTCTCTCTCCTTTTTCTTTTCGAAATATCAGTTGTTTTTTTTTAAAAAAAAAAACTAGAAAGAAAAGAATATCGGTCGATATATTGGTGTGAAACACTTGATTTTTTTTAATTTTTTTAATATCAAGTGATATTAATTATATGGGCCGATATATATCGGCGATCTATCAGTGATATCCAATCTGTACAGCTGATACCTATCATATCAGCCGATACTATATTTTTACCTTGAACATTTTTACCTTAAATAATATTCAAGCCTCAAACATTCAGCTCATAAGAAAAATACAATTATAGCATCGGTAATAGTAATAGTAATAATAATAATAATAATAATTTTATAAGAATAATAAAGACAATAATTAATAATGAGTTGATCTTAAACAGCGTTAAAAAATTTAAAATTTAAAAATAATATAAAATATCAAATTTTGAAGAATTTAAAAATAACTTTAGTGATTTAATTAAAGTATTTTTTTCAATCTCATATTAATATTTAGACTTTTCTGAAAGAGTAGTCAGACAAAATACAATGATGCAAATTCTAAAAATAAAAAATCATTTAAAACTCTAAATTTGAATGGTCAAAAATGACCTCTGCCGACTCAATTTTTTTTAAAAAAAAAACCCGCAATTGTTTCATGCAAAGTGTGGTAATTTAGTTGATTTAATTTATTATTAATTTTATTGTTTATCTTACAAAGTTGCGATGCTTTATAAATGGAGGAGCTTCTTTTTATTTATATATATATATATATATATATAGTCTTTCATACATTTGTTCAATTATATAGTACTTAAAAGTTAACATGATAAATGATTGGTCTCAAAAAAATTATGTCACCTTAGCCTTTTAAAAGTTATCGTATTAAATACTTCAAGTATTAAATCAATAAAACACATTTTTTAACCTAAATTCTGGAAAGACATATTAAGATATATAAATTCTAAAAGTTATATAACCATTAAAAAACAAAATCTAAATCACAAGATGGGTGGGATGTATAAGAAATCTTGAGATTGATTTAAGAATTAATATTAAATGGTAGGTCAAAAAGTTATACTTCCTCCGTCTTAAAATACTTGTTCTATTTCTTTTTTCTTTTTATTTTTTAAAGATCGTTTTCTCACGGAGTGCACCAAAAGCCTATTAATAGATTCTCTGAGTCAATATGAACATGATATGAATAATTTTGACGTAGTAAAATTATGAATAACAATCAATAAACATAATTTAGTACTCAATGAACCTTTTCTAACTATGTAGCAATGCATGATTCCATATGATGAGAGTTGGATGTGGAAATAATTATAGAATGCCGCACATGGAAAAATCAAAACTTATAAAAGAAAGTCGTCTTCTCATCATATTAGAAGGTGATTTGAAGCTCATAAAAAATATTAAAGCTTTGATTTAATGTAAAAATAAATAAATAGGAAAAATACAAGTATTTAGGGACAATTCCAAAATACATATAGGACAAGTATTTTGGGACAAAGAGAGTAAAATATATAAGGAAAACTAAAAAAATGGAAAACATAATTTTAAAATGTTCATCTTCCTATATATATTATATAAATTTAAATGCGTGCCATTATAATGCTATTTTTGTCTCCTGCATTATAGTATTATACTATTTTAAAAAAAATATAAAAATTGACATATTAAGAAAATGCTATCCAGTCGATTTTTCATCTTTTAGATGAGTTACATACAAAATTTTATGTCACAAGGTAATATGGGGTTTATAATATAATAAATTTTGAATTATATTATTACATTTAAATCACAAACTAAGAACATAATGATAGTCAAATAATATTTTTCTTAAAAATTTTGTATTAGGGGTTTTTTGTGTAGATTTTGAAATGGTGTGAGAGAAAAGTGAGAGGATTCTTTTCATTTGAACAATAAAAAGGAGAAGAGCAAATAGAGGAGAATTTAGTGAGAGGAAGCTAATTTTCATTTCTTTAAGTTTTTAAATTTCTTTTGTTACCTTATCTTTTCATTTTTCTTTTTATTTGGATTGAATATTAAATTTTATAGATTGATTGTTGAAAGGAAAGGAACCATAGATCCAAACCCATATTTCAAAGGTAAATCATCGTATAGCCAAGGCTCTATTTCATTTGTGCAATCAATCTATAAATATCAATATCCAATTAAAAGAAAGGTCCCGTTTACACACTCAGAAAATCTCTCTCTACACACTCGTTTTCAGGTGGAGGTGGCTAATTACCATTTTGCCCCTGTATTTCTATTCGTTCGAACGAATTCCCAGTTCATTTCGCCATTCGTTCGAACGAATGGACACAACCCATCCCATTTTGATTCGTTCGAACAAATCACTCTGTTAAAACAATTCATTCGAACGAATGAAGTGGGTGAACAATAACGTGGGTTACTGTTCACCCGCCCCACTGTTCACCTGTGAAGGTTGGATTCGTTGAAATGAATCAGTCATTCATTCTGATGAATGACTGATTCATTACGATGAATCAATTTTTTTTTTAAATTTTAAAGTTATTTTTTAAATATTATATATTTTTAAAATTTCTCAAATTAAATATCCGGACTAATTATGATAATCTGATAAAAATACTTTAAGACTTTAAGGTGTTTTGACGCTCCTAAATATTTAAAACACAGTATTTTACAAATAAGGGTATCCCTAGGGTGTGCCGAAAATACATTTAGGAGTGTCAAAAGACCTTGAAGTTTTAAAGTATATTTATCAGGTTATCGTAATTAGTCCGGATATTCAATTTGAAAAATTTTGAAAATACACAGTGCTTAAAAAATAATTTTAAAGTTTTAAAGGAGATTTTATTATTTAATACACTATACACATTATTTTTTAAGCATTGTGTATTTCCAAAATTTCTCAAATTGAAAATCCAGACTAATTACGATAACTTGATAAATATACTTTAAGACTTTAAGGTCTTTTGACACTCCTAAATGTGTTTTCGGCACACTCTAGGGATACCCTTATTTGTAAAATAAGGTGTTTTAAATATTTAGGAGTGTCAAAACACCTTTAAGTCTTAAAGTATTTTTATCAGATTATCAAAATTAGTCCGGATATTTAATTTGAGAAATTTTAAAAATATACAATGTTTAAAAAATAACTTTAAATCATTCGGATGAATCAGTGATTCATCCGAATGAATCAGTGATTCATCCGAATGAATCAATTCATTTGTGATTCATTCGGATGAATCACTGCTTCATCCGAATGAATTAATTCAGAAATTTAAAAAAAAATTGATTCATTCAATGAATTCGTTCACCCTTCACGGGTGAACAGTGGAGCGGGTGAACAGTAACCCGCGTTACTGTTCACCCTCTTCATTCGTTCGAATGAATTGTTTTAACAGAGTGATTCGTTCGAACGAATCAAAATATGATGGGTTGTGTCCATTCGTTCGAATGAATGGCGAAATGAACTGAGAATTCGTTCGAACGAATGAAAACGCAAGGGCAAAATGGTAATTACCTACCTCCATCCGAAAATGGGTGTGTAGAGAGAGATTTTCCAAGTGTGTAAATGGGACCTAAAAGAAAAAGGAAAACGAAAATGCAAGATAACAAAAATAAATTTGAAATTTAAAAGAAATCAAAATAGCTTTAAACTAATCATCTTCTTCTCCCAAATTTAGTGAAGGAGAGTTGAATTCTCCTCTTCTTTTCTACTTTTCTCGTACGAAAAAATAAAAAATATAAAGAATTTCCTCTCACCGTCTTTGTATCTTAGGAATTAGTCTCACCTTTAATATCGAGTGAAGATATCTATGTTATTCAAAAAATAAAAAGTAATTAGTCTTACTGAGAATGTGAAAGAGAGATACTCATGTTATTTAAAAGAAAAAAGAGTTTTTTTTTTTATAAATAAACCTTTAGCATTTGTATATTTGCTTAAAAACCCAATATATCAAATTTTAAGTATAGATCCAAGGCTGCTTTTTATATTATAAAAATCTGTAAATTACAAATTTTGTCAAATTTAATCTGTATTGAACATTTCAATTATGATTGGCAAATCCTAACCTAGTTTGGCAATCTAATCCGATGTTTCAAACCGATCCATCCGTAAAAGGGATATTGCTTCAGTATATTAAACTCTTTAACAAACTAGTTGACTAATTTTAACTCTGGCATTAAAAAATGGTCTGCCGCAATGATGTGCCGCTGCGGCCGTTGCGGCGAGAAATTGGCCGTTATGCTTTCTTTCTCTTCTATTTTTTATTTTATTTTATTATTTATTTTTTTTGAAAATTTTACCGAAAATCAAGAAAATTTTAAAATTTAGGAATATATAATTGTATCATTAGGTATGATCATTTAAATATTCAAATATTTTTTAAATATTACAAAATCGATAATTTAATTTTTTTATTAAAAATTAATACCAAAATACCAAAAATTCTAAAAAAAATGAGGAAAAAAATCTGATAATGTTTTGACATGGTTCATTAGTAGTTAACAACTCAAATCAGTCTAATACATACAAATATTATAGATTTTATTATTTTAACTCAAATTAATTCAAATTAGAGCAATCCATTTTTAGAACTTGACCTCAATTGCAAATTTCAGCCAAAATATGAAATATCAGCAAAAAAAGCTTTTGGATCGAAACCAATTTTTTTGAAAATTGTGACCAATATTTTTAAATAATTTTGAAAAATTCAAATTTCAACTAGTTATTTTGATTCAAATAAGGACTGAAAATTATCTTCCATCCAAAATTTGTAACTAGGAACTCAACTCAACCTGACTTAATTAAGCTCAAATTAATTTACTGGATCAAATTGATTTTTTTTTTCAATTGTTTGAATGAATTTTAAGCTGAAATACTCAACTTATTAATTTGATTGAGTTGATATCCTCCATCCAAGTTATACTCCTAATAAATTATATTATATAATAATATAAAATAAAACAAATGATAGATGTATTAAATAAGAGAGTTTTTTTTTTATATTATAGTTTATAATATATTTTAATTTTTTCCTACTATTGCCAACATGTAAAACTCAGTAAATGAAACTTTTCAACTCCAATCAGTCCTTCTGAATGTAAGTAAATTCTGAGCAAGTTTCCATTTATCTTTTGAAGGTCCAAAGGTGTCTAAGTGTCGTATCTTCTGAGCCGTTAAAGTGTGTGAAAATCCTCTGTCTATACACACTGAATATATCGATGGGACTTTATTCTATATAAGTAAATGGAACTTTTCAACTTCAATCAGACCTTTTGAATGTAAGTAAATTATGAGAAAGTTTCTATTTATTTTTTTGAAGTGTAAAGGTGTCCATAAGACTTTTTTTTATACATATTCCTATAAAAATTGAATTTTCATTCGAGTTTGCATGATTTGAACTCAATACTTCCTGTAGATCTTATTCCCAGACTAATTGGGATTAACTCCCTCGGGTTGAAGTTCCCATTTATTACATCGAAGATGATTTATTCCGACAACATTAGCGACTTGGAAAGGAATTCTGATAGAGAGAGGGATCTAACTCTCTAATGGAGTTTAGGTCTACCTAATGGTGGTTACGAGATTGAACGCTTTAACAACAACGGCGACAACGGAAACAGCAGCACAAGCAGAAGGGGAAAAAATAATTGAGATCCCAAACAGAACTGAGAGACGAAAGGAAAAGAGAGAAAGAGACAGTCTGAGAAAAGAAAAGTGACTTCATTCTCTCTCTGTAGAGACAGTCTGAGAAAAAGAAAAGTGACTTCATTCTCTCTGTCTCTCTCTCGGGAGCGCTCTCACTCGGGGGAGGGGGCAACGATTTCATGGTTTGGGTTCTCATGTGCAAGGATGGAATGTTTGGGTCTTCTTTCTGATGATGGATGGATGGAGAGAAACTGACATACGATGGAGATCCTATAATAGTGAATTAGTGATTATTATATTATTATCATCCAACAGAGGCTTTAATTTTTTATATCATACATAACTTGTTTTTTTTTTTTTTAATGTTTTATTTGCTCGATGCGATGAAAAGGGGGGCTTTTTCGGATTTCGGAATCAGTTTATCTCCGTTTTGGGAGGATTCTTACTGGGATCTGCTGCGAATTGGAGCTTTCTTGCGCTCCACGACGGATACAATGGCTGTTTCTGTAAGGTATTGCGCATCTTTCTTTTTACTACTGTCACCTTCGGACGAAGAAAGAGAACTCGTGTTTTTCCCCTCTTCCTTTGCTTAAAAAAATAATTTTTTAATGTTACGCTGTTTAGATGAGATTATGTAGTGTTGGGTGAATAGGGTTGCTTTTTTTCCCTTTTATTTAAATTTTTGTAGTGGTAGGAAATATATGAAATTTGGACATCTTCGTTCGAGGGGCTGTTTGGTTTCTGAGGATTTTTTTTTTTTCCATTTTGCATGTCTTTTTAAGTTTTTTACCGTTCAGGCTTCTGTTTCTCCTCTTATTATTTTTGTTGTTATCCTTCATTATGATTATCATTTTTCCCATTTCGACTTTGGATTTTTAATTGCTTGCCACTCACTTTTCTTTAAGGTGTGGAGTTTTTCTTTTTCTTTCTTTTTTCCTCCCTTTTTTGGCCTCATCAGATTAAGGAATCTTTGTTGCTTTTGTAGCCTTTTGTGCATTGAAAAGGTTTTGGGTTTATTGATGGAATATCTGTTTGTTATCCAATTGCAATGATGGAAAACAATTAGAGGTGTGGTTGTTTTCTCAGTGATTGTCTTTGCTTGTTCTCTTTTCATAAGAATCATTTGGTATTTCCTTACATGCTTAAAATCTTCAGGGAACCAGCAATCATTTCTGTTTGCGACCACCACCACTGATTTTTAAATAAATTTAGTCTTTGCATGAAATGCTGGAGACAGTTCATCATGCTCATAAACCAAGTTCCTACATGACAATAATCGTCCATGCAGAAACTGAACATCTCTTATTTTGACAGTGGTATTTTTTTTAACATAGAAGGAATCATGAAATTGTCAGTTGAGATGGTGGCATTCACATCCATTTATTGATGGGAAAGTGGCTGATGGTGATGACGATTGCACTTGCGTATGTTTCTTTGGAAAATCCTGTTTTAGAATGAAGATTAAATTGGTCCAATGTCTAATATTATGTCCTTTACTTCTTCAGGTAAAGGCCTGAAACTAAAGTGCCAAATGGAGTTGTTTCTATTATTTGTGAATCCACACAATTACCATTGATCAACTGTTAGTTTCATTTATTTCACTGTCCAACGAAAGTCTTACTAGTTTATTTGGTGCGACAATTTTAATCTGATGAGTGTTATATTTCAATGAGCTTCTTCTTGTATTTATTTTGGGTCCTTTTTTTGAGAGGTAAAAAACATTCAAATAAGTATTTATTTTGGGTCTTTCTCTGCCCTTTTCAATCTCCATGATTTTTAAGCAATGTCAAACATCTTTGGTGTTTCATTTTCTTGAGTTATTCGATGTGTTTGTCCTGTTTACTTACCCTTTTGTGTCGATGGTTTTTGCAAACAATGAATTTCTTCACAGGGAAACATTCAGATATGCTGGATTCTAATGTGCTAGCAGGCTATGATGCTGTTACTTTCCAAGGCTTCTTTAGTAGGTTAATAATTCATTCCCCAATTGGAGGAAGGGAAGCTTTGGTTCCAGAGACATAGGAGGATTGAAATGGCTACTTCCTACTCCAGTACAAGTAATCAAAGAGCCGTCATGCCAACCGTTTATCTAGGAGATTCTGCAGTTGCTCCATATCCAGAATCATCTAGTAATATGGTATGTCTGAACTATTCATGTGCCAGGTCATATCCATTTGACTTGCCAGGCAATTCTCAACCTCAGCAGAAGCATGTTGAGCTTCCTATCACTACTGCCATGCTTTTGCATGATTTGTCTGCAGAGCAATCAGAATCAACTACACTGCATCAAGGAGTTCCATTGGGCCCAATCTCTCCACGCCTTGAAGAACAGGAATTTGGTGTTTGGAGGGATGGGAGAAATGAGGTGTTGCTCGTGCAGCCAACAAAGACACCAACAAGCATGCACACAATTAGCCGGCAGATAAATAACAACATGATCGAACTAGCACACCATTCTGTTACTGAGGAACCATTAAAGGATTTTCGGATGCAATTGGGCATCTTGCAGAGTGGACAGAGCTTGCAGTCACAGGGTTCAAATGTTTCAGCCATTCAGGGGCAAGGTTTATCTCTTAGTCTCAGCACACAAGTCCCATCAACCACCTCAGTTCCTTCATTCCGGTACCTCGAGCATGCAAATGCAGGCATCTCTTTCTTGAGTCCTCATCTATCGACTTCAGGAGATGATGGCTCATGTAGAGATGACGGATTATACAGCAAGCAATTGAAAACTACCAAGTTCTCACCTGATCATTTCGGCAGTGATCATGCAATAAAAGGGGACTTGTTGGGAAGCAATCTTCAATGTTCAACTACTCTTAAGAACCTACATCATGATGCCACTCCCTGTGGCTTGTTGGGTCTTTCAAGTAACATTCCTAACTGCAAATACCTAATGGCAGCAAAACAGCTTTTATATGAAGTTGTAAATGTTCGGACAGCTTCAAAGCAAGATTCAGAGAAACATCAAAGCTTCTATATGTCTGATGGTATATCATGTTCCAAAGAGTCTGATGGAGGATTAAAGGATGGTGAATTGCCTCCATCAGATGGGAGGCCTCCAAATCCCGTGGATTCGACATCCAACTCAACCAGTGAGGTCTCTCCAGCTGAAAGACAGGATTTACAGAACAAGATGACAAAACTCTTCGAAATGCTGGATGACGTAAGCTGATATTCCATTTCCATGATAGTTTTGGTGTTGTGTGATTGTCTGTAGTAATACACTGAAAATCTCCTGAAAATCTCTTTCATGGCATTATAAGTTAATAATGTTACATCTGTCATAATATTCAGTCCACATACTTATAACTGCACAATAGCAGTTTGTGCATCTTCTTCTTTCTGTTTTATTGTTTCATCATCCTACTGTTGCTTGTTGGAATTATAGGTTTTTGATTGAACTGAGTTTCTGGTTGATCTGCTGAGTGACCCAACCCAGTAAAAAACATGGTTATTGGGTGGACTGAATTTTGAACTCACTGGGCTGAGTTGTTGGTTGGCTTGACAGGTCAGCCCAACCCAACTATATACCTAGTCACTTGATGGGTCAAATTAAGTGGAATTGTGTTATGTCAAGTTACTGGTAGACTTGATTGAATAACTTCATTGACTAGATTAGGTTTTCAAATAAAATAATGAATTGTTATTTTGTCAGAATGTTAAACTTTTTGAGTGATTAGCGTGCAATTATAGATAATATTTGACGGATGATTATACTTTAGTAATATTGTAAGAGGCTTTAGAATTATTCATGAAGAATGCTTTCATTTTGGTGATTTATTAATTATATATCTTTCAATAATAATTTCCGTAAGATAAACTAGTAGAGATGATTGTATAAAATTGGACCAGCTCACCCAAATTAACTCACCAAGTCACCTGGTTGGCCCAACCCGATAATTGACCAAGTCCTGGTCAAAAAATAAATAAATTAAAAAACGTGATCTCATCCACCTGGTTGACCCACTGAGTCTCCTAGTTGATCCAACCTATTAATTGACTGAGTCCAGGTCCTAGTCCTGGTTTGGAACTTATGGTTGGAATTAGTGGATTGGTTGAATTCTTTTGTGTGTATCTGTTTACCTAAGTGTCTTTTGTTGGTTATTTATGGTCAATCATTTCATTCGAGTTGGGTTCTCAATAGACAACCAAAATTAGTTAGTTTGACTCTTTTTTAAAAAAAAAAACTGCACAAAATCTCTTTCTTTCTGTTTTTAGTGACTATCCTAAAATTATCATCTATGTTCCATGGACTCTTGAAGATGTGTGACGTACCCATGTAAGACACTTCCACCTATGTTGGGCGCTTGCACTCATTCTTCATGGATTCTAGTACTTTTTTAACATTGTTTTACAAGATGACTAAAATCTTATAACACCTTTCTCCTCGTAAAACCTAATTAAAATATCGATACATACATCATTTAATTGTTTAGAGTAAAACTAGTACAGTATTTTCTATGTATTTTCTTTTATTTTTGCACCTTATTTTTATTTAAAATGAATTCAGATTTAAATTTAATAGAAATATGATGCTGTGTCTCATGCCTTTTTTTTGTTGGCCGAGTCTAACACCTTGCACCCATGTCAGACACTAACACTCGCACCCATATGCATGCAACTTAGTCTGCAATGTGTAAGGTGAAAATGGTGATGTGCATTTGAAAACTCATTCATACACCATTTGAGCTGTACTATTTTAGCACGCTGATGTTGCGGATTGCAGCCATTATATTTCTGTTTTTCCTCATGTCGCTAGTGAAAGTATATTCCTTCTCTTTTCCTGTTCTTTAGAAGCTTCATTTATGAAATTGTATCCTTAGCTGTTGCACACATTTAATCAAAATATTAAACATGATATCATTGGATCATTCTCTAGTCAATTGGGGGCTATGCAGCTCTCTACCCAATTGTTGGTTTTATTTTGATCACATAGAAAAGGTTTCACAAATCTGGAACACTTCTTTGTCTAAGTTTGATGAATTAGGTCATGGTGGATGACTGTATTTCTTAGTTGCATTAACCGTCTTAACTAATCAGCAGAACTTGGTTCATCTCTTCTGCTTGTCTCTGACATTGTAATTAATATTATCAGTTTCTCAACTTCTACAACTTGTTTCAGATTCTTTCGTCCATATCATCTATATCTTCCCTTGAAATGCATATTTCATTTTCTGCATTTTTAATGAATTTTAATTTATTCCCTCTTTGGCTTCTTATCTGTCTTAGGAAAAAAATTTCTTTGTAAATTGGATTTTTCTCCTTTTTTGCTGTCTCTGTATAATGTTTTTCCCTTTCAAGCATTATTATTTTATTGAAAGTGGAAGGCACTAGGAGGAAGAGGGAAGAGGGAAGGGGAGAAAAGTGTGTGGGGGTTTGGGGTGGTTGAAGACTTTGATTGCTGAGGTGAAAAAGGACATGGTAGATTATAGAGTGATTGAGGATATGGTTTTTAATAAGGTAGAATGGAAATGTAGAACTCAAAAAGCCAACGAGATATGAAATGGTTGATGGTTGTGATAATGAAGATTTTATTGTAAAATAGGAAAGTTGGATGCAACAACATGAACCTCAAGTTCTTTAGCAAGACAATAATTACATTTAAGAAATAAACAAGATTTTGGCTGTTTATTTTCAAGAAATTTAAAACAATAAAAATGTTCCTGGTATTTTTCATTTTTTCTTTTCAAAAGATTAAGATTTTTATCTCGAGTGAGTATTGCTACTTTTGAAAGCCATTATGCATTTAGATTGTAGGAAATACCACCACATCCACACTCACTGCAAAAAAAACCTAAAAAACCCAAGTACCAATTTAATCGGAAGGCTCAATGTCCTATCGTAAAATTGTTCCAAACAGCAAGCATAATAATGTTTTAACAGCCATCAAATCGTAATAATAAAATAATCAAGAAAAGATCCTGCAATAGGAAGATTTTGGAGGACAAAGGATCATCTAAGGAAGCAGTGAAGTTCCAGATTAGTCAAGCATTGTTCAATGGGATTTGGCTTCTAATGCTTTCAATGGTTCTAAGATAGAGTGATTCCTGGTTAATTGGGATGTGATATCTTAGATATAGTGCTTAACCTTTCTATGATTTGCATTATTGTAATTTCTCTGTTTGCCCTACTTGGGCTTGTTAGAAAGGTAATTCAATAACTTATGCATGATCCCATTTCATATAGTTTGGACATTGTTTTACATCTGAAATATGATCCTTAATTCCTTATTTAGAACGACGAAATATGCTTAAATATACTCTAAATCTAATTGATCTCAAAATCCTAGTGGACTATGAGCCCCATATGTATGGACTATGGAGTACAGTAGCATCTGCATCATTTTCCCATTGTTGGAGAAAACCTAACCTTGAGCTTCCATCTTTAGTCTCCTCTTTCAAACTTGAATTTGTCCATTGCTTTCATAAGTTGCATCATATTTTGTGATGGATGGCTAAATTAGAAGTCCTCCTTGGAGCCTGTGAATCTTCCTTGAGGTCTATGAATTGGTGCAACACATTTGACTATAGCAGATGAAAATAAAGTGCTTCCAAGATGGATCACCACATGTTTCATGTGTCTTTGGCATTAATGATCACCACAGCATGTTTCATTGCTTAAAATCCTCTTGAAATGATGGAACATTAGAAACTGGTGGCAATTCAATTAGATCTCTCTCTTCAATTGGGCCCATGTTGTAGATTGGTGGTTTAGACACATCAATATAAATAATTGCTTCTTAACTTGAAATGAGAACGATCGCAATTCTCATATCCTCCTTGAGAAAAAAATTCAATATAAGTAGACAATTTAGATACTTATGGGTAGAGCTTCACACATGATTCTAATTCCTCTTTCTTGGCATCTCACTGATTGTTGTGATCATCAATTTGATCATGTCAAGGGTTCCTTGGTCTTTGATTCATTCGCCCCATTTTTCTGTGTAGTCTTTGTCAAACCTCAGCAGATTGTCTCCTTCAGTCGATCTAGGCCATGATTACCAATTGACAGTACCGGCTCTGAAATCTCAGGGGCCCTGAGAGCAGTGCATTGCTGGGGGCCCTGAGAGCAGTGCAAGTGGGGGCCCTACAGCCCATTGGTCACATTGGGGGGCCCTAGGCGGCGGTCTAGTTGGCCTAAAGCCAGGGCCGGCCCTGCCAATTGGTGCAGTCTTGGTCAAATCCACTTGGGCGAAGTTAGAAGCCTTGAATTTGAATTTGGGATAAATCATTTGCACTGATACATTTTACCCATTGAACATCGCAGCATCCTCTTTGCGCGATTCTTCCTCAACTTTTAACTTTTTTCTATACTTGGATTGATTGAGAACCATTTGTGACCTCTTGACTTTGGGATATGATGCAAAATACTGGACTTAAAGTACATGTGTCCATACATGGGATTACAATCCTAGGTTTCTATTCCTTTTCATGTTGATCTTGGGGTGCTGAAGACCATAAAGAAATGAATTCAAGTTGATTTTTGTAGGTCACATTATTTCATAGACCTTTCAATGGAACCTGTCTAAGTGCATGCCATCCATCTAGGTGGTCCCACATCATTGTTGTGGACACATGCACATGCTTAGGTGCGTACCCACACATATTTTAATTGAGGAAAACTACCACTTTCCAATCTCTATGAACATCTTCATCCAATGTCCCACTCAGCTCTTTGGCTACAAGGTCATGCTGATTAATGCTAACAGTAAGGCTTACAAGGATTGGTTTTTAATTGGAATAGCAGAGGAAATAAATATTTTTAAAAGGATAAATATTGATAGAGGAAGAACATATGGTATATTGAAAAATTATGGGTGTTGAGATGGGAGTGTTGAGCTTTTGTAAGACGTGACTACCATATCTCCATGGGGCTTCGAATTTCCCACAGATCTGCAAGAAAGAATGATTGTGTTTAATCAAAGGAAACATAGATTTCCTCAAAACATTTCTCCATCGTTCTATCTTATCATTTACTTGCTTTCTTGTCTAGAAGATTGGCACCAAATCTTTGCAAACAACAGAATTAAAAAGCTTCATCCTATTTATCTGTAAAGTACTCCATTAACTAGGCAAAACGGGATATTGTATCCATCTCCAACTGGATACTTAGCATTCTCTGCATAAGCTGTTCTTATACTCATGACTGCCCTTCTGTACATGTACATAGATGTATTTTTCTCTAATTACTACCAAATCAACTGCATGCAAACCCATTCCTCCTCTCAATAATAAAGCCATATCTGAAGTTCCTTTTCTACTGAATCAAGAGTATGCCATTTGAACACTTGAACTAAATTATTATAGCTATTTATTTTTGAGGCCTCTCATTGGGATATTGTGATCATCAAGGTGATTTTGATCCATGATGTAATCATGCTATGCCATTCTTACACAAGCATCACTATGAGGTGTTCCTGAAAGCCACCCTGTTGTACCTACAAACATGCACAAGTACAGGGAACATGCATACAAGGTGGGTAGGTGTTCCTGAAAACCACCCTTCTGTACCTAGAAACATGCACAAGTAAGGGCACTACATGCAAGGTGGGTTAACAACCGTTTTTGCAGTACAAGATTTGATCTCTCTCTCTCTAAAAGTGTAGGCCAATGATCACTTGCTTATTTGTCCTCATGGAATTTCTTACTGTCTTTGCCTTGTGGGGCCCATCCTGAGAACCATTTGACCCCTCATCCCCCATACACATTCTCCCACCACCCACCATGCACCGCACGTCCACCTAAACCCTTCAATTGGATTCCTACCCAATTTGTCTCATTTTGAGATAAGTCACATTTGTATTGAAGACCTACCCCAGAGGCCTTTTGGGTATTATAAAACATCTTTATTGGATGAAATGGTTATGAATATAGATAATTGAATTTATTGCTTGTGGTAGGAAGTTTTGAATTGTTGGGTAACAAAATTCATCTGAAGGTTGCTAATTAGATTGGAATTATCTTAGCTGCACAGTGTAAAGTAGCGTTCTCACTATTATTATGGACTGAGGTTCATATATGCTTGAGAAGATGCTGTTGGATTTCCAATTTTCCTAGGTGGTGGAGAAGACTGCTCCAGATTTATCTAGGGAATTTCTAAATGTACTCTATTCTCAACTGGTTACCTATTCTGTCAGGGAAAACTAACTTGAAAATTTACCTTGAAATGATTTTCAGTGAACAACTGGGTCACTGTGGCAATTTCCGGGTGCTGGGATTGTTTGGTATATAAAATTTGCATCATTAATAAAGAATCATTTTGAGAATTTCATCATATCAGCCAACACATGTTACTACAGAATCACGTACACCATTTAGATTTTCAATCGTGCTTGGTTAATATTTATCAGAATGAATTTTCAATTGAAAACATAAATTTTAGGGATGTCATATTTGGTAGTTCAGTGTATCTGATATGAGGTAAATGTCCAGCATTTACTACATAAGAATCATATTGCTTATTATCTACTATTGAAGTTACAACTACTTACCTGTTACAGGTTGATAGAAGATACAAGCAGTATTACCATCAGGTGCAGACAGTGGTGTCGTCTTTTGATGTAATAGCAGGGTGTGGAGCTGCTAAACCATACACAGCACTTGCCTTGCAAACAATCTCACGGCACTTCCGCTGCTTGCAAGATGCAATCAGTGGTCAAATCAAAGTGACTAAAAAGAACCTTGGTGAGCCAGATGGTGTAAATGAAAATGGGTGTGGAATATCGCGCCTTCGCTTCATAGATCAACAACTAAGGCAACATAAGGCATTTCAGCAGAATGGTCTAATACAAAAGCATGGTTGGAGGCCACAGAGGGGGCTGCCAGAGAGCTCTGTTTTGATCCTTCGTGCTTGGCTGTTTGAGCACTTTCTTCATCCGTAAATCTCTTGTTATCACTTATTCTTTTCTTTGTCTAATGTTTTCAAGATTTTCTATGAAGAATCTTCTAATACCAGTGCCACTCGCCTTTCCTCAGTTATCCAAAAGATTCGGATAAGATAATGCTGTCTAGACACACAGGCTTGACCAGAAGTCAGGTAACCTTAAAATGCTTTCGGCCATGTTCCACTCCTGATTTTAGGAATTCTTTAGAGGATAATCCTATAAACCTGAAGATAAAATTGTCTGCTTCTGAAATGGCAAGGAGCCACATGCCGTTTTCCCCCAAATTCAAGCTCTATGAATTGAATTCCATTCGTTCTTTTGTTTCAGGTTTCAAACTGGTTTATAAATGCACGTGTACGCCTTTGGAAACCCATGGTTGAGGAGATATATAAAGAAGAGGTAGGAGATGCTGAACTGGATTCAAATTCTTTATCTGAGAGCACAGCTAAAAAAAAGGATGAAATCAAGGTGTCTAAGGACAGGGAAGAGTTACGAAGCATGAAATCTGCTACTGAATGCCCAACGAGCCAACTCTTTGAGTCAGAAATCAGAACATACTTCTGATGTAGAAATGGCTGTGAGGATACATGAGATCCGAAATGGTGCAAACAGCGAAGACACAAGTGATGAAAATATAAAATTACAGGACGAGATTTCAAATGCAGATAACTGTAGTCTTGTTCAAGATGCACTTATTCAATCTGATGGGGATGGAAAGTTTATGGCTTACCAGATGGCAGAACTGGGAAGGTTTGGTAATGGAGGTGTATCACTCACGTTAGGCTTGCAGCACTGTGACAGAGGTCTCCCTGTGTCTGGGGTTCAGCACAACTTCATTTCTGCAGCTCCTGTTGGAACTGATGCTGCGGAATACGGTTGTATGGGAAACCAGAGACACGGGTTTGGTTCCTTGCATCTACTGCATGATTTTGTACCCTAAAATACTAATTCTGTGGTGGCATTTGAAACCCTTCTGAAAATAATTATTCCCTCAAGGCTGGTGGTGTTCTGCTTGCAATTGGTTTTTTTTTTTTTTTTAAAGAAGAATAAAAAGAAAGGTGACAGGAGTTTGAAAGACGTAATATAGCAGGCGATGGATGGTAGGAACAGAATTGTTGGAACAAGTTTGTAAAGATATACGTATTGTTGTTAAATCTAAATAAATGTAGCATGTAAAATCTACTTAAACTAAGGCATCATGTGTTATAATGATGAGAATGAGAACTTTCTCGTAGAGGAAATTGCATTGGAGTGAATATGTGATGCTTCTTATGACAATTTAGTGATAATGGTGGTGGGGGGTCAGTGTCATTACAATCATCTGTAGCGCTTCCATCAAACTGGAGTTGGCCAACCGTCTTCACCAGTTATCTGCTATACAGTGAAAGTTGACCCTATAGCTTGATAATAAATTGTTATATGGGAAGTAAAGTGATTGACATTGAATTTAGATTTTATGTATTTCATGATAAATAGTAGAGTGGTTGATTGTATAGTTTATAATAAGTTAAATAGAGTAGAATTCAAAAAATCAATTCCAAGTAATAGAATTTTAATGTTGAAATTCTTTATATTTGCTTAAACAAGAAAAACCGACCTCCAAATTAAGTTAAACTAAGGTTTGGTTTACCTTGAAAGGAGTGGGAAAGTTTCAAAACAAACCTTTCGATCTGGATTATTAATAAGGAAACTAGATTTGAAACAATGTGACTGGAATTTGGAGGGGGTTGGTTGGACAGTCAAGAAGCTATTGTCATGAATGGAGGTCTTGAATTTGATTCACGTTCAAATCTCTCTCGATCACTTCTTATGGAATTATTTTTCATCAACTTATTCAGTGTGTGTAGATTGAGAGGTTTAGACATTTTCGTGAGATTAGTCTCATCTCCAACCTGGAATGAATATTTTCATTTTTAAAAAAAATATTCTAAGAGATAAAATAAGCCTAATGTTCAAATTTATTTCCCACGTGAATTCCTTTGATTATTAGTTTTAGGAATGATTGGAAATTCTAAAATCCAGTGTATCATGTATACTTCGCAGTTGAGACAAATCCACACAAGAACCGAATCCAACAGAAAACATGTAACCTCTCTCGGATTAAAACCCGAAATCCGACGGCCATTCATTGGTTGGTCTCTGCATTGAAGTTTTGCCCACAGAGTCAAGTCAAACAACCAAAAATCTGTCAGAGACACAGGAGTCCTGCGTCCAGTCAACGCGCCCCGTCTTCCACGACGATGCCTTTTTGTCCTTCTTCCTCTTCTTTCTATGCTGCTGCACCTTCTTCTCCTCTCTTCTTCTCAAGTGGAAGAAAGTATAAGAAAATTTTCTCTCTTCTTCATCCCCTGCTCCCCAGGGACACGAAAGAAGAGAAGGCCTAGCCCCAGTTCCACTACAATGAGCAGCTACTTACATGGCACCCTCTTCCTCTTCTTCTTCTTCGTCTTCCATGCCACCATCATCCCTTTGGCCTGCTCCGAGCTCTCTCCGAACCAGAAAAAAATCATGAACAACATCTCAAAGAAACTCAACGTCTCTAAATGGGACACCAAAAATCAAGACCCGTGTGTTTGGGAAGGAGTCAACTGCAGTGGAAACTCCATTACCAGACTTTCCTTTTCCAAGTTTGGAATATCGGACACTAGTTTTCTCGTCGATTTGTGCGAACTCGATTCGTTACAGATTCTTGATCTCTCCAACAATCAGATCGGCTCCATCCCAGGTGAGTTCCTGAATGGTTGTAGCAAAATCAATGGGTTGAATCTACTTAACTTCAGCAACAATAGATTGTCTGGTTCCTTACCAACTTTCACTGGGTTTTCTGGTTTGTCGTTCCTGGATTTGTCTTTTAATTCTCTGAGTGGAATTATTGATCTTCAGTTGGATGGATTCGTATCGATAAGAAGCTTGAATTTGAGTGGCAATACCTTTTCTGGCGCTCTTCCCACCCACTTTGGAAAAGAAGCGGTTTTGGAGGAATTACAGCTCTCAAGAAACAACTTTACAGGCCAAATACCTAAACAGCTCTTTAAGTACACAAACCTTATTTTTCTTGATTTGAGCTCAAATCAACTTTCTGGGCCTTTTCCTTTCAATTTAAGAGACCTTCTCAATTTAGAGATTCTCATCCTTTCTTCGAATAATCTGGAAGGAGAGATCCCTCTGTTTCATTCGAAGATGAAGAACCTTTGGAGATTTTCTGCGAACCAAAACAGATTCAGTGGTAAAATCCCTCCAGGAATTACACAAAATTTGAGAATCTTGGACCTTAGCTATAACAACTTGAGTGGGGTACTCCCAGAAGATCTTCTATCCGCTCCCAATTTAGGGTCCATCGATTTAACTTCCAATCATTTAGAAGGGGCAATTCCAACAGATATCTCAAACAAGTTGTTCCGGTTGCGACTGAGTAACAATTTGCTCAAGGGCTCCATACCTTCATCTGTTGGGAGTCTCTCGGATCTAATGTATCTTGAGTTGGAAGGCAATCAATTGACAGGGAACATCCCTTTGGAGTTGGAAAACTGTGAGAAGCTGACACTGTTGAATCTCGCCAGGAATCAGTTGAACGGTTCACTGTCGACTCGATTGGGCAATCTCCTTCAGCTGGTGGTTGTGACGCTGAATGGAAATCAACTAAGTGGAGAAATACCAGCTGAAATCTCCCTATTGAAGAATTTGTCTAAAATTAATATCAGCAGGAATTCACTGACCGGTGAAATACCTTCAGGAATCACCAACTTGAGGGACCTTTCAAATTTGAATTTAGAAGGTAATAGACTTAACGGTTCGATACCTCCTGCTATCAGTAACATGAGTGCGCTGCTAGAACTGCAGCTGGGAAGCAACAGGCTTTCAGGAGATATTCCGAGAATGCCAAGTAGCTTGCAGATAGCCCTTAATCTAAGCAACAACCAGTTTGGTGGGCGTATACCCTCAAGCCTTGGTGAGTTGAGCAACTTGGAAGTTCTAGACCTCTCGAACAATCAACTTACAGGTGAGGTTCCACCTGCCTTAAGTCGACTGTGGAGCCTGACACTGTTGGTGCTTTCTAATAATCGACTTTCAGGAACTCTTCCGTCATTCAACTCTGCGACTAAAGTTGAATACAGTGGAAATAAGGATCTCAAAAATGAAACCTCAAATCCTTCTACCAATCCTTCTACCAACTTCTCACGGAAGAAAAGTAACCCATCCACCTTGGTAATTCTTGTGGCAGTTGCTGGTGCCATTCTCACTATAGGTATGGTGGCAGTGATTCTCATCGTCTACAAACGCTTCTATCAGTTTGGTGATGATAGTCAAGGATTGGAAGAAAATCTCCCTCAGGTTATTAATGGTCATTTCATAACCAAGGATAACATTCAAAGATCCAGCATTGATTTCCCTAGAGCTATGGAAGCTGTCAGTAATCCAGTTAACATCATGCTGAAGAGTCGATTCTCGACTTACTATAAGGCTCTTATGCCCTGTGGAAGGAGTTACTGTGTCAAGAAGCTTAACTGGAGTGATAAGATATTTCAATTAGGGAGCCATGACAAGTTTGGTGAAGGGCTGGAGATGTTGGGGAGGATGAACAATTCGAGAATCATGATTCCTCTAGCCTATGTTTTGACAGCTGATAATGCTTACCTTTTCTATGAACATTCCCACATGGGAACCCTTTTTTATCTTCTTCACGGAAACTCGGACAATTCTTTGGACTGGACATGTCGTTACAGCATTGCACTGGGAGTGGCTCAGGGTCTGTCTTTTCTCCATGGATGTACCGACCCTGTTCTCCTCCTCGATCTTTCAACAAAGACCATCCTACTGAGGTCATTGATTGAACCTCAGATAGCAGATGTTGAGATTTCTAAGGTGATCGATCCTTCAAAGAGCACTGGCAGCCTCTCCACAATAGCTGGCTCTGTTGGGTATATACCACCAGGTGAGAAGTTCTGTTTTAACTTCATTTTGTGTAAAAAGTGACTACAACTTTTACACTGTTTAATTCCTCTATCTTGGTTTGCTGCTATGGTCCTGTGACTTATAGTTATCTTTTTGCATTCATACCTACATAAGTTGACAGCAAAAAACTTATAGATGTACATAGCAATGTTGGAGAAATCATTAGTATATAGTTTTTTTTTTTTTTTTTTAATCTTGAAGTAAGAAACTAGTTTTACTATGAACGAAAATGCCTAAGCTCTGTAAAATATGGCAAAGGGAGATGAATAAAGCTTCTCTAATGGAGTATGAATTTATGCAATATTAATGTCGAGGTGCTTCTTTGATGTCTGCAGAATATGCTTACACAATGAGGGTGACAATGGCTGGAAATGTTTACAGTTTTGGGGTTGTGTTATTGGAATTACTGACGGGAAAGCCTTCAGTGAGCCAAGGAACTGAGCTTGCCAAGTGGGTGCTGAGTAATCTTGCACAAGGCAATGCATCTGAAAGGATTCTTGACTCCAATATCAGCAAAACATCACCTGCAGTTCTCAATCAGATGCTTTCGGTCCTCAAGACTGCTCAAGCTTGTGTTAGTGTCTCACCTGATGCAAGGCCCAAGATGAAAAATGTGGTGAGAATGCTACTCAATGCAAGATAAAAAAAAAAACTCATGAAATAGATAGCCAACAAGAGCAAGTATCGATTTTCTACAGGAATTTTTTAAAAAGAACTTTCCTTCATCCTTTTTTTTTTGGCTCTTTGGGAGTCTGCTGAAGATATAATATGTGCCTTTGATGATTATTAGTTTTTATAGCGAGTTATATGTAAAGAGACCATGCATTTTTCTAGGAACTTGATACATGGGTTACAGGCCTGTTTACTCAATTTTAAGTGGAGCATTGGCTTCTGGCGTTTGGGAGCAAAACCTCCTTATTTCAATGAAAAAAAGAAAAAAGAAGGCTAGCTGCATCTACTATCAGAACAGGCATTTCTCAGAGACCTTACAGCATTATGTTGTCATCTTTACAATCTAGATTGGCAGGTTTGGTGACGGGAGTGATTTTTTGGTACTGGGGCTAGAACATGGATAAGGGTACAACCCTTTCAGCTTTTTCTTTTTGGGATAAGATGTGTATCCCATGGATACACGAAACCATTTGAAAGTCTCATGCATAAGGTAAGTCTGAGAGGAATCGAACCCAACACCTCTAATCTAATCCTAAAATCTTAGACCAATTGAACTAACCCGTGCAGCTTTTTCTTCTCGTTGACACAGCAAAATATGCTGCTGGTTGGCCCAAAACTCTCTCTATCAGAATAGAAGTTATGCTTCATATGGTTTTATTGGGAATTTGCTAGATAAAGGGATGGTTGAATTTTAATTTTGACTAATTCAAAGGACAAGTTGCTAATAAAATGTTGCATCTTATCTGAGATTTTCAACAGTTAATTACAAATATTTTGTTCGCAAATGTGGAGAATATGCTGCCATGGCATAAGGTGCTAAATGCTAATCATTTTTCCTTCTTGTCCTTTTATGGTGAATAGGATATGACATGATTTTTCAAAGATAGATGCTCCAGTACAAAATGATTCATAAATAAACGTCGTCTCATCTGCAGGCGTTCACTTCAAATATGCCAATTGATTTCGGGTCCCCATTTACACACCCAGATTTTCTGCCTCTACACACCCATTTTTAGATGGAGGTGGCTAATTACCATTTTGTCCCTACGTTTCCATTCGTTCGAACGAATTTTCAATTCATTTCGCCATTCTAACGAATGAATGGACACATACTCCATCTAATTTGATTCGTTCGAACAAATTATAAACCGATTCGTTCGAATGAATGATGCAGGTTACTGTTCACCCGTGTTACTGTTCATCCGTGAAGGGTTAACGAATGAATCAGTATGAATCAATGATTCATTTGAATGAATAGATTTTTCTTAAAATTTCAAAATTATTTTTTAAGTACTGTGTATTTCCAAAAAAATTTAAATTAAATATCCGGACTAATTACGATAATCTGATAAAAATACTTTAAGACTTAAAGGTGTTTTGACACTCCGAAATATTTAAAACACAGTATTTTACAAATAAGGGTACCCTAGGGTGTGTCGAAAACATATTTAGGAGTGTCAAAAGACCTTGAAGTCTTAAAGTATATTTATCAGATCATCGTAATTAGTCCAGACATTTAATTTGAGAAATTTTGGAAATACACAGTGCTTAAAAAATAACTTTAAAGTTTTAAAGGAGATTTTATTATTTAATACACTATGCACATTATTTTTTAAGCACAGTGTATTTTCAAAATTTCTTAAATTGATTATCCCGACTAATTACGATAACCTGATAAATATACTTTAAGACTTAAAGGTTGTTTGACACTCCTAAATATGTTTTCGGCACACTCTAGGGATATCCTTATTTGTAAAATACTGTGTTTTAAATATTTCGAAGTCTCAAAACACCTTGAAGTTTTAAAGTATTTTTATCAGATTATCGTAATTAGTCCGGATATTTAATTTGAATTTTTTTGAAAATACACAGTGCTTAAAAAATAACTTTAAAATTAAAAAAAAAAAATTGATTCATTCGAATGAATCAGACTGATTCATTCTAAAAGAAGAATGAATCACTTATACATTCGAATGAATCGATTTTTTTTTAAATTTCAACGTTAGTTTTTAAGCACTGTATATTTCCAAAAAATTTCAAATTAAATATCTGGAGTAATTACGATAATCTGATAAAAATACTTTAAGACTTTAAGGTGTTTTGACACTCCGAAATATTTAAAACACAGTATTTTACAAATAAGGGTATCCCTAGGGTGTGCCAAACATATTTAGGAGTGTCAAACGACCTTGAAGTCTTAAAATATATTTATCAGGTCATCGTAATTAGTCCGGATATTCAATTTGAGAAATTTTGAAAATATACGGTGCTTAAAAAATAATGTGCATAGTGTATTAAATAATAAAATCTCTTTCAAAACTTTAAAGTTATTTTTTAAGCACGGTGTATTTCTAAAATTTCTCAAATTGAATATCCGGATTAATTTCGATGACCTTATAAATATACTTTAAGACTTAAAGGTCTTTTGACACTCCTAAATATGTTTTCGGCACACCCTAGAGATACTCTTATTTGTAAAATACTGTGTTTTAAATATTTCAGACTGCTAAAACACCTTGAAGTCTTAAAGTATTTTTATCAGATTATCGTAATTAGTCCGTATATTTAATTTGAAAAATTTTGGAAATACACAGTGCTTAAAAAATAATTTTAAAATTTTAAGAAAAATCGATTCATTCATTCACCCTTCACAGATGAACAGTAACACGGGTGAACAGTAATCCGCATTACTGTTCACCCGCTTCGTTCATTCGAACGAATCGGTTTAGAAGGGTAATTCGTTCGAACGAATCAAATTAGATGGGGTATGTGTCCATTCGTTCGAACGAATGGCGAAATGAACTGGGAATTCGTTCGAACGAATTAAAACGCAGGGGCAAAATGGTAATTAGCCTCCTCTACCTGAAAATGGGTATGTAGAGGTAGAAAATCAGGGTGTGTAAACGGGGACCCTTGATTTACCTTGATTTGGCCTTTATCTTATCTATATCTATAAAGCAGATAAGGGCCTCATAATGAATTATTGTTTTTATTGGATTAAAATTGGATGTTTTACTATAGCAAATATAGAATGTTGGATAAAATTTTATCTCATTTGATCATCTTAACTCTGTAGTTTTAAATATAAAAAATTCTATTGTAAGCAATTGACATTTTATATGATTCTACAAAGGTATAATATAATGATTGGATAAAAAAATTTCTCTACTAAGCTACTATCTGCATAGTCTTTTATGCATTTGATGCAGGTATCAGGAGTGGAAATATTTTCGATATTTAGATATCGGCCGATATCTCGGTCGAGAAATTTCTCTCTTACTTGTTTTTCTCCTTTTTAAAAAAAAAAATCACCTTTATCGGCTGATATCGGCGATAAATATCGACGATATATATCAGATATCAGCCAATAAAGATAATATCAGCCGACACATATCCTATCGGCCGAGATTATTACTCCTGGATGCAACCATGTATTGTCTAACCTATCTAACTGACCAACTTTCTTAAGAAAATAATTACCTACTCATTAGAAAATGAGAATGACAATAACTTATATCACCCACACGTGCCAAGTATTCTCTAATATGGCATCCACAACTTGACCCCTGCTTGAAAACTAAGCTCTCCCTAACTAAAATTGAGTGGGCGTTACATGAGGAATGACCATTACAACTCCAAATACACACACTCATACAGATAGTTGAATGGATAAATTCATTAGATGAGAAAACCTATGATTGGATGTGTTGTAAAGAGGAATATATGAGTGAAGAATGTATGAAGTTCTATTTAATAATGAAATCTTTTGATTCTAAAATTATAAAAATCAATGATATATTCATCAAAATTTAAAAAGCCAAGATTACATGGATAGAATGATCATTTATTAATGAAATTTCACGCACTCAATATCCATGTACTCACCTCTTCAATCTTAGGTTCTGTGGAACCTGATTATCAGATATGTAATGTCGATCTGATTTGCATTGTTGCGGGTCGAACTCTGTGCTGAGTTCGTTGGGGGTCATAGGAGGTAGCACCCCATGTTTGGGGTTTCGAGGGAGAAGCCTCTGACTCACTTTTTTTGGAGGACAATTTTGTAATCTTTGCATTGAATCTTTTGTAAACCCTAATCAGAGCAGTATATAATGTCTCTTTTTCTTAAAAGAATATATGAGCGAAAATTGTAATGAGGGTCACAATCGTCTCTTCTTTGATTTCTTGCCTTTGAGTATAATGGATCTGTCTTGAACCTATGGACGTAGAGAGAGGAAAACGCTTCAATCTTTATATTGCAGTTTGATTCTATATGTTGTGATTTTCTTCCTTTTATTTTTTCTTTCGATATTGTTGTTTCTGTGTGATTGGAAAGGCGTTTCTGCTCAACATCCAACACACCTAGGATGTATGGTCCACGAATTGTATGATAATTTTTTTTTATTAAAGAATTTCACTAAGAATGTTTCACTGACCTAATTCATAAAAATCAAATGAGAGGTAAAAGGATAAGTAGAGTCGTGAAAAAGAAACACCCAAGTCAACAAAAAGAGGCAGCTAAGATGTCGATGCTTCTCATGTGAATATATTTCTTGCTTATTTGAAGCTATCAGATAGTATCTCTGGCTGGTTTGAAATTTCGACAGCCACTAAAAATATGAATAAATAAAGGTGATGGCGCTGGGTATGGAATCTCATCCATTGGAACACAACAATATGTGGGATTCTTGATATGAAGTAACATGCCAAGATTTGGATTGATTTTTCTCTCACAACAATGAATAAGAATCATTCAATATTGTGGTTTCTATTAATGACGGGACTCTTTCTTGCTTTTGCTTTGAAAATTCATGCATTCTTCATGTCTTAGAAATTAGCAAATCGTCAGCAATGCCACATTCCTACCTTTCCCTTGCTTCTCGCGAGGGCTGAAATTCAGATCAGGTCAAATAAGGTTATAATAAATTCAACTTAAGTTATGTCAAAATTTATTGAATCGACCCGACCTGACCCAAATTGCTCATCCGAATTACACAACCCGATCTGATTCGAATTTCTAACCTAAGTCAATTCGAGTGTCGTTTTATAACTTGGTACACTCGGATCGTATTGGATTACATCGGTTCAGATCGGGTCGAGTCGGGTCAGGTTAATTTTAATTTTTTTCATTCCAAATCGACCCAAATTTCATACAAGTTTTTATTTTCCCAATCTGAACCGATCCAAAATATACAAATATATAATTCAAACGCACTGATTTTTCAGATCAGTTCTATCATACGGGTCAAATTAAAACTTGACCCAAGTTTCACCCGTACTTCTCACGTTCTTTCTTCACTCCACGCGGATTTAACTTTCAAGTCTTCATTATTTTCCTCTCACGCACTTTCCACTCATTTTCTGCACCATACTGTTTCCACACTTGTGTAACGCTTTCCAAACTAGTCGTGGGAGTATGGGACCATACCATCAACTCAACAAGTGCCTGGCAAAAAAAAAATCTTGATCAATATTTAAAATTTTAATTATATTTATATAAATATATTAGTTTTTCAAAACATCAATATTAAAATCAACGTGTCACTTATAAACCGATAGTATAGAAATAGTATATACATCATAAAATACCATATCAACCAAAAGATTGATCAATATATGTCAGGTTTAATGACAACAATATTTTTTCGGAAAATGATAACAAGAGATATAAATACATGCAGTTCAACTGATAATCTCTCTTCTAAGGAAGTAGGAGATGTTAGGTTCGAGTTCTCATGATCTTACTTCATGTGTCTAAAGGGCAGTGGATATCACCTTTGGTCCTTATTTTCCATTGTTTCTCACACTTAAATTAAAAAAAAAAGAGATATAAATATATCCTTTACTACTAAGAAAATGATAAATAAATAGTAGAATGGCATCCTTCATTGCCAAAACACGTGTTCAATGCTCACAGATCAAAACTCTTTCTCGGCCATTACTCTTTCACATCACCTGATAAATCTATCATTTAAATATTTTATATTGACCTTTTATTAGTTCTGGACAGTTTATTTAAAAACCATGAATATATACCGATTTGGTTAGACTATTTTTTTGTAAGACCAAGGTATCTAAGCGTTCCATCTGATTTAGCCAGGTGTCCATTTGACTAATCCTTGAAGCATGTATAAACCTTTCTATCTGCACACGCCGAGTACAAATTATGGATCGGCTATCTTTATTTTAAAAGAGTTATTTAAAGTACAACTTATAATATGCTTGAAAAGAAGAAAATGATAAAATTTTAATTGGATTTTAAGGTTTTTAAATTTAATTAAAAAATAAAGTGCATAGAATGATCTTACACGTTTTAGGTTTTGAGGCATAAAATAAGAATTGTCATTATTATTCATGGTCAGCACCTTTCGGCCAAAGAGGCCAACTTTTGACCTAGACAGGCCAACTGCACATGGGTCGGACCAGTATTTGACTTTCAGGCCTCATAAAGAAAAAGTTGAGCCCTTTATTTTTCACTTATTCTTTTAAGGCCAGACAATAGGTGAAGCCTAACTCATTTAAGGCTCTAATGGGCTAAGATTTTGGTTTGAATTTCTTTAAGTTGGTCTTGGGCTAAGTCCTACACAGCCCATTTGATACACGAGTCTGTGAATAAACTGAATAGATGCATATCTTTTAGACTTTCTCTCTTTTTAATATAAGCCATTATATCTACAATTACAGTTACTAATTACTAGCGCTATTGATGGCCTTGGCTAGAAAAAAACTAAATTTAGAAAGGCCCATATAAAAGCCCCATTCGGGCCTGTAGAGATAATCGTAGAGGTGGATGTGACAGTACGCTAATCCAGTGCCGTTGGCGATAGAGATCAATTGAACTGGGCTTGCCACAATTCAGTTAAAGGCTTTAAGCCAGGGGTATAAAATTCAATCGATATGGCCGAATATTGGCCGATTTATTTATTTAAAAAAAAAAAATCAGTTGTAGGCCCGTTGATATCTAGGTAAAAAAAAAGCCACTGAGATTTAAAAAAAAATTGAGGAGAGAGAAAAAATCTCAACTGAAATCTCGACCAGACCGATTTTTCGACTCCTATTTAAGTTCATTGTTGGGCTTGGGTGCCACATTCAGAATTGACAGTAAAATGGTTGGCCCGTCACAGATTTGACACGATTTTTTGTCGGTCCAGTTCTGAGAAGCCATGAATTTTATAATGGATTTAACCTTTGTAATTGTGGAACAAATCTCGGATGATTTTCAGCCCAATCATATCACAACCCAATCTAAATTTTGTAGGGATTTCCATTATCTTTTTGATAATTACAGTGGAAAAGATATAAGAGGAAGGTAAAGTAATTATCTCTTGCTGTAAAGGGTTTTCAAATTTGTGTTGGAGAAGAGAAATTTGAGATTTTTTCACCCATTTTCTTCGTTATCAAATGAAAATAGACGAGAGTTAGCCTCATTTTCACCCCTCTATCAATCAAAGTGACAAATACCGTTCTCGGGATATTAACTGCAATTGGTAATAATGGGATATTTTTAAATTTTCGGATTTTTACCGGGAAAATCTCGTGGAAATTATAATATTTAAAAAATAAAAAAAATAGAATAAATAAAAAATTAATGAAATAAAAATGGTATAGAAAATTTACAGGGATATTATCGCGTTATTAACGTTTATCGCGTTTTTAACTCGATTTTATCGGGAATTTACTGGAAATTTATCGTCGTGGCGATAAAAATCGTTTTTAACGCGGTAACAGTATTTTGCCGATAAAAAACGGTAAATTTGAAAATACCGCCGATATTTGTGAAAAGGCTATCAATCATCTAAACACAACTTAAGAACAAACAAATAAGATTTTGTAAGGGAAAAGTTTCTCACGGTCATCTCCAATATATATATATATATATATTTTATAAAAGAAAAAGATTCTCTTCATTAGAGATCTACTTAGAAAATTAAAATTTTCTTTGAAACTGGTTGCCTGTGAGGAAATGCCAAAGAATTTTCAGATAGGGAGAGGAAATGTCGAAAACCAAACGAGCAGGTTGGTTAAGCATTTATTTTTGCGTGTACTTGAAGAAAGAACCGAAGATACATAGTCTTTTACGAGAGAGAATCGGTAGATATCCTTCCTTTGTCGTCTTCGAAGACGATCGGTAGAAACTAAGCATGCAGTGTCGTCTTCTTTATGATAAGAGGACTGCAAATGGCCTTGGAATCTTTGATATTTTGCAGAAAATGGAGACAGACACTGTTTGGTTTGGTTGAAAACCGAGGATCTAACATTGTTAGATAGCGAATATGTCCTAAAATTATTAATTCCGTGAGTGCATTTCACGGAAGTGCTTCTGTCTTCTTTGTGGAACTTGAATGACATTGAATTTTTTATTTTTTTTATAAATACCATAATCTAATAAGTGACAAAATTATTAGGTGTATGACAGACAAGTTGGACATATTGAGATGGGCCACTGATAGAATCTATTTAAATCTAGTTTTTGAATTTAATTTAATTTTATCTTTATCTCTATTTTAAATTTCCACTTATCTTCTGGTTATTTGAATTTCTCCTATCCAGACTTATTAGATTTAAGTGATCTCTCCTTTGGTGAGAGACACCAAACATTTTTTATTTTTCACATGGTAGCATAGCCTAATTTGATCATGCTGAGTCAGCCTTCATTCATCATGAATCTTCTCTTCCTCTGACAAATGAGATAATCACCGGCAAAAGGAGGACCCCTCATTCACTAATCGTTTTCGATCCCGCAGCAACTTCAAAAAATTAAAAAAATAAAAACTCTCTTCCATAGCCACATGCTTCCCTTTGCTTTAACGGCCTTATTTCCAGCGGATGGTGGGGAGGATTCTTCTCAATATTCGTTTTTTAATGGACGCTCGCCACCCACAACCAGTCGATGTCGTCTCCAACAAATCTTCACAGTCAGTCAGTATGCTGCCACCTCATCTAATTCTTGCAGCCAATCAGTGCACTGCCAATTCATCTCCGCAGTCAGTCAGTGTGTTGCTAGCTGCTATGTCACTTCATCTGGTCAGTCGGTGTGCCACGTTTCATTTATCATTCATGCAGTATCCAAGCTTAGCATTATTACATACAAGCTACAGTCTGCGGAGGTGTGATAGAATGTTTCCATATCTAGATTGTGAATTTAGTTTTGTTTTATCTTTCTATTTTAAATTTCCACTCAGCTTGTTATTTGAATTTCTCTTATCCAAATGCATTATATTTAATTATTTGAATTTCTCTTATCCAAATGCATTATATTTAATTATCAATAATCATGTGATCTCACCTTTGATGAAAGACACCGAGCATTTTTTTATTTTTGACAGCCACCACTTACCTATCAATCAATAAAACCCTTATGAGCAGATTCATAAAAGATACTGCTGAAGGTGGGTTTTACATCAATTAATATTTTGAAACTTTAATAAATATTATATTTCAGACAATATTCAATGCTTAATCAGTAGCTGTGAATATTCAAAGAGTGTGAAAAAAACACAGGGCCTGTGAAAAGGATATCTTTTTTCACACTTTATATAAACTGTTAAATGGAGACAAATATGTTCTCTCAATGTAATGGGTTAGGGGAGAGAGAGACCCTGATTCACTGTATAAATAGAAAAGATGTATTACAAATAAAGAAAGAATCTAATTACAATATTGTAAATGGGGAAAGTATCCATTATAGGAATGTAACAGCTCATTCGACACTCCCCCTCAAGTTGGAGCATATATGTCGTCTATGCCCAACTTGCTAAGTGAGCTGTGAAAAATTCTGCCTGTAACTGCTTTAGTGAGAACATCTGCAAGTTGATCTTCAGATTTAACGAATGGTACCTCAATGACCTTCGCCTCGAGTTTCTCCTTAATGAAATGTCTGTCAATTTCAACATGCTTGGTTCTATCATGTTGCACTGGATTATGTGCGATGTCTATTGCGGCCTTGTTATCACAATGCAGTTGCATGGCACGTTGGGGTTTGAATCCCAATTCACCCAACAAATCCTTTATCCAGAGTAGCTCACATACTCCGTGCGCCATACCCCTATATTCTGCTTCAGCACTTGATCTTGAGACCACTTTCTGCTTCTTACTTCGCCAAGAGACCAGATTGCCTCCCACAAAGGTAAAGTATCCAGATGTAGATCGCCTATCAATAACAGAACCAGCCCAGTCTGCATCAGTGTAACCCTCAACATCTAGACGACCATGTCGTGAGAACATCAAACCTTTTCCAGGAGCAGACTTCAAGTATCTCAGAATTCGGGTTACAGCCTCCATGTGGACTTCACTTGGTGCATGCATGAACTAACTCACCACACTTACTGCATATGCTATGTCAGGTCTGGTGTGAGCTAGGTAGATTAACTTACCCACAAAGCGTTGATATCTTTCTTTGTTCGTGGGAACTTGATCAGGATATTCACCAAGCCGGTGATTCAACTCCATTGGAGTATTTACTGGTTTGCTGGCTAACATTCCAGTTTCAGTCAAGATGTCAAGAATATATTTCCGTTGTGATAGAAATATTCCTTGTTTTGAGCGAGCCACTTTAATGCCTAAGAAATACTTCAGAGCACCAAGATTTTTCATTTCAAACTGACTTTCCAAATGGCGCTGTAATGCTGCCTTTTCCTCTAGGTCATTCCCTGTAACTACCATGTCATCAACATACACAATAAGGGCAGTGACCTTACATTTCTTATGTTTCAGGAAAAGAGTATGATCTGAGTTACTTTGCTTGTAGCCGAAATTCTTCATTGATTTGCTGAACCTTCCAAACCATGCTCTGGGTGATTGCTTCAACCCATAAAGAGATTTTCTCAGCTTACACACCATGTTACTCTGACTGAGCCCCATCTTACATCCTGGAGGGGGGTCCATATAAACTTCTTCTTCTAGATCTCCATGTAGGAAGGCATTTTTTACATCAAACTGGTGTAATGGCCAGTCCAGGTTTGCTACAAGGGAAAGAAGCACTCGAATTGTGTTGATCTTGGCTACAGGAGCAAAGGTTTCCCCATAGTCAATTCCATAAGTTTGAGTGTAGCCTTTCGCCACTAATCTTGCTTTATATCGTTCAATGGTGCCATCTGCCTTGAATTTTACTGTATATATCCATCTGCAACCTACTGTTTTCTTCCCTTTAGGAAGGGTAGTCATCTCCCATGTGGAATTTTTCTGGAGGGCCTCCATTTCTTCATTCATTGCTTGAGTCCACTTAGGATGATTTAGAGCTTCCTGCACATTACTTGGAATAGATACAGTGGATAATTGACATACAAATGATACACACGACGGAGACAACCTATGTAGAGACACATGATTAGCAATAGGGTATTTAACATTTGCTTTAGGGTCAGGTTCATATTGTTGTCTAGGGATACCTCTAGTTGTACGAGGGGGTAACTGATAACCTATATTGCCTGTATGACTTGACTCAGGTAAAATGACTGAGTTTGAGGGTTCAGGTACCTGTGGAGGATCTGCAGGACGATCTTCAGAACCTGATTGGATGAGAGGTGGTGGTACTGTAGGATGAGTTGTAGAAGGAAAATGATCCGAATGAGTATCTTGCTCTTGTTGCATCATTGTAGTTGGTGGGTCAGTAGTCATCACCACATCCTCAGGTGTTGGCTGATGCGGGTCTAACACAGTCTGTGAAACTTGGATGATCTGATTCTGAGTACCTTCTGCAAATATAGAGTGTTCCCCCTGCAGGGGATGCTCAGAATCTCCCCCTGAGTAATAGAATTCACTCTCGTGAAAAATACATCCGCTGTAACGTGCAAAGTCTGAGTAGGGGGATGGAAACACTTTAACCCTTTTGAGTGGCAGCATACCCCACAAAGACACAACGTAGGGCACACGGATCAAGTTTACCACGTTGGTGCGGATAGACCTGAACATAAGCAACGCAGCCAAAGACACGTGGTGCGAGATTTGGTGTAGAGGGCATGGTTAGGAGAGTGGTCAATGTCTGGAATGGAGTCTGATACTGAAGGGTACTGGATGGTGTTCTATTGATGAGATAAGCAGCCGAACAAAGAGCCTCCCCCCAAAAATGATGGGGCATATGGGCCTCAAATAAAGAGGCACGAACAACTTCAAGAAGATGACGGTTCTTACGTTCTGCTACACCATTGTGTTGTGGCGTATAAGCACACGTAGTTTGATGAACAATACCATGATGGCTCAAAAAATTACGGAGGTCATTGTTGGCGAACTCGCCGCCATTGTCAGACCGAAGTGTTGTGATCTTCTTATCAAATTGAGTAGCAACATATTGATGAAATTGTTTGAATTTCGCAGGGACGTCGCTTTTCTGCTTTATAGGGAAAACCCATGTCATCCTGGTGCAATCATCTATAAAGGTCACAAACCACTTCAAACCACTAAATGTAGAAACTCGTGACGGTCCCCAAACATCAGAATGGACAAGCATAAAAGGCAGAGAACTTTTATTCAATCTTAAAGGATAAGAAATGCGATGACTTTTCGCCAAAATACAAGTTTCACAATGGAAGTCTGATTCAGCAAAATGGGAAAACAAATCGGGAAATAAAAGTTTTAGATAACCAAAAGAAGCATGCCCTAAGCGTCTATGCCACAACCAAATTGTTTTCATCCGGACTGACTCATCGCCTCGAACATGATGGGCTTGACCCAATCTCTTACTGCAGTCTTCTGTCAAATCCAGATAGTACAACTTGCCCCTCCTAGTACCACATCCAATCACGGCCCTGGTGAGAAGGTCCTGAAACAGACAATATAAGGGCCAAAAACACACAGTACAATTAAGGGAATCAATAATTTGAGGAACAGATAATAAGTCATAATCGAGTGATGGGACAACCAAGACATGAGATAGACTTAATGATGATGTAAGAGATAGGGACCCTTCTCCCAGAATGGGAGAAGTGGTGCCATTGGCACTAGTGACATGCGTTTGGTTTGATGGTTTGGGAGAGTGTAATCCAGTAAAACTAGAGGTCATGTGATCAGTAGTGCCAGTGTCAATAATCCATGATCTATTACCAGTAATGGAAGATGTGCAAGGGGAGATACCTGAGGTAGCCAAGGCCGTGGAGCCAGATGTACCTGGTTCATGGTCGGATGTAACCTCCGTGGATAACGCAGCTGATGTGACTAAGGCACTGCTCGACTCCCTCTTTTGTCCTTTGTGAAACCCCAGCTGGATAACCAATGATCTCATAACAACCCTTAATTGTATGGTTAGTTAAACCACATTTGGTACACTTCATTGGAGGCCGGTTACGAGGAGAGGCGGAGGGCAAAGTGGGTGGCCGAGATTGCTTGAACCTTGAGGCGGCCAAGGCTGTGGCATCGGATGTGACACCAGTTTCAGACATGGTTCCCTGTCTGTTACTCTCTCGCTTAATATGTGCATATACGGCCTCAAGTTCAGGTTTAGGTTCCATCCGCAAAATTTCTCCGCCAAGTTGATCAAAATTCTTGTCCAAACCGGCAAGGAAAATATAAACTCGGAGACGGTCAATTTCCTTGCGTCTAGTTTCAACGTCGGCCGGATGCTGCATAGTGCTTGGGCATAAGTGGTCAAGCTCCTGAAATATCGCAGTGAGCTCACTGTAGTACGTGGCAACAGGCGTACCATTCTGTGCCGTCTTGAAGGACCTTCGATGGAGATCGAAAATCATTGCCTCATCAGAACCATCAGAGTATGTAGTCTGGATTGCATCCCAGACCTGCTGTGCTGTGTCATAACGGATAAACCGTTTCATCTGAGTGGGTGGCATAGCATCGAATAACCAACTTTTTACTTGACAATCCGAGGCACGCCATTTGTTGTAGGTCGGGTCTGTAGCTGCAGGCTTGGCCACATCACCAGTCAAGTGACCATGTTTCTCGCGTCCGGCAATCTTCATCTCCATGACCTGGTGCCATAAGGAATAATTATGTTCGTCCAGTTTGATTCCAGTGGAGAAGGTGGAATTGTCGCCGTGAACGGTGACAATCTGAGGAGATGTTTTGGATCCACCAGCACCCTTGGAGTCGTCCTCATTTGCCATTGCAGTTGCTGGTTGGGCCTGTTGTAGCTGGACTTGCAAACTGAGCCTACTGACGGGCCTGTGGACGTGTCCTCAAGAAACCAAATCCACACCTGTATCTGGGTAGATCTCACTGCCAGGATCGCATAGGCGAAGACGGATCTCAATTCGGAGTCCCGGTGACTTCGAAAAAACTGCAAAATAATTCTGGACCGTTGAGTTCCCCGATGCAGGAGTATCTGAATCTGTAGTCCCTCGGGTGCACTGAAAATGGTGGTCTTGCGGTCTTGCGGACTACCAGAACTGGTGGTCCCGTGGGTACACTGAAATAGTGGTCCCTCAGGTGCACCGAAGACGATGCTCTTGCGGACCACTGAAATTTTTTTTTTCTTTCTTTCTGCTTCTTCTTCGTCGATGCCTGTTTTTTTTTTTTTACCGCCGCTGCGGTGCTCGGCCGGTGCTTCTCCTTCACTTCTGGCTAGGGCGGCGGAACACGGCGAGATCAGGAGAAGAAGTCGGCGGAAAAAAGCAGAGAAGAAGCAGAGAACCAATCTGAAAAAAAACAGATCTGGGTTCGGCCTCTGTCGGCAGCGAAATTAGATCTGGGTTCGGCCTCTGTCGGCAGCGAAATGAGATCTGGGTTCGGCCTCTGTCGGCAGCGATGTGTCGTCGGGATGAAGCAGTGCTCGTGGTCGGATCTCCACGGTGATCTTCTTTCCCGACAGATCTGTAGATGCAGCAGAGCGAGTATGGGGCAGAGCAGCAGATGAGGAAGCAGAGAACCGATCTGGAAAAACAGATCTGGGTTCGGCCTCTGTCGGCAGTATGTGCGACACAATCGGGACGGCAAGCAGATGCGGAACGGCGCTGATCGGCAGAGAAGGGGCAGCAAAAGGAGGCCTTGTTGCAGAGAGACGGCGAGCAAGCAGAGCTCGAGAGAACCCAACCGGAGAAAAAATTCGAAACGGGCTACAGCCGATCTCTCTTCTGTCCGGCGGTGGAGATTCAGATCTGTCGCCGGTGTCTGTGTGTTGCCGGCTGAATCTCCACTGCGATGATGATAGCTGATATTGGCGGAAACGTGTTGCTGATCAGTGTACTGCTGCAATGCGCGCCGGCGCCGGCTGTGTTTTTTTTTTTTTTTTCGGTTGTTGCTTGCTGCAATGTGAAGCACCGTCGTGATCGTGGAACTGGTATGAGGAACAGTAGATCTGCAAGTAGTGCAAGCAGTGGGCAAATCTGGATCCGACAATGATATGCTTTGTAAAAAAAATAATAATAATAATAATAATCGATGATAATCGAACTAGGCTCTTGATGCCATGTTAAATGGAGACAAATATGTTCTCTCAATGTAATGGGTTAGGGAGAGAGAGACCCTGATTCACTGTATAAATAGAAAAGATGTATTACAAATAAAGAAAGAATCTAATTACAATATTGTAAATGGGGAAAGTATCCATTATAGGAATGTAACAGCTCATTCGACATAAACATTATTAAAAATTGAAACTCTAGATAAATGAAGGCTTGGAAGAAATGTCTGATTATTCTCCTGTTTGACTAACATAAATTTTCAATTCATTTAAATATTAGACATAAATGAATTGTATAAATTAGACAATGAAGGGATTGGCCAATCTTACATTACAAAGACAGAAAACCTCGTTCAAAACTAGAATAATACAAGTCCCTCTCCTTGAAATTTACAATGAAAACATTTGAAAAATGATTCAAATGTTGTGCCTTTTGTCCATGACCAACATGCCAACGTGTGATCCGACTTAAGTTGGAAGCAAACGTATCCAAGAGAAGAGATTGGTCTGAGCCATGTTCTTAGTCCCCAATTTTGTTTTTCTTCCTCTGTTTGTCTGACTCTGTGTGAACATAAATTCAAACAAATCTCATGCTTTCTTAGTCTTTTCTTTCTAAAGCAGCCATCCATTTTCCACTTTTCAATTATGAATTCCCTTTTCAACTAAATTCTAAGTTGCATGGAGAGCTTTCTTCACATGGTCATATTCAATTCTTCAATTTTGAAATTTACAAAAAAATTGGCAATAATGTCTTTTTTAAAACAAAATTGCTTGGACGATGTGTGCACTGGTTTCCTCGACCTTTCCAAAGTCAAGTAATACGGTTAATAGCATTGTCACAAATCTCGTTCTCAGCATATTAACGGCAATTGTTAATAACGAGATAGTTTTAAAGTCTCGAGTTTTTTTTTAGAATTTAACGGAAAAATCTAGTGGAACATATAATATTTTAAAATAATAAAAATAAATATAATAAATAAATAATGCGGCCGAAGTTTGAACATATAGATGATATTTCAGAAGAAAAAAAATGTATATTTGGCCCAAGCATTTTTTAACGAAATTTAATGGTAAAATCTCTCAATTTTAACAAGAATTTACTACTTCTCGCATAAAAACGTGTTTTTAACGGGAATTTACTATTAAAAACGATAAACACTATAAACTTGTGTTTTTAACACGCAAAATATTTTGCCAATATTTTTATTATAAAAATGAAAATATCGGTGATATTTGTTACTTAGACGAAAATTTTGAGAAATGTTTAGCGCAAATTGTGGGTGTCCTTTGACGTCCCAACTACCGTTCGTCCTCATAGTAGTGCTCTTTTTAAAATGTTACATATTTTCAATGTCTATTCTCTAAAGTCAAATATTAAGAAGGATGACCACATTCTATCATCCTAACAATAAAAATGGATTCATATAACTAATTTTTAATGTGGTTGTTTCTGTATATATTATATTATATTGTAAAACTACTGTATTCACTAATGGACGGATCAAATGAGAGAAATACGATAAGCTCTACAAGAAATACATTTTATTTGATCTATACAATGACAGGTATAATAGTTTCACAAATTTAAAAGATGGGTACTCTCGCGTACAATAGTTCAAAACATTTTCAATTTTTTCACGTATTTGTCATGATAAAGAGCCAATTAGATGACTAATTTTGACAAAAAAATCAGCAAAAATAGACATTGATGTAAGACTTTTAATGCACATAAGAAATTCTCAACTTAAAGATCAATTCGAGGCTATCTCTAACCCCCAAAGTTAGATCCTCAAAGATCTAACTTCAAGTTGACTTCAAAGTAATGTTCTGAACTAATTTTGACCACAACAACTTTGAAAATCGGATTTAAAAATTAAATACATCTTGTTGGGTTTGAAGGTGTTGGGGGGGGGGGGGGGGTGGGGTGAGGACCAATGACCAACTTCATTACTTTTAGTAGATGGACACTAAAGACATGACACATTTGATGACCCACTTGACTAACATGAATGGTTGCAATGCAGTCTCTGACGTGCACTTAGGTTTGTAGAAAATTTAACTTGAATTTTGAATGTTGAGTGATGCTTGATTGTATGCCTTTCAGTACGTGGAAACATTTAAAAATCTAGTTGGTCGTTCAAAGTATGAAGTGTGACATTAAAAGTATTAGTGGTCTAAAATATGACAATGTTGTATTTTAATAATCTTAGAATGTACAGACATAAAATAAATTGACATTATTAGATACTTATTTAAAAATATGTTAAGAAGATAATATTATAAAATATCATGATATTCTCATGAATAGTGATTCTCCCACGGGAGGTTTGTGTAACCAGACACGGGTTTTAGTGTATTGCCACATTTACCCTTCACATTAACAGTAAAATCCGCTCACCAATCATTCGTATGAACAGTAAAATCGACTCGCCGAAATTCGCATGAATAGTAAAATCGGCTAGCCGAAATTTGCAATAACAGTGAATCAACTCGCCGATATTCACATAAACAGTGAAATCGGATAGCTGAATTCGCATGAATAGTAACTCAGCTCGCCTAAATTCGCATGAAAAGTAACATAGGCTAGCCGAAATTCACATGAACAGTAAAATCTGCTGGCCAAATTGTTGTTCATGCGAAGGGTCCGATTTTACTGTTCTGCGAAGGGTAAATTTGGCAATATACTAAAACCCGTGTCGTATTATACAAAATACCTGTGAGAGGATCGGTACCCTATTCTTATTTTTATGATGTAAAAGATATAATAAACTATCAAGATGTTATTTGAATAAAAAATAATATTGAGATTTTATCAAAATATAAGATATGTTTATGATTGTGTGAAGTCCATTTTCATCGTAGAAAAACATGTGATATCCTAGTCTCGTCCACTGTTCTTGTCATGTTTTCACTGAAAACTTTTCAGAGACTTGGGTAAAATTAAGTTTAATTAGAATTCAAATTATTCAATGTCCAATACAATGGAACGACCTGCTACTATACGTGTTCATCTTTTAATTAAACTAATTTTAGAATAGTAATCAAAATAATGTAGAATTTTGATGTTGAAAGGATGTAGATATGTTAGTTGAAGGTCTTAATGCTAAATTATATTGAACATAAGAAATTATCTAAACAAACAAATTAGATTAGGAATTGATGGGATTATGGTGTTTTTTATAATAAAAGAAATTGATTAATCACATGAACATGACAAAACTTGACTTGAACCCATCCTAGAGAGCCTTGTTGCCGCCTCAACATCAATTTAGATGGTAGCTATTTATCAATTGTGATGACACTTAGCATGTAATAAAAGGATATTTTCGTATCCTAATTTAAAATATCAATACGTTGATCTAAAGTAACAAAATAAACAATCGAGTCAAATGTATATATAACTCACAATTGACTATTGAGTTAAAATGAATGAGTTTGCTAATTGAGCTATTTTTTTATAACACATTCATTAATGATTCTTACATTTTTTTTAGCATCTGTAAACCTCCCAATCTACAAACACCGGTAATCAATGAAGTGTTTGAACGTGAATCGAATCCAATACCTCTTTTCATGAAAGGAGTTTCTTGAGTGTCTGGCCAACGCCCTCTGACTTACATATTTTTTAATATTACATGTAAAGAATGAAAAGGTCATTTATTGTGTAAAATTTGAGTTTATTCTAATCATAGTGGCTTTTCATTGAAAATAAATTATTTATATTCTGCCTAGAATTTTTCCATAGGAAACAATACAGGGGTTATGACAGTGATGACACGGTCCACTAGAGGACAATCACCATAGTTACCATGCTTATTAAACTTGGTCATGTAATCATTTATTTTTGATAATTTTGTAAAAATAGAGAAGTCATTGATCATAAAAAAAAAAAAATTAATAAAGATAAAGAGTGTTGTCTCATTTACATAAAAAAAAGAAGTCATATAACTACCCCTTAGTGGATGTGATAAAATAAACGTATAAATGAGTTAGAACATTAACAATAAAGATCAATTTTATCAGTTGATGTGCATCAACTTATTTGGAAAGCCAATAGCTGGGTGCTATGATGCCTAACTTATCTATAAATTCTGATCACCAAATTAAAGGACCCATTGAGGATAGATGGTAACCCAAACTTGATAAGGAAAGAACAATCTTCAATGACTTATATAGTTAAGGCATTAGATTCTTAATGAGAATGTTTATTTAAAAAAATAAACACTAAATCAATCAAAATAGGTATGTGTACACTATGAACAAGATTCTGGCTCAACTTATGGTCTTCACTCTTCACAATTATATAAATATCCATTGCAAAAGTAACATATTCTTCACAATTTTTATCTAGAATATATATCTATATTATTGAATATAATATAATACATGAGTTGGACTTCCTATGACCAAAGATAAACCCAACTAAGTCTTTAATCATATAAACAAGTGTAATCAAAAGAAGAAACGGCAAGTTGCAACCTGTTTCCATTGGCTCCTTGCTTAAGGTCCTTTCATGTCATTTTCTCAAAAGAAAGGAGATTAGAAACATTCGATCCAAGAGAGGTAGTGAGAGAGAATAAAGTAGAGAGTAAAATAGGAAGCTATGTAAAAGGAGGAGGGAGAAATCAAGGGTGGCCGACCACCACCACCACCACCATCTTAACCATCTTTCAAGTATGATTTGATTCCTTTAAAGCAGCTAACCAAATCACAACAAAAATGTGCAAGTATCAAAATCAGGGTCATTTTCCATATTTACTTGCCTAAAATGATGTGGGGGAAGCAGTTTCTTCCAAGGGGGAAATCAACCACAGGAGAAAAGAAGAAACTGAAAAAGCATACAATAGGTTTTAGTCGTCGAAGTCCACTAATTTCGATCACTTGAGCACATCTTTAGTTGGTGTCCAGCGGTGGTGGAGGTGGGGGAGGAGGACGAGGTCACATCGTTGGTGTGTAGTAGTGGTGATGGGGGTAGAGGTGGGGGAGATTGGTTCCAGATTTTCAGTATGGTCTTTTTTTTTTAGGGCCAAATAAGAAATTTCGTTAGAAAAAAAAGAGATATAAAGAGAAAAAAAACAACAAAAGGGACAGAAAAAACTAATCAACAATAAAACACCAAACCAACAAAAGATTAGCTACTCTCCTTATTTATTAAAGACACTCCGACTTAACCCATCAACTCCATTTTTAGCGAAAAATCTGCAACATCATTAGCCGAACGATTAATTTGTGAAAAGACCACCTCCCAGCCAGTAGCTAATCATTTTATTTCCTTTACTAGTGAGATTAACCTCCAAGGAGGATACTTCTCACCCATAGTCCATTTAACAGCATAGTCTTTGCCACCCTCCCCTGGTTCTCCCCGTAATTCAAGCCAAATAATAGACAAGCTTTTATCTTAAATTTTCTTACATAAGAAGGTTTTAAAAATTTGTTTGAACAAAACTTTGATAAGTTGTTAAATTTTGACTCTAAATATTGTCTTCCATTTTGTACAATTAGAACTTTAATCACTACAGTAACATTTATTCTATAGAAGATGGTTTTTCAATGAACTCCACACTCTAAAGGTAGGGATAGTAGCAACTTGTCAGGCCCTTGATGGATTCAAACTTTGACTTGTCATTGAAGGATAGATTTGGATCAAAACAATGTTTAGTCCTTTTTATGTTTAAAAAAATTACAAAGAGATTAGCCTCTTAAATTTCTCAATGAGAATGACCATTTATTATGAGCAGGTCATTCAATGTTGGAGACCACATTGTTAAAATATACTCCCTCTGTTTTAAATTAGTTGTCCTATATAGATTTTGGAATTGATTCAAAATAGTTATCTTATTTATATTTGAGTAGTATAAAATATATTGAAAATGGATGAAATTATATAGAGTGTTAGTCTTATAAAGAGAGATTTTTAAAAATACAAATATTTAAAATGAGACAACTCAAATAGGATGGAGGGAGTATTAAAAATGGTAATTTAGATTTCGATATATATTGATTGTGGAATATTATGTATATCTCTTAATTTGGAAAATAATCTTTTGACGTATTCTAAATATTTGACAGTGTAAAAAAAAATGAGACTTTGGACCTTCCATGTATATGGAAAGCCGGAGTGGAAATAAATAAACAAATAATAACTAATAAAATAAATAAAAAACCTACTGATCGGCCACCAACTTTACAAGGCAGTGAATGGTCGCTATTAGTTTTTAATTTTTTTTTTTTTTTTTTTTGTCAAAAGAGTAGTTGTTTAAAATGGAGAAGGACCAATAAGGGTAGTCATTGACTGGGGGAAGTGGGAACTAGCCAAGGCAACCAGGACTGAGCCGCAACAAGAGAGAGAGATAGTGGGCATATAAGAATTAAGAAGGTAAGACTTTGTTGTAAATTCTAGTTCTAATTGAAGAAAAATATTATTAAAACAAAGAGAGGGGAAGAATTTTTCTCATATTGAAGTCGTGGATGGCTCACCACTTGTCTTTTCCATGTTCTAGTAATAATACTCCTCTCATGGATAATCTATCATAAGAAAAAGGATTGTGCTGTCATCGATTTTCAAAGCTGTATCTCATTTTTCTTCTCCCAAAAGATAAGAATATGAAAAATGGAAATTTTTTTTTCTCCTTTTTCTTTTTATGACATAACAGATTTAGCTCAAGAATACAATTAATTTAATCTTTTTCTCTTTTTTAAAGAAATTTATTCGAACAAGGAGATAGAGAAAAGTTTAATGACAAGAAAAGAGAGGTTTCCTCGGTTGATTAAATAGAACTTTGGACATTTTCAATTTGCTTTCTTTCCTTAACGAAATACGCGATTTTGAAAATAATAAGAGGGCGGTGCTCAAAGAACAACAAGAGTTCATTGCGCGGGCTGCCACTAGAAGAAATGTTTAGCAGTTATAGTCTATTCCATCTAATGATTTTAGAGATATAAACAACAAAAGCATCAAATTTTCATGTTTTAATAGACAGTATACGTCAAGTATTAACTTGAGTCTATCAACTAGCTTGAAGCGAAATTACATCATTTTACGTAGTTGCCTTCTACAAATGCTCTTCTTTAGTTATTTTTTACAGAGATATATTCAAAATACATTCTCCAGAAATTAAGTTTCTAAGATGAATATTCAAAACTCAGCTTTGATCCTTTAAAAAATACTAAACATCAAACATTAAGTTATAAATATTTCCATTATTTAATAACCATGAAACATGTATAAAATAGTTCATTAATATATTTTAATAAAATTAAAGAATATATAACTTAACGTTGGATAGGTCAACTGATTACCTCACATCTTAAGAAATAAGAAGTTGCTAGTTCGAATTCAAAAGACGCCACAGCGTTCTTAAAAAATTAAAAAAGTATATAGATATAGTTAATAAATTATTTAAATTGGAAGAGATATTTCAAGAATGCAGAAAGAGACAGTTGACCGATTGTTAAAAAACAAATCATGTGAATGATTCTATGGACCACGGGGCCCACCATGTGACGGATGGATGCAGTTGGAGAGAGAAAGAGTGGAAAGGTGTTGTCTTCATTTTTGGCCTTTGTTCCGTCTCCACCAACTGAGGGCCATTTGGTAATTCCAAGCTTCAAAAGAAGTCAGGGACAGAGTTACGAGTGTGGCTGGCCCGCGCGCAACTGGCAAAAAAAATAAAAAAGATAGTTGAGAAACTGTGGAAGAACTTGTTCCAGCTTGCAACAAAGCCAAGCCAATAATGAGATGCCTGAGCCGAGCCGCGACAAAGAAAGTGGACCCCCCTCCCCCGGACTCGAAAGTCGGAATTCAAAAGGAGTTAAATCCGGAACAAAAGGAAAATTAGTTAAAGGGAAATAAAAAGATTTGATGTCCGTGATATCCGAAGCATCCATTCGACACGTTGCCTGCAAATGCTATGTAATCCCTCCTTAACTTTACTTTAGTTTTTATCATCATTAAATTTATTAAAATAATCTCATCCCTCTCTTCCCTATATATTCCCTTCCCTTCCACTCTTCCTTCCATCAACCCTTTTCCTTCTCGTACACACAAACTTTCCGTCTATTTCCTTCCCTCTTTAAGGTTCACCCACCCTTCCTTGGCCTTGGTGCATACACTGTGCTATTGTGTATTTCCTTCTTGCCATCGCCTACACTGTTTTTCAACTATTTTTCATCTCCGTCCCTTAATTTCATCATCTTTCTTCTATGGAAGACAGCAGTGAATCAGCATCCAGCAGCAAGCGGCCCCGAGATGATTCGGACGAGTCGCAGCCCGAGTCGCCTGTTGGGAAGCGGCTGCGGGATAATCTCCTCGGCATACTCGAGGATGAGGACACTGGAGACGACCGGTACCCGGAAATCCATGACCTCGCCACCTTCATGAAGAACTTTGAGGAAGAAATAGGCCTCTCTCACAACCCCGCCTCTCCCCCGACCGTCGCACCCGAGTCTGCGCGTGCATCCGACTCGGGCGAGTCACAGCCCGAGTTAGGCTTTCTTCTCGAGGCTTCGGACGACGAACTCGGCCTCCCACCTACCACTTCCGGCATCGATAAAGAGAATGAAGGCGTCGATATCTTACATGGGACATCCGAGGCCGTCGGAATTGGACACGATATCTGGGGTTTTGACGATGAGATACCGTGTTACGGTTCTCTCGGCTTTGACAACCGTTACGAGGATAAGAATGAGGAGGAAGCGGTTGTTTTTGGCGGCTTGTTTGATTATTCTGATGTCGCGTCCGGGCTGTTGGATCTTTCCGAGTTTTCCTGGCGGCCCGAATCGCTTCCGGCACTGTAGAAATATTTCCCGACACGTTTCGGTTTTCCGGTGCCGGTTTTAGGGCCTGTCACGGGTGAACGTTTGTATATGAAATGACAAAGGAAAATAAGAAAAAAAAAAAAAAAGCAAAATGTGATAAAAGGTCACATTACATTTTTGCCGTCCTTTGGGAACGGTTTACAAATATGGAACTCTTAAGTTGTTGGCTTTAAATTTTAATTATTTTATTTTATTAAAGATGAAGCCATTGCATTCATGGTTAAGACGATCTAATATAAATTTCAATAATGTAAAATAATGTTCTTTTAGTTTATATTTATTGTTGAGTATGTTAATTTAAGGCATATTCAATCTACAATTAATATCATAGACAAAATATATGTTTTATTTTAAAAATAAAAAATTTGAGACAATTTGATGAACTATATTTTGAACAATTAAATAATTTCAATGATTTATTCAAACATTTTAATTTTATTATATGATTAATGTCATTGCTATGGACTCTTTTCAGCCGGAATTGGCGTTCAACCATTTAAAAAAGAGAGAAAGGTCATTTTCGTCATTCAATAATTAATTATTCATAGTAAAATTTAAAAATATTATAGAAATGTTCTTTAAAAAATTAATATAAGCCTTTTAACATTATTAAGTGCCTTTTGAATTTTGCATTTTTATTGTGATATTATCGATATCTAGAGAAAAATAAATAGTGGATAGAGGCATTTTTTTAAAACTTAGAGACGTTTTTGTAAAACATACATTGCTAAGAGTTTTGTTTTATAGAGTCAAATAAAATTATTTTTTATAGACCATTATTTTTTATAGACCATTATTTTTTAAGCACTGTATTTCCAAAAAAATTCAAATTGAATATCTAGACTAATTAAAATAATCTAATAAAAATACCTTAAGACTTTAAGGTCTTTTGGCACTCCTAAATGTGTTTTCAGCACATCCTAGGATACCCTTATTTGTAAAATACTGTGTTTTAAATATTTAGGAGTGTCAAAAGACCTTAAAGTCTTAAAGTATTTTTATCAGGTTATCGTAATTAGTCTGGATATTTAATTTGAGAAATTTTAGAAATACACAGTGCTTAAAAAATAAGTGTAAAGTTTTAAAATAAATTTTATTATTTAAATCATTCGAATAAATGAGCAACTAATCATTCGAATGAATTGAAATCACACATGGGCATGCATTCGAATTATTGAAAATGCGGGGAAAAATTGTAATTTCACTTGAAATTTAAAAAACGAGTGTGTAGAGGCAGGATTTCCGGGTGTGTAAGTGCTCCCTATTTTTTTACCGATTCCGTAATTATGTATTATTATTTGTTCATTTAAAAGGCATGCCGCACAATATCCATGGCGGGGCCTACCTGTGACAACTTAGTAGAAGTAGAACACAAACGTGTTTTTTAATTGACTAAGAGGCTCGGTGGGTCAGTTAAATTTTTTATATAATTATTTTATTGAATCTAATATAAATTAAAAATCTTAAAATATAAAAATATTGGAAAATTATAGCTAATAAATCACTAGAATGAAATCATTTTTCATAATAATTATGAAACGCGTAAGTATAATGATTAAATAATTATAACCTTAAGTCATATATTATCTATAACTTTATAATCATTACTCAAAATTATTAACGTCCATTCACACAATTCTTAAATTCTAAAAGTAACAACTTATTTTCTTTATTTGAAGACCTATAATTTAGTAAATGAAATGATTCAATTACAATTTAATTTAGTTAACTTGACAATAAGTCTTTTAATGATAGTTTACATGTTTAAATTTAAAAACTCATTTTATAGTATTATTTTTATTTTATAACAAGATTAAAATTAAAATTATATATATATCAAAAATATTCTCTATCTTTAATTCATAGTTAATTTTTTTTTTAAATCACCCACTTTCAACTTTATAGTAGTAAGTGTTTATAACATAGTATATGATAAAGTGAAATTCCTATTTTATTTACCGTTTGTCAAGTAATGATATATTGATAACACGCTGCTCTGCAGGTATATATTCTATATAATATTACACTAGTACTTGATGAACGGTACACTAATAGAGATAAAATGAAAATTTCACTTTATTCTTTATATTTTAAAGAACTTTGACCAACGTCTTGTAAAATTTGTGGAGCATGGAGTGGGCCCTGATCTCAATTGCCTAAAAACCCTTTTGTGTTCTACTCAATTGTTACAGGTAGGCCCCGCCATGGATAGTGTGCGGCATGCCTTTTAAATGAATAAATAATAATACATAATTACGGAATTGTTAAAAAAAAAAATAATAATAATATTTCCTTGTCTTCATATCTATGCTCACGGCAAGATTACATTTCATTAACACTAGTCAGGTACTTTTGGGAAGTGATTTATACACGGTAAAAATTAAAATACGAGTAATAATTTTTTTAGATTAAATAGTTGTAAATTACGTACTCTTCAACAATTACTTTTATTTTGGCATATTTGGAACCATTATATAAAAACTGGAACATGAGAACTTTATAATCAAAATAATTAAAGTATTTTTTTTTGGAGTCTAAAGAATAATTTAAGATAAAAGTTATAGATTTCATGAAAATTGAGTAAGAATTATATCACTAAGTCACTAACATTTAACTCCCACTTGAGAATTCAGGGAGCTAATAGCTATTATGTCGGTTTTCTCTTTGTGATTATGAATCATTCATGATAAAATTATCTGGTGATTATTTACTGCGTTCATCGTCAGTCTTTTACCGGTGAAAACATTAATAATTTACATTATTGTGTGACCAACTTCTCCCATGTGAAGCCTCTGTTTTTTTATCACAACTTGAATGCGTATTTAACTCAGTCAAACTGCAACTTGTATACCCATTAAAATTTACCAGAGCTTCCTCTCAGATTAAAAAACGAATATCATATGATATGATTTTCACCAATTAGATTAGATGATTTTTTTTTTACTGTCCATATTTATCAAAGACACCTCCTATTTTTTTAATTTTTTGAGCGATTAGCAGTCAGTAATTTAGTATTAGAGTATTAGTAGTAGTCTAGTAGAGGAGGGCAGTGAGCAATGGTCGGAAATATTTGCTTCAATTTTGTTTGGCATATACCAAGCCTTTCCATTTCATTCAAGTATCAAATCTTCTTCACAATCTCCTTCAGCTTCTGGATTCAGACGTCAAACAGATCTCTGATCTTCTTTGTCTTATACTTGAACACAAATCACAGCCACAGATTCCTCATCCTCTCTCTGTATCTCTCTTGAATTGTTTTCCCTTTATATGTTCCATCAAATCCCTCTTTCTTCTCTCTTTGGTAGTGTCTGGAGCTGCAGAAAGAGGTGAAGGGAGGGATTTATGTCGGAGACTTCTTTCCCTTGCACCCTCTGCATGCAACCATCTCAGCCTATGAAGCAGCTTGTTTGTCCCAAGATGAGAAAAGGATTGCAATTGCATCTGCCATCTAAACGGTGCGGATTCTTGATTTGATATCTTTGGAAAATTTTGATTTTTATTTCGTCCTTCTGCATTTTCTGATGTGGGCTTTTGGTTTTGCAGGTTCTTCTTTCACATAAAGGGTTTTTTCTTTCTCTTCTTGTTCTTCAGAGGCGCTCTCACTTGATAGACTCTTGAGATTAATCTCTTTTCCATTTTGCCAGTTATTTGGGTATTTATTTTTCTGTCTTTTTTTTTAATCAACTGGAATGAAGGGAATTTTCTCTCTCCCTCTTTTTGTTCTCCAGAGGCACTCGCTTTCTGATTTCCTTTCCATTTTTGCAGCTTAATTAGATTTTTTTTTTTTTCACTTTTTTCCACGATTTTGTTTCCAATAAAGTGGATTTTCTATGTCATTCTTCTTCAGAGGTGCTCTCATTTGATAGATTTTTGAGATTTTCTATCCCAATTTTGCAACCTCTTCGGAATTTTCTTGTTCTTTTTTTTTTTTTAACTTCCCCTCCCTGTTTTCTTCTTGAACATAAGAAATGCCAGGGCCTGAAAAGCAGCTGCTGAATCAAAACACGGACTTGTGGGAAGGGAAGAAGAAAGTCAAATTCGAAGAAAGAAAGACAAAAATTTTGAGAAAAATCCGGGTGCTCTGCGATGACCCGGATGCAACGGATTCATCAAGCGATGAAGAAGAATTGGAAGATAATAAAGAAGAAAAAAAGAGATATAGTTTGGTGGGTTGCAAGCGCCTTATTCAGGAGATTCTCATTCCAATCGAACGGTCCATTCGTCCCAAAAATTGCAATGGCAAAAAACCAAGAAGGCATTTGGAAAAGACCCAGAAATTGCAGTCCAAACTGAAGGGTGTGAGGAGGCGAAAATGGGGAAAATTTGCTGCAGAAATTCGAGACCCAATAAGAGGCGTTCGGGTATGGTTGGGTACATTCAACACAGCAGAGGAGGCCTCAAAAGCTTACGAGAAGGCTTCAGAGGAATTCAGAAGGGAGATGAGAGAAAATTCTGCAGCACTGGAAATGAGTTCCAGCGAAAGTAAGGAATCCAATCTCGAGAAGGTTTCTGAGGAATCCTTTGATGCCTCAAAGAAGAGAGAGAGAGAAAATTCTGTAGAAATGAAAATGAGTCCTGTAGTAATCAAGGAATCGAAGGCTTCAAATGAATTTGATGCCTCGAAGAAGGGAGAAGGAGAAAATCCTGCAGAATTGAAAATGAGTTGTTCCACTGCCATGGAGAGTAAGGAATCCATTTCGGATCTGTTGGATTCTACGATTCCATCGCCAATCGAACAAGAACTGGACATTTCGTTGGAGCTTGACTTGTTGCTGAAAGAGGGTCTGGGTCAGATCTTCGATGATTTCGACTTTGGTGAATTTAGGGAGGTCGATTGCAATCTTTCGTGCTTGAATTTTGATTTGGACACGGAGGGTCTTGCTTGGATGAATGATCCTTTGAAGGAAATCCCCTTAAGTTTTGCAGCTTAGATTTTTGATTTTATTATTCTCAAGAATAAGATTGATATTGAGTTTCTTGAATGCGTGAGCAGAGGAGAGAAGAGGCTTGGGTTTTTTCTGCGCTTTAGAGCTGTCCCAAGTTTTACACTTTGTACTCTTTAGACTCAGATAATTACAATTTGTTTTCCATCTGTTATCAGTGTTTGTGTTTTTTTCTTTTCCCTTCTATGATCAAGTGTTATATTAGCCACTCTTTTTAGTGGGAATTGAATACATACTCCCATTTTATGAAGCGGTGAATTTTTTATCATCACTCCAATCTCTTTGAATTTTGTGTGAATTTTGTGTTAGAAGTAGGATCGGGGGTTAAAATCTCAGTTAGGGCGAGATATTGGCGATATCTACATATCCACTGAGATATCGGTGATATGTACATATCGGCCAATATCATTCTCTCTCTCTTTTTTCAAATCTCATTTGATATTTTTTAATTTTTTCTAAATAAAATAATAGAAAAACATGCCTTTTTTTTTAATCTTGGAAATTAAAAAAAATACAATATCGGCTCAAATATAAGCCTGATATCATGGTCGATTTTTAACCAATACCGCCAAATATCAACGAGGTTGATAAAATCATTGGGACGAAAGATTGATATTAATTTATTTTTTTTTAAAATTCTTTTATCACCGATATTATCAATATTGGTGATTTCATGGCCTATATATCGACTTATATCATTCTTGTACAACCGATATGTATCATATCGATTGATATTTAAACCTATAGTTAGAACTAATATTTTGAATTAATTTTTGTGTTAGAAGTTAGAACCAATATTTTGAATTCTAAATGGAAAATGAAACCACGACAGGAAATTAATAAAAAAGTCTTCAATTTTTTATGGGATGAGCATAAAATAGGATCATCATATTTTTACTAAATTATAAAAATATTTCATAATTTTTTTTTATAAAGCATTGACTTAAGCATTTTTAAGTTTTTTCAGTCATTTGTCAGTTGTTCATCAGTGTATAGTGCCAATTAAATACCTTTTTTTTTTTTTTTTTTTTACTAGCGAAAGTACCATTGATGTCATGATCTTGAATGTGTATAACAAGCGGATTTTAATTTATGCAAGGTTATATTTTTTGTAAAGAGTAATCTGAATGAAGTGAAAAAGAGAGCTTTTACATTTTTTTTCTTTAGTTTTATTTATTAATAGATTAAAAAAATGAAAAAAAAAAACTATAATTGAAAATTATTATTTTACATGTAAAAATCAAAACTCTGAAAAATTCTCAACCTTTTGATGTCATCTTATATGTTAAATTATTAAAGAAAAAACATAACTCTAAAAGACTGAATCCAAAACTGTCTCAAGTCTCACCCCGGCTCGAGAATAGTCAAAAACGAATATTTGAACAATCAGAGTTTTGGAGAGGATTTTTACGCACTTGAAAACTAGTAGAATGCGACGTCTGCAAATTTTAAGATCTAAAAAAAAATAATTAGAATTTTGACTGGTCACTGGTGATATTATCCGAGATCCATCCAGATTAACAGGATTATTAAATGGTGATGATGACGATATTATTTTAAATTAAGTATTATCTTTTATTTTGAACTTTCAAACAACATTATTTTTTCTTTAATTCAAAAAGGAAAATGACCGGTAAAAGACAATGAATTGATAAGAATGGGCAGAATTCAATGGCCGGCGGCTATGGTATCAATTATTGGTGGGTGGCTTTTGTAGATTTGTGGTGATAATTGATTGACAAATGGGATTATTTGACTTTTGCTAAATAATGTGTTTAAATTCATTGTATATTTGGGAGTAGTTGGGATTCGAATCTCTTGTTTTCGTGAATTTTAGTGTTTCCTGCACCTCATAAATAATAATAGATTCTTGACTAGTGTAGGTAGGTCAAAATGACAATTGCACATATCTTATAAACGCTGTTTCAATTGATTGGGTCTAAATTTAATTACTCTAATCCGAATGCTTAATTGATTGGGTAAGGTCTTGACTCTTAATTGGAGTGGGTTTTGAAATTGTTGATTCCTTCCTCAGTCGTCTCAAAGTAATTATTCTATCTCAGAAATTTTTTATTCCCTAACTATTATTTTCGTGCGTAGCACGTCAAAAGCTTATTAATAGATTGTATAAATTAAATAAAACAGAGGTCTGAACGGTGTCCCATTGTGTTGTTATTAGTTAATAATTTTTTCATCTTAAACCATTCAAATCGTTAATCTACCTAAAACCTTCTACTCTCTTCATCCAAACACAACCATAGAGATTTAGTTAGAAGTGTTCATTTGTGTGAACCGGGGGCACAAATATCGGCCAATACGTATCGGCCGATATGAAACGGTTTTAGACTAAGTGAATATCCGCCGATATGATATGTATCGGTCGATATTCACAATATCGATCGATATATAGGCTGTATCATCGACCGTTTTTTTTTTTTTAAAAAGGAGGAGAGAGAAAATTATCGGCCGATAATATTTTTTTAAACCCTTGGTGTGAACATCCCATGATTGGCCCGAACTCAACTAAAATAAACGGGCTTAACAAAATATTTGTTCGACGGGCCATGCTCAGGGATTTATTTAAAACCCATTGAGGCATGTCAAACATTTATGTTATAAATTAAAATGTAACTATATAGATTGAAACTAGACTTAAAGACCTACTATATTTTAAAATTTCTTGTCAAAATTCAATTTTTTGCCACTTGATAGTATCAATCAAACTCATCAGAGTCAAATCTCTATAAGAATGTCTACTAACTTTAACCATTAAGATCAAGTGGTTAAAAATTGATTCATGGATTAAAAATATAGGGGCGATAAATATTTAAGTATACTTCCAATAAGTATGATTATATTTTCAAGTTAAAAAATAATTTTTTTTTCAAATACAAACTAAACCACTTTAAACGATGGGTTCGACCTTTTACTTTAGAAATGCTTCGAAGCGCTTTTGCATATATAAATATGCTCAATTTTATTTTTTACCAAACCCGGCCCGAACTCGACGTGTGAACATGCCTAGATTTAGTCTCCGTTCTAACCTTATTTGATTTAGGGTTTGAACTCTGAATGTTGAAAATTTTCTTGGTGTAATAATAGAAAACTTGGTGGTCTAATTTTAGAACGTATTTACCAAGCTTGGGTCAACAGTCAGTGGGCCTCTTGTTTCACCAATTTCCTGATCCAACACTTACCTCAGATTGCATCAAATCACAATCCAATTTTAATTAATGCAAACATTCAAATGCTCAACCAGAATGAATCCTATATGGATTATGGAAAAAAAAAAAACCCTACCATTAGAACAATTTCTAAATGGAGATTAAAACAAAAAAAAAAAAAAATCATACTACTGCCATTAATAGGAAGAAAAACAAATTATGTTAAATGAAAAATGTTGATACGAAGGAATTATTGAATTTGATAATATTTGGAAATTGTCTGCTGATCATTTTAAAAGTTTATATACAGATCTCCCACGTAACAGAGATACCATCCATATTATTATTATTACAGTTGATATCATTCTAAAAGTATATATTCTGAATCTAAATGACAATGTCATCAACTCATCCAATGCCATGACGAATCAAAAATTAAATCTAGTATATTGGTCGGTCTGATGAACCTGCATGGATAGCTCAGTTGGTCTAACCTTTTAGGATTATACTAAATGTCTTAGGTTCAACTCCTCCTGAACTTATCTGATACATGAGACTTGTGAGTCGCTTTGTGTATATGTGAAATTAGTCTAACGTCCAATATAAGATAATGATACCCATATTATCCAAAAAGAAACTAAATCTGGCCTAGTGGTTCATTTACAGCACCAAGACCAAATGGTTTCCTATTCTGTGTATAAAATATAAGTGTAGAAAAAAAAACTCAGTAAGGGGATTCTTACGTTTTGGTCTAAGTCATAAAATTCTGATTCTTTTTCCTAAAGATGTAGAAAATCCTTCTAGAATTAGTCGGCATAGGTAAGTTAGTCAGTCCAATACTTTACAAAATAATACTCAAAATCTTATTTTTTAATGACGTTTTGGGATAGAGTTGATGTTAAGACTTGGGTATTCATCCTAAAAGACTAGCATGTTAGATGGAGTGACTCAAGTCCTTTATAAATCCCTAAATCTCTCTCTACACTTTCAATGCGGAACTTGTTTGCAGCCCCAACAATCTCCTTCTTGAACAAGGTCAATCATCCCGTCTGCTTGGGGGATCTCCACAGTCCAAATGAGATATCCTGAGATCTATCTATGATGCCACTTGTTAGGACTTAGGTGTCCATCCCAAAATACTAGTCTATTAGAAGTGACCTAAGTCTTTAATAAATCTCTATATCTCCTTCTACACTTCTAACGTGGGACTTGTTCCTAGCTCCAAAAGTGGAAATCGAACTCAGACTACTCCTGAGATGGATTCTTGCCATCAAGCCAACCCCTTCTGATTAATACTCAAAATCTTGGTTCTCCTATTGATACCGTCTTTAAAAATCTAGTATCATAAACTGAAGGGGCTATTTGTGCTAAGCAGACAAGTCATAGATCATTTTTTTCAAAAGAATGTTTTTATGGCATGGTGAAGAAAAATGCAAAGGATTTTATTTCATATATTTTAATTTTTATTTAAAAGAAACACTTACTTTTCTTTGTTCTTTTTTCATTTTATTCATGAGATGAAAGCAATTTCATAATTAAAACAAAGGAAGTAAAAGGTAAAATTAAAAAAAAATAAGTGTCTCATTCAAGTGAAGATTAAGTAAAGCACGTAAAACTCGACACCAAAAAGGCTCATGACACAATAACATGGTCCTTAACTAGAGATTGTCCAAGTCTTTTGGGTTCTCTAAGATAATGACATGCATTAAAATTATATATTTTTTAAAACTTTGTTAAGATGTCCCAATTAGAACATTTAGAGGAGGGGTTGAAATATCGGTATCAGCCGAGAAATCTCTCTCTCTTTTATTTAGATGATATCAGCAATATATATCGGATATCGTCCAATATCAACAAATATTTTATCGGCCGATATATATAGATTTAAACCGATATATACGATATTAAAACTCCCGAGTTAGAGCTCAAAGGGTCTAAGACTAGGCGTGGGAAGAGCATCACCTGAAAACTATTCACTCAATCGTGTAATTGAGAGAATCATATAATTGTTTAAAAGGCAAGATTATATGACTTCATAACAGAATAACAGATATCAGATAGGAAGAGAGAAGATAGCATTTGCAACCCTTTTATGAAAATTCAAGAATCAAGATTGGTTCTTTCTATTAGAGTTGATCTCTCCTTCAATTAAGCATTGTTAATTGAAGGAGTTGATTTGTATTTATCTTTATTTTCATACATGTATATTCCCTTCTAGATTTCTCTATTGTAATCTTCTCTATTAATATAATACTTTTTTTCTTCTCTCACAACACACGAGAGACAAGAAACCCCGTGTCAATTTTACACTTTCAGATGAGTAGTTGATAGTAGACTCTATAACTTGGTTAAAATCATAAAAATATACACAAACATCAGATGAGCAAGGTGTGCAGAGGGTTAGACCAATCAAGCTCAGCCTGATTTGTTATTTGAAGTTCGGTTTTTAGGCCTGTTCCAAGCCCAAGCCCAAGCCCAAAGCTCTATGTAGACATAGACCCAACAGAAGTTAGGCTGGGCCACGCAGGTTCAAAAGTTTAGCCTGCGCCATTTCCATCCCTACCAGCAAAATGCAGGTTGGGCGTTAGGATGAAGTGGTGGAGGCCCAAGAGAGGCAAGTGGGCTCAGGTCTGTAGTGGAGTTTCCTGTTATTGCTCAACTGGACTCTCCAAAACAAAATTATCTTTCACAGTGGGACCTAAATTGAATAAGATTTTATAAGCAAGGAAAAATTGTATAAGAAGGAACCTATTAATTAAAAAGTCAGCGATTATAATTTATAAATGCTTGGTCCCAAGAGGTAAAAATGATCATCGTCTCTGTGTTTTAGATCAAATGGGCCCATGGTTAGTTTCTCTCAATTCATGTATAAACAAGGGTGTGGCTCGAATTTGGCCTTCGATCAGCTTGAACCCAACTTAAATAAATGGTTAAGTCTATTTTTTTTTTTATAATATATAAATATATCACAAGATTGTAATTAGTATTATTTTTATTTTTTTGTAAATAGAAAATCTAACTATAAAGATTGAAAGAAGACTTAGAAACCTGCCATCTATTAAAATTTTGTCTTAAAAATCAATTTTTACCAACTCAATCTTAACAATTTAATTCACTAGACATCTACGAAATTTGACTATTAAGATCAAGTGATTAGATATTGAGTGACAAAAAATTTAGTTCCTAGTAAATATTTAAGTTTAATATCAATCTTCACAGTTAGAAAATAAAAACAAATCAAGTGCAAAACAAACAAGCTTTAAATGGCTGGCACTACTTTGGCTTTAAAAGCTCGACGGGTCTATGCTTTTGTAGATATAAAAGGCCTAGCCTGTAAACAAGCCTAAGTACATAACCCAAGAGCTCTTTTATTTTTATTTTTTTTAAATTTTACCCTTTATTCGAGTTTTCTACTTGAACCATTTATAGATAATTAAATATAGGTTTTGTTTTTATTAATTTTCATAGAAAAAATATTTTTCCTCTAAAAGCCATTTCTTCATTTATGTTTGCCTGCAAGTGCTTTGATAGGAAACTAATTTCACATGTAAGAAAAAGAAGACATCTTTTCTCACATTTATTTTCTATTGACCCAATCCAACCCTATCATCCATACGTAACCCAAATTCAAGCACCTATAGACAAGACCCAACCCACATTTGACCCAACTTTATCCAAATCCAGCCGGACCCGATTTAAAACCGATCTTGTAATCCAACCCGAGCTAAATTTAACCCATTTGCCATCGAAAACGAAGAGAACAAAGATGAGAAAATGTAGTTAATTTTCAAGAAATTAGAAGGACACAATCATGAAAGACTAGTTTGATGGTCCATTCCCACTCTTGTTTTTGGAAAGTTTTGGGAGGATCAAGTTCCCTAATACAAAAAGGGTCACTCTCCTTAATTCTGTACTCAACGTATGCAGATTGGAAGGTTTACACATGTCTCAAAGATTAGTCAGGTGAAACGTTTGAAAAATTCATGTGGAACGCATGAATACTTTGGTCTTAAAACAAATGGAAATTAGAAGGAGATCAAAATGGAAGAAATATGATGGATGGATGTTAGATGCTTAGATCTACACATTAATTAAAAAATAGAAGGTTGTGGATAGTGGTACTGTGCGATTCCTCCAAGAAGACTTCTATGTTTTGGATGAGTCTCATATTGTGATCGCATTAGGAAAAATTTAGATTATGCTATTAAAAAAGAAGGGTTATTGTTGTTTATGGCTTTAATTTCACTTATATTTTTGGAAACATGCTAGATCCGTATGTCTTTACAAGTGCTGGGGGTTCGGTAATTTGTGACTCTCCATTAATAAAAATATCGCCGTCACCTATAGATATAGGGAATCTTGTTAAAGTACATGTATTGTTGTCTCGTGTGTGATTTGATCTTACTTTTTTTTTCTTTCACTCTACGTAGCTCTAATAGCCATTGCCCACTTCATTGATGTTCTTTATTTGATTGATTAAGACAAAAGAAAGGTCACACCATCTAATCAATTAGAAATTGACACATCAACATTTTTGTATTTATAAATTTATATATTGCATTTTACTTTTTTTATAGCATTTAACTTTAGTGTCTAATATTTTATCTTCATATTTAGCAGTCAACTGTAGTATTTAGTAATCTCTACAACATTCAACATTAACTTCACTTTTTAGCAATCAAGTGTAGCATTCAACATTTTATACCTACATTCAGCATTTTACCTTAGCATTCAACATTTAAATCTAGTCTGTCTTTAGCATTTTACCTCAGTATTTAACATTAAATTATTCATCATTCAACTACACTTTTAGCAATCTAACTCTAGCATTCAACATTTTTTAATATTGAATGCTCATGTAAAATGTTGAATTTAGAGATAATATATTGAAGGTTAGAGATGATTCTAAAATATCAAATTATAGCATTATCATTGATCCAATCTTGATCTTCTTAATTGAACACAAAATATTTAAGATTGGAATTAAAAGAAAAAGAAAAAAAGTAATATGAAGTTGCATGAAAGAAAAACACAAGGGCAGAAATGATAGAAATAGTATAGGCGGCCTTTACTTAAAAAAAAAAAAAAATCTACCCATATCATCCCATCGATCCTTTTATTTTTCTAATTTTTTATTTAAATGTATATCAAATTTTAATTCTAAATTCAATTTTTATCGACTTATTCTTTATAAATCAAAATCATCATGTTTCCTTGAATTTTTCAATGACACCAAGTGATACAGAAGCTGAAATCAAGTAGCTAAAAATTGAGTTTCGGGTTAAAATGTGGTCTACATATATCTCAGTATCCCCACTTTCAATTGATACAGTTGAATTTTACATGGTATGTACGATTTTGTTTTAATAAAAAACAAAAGAAGAAGAGAAATGGATCAGGTGAACGTGTCATATTTCTACATATAATTGCATATAATGACTCTTTAGTGCAGACAAGGACATAAAGCTCTCTCCCATTTTTATAGTAGTATAGATATTTCAATAAATTTAATTATTTAAATTAGATTCCACAAAATTAAGAAGAAGGATGCACCAATCTAGTCTAAAAGTCAAAATATCTATATGTATTTTAAATAAAAAAATAAACATGAGATATTCAGATCAGGGGTTTAAAAATCACCCGCCCGAGATCATTTTTCTCTCTTTTTTTTCCAAATCTCGGTCGAATTTTTATTTTTATTCTTTTTTTGAATTAAAAAAAACTAAAAAACAGAAAAATGGCCTTTTTTATTAATTTTTTTGGAAATAGATAAAAAAAAGATATGGACCAATATTTTAAATATCGGTCGATCGATATAGCTGATATCGGCAGATATATCGATGGCGGGAAACACCGATATTCAATTCTTTTAAAAAAAAAACACTTTTCAAGATTGATATTTATGATATCAGGGATATCATGGCTGGTATATCTGCCAATATCATAATTGTACGCAGTGTAATAAATATCTCTGATATTTTCATTTTTATTATGAAAATATCGGCAAAATAACTTTTGCACGTTAAAAATCCGAGTTTATCGCGTCTACCGTTTTTAACGGTAAATTCCAGTTAAAAATGCATTTTTATCCCGAGAAACGGTAAGTCCCCGTTAAAATCATATAACAACCCGTCATTTCAGCACAATCGCTTTGGGCCCCATGTGCAGCGGCACGCACGGCTTTACATTGGGCTTAGCCCACAAGACCAGGCCCGAAAGGCCTTGTGCTAAGGAGAGGGGAGTATCCTCTTATAATCCCACACCCCCTCCACCTCATGGGCGATGTGGGACCTTTTCTCACACTCCCATGTGGGTGGGGTATTGCAAATCACGAGATTTTACCATCAAAATTCCATAAAAAACACTTGGGCCAAATATATATTTTTTATTTCTAAAATATTATCTATATTTTCAAACTCTGGCCACATTATTTATTATTTTTATTTTTATTTCTTTTAAAATATTTTATTTTCTGCGAAATTTTCCCTTTGAATTCTCGATAAAAATCTGAGAACTTAAAAATATGCCGCTATTAATAATTACCGTTAATATTGTGAGAATGAGATTTGTTACAATGACTGTACAGCCAATGTGTATTATATAGACTAACACATATCGACTCTGAAAAACCAATATGTATCGACTAATGCAGTACATATCAGACAATATTTATACTTATCATTCAGATTGCCATATTGGGCTTTAAGCTTGAGCGTTGATGTATTCAATTTTGGCCTGCTTCTTTTTGGGCTCAAGTTCGTGCTCAATTTTCTGATCACAAATTAATGCTCAAAAGTTCAAACTTTATTTTTTTTCCGTTAGACTTTTCAAACTTTCAGGCATTGAAGCTCAATGGTCATCCCTAACAATAGCAGGAGGACATGATAATAATCATAATAATAATAATAATAATAATAATGTGATGGATAGGAAGGATGGTTGTTTGTAGTGTCAAAAAGTTCTCATCCACCACCGATAACAACTGCTTATTTATCAGTTTACCTTTTGGATAATGATATTTGCCTTGACAGTTGAGTAAAACAAGTGAAGGATGCGTTCTGAAAGTGATGGAAGTGTAACCCAACTCGTCTAAACACAAATGATGCATCAACATCTGTTTGGATTATAAACCTCTGTTTGGTTGATGGATAAATTGTTAGCCACTGGGTTTTACTTGTTTTGTGATTCACAACACTTTCTGAATTTTTTTTCCACTACCATGCCATGGAAAACAAGTTTCTGCAGCCTTTGCTTTGCTCAGAAGATATATATATATATATATAATAGGATATCGACTTTCAGTCCAAAAGACTAACCTGTTAGGTGGAGTGATAGAAGTTCTTTATAAATTCCTAGATCTCCCTCTAAATTTTTAATGTGAGACTAGTTCGCAGGAACTCCAACAATCCTCCCCCCTCCCCCGAACGAGGCCCTCTGACAAAGAGAGCGATGCTAGCCATGCCGTTCTCCTGGAGATCTCCTGAGCCCACATGAGGTAGCGTGAGACTTGGCTCTAAGACCATTTGTTAGGACTTGGGCTTTCAGTCCAAAAGACTAGCATGTTAGGTGGAGTGATTCAAGTCCTTTATAAACCCCTAGATCTCCCTCTACACTTCTAATGTGAGACTCATTTGCAGCAACCCCAACAGGAGACGCATTGTGTACTGATGCTTCCCCAACAATATATACACTTTTTTTACCGATGTCCAGGCGTCACCTGATTAGTCTTTCGGAGCATGTGAAAATCTCTCATTCCGCATACACTAGATAAAACTATGGGAAGTACACTTTATCAATTAAAAATATTAAATTTCTTATTCAAATGTATACTCTTCAATTTCTTCCGCAATACCTGCAGAGTCTGCTTAATTTTTTTTTAAAATTTATCTGACTAAGTTGTTTGCTTTGGAAGAATTCTTACGCTATCAATAGTCCATGCCCTACGTTGTAATTAAATTATTTAACTTAAAGTTCTCCGTGCACAAACAATTTTAAATGGAATAGAATGGTAGTTAGATATAGTGATGTTTTGGATGATGTTTTCTATCATCCGTTTCTAGATATTTTCATAGCAAAGTTGGGTGCATGAATCACATGCACCTAACCCCCGGGATGGTTTCTAACCTTTCTTTTGGCAGACCTTCCAGAGAATAATACTTAAAGGGGAAAATGTTTCAAAGTGAAATATTAAAAAAAAAAAGTTCTTTCATTTCAAAGATCTGCAAAACTGTTCAATTAGGGAATGTTTCAATTAAATTAATGTTTTGGGTTTGGACAATTGTGGATACTGACAATTTTTCTCAGTCAGTTTCTTGGGAGGTTCTTAGTTCTTACTTATAAATTTGTGGTTTAGCAGTAAAAGTTTCAGTAATTATTTATGTCCAAACACATATATGAATAAATGATAGAGATGGGTTTTGTATAATATCCATTTTTCTAAGAGATGCCAAGCGTAGTTTCACATTTTTCACTGACATTCCGACGATTTATTCTCTCATTCACCAAATGAAAAGTGTTCCACATGACACCCATAAATTAAATCTCTAGCTTTTGTTCAGGATTTGTCTGGTAACTTTCTCAATTTTATAAAGGTCTCAACTCCCAAATGAAGTGAATCATCATTATAAAATACCAAATAGTTAGAAGTCAAACCCTTGGCTTGAGAAATCAGAACCACATGGGTTACATTGGGTCCATTAAAGAAATCTAAAAAGGCTGGCTCTCTAAGAAGTTGTTGGCATTTAGGCCTCTCATCTACTCAATCATTTCTATCATCTCTCACCTTTACTGTGATCTTTTATTTTTTTAAAACGTCTTTTCTACGACACAAAGATTTACGTGATTTTCTTTCGGTATATCCACAATTTCAAATTAGATCTACTATACCCAAAGGTAAAAAATCGAAGAAGATGCGACTATGACCTTCGTTACAATTTCCGCTCCACTCTTTCTCACAAAAAAATATTATATATTGACCTGATTAGGATTTACAAAAGGCTCAATGCAAAAATTACAACATTGTCCTCAAATATAATTTGAGTTGACAGTGCAGATCGGATCGACAAGACATATTTGATAATCAAGCTCCACGAACCTTAACATTTTTTAACCAAGGTGTTCAGGAGTCTCACCCAACAAATCCTCATAACACGGGCAAACCTATCAATGCACACGCACTGAGTAAATTCTATGTAGAGTGGCCTTTTGAAGTTGAATGTAAATCAAACACAAAACTCTCACTTCTTGAAGTAGGTTCTTGGAGGTAGCCAATCTTCCAAATTCACAGGTAGAATAAAAGATGGGTTTTTTAAAATCATCTTTGCTGTCATCTTTGGTGAGTTTAGCACTTTTCAGGAGTAAAATATAGTTAGAATACATGGAACTAAGATATGAGACTTTAGATACAGATTTGTCTCTTAATTTCATCACCTTGGCCCTACCTTATCCACATTCAAACTTTCTTGGTTTTCTGGTGTCATATATGAAATTCCTTTAATGCATAGGGCTGGTAGGTTTCAAAACCACCAGTCTCTTTTGCCTTCAGATCTCATGTTCATCAAACAAACAATTTTCCATTTTCTTCTCATCTACTTCAAACTTGTCGGTGTTCTGCCATGGAATGAACGAAAAGGTCATTTGAGTTTGTCCGACATCTGCTCTGAACGTAGTACGAAGGTTGCAGCTCATTAAGTTCGATTGAAAAGTTTGAAATATAAGGAGAGTAATAGTCGCAGACCAAGTAAAACTAATACATTATTGTCGGCGTTAACTCAGTAACAAGTTTTTCTAAGTTTTTTATGTTTATACTGAAAATTCAATCGAATTTTTAAACTCGTTAATGTTAGAATCTAGATATCCGGTTCAAAAGACTAGCATGTTAGGTGGAGAGGTCCCAGACCTTTATAAACTTTTAGATCTCTCTCTATAATTTTAATGTTACATTCGTTCACAGCAACTCCAAGAATGTCTCTCTCGAAGAGGACAACCATCTCATCTGCCTGGAGAATCTCCTGAATCAAGATGAGATAACCTGAGATCTTCCTCTATACTTCCAATGACGTGAGACTCGTTCGCAACTCAAAAGTTAATTTTACCTATATGCAATCTACACCCTTAATGAGAAAGACACTGACACTCGTCAACATTATAATAAACTATATCAATTTCAGATATGAGATCCAACTTTCTAATTTATTAAATGAAGAAGGAAAGATAAACTTAGCATCAATGTCTAACTAAGTAGTTGGAGAAGATCAATACTAATTGGAAACTTGATAAGAGAATATAATTTAGAATCCCGTAGGAAACGAATGGCCAATGACTATCAGGATGCAATCTTCATAGTTGTCATGTCATATCACGAACAACCTGCTCAAAACACATCATCCATTTATCAGCCAATTGAATGTTGTGCTGGGTTCTACATGCACACTTCAAACTGCATTATAGTTTTGATCCAGTCTTATTTAAAATGGGTCCATGAAAAATCCTTCATTTCCTAATAAAATAACAAATGTTATATTCTTTAAATTTCAATAATTTCCATTTACCAAGATGATCAATGATGAACACAGCCTTGATGCTAATATGAGAGCCGGGTATTGGATCTACACTTGCAACGGTTGCACATGAGAGAGGGTGTGAAATTCGCAAGTTCCATATTATCTAGATACAAAAATCAGTGATGGTTATGACAGAAACCCTCCTCTCAATGAATAGATTTTTTAGAGTGAGTTATACCTCAAGACTGTTTACATGATACTGTAAGAATCTGTATCTGTACGTGAAAAAGGATGTGAAGTTCACAAGTCTCATATTACTTAGATACAAAAATCAGTGATTGTATATAATATGAGAGGAAGAACTCACTCAATATGAAAATATGAAAATGATGTCAAACCATTTTTTAACATTTTAAGAACCTATATCACTTAAATATTCTATTCTTTTTAGACATTAAGTAAAAGAAGAAAGATATTATCACTATCCGACTCAGAAGTTGGAAAAGAAGGATCGATCCCTAATGAAAACTACATAAGAAATAACGTTTTACAACTCCAAAACAAAAATAATGACCATCTGCCATCTCTTCATGCATGTCATATCATGTGGGCCCAAACAACTCATCATTCATTTATAGGCAAATCGTTAGTGGGCCCCGCATGAGATAGTGCTGTAAGAATCCATTGATCATGTTTTAACTCAAAAGCTTTTCCATTAATTAAAATGATCAACTCGATAAGTATAGCTTTCATGCTAATATATGAGGCACCCATCAGTCTTCCCATCAACTTTTCATGGATAATTTAACTTAGAAATTGAAGCATAAAATGTACCCAACATCATGGACTTCATGAATGAAAGAAGAAGGTATTAACAATTTGTATATGGTAAAATACCTAGAGTAATCTCTACGCTAGCTCTAAAGACAAACACGTTTCTTTCTAATAATAAAAGTGTTAGAAGTGAGGTTATTCTATAAATACATGAAACCACATGCAAAGTTTGTGTATTAAGTTGAAGAAAATCATGTTAACATTCTTGAGAGAGAAGTCACTCTAAAAACCTAACTATTGAGAGAAATGTGCATCAAGTATTATAGAGTCACACCTCTGGACGTAGAGATACCTGCGAAACCTGCTCTGATACCATGAAAAAAACTATATTAAAATTCTTGAGGTATAATTCACTCTAAAAAATTAACCATTGAAAAGAGGATGTCTCAAGTATTATATAGAGTCATTGTTCTTTCAGTCCAATATACGAAATTGAACTAAAGATCTAATCTAATATTAGAAGTTTAGACCAGTTGAACTATATGTAAAGATTAAAGATAGAATTAAACATCAATTGCAAGTAGAATCTACAGGTTTTCTGTAATAAAATTCAAATAACTAGTTTTGAAGTTGTCAACTGTAAATTGGACAAAATTTGAACATATGAAATAACATGTCAACTAGCATTTTGTGCTGGATATTTTGGGAACTAAATCACTTTTTAGTAAAGTTGAATCATAAATTTCAACAACATTAGTACAATTTTTCGCTCACCCACTTCTTATGACTCCGATTTACTCACCCCTTTACATAGATGTCTTAATTTTTACTGCAGTTGATCTAATTTTTTTTGTTTTTCACTTGACCCAAAATCATCAAAATTCATTATTATTAAAGTTTTTAGTCTAATCTACTTAAAGTCATGTTTTCAAATAATGCTTTTTCATTCAACTTTATCAAATTATTGTCACTCTCATTCCACATATCTTAGAAAACAAAATGGTGATCTCAAAGTTAACAAGAAAATGTACAATAAAATAACTTTGGTCCTTATTGCCACAGAATACATGGTAATAGTTACACTTTGAAGCGAATGCATGACAGCATACATCTTCAAAATCAAGTTAAACCCTTCAATGGGCTTCAATGATAGTTCTACCAGTCTACGCAGGTCCTTGTTCACCATTCAAAATCGCATCTGTGCCTATCAACCCTATTCAAAATCGTATCTGTGACGATCCAAATTCGGCGATACTTATACACTAGATTCACAGAACGTGAAATTGCCTCTCAACTAACTGAAATGGGTGATAGTTGATGTTGAAGGACAGAATCATCTAAAGAGAAGAAGAGTTGGAGGGGTGGTTGTGTGTTCAATTCTCCTAGGTACTTCGGGCTCGTCGTGTCGGCGCCTCTCTGATGCAGGATTAATTGAAGAAGAAGCAGCTTTAGTGATGGTGAGATCTAGGTTTAAGTCAAGCAAGGTGTTTGTATCATAATCGATGCAACTTGCCGCATCGGATACTTGATCATTGTCGCGACGACGGGATTTTGTGGGCGGGCTTGGCTGACATAGTTGGCTCTTTGAACCAGATGACATGGAACTGTTTGAGCTGTGTTTAAGCTGATGAGAGGGGAGTGTTCGGCTTATCCGATGATTGTTTGGATCAATTCCCATGTTTACTAGTTTTCGCCGCAGATGTGAATTCCAGTAGTTCTTCACCTCATTGTCTGTACGCCCTGGGAGTCTCCCAGCGATCAATGACCATCTGAAACCATCAAGGGAACAGTTATAAGCAAGATCATCACCAACAATTGATTTTAGAAGTTGTGAAACAATAGAAAGCACAATATTCTATAATTGAAAGTCATCAATGAGTTTGTTCTTAAATTGTTCTATACAGTGATTGATGACACCATAAACTGTTCTATTCAATTATGAGTGATTGATGACACTATAAATTGTTCTATACGATAATTAGTGAATGATGACACCATAAATTGTTCAATTTGAAAAGAAATTCATTGCTTTGTTAACAAAACATTTTACTCAATTTGAAAGAAGGAAGAAAATGAGTTAAATATATGTCATGAATGCATGCAAGCAAATGGTTCAAGGTTCACAAAAAGTTGGATTTCAGCTTTGCGGAGGATCTTAAGTTGGATCTCCCTTTTAGATTAAAATATAAGTCTTAGGAAAACAAAGTAGTCTTAAATATGAGTTTACAAAAATCATTTTAATTGTTGTACCATAATATTGTTTTTTTTTTAAACGAGAAGTGGTCAGTGCACCAACAATTTTACCTTTGGTGCATTAAATTCATGTGAAATACTCATTTTACCTAAATAAACCGGAAGAGGAAAATAAGAGAAATTAAAAAAAGTTTGGACAAAATAGATATTTTACATAAATTTGGTGCACCCATCACTTTCCTTTTAGATTCTCTAGTTTTTGTAAGTTTAGATTTTTTTTAATTTTTATATATTAAATAAAATTTAAAAAAATATAAAAATCTTGACTTAATTGATATAATCAATAAATTTTTAATTCTATATTTAAATATGAATCTTTCTAATAGATCTATTTTGTGGGCAAGAGATAGTCGTGTGACCCAATATAAAAACTATAGTGAGTTCATTCGAAGGGGGCCAAAAGTACAATTGAATCTAAAAACCTACAATTCCCTTGAGAAAATGAATAAATGTTATTTATTTTTAAAGGACTTTTCTCATCCATCATAGCTTATTAAATAATTCAACCTTTTTTTTTACCTTTTTCAATATTTCTTTTTACCTTTCATAAACCTTTTTAAATGAATTGATCTAATGTTTTTAAATGTAAAAAAAAAGAAAGGAAGTTTTCCTCTTTATAATGTTAGTACCTGTTGCCTAGAAGTGCATGGAGCTTGATGATGAGGTCTTCTTCATCCTCCCCAAAGTTTCCTCTTTTCAGGTCGGGCCTCAGGTAGTTTATCCATCTAAGCCTACAACTTTTACCGCAACGAAGCAACCCTAACAAAGGGAAAAGGAAGGTTACAAAGGTTAGAGTTTACAGCATTAGTTGCTGAGTTCTTCAGCACAAGATATCAAAAAGAATAATGAGATAAATGTGCAAATGACCCTTTAACTTCGCTTGACAATTAAAGAAGTTAGGAACTGCTGCTTGAGAGAGAGAGACATCAAACTACAATGTTTCTATATGAAAATGATAAATAGATGATATGTCTGTTGTGCGAAATCCCAATTCAATCAAATACAACGGAAGCATAAATCAAAATCAAACAATCATTCACACAATTTAGAAGATACATATTTACGTGGTTCAACCAAAGGCTTGGGTCCACAAGCAACTAAGGAAAGGAGTTCCACTAATCTGAAGAAGGGGATATAAATTTTAAGCTCTCACACTCATACAAACTTCAGTTGCCCAAAAAGGACTAAAATACCAAGTCCAAGCCAACCAATCTCTCACCTTCTCTCAATATATATAATTTCATGCATGAAAGAGATACAAGTTGGGTCAGGCCAAATCGAGCCAATATTCTAACAATATCAATATTCAGAAATATTGAGGTGCAAACAAGAGCAGTCCCACATTGGTTGTGAGGGAAAAAAATCTAAGAACTTATATATGACTGGGTTACTCTACCTATCAGACTAGTCTTTTCAGTTGAATACCCAGTTCTAACAAAAAACAAACCTGCAGCTTGAGGAATTGACCGCCAACGTCCTTCTCCATGAACTCGAATATAGTCTATGAGTTTTTGATCTTCTTGTTTGGACCATGCCCCTTTGTTCTTGTCTTGCTTATCACAGCAAGGCTTCCTCATTTCATCTACTACACCTTCAAGAGAGAGAGAGAGAGAGAGGGACGTAGAAGTAGGGGAAGAGCGGATGGAATGATAAGGAGGTAGGATAAATAGGAAGTGAGATGAAGGTGAAGGGTAGACCGGATGGACTGGTTTGACCGGTGGATCGAGAGTGTGGAGTGTGTGGGTTGGAAGAAAAAGGAGCAGCGATTGCTGTTAAGTAGATGTCTCTTTCGCATCTTATGTTAATCATTATTATAGTAATATTAGTTTGTTTGTTAATAGAGCCTGTTTATCTTTAGCAACACCCATTATCTAGCCACCTTAATCGTCGAGACTAGACTTGCATTGCACGATTATTGTTGACTTTGATCATTGATTACTGTACTGCTTTGCCCACTAATTCACATGTGCCAACTCTTACTTGGACCATAGCTCTGAAATTCCTAACATTGGACACCGACTTAAGGGTTAGGCTTTAATATGATAAATTTGGCTCACACCGAAAATGGGTCGAGTCAGGTTAGGTTCGAGTCACAATAATTGTTAGTTAGGTTCGAGTCACAATAATTGTTGGTAGGTTCGAGTTGAATTTGGGTCAAATCTATTTTAGATTCAATTGGGTTGGGCTCAGGTCGGATTATCCATTTATCTAAGGAGATACAGACTTTTCTAATGAGACTTATATTAAAATTACTCTTTAAAGACTTATATCACTGCCATTTTGGTGCTATCAAGTCTCTAATAGCCAGATTTGATCCTGGGAATCCAAAAATTGCCAGCCACAAGGATGTTAACACTCAACAGCTTTCTGATCATCTGCTTGCTGGATATAATACAGCCATTTTCTCTCTGTATAATGCGTCCGGTGCTCTGATGGGCCCTGGGTTGTACTCTGGCTTGGGCCTGCTTTGGCTTGCCTCTGGTCCTGGGCTCCTTCCTGCTTGGCCCGGGCTGTGGGTCCTTTTTGTTCAGCTGCTTTGGTTCCTCCTTTTCGGAGGCCTCCTCATTTTGTTTCACCATCTTGTTTTGGTTTTTGGTCTGGCCCGGGCTGTGGACTTCAACTATATTCTTTGAGTTTTTCCCTCTTTTGAATGAATCAGTAACCAATCATTCAAAAAAAATTATTCTTTAAATGGGTGTATATCTTCTATGGCAAATGTCTTGTGTACAGACATGGCAATAGTAAGGTTAGTCGGATATACTGATCAATGGAAGGGTTCAAGTTGGGACGGTAAATAATGAGGGACAAAAATTAATTATTGTATATAACATGAGAGACACGGTTCAAGTTGGGACGGTAAATAATGAGGGACAAAAATTAATTATTGTATATAACATGAGAGACACACTCCTTTTAATGACTAGCTTTTAAGTGTGAGTTCTATATCAAGACTGTTAACAATTTGTTCCTAAAAAAATTAATTCAAATTAACTTGACCTAGTTTAAAACAAAATACGAGTTAGAGTTGGCTGAAGAATCTTAGAACTAGTTAAATTAAACTTTTATTTTTAAAGAAAAATCACTCAACTTCTCAATTTCCAATTTTTATCGTCAAACATGTACTCAACCCCTTTTAAGCCAAAAATTCTAGCCTATCGCCTTTCATTCTTCCAACCTAGTGCCCCTCCCAATAAAAGAAAAACACTCATCTATTTTATTTTCTAATACTATAAGATTCAAATTGAGTTCATTGAAGCCAAGTTAAGTAAAATGAAATTTTAATCAAATCAAGTGAGATTAAGAAACTCACCTTTAAAAAATCCATTATTACTATCAACTATTGTTTAAGAATTCAAAATGACTTGAGAAGTCAATTCAAATCAACTTGAGATGACATGATTTCAAGTCAAGCCAATCAACAAGGTTTTTCAAAGGCCAGCGGTGTTTCCACAGGTATTTTGAGTTTAGTGATATGGATTTTAGTATATTCTCGATTTTACCCTTTGCATGAACAGTAAAATTTCAAAGGGCTGATTTTTAATGTTCATGTGAATTTCGGCCAGTCGATTTGTAATTTCGGAGAGCAGATTTGCACTATTCATGAATTTTGGCCAGCCAATTTGTACTGTTCATGAATTTTGGAGAGCCGATTGCAATATTCATGAATTTTGACGAGCTGATTTACACTGTTCATGAATTTTGGCGAGCCGATTTGCACTATTTATGAATTTCTGGCTTTCTTTTTTCTTCGGTACGACAGGTTGAGGAAAATTAGGTATCACGGTAAAACTTGTGTCTGTATATACAAAATGCCGTGGGAGGATCGTTGGCCTTTTTCAAAAAAAAAAAATTAAATTTACGTGTGGAAAACAGTGGGATACCCAGCGTAAAACCTCCACGGATGAGTCCACTACCCCTATGATATATCAAGATTAGGTCATGAGGGCTCGAACCCGCAACCTCCCACTTCCTGAGGTGGGAGACAACCAGTTTTTCAAAAGATTTCCCATCTCTTGATTGAGTTTCTCGACCTCAAGTCAGAGTTCCAAGTCATCGCCATCATACCTCTAAATTCAAAAAGCCAGATGGTTCATTAATCGTGTGATGCCAATGGTTGTGATGATGACCACAGCTTAAAAGTCTCATCATCATTTCTATCAAATCAGCTCAGCTCTTCTTCCCATCCTTTCCCTGTTTTTTGGAAAATATATTACTGGATCAAACCAAAACTAGGTCTCACATTATTAGAATTACATAGATACACTTGAGCATGAATAACATCACATTATTTCCTTTTCCTTTTAATGGAATGGGAAAGGAATGGACTATGCTCGGCTTGATTTCTAGGCAAATGCTCAGTTAAATATTTATAAGTCAAACTTGAGCTTGGTTCATAAAACATGAAATTCAAGTTCAGATTAGACCTAGCTAAGGCTCATGTACACCCCTCGTTCTAAATGATTCATGATACAGAACTTCTTTTCGTTCATGCCAACCCATTCAATGGTTGAAATGTAAATCGTAAACAAGTCAGCTTATAAATATTTTCTTCTCGCTGAGCTTAATTAAACTCAAGTTTGATTCAATTCATTAATAAACGAGCTAATCTCCAAGTCCATTGTGCTTTCAGACTCAGAGGTTTGCTTGAGCCTTGAGGTCACGCCCGAGCTTGGCTCACATGTTTTATATGCGTATATATGTATACATATTTAGATGGTAATCATTGTGTAGTAAAAATATATTGCTGGACCATATTTGATTTAATTTTTTAACCATCCTTTTTTATGACCAAGGTGTATTTTTCAAAACACCGGACTAATCTTCAGGACATATGTAAGCATTCCTACCCATTGTAACAAATACCATTCTCGGATATTAACGGCGATTGATAATATCCGAATCTTTTTAAATTATCAGATTTTTATCAGGAAAACCTTGCAAAAAATAGTTTGAGTCCTCGTGGTGTAACCCAATGGCTATCCTATGGAGGTGTAGGACGTCACTCGAAGGAGGATTTAGTAGGCATGTGCTCAAGGTTCCCCCCTCCGTCATAAAAAAAACCCTCGTGAAAAATATAACATTTAAAAAATAATAAAATGTAATAAAATATAATAAAAGAAAATATTAATAAGAAATTTACCAATAATTTACTGAAAATTTATCGAGAATTTATCGCGATTTTATCAAGAATTTACTGAAAATTTATCATACTACCGATAAATCTCAAAATATTAACGGCGATTGGTATTTTGACGATAAAAATGTAGTAAATTTTAAAATATCGGAGATAGTTGTGACATTGAATCCTACCCATACAATCTTTTTTTTTGAGCAGTTACCCATACAATCTTGATAACTCTACAAGTAATTCTTGAAAAAACTTGAGCTTAAATGTTCAAATATTAATTAGTCAAGCTCCAGTCTATTCATGACGTTGCCACAAAACTGAAATATACAGCAAAGAACTTTTAATCTCCCAACCTTTTAACAATATAAAGGAACGCTGAAATGAAAGGATAAAATGCCATAAATTCTTAACTAGAAATTCAGTCCATGTTGCCATCATCCAAATATCAGCAATTCTATGACTTCTCCATGTGGAAGGGTACCCAACCAAACCGCCAATTATATACAAGATATTGTATGGTAAATGAAATTCATAAACAAAGGTAAAAAGAAATGGAACTGAACTTCAAAGTTGCTGCAAAGTTTAGCACTCGGGCAAAATGGTATTGTTCCTTGATCTCAAGTGTCCCTCTGAAACTGCAGTCCAAATGTTTGTCAATCCTGATATTAAGAGCAGCTTGCAGCAGTCTGTTCAAAGCCTTTGATGGTTGGGTGCACAGGTTGGCAACCAATGCTGTTGAATTAATGGACACAACACTGATGGTAGATACCCCAAAAATCTTCAAGATTGGAACATCCTGTTGTCGTAACTTATTTTAAGCGAGCCAAAGAATGGGCACCAAGTTGCCAAAGAATTGACTGTCATTGCAACGTGGAACCTAATTTTTTTCGAATCCCGTAATTTCCCTCTAGGTCACAGTTCCACACTACAATCTGAAAATTCAAAGTTCTTTCAGATGTTCACTAGCAGATTCAGTTTTCAGAGAGGGCTAGGTCAAGCAAGGGATGGAGACTTAACGAAACCATTAGAAGGCTGTATGTTGGACAAGCATCTAATATTAGCAATCCCATTTCTTCTAAGGGATTTTGGCTCTAACCCAGCCTTGTGGGCTGCAATAACACCTATACCTTCCCAATAATTCGAGACTTTGACCTGCAAATGAGATCTCAATTCAATGAACTACCTAACATAAAATTCTCAGAAGTGAGTAGAATTCACCAAGGCCAACCCAAATAGAAGAGAAAACTTCATTATGATGAATATATTCTCATTGTGGTTTGAGAATGCCAAAAATGTCCTGATTCGAAGATCTCACCATTCAATCATTGGCCCAGAAAGAGATGGTTATCAGACAATACATGATGGTTTTCAAAAGAGGGCACACTGGAGGGATAGGACCTTTCAACCGATAAAGAGTTTTATCGAGTTTCTGGTCAATGGTTCAAACCCATCAGCTCAGTGGTCCACATGGCTATACTGCGGAACTCACATGCACAGCAATGCTGAACGAAGTCTCAAGATATTGCAATTAGTGGAGAGAGAGAGAGAGAGAGAGGAAATATTTACCACTTCTATTCCTAGCTTATCAGGTGTATCATCCAGCACAGTTTCATTTTCCTCAACAGCAATTATTAGAGGCTACACGAAAATCAGTAGTTATTTTAAGTTCTTAACAGAAAAAAAAAAAAAGTACGATACTCTAGCAAGAGTGTGCTTGGACCGACCCCAAATCTCAAGCACTTAAATCTTCTACAAAAATTATCCTTTCATACTAGGTGCAAGAATAATATAGGGTCGATTGGAAGTACCAATTTAGGGTGAAGAATTGAACAGAAGTCATCCACCCAATGTGGTTCCAGTTGCCATGCCTTGCTTAAGACAGCTGGAATTAATGAACACCCATTCTTTAAGTGATTGTGATTAGCTTCACTTAATCAAGCATGCTAAACAGGTAACTCAGCAATGACACCCATTGATATTTTAAACAGAACCAAATGAAATCACAGAGCTACTTGTTCCTCTATTATAACTTATCCATTCCTATTCATACAATGAATGAAAATTGCATAGGTAACTATTACCTTATCTCTAGAGCTTCTTGCAAAAGCAAGAGTACCCTCTCCACCACAAGCATTGATTGGAAGAAGTACGCTGTCAACATCACTTGCCAATATGCAACCATGATCCGAAGACCGAAACTCCCTCACTACATACTGGGGTGCACTACTCAGACCAGCAAGCACACATGGCAAGAAGGTGTACCCTATCTGTAATACAAAGTTGATATTTTATGAGAGGGGGGGTGGGGTGGGGGATTTTAACAGAGTAATTTCAAGGAGTTTTTTTTCTTTTGTTTTTTTCTGGGGTTTGAAAAGCAATGGTACAACTGAATGCCCCCATACCTCCATTGCAGAAGGTGGTGATCTGCTTGCCCCCATACCTCCATTGCAGAAGAGTGGTGATCTGCTGGAGCCATTAAAGGATGGACAACTTGAACAAAAGACTTCCACCCATCAAGGAACAACCAGATGGACAAGGTCATCCAGGACATGTGTTTGCTGCATGTCCTGTCTAGCATGGGGCTATTGTATAAACAGTTCACAATTTCAAAATGGAAACCTATATATAAGTCCGTAGGTCCCTGCCGTTACTCGAATTAAAGATAAAAAGATAAAATTTCAATGTTTAGGTCTTTAAAATAATTGTCCAAGACAAGAACTAAGGTATATGCATTTGACATGTAAGACAGAAAAAACACAATTCAGGATTTTCTTCAAGTGTTCTTTTTATGATTCACTTATAAGATGGATGGATTGATGCTTTGATGATGATGATGATACTTCAAATTGGTGCATGCCAGATTATATAAGAATGAACATTGTTTGCATTCAAATGATATTAACATGAGCTTCTACTTATATCACAGTTTGAAAGCTTGAAAATATATAAAAGATATGATTATATAAATAATGAAAATTGAAATGGAGTCAAGGAATGACAAAATTAGAATAAGTGAACAATGATGCATCCAGTGTCCGAATATGTCGCTCCATACAAAAAGGGCTTAATCTTTTATTGACCTGATGGATCCAATAGTAGATATTGGATAAAGTCATCCAGAATTGAGCATCCTACCTATCCATTAAACACAAGGAACCCATCAGATACTACAAGCAGAATTTGCACAGTAAGGTACCATTCTTGTAGTTGTCAAGCCATTTATTCCATCCATCTGGGTTTGGCACTGCAAATTATTTTCTATGGGTCGATTATCTAACACCATATGACTCAAACTCAACCTTTAGTTACAGTAATGAGTACCAACTGTGCTACATGCTCTTGTGACAGGATACCATAATTCCCTATTATGAGATAATTTTGATTAAATCATATTTTGTACCATCTTCAAAGTTAAGTAATTATTAGTACATTATTTTCCATTCAGATTTAGTTATCTGGTAAGAAAACTAAAAAATAAAAGTTACTTTAGATGTCTGGATGTAGCCTTACTCATGTTCCCAAAAAGGGCGTAGCCCATTGATGCATAGTTAGTTTGGTTATATTAGCAATATAAATGCCTGAATTAACTTCTAGTCATATTAAGAGCTAAGAAATCTATTCACCTCCTCAGCAGCAGATCTTGGGCATAATGAAGAGCTCAAAGGAAGAGGTAATAATGCAGGAGCATGAGCACAAGGAATTTGGAACTCCTTTACTACCAGATGACTAATAACTGCCTCCACTCCTGCCAGCAAATCTATCCCCTGTAGAGCCATTACGATATGATAAAATTCCAGACCAAGCACAGTATATGGTTACATGGCATTTGTCCTAATACATTAAAATGAAAGAAGAGAATTGCAGAGATCCTTTTTATTTGATAAGTTATCATATGGCAGTTCAATGAAGTTGAATAGCTGTGGATCTATGTTGACCTAGTACATAGGCATCCAGCAAGGTGAAGTAAAAGAGTATGGCGGATCCTTCAATACCCTATATAGTCAGCACAAAGGTATGACAGGGATCATTCACAACTCACTATCATATTCATGTTATGCATACAGTTGCCAAGATTTGCTTAAGTATAGAATTCAGATCTCTATGATTTAAGGTTCCATGCTTTGTGGAAAGATGTCCTTTATCCATACATATTTATATAAATTGGGTGCTAACTACATAAAAAGCAAAATATCATAGCAAAATAATGGTATATGCTATGTTTCATATATACAACAACCATGAATCCATTTGTCTTGGCTAAATTTCAAGTCAAGACCTTAACAAATTTTGGCCGAAATATGAAATTTTGGCCAAAACTTTTCGGTTATGGTATGAGCCAAAACACAAAGATTGGAAATACCAGTGATTTATCATAAAAACTACATCAATATTTATCACATTTCAGCCAAAATTTCAGTTAATTTTTGGAAATTCCAGCTAAATTTCAGAAATTTTGGTGATTCTGCCCATTTACGAATTTTGGCCGAGATAGTTGATATGACCAAACTATCGGCCAAAAATTTTTCAGTCTCTCAAGGACCAAAAACTTGATTTTGACCAAAATTTGTAACTCAGGTCAAGACACTCGATTTGGGAAGAGCATTATAAATACATTAGCATTTTAAAAACAAAATATTTCCTTCCTATATGAAAACCATTCCCAAGTAAAAACCTTTGTTCCTGTATTCTCTTTCAAATACTAACCAAGGAGAAGTGATTGCACATAAAAGGATTCTGTGGTCATGCCATCATCTCAAGAATTAAATGAACATAAAAATGATTGCGGGGTACAACCTGGGATCCACCACACATTCCACAAAGTTCCTATCAGCAAGTTGACAGTTGGCAACTAATAAAATGGAGTCCTCTTCAAATACATGACGGGTTTTAACTATTTAGAATATGACTTTTGTGTATGATAAGTTGATAACTATCTATCAAATGCTATGGTGAGTCTTGAAAAAATCAATCAAGTACCAGCGAATTCAATATAATACACTATTTTTTTTTGAAAGATTATTTGTTCAAATCAAACCAAGAATCATTTTCAGAACACCGAGAGAGAATCATTTTCCTTTCCTTTTTCTTTTGAATTTTCGAAATGGAACGTGGGAAACATATTATAAATCAAGATTATGTTGTCCTCTTACCTTCCCATGTCGATAATCCTCCATTTCTTCTAAATCATCATCTGGAAAACGAGCCACAACTGCAACGGCTTCTACTTGTGAACGGCTAATGAGAGAGTCCACTGCCCTTAATAATGAATCGGGGTGTTTAATCCGTCCTGTTGACTTGCCACAATTTGGATCCACCCATTTCTCAACCTGTAAAAGGCGTCAAATTTCTCAGCCACAAAAGAGTATACAGTTGCCCCACCAAGTTGGAGTTCATAGGTGCATTGAAAACTCTTTCATAGTAATGTTTATCAAGAAATGAACAATGTGAAATATGACAAATATGCATGATGCAATATGAAAGCTAAAGAAAGTGAACACCATAAAGGATAATAAACAAATCCCACAGTGGTCAATCATCGACCAGGTGAAAGTCAATATAGTTTCTTTCTACATTATGAATTCCATCAAAAGTTAGTTTAGAACAAGAACAGATCAAAGTTTCTCAATCATACATGAACAATACAAAGTGTGGATATTCGTAATTGTTGAAGGCTATAGTTGGAGGTACTCCAACATCACAATTTATTCAGATATTTGTGAATACAAAATTTCAAAATTTACATCACAAAATTATCATTGAATATTCAAAGAATAAAGTGAGTACACAGTTTTAGATGGTGGAAGACCGGTCCATGATGTATACAATCAATAAATGAACATAACTGACACATAATTGACTAGTCCTAAGAGGGGTCTTCAAAGGCTTGATCTACGATTGACGTAAGCAAGGGTCAAAAGACTAGGTTTCATCTGATGTGGAGAGTTTTGACGAATCATAAATGAAGGTCGAAGGAGACATGATTTCACTTACTACAATGATGACTTGGTAAAGATCTAAATCCTCCAACTAAAGTTATGAAACATTAATGAATTCAAACAATATTCGTTAATCAAGTGTACATGGGACTAGAAGTCCCAAAATAAATTGTAGGAATGATATGTAAATGGAAGTGGTGTTGGTTCTCTTGAATAAATTCACACTTTTAAAGAAAACTTTAACACTCATGCACAAAAGGACGAAAGAAAATGTCTTGCAGTGCACTCCCTCATTACCAATCTTCACCACTGTACATGCAAGACTTATTGAATCACAAAAAACAAGCTGAGAGAAACCATAAAAAACATACATACACATGAAAGGTTGAAGAGAGAGAATCATCTCTGCCAAAAGCAAAGGCTTTCTTGTGCAAGGAAGAAAAGTTGGAGAAAATTGCACATGGAGAGAAAAAATTACAACTCTCTGTAATGCAGTGTACACTACCATACGTCCAATGTACTTACTAAATACAATTTACAACCAACTATGACTAAGTACTTAAGGAAATAAATTGTGATTTACACGACTTATTCTAATAAAATCTGATCGAATCCTAATCTTCTAACTATTTGTTTTAGATCAAATCAAATCAATTTAAATATTCTAAAAAATTTAACTACTAAAAATACTAAATTCGAATATATGAAAATATTTATTTTCTAAATTAAAAAGAAAAAATCCACCAAATCAGGTGGGTCCCACTAGCCCGGCCGGCCCTTGGTGCAGTCAATCAATGAAATTAAACAAGTAGTAACTCCAAACCACACAAAAATATAAGATGAAGTACGAAAGAGATTCGAAATCTCTAACCACACCATTTTTCTTTAAGTTGAACTTAGTTTGAGAAAGAAAGCACTCTAATGTTCTCTAAGTGTTTGATAGGTGAGAGGTTTTACACCCATTCTTCATGAACTCTAGTACTTTTTTATATTATTTTCTAAGATGACTAAAATGTTACAACACCTTTCTTCTCTTAAAACAATTAAAATATCAACATGCTTGTCATCTAAAAGTTTAGGCTAAAACTAGTACTTTATTTTCTATTAGTGTTATTTTCATTTAAATAAACTTAGATGTAAATATATTTAACTATGGTCTCATGTCCCCATGTCCTATTTTTTCTAGCGACACCTCAAACCCATCAAGAGCAGCCTTATCAGGTGCAACCCTGTGGAATGCAGCCTTGTCAGGTGCAGCCCCATCAGGTGTAGCCCATTGAGTGCATCTCTGTTGAGTGTAACCATGACAAATGGAGTCCAATTGATTGCAAGGTCATGGTGGGTGCAACTTTCTTGAGTGCAGCCCTATGGGATGCAACCACTTCTAGAGCAACCACGTTAGGTGTGACCCTGTGGAGAGAGAATTCTAATCGTACACCCATCAAGTGCAACTCAGTGCAGCCCTAATTTGATTTTTTCATTTAGATTTTTAACTTGCAACTTTCCTACTATAAATTGCAATCCTATGACCATCAATGGAAGCCTCTAAGTTTGTCATTGGATCTGCATATAGGATGAAAAATATGAGCTGCATTAGGACAATTTTCCAAGTGGTAAGCAAAGAAAATCATGATGAATCGACATTATATCTTTAGATGCACCCATTGGATCAACATTCTTCTCTTCTTACATAATAGATATATAATTAAATAATTAAAGTTATGCATGCACAATTGATGGGCTCCTTTTGATTGATTGTACCATGTCAAATCCAAATTCACATGATCTTTATGGATCTTAGATCTGTACTCGATAAAATCTTCATTACAATGATTGGATTATATAATGTTTAAATCATCAAGATTTTTATAGATCTTTTGAGATTTTCTTATGGATTTGTCAAATAAGGGCGTACAAAAATTCAAACCATATAGAATATGACATTGATCCACTTTTAAGTGTCATCGATATTTATGTTGAGGAATAGATGTAGAACATAACGGGGATGCTACCTCTCAACTGTTTTGTACCACATTAAGGTTTCAGGTAAAAGGAATGGCAAAACCAAAATATCAATCTCAAAGGAGAGTATGTGGCAATTTATTTCTCAGTACCTCCAGAGGCATGTCAGTGATAATATATTCTGCAACAGGTAAACCAAGGGATGCCCTTGTAGAATCAGCAGCTTGTAAATGGCGAGCCCGAAGTTCGTTGTCCATTCCAGCATCCAGGACCAAACCAACCTGTTACATTGATTAATGTTTGGTTAGAAAACAATGAAGATAATAAAGCTACAAAGAGACAACAGCACGGACCTGATGTCTGCAACCACAAGACAGATTTCACTTGCTTGTATCTGAGCCATATGGTTCAATCACATGTGTTCATTGCTGTCAAATACGATTCAACTATGTGACATCTGAATAACCTTCCACTATCAGGCCCAAACAATTGTCAAGGAGGGTCTTCAGGTAAGAAACATCATTTGTAAACAGAACCAAATATCACTCACATGGACGAGATATTCATGGTTAAATTAAAGTAGCTTCATCACTCAAAGGTTAAAAATAGTCTTAAAAAAGAAAGTAATCATAATCATACTATGAATATTGCCCAGTCCAATGGTGAATAGCATCACCATTCTAATCTCTGTCCTCTTTGGGCAACACAGTTCAGGTTAATAGAACTGTAGTACAAGTCAATGATAGATAGATTGACACATGTCTATTAGAAATTGTAAAATACCCATAGCACTAAAATGTCAAGCAATAACGGCCCACAGCCACCACCTCTGAATCCAAGCCCAACCTGAGCTAATGAAAACACCCACCAGAACAAATATGAGGCAGGTATAGCCAAGGTTTTGACTGCTTAAGGGCCAAATGCATACCCAACTTAATACCAAATCAAATCCAGCCCAACCAAAAGCTTCAATTGACCAAATCCAATCAGGCTGGTCCAACCGAAAATGCATCCCCTGTCCAATCAGAAGTTATAAAAGGGGCAGATGGGAACAAGTTTGAACAAAAACCCCGCTTTGAATTCAAACATATCGCCTATAAGTGAAACCCACCGACCCAACACACCCTACCCATCATTACTCCATTCTGATAAAATCTACTCCAAACTAACACTCATCCAACATATTTTTACCATTGAATGAAATAATATCTAAAATAAAATATTCATCAAAATGTAACTTCAAAACTTAATATTATATAGTTAAGCAGAATAAGTGACTTTGATGATATAGCTTAGATGAATAAATGGTGCCCACTTTCAACAATCTACTAAACCTCCACATTTCGTGGCATGTTAAGGGAACCTTCATTCTCCTCTGAAAAACCTGAGCTTCACACCTGTGCCATCTATAGCAGGCCATTATCATTTCAACCCTCTCTGTACCTCAATCATAGCATTATATTGGCCATGCCAAAAGAAAATAGACAATTTGTATTGGCACGTCTGGCTCCAAATGGGCCTATTTCAGTTACATTCTCACTACAAAATTAAAAGAGTAATGACCCATGTGGTCTCATCTTTGATAGAATGAGATTCCTTATCTTTCACCATTTGAATTAAATAGCAGAAAATAAAATAGACAAAGTGTCGCATCCTATGAAAATCAGAGCGTCTAGCTCATCCCACATTAAAATCCAATAAATCATCAATAGGAAAAAGGAAGATGGTGGTGGTGGTGGTGGTGGTGGTGGTGGTGGCAGGGGGCGGCGTTAGAGTACCTTGTTTTGGTGAACGGGGCGGAGAGCCCACGACCCTTCGGCGAACCGATCGAGTGCGTAACCTTCCACATATAGTGTATTTGCCATTGGCCAATACAGCATTGCCGCGTTCAGCACCTGCTCCTCATTTCCATCCAAGCACCTAGTTTTGTTAGTTTTATGCCCACAGCTATACGAAGAATTTACCAAATTGCCACTGAGAGACAGAGAGAGGGAAAACGAACGTTGGGGTGAGAGATGAGGTTATCCACAATAGAAGCGAGGGTTCGAGCCACGGGAAGAGCGTCGCCTGCATATCCTCCGATGGTTGCTCCCACGCCCGTCGGAATTATCATCACGGACGTGTACGGCCTCCTCGACTGGGCGCCATAGATAGCCACGTCAGAAACATTGCAGCAGATAGAAAAAGAGAGAGAACAGAGAAAGAGAGAAAGAGTACCGGAGAAGAAAAAGGACGGGAGCAGGATATCCTGAGCTTCGAGCGTGGGGAAGGTCGAGATGATGGACGGCCGAAACCGCCCCGATAGGCAGGGAATGGACGGACGAGATGGAGCGACGACATTTGGAGAGCACAAAGTGAAAGTCCGGCTGCCTGTTGTCACGAATCAGGCTTGTATTCTGATAACGTTTTGGAGGGAAGAGAAGTCTTTCCCGACCAGGGTCAGTGAAATGATTGCCTGAGATTTAAAATTATATTTTTGTTGGTATATTTCATATTTCAATTATGAAAATGTCTTGCAAATTTGACATATAATCACTTTTTTTTTTTTTTAAACAATCCTCTCACAAGTATTCTTTTTACTTTGACCATGATTTTACTTTATCGTTGATTTTGTACTTTGCATTGGCTCTTAGAATCTTTTATTTTAAGTGGTTCGAAAGGTAAAATAGATAATATAGCAAAATTCGTATCGGATTAGATAAAATGTCTATAAGAAAATCACTATCTTTTATTTTTTATGAAAAAAAATATAATATTTCTATTTTTTACATATTATCATTTAATAAAAAACTATGAAAAGTCAAATTGCACCCCTAATGCAGAAGAAAAAGCCTCACTTGCTATCTTAATTTAGAGATCAAAGGAGCTTCATTGTTAAGAAAGCTAATTCAATTTTGACCCACTCTAATTAATAAAGTTGAATTTTAGTGTCTTTGGTTGATAATTCAAGCAATTCAATCTTAAAAATTCAAGTTTTGTTCATTTAAGAAAGCTAGACTTACATTTAACCTAACTTAGCTCTTAACTGGTAATGAATTGAAGATGAATCACAAAGCATGTTCATTCATAAATAGATAGGTTTCATAGGGTTAAACTAAATACAAGCTTAGTCTAAAATTGTCACAATTAGGGGTGCAATTTTTGCTCAGTCTAACCCAAGTCACATGAAAATAATCACCATAAAAATGGGTTTAAATTTATTTGGACTTGGGTAGGCTCATGTTTAGGTCCAAATATCATGTCAGAATTAAAATTCGAGCCTAATTAAGTCTAGTACATGAAAGTTCAAGCTTAGCCAAAATTCAATTTTTAACTTTAATTTATAAAAATCTACTTTATATAATTTATGTTTTATATAAATATAAAATTTATGTAGAATATAGTTTATATTTTTTATCATATAATGCAGAAAAATCCATTTTCCTTCCAAAGAAGATTGAATGCAAATAAACTTGCATATACATTTCGAACTTAAAATCAAGCTCAGGTACTGCAAATACAATTTAGTCAAAGCTTGAGTTTAAGTATCCGGACTTATTCAAATAAATAGATATCTATCATATCGGTATAAGTGTATAATAATAGACACATTTTAGTAAAGTGTGACTTACAGACACCTGACTTTTTTGCCTTTACACACCCGATTCGGATTTTCGTGGTAAATTACTATTATACCTCTGCATTTTTACTCATTCGAACAAACTGCTAGTTCATTTCGACATTCATTCGAACGAATGCCGAAGTGTAATTTTAGTTCATTCGAACGAATGGGCTGAACAGTGTTCATTCATTCGAATGAACGTGTTGGTTCATTCGAATGAATGTATCAGAGTGTAATGGAAAATGACAATCCATCTCTCGAATGACGTTCATTCGAATGAATGGCATATATGTTCATTCATTCGAATGAATCAACTCATTCATTCGAACAAATGACATATATAAGTGCATAGGTTGATTCATTCGAATGCCGTGTCCTTCCTTTGTTTCTTCCCTCCCCTTGTTGCGGTTGATTTCCTTTTCAAAGATGAAGATGTCATTTAAACCAACTATTTTTGGAAAGAGAGGAAGAAAGAGGGAGAGGGATTGGTTCGAATGAATGGGGTGATTGATTCGAATGAATGGGGAGAGATTCGAATGAATGGGGGTAATTGGTTCGAATGAATGTGGAGAAGGGGCTAACCGAACGATTGGGAGAGGGAGAGGGAGCTGCGAATGAGGGAGACGGAGCCGAAGAGGGAGAGCTTCGGTTTAGGGTTTGAGAATGAGGGACAGCTTCGAATGAGGGAGAGGGTTAGGGTTTCGTCGATCGATCGAATGAGTGTTTATATAGAAGTTCTCATTCATTCGAATGAATGGGTTGATTCATTCGAACGAATAACATTCGAGAAATGGACTGTCATTTTCCATTGCTCTCTGATACATTCATTCGAATGAATGCATTATATATGTCATTCGTTCGAATGAACGGGTTGATTCATTCGAATGAATGAACATATATGACATTCGTTCGAATGAATAGGTTGATTCATTTAAACGAATGTCATTCGAGAGATGGACTGCCATTTTCCATTGCACTATAAAACATTCATTCGAATGAACCAACCCGTTCATTCGAATGAATGAACACTGTTCAGCCCATTCATTCGAATGAACTTAAATTACACTTCAGCATTCGTTCGAATAAATAATGAATGCCGAAATGAACTGTCAATTCGTTCGAATGAGTAAAAATGCAGGGGGTATAATGGTAATTTGCCATAAAAATCTGGAATCGGGTGTGTAGAGGCAGAAAAGTCAGGTATCTATAAGTCGCGCCTTTAGTAAGCAAAAGGGACAAATTTAATATCCTTTATTGTTAAAAGCACCAATAAAGGACGTCTGGACGAAGTATTTGAGTAGGATTTCATTCGTCATTATAAGGGATATGAAACATTCATTTGTACTTTATTTATCAAATAGATTGGATTCTCCATTTTGTTTAATTTTATTATCATGAGACCATCTGGAACTAGTGGGTCTCATCCTTTGATATCTTGGTGTATCTTTTTTTTAATATTAATTTTAGAAAAAGTCCAAGGTGATCTCAATAATGTGCATACACTGATTTTGCCAATAGAAGAGCATTGGTTTGATCGAGAGAAGATCTGATATCATTGGCTCATTGTTATATACCTAATTAATACATCCAAAGTTGTAGAGTTGATACGATACAAAATAGAAAATAAGGCCATGCATCTAATTCCATACTAGGCTAGTTCAACTCAACACTGAGTACCCATGCCATAAAGATAGAACACAACAGATATGTTGCAAGTCATTAATAATTCTCAACACTCTTCTTCAACATAGCTAATCACAACTGACCATCAGCACCCACTCTTTGGTGACTCTCCCTTCGGACTAGGTAACCCTTTCCACCTTTGTGGCAACTTTCATATTGGCACCAAATAGCCCTTTTCCTAAGTTGCCGTCCCAAATACTCAAATGCAAGATATGGCACTTGCTTTGATATCTAATATTAGGGGCTTCACCAATATGTCAAAACATCCAAAACTAATGGAATGCAAAAATTCAAACATTTTATCCTATTTCATACTAAGCTAATCCAACTTGAAACCTATAACCCAAGTTAGAATCTACTAATAAATGTAATAAGTCATCGACAAATCTCAACATTAATTCACAAATTTGTTGGGCAATTTTTTTCCCGTGAAGCATGGAATCCTATAACTAGAATTGAGATAGTGATTGGCATTTTTGTCGGATCTCAGAAGTTGCAGTCAACTTCTCCAGACAAAAGGTGATCGCTAAAAACCGTGTAAGATTATAAGACAGGAAAATTAGTGAATAACAAGCCAAGACACTACAAACAAACCTTAATAATTCCTCTAATGTACTCAAGTAGAGTGGTGCTAATAGTTGGAGCACCATGAGGGGTGGCTTTGGTCATCCTACAGAAGATATATCAGGCCATGAACGAGAGTTCCATATTGGTTGTGAGGGGGGATAACTAAAGACTTATAAGGGATTGGGTCACTCCACATATCAGACTAGTTTTTGGACTAGAAGTCCAGTCCTAACAATGAACAAGGCCATTCAAGGCTCAAGATATCAACTGCTGAACCCTACTCAAAAGTTAAAACGTCCTTTGCTTCTCTGATGAACATCATATACTACATATTTAGTAAAGCAAATTGATAAACCTCAAGCACCAGCTGACAGATACAAATAGGATTACTTCGACTCTGCACCCTCCCTACTTGCAGAGAGTTCATACATGAAAACTAGAACCTAACAAGAACAATAGTAAGCTGATGTAGAAAGTGACAGAGCGGTGCTTAATACTTTCTTTCAGTTAATTTTCTGAACCAATAAGCCGACATCTTCGGATACCTCTTCAGGTTCTTGAAATCAACGTAGACTAGACCAAATCTGGAAGTGTAACCAGAGAGCCATTCGAAGTTGTCAACCAATGACCATGCAAAGTAACCAATCACATTAGCTCCATCATCAATTGTCTTCTTGAGGTTGAGCAAGTAGCTTCTATAGAAATTGATCCTAGTGGTGTCATGTAATCCCACAGAAAGGGTGACATTACCAGGATCATCCATGCCTGTCATCATTGTGAAGATCATGAAAGTAAGAAAAGAGCTGCAATGTTCTTCCAAAGCAGACTATATCTATGAACATTTCGTTAGAATATGAGGATTCATTATATCTAGAAGAACCTCATTAAATGCATAATTCACTTGCATCCAAATTTTGAAATGATTGGGCCCCATATAATGGTGATGATACTGATAATTGCTATCATGGAACCTACCAGGATCGCGGTTGCATAGAAGATTTCCTCAATTAGAAGATCTTCTATTGGTAGCTTTGCATGTTTCTAAATCATTGATGTATTCTTAAACATCTAATTGTAGGAAACTTCTGGGTTGGACCATCAGATTGGAGCTTGAATTGTCACCAATGGGCTCCATTTACAATTTGAATAGCTAAAGCCTGGCCAGAAGATACTTCAGTATTGCAAACGTTTGTCGGCTATCCATATCTGAATTTTTTTTTTTTTTTTTCGGTGTGTGTGTTCTTTGAGATGGTAACGTAGCTTGCAACCCTTCCGGTTGCAGCAATGAACACTTGCAAACTGCAATACAAGGACATCTCAATCTGGGAACCTAGTTAGAGAGAGAGGATTGCTTCATAGTTCATACCATTTTCAGATAGAATGACAGTAGGGTTTCCATAATGTTCTTTGACGTACATCACAGCCTTGTACAAACCCCATGGTACCATATAAAGCCAGTATGAGTGAGCCTGCAAAGATTCAACTTGTCAAACATTTCATGCCGATCACTACCAGCATGTCTTCTAACTAGGAAAAAGAAATTACCCAAATTAACATCTGTTACATTTCAGGGAGGACCCTAAATGCATTGGGGATTATTTTGGGCAACACAAGTTGGAACTTTATCTGGCCCCAGTTTCCTATTTTAGATAAAGCTACAATTGCAGTGGAACTGATAAACATCTCTCCGCCAACATATGCACTCAATACAGTTTAGAGCCAGTCTGAATTCACAATTTAGAGCCAATCTGAATTCACCCTCAGCGTTGTTTCTTAAACCACAATGCAACATCCAAGAATAATACAGTTTCAGGTCCATGGTAATTCTCCTAGTTAGGATTGTAAACCATGCATAGATTTTGAAAGATGGAACATTTTATGGATTTGCTGTTGAATTATTACATTATGGTAGTTCACAACTATAGAAAGAAAACTCATTGCCTATGTTTTAATGTGCCACTCAAAAATTGTTCACTTACTCCATTTCCTGTTTCAAAAAAGAAAAAGAAAAAGATAGGCTCCATTTTCCTTGATTCAAATCCCAAACATCACAGAGATGAAATCACCACTGTCTACAAGGTAGTGAGCAAATGGGCATCTGGAAAGTGCTCAATGATCTAGTCCAAATTGGAATTGGCAAGTCCTCCATTGATCAAATGGTTAGGATTGTCCAATCAGTGTGATTCAGGAATATATCCATCAGAGTGTCCCATCATTTTAAGTATCAACTGAGCTCACATGCTGTTAGTGTGCAAGTCTGAGTCATCACTCTCCATCAATTTTTCATATAATTTCTCTATATTCCATAGCTTTAAACCTTTTTCAAGAGGATATCAGACACAAATCTTAATCCAGTGTTTCCTTCAGTCAAGCTATAATAAACATCAATGGTATTGATGACAGCAAGATAGAAACATTACCCTTGGTCCAATAGGAACTCCATTACGCTCAACTGCAGAGTAAAGAAAAGAGAAAAATAAAGTTCAGCAACAATTGAAATTTTGGAAGAAAAGCGTTAAATGATTTCTAGTAAAAAATAGGAGGCAAATATGTCTTACAAGAAAAGCCAGCATTCCAGTCCGTCTGATAGCCCAAGACCTTTGGCTTAGGTTGATGCGGATCATACATGTAATAAGCAGTATATTGGTTAATACCCACAAAATCAATAGAGCCTTTCACCATCTTTACTTCTTCATTTGTAAACTTAGGAAGCCTCTCTGCCACAATTTGCTGCATTGATTTCGGGTACTCACCATATACAATGGGATGGAGGAACCTGCAAATATCAAGAGCAACCGACCAATTATGGATGATCTAGTATTCTCAATCACAAGGTTTTTTAAGCCCACAAACATATATAGATCCAGCCCATCCAAAACCAGATCAAGACCGACAGATGAGCTCGTCCACTCCTCAAATGGGGTCATAAATATGCAAATTTAATTGATGTTTTGATAAGACATGCTGATTGGACCCATTTGATTTTTGGGTCAGGGGATCATTGATCTGCTTCACAGCTCTCAGTCCATGTAAAATAGCAAGAGCCATGTGTGGACTAGAAACTTCCTAATTATCCATCGCAAATCATTTTATTTGAAGAAGTCATTTGTCATTTTTTACCACCCAAGATGGAAATCCCTTGCTCTTTGAGCTGCCATTTGATCAGCAACCGAATCGGTAAGAGGTTCATACCAAACAAAGTCCAACAGAATTCCAATCCTTCCTCTCTGTTTTGCCTGGTAATGTTACAATTTCATCATTAATTCTTATAACTTGCTACTTGATAATATGCTAGCGTACATTGTAAAATGCTTTACTGGGACCAAACCCATCGCACAAATATATCCTCTTACCTGATACTTTTCCCGGTACCTCTTAACTGCTGCTGCATGAGATAAAATAAGATTATGGGCAACAATGTAAGGTTCAGTTGCAGAATTTCCCTCTGTACAGTTCCCATATGCTTTCGAACATCTTCCTGGGGCAAAGATACCATTGTCATACCCAAGAGCAGCCACCACCCTTGGCTCGTTAAATGTCATCCAATTCTTCACTTTATCACCATATGTTTTGAAACAAAAATCTGCAAAATCTGCAAATGACTTTCTGCAAGAAATGAACCAGTGACCGAGTGTGTTACATGTTTGGCAGGAAGTTCCATGGTACACAATTTGAAGATTTACGATCAGCAGTTTTACAAAAGAAAATTGATAGATATAAACTATAATTTTTAATTTATTTAATTTAGAGTGGCAATTTAACTCAAACACTATGACTACAACAATTCTAACATTCTAGGTACTATAGTGAACAGTAACATTCTACAAATTAATTGGCTTTTGACCTATCAATAGATAAATACCCTATATTCTTTTGTCATGAACTTCAAAGAACATATTCTAAGGTCTCTATACCAATAGAGAACGAGCTTTAACTTTTCTAACAAAAGACGCATAGGTTTACACATCCATGGATCCACGTGATCAGCAATATCATCCAACAATTGCAGTTGTGCAGAAAAAATGCGATTGTCTGCAGCTATGGTTGCAGAGAAAATATGCTGCCATTAATAAGAAGCTGTTGCATTACCAGTGGAGGCATCTTATCACAAAGGGAGGAGTGTCATCATCATTGTGGGAGCCAAGGTGTCATCATCATTGGAAGCTGCATATTTTCTCTTCAGCACACAAGTGCAAATAATCTAGATTCGTCCATTTGCTAGTATGGATTTCAGTATGAATTATGTATTATGCAGCCCAGCTGTGCATGCGTGATATTGGCATCTTTAGAACAGGGAAGGCTGTAATGGTGATGGTCATTTTTCAAGATAGAGTGTAGCATGTTAGTGTGGTCAATTGGCCCACCAAATAAAGAGAAGTGTGTGAATTACATATATAGAAAAATCATCCACTTCACTTGGCTAGACATCAAATCTAATTCCATGTGAATTACACACACAGAAAATCATCCATTCGGCTTGGCCAGACATCAAATCTAATACAAGAGCCATGAATTCTTCACTGGTTTTTATTTTGTTTGTCTATTTGTGAAGTGACACAAAGTCCAACATCAGTTAATTTGTGAAACCAATGACTCTATATAACACCCATCCTTCTCTTAGTAGCTAGCTTTTGAGAGTTTGCTCTACCTCAAAAATATTATCATGTCATGGTTTTCTAACATGGTATCAGAGCCAGGTTCCACATGCAGTTGCGGACAAAAAGTCCCACATCGGTTAATTTGCGAAACCAATGACTATATAATACTTCAGGCACTCTTCTCTTAATGACTATCTTTTGAGGGTGAGTTCTACCTCAATAATCTTATCATGTTATGGTTTTTTAACACTATTTAATCGCCTTATATCTAATTGATAGCAGGCTTGACATAACCTTTTTCCTTTTCTTTGTTGCCAAATCGTTTTAACAATTAACCCACATACATTTATTTCAGATGATTCAATTATGAACTCAATATTATATGAAAAATTTCAGTTTGATTCATTATCCATAACCAATGAATCAGGAGCAAGCAACTTGAATGTTGAGTTGAATCATCTATCTATTTATTTTTGAGGCCTCTGCTAAGATGTCTATGATCATAAAATATAAATTAACTTTGCTTCTGCTTCTCTTTAAAGTCCTCATGATCCGAGCATTTACAACACATGTAGCTGATCCAAAGTGGGCTTTGCAAGCTGTTGGACTGGTATAGTCTTATAACCAATGTTTAGGATTCAGCTCGTTGAGTAATTTTGTGTGTTTTTTGGCAGAACTAGATAAAAGTTGATGATTTTGCTAGACCCCAAATTCAATTTAGTCAAATTGGGTAGGCCAAGTTGAGTTGAGCCTTAAAAAGTTTTAAACAGAATGAGACAGCCATTCCAAATGCAGGGTACAAACTGCCATCATAAACATGCAGCCTTATCAAATACCCCAAAAAACATTAAGTTAATACTGTAATAATCATGCAGAGCAAAGGTATCTTTCAGTGTTAGTAAGGGTGAAATTATGTCGTCATTTATCAAATAACATGTTTGAAATAGCAGCTACTTCCATGTTTGTTGTCTCATGTATTGGTATTTGCTGAATTCAAAGTAACTTCAAACCTTCAATTATAGGAATCATACCAGTACATCTCGTGTGGTAGTAACCATGGTTTAAAAACTCAAAAAACATGGGCGAGTCAGTCTGAGTTGACACGACTTGGTAGAATTTTGAGTCGACAAGTTTTATTGAATTTTTCTGAGTCGAGTTAAAAAATCCGTCCGAGTTACTCAACTTGATAGGATTTCAAGTCGAGTCCAAGTTTCTAGTTTTTAAACCAAGGCAGTAACCGAAAGCAAAAGGATTTTCACTTCGTTTAATAAAATCAAGTTATTGGTTGAGATAGTATGCATTACTTGGACCATCAGTTAATTGTAACCCCAATGAGAGAACACTTAGTCATCAAACTTACACAACTTGTCGACTTAACAACCCCTTGTATTTTTTCTCAAGGGCTTGAGGAAGATCATAGTGATACAGATTTGCATATGGAGTGATGCCTGTAAATCCAAAAGAGATCCTCCAAATCATAACTTCAATTAACCAATCTACAAATTTAAAGTAGCAAGTGATAATGACAGAAGAATTTTCATTCCCAGTGGCAAGTACTTACCTTTTTGCAGCATGTAATCGATCAGCCTATTGTAGTAAGCAACTCCCTTCCAATTTATCTTCCCCTCTCCCTCTACACCAAAAGAATCACTTCTACATTTCAGTTGTACATTTCTTCTTACTAAAAGGTTTAGTCATCCTTTATAATAAAATCACAAAACGTAGAATCTTATGAAAACCAACAAATAATCGACCCATGCTTCATTTACCTGGGAAGATCCGGGACCATGAGATTGAGAAGCGGTAAGCATCGAAGTTCATCTTCACCATGATGTCTACATCTTCCTGCAAGAAGTAACACTCAATGTCCCATTTTACACCGCAGCAGTAGCAGTAGCAGGTGAACCTGACTCATGTGAGTAACTGAGTCTGTTCAGTGAGTCAGTCAACTGAGTCCGACTTGGATGGACTTGTCTGCATTATCTATTTGCGGGGTTGCCAACTTGCCAAGATTCGTTTCCAAATCAAAATTGTCGTATTTACAGAATCTACTCTCTAAAATAATATAGAATTGACAGAAAAGTTTGCACTCTACTCAACTTTTTTGGGCCGTCTCCAAAAAATGTCAATTTTTCATACACCCTAGTCTCTGATGAATTGGCATTCATATCATTCGACACACCCATCTGATCTTAATTATTAAATTTAAGATATTCCCTCCTAAATTGCTAAAAGAAATTAGGATAAGAGCATCTCAAACTTGGTAGATGAGATATTCAAATAACTTTATATTCATCCACTTTGACAAGGTATTTAAATGATGAGCCTCACTTTCTAAAATGGCCTTTCAGGTAAAACATGGACCAACCAAAGAAGTCCCTCCAAAAATGCAGTGGGGATCAAATCATCACCTCAACTCTTTATCTTTTCACTCTTTCATAAGAAAGGTAGTCAAAAGTGTGGCCTAATCATATCAATATATGAATCCATGGAGTGGTCCAGCTCCCTCACCGATTCTTGTAGGGCACAAGGTCCCCCTTCAAAATCTGTCCTTTCCATTAAAGACAAGAAGATATTTTCAACTTTTAGAACTTTTATGTTAAAATAAGAGAGAGAATTCTTCTGCTTTTTTGCAATAGCAAGCAGCTGAGGCTATTTAAGAATAATCTTTATGTAACACTTCTCAAAATAATTTAAAATGTATGTTAAGTTTTCACATATAAAGGCTATTAGAATTATTGAGTGATAAAATTTATTTTCAGTAACATTTTCTCTCCACATGAATTAGAGAGAGTACCGAGTCAGGTCAGATGAGTTGTGAACTCAGCAACTGAATTTTCAAATGATATGAGAAACCCAGATGAAATCTTACTTTGTACCGGTGATACTCATCTACCGAAACGTCTCCAGTTGCATTGTTTGCGACGATCCCTGGTCCATTAAAAAAAAAAAACAACAAATAAATCAGACATTAAAATTACAGACGAAAATGCAATAAGAAGGGCCCATTTATTGGGACACCCACCAGCTTTTTATAAAATAACAGGATATGCTCCTTGATTTCGCCTTTTTAAATTGTAACAAATGTACAAAATAAAGAAGACTGGTGTCTCATCTTATTAGAGAGAGAAAAAAATCTCTGTTAATCACCAACATTACAAAAGAAAACAGTCATTAAGCTTAAACAGTAAGTGAAGTTACCCAGAATTACCTGGACGTTTAACAAAAGCATCCCAGATGCTAGGCCCTCTCCCATCTCTCTTCGCCATTCCCTCAACTTGGTATGCAGAAGTCGCCGTTCCGAAAATGAAGCCTTTGGGAAAACTCGCCCTGCTGAGTCCACCCGTGTTGAGTGGGACGGACTCCACCGAGCCGGTTCTCCAAAGACGAGATGGCATTGTTGTAAAACGAGGAGGGAATGAATGAGTGAGAGGACGAAAATGAAAATCCTCCTCATTTCGTAGAAGCAGGGACAGGTAAGTGGAAGAAGGGGAGAGGAGCGAGTATGAAGTGGTCTGTACGTGATCATTTAAAGAGGAAAAGAAGATGATGGATGGGACCCATTTTCTAAAGGCCAAAATCAGAGATAAATTTACTTAAACACCCTTTTTATTAAAAATTAAAAAAGAAAAAAAAAATTGAACTTGTTTGACTTGTCGTGCATGGTGGATGTGGATGGATACGAGTCATATGACCGTATTTGGAATTATCTACTGTCGGTGCGTTTCCACCGTTTAACCCAAATAATGCATAGCGATTAGCTCATCCAGATTCCCGATCATCCAATTCAGCATCGAATTAATCTGATCATCCAATTCAGCAATTAATCTGATAAAAGTCATTTGATATAGATATTACTTTTTGAATTTAAGTGTGGAAATTGCGGGATATCCAATATAAAATCTCTGAAGATGAGCTCACTATCTTTAAGTTACAGCAAGATTAGACGGGCTCGAACCTGCAACTTCACATTTCTTGAGTCAGGAGGTAATTAATTGAACTACACCTTAATTAGAGAATGATCAGAAAACCGATAATTTTGATAAAAAAATATATTAAAGTTATTTTTATGATTATCTAGTGATGAAGAGGTATATCACTATTTTTATTATAAAAAGAACACCACTAACATATTTTTTTTTAAGTATAATATATGAGTCAATAGACTTCGGTAAATTAAAGATTTAGCTCTAGAGTATTCGAAAATTAAACTTTATGACCAAAGAAAGTTTTAATTATTAGATTTAGAATATTTATTATGATATGAGTTTTAATTTTAATATTTTTGAATTAAATGACTAATAATATTTTTTCTCAATTTTCCATATGTCAGACTTTATAATTGTAGTTTTCATATGATGGTAGTCAATAGTCTATTATACGACAGTGTTAAAAATTTAGTTTTTGACATCATAACTAAGATAATCTACCACTTTAGCGTTTCTCATTTCAAACTCCTATTGCATCTTACATGCTAAATGCCCTTTTTATATTTAAAAATTATACAAATAAAATATTTTTGACAAAGTAATCAACTAATATAATTTTTAAAAAGTACATAAGCCCTTGTAGAGTTGCAGGTAGGGGTCAAAATTTTGGCTGATAAGGCAGACATAATATTGTCCATTTTTTTTATTTTTTAAAAAGGACTATTTCAACTTTTTTGAGTTAATTCTTGCATTTTATATGAGAAGATTTAGAATCAAACTCTTCAAGTGTGAAAGGTATTTGTCAATTTCAAAAAAAAAAAAAATCCTCTTAAAATTTTACTATTATGAGTTATTTTCAACATTTTTTTTAAATTTTTCTAAGATAATCTCGATTTTAGGTTTTTTGTGAAAATAATTAAATGAAATAATATTGAGCACTTATGGAATTGATTTGAAATGTCTTAATGTGAAGGATATAGTTTATAAGGTCTATATGTGATTATTCATTTTTTTTAAATAATGAAAATAAGATTTTCTGATATAATTCCAATTTTGGAGTTTCTTGTGGAAAATTTAATGAAATTATATACAAATATCTATAAAATTAAATGAAGAACTTTCGATGTGATTGATATGATTTAATATTTCAACATTTTCATAAAATACAGATATTTTATAATAAAATAAAAAATTGTACATCGGAAGCTATATGTCACTATTGGATATTATAAAACATGTAATTCATATATGGGTTCTCTCATATTGTTTTCTTATTTTATAAAAAATTTAGACATTTTTAAAAATTAGGAGATACTTTGCTTGGATCAAAATTTTGATTCTCAAGAGTCTAATACTCTATAAAATAATATTTTTTAATAAAAAAAAGTCACATTAGATTTTTCATTTTTCTATTCTGTTTATAATTTTCTGTATTTTCTGAATAAAAAAAGAGAAAGAAACTATTGACACACTATTTTGTACCCCTACATGTAATTGCATTAATATGTGAAAATTACAAAGATAGCCATGAGATGTGTTTTTAAAATAAATCTTATAAAAATTAGTTTTTCAACAATCAAGTTAATGTGATCAGATGCACTTGAAATATTACCAACCTTCCAAAGTTTTCAACACAATTCTTCTAAAGATGTTGGACTGTTTATTTTTTTAATATTTTTAAAAATGTATTTTATTAAAGAAAATTGTTTTACAACTTTTTAATTAATAAAAGACATCTCAGATATTTAATACATTAAAAAAAAAGGAGATGTTTGCAATTGAGAAAAAAGACATGACAACTTTTACAATTGTTGAAAATATAGAGATAGTTTTTGAATTTACAGTGGAAAAACTAAGGAAGCTTTGTCTAAACCTCCATGGGGACACCAAATAAAGTTATGGGAGCTCGAACTTGACACTTCCCACTTCTTAAGGTGGGAGATTCTTTTGAATTTTAATTATGGATGTTTACTAAATTTATTTTATCCTTAACTTTAAGATATCAAATTTCTAGAAAACTCTATAGTCTATACCATGTAAAATACAATAAAATTAAATCTAAGGTTCTTATCTTGCCATTTACGGAAAAAACAAAATTAAAGTCATCTTAAAAAATTACTAGCTGAATGGGTAATTGAAAGCTGACTTAATAAACTAAATCATAAGTTTAAATAATTTTAGTTGAGTATTTTAATCATGATATGAATTTAATAAGCATGTCTTATTCACATTTAAACGGAAAACTATAGAGTATTAAAATTATTTAAAATAGATGCTATAAAACTATTTTGACTTTTAAATTTTAACATGAAATTATTAAATAAATATTTTAACCACTTAATTAATGATAAAAATCGTCAAATAAACATCAATTAAAGTCGAATTAATAATGAAACAAACAAATGACATTCTAAATAACTTAAAATTATCATTAAATAGATTCTACAAAGAATTCGTACACCTAAACAACTGGCTCATTACACATTTTGTAATCTTATCCTAATTCAATTAAAATATTTTATTAAATAATGCCAAGTGGGGCTTCATCAGCATCCATCTATGCTGGCATTTTCCAAGTCTCTAACCACATGTTTTCTCGTGAATCAAGAATGGTAAGGCCTTAAATAATATTTTATAATATAATAATTTTTATATATTAATCTTAGGATAAGTGTACGAATTATAAAAAAGGATTTTATTTGATTTAAACAGATAAAATTCATAATTATTAGAAAAATTATCCTTTAACTATATTTTTTATTTAATTACAATTAAGTGGCACTATATCTATATTGAAATGTTTTTTTAATTCTCATATAAATAACTACTTATTTGATTTTTAAAGTTAAATAGATATTAATTTATTATAAAATATTGTTTATTTTAATTTAAATAACAAAAAACTCATGATTCATAATATCAAATTAAAAATGCCATTTTAAATTTGACTTGACAGATAGGGGTATAATTAGAGCTTGACCGCTTATGCATCTGTTTGATTCACACAAAAATTGAATTGAACCTCGGCTCCATTGCATATGAATCTTTTTTAACATGTAGATGGTAAAAAACGATAAATATTTTCACACGAGAGAATTCTTTTATTTTATATGAGAATTCAACTTTTTTTTTTAATTCTTATTTTACTCTTTCACTTCCATTTTACCTTTCCATGTTGGTTGGAATGGTAAAACATGAATTTTTTTTAAAAAAATGAATTATCATGTGAGATGAAAAAATTCTCTCATATGAAAATGTATACTCAATAAAAAATTAGCAAAAATAACTTTTATAATCATAAAATAAGCATTTTTCTAATAAATATGATAGTTTCATTATATAATATGACCCACTGCAAGTATTGTAACGAATTTCTATAATTCTGTATTTAATCATCTTATTTGCTATCAGTGATATCAGAACCGGATCGAACCGCGGTCGAACCGGCTGTTCAGCAGCGACCGCGGTATCTACGATTTGGTTCAGGCCCAAAACCAGCTAGCAGTCAAAACCGGTCAGAACCGCGATTTTATGGGGTTTTGGCACATAAACTACGAACCGCAGACTTCGGTTCAGAAATTTGTAATTTTTTTTAACATTTTTTTTAAATTTTCCCTTTAAAAAATATGGATATTTGAAATATAAATGTTTATTGCTATTTTTATCCTATATATTTCACTGTTTTGATATATTACTCAAAGTTTGAATATTATTTTTAATATTTATATTAATGTTATTGGTAAAATATATCTAACTTGATATTATATATAATATTTATATTATTTTAATATTTAACCGACTTTTATCAACTTTTATTACGGTCGACCTTAGTTAAACCCTGACCTCTACGAACACCGTTCGTTAGGCATTCCGGTTCTGCTTGCTATGCTGTTGGGAGCAATGTGACAAATATCGGCGGTATTTTCAAATTTACCGCGTTTTTATCGGCAAAATACCGTTACCGCGTTAAAAACGCATTTTTATCGCCAAACGATAAATTTCCGGTAAAATCCCGATAAAATCGCATTAAAAACGCGATAAACGTTAATAACGCGATAATATCCCGAGAAATTCCCGATAAATTCCTTATACCATTTTTATTTCATTAATTTTTTTATTTATTCTATTTTTTTTATTTTTTAAATATTATAATTTCAGCGAGATTTTCTCGTTAAATTTCCGATAAATTTTGGAAGTATTCCAGGTCACTCTTTTCGATGCATTTTGGTTGTTTAAAGGAAAATAATATTTTTATAATTAACGAGTATTTGTGAGTCCCTACTCGACATGAAATTCAGGTTATCGATTTAATTACGATTATCGAGGTAGAAGGAGGACCACAATGCCGTATTCCATTTTCCACACGTTTAGACATCAAGTTTTTTATTTGTTACTTAGACATCAATGTTTGAATTTTAAAAGAAAATTATCATTTTATCCTCCTCTTAAAAATCGTTCAAAGAATTCTTTAGATCATTTTTGAGATCTTTCGAAGGATACCTTAAAATCTTATTTTCAAAATCCTTTGAAGAAATCTTTCGAATGATCCTTGATTCTAATGATCAGCCACAATTCATTTTAAGATCAGCCACAATTCATTTTAATTCATTTTTCAAATGATTCTAATTATTTGAAGGTAATAAATAAGAAATTTTTATTTAAAATTTTAAAGTTATTTTTTAAGCACTGTATATTTTCAAAAAATTTTAAATTGAATATCTGGACTAATTACGATAACCTAATAAAAATACTTTAAGACTTTAAGATCTTCTGACACTCCTAAATATTTAAAACACAGTATTTTAAAACTAAGGGTATCCCTAAGGTGCGCCGAAAACACATTTAGGAGTGTCAAAAGACCTTTAAGTCTTAAAGTATTTTTATCAGATTATCGTAATTAGTTCGGATATTCAATTTGAGAAATTTTGGAAATACACATTGCTTAAAAAATAATGTGCATATTGTATTAAATAATAAAATCTCCTTTAAAACTTTAAAGTTATTTTTTAAATACTGTGTATTTTCAAAATTTCTCAAATTGAATATCCGGACTAATTACGATAACCTGATAAAAATACTTTAAAACTTTAAGGTCTTTTGATACTCCTAAATATTTAAAACACAGTATTTTACAAATAAGGGTATCCCTAGGGTATGCCGAAAACACATTTAGGAGTGTCAAAAGACCTTAAAGTTTTAAAGTATTTTTATCAGGTTATCGTAATTAGTTCGGACATTCAATTTGAGAAATTTTGGAAATACACAGTTCTTAAAAAATAACTTTAAAATTTTAAATAAAATTTTCTTATTTAAAACTGTAGCAATTCATTCGAAGTATCAAACTCATCCTTCGAATGATTAGAATCATTCGAAAAATGAACTGTGGCTGATCCTTCAAAGGATCCTTCGAATGATTAGAATGAAGGGATCCTTGGAAGGATCTCGAAAATAAGACTTCAAGCTATCTTTCGAAGGATCTCGAAAATGATCTACAAAATCCTTGGAACGATTTTTAGCGGGAGCAGGGGTTTAAAAATCGGTTTCGGCCGATATATCGGCCGATATTTTTCTCTTTCTTCTTTGTTATCGGCCGATATTTTGATATCGGGCCGATATAATACGGCCGATATCAAGGCCGATATTGTGAATATCGGCCGATACGATACATATCGACCGATATTCACATATCCAAAACCGATATATATCGGCCGATACGATACGTATCGGCCGATATTTAAACCCCTGAGCGGGAGGACAAAATGGTAATTTCCTTTCAAAATCTGAAAACTGGTGTATAGTGACAAAAAAAACTTGGTGTCTAAATGGGCGGCCTTTTCCAAAACAAATTTTTTTTGCGAATATAATATTCATTAAAAATAGATTTTCAGAGTTTACTTTATTGAATTATTGTAAAAAAATTATATGAATAGTACTCGAATAAGGTTTTAACTTTATTTGATGATTTATTTCATAATTTTAATTTCTTTAAAATCAATAGTATATACTCATCAAAATTTAAAAACTGAAATTATATTGTTTTAATCCTCTATTGTTAGTGAATTTTTATAAACTCTATATCTATATAATCGCCTATCAAATTAATCTAAATTTGTAAGACCTATAATTAATCTAATGAGATACTCAATTAGTATGTTTGTTCTAACTCATGTCAAAATCCATATCCACAGAACAAAAATTTTAACAAGACTTGTCGACTCTCTGATGATGCATGCATTTTAATGGGTCTTAGATCTTATAGAATTGGATGTGATGAAAAGATGATCATATGAATAGATTGTGTCTAAAGTTTCTCCTTTATTTAATCATTTTATTTTTTTATTTTAAATTTAAAAAATAAATAACTTAATATTTAAGGATTGAGATTATATGACTTAAAGGAACTCCTTAACAATTTGATGTCATGTCTCCTTAATTCGTGCTAGCCTAATTCATTGCAAACTCAAAAGATATTTCCATTTACCAATAAATGACCCGACACAATTTCTTGCTCAGCTTCATTAAATCAAAAAGCATTATTATTCATATGATTTTCTAGTGTGAAACTATTTTTCTTTTTTTTAAATATGGGTATGTTAACTTCGTATTAGATGTGAGACTAATCTTATGAGTATATGTAAACCTTCCAATCTACACATAAGTAAATCAATGAGGAGTAACCCCACGTAGAGTGAGTTGTTAAGAGGGATTTAAACGTGAATCGAAGGCAAGACCTCCTTTCACGAGTGGTACTTCTTGATCATCAGGTCAACCCCCTCTAGATGCCAAGATACTTTTCTAAACAAATTAGCACAAACAATGGTAGTTTAAAAGTAAAGTAATAATAATAATTATTATTATTATTTTATAATAATTATTTTAGTTAAAGTTGACAATTAAACAAAATTTCTTTTAAGCTAAGTTAAAAAAATTATTTGAGTAACTCAATTTAATAGAGTTTCAAATTGAGACTAAGTTTTGAATTTTCAAAGTGCTGTTCAAATACTCAACTTAATAGGTGCATTATTTTTGCAGCTTATATTAGAAGGAATTTTTGTTGAGCTAAATAAATTGATACTAAAGATTCTGTGCTTTTATTTTAATATTTAATAATGAATTGAAATCTATATACTATAGAATTAAAGAAACGATTGCTGATATGAAAATTTAAGAAAAAGTAGTCTTACTAAACATGTATAGTTATTTGATTTAAATTAAGCAGATAGATATTTGAAATGACACTTTCTATCAACTGTTATCTTATTTATAAATAAATCAAATAGATAAATATATTTATGTAAAACTTGTTTTTTTTTTACAATTGATATATCCATCATTTTTACTTTAATTTGACAAAATTCATTTATCCAATAAAATGATATATGCGATCGAAATAAAAAATGAGTCATGAAAACCTATGACTTAATTATGTCATATTAGAATTTTCGATTAGAGGGTGGGATTCATTTTCTTATACTACCACTTATGATTATAAATTTTGTGCATTATACTATGATCCACTCGTTCAAATTAGTTGTTAAATTATAAAAGATGTCACTAAGAAATAAATGCTTATAAATTTAAAACCTTATCAAATTTCATGGAAATTGGTCCTCCTCTTACTTGTTTCTTTCTCCGTGTCACGTTATGTGATTTCCTACTTATACGAAAGAACGAACGGCTGAGATCGTCTGAATTTTCGAACTGAGAGAGACAGTAATTCCGGACTTGTTAGCCGCCTTCATAATGTGGGCGCTTCTTTTATTAGTTTCTAACTTTCAAAAATGCCTGTGGCTGTCAGCCAGTCCAGACTCAAATAGCAACAAATTTCAATAGGAAGGACCAAAACCAGTCACATACATGACTGACTGGCACTAGTTGTGAGCCCATATTGAAAAAAAAAAAAAATTTATGTAGATTAGACTCGTTTCGGTAATGAACTCAGTTAATTAGTCTCTATTTTTATATTATATATATTTTCTCCCCTTCAGACTTTCATCAAAGGCCAATGTCCATTGCATGCTGACAAACTTACTTATGTGTCTATTAATTTTAAAGTTATAAAATGAATAATGAAGATAAAAATATGAATAATCTATAATATATTATTATAGACTGTGTCTATCTTTACCACACGTTAATCTAAAAAAAAATTAATTCACTCACTAATTCAAAATAACTTATGAAGAGCGAATCATATGTCATTTGGTAAAAAAATCAAGTTACCCATAAACATGTTAGATAGCCCAACTCCAATTTTATGTATAGACCAAGGGTCCAAAAAATGGTAGACCTGAGATCTCGGCGTCTTTGGCCGATATCTCGCAAATATCGGCCGATATTTTTTCTCTCTCTTTTTTTTTTTTTTTACAAATCTCAGCCGTATCGGCTGATATCGGCGAGATATCTCGGCCATAAAAAACCCGAGATATCTCGGTCGATACGAAATATTTCGGCCGTTTTTTTCACCCCTGGTATAGACTATAGAAGCTTGAGCTTGTCAGGAACCCTGATCACTGAGATCCAATAATTAAAAATTGAGTTTTGATTTCAAATTTGCTCTACTTATTATTTGTAACTCATTTTTACTTGGATAAGGTACATATATGACAGTTGAACAAACTAAAAAGCCTCCCAGGCTTCTTGTAAAATCTTAAATCGTACCATTTATATAAACAAACCAGGGTCCAAAAAATGGTGGACCTAGATCTCGGCTGAGACGCCAATATCTCGTTGATATTTTTTCTCTCTTTTTTGTACAAATCTCAGTCATATCGGCGAGATCTCGGTTATATCAGCGTAGATCTCACCCGTACAATCGATACATCTCATATCGGCCGACATATCTCTATCATAAAAAAAAACTCTGAAACAAACTCAAAAATAAAGGCCGAGCCCTGTCCAACGGGGTGGAACGTGACGTTTAGACTTGTTCATTTATGAAGGGTTCAACAAACTTTTGGGCAAATTCGGATCAAGTGAAGGCCATGACAGTCTTTCTATGTCATACAAGAGAAGATCTGGACCATTCATTTCTTGAGCCCACCCTTAGGTGGGTCATACATATACACGAGAGATCATAGTAACTGCCGATTCGAACACATTGCTATTGATTTGCTATATTTAGATCCTACTGCTACCATAAATGACAAACCATAAGCGGTATATCAATTTCACTGGATCTTGTGCTTCTTTGCCATTGTATGTTAAATTGGATACTAACACCAATCTTAGTTTTATCATGAAATCATTTGAAAAGAAACTATTGAAAGCCGGATAATAAATAGTTTTCATTTCATACTTTTGGTTTTTAAAATTCAAAATAATTCTTAGTTTCTTATTCATTTAACTTGTAGAGATTAGTCAGCTAAATGTTGGCATAGAAAAAAGTTGTTTTTTTAGAAGATAAAATAAGGGTGACCATCCTAATATGGGAATAGTCTTTTAGAGACAAAATTTTGTAGATTTCTCACTTTACCTTTCACCTTTTAGTACAAAAACATTTTTTTAAAAAAAAGAGAATGTCAGTGATCTGGTAAGTGATCTAGTCAATGAGTCGATTTGCTGTTCTTTATGAAAAAAGCAGTCTCAATTAAATAAATAAAAGTGATCAGGTAAATGAATCAATTTAAAGTGGATAATTTAGAAAAACTTATATCTCCTAAAAGACTCTTCCGGTCTTTGGATGACCACCTTAAAATAATACTCCCTCTGTCCCAAATTAATTGTCCTATATGGATTTTGAAATTGTCTCAAAATAGTTGTCTCATTTGCATTTGTGTAGTACAAAATATGTTGAAAATGAATGAGATCACATAAATGCTAAGCTTATATAGAGAGTTCTTTAAAAAATACAAATATTTCAAATGAGACTATTAAAATGAGACGGATGGAGTATAAGAGTTTTGAGTTAATTACATATCCTTATCATGTGTGCTCATGGGGAGTATCTTATCACGTGATTGTACGTATTTATTGTAATTCCTCAAATTTAATTATAAAAATAATTTTAAATAAATGAAATAAATAAATTTATAATAATGACTTAAAATATAAATAAATTCTTTCAATAGATACCATTATCATTTGTTGGGATGCAGCAGGGCCCACAACAATCATGGATCCTTCACATGGGATATTTATAAATAACTTTTTTTTAAATGTTCAGATCAACAATTATTTTTAATAGAGTATATGAATTCCACTTTATTTATTAAATATCATGTCATTTAAATTAAATATTTACAACTTTATGCTTCAATAGGGCAGGACAGTACTCAGCAGATATACAGACTGAAATGCTCGAGTGCTTTGATCCCATGTCAGAGAATGAGGCCTAATCTATTAAAAAACAATAAAAATTAACATTTAGATTTTAGACACTCTACTTTTCTTTTAAAAAATATTTTATTTCAAAATTTTATTTGAAAATTATCATTTTACCCTTCAATTTTTTTAAAAGACAATTGTTCTATACAAAACTGAAAGGCAAAAAGATAATTTTATATAAAATTTTAAAATGAAATATCTTAAAAAAAGGTGAAGTGTCTAAATGAATACTCTAAAAAAAATTATATGATTAAATAGATTATTATAATAGCTAAATAGTTAAAAGAAAAAGAATTCATTAAGTTATTTTAATTTTTTATTTATTTTTTGAATTTACATGTAAGAAAATATAGGATACTCAATGTAAAATTTCTATGGATAAGTCTACTATCCTTAGAGCAAATCAGAGTTACATCATATGAGCTCGAGCCTGCAACCTCCTACTTCTTAAGGCGAGAAGCAATCATTGGAGCTAACCCATGTAGATCAAATGGTTGGAAATAAATTATTAAATATTTTTTTATCTTAATTAATTTAAAAATAAAGATATATTAAATATGAGATTTAAATTTAAAAGATACTAATTTTATCTATTTGGATTTATTGTAAAATGAGCTTCAACATGGTTTTGTCCGCCATTGATAAAAATGTGAGGAATTTTATAATTTTACGCATAATATCAACTCTGTGTTGTCAGAGACTAGCTATAATTTATGTCCCTTAGGGCAAGTAGCTGGCCATATGGCCACCCAATATTGACGGTATGGGAGTGGCTACTGGTGGGGCTCACATGCCTTGTTGTTAAATGGCTGGCTATATATAACAAATGTGTAGTCAGTCATTCTCTCTCTCTCCTCTTTTTTATATTATATTATATATATATATATATATGTATATGTATATGTATATGTATGTATGTATATATATAACTTGTATATAGTTTTTGATTTTTTTGATTTTCTCTTTTTATTTATTTATTTGATTATTTTGGATTTTTTGTTTTGTTTTTTGGTATAATTTGTATATTAGGGTAAATAATTATTTTTTTCTTTACTTTATTATTTTATTTTTTATACAAAAAATAAAAAATAACTCTTTACCTTTTGATTTTTTTCCTTTACATTTGTAAACAAAATATATGATAAACAAAAAATTAAAATTATTCTGTACAAAAAATTAAAAGAAAAATTATATATATGTTTTGTTAATTTATTTAATTACTTGTGAAAAAATATGTAATGTCTTTATATTTATTTTCTTTTAAATTTGTTAAAAAAATGTACATAAAAAAATAATAATAAAATATTAAAAAGTATCCATTTTACTTAACACTATACCATGTGACAAAGCTGGCTAAAAATTATAGCCAGCCATGTCATAGAAAAAAATATTATTTAATTATATAGTTGGCTACATCTAGTGACATAGCCAGCCATATATGACCATCCCACACTAAATGATATGTCCTTTTATCTTTGTCACTCCATATTCAGATATCAAAATCTGAAAAGGCAACCCAATTGCATACTTGAAAATTTCCCAAAAACGCAAAAAACGTCTTCACCATATATGGCTGCGTTTGGATAAGGGATAATTTTTATAGGGGTTATCTCTAAGTAGTGGTCATTTTAAATAGGGGTGATCTTTGAACTAGAATTATCCTTATCTTCTTTGGTAATTGTAGTGGTAAAATAAAACTCCTGTAAAAATTTACCCCTCATCTAAATACATCACGTTGAAAATATTGTAAATTTTTTATTTTTATACTATATAGATTTAATAAAATTATTAATTCTCATAAAATTGTTAATATATCAGTTTACTCCTACTCAAAGGTAACCTTTGTACAAATTTACCCCTCACCGAAATGCATCACGTTGAAAATGTTGACACCATTTTAAAATAATCTTCTAACAGAATAAATTGTTAATTATCCTGAAAGAAATTATCATGAATCTCAAAATTTTCAGAGTTTTGAGAACCTATCGAAATTTTGAAATAATCACTCCTTAAAAATAGAACATTTTTACAAATATGTTTCAGAAAATTATATAATATCTAATTGAAAAATAGAAGAAGGCACGGGATAAATAGGGGAAAGGTTTCCTTAAAAATAAAAAAAAATAAAAAATCACTATTATTATTTTAAATTTCAATAAATGAATAAAAAAATTCTTCATATCTCTTCATAAAAAAAATATAATTTGTTATGGTGGTGATATGAAATTTATCAAATGGAAATAATGGAGTGCTTTTAAAAAAAATAAAAGCCAAGTACTCACCAAAATAAATAAATAAATAAATTGTAAAAAAAAATTCTCATGAGTAAAAGTGAGGGTAAGGAGGGGTATTCATTCTTGAATACCTCTTGCCCTATGGAGGTATTCAAATTTTTACCCTTACCCCCTTGTTACCAAACAGGGGTAACAAGGGGCAACGGGGTTTACCCCCTCTTACCCCCATCCAAACGCAGACTACAGTGTTTATCTTTAGAATGCCGCCGTTTCTCTTTCTGTGTCCTTTGACGTCAGGCTGTTTTCTAAATATTAAAGTGAGTTATTTATTTTTTAATAAAATTTATAAAGCATGATAATAATATTTATTATACAAAATTTAAATCTTATTAAATTATATTAATCATGTCATTTTAGATTATAAAAATGTAGTTACTACATAATTATTAATTTTTATAATTTATTACACAATTATAATGAGAGGATCATAGAATTTCTCCTAATTTTTATTCTTTTATTTTTTGAATTTAAATGTGGGAAACTGTAGAAAATTCAATGTAAAATCTCCATGGGTGATATTTACTGTTTTTAGGGCACACCAGTTGAGACCATGAGAATTCGAAGAAGCGGGAGATTACCCATTGAACTACACCCATGTAAGTTAATTTTTATTGATTTTTGTACTATGAGTTTTTCTATTAAAGAAAAATTTATTTTTATTTTTACTTTTACTTTTGGAAAGAGGAAAAGATAATGAAGAAAGAAAATTTTTAAAAGTAAAATTAAAATTTCTTTTAAATTTAATATATCATAAATATAAATTAAATAATGTTGATTGACTTGTGTCCTGTTCCAATGCCTCTGCCATAAAAAATGAAGTGAACCAAGCTGACAATGTTTAATAATAAAATAGAATTTAGAGTTTCATGACATTGTAAAATTAAAAAAATAGTTGCCAATGTGTTAGGCATTTGATTTAAATAAATAAAAATAGATTTTATTAATTATTCATTTTATTTACACAAATTAAATAGATAAATATTTAAATTAAAAGGTTTTACGTATTATTTTTTTATTAATTAATTTTTATTTAAATAATAAAGATAAAATATTTAAAGTAAAATTTTATAATTAAATATAAATATTTTTAAATTTGATGAAAACTTTTTCAAACTTACTTAATACATGAGAGGTTTGTTAATAACTTTATATCTATGTAAAATTAATTCCAGTGAGACAAGGAGTGAGTAAAAAAGTTATTATTCCAATAAATTATGTTATTCAAATTAATATGAGTTTTCCCACCAAATTCAATCAAACCAAACTCTGGCCGGCTTTGCTGCTTGTGTGTCGACACTTTCACGTGGAACGAAGACGACAGGTTTCTGTCCGAGGCACGAGGCTATGGATGGCAGAAGAGCGGACAAATCCAGCCCCCTTCGTTGAGTGTTGACTTAAAAAATAAAGACCAAAGGTATGATTTGGCCACTCATGGTCACTGTACTATATCATTCAAAGGGTTAACAATTTATTACAAACTTTATATCCTAAATTTCATCATAAATTTTAATCATTGACTTTTAATTTAAGGGTCTATTTCAGCAACTTACTGGATATAATTAAAAATCTCAGATGATGATTCAATTTTGTCTCCAATGAATATAAAGACGACATTTCATGATTTGAATATAGAGATTTTTTATTAAAATATTATTATAATTTTTTTTTTAATTATGCATGTAGAAAACTCTATGTAAAATCTTCCGAAATGATATCCACTTCACTTACATCACACTAGGTGAGACCAAGACTCAAATGTGACACCTCCTATTTCTTAAAGCGGATGTAAATTTTGAGTCAGTAATTGAAAATTGAGATTTTAGGTTAGTGCTTTATCATCAGCTTTTGAATAATTTTCATCCTTTCCAAACAAGTGCTAGCAACTTGTCTAGTTTGTATTTATAATTATAATTACTTAAATTTAAAGTCACACTTCTCCTTTCTACTAATCTTTTTTTCTTTTCTTATTCTCTTCCTCTTCACTTTCTTCTCATTGGATAAATTTTTGATAAAAATGCGCATAAATAAGAAATTTTATTTTTTGTTAATTTTTTTTTCAATTCTGTTATATAATATTTTTTTTATTTATGTTGTTGATTAGTTAAGTTTTTTTTGCCTTTTTATTTAATTACTTGAGTATTCTTGTTATATAAATATAGTGATTTCACTTTTCATTATTTTTATATACTATTTATATCACTTAGTCGCAAATTATTATGATGATAAATTCCATTTTAATGACAATGTTGCATTTTGATGAAAAAACTGTATGTTGATTGCGTTGTTACAAGGCAATGTCACGTGATAAAATCCCATGTTCTGTAACTTCGAAATATATGTAATAATGGAAGGATGGCATTCATGGGCGGTAAAAGAAAAGTTATGCATTTTGACCACGAAGTATATCAAGTTACTAGAAAAATATTGATAAAATGAAGAAAGGAAGAAGTTATATATATATATATATATATAATATTTTTTTTTTTAATTTACATGTGAGAAATGGTGGGATATCCAATGTAAAGCTCCCATGTGTGAGTCCATTACCCCTAGAATACACTAAGATTAAGCAATAGGGGTTTGAATACGCAATCTTCTATTTTCTGAGACTGAAGGCAATCAGTTGAACAACACTCATATGGATTATATTTCATATGAGAAACTTGTATGATTGTGGACCAGGGGTTGAAATATCGGCCGATACATATCTTATCGGCCGATATGTATCGGTTTTGGAAGACCGAATGATATCGGCCGATACGATATGTATCGGCCATACAAAAAGATTATAGGCCGATATGACCGATATTCGGTCCAGAATATTGGTCACCATATCGGCCGATATGCATAAATATTGGTATTTAAAATTTATTTTATTTTATTTTTTTTTAAAAATCGATACGGTTTTTTGTTGTTTTTTGCCGTTTTTGCGGTTTTTCACGGTTTTTTATGGTTTTGAATACCGGATGAGAGAGAAATGTAAATATCGGAGGAGAGAGAAACTTATCGGCCTATATTGCGGCTAATATGCATGTCGGCCTATATTTGCATATCGGTCGAAATATTGACTGGGCCATTTTTTTAACCCATGTTGTGGACGTTATTTACATTTATACATACTGCATCATTCAAATAATAAAAATATATATATCAATATTCTTTATTATAAAAATTCTAAATTACCTTCCATCTTCTAAATCAAGAAAGCTTCTCACCTCTCAAGTCACACGTCCCAACGCCCCTAATTGGTCAGGCTAAGGTCATTAATTCGTACTACGTGTTCATCTATCATTCTATTTATTCAAATCCTTTGGATGATTGATCTTGGGGTGGGCCCTAAACCTCAAACCAAATGATCCAGTCTAGACGGCCTGAAACCAAAATAACCTGACTCAAATTTGTACTGAGTTGAGTAAGTTCATATTTTTTAAAAAGCTTTTAAAATTCTATAAAATTTGTGAATTCAGTCAAATTTATTGGACTTGGCAGTTTTATAATTTTGAAAGATTCATTTCAAGTGGAGGCATTTTTTGTTTGTTTTGTAGCAGAGAGTCCAAGTGAGGAAAATTTGGAAAGTTCCTTACAAAATTAGTAAAAGTTATCGGATCTTGTGCGATAACCCATGCCACATGTGCATGCAAACTGCAAAGGCAACGTGTTCAAAAGTTTAAAACTACCAAGTCCATTAGATTTGACTGAATTGACAAATTTTAAAAACCTTTTAAAAGGCGTCGTGGGTCATTGGGCTGAGATTAAATGGGCCTAATGGGCCTGCCCAAGTAACTTTATTGCATGTAGGCCCAATTGTTAGTGCTTATCGGTCCAACAGAGATTTTTTCTCTTCAATTTTTTTTTAAAATCTTGATGACTTTTTTTTTTTTGAAAAAATTCATTTAAAATAAAATAAAAAAGGCTGTTTTTTTAAAAAAATAAAAAAATATAAATATCGGCCGATATCTAGGCCGCTATTCTTCAAATATCGGCCGCGATATCGGACGGGCCCACAATTGATATTCTGATTTATTATTTTGTTTTAAAAAAAAAGAAATAGGCCGATTTCTTTTTTCTCTGGCCGATATTGTGTGTATCGGCCGAGATAACTCGGTCCTCGAAACCCCGAGCGTATCAGCTGAGATTTATACCCCTGGCGCTTAGTGACCCTTCCCAAGTTTAGGATCCCTTTCCCAACATGGCTTTTTTATTGTTAGAGCATGTCCTTTTATGACTAAGGTATTTAGCGCTTCTTGGAGCACTCAACTAGTCTTTGGGTTGTATGCAAATCTCTCTGTCCACATTCACTGAGTAAAACAATGGGAAATGGCCCTTTGAGATGATATAGGATTCGAACTCTAAACTCTCACTTCGTGAAACGGGTTCATTACCAACATACCAACCTTTTCGGATTTGTTAGAACATGTTTTCACTCTAAGGAGCACGACACCTTTTGCCCTCGTATCCTATCTTTGTTGATCAGTGAGCTTTAAAAGGTGAATCAAATTCTTAAAAACTTTAATTCTGAGGGGTTAGCTTGATGATCAATTCCCACATTTGTTTGTGGGAGGTCTTGAGACCATCAAACTAACCCCTCCATACAAAAATAGTCACTCTCCATAATTTGTACTCAACGTGTATAGAGAGAAAAGTTTGCACAAGCTCCAAAGATTAGTGGAATGCCTAGATACTTTAATCTTAAAAAAATTTCCTAAAAACCTTTATATTAGAGGTAACCAAGAGAGACACGCCTCTGAAACATAGAACACCTTCAACAACAGAATCCTTATTTCTACTACAAAAACCTCTCTCTCTCTCTCTCTCTCTCTCTCTGTTTGTGAATTCTGAAATAGCAGCATTAGAGTGACTACATGATGGAACATGCGTGTGGGTTCTCATCACTGAAGAGGGTGGAGTACTTGTCAAAAGGATTATTGGGGCTGGGAAACGCTTGAGCTACGTTCTTGACAAAACCAGAAGGAGCTTTCTTGTCGTAGGCTTGAGCTACATATGGATATGTGACCAGATTGTAAGAGACGTACGGCCAAAACTCTGCATGTTTCCCTGTGCTCTTCACTCTCTTCAGCACCTTCTTTGGTTCCACGTATCCGGTCACTGTCACCTTGCTCTGTTTTCTGTTTACATCCACCGTTCTTGCACCTGTTTTTTGTTTTCATTTTTTATTTTTTTCAAAAAAAAATGGAAAAGGAAAGACCAAAATGTGAGGTAGGAATAATCACAACTTAGATTGAATTACATTTTGTTTTATGAGTTTAGTTTAGTTGAGTTGGATTCACTTAATAAAAAAAATGAGTGGAATTAAGTTAAGATTAAACACAATTCGACTTGAATGACACCTTCAGTACTGTCAATCTGTATGCGTACATTAGGAATCTGAATCCAAGTGGACAATATATTTAGACATAGAATCATAGGCGAGCAATTTTCGCACGGGCATTTTGTGTATAGAGACACGGATTTTACTGTGTCTCCATTTTACGTTTCATTTGTTGTATCGTAAAGAAGATAAGAATGTTGAGAATCGGATCACCCAACCGGATCCCTTAATTCCCCGAATACAGCAATGTCCAAAATCGGATCACCAACTGGATCCCTTAATGACCTTCGGCGATCCGAATACATGAATGTCCAAAATTCATGAACAGGCAATTTGGCTCTCCGAAATTGCAAGTCGACTCGCCAAAATTTATGAACAGTGCAATTCGGCTCTCCGAAATTTCAAATCGACTCGCCGAAATTCATGAATAATGCAACAGTGCAATTCGGCTCTCCGAAATTTCAAATCGGCTCACAGAAATTCACATGAACAGTAAAAACCAGCCTATTGAAATTTTGGACATTCTTGTATTCTGCTCGCCGAAGGCCATTAAGGGACCCGGTTGGTGATCCGATTTTGGAGATTCCTATATTCGGCTCGCCAAAGGCTATTAAGGGATCCGATTGGTGATCTGATTTTGGACATTCCTATATTCGGCTCTCCGAAGGCCATTAAGGGATCCGGTTGGTGATCCGATTTTGGACATTCTCAGTATTCGGGGAATTCGGCTCGCCGAGGGCCATTAAGGGATCCGGTTCTGGACATTCCTTTATTCGACTTGCCGAAGGCCATTAAGGGATCCAGGTGGTGATCCGATTTTGGACATTCTCAGTATTTGGAGAATTCGGCTCGCCGAGGGCCATTAAGGGATCCGTTTGGGTGATTCGATTCTTGCGATTCTTATCTTTTTATGATACGGCTTGTGAGGGTAAAATCGAGATTGATTAAAATCCATATCTCTAGACACAAAATGCCCGTGGGAGGATCGCTTGCCAAAATCATATAACATATAGTTAATTTTATAATCTTACCAAATCATTAAAAAAGTTTTTAATTTGGACAATGATTCTCCCACAGGTATTTTGTGTAACTTGACACGGGTTTTACTCTATTGCCCATTTTGTCCTTCGAATCGGCTCACCGAACCCCTTTGATATAAGTGATTCGAAGGTTTCGATGATTTAAAAGGCAAAATGGGCAACACAGTAAAACCCTTGTCGGATTATACAAAATGCCCATAAAAGGATCACTACCCTAAAATTAAATGAAATATTATAAGTTTATAACCATTCAATGTCATCGGTTGCCTGAATTGTTTGGTAAAAAATTTATGTTCAGGCTGGGCTATATTTGGCCAGTTAGGCTTGGCCTACCATATTAAAGTTCAGCCAGGGTTTGGCCGAAAACAAGGCCTGGAAGGCCTAATTTCATTTCAATCTATGGTGGGTTCCCCGTTTTTTAAGACTTCGGGTGGAATAAGTTCTTATAAAAGAATAAGAGATTTAATTATAATAATATCTAATTCTAAATATTTATTATTTTATTAGTGAAATTTTAAAATATATTTTTTAAAATAGATGATGGTGATGGAAAAGGTTATTTTATTATATTGAAGTCTCTTGAACTTATCATAAATCTTTATCAAAACTTAAATATTTTAGTATGTAGAATGAATCTTTTCTCAAACAGTTTAATTGATTGAAGCTAGAATTATTTTTGAAGTATACTGGTTTTAGGTATTAATTATTATAGATGTAAAACTTGAGAAATTATCAAGTCCAAGAAATCTAACCATAACAACATTTAACTCGAGAATAAAGATAAATTTTACATATTAAAATGACAAAATAATATAATAACTTTAGATTTAGATAGTCACAATGTCCATTTCAACTTTTCAAGTAATAGCTTGTCATGTTGTCACATAAATGGAATTGCAAAGTATCTAAAATGAATTTAATCTTCAATTATAAGAGATGATGGTGAGTACATAGTAATTTTCTATCTAATACTATATTTGTATCATATATTATATTTTAAAAAATACTAACTTTACATATTTCTCATAAATATTTTAATTACATATGAATAATTGACATGAACATATGTACAAGTATTATGAATGTAACATATAATCCATGAATTATTTAATTACATTAGCTGTGATTTATTCTATTCTTTTTTATACTATATTATATAATGCATGTATTTTTTTTTTAATAGCCGAGTTTTAATTCTATTTTTAAAAATATAAATTATTTCTATTTCAGACTTCTACATGAGTAAGTATCCAAGTGCATATCTTTGAACTTTTAAGTCAAGTCAATTGCTCTATTAAAGGCAGTCACCAACCTAACGGCCCAACCTACCCCAAATATGCCAAAAGCGTCTATCGAATTATATATTTATATATAAATAAGGAACATATGTATGAAGCAGCGTTTAAATATTAATTTTTAAAATTTTATATATTATCGATATTGACTGATATCGGTGGTTTTAATTAAAAAAAGAAAAAGAAAGAGATTTCTCGACCGCGATATTGGCCGATACCGAGATTGTTTTACCTGGAATGAAGATTTGAAGGATCAATAAAATAGCAGATTTTAGATAATTTTTCAAGTGTGTAACTCGATAAAAAGATTTATGGATATTATGAGAGAAATAAACATTACCATGTTCTTTATTATTATTATTATTTTTGAGTAAGATAGGTATCTCTACTCTATCTTAAAAGAATCATTACAGATATACAAAATCACCTGTAAATCTTGTGTAAAAGGTGGAGAGTCAAATTCAAAACTTCTAATATAATCTTAGAAGTTTACCAATGAGCTACTTGTGAAGTTTGCTAATGAAAAGGCTGGCTAGCTTAGCGTCTTGAATGGGTATAAAGAGAGGATTTATACCTTTCATGGAACAAACAGCATTTCTCACACGTCTTTCACAGCCATCACAGTCCATTTTCACCTTCAGCTCTACTGTCTGAGAAAGGGAAAAAGAAGAAACCTTTGAATCTAATGGTGTTGAGGAAACAAAAGGTTAAACCCAACAAAAGAAGTAAGGAACAGAGCTTTGAATACAAAGTACTGAAGACACCCAGAATGCAAAAGCCAAGCAACAAGAAGAAGGAAGAAGAAAAATGAAAGAGCTCTGGATATGAATGTGCTGATTAAAGGGGGAAAAACCCAAAACTAGTGAAAGAAAGAAAGAAAGAATAATTAGTGTAGGTGAGTTGCAGTAGTACCTGTAATGGCCTACGCTTGCTTCTTGGCTTCGTGCTTCTTCTGTCTACAGTGCAAAAGTCAGAGAGATGGTCGAGAACACCCATGTTTTGTATTTAGTGGAAAGAAAGGAGAGGGATTTAGAGGAACAGAGGAAAGAAGAGGAGATTTGGAAAGAGAAATGCTGAGGTGAAAATATATAGGGTGTGATACAGAGGAAGGGGCGGGGGAATGATTGAAATTTCTAGTAGCCATTGGGGATCTTTCCAACTTAATGGAAAATAAAGTACAATTTGAATAGTCTTATATTCTTAATTCTCCTCTTAAGTGCTGTTTTATTTATTAATTAATTATTAGTTCAATTACTTTAATCAATTGGGCAGCTGCTGATATGCCTTTGTGCTTCTCAATTCATTTTCAGAGGTCCAGGGTCTCTCCAAGTGTATATTTTAGTCAAGTGTAAAAATTATTGGAGAATTGATGTTGCCACTGTTACTTTATTAATAATGATGTTTTTTATCTCTTCATTTTTTAATTTTATTACTACAAAATAAAAAGTAAAATGGTCTCAAAACATCATTTTAGTAAAACTAATGGTGCCCAAATCAATGATGCAAAAAAGGGATAGTTGTGTGTGAAATTGAAAAGTTCCACATCGTCTGAATTGAAAAACTAATGACTAGGGCTGAAATCAGGTCGGATTTTTTAAAACCCAACGTGACCCGAGTCAATAAAATATGGAATCCGACCCGAATTCTATCCAACTCAACCCGAATTCTGACTCGATCCATATTTTGAATCCATTTTAGTCTAACTTTAGCAGGGTCAGGTTGGGTCCATTGAAATGTCATTCCTTCAATACGCCATCTATTAAAAATCATTATGATCAGATTGATCAAACATATATTGTTAAAGTTCTAAAACTTTCATCATTTTAGATCATTTTTTAATTCTTAAACTTTATGACCGTTAAAAACATTGCAGTAAATCCGATCAGGGTAATTTTTAGTGAACAATATATTAAAAGAAAAATCACTGCAACGGGTCTATTACCATCCTATTTGATGGATCGTATACTTAGGTGTGCAACCTAACGTGCGGGTAAACAGTTCATCTCGTGTGACATTATGTAGCATGTGTTTTATACATTTATAAGTATGTTACCACTCCCAATATTACATCTATAAGTCTTGTATCTTTCAATCAAGTTGGTATTTGAATATCTAATTCTCTTTTCTTTCTTTTTCTCTCTTCATTTTTGTGGTTGTCTTCCCACGAAGTGTTTCTAACATTTGCTGTACTGATGTTGATGGTCCCTTACTCTCTTATTCATACTTATTGTTGAAGCGGTCACAGTAAATGCAGTGGAGCCCATCATCCCTTTGCATTATTGATGACTTGTGGGGTTTAGCTAAGGGAAGCTAAGATAGGCCCAACCTTTATCACAAGAACTCTTTAGATTTTTTATAGGGGAATGGGTTTGATAACATTGGTCAATTTTTCAACTAATGTAGGTGAAAATCAAGCCTACTTTCTCTCTCTCTTATGTGGTGCTTATTTTCTTGCCAAATCTAACTCTAGTCTTAGACCCTTATGTAGTGTCACAATTAGCTATTGTTCTATTGTCAGAGGAAAGGCTAAATGGTCACCATGAAGTGTGAAACAACTCAATTGGCAATTTGGCATATCCATCACTATTATCTTCATACACACTGCTTTCTTTTTGTTGGGTCTTCAATCAAATCGCTCCATTATTGGGGGTCCCACCATGAATGGATCACAGCCTAAAATTCCCCTACGAGATCAATCAAGCACCTCTATGTCCTAGATACATGTAAATATATTGACTGACGTATAATTACAAATAAATTCAAACTCTAAACCTTATTTTAAATCAAACACATCTCTTAATCATGATTTAGGCCCAGTTAACTTTATTGCAATGTATGAAGAGGAGAAGGACAAGTTGTACAACAAATTAGATAAATAGTCTAATCGTATTGAATTGAAGACCGATATATGGACTTCATGACAGATGAAAGGGTATTAGTACCTCACTACCCATTACATTGATGATGGGTGGAATTTGAAAAAAAAAATTGTAATGGTTCCTCCTCCTCATGAGACATAGGCTGAGTTTGGATGAGGGGTATTGGAGGGGAAGGGGATTACCCCCATTACTTTTGTCTGATAATGGAAGGGTAAAGGTAAAAAATTAAAATTTACTCCTTTCTTTCCGCTTTTGAAAATCCTTTCTTGATAAAGAGAAATCATAATATCCAGGATAACCCTTGTAAAATTTACTTCTCATTCAAACGCAACTATAGTGTCTGAGTGAGATAATCTACAATTTTTTGTTATAATGGAACATTGATAAGAAGATATTGACAATCATTGTAGATAATGCTTCTAATGAATGATAATCTAGTGGAAATAATGGTTGAGAAGTTGGATACAGATCTTCTTTTGGGGTAAGCTCACTCATTTGCCATGTAGCACGCATGTTTTAAATGTAATTGTTCAAAATGACTTGAAGATGTTGAAAGAGAAGTTAATTTTTTTTCCTAAATCTTTCAAGTATGTGAGAGGATCACTAAGTCGATGGTAAGCATTTCAAGTATCATTCAAATTTTAATGTTTATTTGTACTTACCAAACTTTTTTTTTTTAAGGAAAATTTGTCAACAACTACTAATTAAGAGACAAGTGATTTGAGGTTTGGTACCAATGTAGATGTTGAAGAATGCGAGTGGAAATGTTTTACATTGTTTATTATTTTTTTTATGTTTGAAAATGTGTTTAGCTTATGAATATATATTGTACTAATTAATCATAAATTATTATAATGCAGGATTACTTCGTGAGATATGGCTTTTGAAGGATTATTATGGATTGATGAATGGTTATGGGTATGATGGATTGATGGATGGGTGGATTAGTTTGATTGGCATTAGTTTTGAGATGGAGATTGGATTGTGTATTTTTTTATTTGGTTTGTGTTGGTGGTGAATTATTAAGATCTTATGGTTAACTTTCTACATGTACAAGGTGACTTTTATATTTTTCACCAGTCCATGGTGACAGATTTAGGTGATCACTGTAGCTTAACATTGGTGTGCCTTAAAGGTAGTAGGCTCACGTGTGAGGGTTTTACACTGGGTATCCCGCGGTTTCCACACGTAAATTAAAATAAATAAATAAATTAGGTGGTCATAGAGGCTCTCTTTAAAAATACTTATTTTTTTCATGCAATTAAATTTGCATGCAGTATTTGATTATTTGTGTGAACTTATTTATTTGGGTATATAGGTATGGAGAAACTTTGAAATGGACTTTTTTAATATTGAATGAAATTGAGCCTTTGTTATCTACTTAAAATAAGTTTTAATGGTGTTTTGTAAAAAATCTAAGTTGTTGAATTTTTTGAAAAAAATAGATAAATGGTTTTAAAAAACTTTATTTTGGAAAATAAACGGGTTTAATCAGACCGGGCTCAGACTTTGATAAAAATAATCTGACTCGAGTCCTTTCTTTAGTGAAGCCTGGCCCAAACCTGGCGCGTGAACACTTTCACATGTGACTTATATATTCTCAATTCTATAGATTAAAGTTATTTTTGTCTTCTATTCACATGTCCAACGTATATGAAACGCGGTTTTCCTCCGTGATTGAGTGAAAGAAAAATGGCAATCATTCCTCCTACCTCCATGTGTCATAAATTTCTCCTCAAGTCGATGACCATTGCTCTATGATATTGAGATTTTAGCAGTACAAGAAACATACCTGGCTCTTGAGCATTTGGGTTTCCATTTCTTTTTTCTAGGACCATTCTTGAGCAAAACAAGCAACGTATCAATGATTGGTCCTTCTTCAGAATTCATGCATGCAGATGAATGAAAAAGGATGGATTATTGATATAATATGTTGATGAAGAGATGACCCAATCTTAGACAGTAAGCTCCATCTCTGATTGATTATAATTGATCAATAATCAGAATATGGAATATGGAGACTGTTCTATACTTTGAAAGTGAATAGTAATGTTTATATGTGACTGCATCCTCAGAAGCTGCTTGGACAAAAACAGCTAGGGCCCAAAGCCTAAAAGTCGGAATCTGGGGCTCATGATTTGGTCAACAGTACACATCAAAGGAGATGATATCAATCTGTAACCCTAATATTAGGGATACGAAATGGACAGCTTGACAAACTTATTTTGCTCATTAACTTTAAACACGACACTTGGCATTTTGGTGGTCTCAATAATTGAAGTCACTCAGCTTCTAATTCTATTCCAACTATATTAAGACTTCTATTAAGTATGCTTAGAGTCTTTTAGAAAACTCCTTACTGAAGAAAATCATTCATCTTGATTGGAATTCTAAACAAGTACAATCAATATATTTTGGAAATTAGAATAAAATGTAATCAAATGGAGATGCTGTGATATAGATAGTAGACCTTTTATGCGGAAAGTTTTGAGATCAAGTCACTCTCAACATATAGGATCAATCCCTGTAGTTTGAACTGGCATGTATAGATTGGGAGATTTACATATACTCCAAAGATTAGTTAGGTGAAACGTCTGAACAATTTCGTTAAAAAAAATAAAAAAAAGTAGACTCTTTTCAAAAATCTCACCTTTTTTTTTTTCAAACATTGCCTAGACAAGAATAACACTGCATTTTATTGATGTAGGACCTTTCATACTTTTCTAATAAAAATATGATGGAGTCTACTAAATCAAAAAATGGTATCGCATCTTACCCACCTTCTAATAAAAACTTTATTTTAGAAAAAAAAAAACCTATATTTACATAATTTAGCAAATGAGCTAAAGTAGGATGCATGTAAGCCCTTACAAGAGAAGGCATTTAACCAACCATCAACTTAGGGTATGACACGAAAAAGCACATCTAATGTGAGAAATATCTTCAATATCATTTTATTTTGAGAAAGTGAAATAAATGTACGAAGTGACGGAGAAACTCTTTAGCAGTATGTCTGTATGACGCCTTGATTTTGGGCTGCGTTCGAATGAGGAGTAAATTTAGAGTAAATTTACAGAATTACCTTTGATCAAGAATTATCATGAATATTATTATGAATACTAAAGAGTTTTTTAAAAGTGAGAGAAGGGTAAAAAATAATTTTTTTCCTCTTATTTTTTAATTACCAAAAAAGAATAATAGGAGTTACCCTCCCATCGAAACGTAGCCCATGATGCCTTCCATTTTCAAAAAAGCCTAAAAAGAGCCCACCCCCATAGGGAGTAAGCAAATGGAAATTTGCTGCGTGGGGCTACAGGCTACTGAGATAACTGCTATTTTAGCACTGGAATTGAAGTGATTGTTTTACCATGAAATAAAAAAGAACTCACTCGATCAGGTTACCTACAATTCTACAATTTCTTTTATATTACCTTCACCTCAAAGTCCCTTCCTTTTATTTTCTTGAAATAGACAAGACAAGATCATTTGTTTGGATGGGAAAAACTTAAAAGGTATAAGACATCAACTATTCTCTCGTAGAGAAGAATTATTGAGGAGAAAATAAGTGTCTCTTACTCACAGTGACGAATACCGTTCTCAAAATCAGGGGTTAAAATATCGGTTGATACATATCATTATGGCCGATATATATATATCGATTTTAGAGGGCATCATATCGGCCGATATTCACAATATCGGCCGTATTATATGGGTCAATATCAAAATATCGGCCGATATTTAAAAAAAAAGAGAAGGAAAGAGAAAAATATCGGTCGATATATCGGCCGATACCGTTTTTTTTACCCCTGCTCAAAATATTAACGACGATCGGTAATAACAAGATATTTTTAAAAAATTAGGGTTTCACCGGAATATTAGTGGGAAAATCTCGTGAAAAATATAATATTTAAAAAATAATAAAAATATTAATATGAAATTTACTGAAAAATTATCAAGAATATATCGAGATATTGTTGTGATATTATAATTTATCGCGTTTTTAATGAGAATATATCGAAACTTTATTAGGAGTTTACCGTTGTATGATAGATACACGATAATGATATTTTGTTCATAAAAATATGATAAATTTAAAAATATTACAGATATTTACTAAAGGTAGAGACCAGAGACGTTAATCTTCTCTTAAAATAGAAAAAGTGAGGACAAGTGGTCTTACTTTCTTCTCTCATTTTCTTCCAAACATGAGAATCAAATAGAAGTCCCTATCCAAACACAGCATTGTGATCGCTAGCTAAGATCACCTCCAAGTCTGGACGTACTTCTCTTCCTCAATTCTACTGTTGCCCACATCTGACTCTTGGTGAAGAAGACTGCAAGTTTATTAGATTAATCATTATATATAGATAATTGAAGGTATGTTTTTCTAAAAAGAATTATGAATAATTTTAAATATCATTTATTATTATTTTAAATCAAAGTTAACTATAAATGGCACAACTATCTTCTTTTTTTCCATTTTGTTTATGTTCGTAATCCTAAAGATTTTAATTGTTGTTTTAAAAGTAGAACCTCAAACTCAAAACCGATATATATCGGCCGATATTAAATATATATCAACGATATATATTGCCGATATCAACCGATATTGATATATTTTTTTTAAATAAAAAAAGAAAAAAATAAGAGAGAAATATCGATTGAGATGTCGATGGATACTGAATTTTTCACCTCTGCTCAAAAATACCTCTTGTCTATATAAATAAAAGTATTAAATGATCTCAATTATAAAAAAAAAAATGAAACTCTAAAAAAATAATAAATGATTCTTCAAACTCATGTTTAAGCTAGTTTGTCACCTTAATGCTTTAAATAGCACTTAATCAACCAACTTAAACTCCTCGGGTCCATCAGGCCCCTCATTCTGCATTTATCTGCTCATGATTGATATGATTTAAATTCTATAATACATGAAATGTGATAAGATCAATTAATTCTATGAAATAAAAATAAAAATGGTAAGATATGTCAATTATATAAAAAAAAATTATTTAAATATTTTTAGTCATTCAATTTAAGTAAATGAGATAGATTTGTCGATTTTATTTCATTTAAATAAGATAGTCATATATATTTAGTGAAATTAATCTCTTTTAAATTTAAATATTAAAAATTGTTTCTTTGATTTTCTAAAATCATTAAGCTTCCCTGCATTTAAAATATGTCATATCATTTGAAATGAAGTAATCAGACATGTCACCATTATTCACCGTAGAATGGTTGGCATGAATTTATTACTTGAGCTTTCGCTTTAAAGGAAAATACGTCGATGGTTCTAACTCTAGCAGTCTAGTCTAACGCGCAAGGGCTCACAAGTTCACTTGTTGTCCAATAACAACGACCCTCATTATTGTCTTTATATCTCAGTAAAAGTAAAAGTTGTCTCGTAAATAAATAGTGATGTAATGTAATTATATTTATTTGACGAGCTATGTAGATATCTGAAAAATCTATTTTTATACATTTATTTTTAAAATTTTAGGTGAAGTTACCATTCTACTCCCACATATAAATTTATTCGAATGAATTTTCAGTTCATTGTCAGTTGGTTCGGATGAATAATATATTCATCCGAACGAACACCTCAGTGCAATATTTATTCCTTCGAACGAGTGTTCATTTATTTGAATGAACCAAACTATTTATTCAAACGAATGAACATATATATGCCAATCTTTCGTAAAATTTGGCTCATTCATTCGAATGAACCAAACTGTCCATTCAAATGAATAAAAACTGTTCATTCGAACAAATGAATATATATATGTTAATTCTTCACAAAATTCGACTCATTTATTCGAATGAATCAAACTGTTCATTCGAACGAATGAACACTCATCCGAATGAATTGAAACTACACTGATTTGTTCATTCGGATGAGTACATTCATCCGAACGAACTGATAATAAACTAATAGTTCGTTCGAATGAATAGAACATTGAGGGATAGAATGGTAATGTTATATATATATATATTTTAAATCGGGTGTCTGTAAGCAGAAAAACTGAGTGTCTATATGGGGCGCCTATTTATTTTCTTCAATTAGTTTCAATCAGAGATAAAATAATCACCTAAGGTGATATTTCGACCGGTATAAGATAATATCATGATATTGGCTGTTCTCTGTTGATATTTAGCAATATCAACAATAACATGACTGATATATCAATTGATATCGTTGATATTATAATTATACAACAATAACATGACTGATATATCAATTGATATCGTTGATATTATAACTATACAATCGATATATATCAACCCTTTTGAAAATTCTCTCTATATATATAGGCCAATCTAATATATATCAACAGATATTATAATAATTAGTTTCAACATATTAGTGGTGTACTTAATGCAATAGAGACTTCTCCTCAACACCTTTGTTTAAATGTGTGTGATTTATGATATAAGTTATTTTGCAACACCTTCTTCAATACTTTTTACTATGCCTGTTGCACATTATTTTGTACCTATAATATGATATATTATTTTTCTCAACATTTTTTTTAACAATGTGTTGCATGTATAATAGAATACAGACTATTTTTCACATTTTTTTCTAAAAAATAAAATAATTACTTGTGTTTTGAACTCTTTTTCATATAGAACTATTCATGCTCTGAATTTAGGCTAAGCTTTCCTCTTTGTCAGCTTAGCCCATTTTGAATATTTAAAAGCTTATGCCCACCTACACTCCATCGGGCTTTTCAAGATTTGAACCCAAGCCCATCTCATAAAAAAAGTATTAAGTTCGAGTTTTCTCGTTTGTAACTATTAAAAGTTTAATTATTTAGATTAAAAATAGACATGATAAGTTTCAAATTAATTAAATTTGAGTCTAAATAATAATCTCTAACCACTTGATCTTAATTATTAAAATTAAAGAAGATAATATCAGTTTTAAAACCTGTATATATCGATCGACACAATACGTATCGACCGATATTCGGCTGATATCGAGCAATATCCGATATATATCAGTTGATATAGAAGGTTTTAAATTAAAAATAAAAATAAAAATAATAATTCACAATTCACGGCCGATATATCAGCCGTTTTCATTTTTTCAACCCCTAATTAAAACTATGGAAGATAGTGAAAAACTACGAAGATAATGGCATTTATTGACTTTGACTATTAATATTGAGTGGTTAAAAATTGAGTTTTTAATGTAAATCTAGTAAACTTATAATTCTTTAAATCTAATTTCAATTTAAATAATTATTTTTCTAATAAATTTCAAAATAATTTAAAAAGGAGAATATGGACAAATAGTGCGCATATACACATTTGGTGGCCAAATAGGCAAAAAGGCTTGACAAGCTTTTCCAAGATTCTCCTAAAAGCCCGAGCCCTGCTATTTAGCTAATACATGTCTATTCTCATCACCTAATGTGATGCATTCGCTTTCTTTAACAATTTTTATACTAAAATTATAGTTCAAAAACTTGAAACTCCCATTTGACTAAAACAAAGTCAATGCAACTCATTGACTCAAAATCTCACTGAGTCAAGACAACTTGGACCAGCTACAAAATTGTTTTTGAGTTTGCAAACTATGACTAGAAGCAACATAATTAAGAGATTTTTTTAAAGAAATTCTAATACTTTTGCTTAATCTATGAAGGCCTTACTGTTTTCCTATATTCTATAAAACAGCCACAAATTCTTTATAAATTCTTTTTTTAGAAAAAATTCTCTTTTATCCCAACTCAACAAATAGATCAATTTATTTTTTAGTTAAGCTAGCGAGATACATTTATCGTGACTCTCTAACAAGACATGTCGTCAAATGGTTGATAGATCACACATAATTTAGTTTATTTGATAGGTGATTAAATGAATATGAACTACATAAAGTTTCATTGTCATTTGATAATTCAAGTCATATAATTTGTCTTTAAATTTTGATGAGTATAGAACTATTGATTTTTAAACGTTTGAAATCAAGAGATGAATAGTCAGACTATGTAGTCTCCAAGACCCCATTAGATTGCACGTCTCCCTAGAGTTTCAATAGACAAGATCTAGATAGAGTTTTTCCTTACTGTTTTCAAAATTGAAGTTCAGAATAGTTATAGCCCCTCATTCTATCATATAAAATGTGAGTATAACTCTAAATTGGCCAATCAACAAAATTTCAGAGCATGTGATATTTTTAGACAATTTTTTTCAACTTCACTCATTAATATCATAATTTGTGATTAAATGATTAAAATTTAATCTAAGGATGGATTTTGATATTTTAGTGAATCTAGAGACCCCTTTTTAACTTACCATGTTAAGATTAGATCAATAACCATGTTAAATTTTAATCTAAATATAGAAGTTGAAATTTAGTTGAATATGACCACAGGCTCAGTTGCAGGATGCAATCTAATTTTCAGTATATCATATACTGCCCATGAATGTAAAAATTTAATGGACCTAGAGAAGTATGTAATATGATGGTAAAATTTTAATGATTAGACTATAATCTCAAATTAGAGTTTTATAAACAAGCAAAGTAATCAATCTTGTGGGGTCCATGGTAGATCAATCTCAAATCTCAATTGATAGATAAACATCCTTATCATCAAGAAAACAATGAAGGTATTTGCAGCCCATGATTCCATAAAAATGACAGGCCCTTCCTTAATGGGCCCATTGCTACTGCCTTTGATGCCAAAAAAATCAAAATCTATTATGGCAAACAATTGCAGTTGTTCCAAGTAAAATTCAAGCTTACAAGCGTGGGAAGAATTTTAAAATGCTTGCATTTCCACTCTCTGAATTCTTACTAGTTATTGATTTTGATTTCTTTCCACTTCTTGATTTACTTTGTTTAACCTTCTTGGGAGGCTTAGACTCAAAACTCTCCTGGGACTCTGGAGTCGAGCATGCAACTTCTTCAGAATCACTGATGTTTGTAACAACTGAAAGTTCTTCGCTCGTGTTCTCTTTCCTCTCCAAGATTATGTCTGAGTCACCGATGTTCGTCAACATAGAAACTTGTTCACTTGCGCTCGCCACAACTGTGACTTGGTCAATTCTGTTCACTTTCCTGTCTAAGTTCATGCTACGTGATTTTCGCTTCTTGAAAGGATTGTTACCAGAGATTTCAGACTCACTGATGTTCTTCACCTCTGAAATGTTAGTTACCAAAGGATCTTGTTCGTCTGCATTCATCTTAACTGAAGCTAGATCGGCTGTGTTCATCTTCAGTTCCAACTTCATGTTAATTGATTCTTGTGATTCTAGCTTCTTGAAAGGACTGCCATCAGAGATCTCAGATTCCCTGATGCTTTTTGCCACTGAAACTCTTTCACTTCTGCTAGCCTTCCTTTCCTTGTTCATACCATTTGAACTCGTCTTTTTGAGTGGATTATCATCAGGGATCTCGGTCACTGAAACTTGTTTATTCGTGCTCAAATTCCTCTTCAAGTTCATGTCATTTGTTTTTCTTTTCTTGAAAGGGTTGTTATCAGGGATTATTGCTCTCTCTTCAATCACATCCTCCTCTTGGTAGAGGTTCTGTGAAGCAATTAATTTCTCAAATGCAGCAGCTTCAGTTGAGTACTTACTGTCCAACATTGAACTCTGCTCCATTGCTGTGACATTTAGAAAAGTAACATATAGTAAAAGAGAGCATAAAGTGTTTCTAGAGATAAAAAGGATAATAGGTATTCTGCTCATCCAATGGAAAAGGCAAAAGAGATTTTAAAATTTGCCGATACATATAGTATCGTCCTAAAAGCTGTTGAAATATATCAGTCAATACATATCATGTCATCCTTAGAAACATGGTATTGGCCCAATCAGCCTATAATGCACAGCTAATATGCATCGGCCAGAATATGCCAATGCATTTTTTTTAAGTGTTTCAACTATTTTTTAAATTGAATCTTGCATTGATTGTGTGAACGATATTTGTCAATTCCAAACATTTTTTCCTTAAAATTTGATCATTTTTAATTATTTTCATCAATTTTTTTTTTAATTTTGACTCTAAAATAATCTTAAAGCGGGGTTATTTTTAACAAAACTATGCTTACCCTAGGTTTCTCATTTTCCCTTTTTTTTTGTATTTTTTCTAAAAACATTAAAAAAATGAAGGAGACTGCAACTTTATCGGTGATAAATCGCCAATACATAACAGTTTACCACATTTTAAACCTTTGCTTTATAATCCAGATCCCTGGTAGGTCTAATCTTCAATTTTCATATCCAATTCATGATGGAAGTATGAAACTGTTGAGATGTATGAGATATTGAACTTGCCTGTAATATTTTCTTCTGTTTTTTGAGATGAAATAATGATGAAGCAGCTCTGTTGCTTAGGAAGCAGAGGGGCCATGAATTGAGGGATGTCATCAGAAGCAGATTTCCTAACAGGATCAGTATAGCGGTTGGCTGAATGGAAAAAATCATATGCTTCCATGGTAAATGGATCCAGATGACCCTCAGCAATGGCAGTTGCCACTGAAGGAGGGATTTCTCTAAGTTCAAGTGCTTAAGGAAAGAGACCACTTAGAATCTTTAAGAGTAGAACAAACATCATGGCTGAAAGCATTGTTATAAAGCAAAAATGAACTCAACCTTACAGAACTGACATTTGGTGTGGTCAAATTGAAGATTGGAAAAAAAAAAACACTTGTATTTTATTGTACCAAAACTGGAGAGCAGAAAAGATTTTACAACATGCTGAAAGAGATTATTCAGAATATACAAAACAATAAAACAGCTAAAAGAAAAGAGAGAGAAATTGAAGCATTTTTTGCAGAATATACAAAAGAACAGCCAAAACAAAAGAGAGATAAATTGAAGTTCAACTGTCTCCATTCAGTAACATGTTTATTTAGACTTTCACATTTTTGTCATATCTCTATAATGCAATAAATTCTCAACAGTGGAAACCCTTAGAGGTCGTTTGTTTAGAGGGAAACTATTCTGTGAAAAGATTATGTTTGGGTTCAATTCATGACATCCAACAAATGCTATGAAATTTAGCCTCATGCCAAGCCATGGAAACCCGACACTTATGTTGTTTGCATCAAAATCTTTATTGTCATTAAAATTGAAAAAGCATTATTTCAAAAATAAGGAAAGCCTCCCTTTTTTCTCATTAAATTTTCCCATCCCTATATGGGAAATGAATTCTTTAGAAAAAAGGGGAAAGTCTTACTTTTGTTTTCAGGGTAAAGTATCCTTATTCTATGGAGAAGAGCGAAATGTCTCATTTTCTGTCAGCTGAAAAATGACAATCAACACCTTAGGGCATGTTTCTACAAAACATTTTTTGTGAAAATGGAAAATGATTTCCATGTTGAAATTGTCTTCCATTGTTTTGTGAGAACCTTTTTCATAGAAAATGGTTTTTACGACTTGGGTCATTTTTCATAAGAGGTATGGAAAATAAATTCCCAAGGGAATGGGTCAAAAAACAGTTTCTAGGGCTTGTGGATTTCAAAGTGTCAGTCGAGCCAGCCCGATGTCTAGACTAGTCCTAGAGGGGGGTGAATAGGACTATAGAAGAATTTAAAATTTCTTTAAAATGTGAGTCAATTAATTGATTGGTCTTAAGAGATTAATCCACTTAATCCCAAATTTGTGCAATGAGGATAGAAGATAAAACACAAGCACAATAATAAGAGATAGAATATTTTGATACAGGGATTTTTACGTGGTTCGGCAACCTTGTCTACATCCACGCCTCAAGTACACCACTTGAGATTTCCACTAAACTTCAAACAAATTAAAACCCTTTGATCTCTTTCACGGCTAGAGATCTTACCGTTTCGACTAATGATGTTCTTCATGGGTGAAGATCTAACCGAGGCACCAAGAGAACACCTCTCTTGGATAAACACTAGGATTACACCAAATCTTAAACTATGGTCTCTAAGGTTACTCTAGGTCCATCCTAAGGTCCATTTTACCATCAATGGTTGGCATACATGGAGTTTATCTGATTTGGATGAGCTCCCTTCCAATCTTTGCAACTTCTGGAACTTCAAGTTTGATTTAACTTTGTTGGTCTTCCAAAGGCAAGATTTAGAACATGGACCGACTCAGTCATAAAATTGACATCACAGGACTCAGTCACGGAATTGAGAGCTTAGACTGACTCAGGGGAGACAGATCTTAATTTTTAGGTCAACACAAGGTATATGATCTAACCTATGGATTAACCATGGCTCAACCCAATCTCTGACTCAAGATCCAACCAAACAAGACCCATGAACCGTGACCCGATCCATGACCGATGAATCATTCCATGATCCAAAGAATCAAGTCCTTGTGTCATAGTCAACTTAACCAAACTTATGAACCAATCCACAACTTAAAACCCAATTGATGGTCCAACCTAACCAAATACAATGTATATAATCATTTACACAACTCGTGACCAAACCCAACCCATATCCTATTCTTACGCACTACTCAGTCAATGAACCAACCTAATCCAACCTAACTTATAAATCTCTATATTAAATTGAGGTAGGTCAAGCGAAGATCTAATCCAATTATTAACATTTTAAGTAAAATATATGTTGAATCACCTATTTAATGTATATATTGTTAAAGTAGGACTGTCTCTGAGTTTCCCACACGTTAATCCAAAAAAAAAATTGTTATTGTTGTTATTATTTGATTATTATGTATAACTAAAATATAATCTATATCTCTCCCACCAACAATAGAAAAGATTCATTTATGAATTATTATGAAAACCTTTTTATCACACCAAAGTAAAGAAATTAATATTCATAGAAAACAAAATCTATGCATTTCATTTTCTATGAAAATAGAAATCATTGAGAAAGTCAATTTCCATATAAAATAATTGCACACAAGCATGCCCTTAATGTCTACTAATTTTAAGATCTATAAAAAAAAAACTTTGGATTCATTGAGTCTCAAAAACACAATGATCATAGCTAGAGTTCTGCTAAAAAAGTACAACTTGACATCCAAAACAATTGAACTGAAATTGCTATATCTTGTAATTAGAAGATCTGTACCTAAGCGACATTGAAATGCATCATTTTATTTCATGGTTAATGACATGTGTATTGGAGAGATCAAAATACTTGAATTACAGTTGATACAACCTTAAAAAATGGATACGGTCCAAGAAAATCAAGATCGCCTTCTAGATATTCTAGAAGCTTCTGCGGCACAGGTTTCATGGATTTGAGTGATTTAGTAACACTGTCATATCTAGAAAAGAGAAGAGAACCCATTGATTATACATAAGCCAATGGAAAAGAACATATGAAGAAATGTCGAGGCAAATGACTTTACATTCGTGCATGATGAAAAACTGCAATGGCTTCTCTAAAAGATTTGGAATAATCCTCTGGCATTTGACTGCTTTTCTCAAACTTTATCATTGACAGAACCTGCAATTTTGTGAAAGCAAAAAGAAAACAGAAAACAAATACAGAAACAGAACATACACATCATTCCTCTGGAATAAGACCACAATGATAATAAATATGAGTGACAAAATCAAATTGGGTTGAATTGCAAATGAATCAGACTAAGAACTAAGTTAAATTTGAGAACAAGGCTGAATTTCTGAATCAGATGATATGTCAATCAAACAGGAAGGAACCTGTCTGATCCAGTCCATGGAACCATATTGACAAAATTCCAAATTTATAATTTTACTTCTTTAGATACATATAGATTATTAAAAAAATTGGAGTACAAAACTGAATCATGCAGAATTTTCATTTTTTTTTCTAAATTTTCATGTTTCTTCTGAATATATTGGCATTAGCACAGCCCATTGACTACAATTACCATTGACACTGTAACAAAATAATAGAAGATGCAATCTTGCTGATTTTCCACCTTGCCTGTTACCTTTATTTTGTGAATGACAGTAAAATAAATCCAAGTAAAACACATATGTTGAAAATCTGAACATGAACAGCTTGTCAGCCTTACCCTGTCTAAGTTCCTATACGTTGAAACCAAAGAATAAGCTCGTTTAATTCCAATGCCTGGAACATTAGGGAGGAAATCACAGCCAGCCAAAACACACATGCCTGTTGAGAACTCAAAACAAGACAGGATAGCGGTCATTAGTCATGGACAAAATTGGAAGGCATTGAGCAAAAAATGTATGCCAGCAAGCCACCACACATATCATTAACTATTTCTCTGAAGAGGTAATAAAGAAAAGCAATTAATACATGGTACTCGTGCAAATCAGAAATAAGGAAAAGGAGTTTCATTAGTTCACAACCAATTTAAAACTAGGATACCCGTAAGCTACATATATGTTTAGGCCTCAGGGTAATGTTAACATATCATCATATTGATTCTGGATATTGCATTGATTCTTGTGATATAGAAAATAAGTAGTATCATGTAGTGCTAGATTTCCTTATTCCACTAGTCCTAGGAATTTCATCATGGTATTGATGTGATGGTCCAGGTCCTTACAGATACTTCTATCAGTACCAATCTACAGGTTTTATCCAATTGCATTCTTGCTTTCACCCAAAATAGATCTGTTTGTTAGCCAGAATTAAATGGACATTAGCACCACAAGTACATAATGAACTCCCAATCCAGAATGTGTAAGTCTTGTACCATCATGCTTTGCCAATCTAAGATCTCTTCGACTCATGAAAATTTTCAGGCAAATCACCAGGCAACACCAAAAAAGACAAGATTCACCTCCAAGGAGATTCTCCACCAGGTGAAAGGCAGTTTCTCCTGCCATTAAAGGAGGCTGTAGAATCCCCTGAAACAAGCAAGACACTCACAGTCCCCACTTTTCTTCACCAAAGAGCATTATCAAATTGGCAAAAGTAGGTAAAAGCAAGCAAATCCCCTTCTATTACCTGATCCAAACAGAATCTTAGAAGTACTAACTTAATAACAGAAATAAATCCTCAGCATGAGCATTGCAAGAGTTAAGAAGTTCTCGCTGATATTTTATACATGGATGCACTTTTAGTGTGACAAATCAGAAGTGATTTTAAAGTTTGGGAGCATGGATGTTATGCATCCAACTTGACAATTGCAGCACAAAGACTGAAATTTGCATTCAATGACTCTTTTTCTACTTTTTGCCTACTGCTTCAGATGAAGCAGAGGTAAGAAAAATCCCACCTCTGCACTTCTCAAGATGCAAAGATGGATAACCATCCATTCTGCAAATAAGAACAAGTTTACATTTGGGCAGCTGGCACATGTCCAGCAGCCACACCCAAAATATCACGTGAAATAGTTACCATGGAAATTAACCAACCTGTGAACAATTCTTTACTGAAGTGTTGAAAGGAAAGGCCACCCAATTCCTGATTAAACACCTTATCTAGTGCAATCTCTTCACCTTGACCATATTGATCCATTTTAAATATTACCTGTCAAGATTTTAGCAACCAAAACATAAATGAGAGAACACTGCAGGATGGTAAAAGGAAAAGGAGGAGCCCATAACGTGCTAGACCTTCATTTATCAGAGACGTGAAAATTCTTACAGAAGGACAACCATAGGCGATCATGTCGCTGTCTTCTGTTATAATAGCTGTAATTCCTCCTTTCTCTTCTTCGAGAGTAGACAGATATGCTAATTGGGCATCGGCCTCATATGGTGCAACTATGAATTCAATGGCCTCCAATCTCAAAATCTAAAATTTCACTATGAGAAAGTTTAGAAGCAGCAAAACATCTACTAATAGAAAGAAATCAAGCTAACCTGCAGAGGACCAATAATGCATGGTTTCAGCTAAATGTTTATATTTCCATAATTGACAAGAGCCTCAAGAATAGTTGGTAAGTGCTCATTGTTTTAACCTAATGGTTGTGGGCATCAAATAGGAAATTCAGTATCGATGCACAGAATTTTCCAAACCAAATAGTGAGTGCAACCCATCCATGAGAAAACTAACTCTTATTATGATGAAGATGGTGATTAATTTCTCCATAGTTGATGAAAACCAAAACCATAACTTTTAAAACTTCTCTGCTGCCATTTAGATACCACCAAAATTTAAAGTATTTTATGAAATAACATTGAAATATACTGAAGTATTAAGTTTGTCCAAAGACAACAAGTGGGCTTACTTGAATCAAGGAATACACCATAGATGGAGTGATGCGCACTGCTTTCTACAAATAAACACAAGGAAACATGAGACAATAAAAAAGAAAAAGAGATATGACTCAAAATCAGAATGTCAAAAATACTTAAGGGTGTCGAATTCATCATAATCCAAAGGACTAGATAAATGTTTCACTCCAGTACAATCCACATACTTAAATCAAAAAAGCTAGATAGAAAATCCAATGTTATTTGTTGGATAAACAGATATCAATGTATCATGTATTCGGTACATATCTGATATGGTGTTAGAATCTATTTACATTATTTCCCTAAATTAGTGCTTTCTAAATATTGTATTTGCCAAGTTTAGGTCTTTCCCCTTTTATTTGATTCACCTCCTTTATTTGTATTTCAGTTTAGCTATAATTAAGATTGAAGGGTCTCTCCTTAATTGAGAAAGGAGACACCATATTATTTTCACATGGTACAGAGCCAAACATAGATCCAATTTTTTTTTCCCACCCACCCTTCCTTTGAGCAAGCCTTCGTGAAAGCCTCTTCTTCCCTCCTTCTGCCGGTTAGAGGAAAAACATTATTGGCAGAGGGAGGAACCCTTGTCCAAAATCCAACTGTTGTACCATCAATTCTCTCAATTCAAAAAAAAAAAAAAAACAACAACAAAAGGAAAGGTGGTCTCCTTGTGCCTCGTGAGAGAAATACCAGGTATGTTGCTGATATTCTAACAATACCAATGGAACCTTTGTTTCCAATGTGTGGGATGTATCTGGTATTTTCCATCTGATTGGTCCTGCCACGTACTATGCTCTAATGGGAGATGGCCAACCACTTGGACGCCAGATTTGGTTTGCCATTTTCTCAAAGGCGAGATCTTCGTCGCCTCTCCATCATCAAGACATCTTTCGTTCTTAGATCTGCCACCAAATCTATTATTCAGATCTCCATCAAATCTCCATTGTCTTCATCAACAACAACAAAAAAAAATCCAGGCCGCTATCTATGTTCGCTGCCTGCCAGTTCACAACCAACCAATGTGTCGCCAAATCACAGCCAGTCAATGTGCTGTCATTCAATAATATTCGCAACCAATCAGTGTGTTGCCAAATCGCAGTCAGTTAGTGTGTTGCCATTTACCAATATCCGTAGCCAATTAGTGCACTGCCAATTCCACAAATCTTCTCAGCCAGTCAATGTGCTGCTTATTCAAATCATCTTTGCAGCTAGTCAATGTGCTGCTTATTCAAATCATCTTTGTAGCCAATCAGTGTGTTGCAAATTCAACAAAATCTTCACAGATAGTCAGTGTGCTACCGACAAATCTTCTTAACCAGTTAGTGTGTCACTTTTCGCTGTTCATCTCCACTTTCGCCAATTTCCAAGCTTCGCGTTCCTTTCCATACACACTTCTACTTGCAGGGGTGTGTTAAAATCTATTTAAATTATTTCCCTAAATTATTGCTTTCTAAATACTGTATTTGCCAAGTTTAGGTTTTTTCCCTTTTATTTGATTCACCTACATTATTTGTATTTCAGTTTATCTATTAATAAGATTAAAGGGTCTCTCCTTAATTGAGAAAGGAGACACCATATTATTTTCACATATGGCAAACTGAAAAGCATGGGCTGAAAGGATTGGAATTCGAGCTAAACAGTAAGCTATAGACTCAAACTATCAGCTAAAGAGGCTCAACAACTTGATCCCTAAAGTTGTCCATATAGAAACCAAAAAATATGGTAACCAATGCCAGACTTGCTAAATGGTTATTCTTGTTGGGCCTAACAAAATTTATTGATACTATTCAAGGGCCAGCCATAGGAATAGCATGCTTTTGCTGATATTAACCACATGTTTCAACCAAAAGACCATCATGCCGACTCATTCTAAACACAATGCATAAAACTACATTTGGATCAAAACTGAATCGCCTCTGAGACGAAGGGCAGAAACCTTTAAATTCGTGTTTGGGACAGAAGGCAAGTATCAGTTAATCTGGATATGTTTCATACACTAGATCCACATCAAAATAAAAAATAAAAAAATTAAGCACAAAGTGTCCCTATTGCCCATTTCAGCAACATCCTAAACCAGCATGTCATCATTATTCATTGTAATCAAATTTTTATAGTAATGTAAATTTGAGGATAGCTTAGCTTATAAGTAGCAATTAAATTTCCAAGTTCTGTGTATTTAAGGATTTGCTGAGCTTTCAAAAGGACATACCTGAAAGAATTCCATGGCAGCACTAACATCCGCTTGATTAAGCTTCTCCTTGGCCAAAGCAAGATTAGAATCCCTCCGCCTACAGTCACAAACCCGCATAAATAAAATGTTTCAGGATAGATCTTGCCATGGTATAGTCTCCTCAATCAAGAAAACTGACAACCAGTGTCTGAGATGGCCCCCACATGGTTGTCCATATGTGTCAGAAACCATGTAGATGGATCAGTGAGGACTCTAAAATGTTCGACTTTTATAAGAATGAATTTACATAGCCCATTTGATGAGGTTAGGAAACATTATCCATGTAATTCCCAACATATCCCACTCCAACACAAACATTTAGAGCCCAATGCACGTTAGATAGCCAACTATAAGAATGATTTCACATGGCCCATTTGACTAGGTTAGGAAACACCATCCATGTGATTCCCAACCTATCCCACTCCAACACAAACACTTCAATGCACATTAGATAGCCAATCTCCCAGGAGATCTCGCTCATCCAGTTGCCTTACAGTTATTTTCTAAAATTAAATTGGAATCAAAATTAAAATTCACACCAAGCTCAGAGGCGAGCTTTTATTGTCAACCAAAAACCAATTAGCAGTGCCCAGCTGATAGAAGTTTGTGTTAGGACTGGGTATCCAGCCCAAAAGACGATCCCATTAGGTAGAGTGACTCAAGTCCTATATAAGCCCCTACATTTCCCCCTTCACAATCAATGTGGGACTCATTGAACTGCGCAACAATTCCCCCCACCTCGAATGAGCATCTCTAGAATGTTGTCAGCCATCCCGTCCGACTAGAGTATCCCTGAGTCTACATGTGGTAGCTTAGAGACCTAGTTCTAATACCACTTGTTAGGACTATGTATCAGGCTCAAAAGACTATCCCATTAGGTGAAGTGACCCAAGTCCTGTATAATTCCCTAAATTTTCCCCTTCACAATCAATGTGGGACTTGTTCGACTGCCCAACAGTTTGGGATAAAAATGATAGATTATCTATCAAGCAATGCAGCTTGTAATTTTATTGCTACCAGAGAGCATAGAGAAAGAAATAAATTGTAATTAGCCAAAATATCAAAACTAAGAGACAGATTCCAGATACAACCAAACAGAGTGCAGAACAATATAACCATATAACATGCCATAACATGCCTTCGCCGTTCCTCTTGTTTTCCATATTTACATGGAATATTTCCACCATCGAGAACAACAACCGGTGTGATATTGAAATGCCGGAGCAGATTGATCCGATTCATGAAGTACTGCAAATATCGGGAAGCTTTCTCTGACCCGGGATTGAGGTAGAGCTCCATGCTGCAAGAATAAGCTGCAAAGCATTTCTGGTTCTCATTGCATCCATATAGGAAAGGTGGCAAAACACACACACAAAAAAAAAAACAGGCTGTTCCTTCCGATTTGTTGGAGAGAATCTTACCGCCTTTGTGAAGCCATGAGTGTGCGTCAATTCCAACCTATCATTTGAGGAAGAAGAAAATAAAAACAACAAACAATGACACTTACATACGTGTAGATAATAAAATTGTATTAATGGAAAAAGTAAAAGGGTGAAAAAGAAAAGGGGATGAGAAAATGGGAAATGGGTTCTTCTATTTCTTACACGTTTGCCGGAATATTTTTGGATGTGGATGGATTCAACAAAAGGTTTCATGAATCTGAGCAGATTCTGGATACCCATTTCTTTTGCCCTTGTCTTTTTGAAGGAGAAGAGGTGGAAAGAAGAAGTCGGCGGAGAGGAGAAAATGATGCGGGTGAAGAGAAGAATGGGTCAGACGGAGTTGTGAAGAATAAAATAAATTAAGAGGGATATTTTTAAAAACGTTTACAGTTTTCCTCGGCCTCTGCTCTCAAGCTTTTTTTCCCGCGAAGCTGATTTGAATTTTTTTTCATCGAACATTTGCATCTCCCGCCCTTGCTTCTTTTGCTTTATTCACAGTATACAGCGCACGTGTGGAAAACTCCAATGCGCTGTTGTGAACTGCACTCGTGTGATGCGGATAAAATCATAAAATCGGGTAAAAAAATCTCGGTTGAATTTTATTTTTTATTATTAATTAATTATTTATAGTAGTAGAAATACAATAGAAATGAAACTGATTTAGAGAAGAATCTTAAATTTATTGAAATCATAATTCATAAAAACAAGGTAGAATTTTTTTGATCATTTAATTTATTTCATCAAAGAGACATGGACTTCATTCATGAAAAACTATTAAAAATGAGATTATGATTTTAAATATAAATTATATGAATAATAAAATAAATAATAAATAAACTGCAATTCATCTATAAAATAAGTTATCATTTAGTCAAAAGGACATTAACTTTAATTATTTAGTCATATCGTTTGTTAAAATTGGACGATCAGCTAATGGTGTGACGGATTATTTCGCCAAAATGGAGGTGGAAAGCCTTTGGGAGGGCATGTATCTTTTCTAATTTTCTCGGTTGTATTTTTCTTTTTCTTTTATTTCTTTTCTGTGGTCTAATACTTCTAAACCGTCTTCTTTATTTGTACTCTTCCTCTTCTCTTAATGAATTTTCTTGTGACTGCTCAAAAAAAAATAAGCAGAGTAAAATGGAATTTTTTTAAAAAAAATACCAAACAATATATACATTTATTAAATTTGCTATAACAAATGTTTTCATAATAATTTTTTAAATTAATTATTTCTATTACTAGGTGTGTGAGATGCATATCATAACTCGACTATACTTAATTCTAGATGATGATGGCAATGATGATAATTATCATAATAATTCTAATAATCAAAATAAAAAAAATAATAATCATGTACATTATACAGTTGATTCAACCTATATTTTACTTAAAATGATATTATCATGTAATAAAGAGTACAATTAGTTTAGATCTTAGCCTAATCTACGTCAATTTAATCTAGAAATAAATAAATTATGTTGGTCACTTGATGGGAGAGTGCATATGCATAGGAAACAGGTTGGATTTAGTCATGAGTTAAGCAATAAATTATAGATACTATATTTGATTAGGTTAGACCATCATCTAGATTTTAAGTCATGGTTTGCTTCATATGTTGGATTAAGGTGGCTATGGAACATGGGTTGAATTGGTTGGGTCAGGATTGAGTTAATTGAATCATGAAATAGATTGTGGGTCATAGATCGGGTCACGTGTTATGTTTGAATTAAATCTGGGGTTATTGATTGGGTTGGGCCATGACTAACCCATGGATTGGATTATATACCTTGAAATTCACAAGTCATGAAAATTACTTTTGCCTTTTGACCCTCCACCCTTTAAGAATTCATTTTTTACTTGTAGAAATGACCAAGCCGTGGAAACTATTTTCATAGAAAAGATTCACACGAAACACTAGAAAGTAATTATAATGTGAAAATCATTACCCATTCCCATATTTTATGCACGAACATCTCCTAGACATGGGCCTAAGATTCTGACATTCAGTTATGAGAAAATAGAAAATTCCCAGATGAATAGAGCTGTTGATGGGCTGGAATTGGTATGTCAGGCCAATTTTTTTTTGGCATATGGGCTTTGCCCTCTCCCATTTCTGACCAAATGGCTTATCTAGGAAATGGCATCTATCGTGATTAAAAAGGCCCAAGATTGGCCATCCTATCATCATCCAATGCCCAGCATAATTTTTTTTAAATGATAGGGTTAGTTATTCAATAAAAAAAGGAGCCCAAGATACAAAAAATTTGCCCACAGCCCGGGCCAGGCAAGGAGAAAGAAAGGAGATACATGGCCAAAAAGCCAACACCCAACAAAACCAACAAAAACAATGTACAACAATCTGTACAAAGAAAGTGAGCTGGAATAAAAGAGGCCAGCAAACCGGTGATCAACTGTTAGTTGATGCTATATCCATATAATAAAATATGCCGTTGTTCCCAGTCATCGAAAAAGTAAAGAGCACCCAACAGAGTCCTTTTTGCAGCAATCAATTTGAATAATACCAGAGCAGAATTTGCCAACGAGGGAGTTAATAGCTCTAATATGATTGAAATAGTGCCACTCAGAGACATGGGAGTGTTTAATGAACTTTACAATCTCATCGGATAACATAATGCAATGGAGGGGGTTGTCCAATATGAACATATCTAATAGAATTTTTTGTACAAAATTCAGCATTGAAAAAGTGCCCAGCATAATTAACTCAGTAAGGCACAAAATTCTTCAAATGGACCTACATTAAAGTTAAACCCATGAGCTTGACATGTACAAGAAAATTAGAACCAACAACTAAGTTTGCCTACACAAGCTTTCACTCTTGACCTGAATCCCAAATGACCCAACTTTAATTATCTCACTCAGGGTACAAGTCTACAACCAAGAGAGAAGATCCTGACTGCAGGCCCAGACAAAAGGATATACCGTAGTTGACACAACTCCATTGAATGTCAAGTTGAGTGAGTCATCAAGTTACACCGAGTTTTTCTGAATCAAACTTTGGAAAACTCATTTGAGGCAATCATCTCAATTAGATTCCCAGTCAAGTCACAGTTTTTTTTTTTAAACTTCAGCTACAAGGCATGTCCAATCCTCTGAACGGAAGTGAAATATCAGCAGCAAACATTATAATTATTATTACTATTTAGGGGGAAAAAAAAGATATTGCCAACAGAAGTCACGGTGCTGAAGGTAGTTGCTCCCAAGTAATGGGTTTTACAACATAAAAATCTACTTGAACAAAGTAGTTTACAAGATTAATTACAACAAAGAAGTCTAAATTTTTACAACAAAATCACAAGATTGATTGTAGGGGAACACCTGTTTCATGCAAATCATTTATACAAATATACATACACCACACATAAATAGGTACATCACAGATGGAGGTGTGAGAATGCACTCATTCCATTTCTCTGGTACTCCAAATGCAAACCTCCATATTCAACTGCTGAAAACAACTGCTAAAACCGCAAGGAACTAGAAGAAAATCCAAGGCTGAAGGAGACACCTCTGTCTGTCGCCGAATGCTCTTTGTGAAAGACTGTAATCTGAGGGATCGCCCCCCATTTCTAATTATAAGGTCATATGAGAAACCTCCTGTTGGAGAGCTTGGCCCAATCTGAGTCAGTGAAACAGCATTCCCCATTGACTCAATACTATTACTGAGAAGAAAGAGATGACCATCTTCACTGTGAAGGATGACATATGGCTCATTTTTATCTAATGAAGCTGGAAAGGGGCAGTTGAATCGGAAACGGATTGCAGAGCTCCAATGCTTGCTGCTGATATGGAAGGAAAGCTGTTCAGACGAACCAAGGAAGGTGCAGCCAGAAATGGGGCATGGGCATGGCACATAAATGCATGTCTCTTCATGTGTGGTTTTTTGGGTGTAATTAACTTTTTCTTTGCACCCATAGCGGGTGTTCCGGCAGGAGATTTTGATGGATTCAATGACTTTCTCAATGGCCAGACAACGGCTGTAGCCTATAGGCCAAGAGCAAGTGTGGCATTTGTTTTTTAGTTTGGTACAGCATGCCGAGCATGCAATGTGTCCATTCTCACACTGAAATCCAAAATGAAAACATTAGAAAACACCCATGATATGCATTGATGAAAACATAATCAAGCATAGAACATTTTTGAGAAAACAAAGCAAAAAGATCATCCATAGCATCTCTGAATTTTCATCTAGCAACTCAAAATATCAAATACTGGCCCTCTCAGTCTTCTCCTACCTGCCTGACATGGGAATTTTTTCTATTGGTTTCCTTTAACACTCTTTGACATATCAATTGCTGAATCCAAGCAATGACATGCTGCAGTGCTGCCCCCAACCCCAAAACCTCAAACTCTCTGTCCCCGTAATTTCCTCCACATTTAGTCCGCGTGTCTATTTTTCTCAATGCTAAGGAATCTAGTTAATCTCTCATTTCAACTCTCCTCAATTATCACTTCCTCTAACCTTGATTCTCATTAACTCTCTCTTATAGATTCTTATTCCACAATCCACCACCAATATCCAATAAGATTCCACACTTTACATTCTCTTCCAAAGGTTTCCAAATGAACAGGGGCTGTTATACTTTCCCTTGACAATAGTATGATCACAGCTCTTTGATCTCTCCAAGCACACCCCATGATGCCAATAAGAGGGAAAAAAGAACTTTGGGTGGGAATCTTCTATGAAGATGATGTTGATAATGACAATTGCAAGTCATTGCTTAGATAGATGGATCATATATCCAGTTAAGGTCAATCTCTTGTAGCTTATCTGGCTGGAATTCATGTACAATGGTCCAAACCTTGGACAATCAAGACAAATATCTAAATTCAAGAAACTTACGTGTATTAAAAAATTCATTTATAGCGCATTTGTCATTAATTGTTTACATTCATTGAGTTATTAATAATTTAATTCATTTGTATTTTCTAACTCATTCTAAATAGTCATCCTCATTTTATTTCCCATTTATTCCTCTTGTCAACAATTATTTTTTTGGAACATTAACGACCTAATACCATTAAATAAGAAGGAAGTACAAGAGTCAACAAAATATTTAAAGTCATCTCAAAATTCAATTTTTAGCCAATCGATCTTAACGGTCAAAATCACCAAGCGTCATCTTTTTAAGAATGTTTGCCAATTTTAACTATCAAGATGAAGTGACTAGAAATTAAATTTGGACTGAAATTTTAATTGACAGTAGATATTGAAATATACTTTCAATCTGTACGACTATATTTTCAATTTACATAACATTTGTTTAAAATAAAAAAGGTATCATATGCAAAATATTTGGGCTTAATTGGGTGTGCTCGGGCTTTGGCCTCCACAGCATGTCGGGCTTCGGTAAAAATAATCGGGATCGAGCTTCTTTTAGCGAAGCCCGACCCAAACCTAACCAAAAAACACCCCTAAAAGTCCAATCCATGTTATTAGACAGATGCTTTGAAATGTGGTATCATGTCAACCTATGGAAATCTGGCGTTTTTGTCATTTGGAACAAACTTTTATTTTGTTAAAAATGAACTAAAGTGTTGTCTCGCTGAGCAAGGAAAACCACCCTCTTTTTTTAATTAGATTTTCCAATCTCCCTCTATGAGAAATGGATTTTTTGGAAGAAGAGGTAAATGTCTCATTTTTTGTATTCTTGGCAAACTTATTCCATAGAAGAAAAGAGAAGGCTCTAATTTTTTATACTCTTCATTTTTTGTTAGTTGACAAACAACTCTTTAGAATTTTCCCTTTCTACGAGTGAATCAAAAGATAAAATAAGCTCAAGTGAGACAAATACACATATTGCAAAATAAACACCAGAAGAGAGACCAATTTAACATGAAAAACTCTCCAAAACGAAGGGAAAAGAAACACGAGACAAGCTCCAAAAAAATTCCACTACACAAAAAATGGGATTACAAAGACTTCTCTCCAAACTTCTCTAACCAATCAAGTGATTAAGCTAAGAATATGTATCACTCCTCTAATAACAAAATTAAGCTAGGATTGCAAGCACGAAAAAAATAAAGCTCATCGATTCAAATACAGTGTTAGAGAGAGAGAAAGAGGTGTGGGAATGAGGTTTGACTATTGTATCTTGGGGTATGGTTGGTTGAAGGTTTTCTTATTTACAGACAATTGGGCTTTTTTTATCATTTGTTGATCATTTAGGTCTTGGACATGGATTGTCATTTGGTGTTTCTTGTTAAAACCCTTTATTATTTATTTATTTATTATTTTCTTAACCCACCCCCAAAGGATAACTTATTCTTCTTTTAAGCAATTTGTGCCCAATATATGTCTGCAACATAGATGGTTATAATCTAATGACATCAAAAAAAAAATTCCAGATGTGTTCACAGTCCAAAACTCAACTTCTGATTTTCTCAACCCCACCCCGCAGAAGAGAAAAAAAGGACAACTTATTCTTCTTTTAAGCAATTTGTGCCCATATGTCTACAACATAGATGATTATGATCTAATGACAAAAAAAATCCAGATCTGTATCAGCTGGTAGGACGTAGTGCATTGGGTCCCTCAGAAATTATGGCACATCGAAAAGCTAATTTTTGGATCTATGATTATACCACTGAGAATGATTTACGCTGAGTCGCTGAGCAAATCCTACCAAGAAATAAGGAGAAAAAGCCTAGTCAGGCAATGCTTCGTAGTTTCAGAACCCAAAATAGACACTCAGCTAAGAAGATCACGAAACTGACTAATGTGCCCAGCCAAGTTGCGTTGATGAGTTCATTTGTCAAATCAAACTTACTTTGGGCATAGGTTCCTGAAATAATATAATACATTTAAGATAACTGAATCTATTATAAAATGCCAAAAATGAGTTTTTGGAAAAAATAAATAGAAAATAGTGCATTATGTCATCAGCGGCTTAAAGATAGGCTCACCCCTCCATGTAACAAAATAAAAGAGAACAAGTCAGTTTTGCCATATTTTTTTTATAAAGATGAGGGAGAGTGGATTGAAGAAGAAGAGATAGTCGTGTAAAAGTCAGTGGGCTTTTTGAAAATTGAAGGGAATAAAAAAAATACAAAGGCATAAATAGGTGACTCTACAGGCAGCATCTCCAACAAGGCTGTGAACGACTTTCTCCTGATGTGGCAAGGTAGGGAACGTGTTCAACATGGAAACAGAGAAGTAGAAGAGATTAAGGAACATTGAGTGACCTAAATTGTAGGAAGGTAAATGTCAAGAAAGCAAGGATCAGATGGAAGCAGAGAAGTAGAAGATCAGATGGAAGCAGAGAAGTAGAAGAGATTAAGGAACATTAAGTGACCTAAACTGTAGGAAGGTAAATGTCAAGAAAGCAAGGTTAAGATGGAAACAAAGAAGTAGAAGAGATTAAGGAACATTGAGTGACCTAAATTGTAGGAAGGTAAATGTCAGGAAACAGAGAAGTAGAAGAGATAAGCAACATTGGGTGACCTTCTTCTTCTTCTTACCTAAATTGTAGGAAGGTAAATGTCAGGAAACAGAGAAGTAGAAGAGATTAAGGAACATTGAGTGACACACTAGTCTGTACAGACGTCTATACAATCATATGGGCAGGCCCGTTTTAGGTACGATCGTATGGGCAGGCCCGTTTTAGGCTCGTTTGGGCCTATTTTGCATCCCAACCTCTAGATCCCTATCTTAGACTTGTAAATTTAACTATTGTTTCTCCCTATTTGAGACATAGTTTTGCCTAAGAATTGAAAAAAATAACAAACACTAATTCCTTTAGCAAACCCTAGGTGGCCCCATAACCCTATTTCATCCCTTGAGTGACTGATTTTTTAAATCTAGAAGACATACGACAGGGTTTGATATGATTTAATTAGTCGTTTGAGAGATTTTGCATTAAAGACCAGTAATACAACTTTGAGGGCTTTAAGTGCATGTGTCATTCTTCTTTTTGAATCACTTTGATTAATTGTGAGTGTGAATTTGTCATAACTATAGTTTTATTATTTGTTTCTTTAGTACCCCGCCCCTTAAAGCCAGAGGGCCAGTGGAGATAAAATCGCCAAGTTGCATGCGCCCAACACCTAGGGCCGTGCTCTGGAGTCACACATTACCTCTGGCAATGGGATTCCTTGAGTATATAAGGTGTTGGCTTCCTTTAATCTAGCACAAGGCCTTTTGAGGACTCCCCTAGCGTGGCTCCTTAGATGTAAAGACGTGCGGGCTCGGGTGTGGGAACAAAGCAGACAATATTGTGCTAGAACGTCGGGGTAGGTCGTTACAAATTGCATCAGAGCACGGTTTAACTCTCGGCTGAGGGTGTGGGTTGGTGCGAGTCTCAATCGGCTGTCGAGTCGGGGCAGCTCTGGTCTTAAGGGGGTAGGTTGTAGTACCCCACCCTAAAGGGGGCCTGTGCCTTGAAAGCCAGAGGGCCAGTGGAGATAAAATCGCCAGGTTGCATGCGCCCAACGTCTAGGGGCATATTCTGGGGTTCCCACATCGCCTCTGGCAGTGGGATTCCTTGTGTATATAAGGTGTTTGCTTCCTTCAATCTAGCACAAGGCCTTTTTGAGGACTCCCCTGCAGTGGGTCCTCAGATGCAAAGTCACGCGGGCCCAGGTGTGGGACCAAAACGGACAATATTGTGCTAGAAGGTCGGGGCAAGTCGTTACAGTTTAATATTAATTTATATCTATAACATCTTATGTGAATCATGGATATAGGTTACATGTCATTTTATTATTCACTATACACATTTTGCATTCTGATAGGTCTTTGTATATCATTGAGATCTAGAGTTTCTAGTATTTGACTTGTCCTGCATTAGATTTGATCTCAAAGTTTGCCCTGCATCAATATCAGTGAACTCAAGCAAAGAAAAGGCATGTAGACGTTACCAAAGTCAGCACTGGAACTGGTTTTGATATGTGTAAAGAAACTAGTGAGAAAGAAAGTGAGGCAAAGAGGTGATGATGATTGAAGATAACCTGGAATCACCATCAAAGAGCTGATGAAAAAGGTTGAGCTTATCTTCCACAAATGGCATGGTGCTGATTTTTTCAGAAGATAGTGGGTTTAAGAATCCGAAGAGAAAGACTTAACATGCATCTCTTTTTTTTTTTGAAGAGCATCTTACGCAATTTAGTGGAAGGAATCTAGTGGTCATTTGTTCATTGTGAATTTCTTTGAAGATTTCCGGCCAGACTCCTAGGATTGATTGGGTGTTCTTGGATCGTAGGAAGCTGCACTAGGGAGGAATATTATGAGGCAGGAAGCTAACACTTTCAATTAGAAGCAAAGGTTGGTGTAGAAAATAGTACTAGCCCAGTAGTTATGGTCCATTTTGAAAGAGGGGAAGGTATAATATTCGAATGAAGGCAAGGAGAATCCAATAGAAAATTTGAGTTGAATAAGTACACGTGTTTAAGTTGGGAATTGAAGAGTCTCAATGACTCATGTTCTTCAAGCTTGAGACAGATTATGTATGGGAAGGGGACTATAGAAAAAGAAGAAACCGTCTGTGGGTTACCACAAGTTTCGTGTAGACAGTGGCAAGCAAGCTAACTCAGGCAGGCATAGGTGGATTCTGAGCATGTTGTTCGATGGGCATTGTGATGTTCAAAATCTTCCTTATGACACCAATTTGAGTGAAGATCTAATGATGTGGAGTTGTTTGCAGAAAGGAAGCATTCTATAGTGTCAAAAAGCATTGTGGAGTGACAATGCAATATAGCCTACAAGATGTGCAGTGCAGGCCACAAATAAGACAGTTAACAAATAGTTTGGGACTAAAAACCGGTTTAAGTTCAGGATTAAGGATTTACTGGCTTGAAGGAACTGCTTGAAAAGGTTAGGTGATAAGACTTATTTAAGAAAAAATTCAGGGGAGAAGTTGCTTTAGAATCGTAGTCGATGCTAGAATGATAGGGTTGGATGGGCAGAGGTTAGGGTGAAAGTTTAGCTTGGAATGATGAGAAAAAAATAGTGAATAAGTAGATAGATAGTAGGAGTTTGCACCTAGTTGATTCTTGGAGTTTGAACCAAGAACCAGGAGATAGCACCTTCTATTGGGATTGGAGTTATCACCAACCAAAGAGAAAGCTCACAGCTTCAAAATCAAATTTTAGTTCCAACCATCTCAATTCTTTATAAGTCCAACTATCTAAATTCTTCATTAAGACCCATATAACATGACTTAGAACCATAATTAGAGATACAATTTGACATTTCAAATACCATCTTTGGATTAATTAACACTAAGAGACCAAGTTTGAAAAAATTCAAACTAGAAGTCAAATGAAAACTAATTAAAGACTAGGATATTAATTGTATGACGACTGAAACTACTACCAATTAAGATCAATAATTACACCAAATTGAAATTTGACTTCAAATTTCATTGCACGACACTCAGAATTTGCATTCAAATTTCACAATAGTACAATAGTTCTCTAAAGGTTAGTTGTTATGGTGAATCCTAATTAGTTTTGGACCTTTTTTAATAAAAATCCCTATAAATCTGCATCACTATATCCACCTAAAAAAAATCCATTCAACTCCCACTTCAACTATTTGCCATCACAAGAGCAATCAATTTGGATTCCAAGGTTAAACAAGATACTGATGCTTCTTTCTTAGATCCCACGTGACAACTGCATTTCTTATGGTGAATATAGATCCCTTATGGATTTAGATTCTACAAAAGCGAATATCCAATTCTCATCACCATATCCTTCTAAGACACTTTGATACCCTTCAAAATGAAACCAATATGAAATAGTTTCTTGAATTATCTTAATATCCTCATTAATGCATTCTGGTGTTCATTGCATGGTTAAAAAAAGTAAATCTACTTAGTTTTGATATCATGGAAGAAATCCCCAAAATGGTGCAATTCATTGAAAACATTGGACACCATTTCACAAATATTCTATTTGAGAAATGCTCCTTGGTTCTTCATTAACACTAGGATCTTTAGGAGCACCAGATGGTTGACAATTGAACTGACCAAATTCTCCATTTTTTTATGAATGTTCTCAATGTAATGGATCCAGTTAGGTATTTCCCTTATTTCTCACAATGTTTATATGTAAAATTACATTGAACTTTTTTGAATCTTTCAAGCAAAATTTTAATTGCAAGAAACATTCTACTTCATTGTGTTAGGTATTAAATCCAAGCATGAGCATATTTGTATGTACATCATTGATTCTAAAGTCATTCGAAAAACTCTTTTTTTTCTTTTAAATTCTCATGGACCGTGTGGGTGAGGTCCTTACATTTAAGCCATCTATATTTATTTCATCCTGCTATTTTTGGATTTCTTGGGTTTTTTTTCCCACAACAAAGAAAACAGAATCACAACAATAATCCTCAATGAACTTCATAAAATAAAGAGTTCCTTCTTCATGAGACGGTCTGCACGTGAGAATCGGACGGTTTCTGTCGTCAATTGACATAAATTCCAGGAATATGGCCAATTAGATGACGGCCCAGAAAAGTAAAAAAATCCTAATTGCCTGAGGTTTTCAGGGTAGAAAACCAAAAAAGCAGAAATGGAGAGTGAAATTGCTAGATAAAGAATTGGCGGCCGGACCTGAAAGACGGGTGAGATCAGGGGGTCCATACAGATGGAGCAATCAAGGACGTCGAGATCGATACTGATGGAGAGGTTGTCTGGGTCCCCACCGCCTTCAAACTCCTCTGCTCTGCTCCTCTTCCTGGGGCTGCTCACACTTTCTCCCTCTCCTTCCCCTTCTGCCGAGAACTTCGCCATCTCTCTCTCTTTCTCAGACAATAAGGACGACTGAGATATGATAGGGGAAGTTCGGACGCCAAGCCTAAGGAAGTCCGGTGCTCTGATAGGACTAAGTCGGGTAAAGCCCGGATCCGCATGACTGGATTAAAAAAAATCCTTTCCTCCTAAAATACTCATCCTATGTCGAAATTTTATATTTAGGATCATTTTCATACGAGCACGCCAAAGTTTATTAATAGATTTTCCAGGTTAATACAAATTTAATAAAAAAAAAAATAAAGATTTAGGCAATATATCATTATGTAGTTATTGCTCAATAATATTTTTCTAACTATGCAACAATGAATAATTTTAGATGATGAGAGTTAGAGGTAAAAATAATTAAATAATATCGCATATAGACAAATCAAAACTTAGAAAAGAATACCATTTTCCATCACGTTAGAAGGTGATTTGCAGCTTATAAAAAAGGTTAAACCTTTGATTTAATGTGAAAATAACGAAATAAGACAAATAATTTGAAATAATTCCAAAATACATATAAAACAAGTATTTTGAGATGGAGGGAACAGTAGAAGTGCTTAGGTCTAAAATTGAATCGAGCCCAAGTTTTAGATCAAGTCTAGTTATGTGACACCCCAGAATTTTAAAAGTTATTAAAATTAAATTTATATTAATTAATTGAGATTAATGGGAATTAATCAATTAATTAGAGAAAATAAGAGGAAGATTAATTGAGAAAATTGATCTATAAATTAACCGTCGGATGTCACGGTAGGAAATCTAATGTATAAGATTTAATTTGATTAGGTGACGAGTTGACATGTCACATGAAAGAGACTTAGATGGAATGTCTTAAAAGAACTCAAGGGCGAAAAGGGAAGTGGAAAGAGGCCACAAGATCATGCCATACACTCTGGAAGTTGTTCCACTTCCACCGCGTGAACAATAACATCCACAGTTTCATGCGTACTACACTATTCTCTCCAATTATGGAAAGCATCTTGAAAGGTTGGTGTATTTTTCTAAATTAATATTTAGATTTAAATAAGAGTCTAGGGTGATATAGAATCAACACTGGAAGACTTCGGATTAATTAAATGAAAATAGGACTAATTCGAGAATTGTCAAGATATTCTCTCTAATTCAGGAATCAGGTTTAAATCCCTGAAATTGTTTATGAAATTGGGATTGTGGAAGGGGATTGAAATTGGTGAAGAAAAAGATCATCTTTTTCTTTTATTACTATCTTTCTCATAATTTATGATTTCTTTTCTTAATATTTTATTATAAAAGATAGAATACTAAAAGATAAAAGGGATTCTATTTAATTCCTATTTCTGGGAAAATTGGTCCACAAGCTTAACATTTTGTACTCTAAATCCCTGCCGTTCTTCCTCTTTTTCGGGCGTTATATTGTTTATGGAAATAACGAAGGTGGAAGGGAAGAAAGTGGGGAAACTGAAAAAGAGAAAAGAAAATGGTGAGGTCTTAACAGTTGGCAATGAATCATGGAGAAATATAGAAAATCCTCCTTTTAGATTAGAAGGTAATCCTGTTTTTGTCCAAGAATTTCTACACTGGCGGGTCAGTGACATTCACCACACAGATGAATTGATCATGTCATTCGATGTTGGAGCTGAAAAGTTTGGAATTATTCCTCATCCTGAATGCTACTCTGTGAAGAAGCGTGATTATGTTTTTCTACTACTGAAGGGAGGGATGATGGTAAAATGGAGCTGATATCATGATAGATGAAGGAAATTGACAGAAGAGATAAGGAACATCAAATGGTTCTGTGGCAGGAAATCAGAGTAGAGAAAGTTGAGCTGAAGTAGCAGCACAACTTGTGGTTGAGGAGAGCAGAAATACTTCTTCCTTACTCATTTTTTGTTTTAGTGACAGGATTGATGTGTGGGTGTATAATTTGAGGAAGTACACAATGTAATAAAACATGGAATGGATTCAATGAGTTGGTTTAGTAGGTGGAAGGTGTTGATATTTGGCTCGATTTAACTCAGCCCATCACTGAGTTGGTATTTATGGCTCTATTTAACTTAGCCCATAACTGAGTTGGTAGGCCATTGGGCAGTAGCATAATTGTAGGAGCCTTTCCTTTTATATATGTGATTACTGCTTGTATATAAAGAGGAGAGGAAAGGAAGAGAGTATAGACTGCACATTGTAACCTCTCATTTTTATTTAGTGAAAACTCTTCCCTGTGTTGCCCGTGGACATAGGCATTTAGCCGAACCACATAAATCTGCGTATTATTGATTGTGTGATTGATTTTCCGCTGCAAACTCAACAATTGATATCAGAGCTATCAAGTTTGTCGAGATTCGTCGGATCCGAGCGAAATCACACAGATCTTTTCAGCACGAAGGTTTTTTTTTTTCTCATTTTGGTCTCAGCGGCATATCGTAGATCTGAAACCAGATCTGGATTGGTGAAGGCCTAACGGCTGAGGGGCCAGTAAAAAAAAAAAAAAAAGGATTTGCAGTTCTCGGCTGGAGAGGGTTCCCTTCAATCCATCGGCTAAGGGTTTTCCCCAAAGCAACAGCGACCAGATCTGGAACGGAGGGCTGCACGGTACGAGCCAGTCGGCCGGAGGCAGCATAGAGGGAAACAACCACAGATCTGAGATCAAATCTGCAGTTTCCAGACCCAGACGACAGATTTGTAGTTTTTTGGCAGAGAAGTTGCAGCAGCCGGCGGACAGAGGTCGAGCAGCAGCGGCGACGGCAAAAAGGGCTGAAAACAGCAGCGGAAGAGAAGAGGATTTCCGCAGCAAGTGGAGTAGCAGCACCGCCAGGCCGACAACCGCAGGCTGAGCAGTCGGTAGTCCTCTAGATCTGAGATCTGGAGAGAGGCAGCAGCGGCGACTGCAAGACCGTGAAGGAGGGCTTGCTATTCGCAGGATAGAACAGAGGGCTCATCGTGTTTTGCAGAGGGATCTGATTTCTCGAATCAGATCTGTAGTGAACAGCCGTGCATAGCGCAGGAGTTTCTTCCTCCGTGCAAAGTCGCCAACATCAAGGCACCGAGCACGCTCAGGGCCAGATCTGGTACGGTAGCTGCAACGCCAGACGTGGCTGAAGTAGGAGCAGCAGGCCTCAGATCTGCAGATCTAGAAAGAGGAAGGGCAGCCAGAGTAGATTTGAGCAGAGCAGAGCAGGGCACATCAACCCAGTTTTGGTCTTGGCAGCCAGCCAAGGAGGCGAACGTCGGTTGAAGGTGGAACGAGCGGCTGCATAGATACAGCCGGCGGAACAGCAGTCGGATATAGGCCGGTTTTGTTGCAGATCTGAGCAGTGAGATCTTCGGTGCAGCAGCTATAGCAGCGGCGGAGCAAGGGTGAAAGGAGCAGAGCATCTTGCGGTGGGGTTCATATAAACTCCAAACTGCATATTGGTTCAGATCCAAGATAAAAACAGAAGCCCAAGCAATATTGCTGTGGAGTCCGATGTTGAAGGAAACGAAAAAAAAACAAACAAAGGGCTACCTATTTCTGCAAATCGCCAGAAGAAGGCTGAGACGACATTGCTATCTTGCAAACTGAGAGGCAAGAGTGCCAGCAGAAAGGTGTGAAGGGGAATTTTTTTTGTAGCCACCAACTCTTCGAGCATTTGCCTGGGAGAAGAAGAAGGAGAAATAGAAGAGAGCCCATAAACTTACTAGTTTGCTGTCCACAAATTATTTTAGCAATAGAAGACTCGCCCCTTGAACCTTCAACCTCTAAGTCTTCAACTGTATCAAGAACTATGGTTTCGAATGCAAAATTCGAAGTGGAGAAGTTTGATGGAACAAACAACTTTAGCATGTGGCAATGCGAAGTTATGGATGTCCTGTATCATCAAGAGTTGGATATTGCTTTACAGGATGAGAAACCAACAGACATGGAGCAAAAAGACTGGGTGAAGATCAATCGCCAAGCTTGTGGTACCATTCGACTTTGTCTCACCAAAGATCAGAAATATTTTGTTATGAAGGAGAATTCAGCTAAGAAGTTGTGGGAGATGTTGCAAGACAAGTATATGACCAAGAGTGTTGAGAATCGTCTCTATCTCAAGAAAAGGATCTTCCGGTTCGGCTACAAAGAAGGTACTTCTATGACTGATCACTTAACTGCTTATAACAAAATTCTTGCTGATTTGCAAAATTTATATGTTGAAATTTTGGATGAAGACAAAGCAATATTGTTATTGAATTCCTTGCCTGAGCAGTATGATCATCTGACTACCACCCTATTGTATGAAAAAAATGAGATTAAATTTGAACTTGTGGTGAATGCATTGATCAATAATGAGTATTGAAAAAAGGACAAACATGCCCAAAGATACTCAAAGTCAGAGGCTTTGACAGTTAGAGGTAGGTCACAAAACAAGAAATTTGGTAATCGGTCTAAGTCTCGTTCAAAGACGAGAGGAGCATCAACATCATCTAATAGAAGAAATCTTGCTAGGGATGAGTGTGCCTTTTGTCGACAGAAAGGGCATTGGAAAAAGGATTGTCCAATATTAAAAAAAAATGACAAGAAGAATCCAAAATCAAATGTTGTTCATGTTATAGATGATGATACTGAGTTAGCAATGATTGACTCATCATTGCCACACCATTCTGAGGAGTGGATTTTAGATTCGGGTTGCACTTATCATATGTGTCCCAACAGGGACTAGTTTTCCAGCTTTGAGGAGTTGGATGGTGGATCAGTTTTTATGGGTAATGATAATACCTGTAAAACAAAAGGGATAGGTAAAATCCGTTTGAGATTGCATGATGGAGCAATCAGAGTGTTGACAGATGTTCGATATATACCAGATTTAAGAAAAAATCTCATTTCATTGGGTGCTTTAGAATCCAAAGGTTTGAAAATTACCTTGGAAGGTGGAGTTCTAAAGGTTGTCATCGGTGGGTGCATTGGTAGTGATGAAAGGTACCCGACAGAACAATTTGTACTTCTTGAAAGGAAGTACTATTGTAGGTGAAGCAGCGACAATCACTGATAGTAAAGTGGATGTTGGTTCTGACACTACAAAATTATGGCATATGCGCTTGGGGCATGCGGGTGAGAAAGCTTTACAAGGTTTGGTAAAGCAAGGACAGTTGAAAGGTGCTAGGACCTGCAAACTTGGATTTTGTGAACATTGTGTTCTGGGCAAGAAGACTAGAGTCAAGTTTGACACAACTATTCATAACACTGAGGGGATACTAGATTATGTTCATACAGATGTATGGGGACCTACCAGAGTTGCATATTTGAGTGGTAGGCATTGGTTTGTTACTTTTGTTGATGATTTCTCTAGACGAGTGCGGGTGTATCCCATGAAAGACAAAAGTGAAGTCTTGGATGTGTTCCTGAAGTGGAAGAAGATGATTGAGACTCAGACTGGTAGAAAAATCAAAAGGCTCAGGCCAGACAATGGTGGTGAGTACAAGTCAGATCTATTCATGAAGATATGTCAGGCAGAGGGGATAGTGAGACATTTCACAGTCAGTGACACTCCGCAACAGAATGGGGTAGCAGAGCGAATGAACCACACTTTATTGAAGAAGGTACGGTGTATGTTGTCCAATGCTGGATTGGACAAAGCTTTTTTGGGCCAAGGCAGTATCATATGCATCTCATCTCATCAATCGGTTGCCAACAGCTGCAAATGAGGGTAAAACACCCATTGAGGTATGGTCTGGAACACCTGCTACAGATTATGATTCTTTGCATGTATTTGGTTGTCCAGCATATTTTCATGTCAAAGAAAGCAAATTGGATCCTAGAGCCAAGAAAGCTATATTCGTAAGCTTTAGTAGTGGTGTGAAGGGGTATCGACTTTGGTGCCCCGAATCGCAGAAATTGATTCTTAGCAGGGATGTTACTTTTGATGAGTCTATTATGTTTACTCAGAACAAGCATAAGGTTGATCAGAAGGAGAACAAGACCAAGGGTGTTCCACAACAGGTGGAGTTTGAGGCTCCAGTGACTTCAGTGATACCTGTTCAGACAGGTGATAGTCTCACAGATGATTCAGTTGGTGAGGACACAATTACAGATGAGGCTCCAGTTCAGGAGTCTACACAGCAGCCAGACTCCATTGCAGTCAGTAGACCAAGAAGAGATATTAGAAAACCTGCACGGTTCACAGACATGGTGGTATACGCACTTCCAGTTGTTGATGATGATATTCCGTCTATAACAGAGATGCTATGAGAAACTCAGAAAGTGTAGAATGGAAGGATGCAATGAGTGAGGAGATACAGTCTCTTCACAAGAATCAAACTTGGGAGTTGGTACAACTTCCAAAGGGAAAGAAAGCAATTTGTTGCAAGTGGGTATACACCAAGAAAGAGGGTTCTCCAGGAACAGACAGTGTGAGATTCAAGGCTAAGTTGGTAGGTAAAGGCTATGCACAACAAGAAGGGATAGACTACAATGAGATTTTTTCTCCGGTTGTTAAGCACTGTTCTATTCGTATTTTACTAGCTTTAGTTGCACAGTTTGATCTTGAGTTAGCACAACTCGATGTCAAAACTGCTTTCTTGCACGGTGATTTGGATGAGGAGATATATATGTCTCAACCTGATGGTTTTAAGGTTACTGGAAAAGAAAATTTGGTTTGTAAATTGAGAAAGTCGTTGTATGGTTTAAAACAATCCCCAAGGCAGTGGTACAAGAGATTTGATCAGTTTATGATAGGGCAGAAGTACACAAGAAGCCAATATGATCATTGTATGTATTTTTGTAAGCAACGTGATGGTTCATTTATATATTTGCTTTTATATGTGGATGACATGCTCATAGCCTATAAGAGCAAGTTAGAGATTGACAAATTGAAGACTCAGTTGAGAAATGAGTTTGAGATGAAGGATCTTGGGGAAGCCAAGAAAATACTTGGTATGGAAATTGAAAGAGACAGAGTGAAGGGAACACTGTGTTTGTCACAAAAAACAATATCTGAAGAAAGTATTACAGCGTTTTGGTATGGATAAAAATACAAAACCTGTAAGTACACCATTAGCCCATCACTTTAAGCTTAGTGCTTTGATGTCTCCCCGCACAGATAAGGAGCGTGAGTACATGGCTCAGGTTCCATATGCATGTGCAGTTGGTAGCTTAATGTACGCTATGGTGTGTACTAGGCCCGACATTTCACAGGCTGTCAGTATAGTGAGCAGATATATGCATGATCTAGGAAAGATGCATTGGCAAGCAGTGAAATGGATTTTACGGTACATTCTGGGTACCGTAGATGTTGGTTTAATGTTTGAACGGGATGATCAGTTTGGTCGACATGTGGTTGGTTATGTGGATTCGGACTATGCTGGTGATTTGGATAAATGTCGGTCTACTTCAAGCTATGTGTTTACACTTGCTAAAGGGCCGGTGAGTTGGAGATCGACATTACAGTCTACAGTTGCTCTTTCTACTACTGAGGCAGAGTACATGGCAGTGACAGAGGCCATTCGTGAGGCCATTTGGCTACATGGGTTGCTTGAGGACTTGGGTCTTATACAGAAGCACGTGGATATCTATTGTGATAGTCAGAGTGCTATTCACTTAGCAAAGAACTAGGTTCATCATGCACGAATAAAGCACATCGATGTCCGTTTCCATTTTGTTCGAGAAGTTGTCAATGAAGGTGTTATTCTCCTTCAGAAGATTGGAATTGCAGATAATCCTGCAGATATGCTGACCAAGGTGGTAACTGGGATCAAGTTCAAGCATTGTTTGGACTTCATCAACATCCTACGTTTTTTAGCACCTTCGGGTGCATTTGAAGGCAGCACAGTTTATTTGTTCACTTGTGTTTGTTGGGCGTGAGATTTTCATGCCAAGGTGGAGATAGTTGAGAGGTGAGGAGGAGATGGCCTGCAAATCTCGCCAAGGTGTAGATTTGTTGATATTTGACTCGATTTAACTCAGCCCACCACTGAGTTGGTATTTATGGCTCTATTTAACGTAGCCCATAACTGAGTTGGTAGGCCATTGGGCAGTAGCATAATTGTAGGAGCCTTTCCTTTTATATATGTGATTACTGCTTGTATATAAAGAGGAGAGGAAAGGAAGAGAGTATAGACTGCACATTGTAACCTCTCATTTTTATTTAGTGAAAACTCTTCCCTGTGTTACCCGTGGACGTAGGCATTTAGCCGAACCACGTAAATCTGCGTATTATTGATTGTGTAATTGATTTTATTGATTGATTTTCCGCTGCAAACTCAACAGAAGAAAGATGGAAAAGATGAAGACTTGGAGCAAGAGTTGGTGACAAACACAAGATAACAGTAATGTGAGACAGAGATGGAGGACATGGATATGTTTAATTGGAAAGATGATGTGAAACAGATGCACGTAGGTTCTAGAGTTGCAGGAAAGGTCTCAATTTTACTGTACATCGGGTTGCTCAACCCTATGGCTTATTGATTATGATCGGAGTTATGATAGGTATGTTAGGTGCCTTCTACCCAACCAGAGTGTTGGCTTAGGGGCACTTCCTATATCCTAGATTCCATTCATTCAATATCGAACAAGGTTTGATCAGTGGATCAGTTACCGAGACCCCAAAATTGTAAGATGTTATTATGAGTTCCAGTGACAACACATAGACCCATGGTTTATTGTAAGACTTTTACATGTGTAATAACTAGGGGATAAAACATGAGATTTAGAGTCTAAAGGCATTGAATTAAATTAAGAATAATGATATCATGTGTTCTTGTGTGACATGTAAGATTAATAAACGAAGGACCGAAAGCAAACTCGGTAGCACCGAGCTAGTTTGTGGATTACCTTCATTCGCTGATCGGCTAGGATCAAGTAGGTATTTCCTACTTTCTTGATGTATCACATGATAATTATGTATGTGAAGATAACATAATTTCAATACATGATTTAGATGTTTTATCGATGCATAGACAAGAAACCATTCATCTTGTGGGGTAAGGGAATAGTTGAGTGAAAGGTTAAGAGATGTTAAACTCTAACGTGAAATATATGAAATACCCTAACTATTTTGTATGGTCGCGTCCATGAACATAGAAATTGGGCATATAAGATGGGCTCAAAGCTCCTGGGTGAGAGACCCGAAATCTGCACAAGAGAGGATGTGTGATAGTACACCCCCAGTAATTCCGGTTAAGTACTAGGTATTGGGTAGTAGCTCTAGCTGGTGCCCCAAGAAAGTTACAGACATAATGGCCAATGATTATAACTGTTGAATGGAGAGTATGATAGAGAGAAATGCATGGGCATGAGAGGGGTTTGCATTGATTCATGTACCATGGCATTTGCTTCATGTTGATTTAATGAATTATAAAAAATATGTTGATTATGAATTGATTTATGAAATAATTATGAACTTTAAATGCTTTATAAATATGAGATATGAATTGATTTTGAAATATGGGGTGGAGATGATTTCAATTGAATTATATGATATGAAGAACTTCTATATGTTTTCTCCAATTTTTATATATGTCATGTTGGTACCCACTTTGATGGGAATTCCTACTGAGCGTTGACTAAGCCCACAATACTCTATTCTTTTAGAAGTTAATATAGGAAAGGAAAAAGGTGATGAGGCTAGACCAAGCGTGAGTCATGCGTAGCTATGGATGGAGACAGAATGGAGGATTGCATGGAGAGTTACCTTTTAATGTTATTAGAGAAATAAACACTTGGGGTTGTGTTATTCAAGAATTTTAAGTTATTGTATTGAACCTTATTTGAGAAATACATGTTATTAAGATTATTCTCCTGCTTTGCTTAGATTGCATTATGGATTTAAATGAATGTAATTATTTCGCATTATTGTAAGTTAATGTGTTGCTAAGATTACGTGGAGTCTTTCCATGTGCACACAATGGTTGGACCAGTTAAGGGTCGAATCTTCAGATTCGGACTTGACTCGCGTCTTGACACTCTCCCTTTCTTCATGTTGTTAAATAAAAAAAAATTTACTCTGATAATTAGAGAGAAAAGGGAGGGGCACTACAAGTTAGACAAAGTTTTGAGGACTCTAAAATCTCTCCAAGCATTTTTTATCTTGACGTAGAGACCAACGAGAGCACGCTCTAGGATGAAATTGTGACCTTTGCGATGGATTTCTATGACAAATTTCTCAGAAGAAAGGGCAAGGGCAAGGGCAAAGTAAGGAGACCTATCAGTTGACAGACTTATCATGTGTAGCCTGACATTGGATGGTAAGACCCACCCAAAACTTTCAACGAGACAAGCCAGGCCCAAAACGTTCATACCATTTTCTCAAGCATAATGCAGCACATCTTCACAAAGTGATAAATCAATCATGATCTTCAGTCATCACAAAGTTGAAAAATAGTGACAATTTCACATACAATTGATTGAATAACCACTTTTCATAAATCACAAGTGTACTTGAAGCCTTCTCTCAACAAATAGAAATATGTCTTGAATAACTTCTTCAACACCATGCTATTGGCTATTGCTACCATCACTACAAAACTAATGCCATCCTTCTTCTTCACACAAAGTTCCTAAAAATTTCATAGACTAATGAAAACAATTTTGTCTTTGATTTTCACAAACACATTACATTGCAAAGTTTGCTTGGATGTGTTATCTTTAACAAGCAATAAGATAACTTTAATCTTCTCTCTCACAATTGACTAGGTTAGAAAGAGACAACACACACTTGGAATAAGAAAACTTCCAACTCTCTTAATTGAGTAGCATGAAATAATAAAAGAAATAAATGACAAGATAGGACATAAGATTATATCTGTTTATTAATATTGAATTGTACATAACTACATACCTCTTTACATAAGAAGCAAGCAAGCAACCATCTCCCTGAGTCTAAGGAACCATCACCATAATGGGCCCGAAGTCTAGGGACCGATTACCGTAATATAGGACAACAAATTAGCCATGATCTAACAACCATGATTCATCTAATTACACCTAATCAATTAATCCCTTATTGATAGAATGATAGGAAACCACTATCCCACATTCATAAGAATAACAATAACAACCCATACTGTAGATGATAAGGTAGTGGGATGATTTACAAAAGAAATTAAACACGACTCAATACATTTGTAGATTCCACCAACAATCAACGTGAAAACAATTCAATGACACTAATAAGGAGCTTGTGCATTAGTTTAGGAAGAGAATGAATGCAGAAGGAATGCAGCAGCGATAACTGAAATGATCGACCATGGATTGTCGAAGTAATTGCTCGCCAAGATTGCTCTCCACGTGTTAAAGGTTGAGTTATAGTGGTTGTTGATCTCCATTGCAACATCCTTTAAGTAGAATTTATTTGTATCTATGAATATCTCCTTCCCCATCTTGTTGAATAGATCTGCTACTTCCTTATCACTTCCCAACCAGTTGCGTATAATGTTACTTTTACGCAGAATCCCAATATCGTCTGCATTGTTAATGAGTTGATTCATCAATTTGGTGTAAGATATTATGTAAGGGGGACAGTGGGTGTAGAATTGTTCCAAGGCAATGAGATTAAGGAAGAGAGAGCTTGTATGGTCTTGAACGTTTAATTTAGGGATTATGAGAACGCCCTTTTTAAACCTGATATCAAGGAAGCTGCCCTCAGTGCCTTCTTTCTTCTGGAACTTGAGACCTACGTCATGAAGCTCTGTAACCCTAGGGATTATTACAGCCTCAGTTTGCTCTGTATAACTATGGGTTGATGTCTGTTCCTCATCCACCTCAGATTGGTTCTCTGGTGATAATATTTCTTCCTCCTCCTGCTCCGAATGTTTCAGTGTGAAACAAAATGAAATTGAAGGTGTACCAATTCAGAAGTATCACTTTCTTTCTCCTCCCCTGTAACTGGACGGAGATTGCAGTGGAATAGATGAAGAAGGTGCTGGCCCATGAGCCGGGAATGATTTTTTCTCTCATATTTGTGCGGTGTCCGACACTGGAAGAAATTGAGAAGGAGATGAGTGAGGCAGAAATTGATTTCTGATCTGAGGCCAGTGAGGTTAAACAAACACTGTAGAACAAAGAAAGGGATCTGGTTTTCTAGCTTGAGGAGGTCGTCCATTATATTGCTTAGAAACCAAGCATTACTCAGAACAGGGTCTGATGGATCTGAACCCCACACCTCCCCTGCCTTGCATACTAGTTCGATGATGAAGCAACCATCCACGACCATCATTTCTATAAAATCTTTGCTGCTGAGGTGAATTGTTTCGGAGTAGCAATCTCTTGCCCTTTGCTCCAATGCTTTGACGGCCATGAAATACTCTTCCATGGGCACATCTGGATAGCGGGAGAGGAGGGAACGCATGTACCTCCATTTGTGCTCTTCCATTGTTTCCAGTCTGTTGGCTCCTCTGTGCAATGGGCCGATGGAGACGACTCTAGGAGCGTAGACGTCGACACGATGGAAGTAATGAGGGAGTCTATGAATGAAACATGTTTCACTTGCTGCTGAACATCTTAGCTTTGTGGGCTCTGCCTCAAGCTTGTCTTGGACAGCAATCATCCATTCTGGGTCTGGCGTCTCATTCACCCCTCCATCTACTACTTGTGGAGGAGGATAGCCGCTGCAGTCGGTGGCTTCTACTTGATCTGAATTCTGCTTTCTCCTTATACTACGAAGCCAATTGAGATTGGCCCCTGCAAATTTGAATTTGCACCGTCCAACACGCAGTACTAAATTGGGACGCTCCATTGGATTCGTGTCTTGATGGTGGAATGGAAGATTCTGAGTTGCAGAAATGTTTCTAAGACAGCTTGGTGAATGATAGCCAAAATGGTTGTGAAATAATAAGAATATGTGCATTGACTCTGACAGTTGACACAACACAATCAAATTGAATGCAATTCTAGCATTCTAACGTGCGTGCCTCTTTTTCTCTCTCTTTTGTAATTTTATTTATTTATTTATTCCTTTGATTTAATTAAGGTATTTATTTTAGTACCTTAATTTTATGGGCGATTTAATTTTATTTATTGACCATTTCATCTCGTGAAAATTGTTGTGTGATTTTTTTTATCTTTGGCATCACATTAATTTTATGGTTAGATATAATTTGAGATTTAATCAAGAATCGATAATTTGGCATCTGTATATGAAGTTTGATAATTTTGACTCGATTCAAAAGATTACACCGCTTTAAATAAATAAAATTTAAATTTATGATGATGACGATTAAGATAAATTAGATGATATATTTACACATGCTAAATCAATATAAATGGACGTTACCTTCAAAATTAACCAATGATCTGACTCATCGGCGAACCAACTTAAAAAAAGTGAGACCAAAGACTTGGTACGAGTCGTTGTCAACATTAGTTAGTTAGTCATTATATATTTGGCTTTATTAACCTTTGATCTGACTCATGAGGCACACCATCTTAAAAAAGTGAGACCAAGATTTGATAGAAGTCATTATATATTTGATTTCATTTTCCTCATAGGCTATGTCCCAAGGCTGATGCACATGGCATTAACCTCGGAAAACTACTCTGATGAGAGTCTCAAGTGATGATGACAAGCTTGTTCATACGTCCATGTCCATTAGTTTTTAAAATTTATTAAATTAAAAAATTTCATATAAAATATTAAACTTGTTAGGCAAATCTCACAGTTTGGGCTTGTCTTGATAGTATAGATGCTCTATAAATACAAAAAATTATTACCAGGCATGTCGTGTTTTGGTAGATAGTGAGATATCATCTGAATGTGGATTTTAGGGTTTACGTTGTTGGGTAGAAGACCATATGAATAGTTCTTATATGAAATTTCATTTCTATTTGATAATCGTATCTCTTGATTTTAAACTTTTAATAATCAATGGTCCATACTCAACACAACTTAAAGGCTGAGATTATATGGCTCGAACCATCAATTGATAGTAAAACTTTAAATACTTCAAATCTATATAATCAATCACCTATCAAATGAACCTAACTTCATGGGACCTACGATCTATCTAATTACATGTCTCATTAGTGTATCTCCTAACTCATATAAATAAGCAAGTCTAAATCAGATAAAGACTTCAACTGCTTGATAATGAATGTGTTAAATTCAATAGTGAAAATCACTTAGATTCTCAAATGTGAAAAAATATATACAGTTGTGTGCACACAAGAACAAACTCTTTTAAGTCCGGATTCATGTCTTAGTCTGGCTTACAATTCTAGACAAAACAGATGTATAGGACTAGGTCTTTATGACCTTTAGGTTCCTGCAACTTGACAAGCATGGGCAGGATTCAACTCGACGGGGACAACACAGGTTTGAACTTTGAAGTGGGGATGGCAATTTCTCTCTTGAATCAATAAGAATTCTGATTAGTTAGCTTCGATTTGTTTGCTTTACATATCCAGGTTGGATTGGACTGGGGTGTCCCGAACTTGGGAAGAACATGCTGTGAATTGCAGACCAAGTTGCTTAAATCACAAGCTCACCTCACCCATTGTCAACTCTAGTTCTGTTTCTCACCAAGTTAATGAGAAATGCAAATAAGGACGATGTTATGACCAATGATGATGACAATATGCAAATGACAGATTTGGAGATCTCTTCTATTAATTTTTTTGTCAGTTAATAAAAAGTCATCACTAATGTTTACATTAATCAGGAACAAGTGCACGTGGTACGTCAACTGCGGCAGAAAGCCAGAAAGTGTTAACTGTTAAGTCATCTCAAAGCCATTAAAAAACTGAAAATGTAGTGAACCATAATACATGGGAGAAGTCTTTCTTTTTCATTAGACTGTATAAAATGATAAAACACCCACTTTGAAAATTAATAATTAATAGTGAAGCCCAAGTTGTTTGGTCAATTCAAGTGAGCTTTATTTATGTTTTGAGGAAAACAAATCCTATCCTACATGGTGTCTATGCTCGAGATTGAATTTGATTAGTTTTTGAGTTCATTTAATTTATTAATGTTATTGAATTTTCAAATTTATTAATTGAAAATGTTTTCAACTTCATCTTACAATTGAAGTTAATCATAGACTAATGATTGAGAAAATTATATTTTTTATAATAAAAGAGATTAAGCTTATTTTCTTCACGTAATGATGTAGGCTAGGATTAAGAATACCCAACCTCAAATTATAGCGGAAGCTTGAATAATATCTTGAATAACCCTTGAATCTTCACAAAACAGTCCTTCGTTTTGCACTTGAATCTTCACAAAACAGTCCTTCGTTTTGTACTTGAATCTTCACAAAACAGTCCTTCGTTTTACACTTGAATCTTCACAAAACAGTCCTTCGTTTTGCTAAACAAAATAACAATTTTATTGATCAAAATATTCCCCCTCTCAAGGGGCTGATTACAATCTTATTTATAAGAAATCCTAACCTAAAATAAGGAAAGAGAGTTCTACTTTAACAAGGAAAGAGAGTCCTATCTTAATAAGGAAAGAGAGTCCTACCTTAAAAAGGAAAGAGAGTCCTACCTTAATAAGGAAAGAGAGTTCTATCTTAACAAGGAAAGAGAGTCCTATCTTAACAAGTAACAAGGAGCCGACCCTCCAATTATGAAAATAACAAATTCTAAATCTAGAAAATAACACAAAGAAATTTTCCTAATTTAATTAAAATCCTAGTTGATTTAGGATTCTAATTCACAACTGTCAGCACCTCTTTAGCCATTGGGCCTGCTCTGCTGGGCTGTTCTTAGACTTGCTTTGGATCCACTACACCAAATCTTCTGACTCGGATACCCACCTGGATCGAAGATATAATTTTGATCTTTTGACTTGGGCCCGAACTTGCTAATTTGATAATGCACCCGCCCGGGTTAAAATTAAAATTCTGTCTACGTCTCTGGATGCCGGCATCATACTCCCGCTCTCGGAGAAAACTCGTCCTCGAGTTTATAAGGTTCATCGACGAAGGGTGCGGTCTTCTCATAGTCTTTCTCATATGCTTTAATGAAATTTCCTTATGCTGAATACTCAATCGCTGTGGAGTACTCGCTTTAGGAGATGTCGCCTCGGGGCCTACCAAAAGTGATTGGATGGTAGGTGTTGAGGATTGTCTCTCATAACCTTTCCAAATAGGGTCGACATATGGCCGGATGGTGTGGTCTGAGTCCACAAGATGTCGATCATCTCCAACTCCTACTGTACGAACTTGTACTGACCATTCTCTGTCGCCTTTATCACTAGCATCTTCTCGTTGCTGAACACTGGACTGTGGCTCAAGATGGTGTGTCTCAAGTTCCTGCTTCAAGATGGAACTTGCCTCAAACTGTTGGATACATCCTTCTGTTGCACTTGTATCTACCGTAGCTTCATGAATTGCTAAAATGGGTGAGATATTGGGTGTAACCAACTGGTTCATGTGTTCGTCCCACATTGGATCAACATAAGGTCTATAGTCGCCCAATGTTCTCGTGGAATGAGCATCACAAAACACAAACTCATTGATGGCCTCGGCCTTTGTGCTATTGTGGTGTATGTCATCCACTCGGGGTTCACCAATATGAATTGGATGTTCCTGTACCATCTCCAAGAGTTGCACATTCATGGAGTCCGTCTCCACAGAATCATTGACATCTTCCTCACTAGAGGAATCTGAGTCAACAATTTCGACTTGTGCAGTCGTGTCCACTTCATCAGCAAATCGGACGAATCGTTGCCTTCTCTCAGGCTGTCGGACGACATGTTTTGCCCTATGTCTGTAATAGAAACTTTCGTCTGAACTTTCATCTGAACTTTGATTTGAATTGTCATCTGAACTTTCTTCAGAAGATGAGTATCTAGAGTACCTTGATCTCACTGATGGCGAAGTAGAAGGGTGTTGGCTTGTTTGATTCTTTAGAGCCGCAATCTCTCTTTGTAGATTAACACATGACTCATATAACCAAACAAACTGCCTGTCGCGGTCTTTAGAGAATTCAACTCGATCATCTTCTGGAGCGTGTCTCACATGACGACTCTGATTAGAATGAAACCAGTCACTATTCCTGGCTTGTCGGATACGAAGGCGGTCACGTCTTGTCATAACTAACCCCTGATCGAAGGATGAGTCTCAATTGACTCCGAAGCTCTGATAGCCATTCTGATGCAGGCTAGGTAGAATTAAGAATACCCAACCTCAAATTATAGCGGAAGCTTGAATAATATCTTGAATAACCCTTGAATCTTCACAAAACAGTCCTTCGTTTTGCACTTGAATCTTCACAAAACAGTCCTTCGTTTTGCTAAACAAAATAACAATTTTATTGATCAAAATATTCCCCCTCTCAAGGGGCTGATTACAATCTTATTTATAAGAAATCCTAACCTAAAATAAGGAAAGAGAGTTCTACTTTAACAAGGAAAGAGAGTCCTATCTTAACAAGGAAAGAGAGTCCTACCTTAAAAAGGAAAGAGAGTCCTACCTTAATAAGGAAAGAGAGTTCTATCTTAATAAGGAAAGAGAGTCCTATCTTAACAAGTAACAAGGAGCCGACCCTCCAATTATGAAAATAACAAATTCTAAATCTAGAAAATAACACAAAGAAATTTTCCTAATTTAATTAAAATCCTAGTTGATTTAGGATTCTAATTCACAACTGTCAGCACCTCTTTAGCCATTGGGTCTGCTCTGCTGGGCCTGTTCTTAGACTTGCTTTGGATCCACTACACCAAATCTTCTGACTCGGATACCCACCTGGATCGAAGATATAATTTTGATCTTTTGACTTGGGGCCCGAACTTGCTAATTTGATAATGCACCCTCCCGGGTCAAAATTAAAATTCTGTCTACGTCTCTGGATGCCCGCATCACGTAATCACTATATCATTTAAGCGTTATTTATTATGAAAATATGTAATGTCAAAATCGCCTATAATATATGATTGTTCATCCAAGCTATGCTCTATCATAGTTCAAATCTATTTATATATATTTCTTTTTGAGTACTTCAAGGATCATTGCCCACATGAGAGGAGCACTTGCATTTCCTTGGGATTTATTCCCTCACACAAGAGCACATTCGCTCTGATTGATCTTTTACAGTTGACCTCTTAGTGAAGATCGACCGGATGATCACAAAGGATCAATCGGTCGATTGTTTATAACTATAAGATCGATCAGACGAACGTAAAATAAACTATCTATTCAATTGGACGATTGTATATATGTATAAGATCGATTGGACGAAGCAAAAATGAACTATATGTTTGTTCGATCGAAAAAACATGGAAACACGAAAGGGCAAAATAGAAATTTCACCTCTAAAAAAGAAATGCAGTGTCTGCTGACAGAAAAGTGTGGTGTCTATATGGCTTCCTTTATTTATCCTATCATTTACTCCATTACTTTCAATACCAACCCATTCGATCCATGTTTTTCAATTCTTTATTCTATTAAGGTCCCATTAATCCATTTAACATTTCCACTAATCGCTCCTAGTTACTCCATTTAATGCCCATTACTTATCTCTATTAAAACGAATCACCCTTTCATATTTTTATCTGATCCTATCCACTGCATTGGAAACCTTCATTGGGAAACTGAAAGCTTTTTTTATCTAGGAAAAATAGTGAATAAATTTCATTAAAAGTTAAAAATACAAGACTGCAAGCTATGATTTTGTATAAGAGAGTTAGAGAAACCATATAGAAAACAAAAAGTATAAATATAAGTCTCATATAAACAACAAAAGAAAAGTAACAAAGCTGCCATACCAGTACTCCCTTATGCATGAACTGGATAACTCTATTCAATGTCAATTTTATGATCTCGCTTACAATGTTAACTAACCTCTATGGCGGTGTCTTTCTACCAATAACTTTACAAATGAATTAAATATTTTTGTTTTCAAAATATCCAGAGCAAGTGTGCTTAGTCAATTCAAGTGGGCTTTGTTTATGTTTTGAGGAGGACAAATCTTACATGGTGCCTATCCTTGGGACTCATTTGATTGGTTTTCGAGTGGATTTAATTTATTAATTTTATTGAATTTTCAAATTTATTTATGGAAAATGTTTTCAACTCCACCATATAATTGAAATTGATCATGACTAATGATTGAGCAATTTATGTTTTTTATAATAAAAGAGATTAAACATATTTCCTTCACGTAATCACTCTGTCATTTATGAGTTAAGAAATTATTATGAAAATATGTAATGTCAAAATTGCTGACCACAGTTAAAAGGACTCGATAGGAGTCGTCGCCAGGCAAACCTTTTATCTGATTGATCAGGCAAACCAACTAGACTTGATAGGAGTCGTCGTCAACATGTAGTTAGTCATTATATATTTGGTTTCTTTTCCTCACACGCTGTCCCGTACATGGCATGGGTGAAATATCAACCTCAGAAAACTAGTTTGAGAGTATCAAGTGACGATAACAAGCCTGTTCATACGTCCATGTATATTATTTTTGAGGAAGGAAAGGTTCAATTTAAGTCCAATTGATTATATTATAATATGGAGTTCCATCTCAATTCTCACATGCTTAGCAATTTGCTGGTTTTGGTTATCAGCCATAGAGGATATCTCGCTTGAATAATTTGCTTGTTCTCCTGTTGGGCTTATTCGGAGACTCAATATTGTTCATCTGCGCATAGTTAAGAAGAATGATTCTCATTTCTCTATCTTCTTTTGGTTCGGGAGTCTTTACTAATCTATAGTGGTGTTTTTTTTTTGTCTTGCTCGCGTTTGAGCTCATGCCTGCACATTTCTTTGGAATTTTTCTCTTCTTTGAATGAATCTTACCCATTGTTAAAAAAAAATCCATCTAAAATATATAATGTTGTGTGTACTTTTGAACGCCGGTTTCATGTCTTTTTGACTTTTAGGTTCCTCTACTGGACAGGCTTGAGCAGGCGTCAACTCCACGGGGTCAACACACATTTGAACTTTGAAGTAGGGATGACAATTTCTCTCTTGAATCAATAAGAATTCTGATTAGTTAGTGTAGAATTTTGAGAACAGGGGCTCACAAACTTTTTCAATATCCAAATATATAAGAATAGGAATCCCATGATTTAGGGATTATGGCTAGAATACCATCAAGAGTCACCTAAGACTCTAGAACAGAAACAAGAATCAGTTAGGACTCTAGAATATAAATCAACTATATTCGTTACTACTCTCCCACAAACTCGAAGGTGACGGTAGAGAGGCGACGAATTTGGAACTAAGTGCTAATCTTGTTCTATAATCTATACCATGCAGAGATTGAAAAATCTTTTTTTCTTTCGGTCATTAAAAATAGAAGTCTAATAGGAATAGGAACATATGCACATCATTTAAGAGATGCCTTTCATCAAATAATGACCAATGATGATGACAACATGCAAATGGCCGATTTGAAGATCTCTTCTATTGATTTTTTTTTTTTCAGTTAATAACAAATTATCACTGAGGTTTACATTAATCAGGAACAAGTGCAAATGGTGTGTGTCAACTGCAGCACAAAGTGTTAAATCATCTCAATTTAAAAAAAAAAAAACTGAAAAATGTAGTGAACCGTAATACATGGAAGAAGTCTTTCTTTTTCTTTAGACTGTATAAAATGATAAAACACCCACTTTGAAAATGATCCTTCAGCATTTAATTGGAGAGGAGGTATTCAGCAGAAACAGCACATGTTTGTGTCTTACCGTTCTAACTCACATGATTTGGATGAATAGGAGAAAAGTAATTATAATTTCTCATTTCTAGCTTCAGCTGACGATTGACTATGAGAAAATCTATAATTTTCTAACAAATATAAGATTGAATCTCATGATTTATACATAAACTAAGGAATGTTGTTCTGTTTGATCAATACATGTGACGAAAATCTAAGATACGGAGAAACAAAGTGCTAGAAAGTAGAAACCACTCCTCATGAAACATGAACTCCTCTTCATTCAATACAACATATAATCTTTAGAGTCTAGAATACTGGAAACTGGAGTATTTATAAGCTAAACTATTACATTTATTTATAGCATCTAGCCGACTCTATAGCTATCTCAATCAAACACAAACTCTTAACCTACATCTCTAAATTAAAGATAAATCCAAATATAAAAACCTAATCACATAATAATTCTATATTCTAAAATCCTAAATATATTCCAACAACAAAGCATAAAATCATAAATCATAAGTTAGACGAGTACCATTAACACAATAATTACAAGAAAAAAAGACTTCACGGATCATTGTCGACATGAGAGGAGCACTTGCATTTCCTTGGGGATTCATTCACTCACACAAGAGCACATTCACCCTTTTGCAGCAGGCTTGTACTATGGTTCAGGTCCTTTAGGAGGCCTGGCGAATGGAGATGGGGTAAGAGTAGGGACGATGGAGGGATCGCAGGTTGGAACAAACAGTGAGATCTTGGTGGCTGGGCAGAAAGGTGATTGGGTTGGGTAGGCAGAAGGGAGGTTAGATTAATGTTAGGGACGGCATGAGTGGCCGGATCTGCGTGGTTGGGCGCGGAGTTGCAGCAGATCTGGGTACGGTGAAGGCAAAAGTTGATGCAGAAACGCCGTACGGTGAACGAGGTGGGACGAGAGAGTAGCGCTCTCTGAATCTGCTACAGAGGAATTCGAATCCACGAGACAGAGAGAAGAAAGATGAGGAAAAAGGAGAGAAGTGGGAAACGAGTCCACCGTGGGGAGGGAAAAGAGAATTTGAAATTATTAAATAATAATAATTACATGCAAAGGATATTTATATTAAAATCTATAAAAATAAAAATAAATAAAAAAGAAAATAATAAAAATAAAGGAATAAAAAAAAAATTCATATTCGTTAGTAACTTTACCTGGACCTTTGTTTCTAGAGACTGCCCTAGTAGTCTTTTTCTTTGATTTAGGTTTTTTGGGAAGATCTTTCTTTCTAGGGACTCGAGGAACGGTCGGTCCTACAGCCATGGAAGCTAAGGAGAATGGGCTTTGGAATGACAACCTTGTTAGCTTGGTGGAATGGGAGATGCTGATCTGAAACCTACATACATGCATATATAGACACATTTTCAGCTAAAAAAAAGAGGGTGCACCCACCACGTCAATAAAAGACATGGAGTAGGTGAAAATGTAAGGTAATTCTAAACTCTCAAGTGGCGATAACAAGCCTGTTCATACGTCAATGTATATTATATTTGAGGAAGGGAAGGATCAAGTTAAGTCCGATTGATTATTATAATGTGGAGCTACTCCATTCCAACACATGCTTAGCAATTTGCTGGTTTTGGTTATCAGTCTTACATGGAGGATATCTTGGTTGAATGTTACAAGTCCGTCCAACCAATATCATATATAATTGAAATATTTTAATACAAATAATTTAGATGTTGGATTTCACCGTTTTGCAAGAAGTCAAATTTCACGGTACTTGTAACATCAGTGTTTTTATTAGAGATATACTTTCAAAAAAAAAAAAATCTATACTAGTATTTTTTTTCATAACAAGGACATCAAACTTATCATTTTGTTCAATTGTTATTATTATATAGTGAAAATGCAAATTGATATCTCTAATAAAAACACTGATGTCTCTATCCATTCTGCCTCAATTACTATAAAATCAAATATGCAAGTGATGTCACTCATAAATAAAAAAAACTTGGTTTATTAGAATCCTTTTCTATACACAAGTGGTATGTATGTATTGTAATAAATGATTTGATAGAACATGCTAAGTTGAACACTAAAAGTTCTTTTCTTTAAAAAAGTTTAAAACTGACCTGGCAGAGAGTTTGATATGACCCGGCCAAACATCGAAAACCTGACACTTTTTTTTTTATTGTATTTGTTTTTCATTTCTTATTGTATTTTCGTTTTATTTATTCCATTAATTTTAGAGATTGGGGTTTCTTTTATATAAATATGAAAGATAGTTGAATTGGAGAGAAGGAATGAATATGAATTGATATGGGTTTTTCCGTATATCCCCCTTTCCCCTCTCCTGGATGGACACCCACGCTTCTCTCTTCTACCTTTGAGGAATCCCGTTGCCGTTGGCGTTCGACAGTGCTCCTGGAGTTATCTTCTTCCCCTCCTCTGCTTGCAAGCAGAAGGCCGGGCCACGAGCAGGCCAGCAGATGTTGGGCACAATCTGTTGGTCACGTGTGCCTCTGTTGTCCTATTTCTTATCCCCCGTTTCCATCCTTCCTTCCACCATCATCCATCTCCATCTTCAATCAGCCTAACACACAGATCCATCCGCCCACACCAGGTTCGTCCTTCCCATCTCCAATACCCTCTTCTAAACTCAGCCAGAGTTTGGACCTCCATCGGCCATATCTGCAGCCAGCCGAGATTCATCTTGCAGTCTCGCTTGAACGCATCATCCCATCACTCAAGTCGCCCCAAACCTCCTCGTCCGTCGACACCAACATCCAGATCTACGTCCCCCCATCTTCTCCTTTTCACTGTTCCATGTATCCTACCTTCCAACTTTCGCATTACAATTATTAATGCCAACGTCCCATTCATTAATCAAATACTATCCACATTGAATGCTTCCCCTTTTCATTTAAAACCATACCTTCACCTACCCTCATCTCATTATCCACTTAAATCCCAAAGGTACCTCATACCCATTCAATTCAACATCCCTTGCCATGTTTCTACCCTTCTTTATTTTATTTTATTTTAAATCCCATTAGTCCATCTAATCCTAATTAATCCGACCTATTTAGTTCATTTAATACCATTTATTTATTTTCTTTAAATTTTGCCACCCATCCAAACTTAACCTGACTTGAACTCAAATCTTTATCCGATCCTACCTGATGCATCAAAAACTATACATACTTCTATTTTATTTGTAAAACAACAAGAGTTGTTGAAATGAAAATAATAGCCGGTCCCATCACTATTGTTATTTTGTTTTTATCATAGATGATCTACTTCTTCCATACTCCAAATGGCCAAGCATATTTTAGCGAGCAGCTCTAATCAGGTCACATAAATTAACTATTGATTCTAAAGTCTAAACTAGTCATTAGCAGTGGTTTTGTTAGTTAATTTGTTTTATATTTGGTACTACGCATGTCGGATGGCGATGTGATCAAAGGGCTTTGCAATCACAACCTTATTAGCTTGGTTGAATGGGAGATGCTGCTCTCAAACCCACTTACATGCACACAAAAATATACAGTTGTGTGTACAAGAACAACTCTTGAAGAAGGCCAGATCCATGTCTTATTCTGGCTTGACAAATTCAGCACAAAACAGATGTAAAGACTAGGTCTTTATGATTTTTAGGTTCCTGCAACTCGACAAGCTTGGGCAGGCTTCAACTCGACGGGCCAACACAGCTTTGAACTTTGAACTAGGGATGGTAATTTCAATAAGAATTCTCATTAGTTAGCTTTGATTTGTTTAATTTAGATAGCCAGGTTGGATTGGACTGGTGTCTCCCGAAATGCGAGTAGGTTAACCTATTTCAGTCCGACCACCAAACAAGTAGAGTTAATTAACACACAATCAGGTTCAACTCAAATTAGATATATAAAAAAATAGTTTGGCCAATTAAGCCGTTTTGGAAATAAACGAAATATATACCACTTGCTGGAAATAAATGAAAGATGTAAATCACAAATCAATCACACAAGAGATCAAACATGGGAATATACGTGGTTTGACAAGATTACCTACGTCCACGGCAACAGTCGGGCAACAGTCAGGCAACAGTCAAGTAAGATTCACTATAACAATGAGGAGATACAAATACATGGGTATTTGGGTTAGAAGGATTACCCAATCTTTCTCACCCTCATTCCCTCTCTTTCTCTCATTCATCATGTCACGCCCTGGTCCAAAAACGGCACGTGACGCGGATCAAAATTTTCTTTTCCACAAATTTTCATATAAAGTAACAAATATCGCACATGGGAACTCACACGTATGAGCATATATATATAATTGTATTAGTCTAAAAGGGTAAAGTCTCCTACCGAAATTTCAGCAGTCTCCCCTAAAACATGAACAGTTGGGTCTATGATGACCTCTATAAAAAAATAATCACCTGCTCAAAGTTTATATCACAACATACTTGACTCCATTCACCAAATAGTAAATGCCCCAAACTTCAAATCTTAACTGGAGTTCCCATAATAACATTCATACCTTCATAATCATTAAACATGGTTTATAGAATAATTACATCAATATTACATATAACCATGTAGAGCAAAATACCAAAATTTAGAAATTACAGTGTGCATGAAAAGCAATTAGCAGCATAGACTAAGGTCGTCCCCTTGGTCCCTAAGACCTCGTCTGAGCGATAGTACCTGCAGTGCAAGGAGGTGACATCCCCAAGCTCAATGAGGAAATCCATGCATGCTACACACACACGCACCCATATGATGGTGTATAAAATGGAATATAGATACAATTATGCAAGACACAATGCTATCTAGTCATCCATTGGGAACCAAGTCCTCAACGAAATACTTGTGTATAATAGGAGAATCAATATCATAAATAGACCACGGCCCCTAGCAAGACTTAGGGTCCATGACTTACTAAGCGGGAGACTCATGACTGGCGTGACTATGTCTACCTCGCCCTGCATCCCTTCACCTCATGGGTGATTCAGTCGAACTTAAAGGTAGTCGGAACGCTTCTAACGAAACTAGTACCACTCCTGTGGAGATAAAGAGTATCTAGCTCTGTGCAACTACGCACAAGTGTGCGGAAAAGTCATAAGAGTACCCTACAATGTCAACCCGTAGGAGGTTCACCTTACAACATCAACCACACGGGACCAAGTCTCGGTGGAAAAATACCACTATTCTGATAAAGTTCACTTAATAGTCTTCATTTATGCTCTTTACCAACTTATCCCAAAGAGTTAGATTATCACAGTATTAGGGATTCCAAAAGGAAAATGGCAAAATCTCATCACCCTTAGACCGAATCCCACATCTTTTATTGGTAGTGGACACAAATCCACTTTACCCCATTTTTCATACTTCCTCTTAAGATTAACTCAACTAATTGAATAGAGCATAGGAGAGACAACTTTTACATTGTGACATAAATAAGTTATTCATACATTGAGAACTTACATCATTAAGATATCATGCATAGTTTATTCCATGCAATTTCATACCTTATTCAATTCTCATATTCATGTTTGACCATGGGAAAAATGACAACAATAATATAGGACTGATTAATTGGATTTATGAGAGTGTCTCTCCTTGCACATAATCCAATTATAATCAATCCCCAACAAATAAATACCATATTTAGTCCTCAACCTTCTTACCATATCAAATCATAACCCAATTCTTCTCACCTCAACCTAAAGGATTTCACAACAACCATATTTCCCAAATTCATTCATACACTACGTAAAACACAATGGAGATTTCATACAATACATGAAATGCAATATAGAATTCATACATGTTTAAACATCCCATTCATCATTCATAATGTACTAATTAAATCTTGTCATGCATATGCTTACGAGGACATCTCAATTAATTTTAATACCTCAAATTTATTCTCCAATCATTTAGATAAAAAGTGTAGCATTCCTCACCTTAACGTTTTATGAAGTGCCGGGTTGATTTTAGACTTGATTGCTCTGGGAGTTTGGACTAGAAGGCTCTAATCAACACAAGAACACATATAGAGTCCACTTAGTTCATGTATTTAGCCCTATTTTGAGTTTAAAAGTAAAACCCCCAAATTTCCCAAACTCTATCATCTTCCTTTGGTTTCCAAACCCATTTCCAACAAGATTTATGCCCATGCTAATCCCCAAATTGGAAAACCCCCAATATTTTCCATGGAGTTTTCTCCAAATATGGCCCTATTGCCATCACCAACCCCAATCTCACTAGATTTCATGAAAACCTCATCAACATAGAAGAAAGGAAGTAGAAAGTAAAGAAAACCTTACCTTTGAGACAAGAAAATCGGCTCCAAAGGAAGCTTGGGGTGATAGCTCTTCAAATCTCACCCATGCACGGGCCAAAAATCGAATGGGAAAGGTGGGAAGAAGACATTAGGATCGGCTGGGAGGGTTTTCTTGAAACTGTTCAAGGAAGGAGGGATGAAGGAGAAGAAGGGCAACATTTTGGGTTGGGGTTTCTAATACCCCAACTTAAGTTGTGGTGTCGGTTGACTCGACAAACAGGGTCGATCGACTCGACACTGTGCACAACTCAAATATTTATTTATTTATTTTATTTATTCTCAGCTGGGGTGCTTTCTTAAGGTCACGCTTAGCCTGACGGGACCCACATGTGACTCTCACACTACACACACGTGTAACCCTTATTATTACATCCTAAATTTATTAATCTGAAGGGCCGGGCCATTACACATTAGAGAATACACATTCTTTCTCTGGTTCACTGTCTCTCGTCTCAGACAGAGACCATTCACCTACTGGATTGCCTCTCTTCCCTCATCAGAATTTCTCTGAATTGCCTTTGGGATGCCCGATCGGGTCCTCCAAAGAAACCCAAAGACAAAGAGAACTTATATAGTGTAGCTTACAACAGATTGGGCCCACTGGGCCTGAGCTTGGGTCCATCAAACAACTCAGGCCCAAAAAGGCTTTGAGCGGGAAATCTAATAAACTGCACCTTGGCCAAAAAACCGACACCACGAAGATCGTTACCCAGTGTTTGACACCTCCACCAGTTGTATAGAACCTCCAGTTCCTCATCTTCTGTAAGATACTTATTCCCATGCCCTGGGATGATCCTCCTGGATTCAACAAACTCAGGCTATGATACCACTTGTGCGATAAACCCGCCAACATTCAAATCACAAATCACAAGAATCAAGCACACACAAGAAAACACAACAATAACACAAATTTACGTGGTTCCACAATGTTGCCTCCTTCTATGGGATGTGCAAAGATTCCACTAAGAAGAGTCAGTCAGGTTACAAGGATTTCACCAATCTTACCCGTAGGTTTTAAGGATTACAATCTTACCCATCCTTCCTCTCAGTCTCTCTTTCTCTCCTAGAGAAACTGCACAGCCTAAGAAACCCTAGGAAGAAAGTGAATATTTATACTGTAGCTTACAACATACTGGACCCACTGGACCTGGGCTCATCAGAAAACTCAGACCCAAAAGGGCTTTGAGCCACAAACCCAACAAGACTTTAATTAAAAAGTTGATAAAAAATTAAGGTCTAATCTATTAACTCATTTAATAAAAAAGTTAAGTGTTTGTTGAAGAATGATGTAGAGTTGCCCTCGGCCAAAGCCTACTTCACTTGATGGATTGCCATCTTTACTTAAGCTCTCTCCAATCTCCAATATAATTGCTACCTGGTAAATACTAATTTGGCTTGGTTATATATAAAATCTTATTTTAGGAATTGACTTGCTGTGACAGTTATCTCTATCAGTTTTTGTAGTTTTCCATTTAACATCGAAAAAGAAAAATATAAAGAAGAAAATCAACACCACAACGCAAAGATTTAAATGATTCTCTTCAATATGTCCATGGGTTCAACATCGATCCACTACGCTTAGAGACAAAAAATTGAAGGAGAGTCAGCTCTGACTCTCATTATAATTTTCACCATGTATCATCTCTTTCACAGAAAACAACATTATATACTGCTTAATGAGGGTTTACATAATGTGTAATGAAAAATTACAAAATTATCCTCCAATAAAATTTGATAATTAGTGCAGATCGGATCGGATGGACAACACAAATATGATAATCAGTTCCATACTGTTATTACTAAAGCTAGCAAAAGTTCGATGGTTACACTGCCATAAAATCCTATGACGGTGTGACCAACAAGCTAACATCTTAGTTACAAAAGTTTGGGGCCAAAAAGTTTCGATGGTTTTCTGCACATTTATCAACCAAAAAGCTCAAGTAAGCCATATTAGAGAACAGTATGTAAAAAAAGAATGGTTGTGAAAATGATCAAAATTGACCAGAGTGTTCGATTCAATAACTGATTATGCAGGTTTTTTTCCCTCCAAAACGTTCATAGTTTCCTACCATTGTCTCAAGCACCATGCAGCACATCTTCACAAAGTGATCAATCAATCATGATCTTCAATCATCAAAAGGTTGAAAAATAGTTACAATTTCACATACAATTTATTGGATAACCAGTTTTCATAAATCACAATGTATGTAAAGTCTTCTCTCAACAAATAGAAATATGTCTTGAATAACTTCTTCACACCATGCTATTGACTATTGCTACCATCACTACAAAACTAATTCCATCTTGACACAAAGTTCTTAAACATTTCAATGACCAATATAACCATCTAACCTAATTTTGCGGGGTTTTTGGGGAGATTTACCAATCTCCGTGTTATTTTTGGTGTTTTGCTGGTAGTGGAGAGAGTGGAATTCGTAGTGGACCCCAATTTACTTGTTTTCGAGTTCGGAAATTCAGAAAGTATTTTAATAATTTTAAATAAACACTTTTCATAAATCATAAGTGTATGTGAAGCCTTCTCTCAACGGATAGAAATATGTCTTGAATAACTTCTTCAATCCCATGTTTTTGGCTATTGCTACCATCACTGCAAAACTAATGCCATCCTTCATCTTGACACAAAGTTCCTAAAAATTTCAACGTCTTTGATTTTCACATACACATTCATTGCAAAGTTTGCTTGGGTGTGTTATCTTTAACAAGTTATAAGTTCAATCTTCTCTCTCACAATTACTAGGTTAGAAAGAGGCAACACACATTTGCAATAAGAAAACTCCTAAGTCTCTCAATTGAGTAGCATAAAACAATAAAAGAAATACATGAAAAAATAGGAGATAGAATATATTTGTTCATTAATATAGGTTAATAAGAAATAAGCAAGCAACTATCTCCCTAAGTCTAAGGAACCATCATCATAACATGCTCCAAGTCTAACGACCGATTACTATTACATAGGACAACAAATTAGCCATGATCTAATAACCATAATTCATCTAATTACACCTAATCAACTAATCCCTTATTGATGGGAAGCCACTATCCCACATTCATAACCACTATGATTCACAAAAGAAATCAAATATAACTCAGTACATTTGTAGATTCCACCAACAATCAACATGAAAACAATTCAACATGATGAACATGAATGGAATCACAAAGTGATAAGATCTGTAATTCCCTTAATTGACAAAACAGAATATATATATATAAAACACTATTGACAAAAGACTAAATTACCCCTACTTTACTTCAGTTACAATAGAAATACTAATATAATGCAATCGCTAACACAAAGGACGTCAAAAGGAAGTCTTACTGATCATAGGTGGAGGTATGGATATACGGTAAAGAAGGTTTGTGTGACAGCTAGCAAGAGAAGGAATACAGCAGCGAGAAATTTAGTGATCGACCATGGATTGTTAAAGTAATCGCGCGCCAAGATTGCTCGCCACGTGTTAAAGGTTGAGTTATAGTGGTTGTTGATATCCATTGCAACATCCTTTAAGTAGAATTTATTTATATCTACAAATACCTCCTTCCCCATCTTGTTGAAGAGATCTGCTACTTCCTCATCACTGCCCAACCAGCTGCGTATAATGTTACTTTTACGCAGAATCTCAACATCGTTTGCATTGTTAATGAGTTGATCCATCAATTTGGTGTAAGATGTTATGTAAGGGGGACAGGGGGTGTAGAATTGTTCCAAGGCAATAAGATTATGGAAGAGAGAGTTTGTGTGGTCTTGAACGTTTAATTGAGGGATTATGAGAATACCCTTTTTAAACCTGATATCAAGGAAGCTGCCCAAAGTGCCTTCTTTTTTCTGGAACTTTAGACCTGCGTCATGAAGCTCTGTAACCCTAGGGATTATTATTTCCTCAGTTTGCTCTGTAGAACTATGAGTTGATGTTTGTTCCTCATCCACCTCATATTGCATCTCTTCTTGAGCACTATGGAATGACAATGTTTCTTCCTCCTCCTGCTCCGAATGTTTCAGTGTGAAACAACAATGAAATTGAAGGTGTACCACTTCTTCTTTCTCCTCCCCCATAACTGGAAGGAGATTGCAGTGGAATAGATGAAGAAGGTGCTGGCCCATGAGTAGGGAATGATCTTTTCTCTCATATTTGTGCGGTGTCCGACACTGAAAGAAATTGAGAACGAGATGAGTGAGGCACAAATTGATTTCTGATCTAAGGTCAGTGAGGTTAAACAAACATTGTAGAACAAAGAAAGGGATCTGGTTTTCTAGCTTGAGGAGGTCGTCCATTATATTGCTTAGAAACCAAGCATTACTCAGAACAGGGTCTGATGGATCTGAACCCCACACCTTCCCTGCCTTGCATACTAGTTCGATGATGAAGCAACCATCCACGACCATCATTTCTATAAAATCTTTGCTGCTGAGGTGAATTGTTTCGGAGTAGCAATCTCTTGCCCTTTGCTCCAATGCTTTGACGGCCATGAAATACTCTTCCATGGGCACATCTGGATAGCGGGAAAGGAGGGAACGCATGTACCTCCATTTGTGCTCTTCCATTGTTTTCAGTCTGTTGGCTCGTCTGTGCAATGGGCCGATAGAGACGACTCTAGGAGCGTAGACGTCGATACGATGGAAGTAATGAGGGAGTCTATGAATGAAACATCTTTCACTTGCTGTTGAACATCTTAGCTTTGTGGGCTCTGCCTCAAGCTTGTCTTGGACAGCAATCATCCATTCTGGGTCTGGAGTCTCATTCACCCCTCCATCTACTTCTTGTCGAGGAGGATAGTCGCTGCAGTCAGCATCTTCTTCATCTACTCGCTCTAAATTCTTCTTTCTCCTTATACTACGAAGCCAATTGAGATTGGCCCCTGCAAATTTGAATTTGCACCGTCCAATATGCAGTACTAAAGTGGGACGCCCCATTTGATTCGTGTCTTGGTGGTGGAAGATTCTCAGTTGCAGAAACATTTATAAGAAAACTTGGTGAATGATAGCCCAAATGGTTGTAAAATAATAATAGTCCATCCCACTTGCTCAGCAATTTGCTGGTTCATCTTTCATCTGTTCTCACCCTTTCTGAAACTAGATTTTAAACTATATAAACGATTCAAAAGATATTTACCAACTTTAAATAAATAAAATTTAAATTTATGATGATGACGATTAAGATAACTTAGATAATATATTTACCTCACTCATGCTAAATAAATATAAATGGACGATACCTTCGAAAATAACCTTTGATCTGACTCATCAGACAAACCATCTTAAAAAAGTGAGATCAAGACTTGACAGGAGTCGTCCTCAACATGTAGTTAGTCATTATATATTTGGTTTCATTTTCCTCACACGTAACAAACCTGTTCATACGTCAATGTATATTATTTTTGAGGAAGGGAAGGATTAAGTTAAGTCCAATTGATTATAATCAGTATATTATAATGTGGAGCTACTCCACTCCACCCCAATTCTTACATGCTTAGCAATTTGCTGGTTTTGGCTATCAGCAAAATCGAAATATTTTAATACAAATAATTGAGATGTTGGATTTCACCATTTTGCAAGAGGTCAAATTTCACGGTACTTGTCAGACTATGTTGATCAAAGTAAAATATATTTTTTCAAGAATTAATTTTCTTGAATAAATTGACAACTTCCTCATTTAGATAACTGCAGGACAATATGAACTAATGTCGCTATATAGACGATACACTGAGTCAGTTGATACTATGATAACAGTGTCGATTTGATTTTTCTAAACATGATTGTGGATTCATCTTCACAACGATACATCTTTTGTGTATCCCTTAAAATTCAATAAATACAATCCTAAGTTTCATCATTAAATTTTTCTAAAAGGATAGATTTAAAAAAAAATCTCAATTAGAGAATTGATAAGAATATTAGTGTTTCTTATAGCAAAGGACATCAAACTTATCATTTTCTTTAATTGTTATTATTTATGTGGTGCAAATGTAGATTGATATCTCTTGTTATAAAAACACTGGTGTTTCTATCTATTCTACTTCAATTACTATAAAATCAAATATGCAAGTGCTATCACTCAAAATTAAAAAAAAAAAAAAAAACTTCAGTTTATTAGAATCTTTCTCTATACACAAGTGGCATGTATGTCTGTAATAAATAATTTGACAAAACATGCTAAGTTGAACACTAAAAGTTCTTTTCTTTAAAAAGGTTTAAAACTATAAATACTTCTATTTTATTTGTAGAACGACATGAGTTGTTGAAGTGAAAATAATAGCCTCACAATAATGAAGATTGCATCACTATGATGATCTACATATTCCGAATGGCCGAAGCATATTTTAGCAAGCTGCTCTAATCAGGTCACCTAAATAATTAAGTCTAAACTAGTCATTAACAGTGGTTTTGTTTGTTTACTTGTTTTAAATTTGGTTTTATACTATGGATCTCGGGTGGCGATGTGACCAAAGGGCACATCTACAACTGTTTTTTAAATGGGATGTAGGACCTATTAAAATTGGTTAGATACTTAAACTTGCTGAACCAATAAGATATTAGTTTGAGTAGCTCTTTATAATCTATTAAATTAAAAATATCCATCTAGAAAAAAATACCCAGATTCCTGCAATACATACAGTTGTGTGTGCACAAGAACAACTCTTGAAGGCGGCCAGATTCATGGCTTATTCTGGCTTGACAAATTCAGCACAAGAACAGATACTAGTTTACTTTAGATACCCAGGTTGGATTGGACTGGAATGTCCCGAAATGCAAGTAGGTTAACCTATTTTAGTCCCACCATCCAAACAATTGGAGTTAATCAACACACAATCAGGTTCAACTCAAGTTTGATATATTAAAAAAAAAAAAGAAGGTTTGGTCAATTAAGCCGTTTAACTAAAAAGTTGAGAAAAGAAATTGAGGTCTAATCTATTAACTCATTTAATAAAAAAGTTGAGTTTAGAGTGGTGGTTGAAAAATGCAGGTGAAGTTGCCCTTGGCCATGTAAATTCCCAGTCTTCTTCACTACCTTTCCTTTCTTTGTGGATCACTGCTTCAATGACTAGATTCTGCAGATTTTTTCCTGCAAAACGTTCATAGTCTTAGGGGTGAAACTCGGATTGGATTTTGTCCCAAAACCCGCATGACCCAACCCAAAAATCATGCCGGTCGGGTTATGAAAGTTGGGTCAGCAGGTCGGGTCGGGTTGAGAAGTCAGAAACCGATATTAAATTCGGATTAGGTTGGGTTGATAGATTTTTAAGTTAACCCGACCCGATCCGACCCGACCCGGTAAAAAGTAGGCTAAAGTAGGTTCAAAATACAGGTCAGGTCGGGTTTCGGGTTGAGTCGGGTTATAATTCGGGTCGGATTGGATCAATATGTCCAAGTCAAAAGTTCGGGTCGGGTCGAGTCGGGTTCCATATATTAATAACTCGAGCTGGGTTGGATTTTTTCAGCCCTAGAAGGTCATACCATTTTCTCAAGCATCATGTAGCACATCTTCACAAAGTGATCAATCAATCATCACAAAGTTGAAAAATAATGAGAAATTCACATACAATTTATTTAATAACCACTTTTCATAGATCACAAGTAGGGCTGTAAACGGACCCAAGACCGACAAGATCTGGCCCAACCCAATATGATAATCGGACCATCTGCGAACTGGCCCGATAAAATAGGATCCAACTAGTCTTAGATTCGACCCGGTCTGATGGGCCTATCGGATCGTCTGTGGCCCAATAAAGGCCCGTTTGTCCGGTTTTGATATATCTAAGTACAATGATCAAAATCAAATGTTTAAACCATAATTTTATCAAAATGAATCCAATAAATTAGGTATTTTATTCAAGTTTAAATCAAAATTTGAAAATTTTGAAATTAAAGTTGATTTGATAGTTCTACTATGTTAAAAAAAATAATTTAATTTTAAAAATACAAAATAACTCTTGAATTGAAGGTGTACCAATTCGGAAGTATCACTTTCTTTCTCCTCCCTCGTAACTGGACGGAGATTGCAGTGGAATAGATGAAGAAGGTGCTGGCCCATGAGCAGGGAATGATTTTTTGTAACGACCCGTCCTGCTACGAGTACGTCAAGTTGGTACAAAGTCCCAAAACCGATTTGATACTATTTCAGGGGTATATTTTTTTTTTTCAAAATAAAGAGAAGTACCGCTCCCGCAACCCACACTCAAATCAATAACCGATAGTACCAATAAAGTAATAATCATAATTGGAAACAATAACATCATTCCATTATTACATTCATCCAACTCAATGAAACGTACACATTTCTCAAATACATTAGCAAGTCCTCAATTACAAAATGAACCATGACAAGGTACAAAGCTGCAACTCTACGCCCACGTCCGACTGAGGGCCCCGTCGACCCCTCCTCTATGAAGTACCTGTGAGGCAAGGGGTGAGCTCTACATGCCCAGTGAGGGTAACACACGCATCATATGTCACCGAGCATACACTGTATATGATCATATGAACACATCAATGTCTATGATGTCTACATGCATGACTATGCAAGCGGGTACCCTACCCCTAACACACGGGTCCACAACTGTCAGGCCTCCAGTACATCCTCTAACCAATTCAATACAACTCTATGACAACTCTCTCATGTCAACCCGCACACATGCCACGACCAACCCAAGAGTCGGGCTCACTAGAGTCCCAACCCGACTAACACATGGGAGTAACCGCCTCACCAGTCCTCAACGGACTGCTAACCAGACTCATCTATGGTTTCCTCAACCAAGTACCAGAGTCTCGATAGTCAAACTTATAACCTTGGATCCCATCTATTGGTCTCCACACGACTGACGTATCCACCTTTCACAGATTTCTATAGATCTCCTACCGAGTGAGCCGACCAAACTAACTCGTTAGGCGCCCATAAATTCCTGGATGAGTCAACACCCACAACACAGGTCTCAACATTGAACCCCAGAGTCGTAACTGCGAGTAAATACACTACCATATCACACCACAGGCTGTCCCCACCATACAGGTGTCATAGCCTGGAATACCATACCTCAGACAGTATCCACCTTGCATGTGTCATAGCCTGGGATACCATACATTAGACTGTACCTACCCTGCAGGTGTTATAGCCTAGAGCATCTTATCATACCACACCGCAGGCTGTTCCCACCCTACAGGTGTCATAGCCTAGAACATCTCATCACACCACATCACAGGTTGTCCTCACCCTACAGGTGTCATAGCCTGGAACATCACACCGCACCATCCCTCGACCAATGAGCGGGCGAGCGTACATCCTCAACCAACTCGGTCATCCAGGGAATCACCAACCATATCAGCAGGAGCTGTCCCTCACCGCATCATCCCTCGACTAATGAGCGGATGATGAGCACAGGAAAATGACTATTTTACCCTTGTATTTGGACTAGTTTGCCTCTTGTTTTGTGTGTTTTATGATATGTTTAATTGAATTTTGGATGTTTTGCAGGATTTAAAGGGAAATGTAAGATATGAGAATTAAAAAGGAGAATTTTACAATTTATGGGCATAAGTTTATATTTTGGAAAGTTGGAATTTTTAATAATTATTTTACCACAATTTTAGGGGTTTTATTTGTAAACTAATTAATTCAAATCCATTTATGAGAGTTTGGATTAATTTAGTACATTTTTATAATTGATTGTAAGTGGTAAATTAATTATTAGATTTTTCATACTTTGAAAAGCCCAATTATTGAGCCCATTAAGAAAAGCCCATGAAGAAATCTACATGTGTGAATACTATTTTCATTATCTCAAGAGGAAATTCAAAATTTACAAGCTAATATAAGAGGATTTTCGAATTTGGCAAGTGGATTAAGGAAAGAGAAAGAAAATAAGAAAGTGAGAAAAATAAGGAAGGTTTGACACATATTCAGTTCTTTGATCATAAATTTCTACTCTGATATCCGATTCTTTTGATTCTTTTTGCGTTAAAAAGAAGACTTCAAGGGCTACAACTTTGTAGTTTATGAATTGTCCTGATTCGGAAGTTAACAAGGTCAAAACTGAGCTGCAAGATAGTATATGTGTAAAGAACGGGATTCTACACCCACTTTCCTTGTACGAATTTAGCTCCTTGCCTCCTTTAAGTCATTCCATATTTAACACAAATCAAATCCGCCCTCCATGTGTCCCTTGTTTTATTTAAATCTCTGAATCCAATCCATTCATTCCACCTCCTTTCATCTATAAATACTGGCCCTCTCCCATTGAGAAAACTGAACTTGGGCATTGAAGAAAATGAGAGGAGAAGAAGAAGAGGAGGAAAAAGACTGTGGATTTTCAATCCACATTGGGTTCTAAGGTTGGTGGATTTTGATTTCCATTGTATTTTTCTTATGTCTTTATTCCAAAATTTCATTGATTTGTAATTTTTAATTCCATGTTTTAATTAATAAAAGAAGGTGAGATTATTAGAATTATGGTTTTCCAAATTTTGATTTTTATTATGAGAATTTTAAGGAAATATAAGATATGAGAATTAAAAAGGAGAATTTTGCAATTTATGGGCATAAGTTTATATTTTGGAAAGTTGGAATTTTTAATAATTATTTTACCACAATTTTAGGGGTTTTATTTGTAAACTAATTAATTCAAATCCATTTATAAGAGTTTGGATTAATTTAGTACATTTTTATAATTGATTGTAAGTGGTAAATTAATTATTAGATTTTTCATACTTTGAAAAGCCCAATTATTGAGCCCATTAAGAAAAGCCCATGAAGAAATCTACATGTATGAATACTATATTCATTATCTCAAGAGGAAATTCAAAATTTACAAGCTAATATAAGAGGATTTTCGAATTTGGCAAGTGGATTAACGAAGAGAAAGAAAATAAGAAAGTGAGAAAAATAAGGAAGGTTTGACAGATGTTCAGTATTTTGGTCATAAATTTTCACTCCGATTTCCAATTACTTTGATTCTTTTTGCGTTGGAAAGAAGACTCCAAGGGCTACAAATTTGTAGTTTACAACTTTTCCTGATTCAGACATTAAAAAGGTCAAAACTGATCTGTAAGATGGTATATGTGCAAAGAATGGGATTCTGCACCCACTTTCCTTGTACGAATTTAGCTCCTTGCCTCCTTTAAGTCATTCCATATTTAGCACAAATCAAATCCTCCCTTCATGTGTCCCTTTCTTTATTTAAATATTTGAATCCAATCCATTCATTCCACCTCCTTTCATTTATAAATACTGGCCCTCTCCCATTGAGAAAACTGAACTTGGGCATTGAAGAAAAGGAGAGGAGAGGAAGAAGAGAAGGAGAAAGACTCTGGGATTTTCAATCCACATTGGGTTCTAAGGTTGGTGGATTTTGATTTCCATTGTATTTTTCTTATGTCTTTATTCCAAAATTTCATTGATTTGTAATTTTTAATTCCATGTTTTAATTAATAAAAGAAGGTGAGATTATTAGAATTATGGTTTTCCAAATTTTGATTTTTATTATGATGGTTTGAATCATTTTAGTTCTTAACTCCTCCCTTGGTAGTTAATTTGGAAATATGAAATAGTTAGATCTTTGATTAACATTACTATTCTAGGTCTAAGGTTCTTTGGGACATGGAATATTTAGATCGGAGAATTGCATAATAAATCTACATCTAAGGTTCAGATTAATTAGGGAACTAATTTGATGAAAGACTTGAATAAGATTGAAATTTTACGTAAGGTCCATGTTCTAGGCCATTATTTTATCATTAAATTTGGATGATAATACCTCCTTGATTCTTTGATCCAGTTCCATTGTAAATATATATATAGGTAATTTAGATGTTATTTATGTTTTCTTTTGTTTATAAAAATTCAAATCCTTGAAATTGATGAAATAGGTTGGAAATAATTTAATTGCATCTTAATTCTGTATTTTAAATTAGATTGAGATTGTTTATATTTTTATATTAATGCCACCATCTTAATTAGAATTAGTTAAATTGTTAGATTCTATGTTTAAATGTAGAATGTTTCTAAATTAAGATTAAAACTCATACATTAGATAAATAACTCCATCTTTATGATTTTTCTCCATACTTCTCAAAGTTCTTAACATATTTAATTCAATGGTGTATTTTCATGGATATATTTTCCTAAGTTTCGATGGGTTCGACCTCGCACTTAATCGCTATATTATCTAAATGGTTCGTGCGCTTGCGAGTTATAAATTTAAAATTTGCACAATAAGTTTTTGGCGCCGTTGGCAAGCACATCCTCAGCCTACTCGGTCATTCGGAGAATCACAAACCATACCAGCGGGATTTGTACCTCACCGCATCATCCCTCGACCAATGAGTGGGCGAGCACCTCCTCAGCCTACTAGATCATCTCTGGATCACAAGTCATACTAGCGGGAGCTGTCCCTGCCGCATCATCCTTCGACCAGTGAGTGGGCGAGCACCCTCTCAGCCTTCTCGGTCATCCAGAGATCACAAGTCATACTAGCGGGAGCTGTCCCTCACCGCATCATCCCTCAACCAATGAGCGGGTGAGCACGTCCTCAGCCTACTCGGTCGTCTGGGGATCACAAACCTCCATCCCACCCTTTGGTCTTCACGTGGGGGAACCACTCAACCCATTTAGACCACTGGGGATGCCTCATCCGCCACGCACTTGAGTAGCGTGTCTGTGATGACCTCTAAGTCAGCCTTGGGCGAGCTAACACTCAACCCCAGAACTTCCCATAGGTTTCCATGACTACCTTACAACATGTCCCTCTTAGGACTCTCGGGCACCTCGCCCTCCAAACCGGACCACACCTCCCTCGTAGGCTTGTTTAAAGATCATACCTGACAATCTAACCCATGCCAGGAAAAACTTCAACTCATGTCCAATCACCGGATAGCCCATAATCCAATCACCCTTCCACTGCGCGGTCCCACGCAACATTCCCACCCTACTACCCGACAAGCTAGGGGGAGTCTCTAGATCCTAATGTTGCCTAGTACCCATGCCCCCACCGGCATCCTACATACGTTAGTTATATGTATGCACAATTACCTCTACGCCTACACATGCTATTAACATAGTTCATCACATAACAATCAGGTGTATACACCCAACGTTGGGTATCCGAGCTGGTTGTGTGCCACTGGTTTTTGAGGTGACGAGTTCGAAACCTGGCGGCGTCAACTGAAGATATATTGTGTGGGTATGGTGTGCCTTCCCTAGGGTTTTAGGAGATCTAACCAACTAACTAGGCGGCCCCTCTGGCGACTTGACAACATACTGTCAGAGGGTTGATTGAGGTTTCCCTAGGTTATCAAAAAAAAAAAAAAATAATCAGGTATATACATCACTATTTATCACGGGCTGGCATGTTAACATCCAAACATGTTATAATGTTTAGTAGTTCAAACTAACTATCACATAATCATATAGCATATTATCAACACGACATATCACACCATAATCAGGCATATATCACCACATATCAAATATTCGCATGTTGGCATCTTGACATATTATCAATAAAAATAAACCCTAATCATGTCACTACACAACCAATCAATCGTGATATCAGATAAACAACTCGTATATGACTCTGCGGGCATCGAATACAGATACACTCGGATGGGGGCCCGCCACATAATGGTATCAATAGTTCCCTTGCCGAGTGGCTCATAATACCGAGGACCCCCATTCGCCGCATTTCGTACTCACACATTTGATAGAGAAGTAAGATGCATAGATGCATGTTAAAAGCAGTGATAAGTTCCCTCACCTGTGTGTTCTTGAAATCCAATGCGAGAAAATGAGTCGGGGGGGGGGATGAAGGGCTCAATCTATTGAAACAAGAACACAGGAATAAGTAACCTAATAAAGACAGGCCAAAACAAATCTGGGCTATGAACGGGTCCAAAATGGGTTGGGCCTGAACTTGGGCCGGACCCAAACTGGGCTAGGCCTAAGGCTGGGCTGGAACTGGGCCCAACTGCCCGAGTTGGGCCCAGACCAAGGTCCAAAAACGGGCCTAGCTGAGTCAACTCGGTTGTTCAACTGAGTTGACTCAATAACTCGGCCGAGAAAATGGAAAAATGGGGGAACGAAGGAAAAGAGGGGAAAAAGAAGGAAAAGGAGGAAAATGAGGGAAAAGTAGAAGAAAATGAAAAGGAAAGGGCAGGGATCGGCGGAGAGAGAGGAGAATCAGAGAGGAGAATCGGAGGGTTACCTGATCCCGGTCGGAGGAGAGAGGTCTGACTGATAGAGGGCCGGGAAGCCCTACGATTTCCGGCGTGAACAACAGCTGGGGAAGACGAGGGAAGGAGAAAAAGAAAAGTGAAGTGCGGCGGCGAGGGATACGGTTGAGAAAGATGAGGTGCGGTGGAGAGGGAGAGGGAGAGAAGAGATGAAGAAGAGAAAAGCGGCCGTAGGCGCGGCACTGTAGTGATGTGCTACATTGCGGCGCAAGGTGAAAGGTTTTAAAAGGGTAAGTTTAGGGTTTGGGTCTTTTTTTTTTTTTTTTTTACAAAATCAAAATCTTTAACTTCCAAAATGTTTTATAAGCCCGAAGAAATCAAATGACAAACGTCGGGGGAAAACGTGTGATTTTCAAACTTTTAATATGATAGAATGTTCAATAATTCAAAATTACTAAAGTACCCTTTAAGTCTTCGAACTCAAAACCCAGCAAACCAGGACCCACCATGGGGGCCCACACTCACCCCACTGCTACCAAGACCCTAAAACTCCGAAAAATCGGGTCAGGTCATTACATTTTTTCTCTCATATTTGTGCGGTGTCCGACACTGGAAGAAATTGAGTAGGAGATGAGTGAGGCAGAAATTGATTTCTGATCTGAGGCCAGTGAGGTTAAACAAACACTGTAGAACAAGGAAAGGAATCTGGTTTTCTAGCTTGAGCAGGCCGTCCATTATATTGCTTAGAAACCAAGCATTACTCAGGACAGGGTCTGATGGATCTGAACCCGACACCTTCCCTGCCTTGCAGGCTAGTTCGATGATTGAATATTCTGTCGCTCGTTAAAATATTGTGTTGTGCTGTGTGTTTATTTCCGTTCGATTTTTCTTTTTTCCGCGCGTAACGCTAACAAGTGGTATCAGTAGCTTTGGTTGGTGGGTGATCGGAATACAACACAATTGTAATACCCCAGCCCAATTTAGGAATTAATTATGATTAATCATGATTAATTAAATAATTTTATCCGTTAATTATGAAATATTTTCGTCTAATCGTAAAGTGTATCAAATAAGTTTTTCAACGGATCTAAGTTTGACTTGATCCGAATTCGGTAACTCTTTTAATTAAATTCCAAAGGTATATGGGTGAGTTACGAATATAATAATAATATTATTTTAGGCTTAAACCTTAACTGCTGTATAAACTCAGCCATTTAACTTAGTTTGAACTTCAAATTTTAGATTATGCATTATTTTTAAATTCCGGACCTAATGACATGCCAATCTCGTTATAGTTTCGCTAATTTATTTTACCCCTAAGTTTTAAAGTGGTAAAGCCCCAATTTGACAGAGTAGAGGAAGTCCTAAAAATATACAGAGAGAGTCAGTACTCAATCTATATTATAACTAAGCTGATTATTTCTTTACACTCTAAAATAGTTAGTTTTTTTTTTATATTTATTTTAAGCCATGAAATATGGGCCGTTGAATATTCTTTCATTTAGAAAATGTGGTTTTTGACTTCAAAACCCTTTGAAACTTTAGAATATTTTTATCAGACAAATTTACTCTATCAAACTATAAGGTTGGATACTTTCAAAAAGAATCTTTAAGATTAGGAGATTTTGTTAAAACGGTGATTTTTAGCGAAAACACTGGGTTTTTGAGATAGATTTCACTCCAAATTTTAATACCATGCTCAGTTTTTAATACCTGACCTACTGAACCAATTGTATCAATTTAGTGAGACCCTGAAATACCCCGATAAAAGAAAGGACATAGATGTAAATAGTAAAAGGAATAAACTAATATTATATTATAAAATAATATTAGAAACAGATGAAAGATGAGTGTTAAAGCTACGGATGTAGCTTGTAGTCGAGCTGGAAGATTACAACACCGCCAATTGCCTATGCGGTTGGTGGCAGTTGTAATAATAATATTAAAATATGTAATAATAAATGCACAAGTTGTAATAATAACATAAATATGTAAGCTATCTTTTATTTTTATTAACTTCATAGCAAATTAGGAGTAAAATAGCTTAGTATTGGGGTTCAAAGAAATGATATTTTTTTAAAATGGAGGAAAAATAGATTTCCTCTTAAAATTTAAATTTTACCCTCAAGATTCGTATTATTTTACGTTCAAAATATAATTTTTGACCCTAAGTAAAATCGGGGAAAAGATTAACCCCAGCTGACTATTGTGTGTTTAAATTCCTGTACTTTACCCTCTGGGCCACATTCTCAATACGTCTCCATGGTCCTTCTTCCAGAAGACAATACGAGGATAGGGCACTGAGTACTTTTATTTACTTTACTGTCTCTATACCCTCTGGGCCACATTCTCAATACGTCTCCATGGTCCTTCTTCCAGAAGACAATACGAGGATGGGGCACTGAGTACTTTTATTTACTTTACTGTCTCTGTACCTTCTGGACCACATTCTCAATACGTCTCCATGGTCCTTCTTCTAGAAGATAATACGAGGATGGGGCACTGAGTACTTTTATTTACTTTACTATCTCTATACCCTCTGAGCCTCTCACAATACGTCTCCATGGCCATTTCTCCAGAAGACAATACGAGAGAAGGCACTGAGTACTTTACATTTTTCATTTTATTGTAATGTTTTGGATGGCTGACAACTAACTTTCTGACATAAGTTAAAGGAGTAGAAAGAGCCTAGGTGACTCACTACACATATCATGTTTTCTGGAAAAATAGCACGGGGTTTGAAAAATTATTATGTGTATATACTGACAAATAGAAAATTTATACATTCTACTCTATCTTACAGATTTTCTGTGAAAAACTCAACCGGATAAGGTGAGGAGACTCGAACCAACACTTGTATTGTGTTATATGTTAAACCCACTAACACCAGACTGAAATGGGACCCATGGTCAATTAAAGATGGAAAAGGCTATATAGGTCCAGAATACGATACCTGACACTGCCTACATGTAAGGGATGTAAATATTGTAACTTTTTAGAACGTAGGCGTTAAAATGGTGTCGGGGAGTCGAGGACTTGTAGTCTCTAACGCAGTATGGACCCATGGAGTGTCTGGGAATTGTCGGGTAAAAACTGGGTGAAGGCATTCGTGTTATTAAATCCAGTTTTATATGTTGTGTGATATTGATTATTTTATTGATCTCTTGTATTGGTATTGGATACACCAAATGGTAAGGATGAAATATGGTGGTTCTCTCAGAATAAGTCTCTGTGTAAGGAGGGCATTGGAAATCATGCATTATCATGCATTTGACATTTGCATATGATAGTTATGTTCATAAGTTAAATCTGTGGAAGATAATAACTTTGTAAAGTTTGATATTTGCCGTTGGGTTATAATTGCTGAGATTAGCCGAACACCGTTTGCGAACCGTTGGGTTGGACGTGTTAGTAGGCTGTGGTCGACCGCCATCAGCCGTTGGTGTTGGATGGGCTAGTAGACCGGGTCGTGGAGACCTTATGCACTTGCAAGTTGCTATATTATTTCCGTGGAGGAATTAATATTAGTTCTGGTTGAAACTTTAAATGGGGGCTGACCCCGGTGTTGTAACATGGCTGGGGACCGACCCCGGTGTTAACAATACAATCTGAATAAAAACCTTAGAAGGCGATCCTAGGATGAAAATGGGATATGCTAATAACATGTCTTTCTATGACATGCATTGCTTATGCATTATTGCATTAAAATGATTGGATTTTGTGGTGAGTTCTCCCCACTGGGCTGTTGCTCATGTCCCTTACAATGCAGGATCTGAACCAGAGGAATGATTGGAGGGACCAGTGGTGCCTCGTTGAAAGTCGGAACTTAGAAGTTCATAAGGTTTTCCGCACGTGAAAACCATTTGCTTGCTTAAATATGTTTGAGTATTTGTAATAAATATGCCTCATGTGGCATAAGAAACTTATGTCTGTAAGTTTTAATGTCGTATACATTATATCCACTATGTTTTCGTGCGTAACGCTGATGAGACAAATGAAAATATTCGTGGTGTGATATGGGTGGTATATGGGGACATATGGTATATGTTTGAGTTCATATGTAAAAAGCACGTGTGACATTTTCTAGGATCGGGTTTTGGTAAACTTGAAGATCCAGCCCAGTTATGACGTTGGGTGATTAGAGTTTATTGTTTTTTAAAAAAAAAAAATTAGTCGCGTTCCGGGCCCACATCTGGGTTCAGGGCGTGACAACAATGGGCATGAGAGGAGTGCCGAGCACAAAGTTCGAGGTGGAACCCTTCGACTGGACAAACGGCTTTGCATAAGGAAAAGCATGCAGTTCTGAGGCAGTGAAACGACGGTGCAAGGGAACGAGCCTTCAACAGCGTAGGACTGATCCGTGGGTTGCAAAGGAGCTGCCAGACCAGCAAATCAGAGGCATGGAAGGCAAGTGTATTGTTGTCCGTGTCTATCACACTGCACAAAGGAGAACATGGCTAAGACAGCCAGCGTTGGACGTCGCCGGAGCAGAGAGGCACGGCGTGAGCGCCGAGGAAGGAAGGAGGCCGGAGGTTGCAGCCACGGCTGCAATAGCAAGAGACGAAAGTCTCAAAAGTTGGTAATGTGTGCAGTAGGAACACAAAGGATCAGGCAGCAGGCTAAAAGTGCAGATCGGTTTGGGACACTCCTAGTAAAAGGTGTAGATCTGGTCTTCTAATGGGTTACTGAAGGAAGGGCGGTGGAGGCAGCAAGCACCATCGAGGGAAGAGTGTGTTGCTGCCAGACTGAATCAAACTGCAGCGCATAGAGAGACTGCAGTGTGGTAAACTTCAGCTGAACAACATGAAGGTAACGCCGAGTAGGAGCTTGGGCCTAGGTCGGCAGAGAAAAGACACGTCAGAGAGTGCTCTGCATGGAAACATTGCTGGGTTTCCAAAGACATGCAGAACCGAGCAGCAGCGTGTTGAGTACACAGATAGAGGTGCGGAGCTGTGTGCTGGATCAGTGGAGGTTAGTCGATCATCTCCGGGAGGTGGATTTTTCGCCAAGGTGGAGATTGTTGGGATCGGTGGCTCAACTTCCACCTATATTTTCTCCTTAAAAGGAGGAGTGGCTGGCATGTGGAATATCTCAATGGATATGCTTGACGTGTGAAGATCTATGGAGATCTACAAGGAATGGAATTGCTGCAAGGGACACCGACTGCATTGTTGTAGACAACCGAGACTTCTGTCTGGAATAGGAAACTGCCTGTTACGGTGTCTCTGTATATCTATATATACAGAAGAATATGAGGATGAAGGGGTGTGCCTTTGTTGGCCACCATGAAGGAAGTCTCAGCATGAGATAGAAGGATGCTGGACGTAGATCTAACGATGTCTGGAGGATAGCTCGATGGCCGGAGAGGGGCGGAGGCAACAGTGCAGTACCACTGCAGATCTGGGTTTTCAGATCTGTGAGTGGCAGCCAGCAGAAGTGCGGCTGAAAAAAGAAAGCCCCATCACAAGAGCAAAAGTACAGATCTATGTGTGTGGGACACACCATCATCGGAGACGCTCGCGTTTGAAAAGCATGTCGGGATTGCTCGTAAGACGCAATATGCGTAGAGGGAGGAACACAGAAGTTGGGTTCACTATTCTGGGTATGAGAGAGATTCACATCAACTGAGAGGTGACGTCGATGTGTCATATACATAGGTGTACAAAGGGCTCGGGACTTCGGGTTTGGGCTCATGACTCAAGGGAGTCGTATTATTGTACATGTATTATTCTTTCTCATATAGTGAATATTCTGTCGCTCCGTGGACATAGGCCAGGTGGGCCAAACCACGTTAAAATATTGTGTTGTGCTGTGTGTTTATTTCCGTTCGATTTTTCTTGTTTCCGCGCGTAACGCTAACAGAAGCAACCATCGACGACCATCATTTCTACAAAATCTTTGCTGCTGAGGTGAATTGTTTCGGAGTAGCAATCTCTTGCCCTTTGCTCCAATTCTTTGACGGCCATGAAATACTCTTCCATGGGCACATCTGGATAGCGGGAGAGGAGGGAACGCATGTGCCTCCATTTGTGCTCTCCATTGTTTCCAGTCTGATGGCTCCTCTGTGCAATGGGCCGATGGAGACGACTCTAGGAGCGTAGACGTGGATACGATGGAAGTAACGAGGGAGTCTATGAATGAAACATCTTTCACTTGCTGTTGAACATCTTAGCTTTGTGGGCTCTGCCTCAAGCTTGTCTTGGACAGTAATCATCCATTCTGGGTCTGGAGTCTCATTCACCCCTCCATCTACTTCTTGTCGAGGAGGATAGTCGCTGCAGTCGGTAGCTTCGTCTTTATCTATTTGCTCTAAATTCTTCTTTCTCCTTATACTACGAAGCCAATTGGGATTGGCCCCTGCAAATTTGAATTTGCACCGTCCAATACGCAGTACTAAATTGGGACGCCCCATTGGATTTGTGTCTTGATGGTGGAATGGAAGATTCTAAGTTGCAGAAATATTATGAGCAAGCTTGGTGAATGATAGCCCAAATAATAAGAATATGTGTACTGACTCTGACAGTTGACACAACACAATCAATTGAATGCAATTCTAGCATTCTAACGTGCGTTCCTCTTTTTCTCTCTCTTTTGTAATTTTATTTGTTTATTTATTCCTTTGATTTAATTAAGGTATTTATTTTAGTGCTGGGTGATTTAATTTTATTTATTGACCATTTCATCTCGTGAAAATTGTTGTGTGATTCTTTTTATCTTTGGCATCACATTAATTTTATCATTAGATATAATTTGAGATTTAATCAAGAATCGACAATTTGGCAACTGCATATGAATTTTGATAATTTTGACTCGATTCAAAAGATATATACCACTTTAAATAAATAAAATTTAAATATATGATGATGACGATTAAGATAAATTAGATGATATAATCACGCATGCTAAATAAATATAAATGGACGTTACCTTCAAAATTAACCTTTGATCTGACTCATCGGCAAACCAACTTAAAAAAAAAGTGAGACCAAGACTTGGTAGGAGTCGTCGTCAACATTAGTTAGTTACCAATGATGATGACAACATGCAAATGGCCGATTTGAAGATCTCTTCTATTGATTTTTTTTTTTCAGTTAATAACAAATTATCACTGAGGTTTACATTAATCAGGAACAAGTGCAAATGGTGTGTGTCAACTGCAGCACAAAGTGTTAAATCATCTCAATTTAAAAAAAAAAAAAAACAGAAAAATGTAGTGAACCGTAATACATGGAAGAAGTCTTTCTTTTTCTTTAGACTGTATAAAATGATAAAACACCCACTTTGAAAATGATCCTTCAGCATTTAATTGGAGAGGAGGTATTCAGCAGAAACAGCACATGTTTGTGTCTTACCGTCCTAACTCACATGATTTGGATGAACAGGAGAAAAGTAATTGTAATTTCTCATTTCTAGCTTCAGCTTGACGATTGACTATGAGAAAATCTATAAATTTTCTAATAAATATAAGATTGAATCTCATGATTTATACATAAACTAAGGAATGTTGTTCTGTTTGATCAATACATGTGACGAAAATCTAAGATACGAAGAAACAAGGTGCTAGAAAGTAGAAACCACCCCTCATGAAACATGAACTCCTCTTCATTCAATACAACATATAATCTTTAGAGTCTAGAATACTGGAAACTGGAGTATTTATAAGCTAAACTATTACATGTATTTAGAACTATCTCAATCAAATACAAACTCTTAACCTACATCTCTAAATTAGAGATAAATCCAAACATAGAAACCTAATCACATAATAATTCTATATTCTAAAATCCTAAGTATATTCCAACAACAAAGCATAAAATCATAAATCATAAGTTAGACGAGTACCATTAACACAATAATTACAAGAAAAAAAGACTTCACGGATCATTGTCGACATGAGAGGAGCACTTGCATTTCCTTGGGGATTCATTCACTCACACAAGAGCACATTCACCCTTTTGCAGCAGGCTTGTACTATGGTTCAGGTCCTTTAGGAGGCCTGGTGAATGGAGATGGGGTAAGAGTGGGGACGATGGAGGGATCGCAGGTTGGAACAAACAGTGAGTTCTTGGTGGCTGGGCAGAAAGGTGATTGGGTTGGGTAGGCAGAAGGGAGGTTAGATTAATGTTAGGGACGGCATGAGTGGCCGGATCTGCGTGGTTGGGCGCGGAGTTGCAGCAGATCTGGGTACGGTGAAGGCAAAAGTTGATGCAGAAACGCCGTACGGTGAACGAGGTGGGACGAGAGAGTAGCGCTCTCTGAATCTGCAACAGAGGAATTCGAATCCACGAGACAGAGAGAAGAAAGATGAGGAAAAAGGAGAGAAGTGGGAAACGAGTCCACCGTGGGGAGGGAAAAGAGACTTTGAAATTATTAAATAATAATAATTACATGCATAGGATATTTATATTAAAACCTATACCTATAAAAATAAAAATAAATAAAAAAGAAAATAATAAAAATAAAGGAATAAAAAAAATAAAAATATTCTTTAGTGACTTTACCAGGACCTTTGTTTCTAGAGACTGCCCTAGTAGGCTTTTTCTCTTCTATAGCCATGGAAGCTAAGGAGAATGGGCTTTGGAATGACAGCCTTGTTAGCTTGGTAGAATGGGAGATGCCGCTCTCAAACCTACGTACATGCATGCTTATATAGACACATTTTCAGCTAAAAAACGAGGGCGCACCCACCAAGTCTATAAAAGACATGGAGTAGGTGAAAATGTAAGGTAATTCTAAACTCTCAAGTGGCGATAACAAGCCTGTTCATACGTCAATGTATATTATATTTGAGGAAGGGAAGGATCAAGTTAAGTCCGATTGATTATTATAATGTGGAGCTACTCCATTCCAACACATGCTTAGCAATTTGCTGGTTTTGGTTATCAGTCTTACATGGAGGATATCTTGGTTGAATGTTACAAGTCCGTCCAACCAATATCATATATAATTGAAATATTTTAATACAAATAATTGAGATGTTGGATTTCACCGTTTTGCAAGAAGTCAAATTTCACAGTACTTGTAACACGATCCTAAGTTCCATCATTAAAATTTTCTAAAGAGATATACTTAAAAAAAAAAAAAAAATCTATACTAGTGTTTTTATGTTCATAACAAGGGACATCAAACTTATCATTTTGTTCAATTGTTATTATTTATGTAGTGAACATGTAAATTGATATTTCTTGTTATAAAAATACTGATGTCTCTATCCGTTCTGCCTCAATTACTATATAATCAAATATGCAAGTGATGTCACTCATAAATAAAAAAACTTGGGTTTATTAGAATCCTTTTCTATGTGTAGTGGTATGTATGTATTGTAAGAAATAATTTGATAGAACATCAATCAGCCTAACACACAGATCCATCGACCCACACCAGGTTCGTCCTTCCCATCTCCAATACCCTCTTCTAACCCAGCCAGAGTTTGGACCTCCATCGGCCATATCTGTAGCTAGCCGAGATTCATCTTGCAGTCTCGCCTGAACCCATCATCCCTTCACTCAAATCGTCCCAAACCTCCTCGTTCGTCAACACCAACATCCAGATCTACGTCCCTCCATCTTCTCCTTTTCACCGTTCCATGTATCCTACCTTCCAACTTTCCCATTACAATTATTAATGCCAACATCCCATTCAATAATCAAATACTACCCACATTGAATGCTTCCCCTTTTCATTTAAAACCATACCTTCACCTACCCTCATCTCATTACCCACTTAAATCCCAAAGGTACCTCATACCCATTCAATTCAACATCCCTTGCCATGTTTCTATCCGTCTTTATTTTATTTTATTTTAAATCCCATTAGTCCATCTAATCCTAATTAATCAGACCTATTTAGTTCATTTAATAATATTTATTTATCTTTTTAAATTGAGCCACCCATCCAATCTTAACCCGACTTGAACCCATATCTTTATCCGATCCTACCTACTGCATCAAAAACTATAAATACTTCTATTTTATTTGTAAAACAACAAGAGTTGTTGAAATGAAAATGATAGCCGGTCCCATCACTATTGTTATTTTGTTTTTATTATAGATGATCTACTTCTTCCATACTCCAAATGGCCAAGCATATTTTAGCGAGCAGCTCTAATCAGGTCACATAAATTAACTATTGCTTCTAAAGTCTAAACTAGTCATTAACAGTGGTTTTGTTTGTTAATTTGTTTTAAATTTGGTACTACGCATGTCGGATGGCGATGTGATCAAAGTGCTTTGCAATCACAACCTTATTAGCTTGGTTGAATGGGAGATGTTGCTCTCAAACCCACTTAACATGCACACATTTTTACCTAAAAAGAGAGGGTTGACCCGCAAAGTCGGTAAAAGATGTAGACATGGAAAAACATATATACAGTTGTGTGTACAAGAACAACTCTTGAAGAAGGCCAGATCCATGTCTTATTCTGGCTTGACAAATTCAGCACAAAACAGATTTTAAGGACTAGGTCTTTATGATTTTTAGGTTCCTGCAACTCGACAAGCTTGGGCAGGCTTCAACTCGATGGGCAACACAGCTTTGAACTTTGAACTGGGATGGTAATTTCTCTCTTGAATCAATAAGAATTCTCATTAGTTAGCTTTGATTTGTTTAATTTAGATAGCCAGGTTGGATTGGACTGGTGTCTCCCGAAATGCGAGTAAGTTAACCTATTTCAGTCCCACCACCCAAACAAGTAACACACAATCAGGTTCAACTCAAATTAGATATATAAAAAAATAGTTTGGCCAATTAAGCCGTTTTGGAAATAAACGAAATATATACCACTTGTTGGAAATAATTGGAAATAAACGAAAGATGTAAATCACAAATCAATCACACAAGAGATCAAACATGGAAATATATATGGTTCGGTAAGATTGCCTACATCCATGGACAACAGTCAAGTAGGATTCACTATAACAATGAGGAGATATAAATACATGAATATTTGGATTAGAAGGATTACCCAATCTTTCCCACTCTCATTCCCTCTCTATCTCTCATTCATCAGAGAATACACATTCTCTGGCTCACTGTCTCTCGTCTCAGATAGAGACCATTCCCTACTGGAGTGGCTCTCTTCCCTCATCAGAATTTCTCTGAATTGCCTCTAGGATGCCCGGCCAAGTCCTCCAAAGAAACCCTAAGACAAAGAGAACTTATATAGTGTAGCTTATAACAGATTGGATCCACTGGACCTGAACCTGGGCCCATCAGACAACTCAGGCTCAAAAGGGCTTTGAGCTGGAAATCTAATAAATTCACCTTGGAGGAAAAAATCGACACCATGAAGATCGTTACCCAGTGTTTGACACCTCCACCAGTTGTATAGAACCTCCAGTTCTGCATCTTCTGTAAGACGCTTATTCCCACGCCCTGAGATGATCCTCCTGGATTCAACAAACTCAGGCTATGATACCACTTGTGTGATAAACCTGCACACATTTAAATCACAAATCACAAGAATCAAGCACACATAAGAAAACATAGCAAGAACACAAATTTACGTGGTTCGACAATGTTGCCTACATCTACGGGATGTGCAAAGATTCCACTAAGAAGAATCGGTCAGGTTATAAGGATTTCACCAATCCTACCCGCAGGTTATAAGGATTACAATCTAATCCACCCTTCCTCTTAGTCTCTCTTTCTCCTCCCTCTTTCTCTCCTAGAGAAACTGCATAGCCTAAGAAACCCTAAGAAGAAAGTGAATATTTATACTGTAGCTTACAATAGTCTGGGCCCACTGGACCTGGGCTCATCAGAAAACTCAGACCCAAAAGGGCTTTGAGCTACAAACCTAACAAGACTTTAATTAAAAAGTTGATAAAAAAATTAAGGTCTAATCTATTAACTCATTTAATAAAAAAGTTAAAAGAGTGTTTGTTGAAGAATGCATGTAGAGTTGCTCTCGGCCAAAGCCTACTTCACTTGATGGATTGCCGTCTTCACTTAAGCTCTCTCCAATCTCCAATATAATTGCTACCTGGTAAATACTAATTTGGCTTGGTCATATATAAAATCTTATTTTAGGAATTGACTTGCTGTGACAGTTATCTCTATCAGTTTTTGTAGTTTTCCATTTACAGAGAGTTGCAGGTGGTTTGTGTTGGGAGAAAAAAACAATAATATCGAAAAAGAAAAACAGAAAGAAGAAAGTCACACCACAACACAGAGATTTAAATGATTCTCTTTCGGTACATCCACGGGTTCGACATCGATCCACTACTCTTAGAGATAAAAAATCGAAGGGGAGTCAGCTCTGACTCTCGTTATAATTTTCATTATGTATCATCTCTTTCATAGAAAACAACATTATATACTGCTCTGATTAGAGTTTACAATGAAAAATTACAAAATTATATTCCAATAAAATTTGATAATTAGTACAGATCAGATGGACAATACAAATGTGATAATCAGACTCTACAAACAGTTTGTAAGATAAGTTGCAGTTCCATACTGTTATTACTAAAGCTAGCAAAAATTCGATGGTTACAATGCCATACAATCCTATGACGGTGTGACCAACAAGTATCTTAGTTACAAAAGTTTGGGGCCAAAAAGTTCGATGCTTTTCTGCACATTTATCAACCAAAAAGCTCAAGTAAGCCATATTAGAGAACAGTATGTAAAAAAGAATGGTTGTGAAAATGATCGAAATTGACCAGAGTGTTCGATTCAAAAACTGAGGGCCCAAAACATTTCAAAACTCTAGAAGAACAAAATTTATAATTAAAACTCAAAATAGTCTCCTATTTTCTTCCAGACTTGAAATGGAAGGAGAAATGAAGGAAGAATTAGTCCCTGAAAATCTGAAGGATCTCCTCGTTTGAAGTAAATCTTATTGCTAATTTGCATAAAATTATACAAGTCTAGACTTGATTAACACATTGTTGAGTTGGATTTGAGTGGGCTTAACCAATTTTAAAAGCCAGGCCATGGTCCTAATATTATCGCACTTTTCTTTTATTTCCACTCTCCACAACGGTTGACAGGAAATGTCTTTGTGATCCTCTAGTTATTATTAATTTTTCTAATGGAAACTTCGAAGAGAAATATAATGATTTGACAAGCAGGATATTGATTGCTTCCTCACTAATAGAACACATGCCGAACCAGGTAAATTCCCAGTCTTCTTCACTACTTTTCCTTTCTTTCTAGATCACTGCTTCAATCACGTAGATTATGCAGGTTTTTTTCCCTCCAAAACGTTCATACCGTTTTCTCAAGCACCATGCAGCACATCTTCACAAAGTGATCAACCAATCATGATCTTCAATCATCAAAAGGTTGAAAAATAGTTACAATTTCACGTACAATTTATTGAATAACCATTTTTCATAAATCACAAGTGTATATGAAGCCTTCTCTCAACAAATAGAAATATGTCTTGAATAACTTCTTCACACCACTCTACTGGCTATTGCTACCATCACTACAAAACTAATGCCATCTTGACACAAAGTTCTTAAAAATTTCAACGACTAATATAACAATCTAACCTAATTTTTTGGGATTTTTGAGGAGATTTACCAATCTCCGTGTCATTTTTGGTGCTTTAATGGCAGTGGAGAGAGTGTGGGATCCGTAGTGAATCCCAATTTACCTGTTTTGGAGTTCGAGAGCTCAAAAAGCATTTTAGTAATTTTAAATGAACACTTTTTATAAATCACAAACAAGTGCATGTGAAGCCTTCTCTCAACAGATAGAAATATGTCTTAGAATAACTTCTTTACACTATGCTATTGGCTATTGCTACCATCACTACAAAACTAATGCCATCCTTTATCTTGACACAAAGTTCCTAAAAATTTCAACGTCTTTGATTTTCACATACACATTCATCGCAAAGTTTGCTTGGATGTGTTATCTTTAACAAGTTATAGGATAAGTTCAATCTTCTCTCTCACAATTACTATGTTAGAAAGAGGCAACACATATTTACAATAAGAAAACTTCTAAGTCTCTCAATTGAGTAGCATAAAACAATAAAAGAAATACATGAAAAAATAGGAGATAAGAATATATTTGTTCATTAATATAGGTTATACATAATTACATACCTCTTTAAATAAGAAATAAGCAAGCAACTATCTCCCTAAGTCTAAGGAACCATCATCATAACATGCTCCAAGTCCAACGACCGATTACTATTACAAAAGACTAAACTACCCCTACTCTACTTCAATTACAATAGAAATACTAATATAATGCAATGGCTAACACAAAGGACACAAACGGACCCAGATCCGGCCCGGCAGGCCAAGGTAATCGGACAGTCCATCATACTACCAGGCAATTTTTTTTTTTTAACTTTACTTTTTTATCAAACTGAACACAATAAACCATATATTTTATTTTAATCTAAATCAAAGTTTGAAAATTTGAAATTAAGACTTGATTTGATAGTTTTATAGGAGAAAAATAATTTAATTTTTAAAATTAAAATAACTCTTGTTGAATTTTTGTTGAGTCAAATAACTCTAACTAAATCAGCTAAATTTTTCAAGATTTTAAAATAAAATATTAGATGAAAGGCACATTCAGTACCTCCCAAAAATAATTCTAATGAAAAAAAAAAAGATATAGTAAAACTTTTCAATTGATAATTTTTTTCGAAAATTTTTCAATTAAGTCTTTTGAGTATTCAAATCCATAACAGAAATTTTTAGTTCACATCCTTTCCTGAATTGCTTTTAAACTTATCTTTTAACTTCCACGAGACAGACATATATATGAGATAATAACCGCTCAAAAAAAAGAAAGAATATACATGAGATAATAATAATGTTACAATCTACTAAAATTAAGCCCAAATAAAATGATTTCTGAATTGGAACTGTCCTTCTATGTCCTCTCTTTCATTTCTGAAGCTTTCTTGAGATCCTTTGCCGAAATTACAAGCCTCAACATCTTACTCCCTCCACCATAAATCAAATTCATCCCCCTCTTCACCTGCAATTCACATGCAAAACAATTGACAAAGAAGCCCATATGAATTTTCAGATTACTTCATATAATAAATACACAACCTCTCCTTAATAAATAAGTGAATTCACTAAATTCACACCAGAAAGAAAATATTCACAGCCCCTACATCATAAAAAAACCAAACCCTGACTACCAAAATATGAAACAACGATCGATGAACTGAAAACAAGCCATTCTTATGGATTACACACCTTACTCCAGTCAGATCAGTAATTAAAAATGGAAAAATATTCCATGTGATTAAGTGTGAACAATCTTCATCACTATATATCAGTGGTAGAGCTCATGCTCTTACTTGACATGCTAGAGAGAGTGGGGTCTACAGAGTCATACTTGGCCAGTAATGGATCCATTTCAAATTCAATTTGCATTCATGTCTCAATCTGGTATTAAGATCTGAAAAATGGACTATCTCCAGTATTTCTTCACAGGCAAGTTCTGATCTTGCTGACAGATCTGGGCTGAATTAAGATCTAACAAAATAAACAGGTCTGGCTCAAATCCAGCCCACTGACAGCTTCAAGATAGCATTACCCTAACTAGGGATGATTGAGAATTAAAAAACTAACAAAGATAACAGCAAATAGATGAGGAAGTCTCGACAAATGTCAAAAATTATCACACCCTTTCTGAAACTAGATTTTAAACTATATAAACGATTCAAAAGAAATTTACCAACTTTAAATAAATAGAATTTAAATTTATGATGATGACGATTAAGATAACTTAGATAATATATTTACCTCACTCATGCTAAATAAATATAAATGGACGGTACCTTCGAAAATAACCTTTGATCTGACTCATCACACAAACCATCTTAAAAAAAGTGAGATCAAGACTTGACAGGAGTCGTCGTCAACATGTAGTCGTCTTCAACATGTAGTTTAGTCATTATATATTTGGTTTCATTTTCCTCACACGTTGTGTCAATTGACGATAACAAACCTGTTCATACGTCAATGTATATTATTTTTGAGGAAGGGAAGGATTAAGTTAAGTCCAATTGATTACAATCATTATATTATAATGTGGAGCTACTCCACTCCATCCCAATTCTTACATGCTTAAGCAATTTGCTGGTTTTGGCTATCAGCAAATTGAAATATTTTAATACAAATAATTGAGATGTTGGATTTCACCATTTTGCAAGAGGTCAAATTTCACGGTACTTGTCAGACTATGTGGATCAAAGTAAAATATAAATTTTGAAGACTTGATTTTCTAGAATAAATTGACAACTTCCTCATTGAGATAACAGTGTCAATTTGATTTTTCTAAACATGATTGTGGTTTCATCTTCACAACTATACATCTTTTGTGTATCCCTTAAAATTCAATAAATACCATCCTAAGTTTCATCATTAAATTTTTCTAAAAGGATAGATTTTTAAAAAAATCTCAATTAGAGAATTGATAAGAATATTAGTGTTTCTTACAGTAAAGGACATCAAACTTATCATTTTCTTTAATTGTTATTATTTATGTGGTGCAAATGTAGACTGATATCTCTTGTTATAAAAACACCGGTGTTTCTATCCGTTCTGCCTCAATTACTATAAAAGCAAATATGCAAGTGATGTCATTCAAAATTAAAAAAAAAAAAAAAAACTTGGGTCTATTAGAATCTTTCTCTATACACAAGTGACATGTATGTGTGTAATAAATAATTTGACAGAACATGTTAAGTTGAACACTAAAAGTTCTTTTCTTTAAAAAAGTTTAAAACTATAAATACTTCCATTTTATTCGTAGAACAACAAGAGTTGTTGAAGTGAAAATGACAGCCTCACAATAATGAAGATTCCATCACTATAGATGATCTACTTCTTCCATATTCCGAATGGCCGAAGCATATTTTAGCAAGCAGCTCTAATCAAGTCACCTAAATAATTAAGTCTAAACTAGTCATTAACAGTGGTTTTGTTTGTTAATTTGTTTTAAATTTGGTTTTGTACTATGGATCTCGGGTGGCGATGTGACCAAAGGGCACATCTACAACTGTTTTTTAAATGGGATGCAGGACCTATTAAAATTGGTTAGATACTTAAACTTGCTGAACCAATAAGATTTTAGTTTGAGTAGCTCTTTATAATCTTTAAATTAAAAATATCCATCTAGAAAAAAAATACTCAGATTCCTGCAATACATACAGTTGTTTGTGTACAAGAACAACTCTTGAAGAAGGCCAGATTCATGTCTTATTCTGGCTTGACAAATTCAGCACAAAAACAGATGTAAAGAACTAGGTCGCCTAAACTTTTAAATTTCTGTTCTTGAATCAATTAAGAATTCTGATTAGTTTACTTTAGATAGGCAGGTTGGATTGGACTGGGATGTCCCGCAATGCGAGCAGGTTAATCTATTTGAGTTCCACCACCCAAACAAGTGGAGTTAATTAACACACAATCAGGTTCAACTCAAATTTGGTATATAAAAAAAAGAGGGTTTGGTCAATTAAGCCATTTAATTAAAAAGTTGAGAAAAAATTAAGGTCTAATCTATTAACTCATTTAATAAAAAAGTTGAGTTCTGAGTGTTTGTTGAAGAACCCGACTTGGGAAGAACATGGTGTGTAAGATTGAGTGCTATGAATTGCAGACCAAGTTGACTTAAATCACAAGCCCACCCCACCCATTGTCAATCCAACATTCAAAAAAAAAAAAAACCCTAGTTCCGTTTCTCACAGTTGCAGCTTTTCGTATGGAAATGAGAAATGCAAATAAGGAAGATATTAATGATCATAAAAATGGAAGAAGTGTTTTTTTTTTAACTTTAGATCGTATAAAAATGATAAAACGCCCACTTTGAAAATGATCCTTCAGCATTTGATTCAAGTGTAGAGGGAGACCGAGTAGGTATTCAATTCCACAGCAACAGTACACGTTTGTGTCTTACGGTTCTAACTCGCACGATTTCGATGAATTGGAGAAAAATAATTCTAATTTCTCATTTTTAGCTTCAGCTTGACCGATTGAGCATGAGAAAATCTGTAAAGTTTCTAACAAATATAAGATTTGAATCTCATGATTTATACATAACTAAGGAATGTTACTCTATTTGATCAATATATGTGAAGAAAATCTAAGAATGAAGAAACAAGGTGCCAGAAAGTAGAAACCACCCCTGCCTGAAACATGAACTCCTCTTTCATTCAATACAAGATACAATCTTTAGACTCTACACTACTAGAAAGCATAAATCATTAAGAAAATAACAACAATAATTGCAAGAAAAAAAATGACTTTTCACAGATCACTGCCGATGTAGAAATTATAAAATTGTATATTATATTGAATCTCTATGCTATTACATGTATTTATAGCCTCTAGCTGACCCTAAGACTATCACACTCAAACTCAAACACTTTGGGTAATTATAAATCAAATACACCTCTTAATTAGAGGTAAACTCAAATTAAGAATCCTAATAACATAATAATTCTATTAATATTAAAAGTCTAAATATATTCCAACAGCGGACGTGAGACTCGAGCTTGCTTTTCCTTGGGATTTATTCCTTCACACAAGAGCACATTCACCTTTTGTAGGCAGCACGCATGTACTATGGTTTAGGTTTTCTTTTTAGGGACTGCCGCAAGCTTCTTCTTTGGTCCAAGTACTTTCTTTTTAGGGACTGCAGCAACAGCCTGCTGCAACAGGCTTCTTCTTTGGTCCACGTACTTTCTTTTTAGGGACTGCCGCAACAGGCTTCTTCTTTGGTCCAGATACTTTCTTTTTAGGGACTTCACCAATGGTCCGGATTTCACAATAGTTTACGGAAATACTTTTAGGAGAATCTTTCTTTTCAGGGACTCCAGCAATGGTCGCTTTTACACTGATGTGTTGCGGAGCGCTTTTGGAAGCCATGGAAGCTTGGTAGAATGGGCTTTGGAATGACAACCTTGTTAGCTTTAGAAGGGGAGAGGCTGCTCTCAAACCCACCCACCCACCCACCAGCTTATATAGACTCATTTTCATCTAAAACAGAGAGTTGACCCGCAAAGTCTATATAAAAGATGTAGACATGGGCCCGTTTGGATGGGGTATTGAGGGTAGCCGCGGTTATCTCTCGTTACCCACGTTTGGTAAAAAGATGTGAAGGTAAAAAATCGTAAATACCCTCCTTACCTGCCGTCTTCTTCTGTTTCACGAAAGTAGGGCTGATACATGAGTTTTTTTTTTTTTCATTTTATCTTTTTGTTTATTTCGGTGAGTACTTGGCTTTTAATTTTGTTTTAAAAACAGTAAAGCACTCTATTATTTCCATTTGATGTATTTCATGTCACTAAACAATAATTATAATTTTTTATGAAGAGATATGTAGACTTTTTTTTATTCATTTATTGAAACTTAAAATAATAATATTGATTTTTTTATTTTTTATTTTTTAAGAAAACCTTGCCCCTATTTACCGTGTGCCTTCCTATATTTTTCAATTATATATTATATAATTGAAAAATTAATAGATTTCAAGTAATTAGCAATTTATTTTGTTGGAAGTTTATTTTAAAAATGTGTCAACATTTTCAACATGATGCATTTGGATGAGGGTAAATTTTTACCCTGGGTTGTCCCTGAGTAGGGGTAACCTGACATATTAACAATTTTATTAAATCCATATAATATAAAAAAATAAATATAAAATTTTCTAAAATATATTGTCAAAATGTCCTATTTTTAAGGAGTGATTCTGTCGAAATTTCGAAAGAGTCTCGAAAATATTTTTTACCCCTCTTTGCACCTATAGAGCAAAAATATTTTAAAATATTTTCAATTGATGATTATTATTTAATAATTATGTTTTATAATTTTTTTATTATATAAATTTAGTAAAACTTATTAATTCTAATAAACCGTCTTTACCCTTTTTTACCCCTTTAAACCGTCTTTACCCTTCTTTACCCCCCATTTACCTCTCTTTGTACCTATTACCCTTCTTTGCCCCTCTAAATCCTCTTTACCCTTCTTTACCCCTCTTTGCACGTATGGAGTAAAAATATTTTAAATTATTTTATTTGATGAATATTATTTAATAATTATGATTTATTATTTTTATATTATATGAATTTAATAAAATATTTATTCTAATAAAGTTGTTAATATATTACCCCTCTTTGCGCCTATGGAGCAAAAATATTTTTAATATTTTTAATTGATGAATATTACTTAATAATCATGTTTTATTATTTTTTATATTATATGAATTTAATAAAATTGTTAATATATCGGGTTACCCCTGCTTATAGTTACCAAATAAGTTTTTTACTCTTAGGGTCAGTTATTACTTTACCACTGCAATTATTAAACAAGATAAGGGTAACTTCTATTCAAAGGTGACGCCTACTCAAGAATAACCCTTTAAAATTTATCCCTCATCCAAACGCAGCCGGAGTAGGTGACTTGGTCTTGTTCTCAAAAGTGGGAAGGTGTTTCTTATTATCAAAATATGTTACTTATATCAAAATTGTTGACCACAATTAAAAGGAACAAAAGAGAGAGGTAAGACACGGGAGCAGTGTTTTTAAGACCGGATTGGGCCGTGGTTGAACTGCACATCTCTTTACGGGCCGATTTTATGAAGAACCGTCTGGATTGAAAAACCTTCAAAAACCTCGGTGACATGCTGTTCAATCCGGTTTTATTGGTCCATGACTCTGGTTGAACCGGTAAAACCACTTTAAAAATTAAAGAAGGCCAACATTTGAAAGCTTCCCTTTGAAAAAAGAAAAAACATTGCCCCAATGGGCCAAATATCATACAGCCCCGAAAGGCCGACCCATGTATTCCAGCCCATAAAGGCGAGGAATTGAGTAAATTTTTCATTCTTATCTTTGCCTTTTTATAGCCTACCGCTGGGTCTTTCTGTTTCCTCCTTGTCGATGTGTGGAGTACATGCCTACTCTTCCTTGCATCATGCTTTGGTGTTTCCACTAGATCGTGAAACAGGGGATGATTACCCATAGAACTTAGGAAATAGTTTTTTTATTTTATTTTTAGAAATATCTTAATTTTATTTTCATTTATTTTTAAAAAGAAATATTAGATACAAATGTTTCATTTATAGTTTATTTATGATAAATTTAAATTGTTGAAAGTTTTATTCTCTCTTTTAAATTTAATTCCAAAGATTCATGAAGTTCATTTGATGCATTGTTACCATTGAATTAATCTGGAACTTCAAAATATTTATTTAATAATTTATTTTATTGTAAGTCCCCAGATAACTACTCTGAGGCTGCGTTTGGATGGGGGTAAGAGGGGGTAACCCCCCGTTACTCCTTGTTACCCTCATTTGGTAACAACGGGGTGAGAGTAAAAATTCAAATTTTTACCCCTCATCACCATTTTGAATACCCCCATGGGGCTTGGGGTATTCACTCTTGAATACCCCTCCTTACCCTCCGTTTTGTCGTTTCATTAGAATATATTTTTTTTACCTTTTATTTATTTATTTATTTTGGTGAGTACTTGGCTTTTTTTTTTTTTTTTTTTTAAAGCACTCTATTATTTCCATTTGATAAATTTCATATCACCAAACAACAAATTATATTTTTTTATGAAGAGATATGTAGAATTTTTTTATTCATTTATTGAAATTTAAAATAATAATAGTGGTTTTTTATTTATTTTTTATTTTTTAAGGAAACCTTTCCCCTATTACCCCATGCCTTCCTCTATTTTTCAATTATATATTATATAATTGAAAAATTAATAGATTTCAAATAATTAGCAATTTATTTTTTATATTATATAGATTTTCAATGATGACCACAGAAATATGATAATTTTACCCTTGAATATTTGATTAGTTAGTTCTTAAATTTTGCTTATTTTATATTATTATTGTAATATATTATATATTAAAAAATATTTTTGTTAGTTTTTTATTTTATTTTATTGATGTGCTTTGTATTTTTTAGGTTGAATTATTTTCTCAACTTCGACGTATGCTCGGATTGACGGATGATAGGATGGCTTGCATTAACCAAGCAACTGCTGAAACAGAGAAAGGAACAAAGGAAAAAAGAAGCAGCTGAAAAAAAAATTCAAAAACTTGTTGTACAAATTTTAAATTTATAACTCGCAAACGCACGAATCAATTTGGAGTATAGAGACATGCAAGTGCGAGGTCGAACCCACAGAGACTTGATTTAGAATGAATGGAAAAACAAATTAAAAAGCCTAACAATTTAATCTTAACCTAGTTAACAATTTTTCAGAATGATTGTGATGAGTACAAAATAAATACATATTTTATTCCTAAATTTATTATTGTTAGTATCTCATTTTATTTAATTTTATCTAATTAGTATAATTTTGTGTTTTGCAGGTTTAAAAGTGAGGATGACAGAAAAAATGCTTAAATATAAAGTCTGGGCCCATTATGAGTTATTTTGGACCTCAAGCCCAATTATTGAGCCTATTAAGAAAAGCCTATGAAGAAATCCACATGTGTGAATACTATTTCCATTATCTCAAGAGAAAATTCGAAATTTACAAGTCAATATAAGAGGATTTTCGAATTTGGCAAGTGGATTAAGGAAAGAGAGAAAATAAGGAAGGGAGAAAAATAAGGAAGGTTTGATACATGTTCAGTATTTTGGTAATAAATTTTTACTCCGATAACCGATTGCTTTGATTCTTTTTGCGTTGGAAAGAAGACTTCAAGAGCTACAACTTTTAGTTTACAACTTTTCCTGATTCGAAAGTTAAAAAGGTCAAAACTGAGCTGCAAGATGTGCATATGTAAAAAACGGGATTCTACACCCACTTTCCTTATATAAATTTAGCTCCTTGCCTCTTTTAAGTCATTCCATATTAAGCAAAAATCAAATCCGCCCTCCATGTGTCCCTTGCTTTATTTAAATCTTTGAATCCAATCCATTCATTCCCTCCTTTCATTATAAATACTAGCCATCTCCATTGAGAAAACTGAACTTGGGCATTGAAGAAAAGGAGAGGAGAGGAAGAAGAGAAGGAGAAAGACTGTGGGATTTTCAATCCACATTGGGTTCTAAGGTTGGTGGATTTTGATTTTCATTATATTTCTTTTTCTTTAAAATTCCATTGATATGTAAGTCTAAATTCATGTTTCATAAATAAAATTGAGGTGTGATGAAATATTTAGTCTATGGTTTTCCAATTATTCAATTTATGTATGATGATTATTTGATTTTATTTTTATTCTTTAATTAAATTTATGTGTGGATTTATTTTAATTATTTCAGATTAAATGTGATGAAAATTTAGATTGAATAGACTTCCTTCTTCGATCTAAGGCTCTTATTTTAAGAGTGCGATGAAAATATTTTAGATTTGGAGATGAAGTTTAAATTCTATTCATTCTAAGGTTTAATTTGAGATTTTTAGTTTAATGAAATCCATGGATTTAATTCTTAGAATATTTATCGATGAAAAATTTGAATGCATGATTGGTAATTTACGTGAGCTCCGTATTCTAGGCCTTTGATTTATTTTTAAAATATGGAACATAAAGCCTCCATGATTCTTTGACCCAGTTCCACTGTAAATATGTACAGATGTAATTTAGATGTCTTTAATTTTATTTTTGTTTATAAATCCAAAAACTCGTGAAATTGATGAACTAGATTGGAAATAATTTAATTGCATCTTAATTTTGTATTTTAAATTAGATTAAGATTGTTTATATTTTTATATTAATTCTACCATCTTAATTAAAATTAGTTAAATTGTTAGATTCTATGTTTAAATTTAGAATGTTTCTAAATTAAGATTAAAATTCATAGATTAGATTAACAATTCCACGTTCATGATTTATCTCCATATTTCTCAAAGTTCTTAAAATATATAATTCAATGGTGTATTTTCATGGATATATTTTCCTAAGTTCCGATGGGTTCGACCTCGCACTTAATCGCTATACTATCTAAATGGTTCGTGCGCTTGCGAGTTATAAATTTAAAATTTGCACAACAGATTGAATTGAAATTGCAAAGTTAATTAAAACAACAAAAAATAGAGATTAAATCAAGTGAGAAAAATTACTAAGGCATCGGATTCCACCACCATTAAATCCATAATATTCTAATTATTTATTTATTAATTTCCAGTTTTAAATATTTAAACATTTAAAAATATTAATATGGTGTTCAAAATTCAGATTTTCCTTCGCTTTTAAAGATGTAATTTCTAAGCATTCAATGTATCCTATTTTAATTTAAAAGACAATAGATCAAAGTATTAATCTAAACATCCAATATATTTAAATTAAAATAAAAGAAAACAATGATTCAAAGGGTTTTACTTTTATTCAATTAAAAACCAAGCATTTAATTAATTAGATATTAATATTAATAACAAAAAATACATGGCATTGATGGTAAAAATAATTAACATCTATTAATTTGATGAAGCCAAAATCATAAATAATCAAACACACATAATTTGGAATTAAATAAATAAAAGAATAATTATTTCGTTAATAGGGTTTCATCCTCAACCTCAATACAAGAAATTAGCCAGACATTATGAAATAATAAAGGACATGAAAAAATATAACCCGATCATCGTCGGGAGTTGTGTTGTCACCCGAGCCTTCTTCTCTGTACAGTTCAAGTTTCCAGTCCGAATTTCACAATGAATATGAGCCTCAATTTATAGATGTTTAGAGAACATAAAATAAGCAAGCATGTGGGTCCCGTCTGAATTCAGCCGAATCTGTGTGTTGCTAATTTTTCCCACCGTGTAAGACCCTTTCTTAATTCCAACTCCTTCTATCTTTTCTATTTTCTATCTTTCTTTCACAGTCAACTCATCAGATACTTCTTTCCTTTCTTTGATCCTTTTTGTTCTTTATTTTTGTAAACCATTCAGCCATAGATAGATGTAGGTCCCACATTCCTTTTTCTTCTCTTTCTTTCCTGTATATACTTCATCGTCCCTTCCAATTGCCTGTATTTCTTTTTTGGTTCCCCATTTAGACACTGACGATTCCTGCCAGCAGACACCGAATTTCGGTTTTTCGTTGGAAATTACGCTTCTGCCCCTTCTGCGCGAAATCGATTGCACGAGTCTGCAACGCCATTTCGCGTACAGATCGATCGATCGATCGATCGATCTGAGGCGTATATGATCAATCAATCGATCTGACAGTTCATTTTCGAGTCGATCTATTGATCATAACACGAGATTCAATCGATCGCACGGTTCCATGGGATCGTGAGATCGATTTTAATTGAGAGGTCGACATTTTGACAATCGACCTCTCCTCTCAAGATCGATCGTACGGTTCCATGGGATCGTGCGATCGATTTTAACTGAAAGGTCGACATTTTGACAGTCGACCTCTCCTCTCAAGATCGATCGCACGATCCTAGTGATCAATCGATCGATTGTGACCCATTCAAAGATCGATCGCACGATCACATAGAATCGTGCGATCGATCTTATCTGAGAGGTCGACATTTTGACAGTCGACCTCTCCTATCAAAATCGATCGCACGATTACATGAGATCGATCGATCGATTGTCTGTTTAGGGCAAGATCGATCGATCGATCACATAGAATCGTGCGATCGATCTTATTTGAGAGGTCGATAGTTTGACAGTCGACCTCTCCTATCAAGATCGATCGCACAATTACATGGGATCGATTGATCACATAGAATCGTACGATCGATCTTATCTGAGAGGTCGACAGTTTGACAGTCGACCTCTCCTATCAAGATCGATTGCACGATTACATGGGATCGATCGATCGATTGTCTGTTTAGGGCATGATCGAACTATCGATCGCACGATTTTATGTGATCGATCGTAAACTTATATATAAAACCGATCGATCTTTCGCCCCTTTCCCTGCGATTGAAACCCTCGAAACCCTTTCCCCCTTTCTCTTCGTTTTCTCCAACGATCGATCGACTCTTTCCTCTTCACCAAATCGACCTCACGATTCTCGAAATCGATCAATCTTCCCTCTCCCCTCTTCACCGGCTCCGGATCGATTTTGCCATCTCCTCTCCGGCGCTGGAAACCCTCCGATTTCTTCTTCTCTGCACGATTCATCTAGAGTGAAGAGAGCGAGATTGATGGAGACACCTATGGAGACGGAGACCTTCGACCCGAACCACTTCACCTCTTTGGAAGCTGCGACATTCTACCAAGAGGATTTGTACTATCGGCCGATGATTTATGGTAAAATCATGGACCTAAGCTTTTTTTCTACATTTCAATTAAGAATCGATGAGTATATTCACATACTTGGATGGGGAGATTTTTTGGGAATAAAAGAAGATTTTTACCCAAAATTGGTGAAGAAATTTTATGTAAACATGTCGAAAGACCGGGCGAAACACTCCATAAAATCCAAAGTTAGGGGGACAGAATTTGAAATTTCAACTTCGGCACTGGATAGAATGTTTCAGTTTCCCAGTGCCACTATTTCGAAGTATGAACCAAATTCATTGCCCACCTATGTTGACGGATTCATTCTCTAAGAGGCATGACCCAATTGTGTGGGAGAAGTGATGGTGGCAAAGGAGATGAGCTCGGGCTTATGGAGTTAACCTTAGAAGCCCGAATTGTATATTACATTATTATGAAGAATATTTTACCTAGAAAAGGGCTTAATAATCAGGTGACGTATTTTGATAGTTTCCTGATATGGTGCATTTTGAATGGGAAACAAATTGATATATCCTTCATCATAATAAAGCACATGGTTGCATCTCATAAGATTAGAAAATGTAGCCTTCCATATGGTTTATTTCTATTTTACTTGTTTCGACAAGAAGGATCACCTTCCCCCCTGAAGCGAAAATAACTATGAAGAAAACCGATATATTCGATGCGTCTACTTTGGGTAAGATGGGATTCAAACTCGACAATGCACGTTGGGTTCCCAAAGTAGAACATGGTCTTATTGAGGTTGAGGCACCTGAGGAGGAGAGTGACATACTTGAAGTTCGGGGGACAGAGGCGCTTGAAGTTAGGGGGCAGAGGCACATGATATAAGAGTCAGCACTATGTTAATTCTTGACAGCATAGAAAAGCTGAATGAAAAAATTGATGTGAAATTTGCTGAGATTGAAGGAAGGCTCATGGGGAGGCTTAAAGGAATGGTTGATGAAAAAATGGCTGAAATGGAAGGAAGACTGATTGGAAGGCTTGAAGGAATGATTGACGAAAAATTAGCTGAGATGAAAGGGAGGATGAATGCGAAAATTGATAAGAAAAATGGTGAGTTGGTTGGAATGACGATGAGAAGGCTGAATAATTTAGAGAATCAAGTGGTAGATGTAATGAGAAACTCTGTTCTTTTATTGCAAAAGGAAGGAGTAAATGTTCAGCTTGGACGCGATTCGTCAACTGAGTTTCATCAGATGTATGACACCTGAGAAGATGGTAAATCAATCATGAGGGAGAGCCTCTTCGTCCACTTACACGAATGAGGCTCGTCCGACTGACATCCCACAACCTCGTCCGATTGGCCCCATTCAGCCTCTTTCGTCTGGCCCCATTCATCCTCGTCCGACAGGCCCCACTTAGCCTCATCCTACAGGCCCCACTCATCAGGTGCGTTCGAATGGCCCCAAGCAGAGTGCGATTGGGCGTCGTCCATTGGCATCAACACCTCCTTCATCTGCACCAGCACCTCCTGATATTGCATCTGCCTCAGCTTCTACATCTACCCCTGCTCCTACATCTGCCCCAGCTCCTGCCTCCGAATAGGCATTGTATTCGAAATTTTTGTAATTTTGAAATTTTGATATTCATATGTAAATGTTGTAAATTTTGAATGAATATAGTGAATGTTTTCTTTTTATGACATCGTTTGTCAATCTCGAATGAATATAGTGAATGGTTTCTTTTTATGAAATATTTCGTTTATTTGAATGAATATGGTGAATGGTTTGTTTGTAAACAACTGAATGCACATGGGACCCTTTGTCTATCAGTAAATATGGGAGCATTGAATGGTCTGTCACTAAATATGAGACCCTTTAGTGGTCTGACACTAAATATGAGTTTCATGGATTGTCGCTAAACATGGGATCTTTCAGTGGTCTGTCCTTAAATATGAGACCTTATAGTGGATTGTCGCCAAACATGGCACCTTTGAGTGGTCAGTCAACAAGTATGAGACCTTAGAAATCAGATAGCCTGATTAAAAAAGAGTTTTAACCATTAGTGAGAAAGTTTGTCAATGAATGCTGGAGTAAACAACCACAGGTTGTTTAATCCAGCATTCCTCGACAAACTTCCTCACTAATGATTAAAACTCTTCTTTAAACAGGCCATCTGATTTCTAAGGTCTCATACTTGTTTACTGAGTACTCAAAGGTGTCATGTTTAGCGACAATCCACTCTAAGGTCTCATATTTAGGGACATACCACTCAAATGTCCCATGTTTAGCGACAAATGACTCTAAAGTCCCATATTTAGTAAAAGGCTCACACAAGGGTCTCGTATTTCGTAACAAACCACTCAATGCTGGATTTATTTAAAATAACAATTGTTGCTTGAATACATACTTCAGTACATCAGAATTAAAATTAATACAACTTTTTGGAAATGAAATACATTTTTACAACTGAATAAATGAAAAAATGATAGACATCCATCACTGATTCCACCAATGCTGTAATTCGCCAGGATCTCTAAGATCACCAGAGGTATATGTCGAATCGTTATAAAAGTCATAAGAACCAGTCGGATGTGGAAAAAGGATTACGTGTTAGTATTTTTGACCTTATTCTATATGAATGAAAATGTAAATATGTATCTTATGTAAAAGAAACTTATTTCGGATAATTGAGACAAACTCGTTGCTTGTGATTATGGGTAATAATCATGAGGTTGAGGCAAAGCATTTAAATCTACACTGTAAGATGCCTGTGCAGCACTTCTATTCGGACATGTTCTCTTCGTATGACCAATATTTTTGCATAACCCACATCTTCTTCCAGTCAATTGATTCTCTACAATCTGAAATGTAAAAGGATCTCGTCTTATAGATGTTTGACCTTTTGAATTCTTTGAACCTGCATGACGTCCTTTGTTGTACTGCATAATAGGTTGGGTTATATGCATCTCATCATTGGCAAGATCTTGGATATGATCTCGGAGTTCCTCTTGATCAAATGTAGACATGTTTCCATATTTTTTCTTAATGCCTTCCCAGTGAACATCTAATTCATCCCCAGGTCGACTCATTTCAAGGTTCAAGTCGTCAAATGAAATCAAATCGATTCTCCATTGTGGATGGATCTGATTCAAATGTAACTTGTTCATCAATTGCATTCTGTGAGCACAAGGTAAGCCCATGGAAGCTGTAAACTCATGTGTACAATTGAGTAAAAATGACCTGTTCATGAGCATAACATATTGCTTGTAAACCTCAGACAATTCAATTTGTGATACTCTGCCGTTCACTTTATCAAAAAAAGGAATCGAAGCAGTAAGAGCAAACCAGATTTTTTCATCCTCCGTTTGAATCTTTAAGTCTTGAAACTGATTTTCAATTGCTTGGGATATTTTCCTTCGGACAACATATAGATCGCTAGTGGAGTTAACTATATATTGTTTTAACACTGAATGCGCACCTTCAACTCTTGAAGTTACTGCAATTTGAAAATGTAAACTCCAACCGATCTATGCCTTGACGAATTGCTTCTTATGTGGAATCCATGTCCTTCTAATATAATTCACTGCATCTGAATAATTGCGAAAATATTGTTTCAACGTCTCAAACGCTTCATTAAATGCAACTTCAGATGGAGACTCGACCAAGTCATTCCATTGGGTCATAAATGCATTCCATTCTTCCACTTTCTTGAATAGGGGCTTACAATGAGTAAGAATATTCTTTTTGATGTGCCAAATACACAATATATGTACAACATTAGGGAACTCTGAATCAATGGCATTCTTCAACACCAAATCTCTATCGGTCAAAAAAACTTGTCGATCATGATCGACTCCTAATACCTTATTGAACATCTGTAACGCCATACGTAATCTTCAAAATTTTCATTCCTCATAAATGCAAAGCATGAGTAGAAATTCTTGTTGAAACTTGTGATACCAACGATATTAAGCAATGGCATATGATATCTGTTGATTTTGTATGTGCAATTCATGAGAAATACATTATTATAGCTCTTCATAAGTACAACTAACAGTGGATGTATAAAGAAAAGATGAGATAAATGAGCTTGATTGTCATAGTTGAGAAAATATTGGTAACCACCCTTTGAAGATCTTCTAACAAGGCTTCAATTGAAGTACGACCTCTAAATTGCTCTTTTCGAACCGAAGACAAAAAATTGTACAAATCAGCAGTCGATACTCCAATCTCTGTATTCTCATTTCGTACGATCGTCATAATTTGCCGGGGTGGTACATTGCTACTATGCATTTCAATGATCATTCTCTTCTCTTCATCTTAAAAACACCCTATACCAGGATGACCTACTAATACGCTCGTGAGATCATGATTGTGTTCCACATCTTTTATAGTCAACTTCCATGACCCGTCAACAATTTGTTTCCCTCTCACTTCAAATGGACAATTAACAAGGCGAGAATATGCTTTCTTCTTCCTCTCATCATCTTTCAAATTAATTGTGCTACGATATGTACCCCCTCTATTGCAACTAAGAATAACTACGTTGTTTTTATTACATGACCTCTTAGTGGTAGCTACAATCCTTACGCAATGGAAACCTCCTTAACATGCTTCATTAAATCGTCACGACTTAAAAAACACCTCTCAACAAACTCATTGTCAACAATATCATTCTCAACAATCTCATCATTTTCAACAAATGTGGATAAAACTCCCTCACAATCCATACAACTGTGTAATGAGAAATTTTGAGAGTCTTGGGTTTGAGAAAGAGTTACCTTTGATTCCGATTCGGAGATTGAGAGAGTAGCTTCTGAGAGATACCTTGTAATCAATATAGGAGATTTAAGAGAGTATCTTCAAATAGTGGAGTGGTTCATTTTGGAAAGGGGGTTTGAGGTTTGAGGGAAAATAGTTTAGAAAGGATTTTGAGAGAGAGGGGTTTGAATAAAAGGGGTGTATTTTGGGCGTTGAGGGAGAAATTTCGAAATCATGGAGGTTTTGAGGGAGAAGATTTCGAAATCGGGTTTGAGGGAGTAGGGTTTCGAAAGAAGCGAGATAGAAAGGAACAATGAAAGGGAAGAGTGGCGTGATTGAACTTATACTCAGTTTCGCGTTTACGATTGATCGCACGATTCTATGTGATCGATCGATCATACCCTAAACAGATAATCGATCGATCGATCCCATGTAATCGTGCGATCGATCTTGATCGGAGAGGTCGACTGTCAAATTGTCGACCTCTCAGATAAGATCGATCGCACGATTCTATGTGATCGATCAATCGATTTTGCCCTAAACCGACAATCGATCGATCGATCTCATATAATCGTGCGATCGATCTTGATAGATAAGATCGATCGCACGATTCTATGTGATCATGCGATCGATCTTTGAATGGGTCACAATCGATCGATTGATCACTGGGATCGTGCGATCGATCTTGAGAGAAGAGGTCGACTGTCAAAATGTCAACTTCTCAGTTAAAATCGATCGTACGATCCCATAGAACCGTTCGATCAATTGAATCTCGTGTTATGATCAATCGATTAACTCGAAAGTGAACTGTCGGATCAATCGATCGATCGTATACGCCTCAGATCAATCGATCGACGCAAAATAGTGTTGCAGACTCGTGCGATTGATTTCGGCGGAAGGGGCAGAAGCGTAATTTCCAGCGAAAAACCGAAATTCGGTGTCTGCTCGTAGGAATCGTCGGTGTCTAAATGGGGAGCCTTTTTTTTTTTTTTAGCTGCTTCTTTGTTCCTTTATCTGTTTCAGCAGTTGCTTGGTTAATGCAAGCCATCCTATCATCCATCAATCCGAGCATACAAAACACATCAATTAAATAAAATAAAATTCTAACAAAAATATTTTTAAAATATATAATATATTACAATAATAATATAAAATAAACAAAATTTAAGAACTAACGAATTAAATATTCAAGGGTAAAATTATCATATTTCTGTGCTCATCATTCAACATGATGCATTTGGATGAGGGGTAAATTTTTACAGGGGTTACCCCAGGTTACCCTTGAGTAAGGGTAATTGTAAGTAGGGGTAACCTGACATATTAACAATTTTAGAATAATTAATAATTTTATTTAATTCATATAATAGAAAAATAAAAAAAAAATTCTGAAACGTATTTGTCAAAATGTCCTATTTTTAAGTGGTGATTCTGTCGAAATTTCGATAGGGTCAGGTTCATGATAATCTCTTCGAGGGTAATTAACAATTTATTCTATTAGAAGTTTATTTTAAAAATGTGTCAAGATTTTCAACGTGATGCATTTGGGTAAGGGGTAATTTTTTACAGGGGTTACCCTTAAGTAGGGGTAAACTAACATGTTAACAATTTTATGAGAATTAATAATTTTATTAAATCTAATATAATATAAACATAAAAATAAAAATTTTTGAAACATATTTGTCAAAATATTCTATTTTTAAGGGGTGATTTTGTCGAAATTTCGATAGAGTTTCGAATCTTCGAAAGAGTTTGAGGTTCACGGTAATCTCTTTCAGAGTAATTAACAATTTATTCTGTTAGAAGTTTATTTTAAAAAAGTGTCAACATTTTCAACATAATGCATTTTGATTAGGGGTAAATTTTTACAGGGGTTACCCTTAAATATAGATAACTGTAAGCAGGGGTAACCTGACTTATTAACAATTTTATCAGAATTAATAATTTTTATTAAATCTATATAATATAAAAAATAAAAATAGAATTTATTAAACATATTTGTCAAAATGTCATATTTTTAAAGAGTTCAACACGTGATAATTTTTAATATTAATTTTATATTTGTTGTGATTTATTAAACTATTATAATAATTTATTATATTATATATTTCATGTTACCAATAAACAAATTATATTTTTTTATGAAGAGATATGTTGATTTTTTTATTCATTTATTGGGATTTAAAATAATAATATCTATTTTTTTCTTTACTTATTTTTTTACTGTTAAAATGCAAGTGTTCATTTTAAATTATAATTATAAAAAAGAATCTATAAGAATTAGACAATATTAGATTTACTTAATGAATATTATTTAATAATTATATTTTATAATTTTTTTCATCAAATTGTTAATATATCAAGTTACCCCTGCTATAGGTACCAAATAACATTTTTAACCCTTAGGGTAAGTTCTTACTTTACCACTGCAATTACTAAATAAGATAAGGATAACCCCTTTTCAAAGATAACCCCTACTCAAAGGTGACCCCTACTTAGAGGTAACTCCTATAAAAATTACCCTTCATCCAAACGCAGCCATTGAAAGTCTTGAGTTCTAAAATTTAATACATGCATGATATTCATCTACATTATAGACTACATAAATTGAATTTTTATAATTTTGACTCGATCCAAAAGATATATACCAACTTTAAATAAATAAAATTTAAATTTATGACGAAGAACGATTATGATAACTTAGATGATATATTTACTCATGCTAAATAAATATAAATGGACGATACCTTCAAACCTTTGACCTGACTCATCGGCAAACCAACTTAAAAAAAAAAAGTGAGACCAAGACTTGGTAGGAGTCGTTGTCAATATTAGTTAGTTAGTCATTATATATTTGGTTTCATTAACCTTTGATCTGACTCATCAGGCAAACCATCTTTAAAAAGTGAGACCAAGACTTGGTAGGAGTCGTTGTCAACATGTAGTTGGTCATTATATATTTGGTTTCATTTTCCTCACATGCTATGTCAAGTGACGATAACAAGTCTGTACATACGTCCATTTATATTATTTTTGAGGCAGGGAAGGATCAGGTTAAGTCCAATTGATTATATTATAATGTGGAGCTACAGCATTCCAATTCTCACATGCTTAGCAATTTGCTGGTTTGCACATAGTGTGTCTCAGAAAAGGAAAGAGAGAAGAGAGAGAATGATGTATTATTAGATAGTTAAAAATGTATTATCAGTAGAGAGAAAAGGAACCCGTCTGAACAACTGCATTTTACATTGAAATATTCGTTTGAACTGTCTTAGAGGCCGAACGAACGCATTTTACACTAAGATGTTTGTTCTAGCGGTCTGATCGTTCGGACGAACAAAAAATGAACTGGATATTCATTCGGACGATCTAAAACGGAAGGGCCAAATGATAATTTCACAATATTTTTAAAAAAAATGGTGTCGCCTGACAGAAAAGAGTGGCGTCTAAATGGCAAGCTTTTGTACAATTGTTATTACTTATGTGGTGCAAATGTAAATTGTTATCTCTTGTTATAAAAATACCGATATCTCTATCTCTTCTCCCTCAATAACTATAAAATCAAATATGCAAGTGATGTCACTCAAAATTAAAACAAAGAACAAACTTGAGTTTATTAGAATTGTGATACCCGAGCCTCAACCTTGCTTGGCGGCAATGGGTAAAGGTCCCATACCGCTTGGCAGGTGGATGAGGTGAGAGAATTTAAGAGGACAACACTCCTCTCCTCAGTGCAAAGCATAGGATCGAGGTCCTAAATAAAGTCATGAGCCTCATAAAGTCTAAAGCAGATAATATTAATATTATAATAAAGATATGAATCGTTACATTTGGTATTATTTATTGCTTCTAAAATCAACTATTAAATGACTTATCCATAATAATCAATCTAAAATCATCGATTAAATGACAATCAGATAATATAATAGATAATATTAATATTATAATAAAGATATGAATCGTTACATTTGGTATTATTTATTGCTTCTAAAATCAACTATTAAATGACTTATCCATAATAATCAATCTAAAATCATCGATTAAATGACAATCGTATATACTCATCAAAATTAAAGGATTTGAATCATAAAACTTTATATACTTCATATCTCACTAATCTAAAGTTTCAACTAGTCATTAAAATAAATCACCTAAATTTTCATATCTCACTAATCTAAAGTTTCAACTAGTCATTAAAATAAATCACCTAAATTTTCGATCTCTATTAAGATCATCCATTAAATCTAAAGTTTCAACTAGTCATTAAAATAAATCACCTAAATTTTCAATCTCTATTAAGATAATCCATTAAGTTACCCATTCTTGTATGAAATTTAACCTCTATCTAGTGATCCTATCCTTAATAATCAATCGTGTATACTCATCATTAAAATTAAAGGTCAAGAATATATGACTTGAATCATAAAACTTTATATACTTCATATCACTAGAGTAACTCATAGATAAAGCAAGTCTAAATTAAACAAATGCTTCAACTCTTTGATAATGAATGTGTTATATATATATAGACAGTTATTTTAAGTAATGTGTATTTTTAAAATTTCTGAAATTAAATATTCAGACTAATTACGATAATCTAATAAAAATACTTTAGCACTTCAAGGTCTTTTAACACTCCTAAATGTATTTTCGACACAGCTATGGATGCCCTTATTTGTAAAATAATGTGTTTTAAATATTTAGGAGTGTAAAAAGACCTTAAAGTCTTAAGGTATTTTTATCAGGTTATTTTAATTAGTCTATATATTCAATTTGAGAAATTTTGGAAATACACAGTGCTTAAAAATAACTGTCTATATTTTAAAACATAGACCGTTATTTTTTAAGCACTGTGTATTTTTAAAATTTCTCAAATTAAATATCCGGACTAATTATGATAATCTGATAAAAATACTTTAAGACTTAAAAGGTCTTTTGACACTTTTAAATGTGTTTTCGACACAGCCTAGAGATTCCCTTATTTGTAAAATACTGTGTTTTAAATATTTAGGAGTGTCAAAAGACCTTCAAGTCTTAAGGTATTTTTATCAGGTTATTGTAATTAATCTAGATATTCAATTTGAGAAATTTTGGAAATACACAGTGCTTAAAAAATAAGTTTAAAGTTTTAAAAATAAATATTTAAATGATGTTACTGGTTACTGCTTTGTGAAGGATTCGGATTAGAATGATTCCATCCGAATGAATGAAGCGCCGTAAGAATCATTCGAATGAATGGGCTTCATTCATTCAAATGAACATTCATTCTAATAAATGGGGATGAACAGTATTCCGGGTTACTATTCAGCTCATTTTGGCATTCATTCGAATGATTGGAAAAATGGGGGTAAATTTGTAATTTGTCATGAAATTTCAAAAATGAGTATGTAGAGGTAAGATTTCCGGATGTGTGTAAGTGCTCCCAAAATATATACAGCTGAGTGCACAAGAACAAACTCTTGAAGGCCGGATTCATGTTTGAGTCTCGCCTGACAAATTCTAGACAAAACAGATGTGAAGGACTAGGTCTTCATGACTTTTAGGTTCCTGCAACTTGACAAGCTTAGGCAGCTTCAACTCGACAGGGCAATTTCTCTCTTGAATCAATTAAGAATTCTGATTAGTTTACTTTAGATATCCAGGTTGGATTGAACTGGGATGTTCAGAAATGCGAGTAGGTTAACCTATTTTAGTCCCACCACCCAAACAATTGGAGTTAATTAACACACAATCAGGTTCAACTCAAGTTTGATATATATATAAAAAAAAGGTTTGGTCAATTAAGCCGTTCAATTAAAAAGTTGAGAAAAGAAATTAAGGTCTAATCTATTAACTCATTTAATAAATAAGTTGAGTTTGGAGTGCTGGTTGAAAAATGCATGTGAAGTTGCCCTTTTTGCCAGGTAAATTCCCAGTCTTCTTCCCTACTTTTCCTTTCTTTGTGGATCACTGCTTCAATCACCTAGATTGTGCAGGTTTTTTCCTGCAAATTGTTGACACCATTTTCTCAAGCATCATGTCGCACATCTTCACAAAGTGATCAATCAATCGTGATCTTCAATCATCACAAAGTTGAAAAATAATGACAATTTCACATACAATTTATTGAATAACCACTTTTCATAAATCACAAGTGTATGGGAAGCCTTCTCTCAAAAAATAGAAATATATCTTGGAATAACTTCTTCACACACCACGCTATTGGCTATTAATACCAACACTACAAAACTAATGCCATCCTTCATCTTGACACAAAGTTCCTAAAAACTTTCGACCACTGATGAAGACAATTTTGTCTTTGATTTTCAAGTACAAATTCATCGCAAAGTTTGCTTGGTGGAACATGAATAAAAGATGAAAGAAACAACGAAGGACGTCAAAAGGAAGTATTATGATCATAGGTGGAGGTATGGATATACGGTGAAGAAGGTTTGTGCGACAGTTAGGAGGAGAAGGAATGCAGCAGCGACAACTGAAATGATCGACCATGGATTATTGAAGTAATCACGCGCCAAGATTGCTCGCCACATATTAAAGGTTGAGTTATAGTGGTGGTTGATCTCCATTGCAACATCCTTGAAGTAGAATTTATTTGTATCTATGAATATCTCCTTCCCCATCTTGTTGAAGAGATCTGCTACTTCCTCATCACTGCCCAACCAGTTGCGTATAATGTTACTTTTACGCAGAATCCCAACATCGTTTGCATTGTTAATAAGTTGATCCATCAATTTGGTGTAAGACGTTATGTAAGGGGGACAGTGGGTGTAGAATTGTTCCAAGGCAATAAGATTGAGGAAGAGAGAGTTTGTGTGGTCTTGAACGTTTAATTGAGGGATTATGAGAACGCCCTTTTTAAACCTGATATCAAGGAAGCTGCCCTCAGTGCCTTCTTTTTTCTGAAACTTGAGACCTGCGCCATGAAGCTCTGTAACATTGGGGATCATTACTTCTTCCCTTACCTCCTCAAATTGCTCTGTAGAACTAGGGGTTGATGTCTGTTCCTCATCCACCTCAGATTGCTTCTCTTGAGCACTATGGACTGACAATATTTCTTCCTCCTCCTGCTCCGAATGTTTCAGTGTGAAACAACAATGAAATTTATGAAGGGGAACCAATTTGGAGGTAGCATTTTCTTTCTCCTCCCCTGTAACTGGACAGAGGTTGCAGTGGAATAGATGAAGAAGTTGCTGGCTCTCGAGCAGGGAATGATCTTTTCTCTCATGTTTTTCCGGTGTCAGACACTGGAAGAAATTGAGAAGGAGATGAGTGAGGCAGAATGTGATTTTTGATCTAAGGTTGGTGAGGTCAAACAAACACTGTAGAATAAAGAAAGGAATCTGGTTTTCTAGCTTGAGCAGGTCGTCCATTATATTGCTTAGAAACCAAGCATTATTCAGGATAGGGTCTGATAGATCTAAACCCCACACATTCCCTGCCTTGCAGACTAGTTCGATGATGAAGCAGCCATCGACGACCATCATTTCTACAAAATCTTTGCTGCTCAGTTGAATTTTTTCTGAGTAGCAATCTCTTGCCCTTTGCTCCAATGCTTGGACAGCCATCAAATACTTGTCTATGGGCACATCTGGATAGTGGGAGAGGAGGGAGCGCATGTACCTCCATTTGTGCTCTTCCATTGCTTTTACTCTTTTGGCTCCTCGGTGGAATGGGCCGATGGAGACGACTCTAGGAGCGTAGACGTCGTTGATACGATGGAAGTAATTAGGGAGCCTATGAATGCAACATGTTTTACTTGCTGCTGAACATCTTAATTTTGTCGGCTCTGCCTGAAGCTTGTGTTGGATAGCAATCTGCCATTCTGGGTCTGGAGTCTCAGTCACCCCTCCATCTGCTACTTGTCGAGGAGGATAGTCACTGCAGTCGGTATCTTCTTCTTCTTCTTCATCTACTTGTTCTAAATTCTTCTTTCTCCTTATACTACGAAGCCAAATGAGATTGGCCGCCGCAAATTTGAACTTGCAACGTCCAATACGCAGCAATAAATTGGGACGCCCCATTTGATTCGTGTCTTGGTGGTGGAATGGAAGATTCTGAGTTGCAGAAATATTTATAAGAAAACTTGGTGAATGACAGCCCAAATGGTTGTAAAATAGTATTAGTCCATCCCACTTGCTTATCAATTTGCTGGTTCATCTTTCATCTGTTCTCACTTCTCAGCCATCAAGGAAATTTGACCATTTATAAATGCCACTAGTCTATCCAACCAACCGGGTAGCTGGGGCTGGCTCCTCTTGTTTTTTCCTTCTTTCCTCTTTTTTATTCGATTGTTTCTCAAATTTGTAAAATGGGTCGGTAGAAACTGGTATAAATATGTGTATTGGCTTTGACACAATACAATCCAATTGAATGCAATTCTAGCATTCCAACGTGATTGCCCCTTTTTCTCTCTCTCTTTTGTTATTTTATTTATTTATTTATTCTTTGATTTAATTAACGTATTTATTTTCGTGCCTTCAGTTTTGGATGATTTAATTTGATTTATTGAGCACTTCATCTCATGAAAATTGTTGTGTGAATTTTTTATCTTTGGCATCTCATTAATTTTATCATTTGAATTATTTTGAGATTCAGTCGGAATTGGGCGAGTTCAGGTTTTCAACTTGGTATGCAAAACTTGGTTTAAATTAGGCTATCACATAGAATTGAAGCACGAGACTTGTGAATTTAAGAATTTTATTTTTTTTGTTTTATTGGAGACCTGTTTTCTCAATTGAATGTGTTGGGAGTGACTTTTTTATTGGATCACGTGGCTCCAATTTTCGTTGAAAAAAGGTAGAAAATTCTTATTTTCATAAGCATATATTTTAGATAGATGATGCAACGGTGAATACTTTGCTTGGTTTTGATAAATTAATTTCCACTAATTGTGTTTATTGAAAGTCTTGCATCAAATAGTATTTGATTCATCAAGATATGTGAGAATTAATTGACTGTTAGTAAGGAAAATCATCTCCATATTCAAGATAGCGGATATTTTGAAGAAGGTTCATTCTAGACCTAATGAGGTTCTGCTTAATTCTTGGAGAATAAGATCTGAGATCCTAAACAAGATACTCTTTCTATTTCACAGTATTTGACTAGTTTCAAAAGGGCAAATTATTGTTTGACGAGCTTGCTATCCCTTCGTTTTACATGCATTATCATTACCATTGTGACAAATACCGTTGTCGAGATATTAACGGCAATTGATAATATCAGAATATTTTTAAATTCTCATAATTTTACCAAGAATTTAACGGAAAAATCTCACGGAAATTACAATATTTAAAAATAATAAAAATAGAATAAATAAAAACATTAATAAAATAAAAATGGTAATAAGGAATTTACCTGCAATTTACCGAGATATTATCGAGATATTACCATCTATCACGTTTTTAACGCAATTTTATCGGGAATTTACCGGAAATTTATTGCCGTGGCAATAAAAATGCGTTTTTAACGCAGTAATGGTATTTTACAGATAAAAACACGGTAAATTTGAAAATACCACCGATATTTGTAACAATGATCATTACCCATAAAAATTGATCTGTCGTCCAACTCTTTAAAGCTATAGAATCAATCCATGTTGGGACACATATGATAAGTACATGTCAAATGTAATAATCATTCATTAGAATGAGATGCAAATGATGAACTAATTAGTAAAACTTCATGATCATCATCTTCATCTTGTACGACATCTACATTTGGATCTACATTGTCTCTGTTTTTTAACTTTGGACAATCTACTATCCAATTTGCAAGAATTCTTCTATCAGATAAAGATGATCTTCTCGTCTTACAACTAGACTTATCTTGTTTATCAGATTTCCACTTTTCTGTATTTTCAATTACTGTCAAAGCTTTTGATATTGAGTAATATTGTTTATTTTTTATTTGATATTTATTGTTCATTAATGCATTTGACACATCTTCAAATAGTAGACTCAGTTCGGTCAGACCCAAATTGGTATTTTTTTTGTTTAGTTTTTTTTTTTAATCGAAAATTAGACCTTATAAATTCAGTATTTTGGCCAAGGATTTGTACATCTAAATTTTATTTGATATTATTGGAATACTAATTGGATTAATATATTAAAGTTGAAATTAATTTGGCATTTGAATCTAAATTTTGATAATTTTAACTCGATTAAAAAGATATATACTATTTTAAATAAATAAAATTTAAATTTATGATGATGACGATTAAGATAACTTAGATGATATATTTACCTATGCTAAATAAATATAAATGAACGATACCTTCGAAATTAACCTTTCATGTGACACAAAGGAAAACAATTAAAAAAGTGAGACCAAGACTTAATAAGAGTCATCGTCAACAGATTGGTAGTCATTATATATTTGGACAGGCTATGTCCCGAAGGCTGATGCACATGGCATAAACCTCGAAAAACTACTCCGGTGAGAGTCTCAAGTGATAAAGTTAACTTCATGTTTATTATTTTTGAGGATAAAGTTAAGTCCAATTGATTATATTATAATGTTCCATCTCAATTCTTACATGCTTAGCAATTTGCTGATTTTGGTTAAATTTATTAAATTATAAATATTCATCTAAAATATTAAAATTGTTAGGCAAACCTCAAAATTTGGACTTATCTTGATAGCCTAGAATGCTCTATAAATAAATAAAAAAATTATTACCAGACATGTTGTGTTTCAGTAGATAGTGAGACATCCTCTTGTTAATATATATTTAGAGATTTTCTCATTTATATCTTCTATATTTGTATTCCATTATCATCACATAGTTTCTCTTTAATTAAAGGAGACATACCAAATCTTCAGTGTGCCATATTCTACACCTCTGAACAACGGTTTAAAATTTGATCGACCGATATTTTTCTCTCTCCTTTAATAAATAAGAATTCTGATCTGATACCATGGATCGGACTGGGGTGTCCCCAAATGGACTAGGTTAACCGATTTGACTCCCACCACCCAAAAATTGAAGTTAATTTCTAATTAACACAAAATTGAAGATCTGTAAAGTTTCTAACAAATATAAGATTGAATCTCATTATTGATACATACTCTATTTGATCAATATATGTGACAAAAATCTAAGAACGAAGAAACAAGGTACTAGAAAGTAGAGACCACCCGGAACTCCTCTTTTATTCAATACAAGATACAATCTTTAGAATCTAAAATACTAGAAAGCATAAAATCATAAATCATAAATTAGACAAGTACCATTAAGAAAATAACAACAATATTGACAAGAAAAAGAAAAGAAAAAAACTTTTCACGGATCATTGCCAACATGAGAGGAGCACTTGCATTTCTTTGGAGTTTTATTCACTCAAATAAGAGCACATTCACCCTTTTGCGGAAAGATTTGGCTGCCTGTACACAGCAGGCTTGTACTATGCTTTAGGTCCTTTAGGATTAGCAGGCTTTCTAAGGACTGCCACAGCAGGCTTCTTCTTTGATCCGGGTACTTTCTTTTTAGGTACTGCAGCAACGGATGGTGTTTGAGCACTTTTTCCCAACTTAGGAAGATCTTTCTTTTCAGGGATTCCACCGATGGTCACTTTATCACCAGCAATGGTCACTTTTACACCACTGAAGTGTTGCGGAGCACTGCCCGAAGCCATGGAAGCAAGGAGAACGGGCTTTGGAACCTTAGTAGCTTGGTAGAATGGGAGATGCTGCTCTCAAACCCACAAACATGCATGCTTATATATTACCCATTTTCACCTAAAAAAATAGAGTTGACCAGCAAACTCTATAAAAGACTTGTTCTTCACGTAACTAATTCAAAATATGTAATGCCAAAATTGCTGTCCACGTTAAAAAGGAATAGAAGGTAAGGTGGGGGGGAGGAGAGACTTTAAAACTGGATTGGAACAATATCCTGTGAATTGCAGACCAAGTTGCTTAAATCACAAGCTCACCCCACCCATTGTCAACACTAGTTCCGTTTCTCACAAGTTAATGAGAAATGCAAATAAGGAAGACGTTAATGACCAATGATGATGACAGCATGCAAATGGCCGATTTGAAGATCTCTTCTTTTGATTTTTTTTTTTTCAATTAATAAAAAGTTATAACTAATGTTTACATTAATCAGGAACAAGTGCACATGGTACGAGGGTGTCAACTGCAGCACAAAGTGTTAAATCATTTCAAAGTATTTAAAATCTTTTATTCAATACAAGATACAATCTTTAGAGTCTACAATACTAGAAAGCATAAATCATAAATCAATGATAGACATGTATCATTAAGGAAATAACAACAATAACGACAATAAAAAAAAAAAACTCACATTTGAAGCCCAATTTCAATTTCAATTAAAAAGGCTCGATTTCGATTCAACATTAAAACTATTTTAAAGAGTTTCTTACTATTTATATATATATAAATAAGGAAAGTATGATTAGAAAACACAATTCTACTTTCAAATTTAATTAGGGAGCAAATAACAACTATGCAACAATAACAACGACAACGAAAATAAAACACAACATGTAGACACATGCTAGATTAGAATTTTATGCATACAGATATTTCATGGAATAGAGTTTTAAAATATAATAAATAAACGATAGAAGATTTGTGAACTCCAAAAACTATAACGTTAATGCCCTCGAACATATTGTGTGAGAGGGTGGACTGCACTCAATGATTATGAATGAATGAAGAATCATGTTCACAATCATAATATTCAAATTAGATTCAATAAATCTTTCTTAACTCTTAATTTTTATAAACTCAAATTAAATTATTTGATAAACATTTATACCTTTAACACTCAATTCAACAATGGTGAAAAAAAAAACTCTAACGAAGTACAAAATCAGAAGATAAAATAATGTAATGAAGAATTCGAGTTCAAAGTACCACATGAGAGTTGCATAGTCGGTGGGCATATTTGGAGAACCACAATATATTTATGAGGATATCTTATGTACTTCTTAAAGTATCACATAAATATGTATTTCTGCTTAATGACTTTCAACACATTAATGATGATGATGATATACTTAGATTAGGTCCTGCATTAAAAAACCTCATCAACTTCAATCGAGTTTTGCATGTCAGCGACAAGGCTCGCTACACTTATTGGGTCCCAACTCCCAACCAGACTTAAGCCCAACTCATTAGATCTGGCCCCATGTTATGAGCCCACTAGCCCCATGGGCCATGGGTGAGTCTATTAATACTCGTGGAAGAGGCATTTCCACAGGATTTTTCTATTCTTTTCTCCTCCGCACTAATAAAGAGTGAGTAGAGAGAGATGAGAAAGTGGGAGGTTAGTGTTTTACCCTCTCGGCCTCACCTATCTAGAAGATAGGTTTTATTTGTATTTTTTCATTTATTTTTATTTTCTCTAGTTTTATGTACATTTTAGTTCTTCATCAATGGCTATGAGATCTCATTTTTCATGAAATTGTGGTTTGGTATATATCATCAGTCATCACCATATCTCCATCATCTCTACTTTTATTTACATTTCCATCCAATGAATGTTATGAGTTAATAATTAAAACCTACGCCTTATCAAGGGTCCAAATATCCGCCGATACGTATCATATTGGCCGATAGCACAATATCGACCGTTTTTGTTTTAAAAAAAAAAAAAGAGAGAAAAATATCGGTCGATATAGAATTTTGAACCCCTGCGCCTTATAAGTCATTACGTGCATGTTAGCATAGATATTCAAAATTGGTTTTTATTTGGCATCGGCTATGAAAAGTTTAACACTAAATTACGTATACTTATGTCAACGTCTGCCTATCAAGTGCATTTTTAGGAACTTCAATTAAAGGAATATGTTTATACCAATTAAATCTATTTATGTTTGGCTGTTTTAGGTATGCATTTTATGTTAGGACGGGTTTCCAGCTCAAAAGACCAGTTTGATAGGTGGAGTGATTCAGTCTCATATAAGTTCTTAGTTTTCTTTCCTCATAATCGATGTGGGACTTTCGTTCACACCCCTACAATCCCCCCTTGGACGAGACTCTCCTGTGAATTGAACGTCATCAACCATTGTGTTGTGCTAGAATATCCCTGAGTTTACATGCTGTAACTTGGAGACATAGCTTTGATACCACTTGTAAGACTGGACTTCCAACCCAAAAGATTAGCCTAATAGATGAAGTGACCTAATTCCATATAAGTTCTTAGTTTTCTCCCTCTAATAACCGATGTGCGACTCTCGTTCACACCCCTACACTTTCATCTTTATTGCCTAATTGTTCTCAACCGTATGATTGACCATGATCAATGGCCATTGTTGCCTTCGATAGGGTTAAAATCAGGGGTCAAAAAATCGGCTAGACCGATATCGGCCGATATGTAAATATCGGCAGATATACGATACGGACGATATATCGGCCGATAATTTTATCTCTCATACCGATATCGGCATTTTCTCTCTCCTCCGATATCGGAACCGTGAAAAAACCGCAAAAAACCGTGATGAACAGTGATGAACTGTGACAAAACCGCAAAAAACCGTAAAAAACCGTGAACACCCCTAAGAACCGTAAACCCTGAACCGCGTCAAACCGTGGAAAACCGCTAAAAACCGCGAAAAACCGCAAAAACCGCAAAAAACCGTGAATCCCCTGAGAACCGCGAAAAACCGTGAAAAACCGCGAAAAATCGTGTAAAAACCGCGAAAAACCGTATCGGTGTTTTAAATTTTTTTTTTTTTTAAATACCGATATTTATGAATATCGGCCGATATTATGACCGATATTTCGGACCGAATATCGGCCATATCAGCCGATATTACTCGGTTTAAAAAACTGATATATATCGGCCGATATTTAAACCTTAGGTTAAAATATCTTTTTCTTTTTAACACAAATGACACATGGCTTGTAACCTTGTACAACATGCACACAATGATCACAAAATGAATCACATCGTCCAATGGCGTGGCTCATACTTAACAAGATTTTGACAACAGTACACGTTTTGCCGGTGAAGATATCTTAAAGACGTCAATAGAAAACTTGTTATTTTCCATCTTCTACATTAGAAAATGTCAATGCAGAATGAGATCGTGTCTCTTCTTTTATGAAATAATATTTTTTTTTTGAAAATATAAGAAATGAGATTTTTTAATTTTTTTCGTAGAATTCATTTTTTATAGATAAATGAGGGTAAAAAATTTAATGAAGAAGAGAGAAAAGTTTCTTTTACTGAGAAAGATCATATCTATTTCATTTTAAAAGAAAATAAATATTTTTTTAATACTATCATAAAAATATCAGATTTTCCTGGTTCAACATGAGAACAGATTTCACATCTATTGAATGATGTGGATCTGAAGTAGAACAGATTTTTCACTTCTTAAGACGAGAGATTATCAGTTGAACTACACCCATAGAAATGACTTATGCTGCACTTGGCATATGGACGAATCCATTGGTTCAATTGCTTAGTGCGTAATCATTTTTATCATTATAAGGATCTTGTCATGTTAAGAGGTTTCTTTGTCTGAATATGAGAATCCTAGTAACCTGTCACCTCCACATATTGGAGGGAAACATAATTATCCTATTTTTAGGCCTGGTTCAATATTTTCGGCTTTGCTGTCATGTGGTTTTGCTGTTGCTGGTCATTTTCATCATCATTTTGGCCAATTACTAAACATATTTCACTATTTTACTTTCTCCAATACTGTGATTGAACAATCACTTATCACCTTAAATGAAGGGAATTTAAGACGAAATTCTCCGCATTCAAACTTTCCAAGCATAGGCTATGATGTTTCATTGACATCTCCTACTGAGTTTGGAATTTTATGGCTTTAATTATTAATTCTTTGGAATTAGATCAAGTGCTTAGGAACTTTGAATTAAGTTGTTTAAAAGATTGCTTTCGTTCTTTATTATGGCATCTTCTACTTAGGAAGAAAATATTTTGAAGATCCACTTAAAATTAATGTTACTTTAGTCGTTCATATTTAGACCTTTAAATGAACCTAATTTTCATCTTATTTTCAAAACTATTTGGTGCACCAACTCTTTAACTCATAGTATATCAAAATTAGGTGAAATGTCCATTTGCTCCAAAGAAATGAGGAGAGAGAAATAAGAAGGATTAAAAAAAATAGACAAAATGAGTATTTTACTTATTTTTTATTCACTTAAGATAAAAGTGTCGGTCCACTAATCATTTCCCATTTATCAAAGATTTTACTATTTATAAAAAAAATCGGCGTGAACTGCCTTTAGACGAACTCACTCTTTCAATTTAAACAGTTAGATATTTTTCTTAATTTTAATTTACAGTAAAAAAATACCATCAAACTTGCTTTTGTCATTTGTTAGAATTTTAAGGACATAATATAATAAATCAAATTTAAGATAGTTTCTTGTGTATATTCAAAATGACTTGCCTAAGCATATATTTTTGCTATTTTTAAATTATATAAGAAGTTACTTACTTGACCTTCTACTTTAATAAAAATTTAAAAAATTTGAAAAATGTAATAAACGGTTGTGTAGGAGATAAATTGTTAGAATCTATTTAGATTATTTTTCAATTTTTGGTTACTAATTAAGTATTTTTCCCTTTTAGTTCTTTTCTCTTTTATTAGATAGTAAGTGAAGATTGATATTTGATATTGTGCAACTCTTTGAAAAACATGTATGTGGATGATTGTGAAGTGACAAACGATATTTAAAAAAAAAAAAATATCATTTCCTTCGATCTTGAGATTATGTCATTTTCAATTTAAAAGAGAAATTTAAAGTTTAGCTCGTAGTTATTTAGTTTGTTGAAAATGATATCAAATAAAATTAGGTAACTATGGCCTGACTATTTATTTTCATGACTTTATATCAAATGCCGACAATCTTTTTTTTTTTTACTAAACTTTTGTACTTGAATATGTCTAGAGTTTAGTAACAAATTTTTACTGAACTATGAAATTTTGACTGAAATTTGTCAATTTGGATCCAAACAAAGTATCAACTAATTTTGAGAAATATCAGTCAAAATTCAAAAATAATAGCAAAAATCTTTTAATCCAAAACATATAATATAAATTGAATTCAAGATCTCCCTTCACGAGGGAAGCCCTTTTACTGTCGGGCGAATCCCTTTGAATTTTTATTCAATTACTAGTATCTTTGCTACGAGTGCTCTGAACTTGAACTTCATTAGAACCACAAGTATGAATCCCCTTTGAAGCATCAGAACCCCAACCAAGAAATCGGATGAGAGAGAGAGATAGTGTTTGTTTTAAGACCAGTGAAGTACAATGACCTTACTCACAAGAACATTCCTTGGACAAAAAAAGAGATCATCCACTGAAGATTTGAAAAATTTTATGTGGATCAAAACATGAGATGATCCTTGGACACTAGTCAATTCTGTATTCTCAGAAAGAGCCAAAATTCATGTGAATGATCAAATACTAGATAAGAAACCCTTTGTCATCTCTATGAGATGGAATAAGATGATGAACATTGATGTAGGGACACTCATTGCAGCAAGAACCGCCATTCCTATAGCCAAGCTTGGTCTCGTATTCATCAGCAGATTCTGCAACAGCCCAAGTAATTCGCAGACGTCGGTGTCGTAAAATTTGTAGTATCGCTTCTCCCAGTCCATCCAATATGCAGGAGGCTCCAACTTCCTCTCCATCATCTTTATCTCATGGATTCGCTTTCGCAACACAATCAAATCTTCGTCCACCGATCTTCCACCGTAACACCAGTCATCCCAGTCCGGTGCATTGTTTCTTCTGGCAACAAACCTGTTGGTAGTGTGCAATCTCCTCATACCCAATTGGCCAATTTTTGGATTTAGGAATGACTTGAAAGAACCAAGTCCGGTAAAAGGTGTAGGGCAACAAAGGGAAGAAGACGTATCCATTGCTTGAAGGGCCTCTCTTTAGGAGAGAGAGAGAGAGAGAGAGATTGAGATAAGAGATTGAGATCAGTCCTTCTCTATAATTGATGTAATGGAAGGAATACGCGGAATGTAAGATTTTGGCAGACGCTTGATGCCAACTGGCAACTTCTATATGTAGGGTTTTGTTTATTTCGCGTAATTCAAAATTAACTAAAATGATTTTTTTTACATAAATTTGAGTGTATAAATTAATATTCTTAAAAAATTATGATGAGTGTGTAACAAATATAACATAGACCCATTTGAATGTGCAATCAAATCATAGGGGCCAGTAATCACCGATATGTTTATATTAATGATTTTTTTGTTCTTGTAATCAAAGAAGCAGTGCCAAATATACCTCTCAAAATATAATAAATAAATATTATTCATCTAATATTCTTTGAGCAAAAAATATAATATGATTCTACATGAGTTCATTACTGAATACTATATAGAAGTCTCCAAATCAAAATAACATTAAAAGACACAATTATCCACCAAGAAAACGTAATTTGAACTAAAAAGAGTCTCTTCACTCTTTTCTAATTTTAATGGCTTCAAAAAATTATAAATTACAATATTGCAGTATTTTTTATTTATAATTTAACATACTTACTTATGAACATAATTACTTAAAAAGATATATTCTTAGATAGTTGATTTATAATAAATTATTAAAAAAATGAATTGAAAATTTTCAAATAGATCGAAACTTTTCATTTCACAAAAATGCGACTCTTTCGTCACAAACGTGAAATATTGATCGAAATATTATTATAAACCCTTTTTCTTATTTTATCATCCACTTTCACCTCATAAATTGTACCATTCAAATAAATTAGCACTACAATAAAATAAATGTTTACTACTTATTAATCTAACATTAAGATTTGAGCATTCATATTATGGAAGAGCTATTTTCTTTAAAGCCAATTCTTGTTTGCAACTTATTTAGAATAGTAAAAATAGAAAATAGAAAATTTAATCTATATCCATTGCTTTATTCATGGGCTATAGTTTTAAATTATAAAAGTTTATATATACATTTAAAAGTATATTAAATTGATACATATATTTTACTATTTAAAATTTGAAGATAAATTAATTTAATTGATTTTTTATATTGATAAATTTGTAAAAAGTTTAAAATATAAGAAGTGAAGAAAGATGAAAAGCGCATTGTGTTAACCGTTAATAAAGCCTAATTGTTTGGGACGTGCTTGTGCAGTTAGCGTAAGAAAAAAAATTCCGGAAAACGCGTTTTTAATGCCAATTCAACGTTTCTTGAGTTAGCCGGAAAATTTCAGTTAAAAACGGCAATGACGTTAAAAATGCATTTTTTAACTCGAAAACGATATCTTGCCGATATTTTCGTGATAAATACCAAAATATCGGCAGTATTTGGTATATTGAGTATAACAATTGAAAATCTAAAGACTATTTTACAATTAATCCAAAATATAAGAACCTGTATACAAACTACTAATAATTGAAAATCTAAAGACTATTTTACAATAAATCCAAAATATAAGACCTGTATACAAACTACCCTAAGAATAATTATGAGGGTTAGCTTGATGGTCATATTTTTACCCTTGTATGTGAGAGGTCTTGAAATCAAACTCTCCTCAAAATAAAAAAGGATCACTATCTATGGGTGTAGCTCAACTGGTGGCCTCCCACCTCAGTAAGCAGGAGGTTGCGGGTTTGAGCCCCTATGGCTTAACCTTGGTGTGGCCTGAGGGGTAGTGGGTTCACTCGTAGAGGTTTTACGCTGGGTATCTCGTGATTTCCAACACGTAAATTCAAAAAAAAAAATGATCACTCCCTATGGTTTGTACTTGGAGTGTGCAGATAGAAAAATTTATACATACTCCAAAGATTAGTTAAGTGAAACACCTAATTTAGTCAAGTGAGACACTTGAATGCTTTCATCTTAAAAAGAAAAACTACCCTAAAAATATTTTCAGTTTACCAATCAATACCGTGTATGCTATCAAATATTCAAATAAATTAGCACTACAATAAAATAAATGTTTACTGCTTATTAATCTAACATTAAGATTTGAGCATTCATATTATGGAAGAGCTATTTTCTTTAAAACCAGTTCTTGTCTTGCAACTTATTTAGAATAGTAAAAATAAAAATAGAAAATTTAATCTATAACCATTGCTTTATTCATGGGCTATAGTTTTAAATTATAAAGTTTATTTATACATTTAAAAGTATATTAAATTGATATATATTTTACTATTTAAAATTTTAAGATAAATTAATTTAATTGACTTTTTATATTGATAAATTTGTAAAAAGTTTAAAACATAAGAAGTGAAGAAAGATGAAAGGCGCATTGTGTTAACTGTAAAAAAGGCCTAACTGTTTGGGACGTGCTTGTGCAGTTAGCGGAAGAAAAAAAATCCGGTGAAAACGTGTTTTTAATGCCAATTTATCGTTTCTTGAGTTAAAAATGCATTTTTACCGGAAAATTTGATTAAAAACGGCAATGACATTAAAAACGCATTTTTAACTCAAAAATGATATTTTGCCGATATTTTCGTGATAAATACAAAAGTAACGGCAGTATTTGTTACATTGAGTATAACAATTGAAAATCTAAAGACTATTTTACAATTAACCCAAAATATAAGAACCTGTATACAAACTATCCTAAGAATAACTCTGAGGGTAACTTAATGGTCATATTATTACCCTTTTAGTTGAGAGGTCTTGAAATCAAGCTCTCCTCAACACAAAAAAAGATCACTCTCCATAGTTTGTTCTTGGAGTGTGCAGATAGGAAAATTTGTACATACTCCAAGTATTAGTTAAATGAGACAACACTCAGATACTTTAATCTTAAAAAGAAAAACTACCCTAAAAATATTTACAGTTTACCAATCAATACCGTGTATGCTAGCAAATATTCAAACTATTGGACTCGCTATTGCGTTTGATCAAATGAATATTTCGTTAAAATAACAGTTTAATAAAATTCTATAAATAACGTATAGGTAGACACATGAATAAAGACTTCGTTTCATAATTATAAAAAAAAAAAAAAAAATCTTATTGATCAAGCAACTGTTTGTATTCTTAATAAGCGGATTCCATACATCTCAATTATTGTTAGTTTTTATCATTAAAATGGCGATATAAATTATTTTTCTTTAAAAATTGAAAAAAAAAATTAATATGGCACTCGTTAAGAAAAGAGGAAATTCCGTCCCAACGAAATGGGTCGCTATTAAAAAATTCGTGTTGGTTTTAAACTAGGATTTCGAATAGTTTTAGAATCTGGAGACCTTTAAAATATAGTTTAGTTAAGCAAGAATACATTCCACGCCAGAAGAATAGACATTAGCCAAAAAAGAGAAGTGCAAGTGCAATGAATGTTGGAATAGATGCCAAAGACTTTTTTCTAATTTACGTATGAGAAATCGTGAGATAACCAATGTAAAACCTCCACACGTGAATCCACTACCCTTAGGACACACCATGATTATCATGAGGGCTCAAATCCACAACCTCCCACTTCATGAGACAGAAGACAACCAATTGAGCTAAACCCATGTGCGTAGATTCTAGAGACTTTAACAACAGCCATGATTTGATCTCCTAATTTGGCACACAATCATAATTATAATCACAATATTGTCGGTTTTGATACAAAACAAATTGGGTGGCATCGTTCATCTAAGAATCTGCATTCTAGACGTTGCTTACTAATGGTTAATTTGGGGTAATGATTTTCATATTGTAATTTTTTCCAACAGTACACCGAAGAAAACATTTTTTTTCTTCTAAATCCCCATTTTACCCTATGCAATGCCTGCTCATTTATCTTCTGTCTCTCAATCTAGATGGGAACTCTAGAGGTGGAAATGAGGGAGAACTCTCCAGGAATAGCCACGTCACTCTCACGTGACTATGCTACCGACGACGATGATGACATGTCACCAGTGGAGCAGGTGCAACTGACGGTGTTGAACACCGACGACCCATCTCTGCCCGTTCGGACTTTCTGTGTGTGGTTCATAGGGGTGTTGTCCTGCGCCTTCTGTCGTTCAGGTGGCCTCCCTCCCCGCTGGCCATTTTCTGGCAAAGGTGAAGGAACACACACTGATTTCAATATTTGCAAATGCCAGGTGCATTTGCGATGGAAAGAGGGGTTTGAAATGGAAGAAGGGAAGAGCTGCGATGGGAAGATTTGGGTAAATGAGCAGGCATTGCAGAGAGGGTAAAATGAAGATTTCAAATAATATGTTTCCTCTGTTGACCGTTATAAAAATAACGGTGTACAAATCATTACCCTTAATTTGTTTGCTTATTGTTAAACCCCATGCCAGAACTTCTTAATGATAAAATTTAAGTACATATCATTCAATAAGGGGGAAATTCAGCAAAAGTTACAGATAGGATCGACCTAAGGTCAAAGAAGGCCGATTGACAATCCACACTATACAAGGTACATATGAGAGCCATAAGAACATAAACAAAAGAAAACGCAATTAAGCAAACCAGCCCAAGGAAACCAAACCAAAGAGTACTGAAATACTGAGTCTTGGCAATACAATCCCAGTACAATAAAGCAATTCTGCTGTTTAGTATCCGTAGCAGTAATATAAACAATTCCAGCTGAAACAATAAGCTTCCTTACACATAAAGCATAAGTTCTGAAAAGAGAAGACAGAGGCTGGTTCAGCTATCTGCAAAGAGAACAGTCAGGAATGTGAAGTTGCTGGATGGGAAGGTTCCTATCACGATGATTCTTCTGAAGGTATAATGAATGGCAACAAACATTTCCACGAGTATTCTCAAATTAATGTCTTGAGGAAAAGAGCACCGCATTGGATATCATTACAGCAAATGGAGGCTCCATAAAAGCCGGTAAGTGTTCACAGTAAACTTGGAAAAGAACAGGCTAACACCAAGAGAGAGTTTGGCTTACCTAGCTGCAAAGAACTGGACATCTGATTCGTGTCATGTTTAGGGACCACGCGGAGTATCATGTTTACGGAATCTGTGAGGATCAAGTAATCTAATGAGGCAGAACTTCTTAGTATTCGGAGAGCCTTAACCTTAAATGTGAGCCTTGGGGGAGATAAATTAGAAATTGAAAACAATTCTTCCAACGCTATCAAATGGACTAGGGGTGTGAAGTGTCCTCCCTGGAGGCTAATCACCCTAGTAAGGGAGATAAAGAGTCTTACCGTAGGCCTGGAGGTTTCCTTCACTCATATCAGTCAGTTAGCGAATGGCGTTGTGGGCTTCTTTGCTAAAAATGGAATTGAAAGGTCGATTTTGGGCGTCTTCCATCTATCGGGAGGATAATTATTTTTGTAGTGGATTTTCTCATTTTATTTGCTTTATTTTTGTTGTTCGCTCTTGGGCCTAATTCTTTTAAGCCTTCTTGTCTTGTCTTTGCTTCTTTTGTTGTATTTATCTTCTTTTTAATGAAATTTCATTTTTACAGCTCAAAAAAAATAAAAATAAACTGGATATCTATGAATCCGAGAAGGCGAAGGGGAAATTGACTAAAACTTCACAAATGTAGTCAACTTCTTAAGCTGTAAAAATTAGAACAAGTACATTTTATGCCAACAAAGATCAAGAGATCGCACCCTCCCACACAACATAACCAATGAGGGGTGGGTGGAATCCACAAGCTTTTAGATTAAGCATGTACTAAATCCGCTCACCAAAATATAAGAAGATTTCACACTGGTGCTTGAGGCCCATTTAATATCATCATCACCATCTTAATCAAAACGCATCCCATCTAATGAGGCCAGATCCATTTAAAGAAATTACATACATGCATGTGTCATGGTTAAATAAGAAATACTGGATGGTGTTGCATGCAACCTAAATTATTGTTTAAGAGCATGTAGTTCTAAGAGTTGAACCAAAATTTTCAAACCTCTTTGTTTTGGAACCTCTCATCAGAGTAGTAATAATTAAATTGACATCATTTTTCACCCATGCAAATCTAATACAGCCAGCCCTTTATCCAAACATTCACCCCATTCACACACATAAGTTGAGGCAAATGGAATGGTAATTTCACTGAATTTGGATGGTAAACAGACTCACCTTTCCTCGTACCATATGGCTCGTTTTGATTGGTGATCTGGATTTCAGACTGCTACCACTTTTATCAAACCATGAATCCAAAGACGATGACATTTCTGGAGATGGAGAAACAAAAAGTTGAGGCTTAGGCATTATATAATTGGAGAATCATCAAAATACAAAAATCTCCAAATTACAAACATGAAATGCTATCCGTACTCCAAAAACTTGCCATGACACTGCTGGATTCTGTTAGCTCCTCCACTTGACAGGTCATTGAATCATTGAAGTATGCTCGAGTCATTCCATCAAACATGACCAAGTCACTAATTCATGGCCCATTGGGTTGAGAACCAATTTTCTTTGCACCTATCAAAATAGCATCCACAAATTAAGATGCACAACTTTTATCTGAAAAATCCCCTTTCATTTCAAATTATCCTGCTCTTCATATTATCTGTGCTGTCAGCATTTGATCCTGGCAGCATTGATGCCACCACTTCCCCAGTTACTGCAACAGGATCTGAAAAAATGGAGTTCCTCCCTTCTGCTCCAATTCCCTCCAGAGATAATGAGGTTGAAGGTTCTTCTGCATGTGGGTTCAAATGGATCGTAACATCTGCCTCAAAAGACCCTATCCCATTGAGTGATAATAAGGCCAATGATTCTCCAGCACCAATGGGTTCATTACAGCGGAAAACATCCGAGGACTTATCAACCGTTTCTCCGTCGTCAACATGAAATGAATTATCAAGTCTCCTATTTGAGTCACTAGATGGAGGAAAACAGTTCTCAGTATCTACACTTCTGTCTGCAGCAATAGTTTCAGTAGGCAAACTCAAAATCTGTAAAAGATGGGGATCCATCTCACAAGGCAATGGCTGTCCAATGGTATGACCACATAATTGGGATTCACGGTTCTGCACCAGAATTGTTTCATCCTGACTGGACATCCCAACACCATGGTCCACTAGCAATGTATCATTGATGTGCATATTTCTCAAATTTTCATCATCGGCAGTTTTTTCTTCAGCACTTGATTTTCTCACTGCATCCTGCTGAGGAATATCATCCATGGTGGATGTTCCATTCAGGAAATAACCATTGATGTTGTTGGTTACACCTAATATGGCACCCTCAGGGCATAGTTGAACTTGATCATCAGGCAGTTGGTTACATGCATCACTTTTATAAGGCTGTTTGATAGCGTTCTTTTTCACAGGAAAACTGTTCACATCCGTGTCGGGGACAATTTCAGTACATCTAAATTTTAGCTTTCGTCTCTTCACAATGTCATGTAATACGAATGCAAGTGTTGCATCATCATCATACTCTACTCCTGAAATGTTTTCCTGAAGAGCTACTTTACATTTTGTCCTTGATTTGTTAAATTTGGACTTTTCATCAGCATCTTTACTATGAAAGATGGAAGAGAGCATCATTTCATCACCTAGCTCTACTTCTCCAATGTCTTTCTGATGAGCCAGCTTACGTTTTATCCTTGGCTTTTTAGACTTGCACTCTTGAGTGGCACCTTTGGTCCTTGAGTTGAAATCTGAGGTAGCATCAACAGAGTCCACTGAATTCAAAATTGTAGCTTCTGGCTGGGTTAGATCTCCATGGCGCTCCAATTCCTCAACACCTTTAGCCCTATTTGGATATGCCTTAGATGGCACTTTCTTTGTCCTCTTCTTTCGAATGGGATTATCATTGTTTGCATGAGAAGTATCAACATGATCAACATTTGTTGCTCTTGAAGACTCCATGGAATCGGTTTTGGCTTTAGCTCCAGCCTTTTTGGAGCGATTCAATTGGAGTTCATCACTGCAATTTCAAGCAAAGTAAAATAAGAAAGCAAACATCTATATAAAGCTGATGAAACTGAAAGCTAGATTGAAAAATTTTACAAATATTATGAAGTTAGTATTTCAACATAGGAGATTATATTTAAAATGCTAATGTAACTCGAACCCACTGTGTCACATGCTCAACTCCACATAAGAATTAAAGTAAAGCAGGCCCTAGGGTAGTTCATGGGCCGGGTTTGAGCCAAGCTACACTCTATGGAAGCACAAGCCCGTTCGAACCCGTCGAGCTTTGCAAGGTGAAGCCCAAGCCCAGCCATTTGGAAAATATAAGCCTAAGCACTCCTGTTTGAGACTATTAAAAATCGAACCATTCAAATTGAATGTAAACATGATTAGTTACAAGTGTGATCTTAGTGGTCAAAATACCAGACGTCCTTGTCTTAATAATTTCTAAGGACGTCTGATAACTTTGACGACTAAACTCAAGTGGCTAGATATTAAATTTTTAGCACAAATTCGGTCCACTTGTAGCTCATCATGTCTACTTTCAATCTTGATAGTCTATCTTCTGATTAATTTCAAAATAAATTTTAAAAAGGGGAAAATGGATCAGGTGGACATAACGGTTAAACAGGCCAAAAGGCCCAACGGGCTTTCATGGGCTTCTTGCAAAGGCCAAAGTCCACCCGTTTATATAAAGTGGCTCAAGAATTAAGCCCAAACCCGGCCCAAAGGATCAGTATATGTGTTCAAACCCATTCATTTATGATGGGTTCGGGGCCATGTTCAAGTTGAGGAACAACCCTAGCAAGCCTTTGAACCTGAGCAAGAGAACAAGGCAATGGTGTGCCAAATTCAAAATATCAGGCATTTCTTCAATGGCCTGACAAACATGGTTAAGAGTAAGACATGCATGCAGCAACTCTCCACATTCAATAGGGAAGAAGAGAAACAGAGCAAAGAACTTAGGATTAGGAGATTCCAAAATGGGAGAGCATCTTCTGCACCCCCATCTAAAGCAGTGCCCATCTGATGATCAATTATGATAGCCAGGTCATGGATCCCACAAGTACTGAAATTCGACATTTAGTGACATAAACTTCCTCAACCTATTAATTAAAAAAAAAACAAGAAAACATTTTTTAATAGCATGGGTATCCCCACCCACGTTGGAGAAGAGACTAACCACACTCGTCCATCAAAACCCCCTCTAAAGTGTGCCTGAAAGAAAATAGTAAAACCCTATCTTCTTCTTTTTTTTGAAAATAATAAAACTCTTATCTTTACCATGCGAATCCAGCCCACCCCAATAGAAAGCGTTTTATTTACCATTCAGATCCTTTACCAAGACCCCACCCCAACCACAAACACACACACAGAGAGACCAACCCAACCACAGAAACTGTTTTATTTACCATTTGACGTATAGACAAGTCTTACACAGACATATTGCACATTAAAAGAATCCACTGAACATAAATTTCAAGGTTTCTTTTCCAGAGAACAAATTCAAGGTATCAGCACCAAAAAACTCAATGTAGTAGGATACTGTAGTATAGTAGAAGGCTCTGTCTAATCTTGAAAGAAAGGAATACTTGGCTACTAGACATAAAAGCATGGCAGTCGGCAATTGGTAGGTAAAATGATCCCACAAAACCCCAACATGACTTGGATAAGCCATACAATAAAACTCAATCCTTTCGTTTCCAGGCATCTGTTGCAAGGGACATTTAAGTGAGTGGTACTAACAACAACATTTCAACCACCCATAGATAAGATAGCCACGAACTACTGACGTGCTGATTTTTGGTAAGACTCATCCAGAACCCTACTTGAGGGATCCATCCATTGCCACATGCCATGCCTTTATGCTGAACCTCCCCTGCTAGGGACACTCAACCAGTCATCCCAACTCATATAATATGGATAATAGGGAGGAAAATGCCTTAATAGTTTCCATTTTTTTGAATGATTTAAGAGTCAAAAGTTTTTGAACAAAATCTTTTGAAACCATACGGTGATTTTTACCTTCGCTTTGGTTTACTGTTCTCGTTTCCAGCTTCAGAAAGGGAATTTGTCTCTAACAAAGGGACAAAGTCACTAGGACCAAGAGCTGGCCGCAGCTCCTCCCGATCTACAAAGTTGGATATAAGAGCAACACGCTGTATTTTTCGAGCTGCTTGCAGCAAAGGCACTTCATGGGGAAACAGAATTTTCCATCTCCTGGGAATTCAAAAAAATTCAAATATTTCAGTATAACATCAAGTTACTGACTTTCAGGCAAATGCGCAAAAATTCATTCAAACAGTTAATTCCATGCACACATCAATATATCATATCCAAGCCACAAACAGCAAGGTCAACCATGTAGGTTTTCTGGCCTAAAACACGTAGGCCATTGTAAAACCAGTAAGTGCTAGCAAAAATAACAGTTGAGACTGATATAGATAGCCCTACCTAATGAGTGAACCAGCGCTATCACTAAAAGTGGTCACCTACATGGTAGGCCATGCCTGATGCGCGACTTGGAATTTGTACTTGTAGCACACAACACCTTAACCTGTGATTAGGGAGAAGCAAGAATAACTATCAAACCCCTCCACAATTATGAGTTCTGCTAACCACTGGCACCACCTAGTTTTACTGCTGACATAATAGAATATGTAACAAATGTCATATTTTTCACATGTCTTAATTCAATGGTTGACTCATTAGTTGTAATTGATTTGTAATTTATTCTTTTCATTTTCTGTTTCCTAAATTGGCTCCTTGTAATCTATTATATATATGTGTGTATTCTTTTACTTCAGATTCAATACGATACATTCAAAAGAGAGAAATTCCTCACCTCCAATATTCTAGACCCTCTTTTCATTGTTATTATTTCCTTTTTTCCATTATTATTATTCTACATGCTCTTTTCATTATTATTATTTTCTTTTTTCATTATTATTAGTCTACACATTTATAAGATCCAAATAGTTCCTAAGTTGGGCCTAACAAAATTCAATTTCCTGGCAAAAAATAGGCTGGACATGTAGGGCGAGAGAGAGTAGGCATGCATGAACAGCCCACCTGGCGATAACCAGGGATTTATTCTGTAGGCCCCACTGCCAAGCAGCATGTATCTTTCATTAACGTATGCATGAATATGTTAAAATGAGATTAGCAAACCATTTGTGTAGAATAAGGATTACATATAAACAAAGAAACGTTAAGAGAACAAAATGAACATTGAAAGATTCAAATCTAAGGCAGAGAAACTAAAATCCACACCTCCTGCATTGATTATCAGTCCGTCCAGAAAAACATGCTGCAATTTTGGACCAGCAATATCCATGTTCAGCTATTGCTGCTTCCAATCTTGAATCCTCTTCTTCAGTCCATTTTCCCCACTTCAAGGAGGGATCTAGACTATTAAACCACCTGACACAAGATTCAAAGTTTCAAACCTCTTATATTTAATCAAATTAATCGTCAAGTCAAGGGTGCATTTTATGTACCCAAATTGTAATATGGTGGATACACAAGTAAAGCCACCCAGGAATGATTGTGATCTCAGTACTAAGATACATGTACACATTGAGAAACTGAGATGAACAGGATGTGTGCAGACATTTAGTTAGAGTTACTCCATTGTACCTTTCTCTACACTGAACTTGAGTGCGGCCAGGAACAAAGTCAGCAATTCTATTCCACCTTTTTTGCCCAAAAAGCATTACAGCTATTTTCAAGCGGTTGTCTTCATCCACAGACCATCTCCCTACTCTCTGCCTAGAAGGGTGAAGTGATTTCCTCCATCTGCAATCAACAAGATCACATAACTGACTTCAATGCAGAAGCTCAGACATAAATAAGGTACCAATAAACCAAGCTATATCCCACATAATTATAATCTATCACTAGAAGCCTAACATGACCCAGGAAACATTTACCAATCATCTTGCAACGCAAGATGTAAAGAAAATCCAAATCATATTCTACATCATTCAAATGAAATCAAAGCTCTGACCTAAAGAAATACATATCAAAGTCCTTGCTATTAATTGCCCTTTTTCATTCTTTGGGTTCTTTACGTTTGTTGTTTAGAGTGATTTTTTCTCAAACAAGTCTACCACTAAAACAATTAAGAATAGCTCTTTTACTTTGCACAATGTAGCATTCACTTAGTGGATTTTTTAATATAATAAATTTATTTATAAAAAAATTAAAAAAAAAAAACACCGAAGAATACCAGCAACAATCAAACCACACGTCAATAGATGAAAGGTTCCTAAAGACCCCTTAGCCATGTGACAAGCCACCTCATTATCAAACCCCAAAAGATTTCTAAAAGAATGGATCAGAATCTCACAAACAACTATAAATCTAATTCTTGACTCTATTTAAGCCCCCAAAAAAATCCTCAATTAAATTAGAAAACTTCCAAGGAGAAGCACTACGAGTGGGCGTTCAAGTGCTCTAAAACAGCATTCATGATGCAAGGCCCTCTTTGAATGAAGAGAATTTAGGGGTTCTCTAAAGGAACAAAGGTTTTTTGTAGGTGGAGAACTTTGAGTGAGAGTTCTCCTATTTAATCTAAACTAGAAAAATGGTTGACAAGAACATGGGACTTCTATAACTTTCTTATCATCATCACCACCATCATTATCATAGACAAAATTCCATCTATCTGAAGTCAATTTTTCGAATTCTATTTATCCACATGACCCACCATAGAATCAGTGTCTATTATCCATCATGTCTTTCTTAATCCCATCTCTCCATGTTTTCTACCGCTCCTAATAGCAATAACCATTAACGTCCCAATTCTACAAACATGTATCGTCTTTGGTCTTCTAGTTAACATCCAAACCACTTTAGGCAAGTTTGTCTCAATTATGTTCTATAGGGATTGTTTTTAGACTACTCTGATGCAATCATTTCTAATTCTATCCTTAAGGGTAATCCACTCATCCAACATAACATGAGCATTTTCGTCACTTTAACTTTATCTAATAGTCTTTTTTTCATAGACCAACACTCTACTCCATAGACCCATTCATTTCTTCAATGTTGCCTTATTAGGAAAGTGGTTGTGGAGATTGGGGTATTCCTCAGAAGGTTTATGGAAGCATCTCATTATAAAAAAGTACAGGCTGAATAGAGTGGGATGGCGGATTGTTGCTTCTAATAGAAGGGCATCGAGATTTTGGAAGGGTGTGTGCTCTCTCTCTTCGTTGTTTAACTCTGGTATCAGGTATCGTGCTTACTCTGGGCATGAAATACTTTTTTTGGAAGGATAAGTGGTTGTGTGATGTTTCATTGGCTTCTAAATTTCATGTTCTCTTCTCCTTAGTGGCTAATAAAGATGTTCCAGTTAGGATGTCTTTTGACATTCATCAGGGTAAGGTAGTTTGGTGCCCTCAATTTAGAAGATCTAGTTTTCTTTAATGGGCCAGTTGAACAATATTTTTGTTGTGGGTAGTGGTGATGATAGGCGCATTTGGAGCCCGATCCTCACGGGCTCTTTTCAGTTAAGTCCTTCTGTATTAAATTGACTTGTGTTGTGGATGTGCCAAGAGTGCATTTGAAAATTTGGAACGTTGTCGCTCCCTTCAAGGTGAAGGTTTTGGGTGGTTGGCTGGGTTGGAGAAGATTTTGACGATAGATAATTTGCGATTGCGATAAATGCTCATTGTCAATGCATGTCCTCTATGCTTGGCTAATTAAGAGTCAGTGAACCACCTTCTTTTGCATTGTAGGTATGCGTAGCATATGGCACCACTTCTTTCAGATGTTAGAGATGGCGTTTTGTTTGCCGAGAGCTTGGTCAAATATGTTTAATGAGGAAGTGTTGATGGTTGGTAGTTCTTTTTGGCGAACTCTTTGGGCAGTGACTGTTCTTAGTATCGTATGGGGTAAAGAGGCTTCCATTACGCATATTATTGAAATGATAAAGAGTAGAGTTGCTTGGTGGATTGTGGGGTCAGGAAAATTCTGAGGTACTAACATCTCAGATATCTGCAAGGTTTGGGATTCAGTGGATCATTCTACGTCTCATACAGATTCTATAAAGAATGTTGCTTGGACTCCTCCAGAGATGGGTTTCCTAAATCTTAATTTTGATGGAAGTTGTATTCGTGATCTTGGATTAGCAGGTTTTAGAGGTGTGATTCAAAATAGATATGGGAATACTTGATCTCCTCTGCAGGCCCTTTCCCCAATGGTTCCGTTCTGGATGTGGAATTACATGCTTTATGTTCTGGTACTGGAAGAGCTCGGAGCTGTTGGGAGTATCTTAGAAGGTTATTCTAAGATAGTTGTTGGTTGGGCTTTGGGTTCCCTGAGTCCATGGACTTACTGGGATAAAATTGAAAGAATTCTTCATTCTATTGAGGTTTTTGGTTATTCCGTTTCTTCGGCTCTTCGATCTAGCAATTCGGAGGCAAATGAGTTGGTTAATCAGGGAGTATCTTTGTCATCGAAAATTGTAAATAATTTTATGTAATCTGGGGTTCGGTGTTGTTTGTTTCTTTTCTTTGGAAGCAAGCTTCTTCTGCAAAGATTCCAGCTTGCTATTTAACTGGTGTCTTGTTTCACTAATTAAAACTATATCAACGGCAAAAAGCATACACCAAGGCACTTCGTCTTGGATTTCCCTAAATTAAGTGGTCCATGATACACAACAAGATACAGGCTTAAAGCAGTCCCACTTCTATAGCTTTCTGTGACACCTTTTCTTTTGGTTGGTGGTGGTGGGGGGTTGACTTTTGGGATGGTGACACTAGCCATTTGGAGAAGGTAAAAAATATAAAATTGAATATATTGATAATTAAATATTTATAAAAATGATTTTCCATACGTGATATATGATGCTGAAAATATACTAAATAGTGAATCAGCTCAGACTGAATTAATTTATGCATGTAATTACATGGGAAAAATGATATCAAAAAAGTATTTGTATGAGCATTCTCCAATTTTTTTTCAATATCAAGTGAAGATGCACACATATTGCAAAATGCAATAAAGCAATATAAAACAATTGCAATGGATGTCAAACTTCAAAGTTCCAACTTCCAAAAGTACTATACTAGTAAACTTTCAAAAAAAAAAAGGTACTATACTAGTATACTACAATCCATATTGCAAGAAGGCCAAAAATAAACTAAAAGGCACCAAACAAATTCAAAGACCCTAGGCCCAAATAACTCAAGCCAAAATTAAAAAAAAAAAACAAAGGTCATATTCCCAATTCCAAAAGACACCATTCCTATCATCCATGGGAATTGTATGATTTCTACAAGGGTACATTTGAACCTCATGTGTTATCTAACAAATCATAAAAATATGAATCTTTGGTTGGGAGGGTTTTTGGTCGTTTCTTACGTGTGGTGGGGTTCTTTTAGCCTGCCTTAGTGTATCTCTTGTTCCTCTTTTAGTTTTTGATTAATGAAAGTTAATTTTCAAAAAAAAAAAATATGAATCTTTAGATACTCCAGTATTGTTTAGTGAGTAATGTGCAATTGATTGTTACTTCTGAGACTTGAGTGAATGGGTGTTGGTAATTTTAAGGATGACGTTTATTGGGTACTTGGGAATTCTAGTATTTCACAATACAGGATTACTTGATTTTGATAATTCATTGACTTAAAAAAATAATAGACTTATTGTTTATCAGACATAATATTGATTTAATGAAATAATTAGATAATAATTAACTAGACACTTGGTCAACTGATCCATTAATTAACAGTCCTACTCAAAATTACATAACATTTAAGTTACTCTTAAACTACAACCCCTTCCACCCCACCCCTTCCTCACCCTCCACACTCTCCTAGTTGACCTGACCCAGTAACTGGCTCAGTTCCAAGTCCAAGTTTGAAAACTATACTACCAACTAAAAGACAATACAGTCTGTCTTTTATCCAGAGAGCTTGCATTGTAGAACTTGGTATCACCTACTGAATTGACGATGCAGATATATATCATTGAGGAGATTTTGGTGACCCAGAAACTTAACACGTCAAATTAGCATCATAGGAAAAGCTCAGAGTTACCTGCTCTGCAGTTGCCTCTTTGCTTTTGGGGGGAGGATGGAGCCTTCTCTGCCTCCCCCCTTACCTTATTCCTCCTCTCCCTCTAACCTCCTTCCCTCCTCCACTGCCTCCCTCCCCCTCCCCCTCTTCTTTCCCATTCACGGGAAGAAAGGAGAAAATCCTCCGCATCTCTGTTCATATCCAACCTCCCTAAGTCTTTCTCTATGTTGGATATTTTCACCCTCTTCACTATGTCCGGCAAGATAGTTGACAGTTACTTACCTGTTTCAAAGGAATCCAAGAACCATCACAGGTTTGCCTTCGTCCGATTTGCATCAAAGGTTGAATCTCTTTGAGCTACCATTGACGTTAATCGCAGATCCTTCTGAGGTTGCAATCTCCTAGTGCAAGCTGCTACGTATCCCCTCGCCATCCTCAGGCCTCCCCTGCCTCCCTTGCTCCTATTGCAGTACCTCCTCCTGCCCAAAAAGACACTCAAAAAACCCTCTTTTTCCACATTGTTGATGCCCCTATTTGGACAATCACGTCTGGGAATGTGGAAGCCCCCACTTGCTAAAGGAATTCCCTTTACTCAGAATCTAGGTGGAGTCATGTGTCCTGAAGGAGGAGGATCAGAAAGTTTTTACAGTTTGATCTCCTTCACAGACCATTGTTGGCCACACCAGCTCTGTCCAGCTACCTCATGCCTAACTCCTTCACAGACCATTGTTGGCCACACCAGCTCTGTCCAGCTACCTCATGCCTACCCTACCTCGTGACGTGCCGGTGTAGTCTCTGGAGCATTTGACCCCTTGTTTCCCGCTGCCATGTAGCAGAGCCCCTTCCTCTACAGAAGCCCCTATCAATCAACTTCCTCCCTTTACCTTCGCCATGTGCCCCTTGATGATTGAAAGAGAGCTGACCTCCTGGAGCCCTTGCCAATAGCGATGACGTCTCGCAGCAAGCGTGCTTCCTCCTACCCTTCCCAACCCTACCCCTGTTTTTCACCAGAAAAGAAACCTGCGCCGCTGCTTCCCAGCCCTACCTACCCCTCTGCTTACCCTTTTTCCCAATTTGCAAACCCTTCCCCTTTTATTTCAAACTGGTTCCACTGAGGTTGATTCTGGGCCATGTGTGGAACTCAATCAACAAGGCCCATCATCTCTACAGCCTAGCGTGCCTGGACCCGATCCCCCGGCCCAGTTCAAGTCTAGCCTAACCCACCAGCTACTGAGTCCTCCCTCTGCAGCCCACCTAAACATGGACTTGAGCCCATTTTGTCGAACCCAGCCAGACTCAAGCCTCCCCATCCCGAGCCCATCATTAATGTCGGCCTTGACCTAGGCTCATCTCAATCCACTTCTTCACAAGTTATTCTCTCCAAGCTTTCATTGCCCCAACACCTTACACTCCTGCCTCTCAGCAAGCAGTTCCACCGTGACGTCGCCTCCCCCACGACACCAACTCCCGTGATGAGTCAGCTACCTATCCACTTTGGTTTCCAACCTCGACAGAATACCGACAAACCTGAGATGTCTGTTCAGGATTGATTTATCTTTAAATTCATGCAGTTTTTTCTTTTTCTTTGTTTCTTCGATTTTCAGTATAGTTCAGGTTTTTTTTTTTTTTTCTTTTGGCTCTCTGTACTGGAACCTCTTGTGCTTTTTCTATATTAATATGATTATCATTTACAAAAAAAAATGGCAGTGCAAGTTATATTCTTCACAAAGTAACTGTATTGCACAAGTATTCTTTACCAGGAACTAGACAGAACTTTTGAGACAAGTATAATATGAAAAAGCAATGCCATACAAGATCTTAGAGAGAATGCAACTGACCTATTGGAACACTGAGGACCTGTCCTGCCTCCCAAAGCAGTAGCTACTGCCTGCCAATTATTCTCACCCAAAGTTTCAACAACTGCACGAAGTTGAGCATCTTCATCTTCTGTCCAGTCCCTCTTTAAAATATAGGCATTAAGGCTCCTCTGATAACGGGCCAAACATTGGAAAGGGGTTCTATTTGTACCCAATGAAATCGCTATTTCTATCCAGTTATATATACCTCTTTGCTGAAGAATAAACAATAGCTTCTTATCCTCAAGATTTGTCCATGGATTGTGATTGATCAGTGGATCTTCATGGTTTAACCACCTACAAAAAGGACCAAAAAATAAGAAAATATGTTATCCTCCACAATGTCTATAAACTGTGAAAGAAGTGGCTAAAATATATGTTCAAAACAAAAAATGTTCTGCGTGCTAACTGTATTAAATAGGTAGCTTCAATAGTCACATCAAAATAACTCTGGAAACACATATAAACAATTGAATTAATTTAAATAGATGGCCATCAATATGATTGAAAGGATCCGTGAGCCAGGTGGTGCAATTATAGAAACCAAGTATACCACCGTCGTCCCTATAAATGGTTTGAGATTCTTCCCATATAAATGCATTCCTTGAGTCTGTCAAATGCTACCGTCCATCAGTCTATGCTGCATGGACCCTTCAAAATGTGTGATGCGTCCATGTCAGACCCATGTTGGACACACACACCCATTCATGGATTCTTCTAGTACTTAACATTGTTTTCCACGATGAAGAAAATATTACAAAACCTTTCTCTTCTTAAAACTTGATTAAAATATTGAAACATTTGTCACTTATTTGTTTAAAGTAAAACTAGTATATTATTTTCTATTTGTGTTGTTTCCGCACCTTATTTCTCCTCTTAATTAAAATATTGTAACATTTCTCACTTATTTTTTTGGAGTAAAATTTACACATTACTATTAATTTATCTTATTTTCACACCTTATTTCATTTAAAATAAATTTAGATTTGAATTATTTAAACATAGCGTTATGCCCCCGTGTCATTTTTTTTTCAAAGTTTAACATCTCAAGTCCATGTCAGATTCTAACCATGCAACTCAGCCATCAGCTAGTATCCATGTAAATGTCTGAATCAAGTAAGACCTAATAAGTTCAGCCAGAAAATGCAAAGATACCAATTTACCAAGCAAATTATAAACTTATTTCCTAAATAGTGAAAGTTTTGGAAGGTGAGGATTCATTCTAGATCCAAATTCAAATAGTGGTTTTCAAATATCAAAGCAAGAAACACGGAATTTTAGCTACAGACCAGTGTATTCCGTGTTAGGTGAAGCATTTTTAGCAATCAAGAACAAAAAGAAATCATGCAAACAACTGGTCACAAACAAAATGAATACCTTGTTTCACATTCTGCACCAGAACGACCCATAATGTACATGGAAGCCAAACGGTTCCAATCAACTTGAGGTAGAAAAGATCTAATTTTTTCTGGAGTAATTTCAAAATTCTTGATTGATGCAATGATGTTATCCACATCATAGAGGCCACCAAAAGATCCTTCTGCATCACTGTCAAGGAAACATGCATCAAAACATAAGCTTGAGGATGGGAGAAATAAAATATTCAGCAGACAAATATACCACACGAGAACTTCCATGTAGATCACCTTGTAGTGACCACCTAGACCTCCTTTCTCCCCCCACAAGTATTATTTGTCACCCTAGATCCGATTTCAAGATACTCATCATCAGATTGAAACCTAAATCTTTTGCATATTAAGTCATTGTTGATCTATGATGCTTGCAAAACTTACCCAAACTAATGCATATATCCTTCCAATCGCATCCTTTCCTTGAAGTAGAGTAACCCCTCAAGTTCCTCAAAGTGAGGACAAAATTTGCAGCTCAAGACCAATGTTATGTGTAGGACTTTTTAATCCACAGTTCCACATTGTTAATGTCCTCTACACTTTATGTTATCTAGTAAAATATAAGCCTACCTCTCATTTAAACCAGTCAATTACCTACCCTCTCTTAAGTCAGAAGATGCAGCGCTTTAGATCTATTCAATTGTGAGCAATGAGCCCTAAGATAAGATGGATTGCATGATTATTCAATGTTGGATTAGTTGCATGAACAATTACAGTAGTAAACACCCACAACTAAACTCAATTGAAGATGGCATGTTGATGCACGACAAGATATAGGGTAACCCTAAATGCCTAATTTGGTTCCCTAAAAATTAAAAGGGATAAAAATAATGCACCCTAAAACTAAAATGATGTTGAAATTAAAATTAAAATTAATAAACTAACGATCAAATAATATAGTAAGCTGCAAATAATAAAGAAATCCAGAAATTCAATGTAACTAATTAAATAATAATCCTAACATTTACAATGTAACATTAGTTAAATTCAATGTAACTAATGAAACTGGATAGAAGCCACGTGGGTAATAGGATAAGGATGGGCAGGAATGAATGGAATATGAGAGCTTAGGGCAACCATATGAACGAAAATAGGAAAGGGGCGGAAGATTTGCGATGGAAAAAGCCTTGGGAAAGGGAGACGGAAGTAACAAAGGCTAGAACTGTGGGTGGCGACATTGGATATGGAGATCTGGAAGGAACGAAGGCACACGAAGGGGCAGCGATAAGGAAAGGAGCCTTATGGGGGAGAGGCGAAACTATGGAAGGGGTTTAGAAGTCACGGAAATCACATAGAAGAGATAAGGGTCACGGCAATATGCACCTGGTAATGGTGGAAACAGCAGGGGAGATTGGGATGGGATCTGGCTAGGGATTAGGACTTAGGGAAGAACAAAGGGAAGAAAAAGAAGATGGAAGATGAAGAGAAGTACTTGAAGAAGAAGATGGGATGGCCTCACGCCAAAAGGAATCGCTCCAAACACTCGCTGAAGGTTTGTGAAAATCTCAAATCTTATTCATTCAATCGTATCTCTGCCTCAAAAGGGCTACAACTTATATAAGAGTCTTCCTTACATTAAATAAAATAAAACACTAATTACCAAACTACCCTAGCTAAAAATAAAACACACGGAAATAGCAAAACATGAAAATGGAAGGTGTTGGAGATTCACCGCATCACCTGTGCAAACTTCAAGAGGACGGGTAATGGAGTGGGCAGCAATTACTAATAATGGAACCTACTACTACACAGAGTTCACAGTGAAAGCACCTAAGCGAGTAGACAAAGCATTTTCCATATGTATATATGGTTCAGGAATGACTTTCAGGAAAACATACATTAGACCATCTAATGAAATTTAACCAGTTTCTTATCCATCTGACACTTCGTCACTTAGGTTAAATATAAAAACAGAAATAATATCTCAATAAAATGCTAGAGCAATGAAGTGTTAGAATTAATCCAACCATCTCATTGACCATTCAAAAGTGGGTCCACCCTCTAACACAGTGACAAAGGATGAATCGATTACCACCAAACATTTTATAGACCTCTATGCATGTGTGGGTGGAATGATTTAATGCTGCCCTAAACATGCTACCCACAATATTTCCATGGAGACAGCCGCCACCACCATCACGTTTATCAAGGCCATATATCTCATTCATATGGAGTTGGCAATCATAACTGAATTTGGCAAATTATTTTTAATTAGCCAACTGCCCACTTGATGCCCATGACCCTAACCCAGGGGCCAAAAATTCGGCTGATCTCGGCCAAGATTTTTCTCTCTCCTCATTTTTTTTGGGAAAATCTAGGTGGTTTTTTTAAAAAAATAAAAAATGCTGTTTTTTTATTAAAAATAAAAATATTGGCCGATATCTAGGCCGATATTTGCCCGTGTCGGATGAATATCGGCCGAGATATCGACCGGGCCCAAACCAATATTTGTTTTTTTTTTTAAATAAAAAATAAAAATCGGCCGATATTCGGCCGAACTTTTTTTATCTCTGGCCGATATTATGCATATCGGCTGAGATATCTCGACCATGGAAATCCCAAGATATCTCAGCCGATACGCACCGTATCAGCTGAGATTTCGACCCCTTCCTAACCAAAAGGGAGCCACTTCGCAGGTTGAGTAGTGAGCCGACTAGGAGGGGTGCCAAATGTCCCAAATCTGGCACAACTTCACGTCAATTTCAATAGCGGGACACTCTAAAAAAAATCAAAAGTCAAGGATAATTTGCATTCTAGCAGCTAATTACGCTCGGTCAGTAAGGCAGTTGTAGCCGGATTTCGGCTTCTGTTTCCGCTTTAAGACAAGTGGCTAAGTAGTTTGGATGCATCCCTTCTTGCAATATCTTACAAGATTTCCCCCCTTTCTCCCTCCCTCCCTCCTCCTAAACAATTTTTTTATTTTCATTTCTCCTCTGCTTTGCCTCTCCATCTCCTCTCTTCTCTGCCATTCCAGGTGCAGTAACACATTAAGCTAATATAGCTTTTATTACTCAATTTTAATTATATTGAAATTGAAAATTAATTAAAGAGACTTTACATTTCCATAAATTCTTAATAAACTTTTAAATTGATGTGCATTTTTGTTGTTAATGAGTACTTTCAAAATTTCATTTTACTTATACATAAAAATCTGACAGGATCTTCTAACAGTTGCCAAACAGCAATATTCTAATCTTCCAGCATTTTATGGCAGTTAAACAGCCAAATTTTACTTTGACAGCATTTTCTTCTAATCTAACAGCTTGAGAATCTTACAGGTTTGGAATCTAGCAGTAGCCAAACACACCCTTAGGATCAATTGAATAATTTCAATTCAAAACCAGTGGGTGGAAAAAATGGAGGGAGGCATGATATGAGGTAGCATTAGATCATTTCCCTACATGTATGAATATGTATATGCATATGACGAATATTTTTTACAAGATTGAGTGGGAAAGCTTAACTCAAAAATTTGACCGAAGATAGATAGAATAAATGGCTTAGATAAATGTACACATAAATGTATATAAATAACTAACAGAAAACATGGCATATACCCATAGTGCTCCATTGACTTTTGCAGCATCACTTCTTGAAATTGTTGTTTTATTCCCATAGCAAGATTTTCTTTTTCAGTTTTTGACCATGGCTGCCTGCTCAATGAGATGGGAAATTTTGTCAATACCATCCGATAATTAAGAACATGAGAGTTCTCAACCGGACCGAAATGCAAGGCAGAAGTCTTCTTATCTTTAACCTGCAAGTACCCAGAACACCTCATCAATTAACAGAACATGATATTAAGCAATATTGGGTATCAGGTTCTTTGCAAAGATAGCATGTCAATGTTTAAACTACCACTTCACAACCTAAAAATGGACCTCATCTATAAGTGGATATGAAATATAACATGCTTTACTAAACATGTCCTAGGGTCAGAATTTAAACTTGATATGTAGCAATGATCCCTGTTTAAAGAAAAATAATATTGAAGTAAGAAGAAACCAATAACATAACTTTGTAGCGAGAAAAAGATCTTATAAAGCATGGTTTCCTTATCAGTAACAAAGACGTAAAGCATGAAATTAACTGAAATTATTCCCAAAAAAAAAAAAAAGGAGCATGAAATTAGGCTTTAAAAAACCACAGGAAGAAGTTGCAGACCAAATTAATATAAATTAATCAGAACAAGCTTAAGAAACATACATCTCGCAAAAAAAAAAAAAATTATATAGCACATTCTGGGAGTGTCTTCTATTGTTCTTTTCACTATTTTACATCTGACATAAATGTTCATGACTAAAGTATGTGAAAGGCTCACAACTAAACATAGAATTTTAGTCTTGCACATTTATGTCAGAAGTAAAATAATAAAAAGAACAACAAAAAAAAAAACCTCGTAGAATTAGATGGTGTAGTTTGAAAGAAGAAAAAGCAGTAATGTTTTTTTTTTTTTTTTTTTGAATGATAGAAAAAGTAATAATGTTCAAGGATAAATTACCAAGAAAAGGAGTAAGGGGGTGATAATTTGAGTCCAAATGAGTCGCGGGGTGAAATGTCTAGGCGTATTATTAAAACAGCAAAATTAACAGTGAAGTTACTAGTTAAAGTGAGACTCCACCAAGGATCTACCTTAAGCCCATAACTTTGTGCATTAATCATGAACAACCTAACATCGGAAATTCAAGATGCAGTGTTCAGTTGTACACTCTTTGCTGATGATATATCATTAATTAGTGAAACGAGATACCAACTCAATAGCAAGCTGGAATCTTAAAGGAGAATTTTGGAGTCAAATAACCTAAAAATTAGTAGAAGTAAGACAGAATACTTGGAGTGTAATTTTAGTGAAACAAAGGATAGAGAGGGTTCTCCAATCAAATTGATAATGACCTTGTTGTGCACTGTGATAAGTTTAGATACCTAGGACCTATGATAAAATATCATGGAGGACAGGACAGATATATCTAATAAGATGGGAGTGGGGTGGGCAAATGTAGGCTAGCTAGCAGAGTTTTGTGTGATAGTAGAGTCTCCCATCGCTTAAAGAGGTTTTTTTCCAAAAAAAAAATCAGTAGATCCAATGATCTATGGAGCAAAGTATTGGGCTATGAAGAAAAGACAATTAGACAAAGTTTAGGTAACGGAGACGCGCATGTTACGTTGGATAAGTGGACTAACTAACTCTTAAGAATAGAGTTAGAAACGATTGTATTAGGGATAGCTCAAATATAGCCCCAATAGAAGATATTGAGACAAACTTTCTTAAGATAGTTTGCACATAAAACTAGAAGACGAAACACAGCCCATGTGTGTAGAATTGAGAGGTTATTAGTTATCGATACTAAGAGGGCTAGACCACTAAAAACGTAAAGAGAAAGGATTAAAAAAAGAAAGACTTGGCGAATAGAGGGGTGACTAAATATATGGTTTCTAATAAGGCCAATTGGAAAAGTAGAATACAAAAAGCTGGCCCCAAATAGATGAGAGTTTAGCTCTAATGATGATGACGATTAAAATAGATAAGAACCTTTGACTTAGAAATCTGGTCAGAATTCCTCGCATTTGAAAGTGAGATTAATTTGATCCGGAGGTCCCTCGGCTTGCTTAAAAGCTTAGCCTCTTTTCTTTTGAAGGAAGCCTGCAAGTCCATCAGACATTTGAGTCGCTCTTTAAGTACTTTGTTGTTCTCAATCATTGTTTCTAACTGGATCAGCTTATTCCTGACAAGTTTCTGGCACAACCTGTTCTTCTTAATTGCAGCAATAAACATCTGTGCAGACTTTGGGAAAGTGGCATTGTCAAGTGGCATCAGAGATAAATTGTGAGTAACATCTTCAGGCTTGGACCATTCAGAAGAATTAGAAGGATGCCCAGGACCTGTGTCACAAGATTCTGAAGGCTGGAAACTTCTTAATGTCTCACTGCTAATTCTGTTTTGAAGTATATTGGAATTATCCTCTGGTGTTGCTCTCGTCGTACTAACCAATTGATGTTTACATATTTCATTGTTTGTCAGCCCATCTGCACAGAAATATGAAAAAATTAAATGTAAATGAAAGATTTTCATGCTAGGTTGCATACAGTGAGCTAATACCCAGAGGTAACAAACAGAAAGCAAATAAACATCAATACCCAACATGTAAATATCGATATTACCACACTTTAAAAAATAATAAATAATAAAATTCACTATATGGAAACAAGGTTATATGGAGATTAAAGTAAACCAATGCATGCCATGCCGCAATAAATATTTGTCCAAAAAGAGTATATACAAAACCCTGAGGGGTTAGCTTAATGGTCAATTCCCACCCTTTTTTGTGAGAGGTCTTGGGATCAAGCCCTCCTCAACACAAAAAGGCCCACTCCCCTTAGTTATGTACCCGGCGTGTGCAGATTGGGAGATTTACACATGCCCTAAGGATTAGTCAAGTGGGACACCCTGAAATTTAGGTGGAACACTTGGATACCTTAGTCTTCAAAAAAAATAAAAAAAATAAACAGCCATTGAAAGAAGCTGCCACATAAATGAGGTATACAGACCCTTGTCCTAAAAAGCTAAAAATTTTATGCAAATTAAGAATCACAACCAACTGACTTAACACTAAGGTTCAATTTACGGAACTTGAACCTAAAAAGAATAAAAGATGATCTGGTTTAGTCCTTACTCCTCAGAAACAACACGGAGTGGAGACCCAGAAACAAGCTTCCAGGTAAGGTTTTTAGATACAGATGGTGAGGATGGGAAATGTAAATTCATGCCGATATGAGAATAAATTTTTGAGCCATACCAGGAATGCAAAATTGTGTATACAACCGACCTGCAAAAAATCTAGATCAAAGAAATGAGGATTCCATATTACCTGGTGGAAGAAGTACAAGCATCTATTTGCATATGCATGGCTACAAGCATGAAATTGGAAGGGATGCAATCACTCATTTGTAGATAACAGGACCGCTGAGAAGGTCTTGTATTCACCTGAAAAAAGTTGGATCACCCAACAGCCATTTCTATGGATCACAAAGTACTGAAAAGCCACAATAGCTCTGAACAATTTCATCAGTGTTTAATGTCTATGGTACCGTGATCAAACAAAGACTGACGCAAATCCATTATCTTTATTTCAGGATTAATGGCCTGTTACATCAGAACAAACTAGTACAATTTCACAAAGTGACAGCCATTAAGAGGTGGGAAGAATCTAGGAGTTTAACCCATATATATATATTGCATGAATCACTAAATAGGGCCAAAGCTGATGTTTTTATAAGAGGCTTAGAGCAACAACAGATATGTATAGCGATAAACAACACTAATCTTTACAAGACAAAATGGGAAAGTAGAGATATGATGATGGATTGAAGGGAAGTAAGTGCAAGTTGAAGAATGGCACACATAATTGCACAACGAAAATGCTCAGAAATTAGTGCTAAGAAGCGCTCAAATGCCTAGGTAATGCAGAATTACAATCGACTTCTAGAAAGCTGCCCATAGTGGACATGTATCCAACCTTAAGAATCCAACTGGCTAGCTTCCATGGTTTTGCATGACGCTTGTACGTGGAGGAGAAGGGGGTGTTGGTTTGTGGTTCAGAATGATACGACTAAGGAATTGTTAGAGGTTCTTTTTCCCCTTTTCCTTTTTAATAGTAATGACTGTTGAAAAAGCAGAAAACCAACTTAGCCATACCAAGGGAACTAAATGATACGACTAAGGAATCATTAGAGGTTCTTTTTCCCCTTTTTCTTTTTAATAATAATGACTATGTGAAGAAAGCAGAAAACCAACTTAGCCATATCAAGGGAACTAAGGAGCTAATTGAGATTGATATTCACGCAATTGGGAAAGTAGCAATTCATTAAAAGTTATTTCATTGGTAATCTCAATATAGGAGAGTAAAAGAAGTGGGTACAAGATAGAGAAAGGAAACTGAGAGATTAGCTTACATTTGAAATAGGCAATGAAGCTCTCTCAAACAATCAACATGTCCCTTATTCACAGAAAAAGAAGTAGAAATGAGCAATCTTGTTTTTTTTTCCTTTTGGTGGTGTACTATTAACATTTCCCTCAACCACTTTAGTTTTATTTGATTCCTCATCTCTTCCTCCCTTCTATCAAAAGCCTCTAGTTGTGTTCACTTCTCCTTTCTCCTAAAATAATAAGATAAATGTTAGCAAAGAGGGATCTGCTCTTCAGTTTGTAAGGAGTGTCCAGGGTCAACCAGGGTAGAGGTGTGAAGTGGTAGTAAGGCTGTTTCAGCACCTCCCATCATAAAAAGGGTCTCTTTTCACATTGCTAGTTTATGTTCTTTGTCCTTCTCCCTCAAATCATAACATCCAAAACGTAAGGCTGCAACTCGGGTCGGGCCACGTGACCCGACCGGAGAAATCATGCGGGTCGGGTCGAGAATTTTGGGTCAGCGGGTCGGTTTGGGTTGAAAAGATAAAAAAACCCGCATGAAATTCGGGTCGGGTCGGGTTTAGGATTTTACAAGTTAACCCGAACCGACCCCACCCAACCCGATTTGACCCAGCTAAAATTATGCTAAAATGGGTTCATAATGCGAGTCGGGTCAAAATTCAGGTTCATTCGGGTTAGAATTCGGGTCGGGTTATGAAGTTCGGGTTGAGAATTCGTGTCAAATTGGTCGGATTCCATATATATCAACTCGAGTTAGGTTGGGTTTTAAGGAATCCAACCCATCCGACCCGAGTTGCAGCCCTACCAAAAAGTAATAACATCAATGTTATCTCAAAAATAAAAAGGGGGAAGAAAAAAGACTAAAAGAAAAGAATGCTCCCCCTATAATAAATCTCACAAAAAGTTTTTGACAATGCCTCATCCAATTTTCATCTACTCAAAAAAGGGTCAAGAACTAAAAAGTGATTTAGCAATTGATGATTTAAACAAACTGGAGGTGAATAGAATAAAGATCCCCCTCTATGGAAGATATTTAAACTGTGTTATTGCTAAAGAACAGTGATCCATACTCCATGGAACAAGGTGCCTAGCAATAAAAGATGCAGTTAAGAATGAAGTGATAAACACTAAAAAAGAGTAAAGTACTAATTAGGGTGGAAAGTGGGGAAGTTGGGGCTCAAAGAAAATTTAAAAAGATTCCAATGATAAAGAAAGAATGAAGTAGAAAATCTCAAAAAGAAAAAGGCAAATTGTAACTGGGGAAGCTGCAGAATTAAACTTGACTTAATCAGACTCTACAGGATACTTTCTAACAAGATGGGGAAGATGCAGTAAGTACATCACCCTTCTTTTCTAGCAGGGCTAGGGAAGTTGGGGTGTCAATGATGAGGAGAATGCAGTTAACCTTCACCTGTTTTTTTTCTCTTTTTTTTGCAGGGGCAGAGAGTGGGGTGTTGGTGGTAATGTGGCTTGAACCTACACTTTTTGTAGCTGCCCACTTAGCACTTAACAATCAATTATAGTTCAGCTGCCATAGGAAATTGAAAGAGCATCAATCATTAAAGCAGGTAGAAGAAGAGTTTGAAATAGATAGCCATGGCTGAAAGAATACTATGATGGGCCAAGTAGGAAGGAAAAGAATCGATGATATATATAAGCTTTTGAAGTGCTGTGACAAAGAAATTCTAATTTCTAGGGAAAAGATCGCTTTGCCGATAGTGATTAATGCCAGTATCAAATTTTACAAAATGTGTTGCCATCAAAACACAAGTTGAGACAAAGTGTGCCATTAAGGAGCTGTTTACTTTTCTCTTTTGCAATGAATAGCATTTAGAGTGATAGCACTTTGACATAAACTTGTAGCAAAGGGATACTGTGGTAGGTGCTTACTCTGCAACTAGTTGATTCACATTATGATTTAAGAAATAAAAATAAAAAAAATTAGAGAGAGAGAGAGAGACAGAGGCATTAGTCTTGGATTAATTGGAATACAAAGGAAATTTTGTGTTCACCCGTGAAAGTTTTCTGAGATTGGTGCTTCAATGGCTTCTTTTATTCTTAATCTATTATTTTGTCTTCTAATAGAATTTGAACACCTTGGATTACTCAGCACTCAAAGGAAATTTTGTGTACACTGCAAAAGTTTTTCTAAATTTGGTGCTTCTATGGCTTCTCTTATTCTTACTCCATTCTTTTGCCTTCTACTAGAATTTGAAATGGTAGAAGCAAAGTCAATTCAAACGTGTAACCAATAAAGTCACCCATACACAATAATGAAGAAGAAGAAGATCACTAAAAGTTCCACTTCAATTACATCTAGCCACTTACAATGGCAAACATTTCAGCCATTCTTTGAAATCAGTTCCCTAACAGCAGAATGTAAAACCTATGAGTCGAACCAATAGATTGATTAAAACAAACTAAATTTAGAAAAACTAAATCAAAAGCAGAAACAAATTATAAATTAAAGAATAAAAAAAAATCAGCAAACTTTTATAAAAGCCTTTAGTCAAAGTTACGCTTCCAAATTATTACTCTGCGCCAATTCAATAAATGAAAGCATTCATCAAGGAACAAGCGACTTTTAATCAATTCAGCATAAATGAAAACCATTTTCTTTAAATGTTGAAAAAAAAAGGAGAAAACAATGAAAAAAAAAAAAAAGTCACCTCCGTCATAATGGGAAAACCGCCTCTGGATGGCACGGAGGGTCTCAAAATCGTCTTTGCTGTCAGAATCGTCATAATGGGAAAACCGCCTCTGAATGGCGCGGAGGGTCTCAAAATCGTCTTTGCTGTCAGAATCATCCATTGAAAGGAAAGCATGAGAATTTGGGATAGGGGGCGAAGCAACGGAAGATGGAAGAGAGAAGCGTTGGTGGATGCTGCGGAACAGTTCCAGGTCATCATTTTCGTCGCTGTCGTCGGCTTTGGAATTGGAAGCGGCGGAAGCAGAGGAAGGTTGCTCCAATTGGACAGAGTCTTTTCCAGATAGAATACAGGCGCGTTTGAGGGCTTCCATGTCCTCTTTGAATGTATCGTCTCTTTCATCGTCGTTAGAGTCGTCAGAGAAAGACGAAGGCGCCATTGCAGATACAGATTATAGAGTGGAGTATCAAAGACCTTTTTTAGGGATTAGTGACGTAGCGGAAGCGAATTTAAAGGGTACTGGTAAACCCAATAAATTCTATGTTCACACTGATCAAACATATTAAGGTGGCCACAGTTTGTACGCGTTGAGGTTACTGGTAGGATCGTTGCAACCCAGTCGAGTGAGTGGAAAACAGTGAGAAGGGATTCTTTGATCGGTGCTTGGAAGGGAAGCAGAAGGTGACGCAAGCGGCGGCTGGAGAGCTTGCAGGTTGGCCGCAGGTTGAAGAAGCAGAAACGACTGGCAGCAATGCAGGATGTAGCAGGAAGTGGCGGCAAGCAAGGAAGGTTCCGTGGGTTGGAACCCTGGCGGCAAAGGATAATGGAGCTGGCTAGGGCTGCATGTAGTTCGGGCCGGGCCGGGCCTCTTCTGAGCTTGCCTAAGCTCGGATCCTGATCAGGATTAACACGAATTAGTCAGATCTGATCACTGAATCTAAGTCGAATTGTATAGGGAGTGTCCAAGCCTGATTTCAAACTCAAAAATCAATGACTTATTTGAGCTCGGGCTTCTTTAGCCCTAAATTGAAATTTATTTTGTATTATTCTGTAAAATATAACTAGCATAAGTTTCACATTTTCAGCCAGTGTCTCATATATATAATGAGCTTTATGAGTTATTCCTTTTTAATTGACTTTATTATAAATTATACTACTAATCATTCTACTCTTTAATATGTTTTTTTTATTCATTTCATCTCCTCTATGTTTCAAAGGTCATCCTCTCCTCTTAATGCCTAACTTTTGTAGTCTCTCAAATTTACGCACTCAGCCCTATTTGGTCTTCTATTAAAATAACTAAATAACATTAAATGAGTTTTTCTCAATTTATCATCTTTAAAACTATCTTTATACTATCTTTGATCATTCATTTTCAACTTTATCATTTAGGTTAAACCTTGGATGACAAATTTGGTTGATATAGTGTGTATTGCTCGAATTATCTAAGTAAAAAACCCTCGAACTATAGCGGCCGCAACGAATTGGACAATTCTGTCCATACACATTTCGGCACGATGACGCGCGACCGCTAGTGTGATACACACGTAGTGTGCACATCTAGGATTTCAAGTGTTTTGGGCCGGTACGTGCCGTGCGCAATTTTAGTCCAATTATTTCTTTTTTTTTTTTTTTTTTTCGACTATTTTAGGGCCCATAACTGTTCAAAAAATATTTTTTATATAAGAAACACTTTACACAAACCCTAGCATACCCTAGAAAGTCCATTAGTAGTCGATATTTACTTCTCAATATCTCATCTATATTTTTTTCTCAACTTCATTTATTTGAATTTTAACCTTAAAAAAACATGATTTTCAGCTCTTTTTCGACGACCTGTAGTATTGAAGCTCGAGTTCCTTGCTATACCTACTAGTAGTAAAAGTTTACTTTCCGGATTTTTAAAAGGAAGCCTTTATATCTCAAAGTATTATATCTTGAAATTTATATTTGATGCACTTTTTTTTTTAATTTCAATACAAATTTATTTTGAAAAAAAGTGGTTTTAGTTTATTAAAGTATCATAATTATGTTTGGATTAGTTAAAATGGTGTTTTAGAATTTATTGTGTTGTCTAAAAATTATATTTAATACATTTTTTCTTTTTTCTTTTTAAACCGTATTTTATGTAGAATATTGTTTAATTTTGTTCTGAGTGAAATGTTTATGTGTTGTTCTTTGAGTTAATGCATTTTTTTTAAATTACTTTTCATGCATTTCTTATTTTCTTTTTATTTTAAAACCGAAATTAAAGTGTAAGGTGAAATATGGTTTTTAATTGTCTAAATTACTTCTTTTTTTGTTTTAGAATGGTTTATGTGTAGTTTTTTAAGTTAATGTAGTATTTAAAAATAAGTTTTCAGGCATTTGTTATTTTTTATTTTTAAACTGAATTTAAAGTGTAAGGTAAAATTTAGTTTTTAATTGTTGCAATGACTTTTATTTTACTTTTTAAAAAAAACGACTTTTATTTTAATGGGAAAGGCTAATTAGTTTTTTTTTTTTTAAAAAAGTTATATAGTGTTTAAAATAAGTTTAATGCATTTGGAATATTTTTATTTTAATCCGAAATTAAAGTGTCAAGTAAAATTTTGTTTCTAATGTAGTCATAAAATGTCATTTTCCATTAACATGTATTTTTATTTTTTTATCTGAATTTCTTTTTTTAAGAAATATATGCTTTATATTTATTATAATAGTGTTATTTTTTCTCTATGTTTATTTAATGTAAAAAATATTAATGTTGTAATAAAATGTGATTTTTCATTAATTTTTTACAAACATTTGAAATTATCGATTTTTTAAGATTCAAATAATTATTTCAATATCTAAATGGCCGCTTCTCAATAATATACAATTATATATTATTTAACCTTAGAATTTTCTACATTTTCTCTGAAAATTTCAGATTTTCTTTTTTTTTAAAAAAATTGAAGTAGAGAGAAAGTTCGCTGCAACACAATGGCTGCAACGACCACTACACAACGGTAATTGAGTTTTTTAAGTAACGATCACTACATAACGGTAATTGCGTTTTTTAAGTCATAGTTAAATCACTCATCCTACTTAATATACACATTTCAATTTTCTTTAAGTTTATTTAATTATCTTTTTTCATTATCCAATACCCGGCTCTAGAATTTTTACACAATGTTAATGAAGAAAATTAACTTTTACAAAATAGGACTCAAATTCAGACTTTTATGCCAAATTGATAACAGCAAATACAACCTTGCTATTAAAATGGCAAAAGTAAGAAGAAAAGTTGAGAGAAATCCAAGTGATCTCACATACAGAAGTAAATTCTAGCCATAGACCAGTTCATTGTTAGTGGTATTAAGGCATGAAGCTAGAAATAAGTTAAACCTTCCTTTTTCTTATTATTGTTTTTGTTTCCCTCAGCTTCGGCTTTAAGTTAGAATTTTCCTTGGACAAGCTTGATCACTTGCGATTAGGCTTGACAACTTGGCTCCTAAGCATTTACTCAAACTCGACTTAAAATGAAACAAGTTTAGGACTTAGGCTAACTCAAGCACAAGATGTTTCAGAATTTGAATGGTATATTCAATAGAAAAAGTCGACGACTGTAGACATAGGGATAATAGATAAAGAAAAACATGCTATAATGTAGAGTGACTAATGACATAATTTTACGATAGAGTCGAATGAGAAAGTGAAACTTATAAAACTATCTTCAGACAAATAAGATACTACCTTAATGATTATGATATTAATAATGATGATCTAAGACTTAACTCAATTTACTTCAACAATCAAAGAATAACACCACTTTTAACCTCATAATTGGACCCTTTTGGAAGAGCCAATGTGTATAAGTGTTAGTAACTATGGTAGTGTTATTTTCAAATGCTCACCATTACTTGATACAAAGCAAGCCACCTCATGTAGGCATGCAAGAGTTCCATCTACAAGCAAGCTACTTACTCGAAGGCGGGCAAGGGAGAAGAAAGAAAAAGCAGAAGCTCAAGGTCAAATCAGGCTAATAAAGATGTTGAGCCATCAAATCAAAACATGATACATTTCCTTAATAATTTGTAAGTATGAGTACCGGAAGACACATAATAGTCTTCCATAAAGGTGACTAATGCAATAAAATGCAGTATTATAAAAGTCGGATCGAACCGCACCGCGGTGGCTGTCGTTCAATCCTAGTTGAGAATCGATTCTGGGTCAAAATCGTATAAAACCGGTCAAAGCCGTGGTTTTCTGTGGTTTTGAAGGTACAAAATTTGATTTTTTTTTTTTAATTTTCCTCTTCAAAATATAAAAAATTAATATTAAAAAATTATATATTTGAAATATAAATATTTATTATCATTTATATCACATATCTTTTACTGTTTTGGTATATTACTCAGAAGTTGAATGTTATTTTTAATATTTATATTAATGTTATTGGTAAAAGGTGTTTTTAGTTGATGTTATAGGTAATATTTATATTATATTACTACTTGACAGGCTTTCATTGCGGTTGAACCCAGTTGAACTCAAAATATCTCGAAGACGGTTCGTTAGATGGTCAGTTCTGATAACATTGATAAAATTTGTGCTTTTGAATAAACCATTGGCAAATATTTGTATCACAACACAAACTTGAACTTCAGCTCTACCATGGGCCTAAATTTGTAATCAAATTGAGCCCAAGTGAGCTTTGAGTGGATTAGGCTCTAAATCTTGGATAGGCCGGCCCATAGCACATCTTCAAGTGTAAAAATCTAAACATCTTGGTCTGTTCATATTTAGAGAAATTGCAGTGTGAGTTTGAATGCCTTGAACTTCCATATAATCAATAGGAAAAAGATTATAAAGAAATAATAGCACCAAATTCTCATGTCCAATCCTATAATGTCATGTTTTAGTTTCCTCATGACTTTGTGTGAATTTTATAGATGGCCTACCAAGATCACAAGGGATGAGCGTGTATGGATTGAACAGTTTCAATTGATCTATAATATTAGAAAGTTACCTCCATAAAAAAATATAATCTTAAAATTTAGGGATTCAAAGTTGAAATTATATATTTTTTGTGCATGAAGCCATTGTGTACAAAATCAGTACAAAATCTCATCGAAGAAAGCTTGATTTCATTTGTATCTTTTGTCTGTATTTTTGTGTTTTTTCATTAAAAATAGGATTTTCATTTAGAATGATCATGATTATGACGATCAATGAATTAAGTTCTTTTATTTTAAATTGCATTTAATTTATCTTTCCCCTCTATGCAATAGCTCATGCATACAATTTTCATTTGCATTTTTATGTCCTCTCATATTTCATTCATGGCCTGAAAATAAAGAACACCACTAGATGTTTTCACTCCATTTTTCCAGTAGCTCTCTACAGACTAGTTACGAGATGAATATCTCTTCTTTAGTTAGAAACCTCTACCTCTATTTTGAATATCCCTTTAGTCATTAAATCCTGACTTTTTCTCTATTTTGAAGTTTAACTAAATATCCCCTAAACTCCATGGCCTACAAGCATAATATCCAATTTCTTTTTCTCATATATTCTTGAAGTATGTTGATTTGATGACGACATAATATTTTTACATCACCATCAAGTTGATCTCACAAAAAGAAAATGTAATAATGACTTTTACTTAGTCGTATTATTATTCCGATAGTCCCATATAAAGTCACGAATTCTTTTATGGTTAACCATTTTAATATAGGGAAATTTTGTTAGAAGACAAAAGATGGAATGAAATTCTCATTTTATTTATACCGGTGTACCGCTCATCAAGTAGTGGAGTACCAATAATACGCCGCTCTACATATATATGTTCTACATATCCGTACACCGGTAGGAGTAAAATGGAAATTTCACTCTATCTCGTGTCTCCTAACAAATTTTGCCCGTATTAGATGAGCGTCTTTCTTTTATTGCACCAAGTAAAAAAATAATATTTATGTCAAAAGAACTATGAAATAATACTCAAAACAACAACAATCAATAAAACTAATTTTATTTGAAAATCTATTAAATTAGGGAAATGATTAGTTACGGTCGAGACTGTCCTATTCATCTTTAATTTGAATTTTTTAATATTTTTATTTAAATTAACGGTAAATACTATAGTAATATCGTTGCTCCAATGCCCTTACACAAGATTAGTTTAATGACTTACCACCTATTTAATTTTGATGATAATGAAAATAGAATAAAATAGGTCAAATTAATTTTGGGTGGCCATCCTAACACATGAATACTCTTTCAGTAGACATGGGTTTTCGAATTTCTCACTTTGCCCCCATCCGCAGAAATCGGCTTACTTTTTGAGTGGATCAGTTTACTCATTGGTGCACTATCCGGTGCACCGATGAGTGAACCGATTTATGTGTAAAATGATCTCGTCGATTCACCGATTTAAACTCTCAAGAAATCAGTGCACCGATTTTTAAGTGATCCGGTTAGGATGCCCACCCTTAATTTTCACTCTTTGAATGGTTTGAATATCTATTTTGTAGCTTTTGCACTCCAAAATCCTACTCTATTACTTAAAATTGTACATGAACAATTATTAGTCCTTTGGATTCAAATCATGGAACTCCAACGAAGGGCTACTTCTCATAGGAATATGTATAGACTATAAAGTAAGGTCCCATCGCATTACCTTATGTATGTGGATAAGGGGTTTTCACACATCCCAAGGGATCAGTCGGTGCGACACTTAGGCTGCGCTTGGATGGGGGGTAAGGGGGGTAATCCCGTTACCCTCATTTGGTAACAAGGGGGTAAGGGTAAAAATTTGAATTTTTACCCCTCTTGCAACCATTTTGAATACCCCCATAGGGCTTGGGGTATTCATTCTTGAATACCCATCCTTACCCTCCCTTTTGCCTTTTTATGAGATTTTTTTATATATATTTTATTTATTTATTTATTTTGGTGAGCATTTTGGTTTTTTTTTAAAAGCACTCCATTATTTCTATTTGATAAATTTCATATCACCAAACAGCAAATTATATTTTTTTATGAAGAGATATGTAGAATTTTTTTATTCATTTATTGAAATTTAAAATAATAATAGTGGTTTTTTATTTATTTTTTATTTTTTAAGGAAATCTTTCCCCTATTTATCCCGTGCCTTATTTTATTTTTCAATTATATATTATATAATGAAAATTTAATAGATTTCAAATAATTTTTTTATTATATAGATTTTCAACATAATGCATTTGGATGAGGAGTAATTTTTTACAGAGGTTACCCCTCTGACATATTAACAATTTTAGAATAATTAATAATTTTATTTAATCCATATAATATAAAAATAAAAATAAATTTTTCTTCAACGTATTTGTCAAAATGTTCTATTTTTAAGGGGTGATTCTGTCGAAATTTCGATAGGGTCTCAAAACTCTGAAAAAGGTTCATGATAATATCTTTTAGTGTAATTAACAATTTATTCTATTAGAAGATTATTTTAAAAATGTGTCAACATTTTCAACGTGATGCATTTGAGTGAGGGGTAAATTTTTACAGGGGTTACCCTTGAGTAGGGGTAATTGTAAGTAGGGGTAAACTGACATATTAACAATTTTATGAGAATTAATAATTTTATTAAATCTATATAATATAAAAATAAAATTTCTGCAACATTTTCAACGTGGTGCATTTGGGTGAGGGATAAATTTTTACAGGAGTTACCCTTGAGTAGAGGTAATTGTAAGTAAGGTAAACTGACATATTAACAATTTTATGGGAATTAATAATTTTAGTAAATCTATATAATATAAAAATAAAATTTCTGCAACATTTTCAATGTGATACATTTGAGTGAGGGGTGAATTTTTACAGGGGTTACCCTTGAGTAGGGGTAATTGTAAGTAGGGGTAAACTGACATATTAACAATTTTATGAGAATTAATAATTTTATTAAATCTATATGAATAAAATTTCTGCAACATTTTCAACGTGGTGCATTTGGGTGAAGGGTAAATTTTTACAGGAGTTACCCTTGAATAGGGGTAAACTAACATATTAATAATTTTATGGAAATTAATAATTTTGTTAAATCTATATAATATAAAAATAAAATTTTTACAACATTTTCAACGCGATGCATTTGGGTGAGGGGTAAATTTTTACAGGGGTTACCCTTGAGTAGGGATAATTGTAAGTAGGGGTAACCTGACATATCAACAATTTTATGAGAATTAATAATTTTATTAAATCTATATAATATGAAAATAAAATTTCTCTAACATTTTCAACGTGATGCATTTGGGTGAGGGGTAAATTTTTCAGGGGTTACCCTTGAATAGGGGTAATTGTACGTAAGGGTTAACTGATATATTAATAATTTTATGAGAATTAATAATTTTATTAAATCTATATAAGATAAAAATAAAATTTCTACAATATTTTCAACGTGATACATTTGAGTGAGGGGTAAATTTTTAAAAGGGTTACCCTTGAGTAGGGGTAAACTGACATATTAACAATTTTATGAGAATTAATATTTTTATTAAATTCATATAATATAAAAATTAATAATTATAATTTTTATAAAGAGATATGTTGATATTTTTTATTTATTTATTGGGATTTAAAATAGTAATATAAAAAAAAATTATTTATTTTTTTAATGTTAGAATGAAAGTGTTCATTTTAAATTATAATTATGAAAAATAATTTACAAAAATTAGATAAATTATTATAAATTATATTATTAAAATTTACTTTCTGAATATTATTTAATAATTATATTTTATAAAAAATAAAAAAATATTAATATATTAGGTTACGTTTCCTTTGCTTATAGTTACCGAATAAGATTTTTTACCCTTAAGGTAAGATTTTATTTTACAACTGCAATTACCAAATAAGATAAGAGTAATCTCACTTCAAAAATCACCCCTACTCAAAGGTGACCCCTACGGAATAACCCTTCTAAAAATTACCCCCATCCAAATGCAGCATTAGTCATCTCTGAACCTGGAAAAAAAATTAGATGATTTTTTTGTAGGGTATACTTTTATAAGGAGGCTAATTCAATTTAAAAAATAATTATGATTGTGATGAAGAGAACGTGCTAATGTAGATTCCATGAATAAATAAATTGTTCATGTTTAAGAAGAGGAGAACAACTTTTCAAAGTAAAGATTCACAACGCAAGTAAATCCAATAAAAAATGGATGATTACTTGGATGCATTTCCGTTACCACCGATGCTTTCATTCAGTGGCATCGAATCTTCCAAATCATCCCATTTTTCTTTTTCAAAGACAAAAATTTTCAACCGTCCCTTTTTTTCCCTCTCCACCACCATTGAAATCTGGAAATATCGATCCCCATTTCAGTTCCCTTCGTTCTCAAATCCGATTTTTAATTTAGTTTATATTTTCTTTCAGATCCTCTGTTTTTTTTCTCCACTTCTCTCTGAAAGCGCCAGCCCTTTTGTCCTCTTTGCAAAGCCACAGTATCCGATCTGTAGAAGTCCACTTCCAGAGGATCCGGACTCAAGTGCAATGTATTCTCTGTTCGTCTTTCCAAAACCAAATTCCCAGTTTTCCTCTTCAGCCTCGCCTCAACCTCTTCAAATCCTGCAGAATCCAATAGCCCAATAAAGAAATTCTGTCTTTCGGCACATGTATCAAAGCAACTGGACAAAAACCCTATAATACCCCTGAAATATGGAATATAGTAGTATACAATACCCATCTGTCCCCAACTCCATCAAAATCACAAACCAAACGACCTGTGACTTTGTGAGAGCCTCCAAGATTCAATCTTTTCTCCTTTCTGTCTTGAAAAATGGTTATTCCCTTCACCCACTTCTCCTGTCCTAAAAATTCCATGGAAAAGCCCCAAATCTCACCTCCATCTCCGCAAACTCTGACCCAAGACGACCTGAAGAAGATAGCTGCATTGAAAGCCGTTGAGTTTGTCGAATCGGGGATGGTTCTTGGCCTCGGAACGGGCTCCACGGCCTGCCATGCGGTTGCCAGAATCGCCGAGCTTATGAAGCAAGGGAAGCTCTCCGACATCGTCGGAATACCCACGTCGAAAAAGACCCACCAGCAGGCGCTTGAGCTTGGAATCCCTCTCTCCGACCTCGAACATTATCCAACCGTCGATCTGGCAATCGACGGTGCGGATGAAGTGGACCCACATCTGAATCTGGTGAAGGGGCGAGGTGGGTCCCTCCTGAGGGAGAAGATGATAGAAGGAGCTTGCAAGAGATTCATAGTCATCGTGGACGAGACCAAGACGGTGGAGCATTTGGGCGGAAGCGGCGGAGCCGTGCCTGTAGAGGTGGTTCCATTCTGTTGGAAGTATACGGCAGATCGGCTGCAGGCACTGTTTCAACGGTCAAGATGCGTTGCCAAGCTCAGGTATTTGGATAGTGGTGAACCCTTTGTGACAGATAACTCGAATTATATTGTGGAATTGTATTTTGAGAAGGAAATTGGAGATTTGAATGTGGCAAGTGATGAGATATTGAGACTTGCCGGTGTTGTGGACCATGGCATGTTTCTTGGTATGGCCACTACTGTAATTGTTGCTGGGACTCATGGACTTGTGATAAAAAATAAATAAATTGGGGTCAGATGGAGATGTACTAATTCAAAAAATCCTAGATTCTAAATAAATGGTATTTTGCTATTAATATCGATGATTTTGTGGTAAAAAGAGGATTTTTATTGCATTTTTTTTCCCTCTGATTGCAATTTTTTTTTTTTTACCTGTGGAAACTGTGAAATACCCAACCTAAAACCTTCACAGGTGATAACCCTTACTTCTGATGTGTGTTAGTCTACGGTGTTTGAACATGTACACAACCAGCTGAACTACACTACTGCATTTTACTCTATACACTTATATGTTTAAAAAATTTTAATCCAACAAGTATGGCTGGTATTGCGATAGATGAGATAGTTAGGATGGTTAGGAAAACGATATAATTTTAGTTCATTTTATGTTTATTTTACGCCGGTCGTACAGACACCCTACCAATAGTTTTTTTTTTTTTGTTTTCAAATTATCCTTTTGCCCTTTAAGTTTTTTTTTAGTCCGAACCAATAGATAATCCATTTTGTGTGTGTTGATCGATTTCATTTTATATGGAATCATCCGAATGAATGGACTGTAGAGAAAGATTTTTAAAAGAGACCATTTTTCGATCGATTTTTACAAACAATGTATCAAAATTCATCTACTTGAATTTTATGAATTTGGATCTGATTTTAAGTGAAAAGAGTATAATTTTGGACTTAAAAAATCGTACCCAAAGAATTAAGAAAAAATTATCTTTTCTCTTAATTCTTTGGGTACGGTTTTTTAAGGCTAAAATTATATACTTTTCGCTTAAAATTAGTTCTGAAGTTCATAAAATTTAAATTAGATGAATTTTGATACATTTTTTGTATAAATAGGTTGAGAAATCGAATCTTTTGAAAATTCGAGCCAAACACGCAAATGTTACAATTGGCAGGGAGGCATTTCTTAATCGATTTTTACAAATAATGTATAAAAATTCATCTACTCTAAATTTTATGAACTCCGGGAATGATTTTAAGTGAAAAAGGTATACTTTTGGACTTAAAAAATCGTATCTAGAGAATTAACAGGGAATGTCATTTTTCCTTAATTCTTTAGGTACAATTTTTTAAATCCAAAATTATACATTTTTCACTTAAAATCAGTATTGGAATTCATAAAATTTAAAATAGATGAATTTTGATACCTTTATTTTAAAATTGGTCAAGAAGCGGCCTCTTTTAAAAATGCCTCTCACAAGTTCTAATGGAAAAAAAAATAAAATAAAAGGGCAAAATGATAATTTCATCCGATAGTTTGAATTCGGATGCATAGAGAAATAAGAGAAAGAAAAGTCGAGTGTCTATGGCTGACTTTATTCTATTATCTTAAATTAAATGATCAGCAAAGATAAATTAAATTAATTTTTCCAATTGATTCATTAGAAATCTCCATCTATATTTAGTTACGCTAGCTAGCAACCCGTTCACATTTCACAGGTTTGTTGCTCTTAATTCTAAGAAAAAAACAAAGTTGAAATTCAATTTTTTTTTTACTTTACCCTACACAACATGAAAACAAAATGCTGCAGAAATGGTAAAATTACTTCTGCATACTGGTATTTCTGTTAGAAGGTAAGAAATTTCTGTATAAAAAATTATAATTTTTAATAAAATTACTTGTCAATCAAAATGGGCAATATATCTGAAAATTGAAATAGTGGTCATATGTTCTAATCTTTGTCCAAATCTGATATTTCATAGTTCGATATGGAAAGACTTTTGAAGACTTCTACAGTAAATGGGCGAGTATTCAATTACAAGTATAAAAATAATAAAGATTGATCATTTAGTAATAATTAATATCACTAACTATTCACAAAAAAAGTATTAAGTAAAGTCTCAAACTTAGGAATATGTTTTCTCCAGCAATATTAGCCATGAGCAAAGGCCCAAGTGGAGTCTTATTCATAAAAAGAGGTAAGTGACTAAGTGGTTTGAGGATGATGTTTTTTTGTAAAAATTATTTTTTTATTGGTTTTGAAATTTTATAATTTTGAAGAGTGCAAATATTAAGGATCAAACGAGAATCGATCTAACACTAAGATCAACTTAAAATGATTCAAGTTAGGTACAAATATAATTCACGAGATAAATAAATGTGAAAAGGAAAATATAAGAATTTCCCAAATGAGTTCCACATCCCAATGTAAAATATTTTCATTTTTTAATGATCGATATGTATTTCATTCAAATAAGGGAAGCTCTCCAAAAAAAATCATACAAAAGAAGGCATTGCCGTCCAAAAGAAAAGGAAAAAAAGAAAAGAAAAGCAGTCCACAGCCGGGGCTGAGCCGCTGAGCTAAAGAAAGAAAGCCCGCTGATGAAAGGAAACAAACAGCGAGGCCCAAAACTTAGAGAATGCCAAAGGCCCAAAATAGAATTCAGGCTAAGGCCTAAAACAGAAAGAATCTTCACCTAAACCCTGGACAGTAATCAATATGTGCCCAAAACCCAGGCCCACATAGACCCACACCCCATGCCCAAAAACAATTAGCCCAAAACATTCAATGACATTAGGCAATTTCTTTTTATAATCGATGGTGTCCAGGCATCTCATCTGCAGGGGATTTTATCCAACTGAATCCTTCGGAGTATGAGCACATCTCCCTACACACACATACAACATCCAAACAATGAGGAGTAACTCCATGAGGAGTGGCTCAGAAGAGTTTGAGCGTGAATCAGACTCAAAACCTCCCTTCGTAAGGAGAGATGGAAGCAACGTGGGTGCAAAAGCAGACAAGTGCAGTGACAGAGAGATTCCAGAATTTCCTTGTTCCTGTACAACAGTGTCAGGAAGCTTTGGTGGGATCTCCTTAGATGAGGGAGATTCCAGATAGCAAGAAGTGACCTTTCACTCTCAATAGATCATTATTTGATAGCAAGAAAATAATTCTTGACCTGACATCACTTGCCACAAGGAAGCATATTCTACCTTCAGAACTGGAGCAATGTTGAAAGACCCTTTAATTCCACTCCTGCCACCAGTGCCAAACAATTGCAGGGACAGTAAGCATTGCTGCCAGTTTTTCTAGATTTGCAGTTCTTGATTGAACAAGATTGGTGGAACATCAGCCCACTATATTCCAAGCTAATTTTTCAATCGAACTTGACCTCTGCACATTAAGGCCCAAGCCTGCTAATTTAGAAGTTACGCAACTCCAGGCCTTCATTTTAGGGCCTCAGGATCAAACTTATTTCTCTGTGCCCATTTGCTGCCTGCCAACCCAGTTAAATTAATTAAACTTTTAAGAGTTTAAAAAACATTGCTTGATTAATTCAATGGAGATGATCTTTTATGAACTACATATTCAATCAAAGACCTTTTAAATGAACCCATTAACACTCCATTTTGTAAATCACATGCCTAGATAATTAGGTACGCAGCAAAGTTTTATTCATGAAGAAAGAATAGAGATTAGAAGAAACTAAAGGCGGCAGGCACATGAGTCCATCCAGTTGAGATCAAAATATCCTTATGAAATTGGTAGGTTGGATTCTGTGGCTCAAAAGTATCAAAATATATTTTAGTTTATACTGTTGTCATATGGGCTAAATTAGGGCAAAGAGCCTTAACGGCTAACATTCCTTGATCTTTGCCAATCATCCGATTGCAAAAATCCCAATAGATTTCTGCATAATGTCATATGATGAACAACAATAATCACCATCATACTAAAATTTCATTTATTTAGAGATGATTTTATAAATTCAAATTCTTGATTTTACCCTATCATAAATCATGCGATCAATCATCTTACTATATGTCATATATTTTTTGTATCCTTTTCCTCTATCTTTTCATTGATCTACCTCTCTTCTTTATACCTACAATATGTATCTCTTATGTCAGGGCCGACTGTAATATGTCTAAACTACCTCAAATGAATTCCTCTCAATTTGTGATGTATAGCAGCTATTTTGAGATTATCCCTAGTAGAGTCATTTTTAACTCTATCTCTTACGGTTAATTCACTCATCTAACGTAACATGCATATCTCCGTCACTATAATTTTGTTAATTTTTTTCTTCATTATCCAACAATCTACCCCATAAACCATTAAAGATCTTACAACCAATTTATAAAATCGTCTCCTTAAATGAAGTGCGACTCTTCTATTTTTCAAAACACTACTAGCTTCTCTACATTTATCACACCATGCTCCTATCTTATTAGTTATATTTAGGTCTAATCCTCCAAGAGATTCAACTGTAGATCCTAGGTACTTAAACTTAACACAGATTATTTTCAATTTTAATTAGATCTCATTCTCTATCTTATGTTCCACTAAAGTTTCGCTCCATATATTTAAGACTTCAGATTGCAGCTGAGGCCAGAGAGCATAGGTTGGTCTTTATTCCTCCACACAGGGTTGGACTTGATTTTTTGAGAATTTATAAATGTAAAGGTGTTTTATTAGAAATTTTAAATATCTATATTAGATGGTGAGTTTCACATTATAATAATTAAATGAATGTAAAAGCCTCTCCATTTAAATGCCCATTGAACACAGAATCAAAATCTTCTTAAATCCAGATAGTAAATTTAAATAATTTATTGTCTATGTAAAAGTCCATAGACACAGCCATGAGAGTGACACAGGCAGAGAAGTGGAGAAATTAGTGTTTGATGTAATGGAATGAACAATGGTGCACACTTTATTTGATGAGTATTGTCAATTTGAATTAATGGTTTGTAACGATTTTCTTCAATTTTATAAATCACTCTGGCCCATGATAAGGATTGTCCACATCGTTCTCATCAGTCAACACCATGTGTACCCGGCAAGACAACAAGTCAAATGTTTAGTAACTACAGGAAAAAAATTACAAGAAAGAATAGATGTGTTGTCAAGTTCATGATAATTGTCTTGATGAGTCTATGTAATAAACGTAAACAAATTTTATATTTTGATACAAACATGATTATTGAATAACATCAATTAAATAAAAAAGAGCTATTTATCTTATGAAAGAAAGATTATATTAATCTTTAAATATTTTATTTGACCATTGTTCTTAATAATTATTCAAAATAGTTAATAGATAAATACAGTATTTATTAAACTTGATTCTAATGTTAAATATTTTCAATTATTAGTTCAGTGTTAAAAACTCAAAACTCAGATCCAACTTGAAATTCTGAATTGGCAAAGTAATGAAGGCCATGGAAAACTTGAATTCCTCTCCTTTCAAGGGAAAACTAAAATGAAGGTGGAAAGAGAACGAGGGAAAATAGTCAATTAGTCATACAACTTTTCTAATAAAACACAAGGGAGTTAGTCAGAAAGTCCAAAAGTTACCGTTATGAAAAAAGGTCTTGATTTCGATTTCTGCACGATACCCCTTTGGACTATTTCTCGTAGTTGCTTATCTAGTGTATGAGAGATTGGGAGGTTTATACATGCCTCCAAGGATTAGTTGAGTTAAAATGTCCCATGTCCAAATACACGTGAAAATCCTAAACACTTTGATCATAAATAAAATAGAAGCGGGGCACCTCCAAATAAAAAGACAAATGTGTTTGAATGACAACTAGTAGGAGAAAATTATTATTTATATTTAATATTAAATATCTCCACTATTTTTAATAAATTTAAAACTAAGCAAAAACAATATAATTTTCTAAGCATCTAACAAATAATGCGTAATTAAAGGCGTCTTATAATTTAAATTTTGACATATTTAAAAATGTTAAAACCCATTGAAGTTTATACTGACTGGGTTTGTTCACAAGTCAAGTTTGAACCTACCTTTGAAAAAAAACACCTGAGGCTATTCGTATCTATAAAAACCTGAGCCATCCAAAGTTCATCAGGCTTTTAAAGGCTAAAGCCCGAGCCAACCATTTAAAGCTCATTTATTTTATAACCGGTTACGTGGTCATAAGATTGCAGCTAACACTTTTTCTATTTTTTAAATTTTTTTTCTTATGACTTGAAAATCTAACGATACAATTTGAAAATAGACTTAAAGTCTTACCACTAGATAAATTTCTAATCACTTGATCTTAATAATAAAAATTGAGGCCATTCTTAAAAAGATTTTGCAGTGGTGATTTTGACCCGTAAAATAAAGTAACTAGTAATTAATTTTTGAAATGAAGTTCTAAAAAATGATAGATCTTTACGTCATCTTTCAATATACATGATTAGATTTTTAATTTACAAAACAAAACTAAAAATTTGAAAATAGTATCAAGTACGAGTTTGTGAGATATGTATATAATACATAAATAAATAAATGAGACCAAAAGTCTGATGTGTCTCAACATACTTTAAATAAAAGCCAGAGCCTAACCTATCTGTTGCCCAGAAATTGACCCTAGAGGGGGGTGAATTGGGTCAATGCAAACTTTTTGGGTTTTCTTTAATTTCACAATTTAAGAAAAATAAGATGCAAACAAGAGTAAATAAATGCCAAAATATAAAAGAGGAGATGAGAAGAGATGGAGAGATTGAACCCGAGATTTTTACGAGGTTCGGTGTTCTTGCCTACGTCCTCGCCTCAAGTACACCACTTGAGGATTGAATGCACTAAACTTCTCCTTCAAGGGTGGAGAAGAAACCTATTACAATGCTTGAAGGTGAAGACACCCTTCTCCTTCACAAGGGTTACACCAACCCTTCTCAAACTTTATCTTTCAAGAAAATGTAGAAGATTACAATGTAAGCTTAGGAGTAACTCTCAAATGTTTACAAATCTAGTATTCTAAGAGTTGCTCAAAGAGTTGAACTGAAATGGCTCAAGGTAAGATTGCAAGAGATGGGTTTTTGAGCTAGAGTATGCTTGAGATTTGATTTCAATTGATTCCACTTAATTTCAAGTGATTCAACCACCCATTTACTCATAGAAGCTTCGTTTTATAATTTTGTCATATTTAGAACCGTTGCCAAGCATTAAATGAAGCAAAGGGCCGTTGGAGAGAGCATTTAATGTTCAAAAAATATTACCGTTTCGCGATTCAGTCGACTGAAGTGAGTATTCAGTCGACTGAAAATGCTCCGAAATACAAACAGTTTATCTGTGAATAATTCAGTCGGCTGAATATGATAATTCAGTCGACTGAAATTTGCAAGTCATGAGAATTCTGATTTTCAGTCGGCTGAAACATAATTTCAGTCGACTGAAATTTCTACTTATGAACATCTAGCATTTCAGTCGGCTGAAACTTCATTTCAGTCGACTGAAAATACCCCCCAGTGAAAATACAGTATTTCAATAGGCTGAAGTATTGATTCAGTCGACTGAATTCTCGTCTCCTTATAATCCATTGATTCAGTCGACTGAAACTTCAAGTTCAGTCGACTGAAATGACCTTAAAGATGTTTTGTGTAGTTTTGGCTTCATTTTGGTCATTTCAAACACATAGGTTTTGGGGACTTAAGCATAAGATGAAGCTTGGTTTTCCTATGGTCCACTAGAGGGTGACTTGAGCCATGGTGTTCAACAATTGAGTAACTTTACATTTTGTTCTTAACACTCATGACCAAAAACTAAGGACACAAGTTTGATCTTCAATCTTCAATCTTCAAAACTTATATCATTTACCATTTGAACTTCAAAGATTGATAAGTCATCCGATCTCTTGCATTGATCTTCAATGATCTTGCCCTTCTTTCTTCTTTGTAAATGTGATACCTGTCTCATTGAGTAACATCATTTGAAATATTAAATATCACACTTTAATAGTTTGTGGTCATCAAAATACCCATATATCCTTGGGTTGAAACCTTGGGGTTAACACTATCGAAAAACAATATTTATTCAAACTCATTTATTTAAGTCAGGTTTGAATCGAATTACGACGAATGAACAATTTTGATACCAGTGTCTTAAACTAATACACTATTTAATAAACTGGATATATTGAATCTACGTCCTATTTGACTCGCATTTCATTATACGTTTTATGTTATTTCAAACACTAATTACAAAAGTAATACTGTCTACTTACCCAAGTGTAAAATCTATATTTTAGGCCCAAAACAATGGTCAATCAAAACCTTCTAAACCATTGCCTATTGTGAATTTAAACATTCTGTCCATGGTTAGAGTGTGTAGATGAACAGGAAAACATACATGTTACAGAATAGATCCACTGGAATTGCACCCACCCTCAAGGCTTAAACTGGCGTTTGAAAATAAATGGGGTGAGTCTTTGTTGAAATAAGTTGGTTGAATTGTGTGGGCAAAGAAATAGGAGGTTGGTTGATTTGAAATTGGAGGGTGGTACTGGTCTTAGTTTACTTCAGCATGCAAAAGCTTTTTCTGTTTGTCCCTTCCCTTGAAACTTAGGTAAAAGTTAAAATGGTGGGTACTGGGAGAGCAACCCAGGCATAGACATAGACATAGATTTTTGTTAGTTGATCCAGTTCTTTCATGGGAGATATCCAAACATCTCTATTAGTTCGTTGTGGCACATGATTTGGTACATGTTTGGTCATCAGTGAAGTCAAGTGATGGACCACTCTATCGATTAGATTGTCCCAATTCATCAACTTTCACCCATTTTTCACTAAACACACATTATTTTATCCCAAGTTTTCAATAGAATCAGCAACCCATTGTTTAATTTGGATCAACTAATTTGAGGTGGGTAAAACAGAGTACAAGTATAACTTGGTCTATAATTTAAAATGAAGAGATATTATAAAAGTAAATTTTTATCATTATAATATTATTATTGTAAAGAATTAATTATAAAAAATTATGAAGTAGTGATATAAAATTATGGTAGTAAGGTCTAATTTATACATAAATAGAATCCCAAGCCACCCGCTACTTGTTTTAGTCTTTTTTAAGGTTACAACTCCAGCCAATCGGTTCAGGGAAGTACTAAGCCTGACCTTATTTCTTTTAGACTATTAAAAGTTCCCAACTGTTAAAATTTAAAGTAAGCATTATGAAATATAGATTAATTAAATTTGAGTTGAAATTTTAATTTATAACCACTTAATCTTAGTGTTAAAGTCATTAGATGCCCTTAAAAATCAACAAAACAAAGATGTTTTGTGATTTGAAGCACTAAGATCAAATAGTGTACCTTAGGGGTAGTGGGTGATTTTACGTTAAATATGTTACGATTTTTCACACATAAATTCAATATATATATATATATTACTTTTAATTTTTATTAAATTCAAAATTGTCGCATAAGAAAGGAATGTTAACATCACAATACATTTTAATAATGATGTGAGATTGTTATATTTAGTTTAAGGCGGTGTTTGAATGAGGAATAAATTTTGCAAGATGGGCAACCAATAGTAAATAACTAATTATAAATACTATTTGTTTTAAAAAGTAAAAAGGAAAATGAGAGTGAAAGGATAAACAATAGTAAAATTATTTTTTTTATCTTTATCTTTTAAATTGTCAAATAAAGATAAGATTACCTTTAAACCTCTCATCCAAAGGCAGCCAAAGTCTTTTAACATATCCATTTTGATCATGTTAAAAGCCCTTAAATTCAATGATTCGACGACAATTAATTAAATTATTGATTTGACATAAGGGTTAGAAATTAGAGAGCAACCAAAAAGAGGGGGAGGAGTGGCACATGTGTTTCATATGAACCGACACCTCATTCTTCTTTTCCCCAAAGTAAAAGATTCCTCATTCCCCATTGGACTGCGTTTCCTCACCACGATCTTTGTCTTGCATTTGGGTTGCTTTTCACCCCTAATTAAAGCCTTAATTCAATCACCGTGTGGGCCCACCCCACCTTTTGATAATCTCCGCCGTCCATTGATAGTCTGAAATCTGAATGATCTCCTCGTATCAAATCCAGGCACCAGTGGTGATAAATGGTAACCCTCAATTTGATCCGAATATAACTTTAATAGTAAAATTTGAGTAATATATTTAATAATTAATTAAACGGTGATTGAGAATTTAAAATAAATGGATTGAATATTTTGTATTAAAATTTATAACCCACCCAAGGTAGTAGTAGTAATCCATGAAACAATTGAACAATATAACTGAAAAATGAAGTTCAAATTAACATATCGACTGATCTAATTTTGTTTTGTGTTACAAATTAATAGATCTAAGTGAGTGAGTTTAAGATAAATTAATTAGTATGATTACACGGTGGATACAGTTTTTTTCTAGTAAGATGTTTCTATTTTCCTTTATGATATGGAGGGTGATGTTAATGATTTAGTTGACCTTAAATTGTTTGTTGAACACTTGAATTTTTACGAGCAATTTTTCTTAAATACTATTTTCTGTCCTATTTTAAAATTTTAAATCTTTTAAAGATAATTTCAAGAGTCAAAGTAGATAGATAGATAGAAGAGAATTTACATGTGCTTCTAATTTGTAAATGTAAAATATCAGACAACTATTTTTGAACAATTTAAAAATACATACGAAATAACTAAATTAGAACAAGAATTATAAGGACTATATAATCACTCCCTATATTTAAAACGTGGGTGTGACTCTTTCTGAATCTAAAGCACCCACACACCTTATAATTGTGTGAATTCATGGACTCTTTCAAACATTGAAATAGTTGGTTTGGTGGTCAAGAAGTCGTCCAAGATACGAGAGGTTTCGGTTTAAGTTGCTCTCAACACAAAAGAGCTACTCTCGTAGTTTTATCCAATGTATGTGGATAAGGAGATTTGCATATGCTTAAGGATTAATGTGCTCTAAGAGCCCTAAATACTTTATTCTTAAAAAAAAAATTGAAACACAGCACAACTATTAATTTAATATATTTTTTGTCAAATCATTAAAACTTAATGTTTTAAGATGAAGGATTAGAATGAGTAGATAGATTTTAAATTTAAGATAAAAAAAATTAAAGTAAGTTTATATTCATCAATCATTTATTTAAAAAAAAAAATGAAGCATAGAAGATAGCAGGTGTAAAATATAGGTAAACATCACATATATTAGTCAAAATATTTTAAATTTTTGAGGAAATATCAATTTGTACCTATATTTTTAAGTAAAATAAGAGTATTGTTATCACTAAAATACTCCTCTTAAATTAAGATTTTGGATCACCAAAACATGGATTCATATGTCCAAATTCTAGTTCTCAGGATACTATTTATTTTCTCATCATGGGTTTATGAACTACTTTTGTCAGGCTTCCAAACAAAGATAAAGTTGAACCCCCATGGTAAGTATAACAACCATATGAAATGAAATGGACATGGCTCAATGTCCAAAGTCCAAACCACCAACAAATATTGACCAACCTCTTCTTGTTGTCAATATTTTTTTGCACATCGACATAACAGCTTGTGCATGGCATGTTTAAGATTTTTTTTTTTTTTTCTCTTAGTGCATTTTATAGAGATTTATTTTTTATATTAATTTTGGTGGGTCTTCAAGTTTTGAAATGAGAAATATCAGTATATTTTTTTTCACTACTTAAATGATAATAAGTGAATTAAAAGACAAATTCTGTTAAAAAACTACGACTTGATAACATTGTTTAAGTAAAATTCACTCTCAAAAGTTAGCGGTTGAGAGAAGGGCGTTTTAAGTATTATATGGAGTTAATGATTTTTCAAATTAACCAATGTGTGATTTTTTGTCATTTTAACACTGGCCCTCAATTGCATTGAACCTAATAATGACATGCAAAACGTGCTCTGATACCATATTAGAAAATCATGACTTGATAATATTCTTAAGGTAGAACACACTTTTAAAAGTCAGTCGTTGAGAGAATGATGCCTCAAGTATTATATGAAGTCAATGATTTCTCGAATTAATCAATGTGTGATTTTTGTTACTCAAGACTTGCCCTCACATACACTGGACTCAATGATGACACACAGAACGTGCTCTGATATCATATTAGAAAATCATGAACATTTTTTAAATAAAACACACTCTCAAAAGCTAACCATCTAAAAAATGATGCCTCAGATGTTATATAGAATCAATAAATTTTCAAATTAACAATACGAGACTTTCATCACTTCACAGAGTCGTCCAATGTGAATTGTTCTAGAAAGAGTTTATGTCACTCTCATTAACACCATTATTGTCCTTGCTCAAGTGAATGTATGATTCATGAACAGCTAATCTCCATTTAGAAATTAGAAACTTGGCATAGGGTCTTAAAAGATTTTATAATATTTATACTAAAGTTGTTCAAACAACTATACTTTTCCTTTATGTAATGGTAGTCACTTTCGCTGCATGTCTCACCCATCACCGATTATAACCTTTTTCTCTCTTTCTATTTTACCCTTACAAACTTCAAAGCATGTATTCCTTTAATCATGCTGTTTTTACCTTTAAAACATGCAACCCTTTAATTTGTTAATTTTACATCTCCTCCCTTCGTACTAGGGCTGCAACTCGGGTCAAGTGGGTCAGATTTCTTAAAATCAGTTTTACCTGAGTTGATATATATGTAACTCGACCCATCTGAATTCTCAACTAGAACTTTAGAATCCGACCCGACTCGAATTCTGACCTGACCTGCATTCTAAACCTATTTAAGGCTAATTTTAGCCGGATTAGGTCGGATTAGGTTAACTTGTAAAATCCTCAATCTGCCCGACTTGACTCGACTCGACTCAAATTTTGACCCGACCTATATTCTAAACTCATTTTAACCTAATTTTAGCCGGGTTAGGTCGGGTTGGGTTAACTTATAAAATCCTCAACCCAGCTCGACTTGACCCGAATTTCATGCGGGTTTTTATCTTCTCGACCCGACCCGCTAGCTGGAAAATCTCGATCCGACCTGCATGATTTCTCGGGTCGGGTCAAAACCCAACCCGAGTTGCAGCCCTACTTCATGCGTAATAGAATTCCATATAAGATCTCATTTCGAGTAGCTTGTTTTAGAGAACAAGAGTTTTACTCTGGTTTTTAGAAGTGGGTCTGATGAAAATGTCAATATCTGAAACTGGAAGTTTATTAAAAATTAGTTTTACTAAATTAATTATGTTATTTTAGTAAATGAATAAGATTTTTATCACTTTAAATTATTTTAATTTTTAAAATTTATAACATTTAAAATCAATAAATGATAAGAACCCAAGTATTTTTATAGAAAGGAACATGGCTAGTAATATTGTGAAAAGGTAAATCGGTATTCCTTATAATAAAAATTGGTATATGCCTGATTTTAAAAGTCTAAAGTATTCTAATAGGTTATATTAGAGAATAGGTCTTATTTTATGATAGAAAAAATTATATCATAAGGACTATTACAGTATCTCATTTTAACTCTTGAAAAATTTAAAATAAAAGTAAATTATTTAATAAATATTTGATGTGCTTAATTTAATGATAAAAATACACTACATAAATAAATTTAATTACCATTAAATTAGCCGCATGTTGGATACCCTTGCGTCCATGTGAACAAGAAGCCAGGGCTACTTTTACCCGCCGTATAAAAGCTAAAGTAAACGCGTCCAAACTTTTAAAAAGAATTACTGTAGAATTGGCTCAGTTTTTACTTTTTATCCGTCTAAAGGTTCCTTCGTTAGGAGTTAAAATCTCGATTTTATGAAGATCTAAATATCTAGACGGATATATAAAAAATTCAGTTGATATGGATGAAATCTCAATTGATTTTTCTTTTCTTTTAAAAAATAAATAAATATCAATTGTGAACTGATATCTCAACCAATATTTATCTCTAAAAAATTTAAAGAGAAAGAAAGATCTTGGCCGAAATATTTGCTGCCGACTATCGAGGCTGTGCAGCTGCGGCTGTGGTGCGGGTAGCAAACCATTTTTGACTAATTTGTTGAAAATGGATCTCATGGCTCAAGGAAGAAATTTTCAAAAGAAAAAGTTAGGTGGGCCCTCTTATGATTATAACAAAGTGAACCACTAATGGCCTTTCATTTAAGTCCAATTTTATCTTCTCTGATAAAACGGAAATTATGGAAGACAACTTTACTTTTTCAACCAATATTTAATTTTAAATGTTTGATCTAAATCATTTAATGAATAGGTAAGATTAAGTCAAGTCTTTTTAAGTTTTATCGGATTGCATCAATTCACTTAATAAATAAACTAAATCAGATTTACATATAATTAAGATGTTTCAAATTCATTTAATCAAAATTTTAAATATATATATTTTATAATTTTTTCTAAAACTATTATTTTCAAAGTATTCAAGATAAATTTGAAGTTATCTCAAAACATAAATATTGATTCTCAAATATGGGCAAATATTATAAAGGCTCGTCAACTAGTTTAAAGGAGAGTTTCACTATTACATTTGAGTTCTTTTGAGTGAATGTGTTTTCTTCAGTGGAGGAGTTTCATTTTGGTTTTACTGAGACTTATGAGAGATGAGTTTGTATTTGTTGAGAGTGTATCGAGCTTTTGGAATTTTCTTTATAATTGTAGATCTTGATTTGAATAATATATGGAATCAAGTATTTTACTCAAAATTGTATTTGATCTTTTCTTCGTGTATATGATTGGCCCATTTTGTCCAATGTAAGGGTTCATTGACAAATTTTAATTGAGTACGAGAGTTAAACATAACCATTTTGTTTCAGTTAAAAAACTCATTGAGTACGAGATTTAACCAAAATTATTTTGTTTCAATTAAAAAAGTCAAATTTTTATGTTGTTTGTATCTTGGTGACTTCAAATTATTTTTTTCTTGCTAAATTTTTTATCCTATGTGGGGCCAATTTTGTCCCATAAGATATGTCTATTGAGTAGAAAATTTCATCCAAGAAAATCATCTCAATCCAATGAAAAAAATCAACATTTTTTAACTATATGTATTTTTATAATCTCAATTTTTATTTATTTATTAAACTTTTGCATCTCATCTGAAGCCAACTTTACCCCCTACATTAGGTTATCAAGGTATATCTATTTCACATTATATATAAAAAATCACATCAATCTGATCATATAAATTATGTTTTTAATTGCCAACAATTTTCCTGTGGGATTGCATTCATACCGAAATGCACGGCTAGGATTGATCGAGTCTGAAAAGTACACTCAACGAAAGGCGACGGACAATTGGACAAAATCCATACACTCTTTTAGTTTTACTTAAAAGACATCACGTGTGTCTCAGGTGCTGGCGACCACACAGACTTTTTTTTGTCGTGGAGTGTTCTCAATTCTTCCTCCTTGGCTTAATCCCATTCCCACCCATTAACCTTTCTTAGACTCTTACGCACCCAAACCTTTCTTTCACTCTTTAATTACTTCCATTTATATTGTAAAGAAAGCTCCAACTAAAGTAAACCATGCAAATACAGAACTAGCCTCTTTTCTAACTCTCACGTCTCTCCCTTTTCTTTCCTTTCACGTCCCTCAGATTCCATGTTTCTCGCACGTCTCTCTTTTAATTTACTGATTCAATATATAAAATAAAAAAGGCCGTGACACTAGTTTTCAAATTTTCAAAGAAAATTACCATTTTAAAGAATTTAAACAGTAAAATCTATTTTAAGATTTTAAAGTTATTTTTTAACACTGTGTATTTTCAAAATTTCTCAAATTGAATATCCAGACTAATTACGATAGACTGATAAAAATATTTTAAAAATTTAAGGTCGTTAGACACTCCCAAATGCTTAAAACACAAAAATAAGGGTATTTCTCAGCTGTGCCGAAAACACATTTAGAAATGTCAAAAGACCTTTAAGTCTTAAAATATTTTTATCAGGTTATCGTAATTAGTCTGGATATTTAATTTGAGAAATTTAGATTATCGTAATTAGTCCGGATATTTAATTTGAGAAATTTTGAAAATACATAGTGCTTAAAAAGTAATTTTTTAAATAATAAAATTCTCTTTAAAACTTTAAAGTTATTTTTTAACCACTGTGTATTTCCAAAATTTCTCAAATTAAATATCCGGGCTAATTACGATAACTGATAAAAATACTTTGAGACTTAAAGGTCTTTTGACACTCCCAAATGTGTTTTTAGAACAGTCGAGGGATACCCTTATTTGTAAGATACTGTGTTTTAAGCATTTGGGAATGTCAAAAGACCTTGAATTCTTAAAGTATTTTTATCATGCTATCGTAATTAGTCCGGATATTCAATTTAAGAAATTTAAAAAATACACATTGCTTAAAAAATAACTTCTTAAATAATAAAATCTCCTTTAAATTTTTAAAGTTATTTTTTAAATACTGTGTATTTTTCTCAAAAATCTGAAAACTAGTCACTGGTAACCAAAAAAAAAAAAAAAAAATCTGAATGCGCGGCCTAAAAATAATACATTATTAATTTATCTTCACTAATACGCAGGGCTAGCCCTTTCCATAAGCGACAGCATAGAACCTTCCAACAAGACCTTTGAAATTTTAAGACTTCCACGGTAGAATCAAATCTTTACAGTTTTATCTAAGAATTTTGAGATTTTAGAATATTTTAGAGTCGAAACTGTTAACACGAGAAAAAAGAAATAAGAAGACAATATACAAGATCTTCTGTATTATATATATCCATCAACTAAGCCACATTTACATTTTTTTTATGGAAAAAAACTTTATCTATTTTCGTTTTTAATACGGCAAATCCAATTTATAATGATCTTGAACGCTTTAGGAGTGAAAACATGACCCGTTTACTCATCTCCGATCCTCCATTGAACGCTTTAGGAGTGAAAACATGACCCGTTTACTCATCTCCGATCCGCCATGGCCGTCATTGTAAATTAATGGAAAAACATGTACTTTTAAGAGAAAGGGCAGAATATAATATAAAAAAGTAGCTGACAAAAGATCTGCTCTCCCCCCAATTCGTCCACCCGCGTTTTTACACTCCCATTTCTGCTCCCATGTGCTTCCACCTGCGCCTCCTCCCCTTCCTATTTAACCACATTCGCTCGCAATCTTCTTTTCCCACCACCTTTTCTGTCTTCCTCTCCTCTCCTCTCCTCTCGTAAATAAAACCCTAAAAATTCCTCATTCCAAACCTTTGGATCCTTTGATGGATCTTCTCCATTTCTGGCCTCCGCTCTGAGAATCGCAAATGAAGCTTCTCTTCCGCAATCTCAGCTTCTGGTTCTTCTTTCTCCTTCCCCTCCTCTTCGTTTTCGATTCTTTTCAACCGATTTCAGCTACTTCTCACGGAAAGATCGGAGGCTCTCGGAGTTTCATACTAGGTTCGTCACCTCTGTCTTTGTCTCTTCATGTTTGCGAACTCTGCCCTTTTTTTACTGCTCTTGTGCTGTAATTTTGGGTTTCCAGCTGTGGATTTTGATTCTTTTCTGGCTTTTCTTGCTGGAAGGTGAACAGATGATGAAATTTCCTCCTCTTCTTGAGATTGTAGTTCATCAGAGAAGTAAAATTATTGTCACGCTTCTCTCTCTTTCTATGTTTTCAGTTGGAGTGTCTTGTTTTCTGGTAGTTTTATTATATTTGATCTGCGCAGGTGGTACTTTAATGGATTTACTTAGTAACTTATCAAACGCGTCCTTTCTTTTCCCCTCTTTTTATCCTTGATCTTTGTTTTCTGATTTCTTGAACATTATAATCTGAGAATTGGACTTGATTTTTTTTTTTTTTTAAATGTTTTTGAAAGTTTTCAATAATCGGTGTTGGCCATTTGGGGAAATTTGTTTTTTTGTGTTCGCATTTTGCAATGGCATCAGTTGGAGTTCTATTGATTCGATATCTGGATTTTCCCATGTAAAGTAAATGGAGAATCTTGGGAAATCTTCTTTTATTTATCACCATTATTACCTCCTTATCAGAACAAGTTCTGGAAATGCTACATTACCACCTCATATGTGATCCTCTGTTTTTATTTTCCCCAAAAGTGGAGCCCACAATCAGTCTATGTGTCGTATGATTATACAAGTTACAAAAATATCACATCTATCTAATGCACAATCACTATTCGAGAAATTCATTTCAATACATCTGTAGATGTCGGTGAAACTTCGAATGACCGGATTGATGATAAAATCTTCTCGGTGTAATGCTTGGCGACTACGACCTCACATCCTGAATTAGCCCATTAGTTGGGATCCTTTCTAGTGGCCCCACAAAGGAGGGCCATGCAATTTTTAGTAGCATTCTTGGTGTCATCGTATTTCACTTCTCAATAGCTTGGCTATTTGGATAGGAAAACTCTAGCACAAAACAACTTTGGTCCATAGAACTTGATGTGAGTTTATTGATTGCACTAGACAAAAGGAGAGACCTTGTTTATCTTAAAATGTAAAAAAAAAAAAGTTTTATCGGTTATTGCCGGCCCTCTCTTTAACACGATGATTCTTGACCAGTCACATAATTTTATTTTAACATCTATTATATTATTCTTAATAAAAAGGTTAAAAATGATTAATGAAGCTGATTTTTCTGTAATTGAGATATTTAAAATTTACAATGCTGCTGCTTCATTTTAAGGAAGCGCAACTCATTAGTGAATCATTTATAACCTTCCTTGGTTGGAGGACCATGCAATCATGGTCCCATTGGCCCTCATCGTGGGCTAAAGAAACTCATAATACTTGACCGATTGGATTGGCTTACTCCACACTCTTCACTGTTGCTGATAAGAGAATATTTGGGTTTCTGTTTCTGAAATATAGCAGTGTGAGGAGATTTTACATGTTAAGTTTTGAAATAACTCGTTTTGCTTTTGTACTAAAACAAATGTTTTGTTTCTTATTTTCTGTGATTTTCCCTTAAATCTTTCTTCTTTACTTCCAACAGGGGGAAATTTGGCACCATGGAAAACTGGTTTCTTACAGTTTCCACCGGCATCAGGCCCAGCATATGCTCCAGATGGAAAATTCCCGCTTGTTTTGGCTGCAAAAAGAACAAACAGACCAGATATTCTTCGTGGATTTAGGCATTATAGAAGTGGTTGGGATATTACCAACAAACATTACTGGGCTGTAAGTTCTTCCAAATTTGTGGCATTCTTTTGATATCTCAATTGAACTGTTGCAATCTAATATTGACTTTATGAGAGAAATGATTCTACTGTTGAAATGTTACTGGGACTTTCTTTCCCATTCTTGTAATATCTAAATGATTATATTTTTCTTGAGGAATCTGATGTGATAATGAAGGCACAAAGGTCTTTGAGTTGAATTTTGCTAAAATTTTGGATGATGAGGAGGGGAGGATCCAAATTCATGGACCAGACCTTCCTCTAGAAACTTTATTTGATATATTCTCCATGAATAGCTCTGATATGTATGCTGAAACTGCCAATCTTTACAGTTTTTTATAGTGTTAATCTTTATAGATGGTTATATTGGAAGAATAATAGAATGAGAAAATGAGCCCCAATTTATAACCTAACTTGACCTAAATGTAGTCCAAAAATATGAAATTGCAGCACATTCAATAAATGGGTTGGCATGATCTGGCTTGGCTTAATCATAAAAGAGGTCAAAAAATTTAAACCACTTGACCCAACTTAAACTCGATGTAACTCTACAAATACATGAATGTTCTGTGGACCTTCTCGGCTCTAAATTTGATAATAGAGGGGGTTGGATCATAATGGATTTAAGTATTTTTTTTCTTTTACAGACATGAATATAAATTATGAGTTTATTTTGAACCATATATGTGACCTCCATTTATATTTTAAGGGTTTAAGTAAGAGCCACTTACTCTATATTTGGTGATAAAATTGATTGAATGGATGTGGTTGACTTTTTTATATTTTACTAGTGATTTCTCTTCACCATAATATGGTGTTTACACAAACATAAGGAAATAAGGTTTCATAGGAAAAGGTTTCTCATCAATATTTCCTATGAAATCCCTAATTACTTTTCTCATGAGAAAAATAGACAAATGTACCTTTTGTTGAGCTTGGCTCAAAAGGTCCTTACTGGGCCAGGTTCATTATTAGTGAGGCCCAGCAGGCCTGGTCTATGTTTATGTAAAGCCCAGTATATATAAGGGCTATTTCTCTCTAGGATTTTCAGTTGGGGAGTATTTTCTCATAGAGAAGAGAAAAAAGAAAACAGAGAGAGAAGAAAGGAGAGGGGACCTAAAATGGTTAAGGGTTGGAAATCCTTGTAACAAGTTGTCCACTGTTTTCTCCATAGTGCAATTGAGTAGTATTCACTCTGTGGACATAGCCTTCAATGGTGAACCACGTAAAATGTCTGTGTAAGGAGAGAGGACCTATGGTTAAGGGTTAGAAATCCTTGTAACAAGTTGTCCAGTATTTTCTCCATGGTGCAATTGAGTAGTATTCGCTCTGTGGACATAGCCTTCGATGGTGAACCACGTAAATCTCTGTGTTCATGTGTGATTGATCTTGTGTGGTTTGCGTTCTATTTTGTTACACCTTTAGGGGCTGTTTGACATTTTTCCCTTTTCCTGTTTTGGGGGTTATGAGGGTGTATTGGGGTGCCGGGATCTTTGGGTCTTTATTTTTGCTTGTTTCTTTTGTATTTGCATCTTTGGTGTTTTTCTTTTTATTAATATATTCACCATTTCAAATAATAATAATAATAATAAAGAGCATAGAAAATGAGACGCATCTCCTCTCCATGGAATAAGGGTTCTTTGCCAAGAACATGAGAAATGAGGAATTTTCCTCTCCTTTCAAGGTATCAATTTCCTATGGAGGGAATGTGAAAATTTAATGAGGAAAAGAGACTTTTCCTCGCTTGCCAAGACAACATTCATTTTCATAAAAAATAAGGATTTTGACACAAACAACAAAATGTTGGGTTTTCATAGATCGATATGAGGCTGAATTTCATAACATCTGTTGAATAACATGATTGGAACCCTAACATAATTTTTTCCATGGAATTGTTTACCTCGACGATATAGAAAAAAGTTTGTACCAAACCATAGAAAGCACTTTTCTGCTGTAAAGATGGCAACTAATGCTGTCCTCATTATTTTTTGGATTTTGTATACCATATCATTTGTTGTTGGAAACACGTTGATCTTGTAGAATACATACTTGAGAAATTTTCGGCTGCCAATTTTGTTAATTCATTTGTTTTCTGTTGGTTAGATTGGCTCTAGTAACAGAAACAGTACATGTGAAATGTGTCACATGAGGTCTATTTTTTTAAAAAAAATCTACATTACTAATTAAATTATGTCACTAGTTGATGCTTTTTGGGTGGTTCTTCTGGGATCTGAATAGTCTTTTCAAATGGATTGCCAACTGCCATCGTCTGCCAAATAGTTGCAAACTGTGTTAATCCATACATTAATTGCTTCCCCAATTAAATGTAATATGCATTTGCAAATTGCAACTCATTGTAGTATTCGAGAATATCCACATGGAGAACCATTCAAAGATCTTTAAACAACCATTTCAGCCGTTTCACCCTCCCAGTGGATGATCACAACCATTTCAATTTTACTTGTTCAATCAAATAAGGCAGTTCGATGGAAATGTTGCCTTGTTTCAAACTTTGGGGATGGACTCAAATGGCTGGGGTCATGCATTTTATGATAATTTGATGGTATATTCTGTGAATATTGAGGCCTGTAATTGTGGATGATTTGGTTGGTGTGAATTATTGCATATTTGTCACTGCCATTTATCAAGTATTAAATTTTTATTATTAATCCCTTTTGTATGTGGAAGTTTCTCTATTCTTGAAGAATGATTGGATATCGTTTGCCATTGATTTGACATGATTGTTTGCAGTCTGTTGGCTTTACAGGTGCAGCTGGATTTGTTCTTGCAGCCCTATGGTTTGTTTCTTTCGGTTTGGCCATATCACTACACCGAACCTGTAGATGGGGAACGGGCATTAAAAATAAAAGTTCACGCCATTCAGCTCGTATATGTCTTGCTTTGCTGCTTGTTTTCACTTGTGCTGCAGCGTAATATCTTTAAACTTTTATAAATTTACAATATTTATGTTTTTCAGAGTGTAATTTTTAACTCTGCTGTGTATTGAGCCAAGCTGCTTTGACAAAGTTCCTCATCAGTATGAAACATCACAAGTTGCTTATCTATTTATCTGGCAAGTAGCTCATGATTTGCTGTTAACATATCTGTATTCTAACCCAAGAGGGGGTTGGCCTGATGGTCAAGAAGCTCTCCTCATGAAGGGAGGTCTTGAGTTCGATTCATTCTCAACACTCCTTTGGGCCACTCCCCGTAGTTGCTTACCCGGTGTGTGTGGGATTGGGAGGCTTGCACATGCTCCAAAGACAAGTTGGGTTAAAATGTCCCATGTCCAAATACATGTGAGACCCCTGGACACCTTGGAAATAAAAAAAAAAAAATCTGTCTTCTGATTTTTGGTGTCATGTCTTTTCTTTTTGGATTTAATTTACTTCCTGATGGAATTTTCTGATGTTGGTTGGACATATGCATGCATATTCATTGATTTTGAATCTTGCCAAGGCATCATTTGAGAATGATGGTTGTTTCTTGGGCCCCCAATGTTGTACAGGCATAGCTGGATTTGTATGTTATATAAGTTAAAACTGGACTATGAAATTAACCTTTTATTATGTCTTAGGTTTTTCTTGGCTTCATTTACTACACTTCCCGGAGAAATGCTTTCTGTTTCCAATAATTGCACTTGATGTGGTTACATCCAACTTAGTCATATTTACCTCTTACACGATTCCACTCACACCTAGCATCCTTTTGTGCCACAGGATTGGCTGTCTTCTTCTTTCTGTAGGGCAGGATGAGTTCCATGGAGAGATGGTGCATACAATAAAATTTGTTGTGAATCAGTCAGATTTCACTGTTCAGATCCTGAGGAATGTCACTGAATTTCTGTCAATTGCCAAGACTATAAACGTAGATCAGTTTTTCCTTCCATCAAATGATAGGGATGAGATTGACAAGCTGAATATGGACTTGAATAGTGCAGCAAATACACTCACAGAGAAAACAAGTGAAAATTCTGCCAAAATAAGAAAAGTTCTCAATGAAGTGTATGTGGATACCTTCTTAATCTTGTTATCAGTCTGCCACTTAATTTTGCTATTTCCAATTTTAAAGGTTTCTTGCTTGTTTTTCTCCTGCAGGCATTATGCATTGATTGTGGTGGCTGCAGTAATGCTTTTGCTAGCTCTAATTGGTCTATGTATGTGATGGCTGCATACCTGTTGAAAATCTAAAACCTTTCAATTAAGCTTTTGAATTATTTTGTATTTTTCTCTTCAACAATCATCCTGTTGTCAATGGAACATGACTGCCTAATTTGTAATGCCTTTTTTACCTCTCTTTTTAACTGCCTAATTTTACTCGTTTTGCTGCAGTACTGTCTATCCTTGGGCACCAGCATGCTATTTACATGTAGGTTATTCATTTATAGTCATCATTTTCCTAGCTAAAACAAAAACTGCTTCATCAATTTCGGGGCATTTTTCCATTTAAAAAAAAAAGTGCTACATTTTTAAGCTCTTACACCTTGTGATACTTCTGTATTGTTTTAGATTTATCTTGAGCGGGTGGCTACTTGTTGCTGTTACGTTCATCCTCTTTGGAGTATTTGTGATCCTGAACAAGTAAGAGCGTGATTCACATAAATTCATATTGCAGTGTTTTTTTCTATTGTGATTGGAGATCTTTTCAAGATGTTTTTATTTATTTGCAAAAAATTATATCTACTGACTTGCCCTTCAATGTCTTGAGTTTTTGTGTAGATGATGGTTTAATGCTTTGTAGTTTTATTGACCGTATCATACTACAATAATCTGGTTCTTGTAAATTGAGAAATATCCCTTTTTTGTGTTAGGAGCTTGAGACTATACACTTAAAGGTCTATTTAGGGAGTTTACAAAAACCAAAGAAGGAACCTTTGGTCCTTAAAAAGAAGGATATATATTTAAAAATGCTAAAGGTATTTTTGGAATATGAATCTAAGGAGCTTTAATAAACAAACTACTTAGTGCAACATGTTATTGGGTGCAAAGCATGGTATACAAATGGGGCCAATGACCTGTCAACACTAGATAAAAGATGTAGATTAATTATTAAAAGTTAACTTAGTCTTCAAATTTAAGACAGAAAATATTGTTAATTAATTTTAATGTGTTTAATTTATACAGTTAGCAATCTTATAATCCTAAATCAGACAATTAACAGTACATAAAAATATAAATGAATTTTTAATATTTCTCTAGCTCAACATATCTCCTTGTTGTGCTTTTTTTTTTCCACTTCTCTTGGTGCAGTAGAGCTTCTTTCTCCAAAAGGATTAATAATAATGTAAAAGTAGTATTTTAGGTCCTCGTTTTCAATGCAATTCTGTGAAAAGTCCTATGAAAAGAATGTTCCCGTCACTCTTGCAATTTGTGATGCTCCTTACATGCATTAATCCAAGTATTTAATGGTCTCTCCCTTCTTCTATTACCTTCCACTAGATTGAGTTCTTTGTATTGGTGTTTTGTGTCTTCTGTCCATGCCAGACCATCTTAAACAATGTTCTCCCTTTTGTTTCTCTTCTATTTGGGCTACCTTTAGGTGTTATTTGCCAATTCCCAAACCAAGGATTCCATTTAGGATGGAGGGTAAGGCTCCCCAAATTTTCCACAGCTGAACTTCGTGTGGGTGAGGGAAGATTTTGATAGGAAACTAGACATGATTTTCCTCTACTTTCCATGCGTTTTCATATTTTCCTGTCAAGAGGAAAACCAAACAAATGAATATTTAGTGAAAAAGTAGAAACTTGCTGACGTCATCTCTATCACCATTACTTGTATATATTTTGCCTTTTATTCATTGCTGAGCACTTAGTCCGAAACAGATTTGTAGCTCTACCCTTATTTTTATAAAACATGTCTCTTTAATTGACGCGGCACTCTGATGTCACATAAGACAACACTAGCTTACCTATACACTTCTAGCTGTATCCAAATTAGATTGTTGATATGGTTATAAAATTGCACCCTAGTGTCAAAGTTCCTCAGTGTGATACTTTCCTCAATTTGAATCCATTTCCTTGCACTCCATGTATTCTATATTTGTCCTGATAATTTTCGGTTTTCTGGACTTAAGCTTTCCTTCGGAACTCCAACTATGTTATAGCTGATTAATATAAGATAATGATTTTTTTTAATAAAGAATTTGCTTCTTTTTGTTTTAAGGAACTAGAAAGAGCCATGCTAAAGAAAAAAAATAGGGTTGTCTTGGTAAATTTAGATCAATTATTTCTCTCAAGGAAGTGACATTTAACCCTCATGGGTAGCGCAGTTGGTCTAAGTTTCTAGGATTAGATTAAAGGTCTTGGGTTCAATTCCTCCCGGACTTGATACATGAGGCTTGCAGGTGGTTTTGTGTATCCGTGCAATTAGTCTCACTTCCAATGTGGCGTGGGGATATCCATGTTATCAAAAAAAGAAAAAAAAGGAAGTGACGTTTTATGGATGATGTTTTAACTTAAATCAATTGATTCTCTAAGGGGAAAATAGATTCTTTCTTTTTGGGTATATGGTTTTTTTTTTTTTTGGTTTTTCACTGCTAAATGTGAGATTTTCTGTATACAATTTTGTTAATTTAGCCAACTTTCTCAGATCCCTGAAAAGGCATTATTTCAAGGTGTTAATGGATGCTGTTTGTTCCAGTGCTATTTCAGATACATGTATGGCTATGGAAGAATGGGTGGAGTATCCTCAAGCACAGACAGCTCTCAGCAACATCCTCCCATGTGTTGATGAGCATACCACTAATCAGACTCTGTATCAGAGTAAAGAAGTCATCCGTGAGCTTGTAAATGTCGTTAACACGGCAATATACACCATCGTAAACTTGAATTCACCAGTTCCGACAACACCTTACTACTACAACCAATCTGGGCCACTAATGCCCCCTCTTTGTTGCCCATTTGATTCTCAGCTTAAAGATAGGCAATGTGAACCTCAAGAGGTGTCATTTGCCAATGCATCCATGGTATGTTTACTACTTGATAGGCTTAGATGTTGCATAATCTCCTATGAAATCACTTGCCTTTTTTTGGAAAATCTAAATATGGAATACCTTTAAAAAAGAAATCCCATACTGGAAACTCCAATAGGGGGGAAATCTAAATATTCTCGAATGATCTGTTGTTTTTAGGTGTGGCAAAACTACACGTGCAATGTTTCAGCTTCTGGGGAATGCATTGGCACTGGGAGGGTGACACCAGAGATCTACACGCAGTTGGTAGCGGCTGTAAATGTGAGCTATGCACTAGAGTACTATGCTCCATTTCTACTTAGTCTCCAAGATTGTAAATTTGTTCGTGATACATTCACCACCATCACCACATTGTATTGTTCTCATCTGGAGCATTATGTTGAGATGGTTAGTGTAGGATTGGCACTAATCTCTGTGGGTGTGATGCTTTGCCTCATATTATGGATTGTCTATGCAAACCGCCCCCGAAGGGAGGAGGTGTTTGCTAAAGCCCTCTGCTGTAATGGACGCAGCAAGTAGGAGTAACCAGTCCACAGGGAATGAGCTGGAGTCGTGTTACTTCCCAATTAGCAGCATCTAAGGTTATAATTATTATAATTATTTAACTCGGGAGACCCCAATGGAGCGAAGCACCATTTGTGGGTAAAATGTGGATCTCTATGTATGTATATTTTAGTTACTGCTGAAAAGCAGCAGTCCCGTGATTGTCCTCTTCCATCTACTCTCTTGATGATTTTGTCTTGGTATTGGACTGGCAGTAGCGTGATTATGTTTGTGACGACAGGCTGAGGCTGGTAGCTCATGTTTGTGGTGTTGCAACCATCCATCTTAATGGTCATGGGGTGCATCTAATGACTTGAAATCAGGCTTAGATCCTACAAGCACAAATCAGTTTGGACTCGAGTTTGGCTGATTCAGATTAATTCTTAGGTCAGAGCTTGGACTTAGGCCTTTTAATTACAATTGAGGCCTAGGTTCGACTAGACCCAATATCGAAAGCTCTGCTCAAATTGCAGCCATAGTAAGAGAACAGGTTCAAGGATGGATAAAAGTTGACTAAAGTTTAACTCGATTCACTATCAAAATAAAATTTTCAACTATTTTTTTAAAAACTTTTTAATTTGAAAAATAAGACATGAAAAAGGTGAATTCCGTATATTTTGTGAAAGCACTTTTTCACCAAACCTTATTTTTCTTGAAGGTTAAGAATGCACAAATACACTTCTACATCCTCTAATTCAGCAATGCGTGGGCTCCAGAGATTTAGAGCGCCAATGAAAATGATCAAAACACTAATTTATACAATCTGTGACTAATGACACTAAGAATTTCTATTGCTAATGAACGACAGGATTGGAAGCATCCCCATGCAAAACATCTTCTACATGAAATTGTTGTGATATAAAAATCTATGGATTTAAATCCAAATCTTCAATAATTTTATATTTATAATTTAAAGCAGACAGTATTTAAAAGATTTGAGAATTAAACCCAAGCATGATTTATAAACGTTGCAACGGGAAAAAAAAAAAAACTATATAATAAAATATTTTTCTTCAAATAAACCCATGTATGGGGTGGTGGCGCAGTTGGCTAGCGCGTAGGTCTCATAGCATTAGAGAAATCCTGAGGTCGAGAGTTCGAGCCTCTCTCACCCCAAAACATTTTTTTCCTATGTTTCCTCCTTTTTTAACCTATATTTAAATTTTAAAATAATTTCTTGTTTTTCAATAAAGCTTATAAATAGAAGACTAAGTTTGGAAATAATTTTTTTAACTTAAAAGAGATCTTGATATCTGTGTCCTTATTAAGTCATTCATCTTTATAGTGTTATATCAGAAAAATTAAATCAAAATTTTAAAATTAAATTTTTATATTTGAATAGATTTGATAAATAAATGATAAGATTTGTAAGATCTATTAAAAGAACAAAGTCATTAAATTAAAAAGAAAAAAGAACTTTACCTACATCGAGGTGTATATAGGCTGGACTGAAACCGTTGTCCATGATTTAGTGGTCAATGATTTAGTAGTCATTATTCTCAAGCCAAATTGAATACTGGGACTCAATCCAACCATTACTTACAAAGTTACGAGCAAAGTATTCAATTTATCCAAAGGGGTCGCGTTGGTCCATTTGAAAGGTATTTTTAGAATGATATTTATCATAAAAAAATCAGGTCTAATGGATTTCAAAAGCTATGATTTTCAAGGTTCCAAAAATCAACAGTAAAAATTGGAGTAATTTTGTATAGATTTCAATACAACGGTAATATCAACTTAAAATGGATTCAAATTGGGTACGGTCCAATTCACAAGGTAGGGCAAGGTATGATGGGGTATGTGGTGTAGTTGAGGCCACCTAGGCTCCATTTGGGCTTTGTTTGTCCATGGAAAACTCAATTTAACATCAATTTGACTTTTAAAGCTGATCGATTTAACTCGATGAATTTTTATTATTATATAAATGTGAAAATTTGAATATCTTAAAAAATATTGCTTCTTATCTGTCAAGACAGTGAGCCTCCGTCACACACAGAATATTGTCCGCTTTGCTAACCCAACACTTGGTCCCCTCACCCCCACAAGGTCTATTAGACACACTGGGTTCGCAGCTTTAAAGCTCATTCTAGTAAGTGAGGGAGGCGACCCCTCTAATAAGTACCCGAGTCTTGCACTTCTTGAGCGATGTGGGACTTATCCTACCCCCATTGCAACGCAAGTGGTCTTTGTGCGTGAGGTTGTAGTGGTCAGTCAACTAGGGCGATTAGTTCTTACATGCCTAAGGGTAACACTAGCAGATCCCCTCAACCAGCACTGGATTGCTGGCCCCCATAAGTCAATATTTTCTAATCAAGATGATATTCTATAGACAGCATATGTAAACCAAGGTCTTTCAAACTCGCCCATCCATGTAGCCACAAAACTGAAACTCATTATACATAAGTAATGATCTAGAGAGACTCGTCTCTATTTTGCAAAGTAGAGATCTAGTCCCTCCTTATTATAAGACCTACCTAAATATATGTTAATTATTGGAATATCGGCCAATATGAAGATCATTAAGTTAATTAGGAGTGAGCAAAAAATATAATGTAAATTTAATGGTTTGTAGACCTTAGATAAATGTAAATTTTTGGCTTAAAATTCATCAATCTATAAAAGGTGGATGTGTGTCAATCTTGAATATACACTAATTCACAAGGGGTACATGAATATGAACAATTTGGATTGATCATTGGAGCACTCGATATAAGAGGTCTCTCTTGCATGTCTCTCTGGAATATTTTTCTCTATATACATACTATATTAATCACCCGCAAACTAGTTTGCACCAAACTTTGGTGCAAATGATTCGTTGGTCACACTTGATTCTACTCATTTATTAAAAAAGTTTGATTTTGGTTAAACTGTTTATTGAAAGGGCTTAGATTTGCACAACTATGTGCCTCTTACACCAAGCATCCCCCTCTATTTTTGAAATGGCAACTAAAACCAAGCATCTCTATTTGGGCTCACTTAGGACCACAAAGATAAGTTAGTTGAAAGAGGTATCTCTGCTTGAAACTAGGCTACCAAAAACCAACTTGATAAAATCACTCAAGTGATGGTTTTGAAGACTAAAGTAATTCAGTCTTTGTGGACTTCAAAGCCATTACTCAGGTGGTCCAATCAAAGCGATTTTGGCACCTTATTATTCTAGCATACATCTTTCCAAACCATCCACATGGTCATATGGTGCTTGACATACTACACTCACACTATCGTGTGGGGATCATTGTATAGGTTTAAGTCAGGTTGGTAAGTTCGCCAATAATTTTTTGGGCCAAGTATGGTTTACATTAGATGACTTATCAATTTATTTGAAATCCTCAACTCAAACCTACTTATTTATCAAGTAGGGTTTGATTTCTACCTCTATATATATATATATATATTTGAAAATTAACTTCATCAATCAGAGAATAGGAAAAATACAAGTCAACGCAAGCAAAAAAGACTTGCCACCAAAGAAGAGAAAGAACTCTAAACCCAACCCTAGATTACATAAAATTATTTATAATTTTCGATGATAAAGAAATACCCTGACAGACCAACTCATCAGCCTCCGAATTGACAGAGCAAGGAGCCCAATAAATCGAGTAACCAAAAACCTCTATAGGATGGCCAATTCTTTTGACCTTATCCAAATAAATCTATGGACAAATAAATCTCAAGTTTCTTCATCGTGAAAACTCCTCCACTACGAGGGAGAATCACTTTTTTTGGACTCTCTCTCTTTCACGCCCTGCTTTTCCTTTGGTCTTCACTATCGTTTCTCCTTACCAATAAAGTGTTATCATTCAGTAGTGGTACTATCAGTATGGAATGCATTTCGAATGACAAAATAATTAATTGAAGAAAAGACAGTCACAGCAGAAGAAAGCCTTCAGAATAGAACTACAACAGTCACCTCCCTGTAGACATTCCTAACCACCAAATAGAGAAGTTAATTTACAACCACCACTTTGCTTCGTCAATTGCATAATGATAGTTCATCAGCAACCTCAACCATAAAACAACTCATTATAGTAATTCATAAAGAAACAAGAAGAAAGTGACAACAGTACGCCTCAATTTTTTTGAGAATCAAATGCAACTGAGTGATACTACAAAAGTAGTCCATCTGACCTTTTGGGTCCAAATGCAGTGGAGTGTACCTAAATTAATCAAGTATGCATATGTTGAATCAATGGTGCTTACTTCGAAAGGTTGTGCTAAACTTGTTGTGCGACAGATCCACACAAAACCAAATCACAAATCAAACAACACAAGAACTAACAAGAGCACAGATTGCATCAATAATCTACTATGAGGAAAGGTTACAAGGAATCTCTACCCTCTTCTATATCTCCCTCTCAATGTCATGAGAGAACAGCACAGTCTAAGAAACCTTAGGGACAATATATATTGTTGGGCTACAACACTACTGGGCCAACTAGTTCCAGTGGGCCTGACATAAACCAACTTGGCCCAAGAGGCCTTTTGAGCCAAAACCCAACAAAACTATGCCAGCTTTTCATTTCCAAGCTTCATTCTAAATGGTTTTGATCATTAAACCAATGTGGTCTTTTGGTCCTACTAGTATAGGGCATTCTACATAAACCTTTTTTTTTATATAGACACATTAGAGGTGAAACTAATCCCACGAGCACGTTTAAATCTCTCAGTTTAGTCGATGGAGAGTAACCCCATGAAAAGTGGCATGCAGGAGTTGGACGAGAATCGAACTAAAGAAACTGTGTGTAAATATCATTCACCTCAAGAAATCACCTATACAACAGGCTTTATCTCAATGCCTTCAACGATCAGTCCTCCTTTCCTGTTACCTACTTTGACCTCCATCAGACTCATCTCTCCCTCCCCATCCTCTCCCTGATCATGGTTTTTATGAGAGAACAATAGGAAAAAAATCAACCTAGAGTGCTTTTATGACTGATCATGGTTTGATCACTGAACAAGTGACCCAAATACTGTTTTCGATCATTTAACTAACGAGTATTGAAATTAGAATTTGAGAAAAAAAAATTAGGTGATTTCCCATTCACCCAGTCACATGCCTGAGGATCGAGGCGTGACAACCGGGCCCTTGCATATACCTCTGCAAATACTATTTAGATATAAAACTTTATTACAAGAGCTTGGTTTTCCCCCACTTCTCCGACACTATTTCTCTGTGATAACCTCAGTGTCATGTACATGGCCGCAAATCCTGTATTCTATGTTCGGACTAAACATATCGAACTTGATTATTATTTTATATGCGAAAATGTTGTTGTCGGTTCTCATCTCAATCAACTTATTGTCATCTATTTTTTAAGAGGGAGATTATTTAAATCCTAACCCCTCCAATTGATGCAATGTATAGAATAATTAATGTTCACGGTCAACGTACACTCGTCTCATATTTCTATTCTATCGCATACGTAGACTGGTTTGTTCAACCACAGAATCTCTTAAAATAAAGAATGAAGAGAAGCAGAGAGCATCAACAACTCTTTCCTTTTATGAATCTGTTAATATATTTATAATGAATCTTCAATATTTTAACTATAACACTCACATTTAACGGGTAGTCTTGATATCTGTCATGTTAGAAAAGTCTTATTAGTTTTTTGTTAAGTAAATGAGTAAATCCAATTCAATCCAAAATAGACCTGAACTAACTACACCTGTTAAAGAAAAATTGAGAATAGATTAGAATCCGAATAAACTCAAACCAAATAAGGCTCGACTCCAACCCAATCAATTGCCAGGTCAGTGGACGACAAAGAAAGAGAGTTAATAAGAACAAGGATGTTGGAAATTTCGATGCATATTAGTTGATATTTTAATCATCATGTAAACAAAAAAAATCCCCAAAGCACTTAATTAATTGAGATTATCTGTCATCCTATTTTTTACCCGTATTGTCTGGCCGGATCTATGGTTTATTTCTGTATTTCTTTCTAATCCCCTTCTTTTGAATGAATTTCTAATCTATCATTAAAAAAATTATTAATTAATTCTATCTTCAGGCCATATTATCCCCAAAATAATTTTGCTCGTGGGAAAAATATTATATGGATCATGGAGTCTTAGTAAGTTAGTGGCAATCGTGCTCGTTCCTCAATTACTCAAAATATTCAAAATAAATGTATTATCTCATCCAGAGTAGAAATCTAAGTATCGGTCGATAAATTTTTCTCTCCTATTTTTTTTTTTATAAAAATATCAATCGATATCGACAATATATATCAGATATCGACCGATACAAAATAAATATTTAAAAAACCGATATATATGGGCTGATATAATACAGATAATGATAGCAAAATTGAAAGTTCCACGTAAAACTAAAATAACAATGGCCTAATTCATTATTCTATAAAAAAAATCTTTAATTTTTTTTTTCAGACGCTGGTTTGGGAATTTCTCAACCAAAGAAACCAAAAAGTACATCGACTCTTGATTTGAAAAAGAGAAATAAATCCTGTCTTGGTCACCTATATTGACTACTGTATTCTTTTCAACCAACCATCTTTCCAAAATAACAACTTGAATTAATATGAAATTTTAATAAAATTAAAGCATACTATTCCAATTCAACACTTAAACAATTTCTAATACCAAATATGTTGGGTGTACTCGTTCCACTCGAATTGCTTAATACTTTTAAGTCATATTTTAAAATATCTCAAAAAAAAAATATTAGTTTTTATTAATTTTTTAAACTTTTAAAAACATGGTTTAATCAATTCGATCGAGATCATTTTTCATGATAATATATTGAAATAAAGATTGTTGCAATGGACTTATCACTATCTATTGGTATTTAGACAGAAAGGAACATGTTCGGAATTTTCTTATTGAAATAATAATAAAAAAACAGATTGAGAATCACAAGTCACAACCAATCGAATGGTAGAGATGACTCAACGAAGTAATTTCAGATCAGAGCTCTTTCAAATTTCTGCTCAACCACCACATATGTATTTTTCATGACCTTTGTCATATGGCCAAATATTAACTATTTTAGCTATTTTTAGTCCAATTCTTTTTAATTTTCAACAAATTAATATTGAATCATTAGCTAAAATGGGTCTACAATTGAGCTCATTTAAGCCCTATTAGTTTTTGAGTCTTCCTATAAAATTGCGATATTTGCGTAGACTTAATCAAAGTATAATCATACGTTATATAAAATTTTAAAATTTAGAATATACACTTTTAAATGAATGATAATATATGAACTTAATGTAGTTATTTTTTTCATGGAACTGTTTCTTTGTATATATTAATTTTATAAAATATAGCATTTGCATACTAATTCACAATAATTGCAAAAAACAAAAAAGGAGTACCATGTCATGGGTTGAGACTCCATGACTATTTTCTTAATACAATTTGAACACATTCTTGTTCAAGTCTTGGTGTTCCATGTGTTTCATTCTTTCATTCAAATTTGTATGTAGCAAAAAGCAACCAAGTTAGCAGTTACGGTGACTCATGAGACGACGGACTATTCAAGCGAATGCAGACGGAATTGAATCGATGGAAGATTTGATCATCAAATTTTTCTAGGAAAGGTGTGGAGCCTGCATAGAGAGGCCTGGATTTGGCACACGTGTGCCACTTTGGTGGGAGTCTGAAAGCCGAAAACAGCAGCAGTTTCATTTCATTTCCACAATCCACACGCGTAGAAGAGCAGTAAAGTCCAGTAGAATATTTAACTCCTTTCTTTTAAAACCCAGAGCAAAATCAAAGAAACAAAATTGAAAGGACCCCTGTGTCTGTTACTTTATCTTTTCACATTAAAATAATTTATTTATAATATCTATCTTCTTATCATAATAATAATAATAATAATAAATATGAGCTTGTCTTTGTTAGTGAAGTACTTCCGCTTCCCTTCCTGTCTCTCTCTGTCCCCACAACACGATTCTGATTTTAGGGATAAAAAGAGAAAGAGAGAGAGAGAGAGAGAGAGAGAGAGAGAGAGTTTAGAGCAATTCAATTTCCAGATGAGAATTGAGATGAATTGAATTTATCGCGAGATGAAGTGATGCGGCAGAAGAATCCTATTCTTGCAGGCCACGTAGAAAGGTGTCAGAGGTAAGCCTACCTATCCCACCGTACTCCGCATCTTTATCGATTCCATTTCTTAAAAGAGCAACCGTTTCAACGATTTCCAAGGTTTAACTCACTTTTGCTCTTTACTTGCTTTTATTGAATGAGTTAAACCATCTGGAAGAGTTCTGTATTTTGTCCAATCTTAGAAGTTAGTTCTATTTTTACTGAGTTAATAAAAAAAAAAGAATTATATTTTCTAAATGATGATGGAAAATATTACCATAAACTTTATGGGTAGAGATGGTTTATGGTTGAAGATGAAAATTTCTATTCTTATTAACTTAACTTAATACATGAGATTTACTATTGATTTTGAGCATATTAGGATATTATTGTACCTCCAATGTGAAGGGAGTACTTCAAAATAATATTTAGTGACTTCCATGATCATCTATCTAACTATCCAAGTGTTTTCAATATCCCTCCTTAGATTCATGGTCAAGAGTCCTATGTGAGGTTCACTTCATGATAAATTTTGACTGTTGAAATTATTTTTTAAGCTTAGATTTAACCCTTTTTTTTATGTCCATTTCATGCATTTTTACTAGGGCTAAAACTCGGGTCGGACGGGCCGAGTTTTGACAAACCCAACCCTAACTCATGTCAAAAAAATTTGAACCCGACCCAACCCGATCCGAATTGCAAACCCGAGTATGTCAACCCAACCCGACCCGAATTGCTAATACTCTCAACCCGAGATTGACCGGACCCGACTCGAGTTAGCCCGATTTTTTAAAGAGGGGAAGAGGAAGAGGAAGCGGAAGAGGTGGATGTCGGTTTTCGAAAGAGGAGAAATAGAAGTGGAAGGGGTGTAGGGTTTTATTTAAGTTATGAATTCGGGTCGGATTTTTTTGGGTCGGGTCGGGTCGGGTTGAAGTTTAAATTCTTCAGCCCAACCCGACCCAAATTTCAGTCGGATTTTTTTTTTCCTAACCCAACCTGACCCGAGTTTACAATTTCTATAACCCAGCCCACACTATTTTTGGGTCGGGTCAGTCGGGTCGGGCCAAAATCCAACCCAAGTTTCACCCCTAATTTTAACCATTGAATAGAGTATTATAAAGAAAAATATTTATTGAAAAGTTTTATTTTAATCTTAAAAATTAAGAATTAATACACTTCATTTTCAAGAGTTTGAAAGAATTCATAATTAATTTATTCAACTATTTAAATGTATTCTTTGTAAGTAGGTCTTACCTTCTAAAACCACAACACCTCCACACACCCACCCACTCAGTCACCCACCAGCCACCTTAATTATAAATTTTGATTAAAATGAAAATTTGACTAAAACCCAATATTTCCCAATATTTTAATTAACACTTTATTATTTAAACTGAAGTCGAAATTATATGTTTTAAAAATATCGATTCATATTTTAAAAGAAAAGGTCAAAAAATTCAAATATCGCTGGAATTTTGTACTCAGCCACCCATCGACCCATTAAATATCTGCGATGCCATAGTCTTGCGTTTTCTTAAGACTTATTCAAAGGACTGGAGACTTCCAGATGTGTAGCCACTTTACGGCATGGTCCATCCATGACATTAGCTTCACTAAAATAATGATTTCCAATGGTACTAAAAATCCATGTGGCTCCAAATGCATAAATTCAAATGAGAAGATATTAAGCACAAAAATCTTGAGAAATTGATCCGGACACTATTTTGAGATAATTTTTTTTTTTTTTTCATTTTATCTTTCATTTCATTGAGATAAATTGAAAAGGAGCTAGACAGGTTTACTGAGACATACCATCAAGTGGTTAAGGAGTTCCACGTAATTAGATTTATTTGATAGATGATTAAAGTATATAAAATTTCATTATTAATTGATAATTCAAACTATATAATTTTAATATTTAAATTTTAATGAATATAAATAATTGATTTTTAAAAATTTAAAATCAAAAGATAAAATTATTCAATTGACATGAAACTTCATATACAACTTACCTTTATGTTACACCAACTATATAAATTCCAAGACCCATTAGATGATATTTCTTGATAGAAAATCTCATTAAATAAGTCTAGATAGAGTTTTACAATTGAAAATTTGATTAAAATTAGAAGAACAAAATGAGAAAAATGACTATTTATCATTGAAAAGGAGTTAAGTGTTTAGTAAAAATACAATATTGAATCAATTCTTAAAATCTTAGTTTACGATTATTTCAAAATTTTCAGTGCAGAATTGAGAGCAGTTTTTTTTTTCTTAATTACTATGAATTAAAAAAATACTTAAAAAGAATTTAGTGAGAACCTACGCGGCAATCAATTTGAATCTTTGTAAACACTATTGTACTCATAGAATTCAATCTTACTTCAAACAATGCCCATTTTACTTATCTTTGTCAGAGCTAAATGTTTATCTAATTTAATTTTAAATACTAAATCAAAGATTAAAATGATCCTTATTCAATTTGAATCAATTTTGACTCATCTCACTTTAAATTGAAATTCATACAAAATTATCTTTATTTTTACTATTAATTGTTTGATCTTTCAAAATCTTAACTAGAGATGAATGGATGATCAAATAGAGGTTGGATGATGTAATGTCCGGTCCTTATTGAGCAACATAATCGATCCTATCCTCGAGCCTTGAATATGTACAGAGCTCAAGGCTCGAGGAGACTCTGAAGTGTCTCGGGCTAGGCCTTCTTCAGCATGGTTCGTCCTTGTCTTTGGTGTCTTATTACAATTCACAACTAGGGACTGCACTCCTGCACTTTCAGTGCCCCAACCCAACCGCACAAACTGACGGGTCATAGGTGCCAACTATAGTTACCAGGTGCAGAAAAATATCCCACAATATCTCGACAGGGTCTCAAATACCCGATTAGATTATATTGTATAATCTTTTGTTATCAAATACGTTTCATTTCAATTGTTATTTATACATAATTAATTTAATTACATACTATTGATACACAGTCAAGGTATCATGCATCATCTGTACACTGCATGTCACCATGCAATGATATTTAATTGAATCAACCTTAGACCCCTCTTCCAAAATTTGTATTTTCAAAACATACCCATCACTCGCTGTAGACTTTAAGGCTTCACTTGGATGAGGGGTAAAGGAGCCAAAAAATAGAGTAATTTCGACGTGAAAAAATCTCAAGTTTTTCCTCTTCAACATAAATCGAAAGCCCTTTGATAACAAGAGGTAATCATTTTACCTCTCTTAGTGTTATACCTAACCTACTGGAAAGACACCTCTAGACCTATATATAGACTCTTAATTTCTCTCAAGCCATAGTTAGTTTCCACGGGGTGTTTTATTCCTTTAACAAATTTTATTGCATTTGTCAAGTCTCCTTTTATTATAAGTTTCTTCTGACCCTCAACTCTCCATAATACCAAAACCCTTCTAATAGCTAAGAATTCTAATTCCTTTGAGTCTCTCATATCCAATGTTCTGAAAATTTTAAAGAAGAGATACCACTTGAATCCCGAATCACCCACCCTATCATTGCTAAGCCCAATTTTTCAAAAGCGATATTCTTGAACAACCATATTCACGACAACTGCATTGGATTTTTTTACTTTTTTTAATAATAGAGAGCTTTAAGACCCTATCTCTTCCCAAGTACAAGGTTTTTGTATAAAATTTTGGATGCACGTAGTTCTATACAATAATATCAAAATTACTCAAAATTAGAACCTGATTTTTCAACTGAAGTGTTTGCCATTTGAATCACCCCGTGTAAGGTGACAAATGCATTGGGCGTTGTGAAATGTAAAAATAGAGACGAATTTGTTCTCTCAAAGTGTAAGGAGAGAGGCCTTGATTCATTGTATTAATAAGAGAAAATGTACAAGAAAAAAGAAGAAGGAAAAGAATAAAAGGAAATAAGGTATTACAATAATTACAAGATAATCTCGCAGTGTAAATGGGGAAGGTCAACTCTAATACTCCCCCTCAAGTTGGAGCGTGAATGTGAGTAACGCCCAACTTGCGAATTAAAGTATGAAAGGGATCTTTGCCCAAGGGTTTGGTGAAGACGTCGGCAAGTTGATGAGAAGAAGGAATGTGCCGAGGGACAAGGAGTCCAGACTGAAGCTTCTCTCGAACAAAATGACAATCAAGTTCAATATGCTTCGTTCGTTCATGAAAGACCGGATTGTTGGCAATGTGGAGAGCAGCTTGATTGTCACAAAATAAAGTGATGGGAGAAGGATGAGAAACACCCAGATCAGTGAGCAGGTATTTTAACCATTGAAGCTCACAAGTCAAGGTTGCCATGGCGCGATATTCAGCCTCAGCAGAAGAGCGAGAAATCGTCTGCTGCTTCTTGGTCTTCCAAGAGATGATATTGGTACCTAAGAAGGTCCAGTAACCCGTAGTGGATCGCCGAGTAACTGGACAACCAGCCCAATCTGAATCACAATAGCCTTGTAAGCGGAGGGTGCTGGAGGAAGACAAAAGAATGCCGTTATTGACGGAACCCTTCAAATAGCGAACAACACGGTGTGCGGCATCCAAATGGGCAGTCCGAGGGGAATGCATAAACTGGCTGAGAATGTTCACTGCATAATTGATATCTGGTCGAGTAACAGTGAGGTAAATAAGACGACCCACAAGGCGGCGATAGGTGATGGGGTCAGGAAGCAAAGTACCATCATCAGGAGAGAGCCGCAACTGTTGTTCCATCGGAAAATCAGAAATACGCCCTCCAGTAAGGCCTGTATCCTTAAGTATATCTAAGGTGTATTTCCGTTGAGAGAGGAAAATACCCTTCTGAGAACGAGCAACTTCTATGCCCAGGAAGTATTTGAGGCGTCCCAAATCTTTAAGATAAAATTTGTTGGCAAGAAAAAACTTGATGCGCTGAATGGCCAATGCATCATTACCAGTAATGATGATATCATCAACATAGACCAGAACAAATGTTGAGGAGGCGCCTTTGTGATGAGTGAACAAGGAGTAATCAGACTTCGACTGTGAAAAACCTGTCTGGAGAAGAGTAGAGGAGAACTTCGCAAACCATTGTCGTGAAGCCTGTTTCAACCCATAAATGGATTTATTTAAGCGACAGACACGCTGCTCCCCCTGTCGTGCAAAACCAGGCGGAAGAGTCATATAAACTTCTTCATCAAGATCGCCCTGGAGGAAAGCATTGTTAACATCAAGCTGATGAAGAGACCACTGTTTGACAGAAGCAATAGAGAGAAGAGCACGAACAGTGACCAGTTTAGCAACCGGAGCAAAAGTATCATGATAATCAAGTCCCTCAATCTGGGTGAAACCTTTAGCAACCAAGCGAGCTTTATAACGTTCAATGGAGCCATCCGACCGGTACTTTATTTTGTACACCCATTTACAACCAATGGGTTTCTTACCAAGAGGCAAAGAAGAAAGGCTCCAAGTGTTATTCTTCTCTAAGGCAGTAATCTCATTAGCCATAGCGTCCTTCCAGTGGGGAGACTGAACAGCTTGGGAGAAAGTGCTGGGCTCATCTGTGGAACAAATAGTAGAAAGAAAAGCACGCTGTGCAACAGAGAGGTTAGAGGTAGAAAGATAATTATGGAGAGGATAAGGAGTACCTGTCAAGTCGGAATCAGATGGAGAGAGTAAACGCTCAAAGGAGGCAGCAGAGCAATGGTAATCAGTGAGATGGGGAGGTGGACGGCGAGTGCGAGTGGGCCTGTCAACAGGTGGAGCAGGACTGGGAGAGACGGGAGTGAGAGGCACATTTGGGTTTGGCAAATGGGGAACAGAAGGTAAAGATTGTATAGGAGGCAAACCAGATGGAAAATCAAAACTAGGGTCATCAGGAATAGGTTGTGGAGTAACGGGAGGTGGTGGGGTGGAAGGTGGCAAATCACGATAAGGGAAGATGCCTTCAAAAAATGAGACATCCCGGGAAGTATATATGGTTTTGGAGGCGAGGTCAAAGATCCGATATCCTTTTTGAGCATAAGGATAGCCAACAAAAAGACCGGGTTTTGCTCGTTGATCAAATTTGTGTTTGATATTGTGATTATGACCAAAACAGAGACTGCCAAAAACACGCAAACGAGAATAATCCGGTTTGGATTGGAACATAACTTCATGTGGTGATTTGCCAGATAAAAGAGGTGTGGGCATTTTGTTGATGAGGTAGGCAGCGGTGAGGACACACTCGCCCCAAAATTGTAATGGAAGATGGGATTGGAAACGAAGCGCACGAGCGACCTCAAGGAGGTGGCGATGTTTGCGTTCGACAATGCCATTCTGTTGGGGAGTGGCAACACAACTACGTTGATGGATGATCCCATGAGTAGAGAAGAAAGACTGCATGGAAGCAGAAAGAAACTCAGTGCCATTATCTGAACGAACTTGTTCGATAAGGGAAAAGAGTTCACCATCAGGACCGGAATGGAGGGAATGAATGTGGGAATGAAATTGAGTCTTCACCATAGCAAAAAAAGATTGTAAAATGGATTGGGTTTCAGATTTAACACGCATAAGGAAAATCCATGTGCAACGAGTAAAATCATCCACAATAGTTAAAAAATATTTAGAACCATTTAATGATGGAATAGAAAAAGCACCCCATATATCACAATGAATTAAAGCAAAAGGTCTAACAGTAGTAATGGAACTGGAAGAAAAAGGTAAACGTGTATGTTTAGCTTGCGGACAAATAGCACAATACTTATTTTGCGAACATGAAATGAAAGAAATGTCCTTAGACAATTTATTCAAACTAGTATGGTTCAAGTGTCCAAGCCGAAAATGCCACAGATCAATGGAGGGGGGGTGGATGGTCGCCAGTGCAGAAGCCGCATGGAAGTAATAGAGACCCGCATGAGCGTTACCCTGTCCAATCATCTTCCTCGTTGACTGGTCCTGAAAAAAACAATGAGTGGGAGAGAAAGTTACGAAGCAAGAAGTGGAAGTATCAAGCTTGCTGACAGATAACAAATTAAACTTAAAAGATGGAATAAATAAAACATGGTCAAGTGTCAGAGAGGGAGAAAGATGGACAGTGCCCATGTGTGTGACAACAGCATTGGAGCCATCAGGAAGTTGGACAGAAGAGGGATTAGAACAAGGTGTGTAAGATGAAAATAAAGATAATGAGGAACACATATGATTCGTAGCACCAGTGTCGATAATCCAGACAGAGGTGGGAGGAACAGTGAGGGCAATACCTGCAAGGTGAGCAGTAGAACTGGGGCTCCCTGAGGGGAGCATGGCCAATAACTGGGCGTACTGCTCATGAGTGAAGTGCGGTGGAGCCGCCGTGGGCTGGATGCTAGAGCGAGCAGAAGAAGCATGAGGTGACGGAGGCATCAATGTAGGATCTCCAGAGCGTGGTAAAGCAGTGTTCCGAGAAGGATAACCAACCAGTTTGTAGCAACGATCACGGGTGTGCCCATCACGATTACAATGAGTGCAATGAGGGCGAGGCCGGCGAGTGGATGGTGCACCACGCTGAGAAGAGCTGCCACGAGGCATAGGTCGGGCAATAAGTGCTGCAGCATCTGGATGAGAAGAGAAGGAGGAATTAAGTTCCTGTTGTTTTTCTTCTTGGCGGATGAGAGAATAAATCTTAGTGACACCCGGAAAGGGGTCCATGATTAGTATTTGGCTCCGAAGGTTTGCAAAACGATCATGGAGGCCTTGTAAAAATTTCATCGCCCGATCCTTCTGAAGTTGATCAATGACCGCATGACGATGCTGACAAGTGCAGGGGGGAATGACAATGAGTGAATCAAGTTCATTCCAGAGAGATTTGAGCTTAGTATAATAAGCCGAAACAGACAAATCCTCCTGTCGAAGGGAATACATGGACTCGTGCAACTGATATATCTGTGGATCGTTTGACTGAGAAAAACGTTCTGAGAGGTCCAACCAAATATCCCTGGCGGTAGAGGCATACATGATACTGCTACGAATGTCAGGAGCAACAGAATTAATGAGCCAGGAACCAACAAGGTCGTGACAACGCTGCCATTTAAGAAGTTCAGTAGGTGAAGTGGGTGCGGGCAAGGTGCCATCCACAAATCCAAGTTTATTCTTGGCTCGTAAGGCCATGGTGATAGCACGCAACTAAGAGCCATAATTATCGCCGGATAACATTGGTGAGACAAGCACCATGGTGGGGCTATCTGAATGATGAATAGTGAAAGGATCCATAAGAGTGTCATCAACGTCCTTGCCGGAAGAACCGGTCAAGGGAATTTGCTTCTCAGCCATGAATAGGTGGAGCAGCAAAAAAAGTCGACTGTCGGAGATGTGGGCGGACACAGACGCCGGTTGTGAATGAAGCTGTGCAGAGAAGGCGTCCCCGAGAGGCTCGCGGTGGAAGACCGGAATCAGGCTGCTGAGCTCGGATCGCAGCCGGACTGCACCGTCGCTCCGACCGGCTAGTGGAAGAAGGCGAGACTGACGGCCCTGACGTCAGCCAGAAGGCGCGGAGGAACGCCGGAGGGGAGGACCAGGAACGCGCCCCACGCACTGCACAGCGGCCGGACTGTCTGATGCACGGCGAAGGGCAGGCTGGGCGCTGGGAAAGCAGAGCAGCAGCAATGTGCGGAAGCGGTGATGACCGGCAGATCTGGAGTAACAGATGCGCCGGCAAGGGTTCCGGTGATGAAAAATTTGTGCAGCAGGTTGGTGAACCGGCTGGAAAATAAAAAAGGGCGTCTGGCACAAGTAGCAGCAGACGGCCGATTCAGACGGCGCTCGTGAAGGGGCGGAAAAATCGGATCGGCGGAAGCCGATCTATCGCAAATCCGGAGAAGGCAGGCGCAGCTTGGAACAGATCTGAAACAGCAGTGGCAGAACAAACAGAGCAGCGGTCGGCAACAAACAACAGTGTCGCTGGTCCGAGAGAAAAAAAATGCCTGAAAGCCAGCAGCACGCAGACGAATTTTTTTTTTTTTTTTTGTTTGCAGATGGGTAGATCTGAGTCAATGAGGCAGCGGCAAACAATCGTGGTGCGTCGGTGAAGGAAGAATGAGAACAGATCTGCACTGGTGTGAAGCGGCGGAACCAGCGGAGGAAAAAAAAAAATGACAGCGGTGACGGCTGCAACAGTTCAACGGAACTGAGAAGAAAGCTGGAAAAAAATCACCGGAAAAAAATCCGAGGATCGGAACCTTGCTCTGATATCATGTGAAATGTAAAAATAGAGACGAATTTGTTTTCTCAAAGTGTAAGGAGAGAGGCCTTGATTCATTGTATTAATAAGAGAAAATGTACAAGAAAAAAGAAGAAGGAAAAGAATAAAAGGAAATAAGGTATTACAATAATTACAAGATAATCTCGCAGTGTAAATGGGGAAGGTCAACTCTAATAGGCGTGAATCTACAAACTTGTGGGTTGTAGAAAATTTACGTTTATTTTTAATTTTCTTAACCACTTTGGATTATCATAATTTAAGAGATTTAATGAGAGCTTCTGCATAAATTATGACTTGCAAAAGTTTTCAACTTTTTCAAACACCTTCATAGTAAAAAGACTAATTACATAGCTCATTTTAAAATTAAATTAGGAAAAGTAAATATATTTTTTATAATATATTTTTATAATAATATAATTTTTTTTTTTTTTGAATTTATACATGTAAAACAGTAGGATAACCAACGTAAAATCCATATAGGTGAATCTACTACCCTTATAACATACCAAAGTTAGATTATAGAGATTTGAACCGACAACTTTTCACTTTCTAAAATGAGAGACAACCAGTTAATTTCTCAGAGGAAGCAGGAAACACTGGCCCAACTCCCTTGAGATCTCAAAAGTTGAGAAGTTGTTCGAGATGTATCGAGTGACTTAGCCCACCTTGAGGATTTAACAGAGAATGTGATAAAACATTTTCTGAAAACACTGTGACTTTAGCACTGATCACATGCCACAAAAACATTGGAACAGTTGAGGTCACAGGTAGAAATCTTGATATCGATATATATTCAAATATCGATTTATAATATTTTTTTCTTTTATTTTTATTTTTTTATAAAAATATCAATATCAACAAAACTTATCATCAATATATATTGAATATTGATGGATATTGAAAATATCGACTAATATATATCGAATCCAGATATTAAGATTTTAAAAATCAAATTATACCTGCCTATAAAATACGTATGGCCGAGATTATTAGCCGTCGGTCTTGCTAGTAAAGTGTCAGCTGATATCAAATTTGTTAGCTTCTCACAACCCAAACGAATATCTTGCACTCACTCAACCAACTGGAGTTTGACAGGTGGTGTATTCATGTGAATTTAATGGCACCAGACCTGAACTCCTTAATTGTCCCACTTCTCTCCTCAATTATAGATAGTGACATTTGCAAGATATGGAGGGAGATCTCACTTTTTTATATATATTTTAATATGAATATGATTTTATACTGTACGTGAGACTAATTTTATAAACACATCAAACTATTCACACATCTCATTTATTAATATTTAAATAAGTTTGAAAAGAGTTTCTAATCATAAAAATTTAAATCAATTGAATTATCTAATATAAATTTCAAATATTTGTATTTTAGCATTTTTACTATAGTTAAGAAGCCTTATTTAAGGATACAAGAGTCTCTAAGTTGGGGAATAGGGTGTAAAGGGCTGAGGGATTTATTATATTTTTATCTTGTACGTAACTTGAATTTTTCCTGATAAAATGAAACTTGACTTAACGTTTTAGGGTTTTTTTTCTCTTCGTTTCTCTTTACAAGTTTTGACTTATATAATTAATAATCATTTAAGTCCAATTTCTTAATTTTGGAAGACCACTCACAGGGTTTTACTTTGAGATGTGTATTCCTGCACAACTTCAAAAGATCTTGTATTAGAGGGAATGAGGCATTAACTAATAAAACATGCTTAGCACTCCTGTCAAGTGATGTGGGACTTTGGGATTTACACATTCTTTGACAATTTTCCCTTTTTGCTCTCTCATGACATAACTACTCTCTTTCGTAAGTGGCACCGACACGGGCTATCATGTTTCCTTGCAATATATATTCATAAAGATTTGGTACTTCCACATTTTTTTTCTTTTTTCATATACATTCTCAACAATCTACACTTGGCTCGCATCCAAATCTATTTATTTATTCTAAAGCATGTTTATGCTTTTTATATTTAAAATTTGAAGTCAAATTTAGGTCAAGAAACTTAGACAAAATGTTTACCGTTGACTTAGCGATGTAAAATTTAAGTCCTGTTTACTGAGGTTTGATCCATCATAACGATTTTGATTTCCTAATAACAACTTTTATATGAATTTTCAACTAGAGTTTGACACCTCAACTCAATTTTTAGTGACTTTGAACAAGTGCTTAAAAGATCGAGATTAAAGTTTAAATGTTCTTCTTTAAAACTTATTTCTTAAAAAATGCATGTCGAACACTCTCATTAGAAAAATACCAAAAAATACTTGAAATCAATTATTTAAAAGTTGTGTAAATGCATTTTTAGCGAGTTGACAAACCTAACTTCGGTATACATCTTTGATTTGTCTCAAATCAATTTGCACATAATGCAATAGTTATATTTCTTTTAGCATTTAAAAATTAATAAATAGTTAAGATTTTCAATAAGTGGACTTCATGTATTTTCAAATGTCATCATTTACTCTCATACGCTCATCCTTCATTTCATCATCTCTCTTCCTTATTTTCAAACACTGATATAGATCTAGATCTCTTGATATAAATGCCCTACTTTTTGTCAATCTAAGAGCTACATGGATCTAGAGAGGTACTAATTTGTGATCTAATTCATTTATATAATTTCAATTTAATTTGAAAAAACAAGCCTCGAGTAAAAGCATCTCAATTTATTTAATGAACAAGTTGATACAACTTAACCTGTGTTAACAAACAAATTGTATTTTTATTTTGTTGTCACAAAATTTAATTCATATTTTACTTAAAACTAACTTTGTCTGTGATTTTTAATAGTCTCAAAACTCAACCTCAAAAATTATGGATTAGAAAGGAAAGTTAGAAAATCTTTAGGCATTTTTTAGCAAGCACAAGGGCTAATATGGGAACTACATTGTGATAAATCTTAGGGCTGCAACTTCGATCGGTTTTTGGCTTGACCCGTATGATTCGACCCGAGAAATCATATGGGTCAGGTTAAGAATTTCGGGCCAGTAGGCCGAATTGGGATAGGTTGAGGATTTTACAAGTTAACCTGATCCGACCCGGCTAAAATTAGGCTAAAATGGGTTCAGAATGGAGGTCAAGTCAGAATTCGGGTTGATTCAGATTAGAATTCGGGTCAGATCAGGTTCTAGAATTAGGGTTGAGAATTTGGGTCGGGTTCCATATCTATCAACTTGGGTGGAGATGGGTTTTAAGAAATCCGACCCGAGTTGCAGCCCTAATAAATCTAAACAATTGAAATTGCTATTTTAATTATGATAATTAAAATATTATTTGATGATTTTTATCTCAATAATTTAAAGATAAAATGATTTAATGAAATTCATTTTAAATATTGTAATAGCTTTCAAAACTCTATTCATTTATTTATCTATTTTTATATAGTATGATAAAATCAACTATATAACATAATTTATCAAAACCAGATATCTGTGCAAGAAGGTGTGCAATTGTATCGAAAGATTAATCGGGTGCAATCCCTAGGCACCTCCTTTTATAAAAAAAACATAATTTATCAAAACATTTGTACTTTTAAAACCTAAGCGTTCATCGGACTTTATCAAATTGAATTAAGTATAGAAACTCATTTAATAAAAGTTCTAATCTAATTAATAAATGAGAGGAGTGCAAATTGGAGATTGAAAATAATTGGGGTATTTAAAGTTTTAAACCTTTAAAAAAAAATTGGGTATTTAACTTAATCGATCCGACCCGAAGGAGCCGAATGCCACCGTGGGGACACGCGATAAAACAAGCGTCTGGAGGCCTACTATGCAATTACACACGTGTTGGCTGAAAAATGCTTCACTCAATTTCTCGGTCCCGATAATTTATGCGACAAAATGACTCAGTTTCTTGCGCTGGATTTTAACGGGAAAACCGGTGTTGTAAATGGGTCGTGTCCAACGTGGGTCCGTTGCCGTTAGCCTTGCCATCTGACCCTCTCTCTGTCTGTCTCTCTCTCCCCCTCCTTGTTTTTCTTCTTCTTCTTCTCCTTTTTTTTCTTCTTCCTTCTTTGAGAAAGAGAGGAAAAAATTTAGAAACCATACTTATATATATATATATGCATATATTCAATTGCTTTCTTTCCTTAATCTTGGATGTTTAGTTTGCTTCTAATCAAAACTGAGATCTTGAAGGAAGCCTCCCTTTCTTCCCTCGAAGAAATCCAAGCCCCACCTTGTAAGTCTTCTTCTTTTTCTTCTTCTTCTTCATCTTTCTGTCTGTGTTTATTATCTTCTCTTGTTGGGTCTTTTTTATTCCTCCACTGCTTTATATCCAAACAGGTATCAAACTATAGACTTTCTCTGTTTTGAGTTCTGGTACTTGAGTTTTTGCTCGGAAAGCCTCTCTCCTTTGATGGTGTTTTGTCATTCCTTTCTCATTTTTGTTGTCCTTGCACTTTCTTTCCTATGAGACATGCCTCTGTATTTACAAAGGTTTCTCCTTTCTTTGATTTTTTTTTTTTTTTTGGTCTCTGGTATCTTTTTGTTCTCTATTGCTTTCCATGTTAGATAGATTCAATGGTAGTTTTTTACCTTTAATATTTCCTGTTTTACCTTATCTGGGTAGTTTTTTTTCCATTCTTATTTGTCTTTGTTTTGAATGTTTTGGGAGATTTCGTACCAAGCTTATTCCTAGATTTTAGGATGAGTAGAAAGGTTTTTATTTTCTTCAGTTTTCTCTTTTCCTTCTTGCGCTCTTCTTTAGATTGTTATTGGGAATTTTAATTTTGGATACAGTCCCAAATCTCTTTTTATCTTTTGGCAGTGGTAATTTGCTTCTTGGGTTTTCATTTCTTCCTCTTTTTGAGCTATTTTTCTTTCTTGTCTCCTTTCGCCTCTCACTTTTGTTTGTTTGGCTTATCTTTACTTCAGTTGCCTAACCTTGTTAACTTATTGATGTTTTCTTTCTATCTCTATATTCACTTCTTTCCTTCCTCCATTTGGAAGCTTCTTGGGCCTTATTCTATTGCAGTTTACTACTGTTTTGTTTGATAAAAATAGCTGTTCTTCGTTTCATGGGTCTCATAGAAGAAAATGATATAGTAACCCTATGAGTGATGTATGAGTTCCTGTTTTCTGTTCCATGAGAATTGTTAAACAGTCTAGTAGAAAGGCTGTTTGATTAAAAACTAACAAGGGGGGAATCTTATTGTCAATTCACTTCTTGATTGTGGATAAATGCTTTTTGCTGATGATGACAATAATGTTAATATTGATGTTTTGTTTCTTTGGTTATTTTTAACAGGTTTATCTCAAGTTCTCAGCCTCTTGGATTTTGATTCTCAAGCCTTGTGTGGCAAAAAGTGGTTCCTTTTTGTATGGCGTTTTGGGCTTGATTTGCATTTTTTGTCCTGTGACTTTTGGAGGATGGGGGATCACTTTGTTTTATTGGTGGATCGGTTGCTGACAGAATCTACGCTGGAAGCTGCAATTGGGGGCAGAAAGCCACCTCAAATGGGGCATGCATCAGCCTCAGTCAAGAACCTGAACCTGAGCTTTCATTGCAGAAGAGAAATTTCAGAGATGGAATGCCACTGCCTCGGAAGTTGGTTGAGTGCCGAATTTGCCAAGATGAGGATGAAGATTCTAACATGGAGACACCTTGCTCTTGCTGTGGAAGCTTGAAGGTCAGCTCTTCTGTTCTAAGTCTTGTTTTCTCAAATTGATGGTCTGTCAATGGCAATGAATGGTGCTTTTCTATTCTGTAGCATTTTATTTGAGTGCCACTGAAACTGCTGCAGAAGACTGTATTAGGCATTTCTATCTGGGTTTGTCTTAGGGAACATCCTGAATTTGAATGTCTGGTAGTATTTCGATGCTAGAATTCAATCCCCCTGATTGTCTACTAGCACCTTCATTTGCAGTTTTGTTAAAATGAGACTGACATTATAAAGGCTATTGATTTTTTCACATTTTCTTCTCTTAAGATGAAGATAATGATGTAATTCTGACGGAAATGTGGCTCATCAGTCTCTGGGTAGGAAGGCTTGCCTGATATATTAGATATAATAGCTTTAGAATTCCAAACACAACCTTTATTAAGAGAAACTTAAGAACAACTGGAAGTAAACAGGAAACATTCTAACAGTAAAGGAAGATTTGGAGTATCATCTAAGTGATATCTTTGATTTTCTAGGCAATTTTCTATTAATGACAGAGATATCTTTGATTCAAAGGATCATATGTTTCAATTCTCATTCCAAAATCTCAAACAATATTAAGACAATAATGCATTTTGATTAATTAAGGAGTGGTTAACATGACCCTGTGAAGGGAGTTATCGCCTAATATAGACGTAAAAAATGAAGTTGAAGAATGATGATGGGAGAACCCATTTTTGTCATTTGGATTATCATCAAGATGTTCTAGAGGAGATGTTGACATATGATTTAATGTCTGTAGAGGCACAAAGATGTGACCAACGGAGTGAGAACAAGGCAAAAAGGATCATAACTGTGTTACCAGTTGCTGTATTTTCATCACCAAGTTCTGATAGGCTTTTGGTGTTAATCTCAAAATGGATGACATAGTGGAGGAAAGTGTTAGTTTAGTTGCCAAATTGACCAGGAACTTGGCCCAGTCAGAAAACTATGGTTTCTACAAACTGGTTTTGCATTTCTCATTAGAAAATTAGTCATCCTCACTGAAAATGACCAAGGAGAGAGGCGCAGGGCCCAAGAATCTGCATGTGACAAAACGGAATACAAAGAAGTGGAAGCCATTCTCTTTGTTCTCCAATGGAATACTATGAGGTGTTGGTTCAGCGGCACAGGCATGAGGGCTGTTGGGGTGGGTGGGTGGGGGGGTTTGAGTTTTTCTTAATGTTCAGTGGCACATACTTTGATATCTCTTATTTGAATATGGTATATGGGTACTATAAAATGTTTCACATTTTAAGTTTCTCTATGGATAATCTGTATATGAATTTCGATATTTTGCTATAAGGATTATAAAGATATGCCAATGTCTCTTGGAGTTGAACTATTCTGTAGGTTTCTAGTTTAAAATCTGCATACATATATGATGCCAGATAGAAGTGCTAAATAGCATTAGTAATGATGATGTGATGTCAATGATTTTCACATATTTCTCATTTCATTGCATCTCAAGTTATGCTTGTGTTTAAGATCTCATTTAGGGGAAATTGCAGTTAACTTTTTTGCTTATTTGTATTCCTGTGGTTTTTTTAAGGTCTTTAATCTCATTCAGGCCTAAGATTTTGATTTTAATCAAGGACTGTTAAATTACCTGGTATGGATATGTTGTTTATTGAAATCTGGAATTCAGACAGGGTACGTGTTGATGTATCTGTGTGAAAGTGTTTACTAATCAATGTTTTTGTGCATTTCTGAGGCAGTCTCCTCCTTTTAGGTCAATGTTAAATTTTCAACTCCCATGTATCTTAAAAGTTTGAATTCTTTTCGATCATGTATGTAAGTATTTTCTTCTATCGTGGATCCTTTATGGATGAGGGATGGGGATCTTTCACATGTTCTGTTACTTGTATATAACCCTCTCCTTGATTGGATGGGGCTGTATACATTTCATGGTGTTTGATTTATCCATTTTGCATGTACCATGATTCCCATCCAAAGGCATTAAAGCATCTGTATAGAATGAAAAGGTAATTCCTGTTGTTTTCAATGGATCACCCTTTCTTTTACTCAAATCAATCAACATAATATGTCAATGTTTGTCATTGCAGTGTTTATTTATGCATGGCTTACAGAATCTGCTTCTGGCTTTAAAGTTGTAGATTCTTTGATACTATCATGTTTGAAACAAGGTTTTTTTCTCATTTTGATTTTATGATGCATCCAAACGGCATGTGGTTAGGACAATCTGATCAAAAGTGGATATTTATTTATAAATTCATGCTTTGAACTTGGTTAGCATGGATTTCAGGAGCCACTTATGAATGATCCAACTCTACAATGTAGAGTGGGAGCTTCGGTGTCATCTTTTTCCTGTCCTTGGGCCCATCAGGGATCTGTCTTCCTCTCTACTGGAGAAGGAAATTCAAGTTAAGGTTATGCAGCCATGGAGAATGGATTGGTGTAAGCCCACTATGTTGCAAAAATGGCTGCTTTTCCACAAATTAATTCTTCATTTTCCTGTCAGATTCAGTACTTTCAGTTCCATTTAGTAAAAAGGAAATCTGTATTTTAGTTTATTCAAATGGCAACAATTGCAGTTGTTCTCTGCATATTGAATCCTATCATTTGTTCCAGATGGTTCCACGTTCTTCTGGTTGACTTCTATTTCACTTGCTGTCTTGGGTATCTTTGACATTCTGGCAGTGGTAGCAAAAGCTTAGGTTTATGATGGTTTTGTTTTAAAGATTTTAATAGTAACTTGTCAATTACTTTTTCGTTGGGAGGAGATTTTCCATCTGTAGTCACGTCTTCTTGCTTTTTGCAGTATGCTCATCGCAAATGTGTTCAACGTTGGTGTAATGAGAAAGGCGATACTACGTGTGAGATATGCCACCAGGTGATTCACATTTTAGTTTAACCAAACACGCAACAGTGACATTTCCTTTAGAAAATGGTGTGACATGGTTTATCAGCTTACATTTGTTGGATGTGTGTTACTTTATTTGGATTTTATGTGCTTGCGTGTGTTATGATTGTGATTTGTTGGTTGGACTGCAGCAATTCAAACCTGGTTATACAGCGCCACCTCAATTGTTTCAGTATGGGGGTATTCCGATGAATTTCAGGTGTTCATTTATCTATTTATTTTCCATTTTTTTACTTGTATTAGAAGCTAAAGTAATGGCCTCTGATTTTTTTCTTTGGGTTGGTGACTATCATAACCTTTGTTGTTTGCCTAAATAACATTATAACAATCTATATGCGTAATTTTGGGTGATCTCCATGAGCTATAGAATGCTAGGCTGTTCCCAAGACTGGTTACCTTCACGAATCACCTTCGAAGAGATGATTTTAACCATCTTTTATGACATTCTTCAGGGGAAACTGGGAGATAACAAGACAAGATCTTCATAATTCTCGATTTCTAACAATGGTTGCAACAGATCGTGATTTTGATTATGATGATTATTCATCTAGCAGTACAAGAAGCATGATGTGCTGTCGCTCAGTTGCTGTAATCGTAAGTGCATCAGCATATTTTCATATCAATTGTTTCATAGTGGTTTTATTTCCAATTCTCTGTGCTATAATTTCTTTCTTGTCTTACCTTTGTGCAGTTCATGGTTCTCTTGGTACTCCGCCATACCCTTCCAATCATAATTAGTGGAGTTGAGGAGTACTCACTTGCATTGTTTTTGGTGAGACTTATCATGCATGGGTCTGTTAGTAGTAGTGATTCCTTGCAATACCCATTTGATGAGAGGCTTCTATTATCATGCATTAATCCTCCATTACTATCAAACAGCTATTGCTGCTGCGGACTGTTGGAATTCTTTTGCCAGTCTATGTAATGGCACGTGCACTGTTAGCAATTCAACGTCGACGGCAGCATCAGGTAGTTCTCATTTCTCATAGCACGAGTGTAGTAAACTACTTAAAATAATCCTCCCACATTTACAATAGCTTGAATAATATGAGCAAGGGCAGGGGTGGTGCCATTTGACTGAGTTGTAGACAATGCACAAAAAATCGATAATACAAGTGAAATGTGATAATCATATTAATCTAAGGTGATCAGTTGGGCTTTTGATTGCCAGTATGTCGTTTGTGCAGGCTAAGTTTTCTCTGTTTTTCTGGGTTTTTATAATTTTTAAAGCAGAATAGTTTGACGTTTATAATTTTTTATATTTTTTAAAGCAGAATAGTTTGACGTTTATGCTGAACATTTTGGTGACTGAAACAATAGATAAATAAAATTAAGAAGAATAAGAAATGCAGTGCACCAAGGTTTGGAGTTTGAATTGTCATTTCAATCATTAATCATTTCTTAATACTTTCTCACAATTTGACTGGAAATGGTCTCTTTTGCGCTCATTTTAAGGACTTCAGTGGTATAAGAAACAAGGTCAAAACTGTTTTCCTTTTTCCTGTTTATTTATTGCTTAAATATTCTAAAAAATTACTTCCAAGTTTGTTAAAGTTGCCTGGATGCCAATGTATAGGCGAAGTTTCTATTTTTTTTTTGTGTGGTTTGGATTTTTAGAGGAGCCGAATATTTTGACATTTATGCAGAAAATTTTGGTCAACTGATAGTAAATAAGTAAACAAAATTGAAGAAGGAAGAAATCATTGCACCTAGAGGAAAAGTTTGAAATGTTCTTTTCAGATTTATATTGGAGTTCTTTAAATTGGCTGGAATTGGGTTCTTTGAACAATCATATTAAGGGCTTCATATTTGATTTAATGCTTAAATAATCTCCAAAATGAGTAATACAAAAGTTGGTTAAAAATATAGGCAAAAATCTGGATTTGGGCTAAAATGGAACAGGCTCTCCCGGATTATTCTCTGGAACAGAATAAAATCGAGAATGAGATCACAACCAAATGTGGAGGCCATAGGCGTTTAATTATCTTAGTGAATTACTTGTTTCACATTTGCGGCATGTAACATTTTCTTTCCACTTACAGTAATTAAATTTTGTGATTTTGATTCTCTTACTTGTAGGCTTCCCATGAATTTTCCCTTGCTGCATCAGAAGAAAATGGGCAGTTGCAATCACAGAGACTGCTTCAGCCTCAGCAACATTTCATACACGTGCAGTAAGCAGTTGCAGACAATGTTATAGGTAACATACGAGCTTTCACCTTTCACACCTTCACTGCCATTAGAAATACAATCCCAAGATACAAACATCATCAATATTCAATGCTGACCATACATACAACACCCATGTATTCACATCCGGCTGGGAAAGTAGATTAGGCGGGACAGAAGTTCTTCCTTCTCAGAAAATGTAGTAATTGCCGATCGTTCGATGGGTGGAATTTGGTGATATTCTGTTGCAACACACTGTTTACTTGTGTTTCATCATCTCAGTCTCTTTGTGATGGTCAAATTCATTTGATGTACATAAACTCGTTTGCCAAAGTTTCTGGCATTTGAATGTCTTACACCAAAGAAAAGTTCAGTCTATATAGAATGAAGCATGGATATTGATGTGAACTCAAAAGATTTTACTTGGGTGAACTTTACGATCTAGTCTCATATCGACTACGAGGAGCAATACCATTTATAATTTATTTTGATTGTTATTGATGTCAGATGGTGCTACAGTTGAAGCTACTGAAAATGCGTTGAGTTATACAGAAACATTGTTAAAACACTTTTCTTAGATTAAAATTGATTGGGACATTTGGTGTTTTTTATAACCCGGAATATTGAATTTGGCCTTTTGTCCACTTGTGACTTTTTGAGTGATGGAAAAATATACTGGTATCCTTGTTATAAAAAATATCGGTGCCTTTTAAGTATCATGCAAATGGCACGTGCATGGCATTTTGGCATCAAACATGACATGCCCCACGTGCATTATACTAACAGCAATTAAGCGAGATATGAACTGCTTGGTATTTAATCTGTGTTTAAATGAGAATAACTTAAAGTAGAAGTCTTCTCACTTCTCGCCGGGGTAAGAAGTCGGAAAACTTTTACTACTCTAGGTTTCTTAGAGTTTGATGATTTGAATGGTTTTAGGTAGAGAACTTTGTAAGACTACAAATTATGTGTTAAGTCTTTTTATTTATTAGACTAACTTTGAATTTTTAAAGAAAAAAATTGGTGGGATTCAAATATTCTTTCAAAGTTCGGCATATGGACGAAATTTTTGTTGAACAATTAAATTTTAGTCATTTGATCTTCGCTATCAAAATCACCAAGTAATTTAGAAAAAAAAAAAAGCAAGCGGCAAAGATGTCTATTGATGTTTAACTATTAAGATTAAGTAGCTATCATTTTATTTTCAACATGAAATTAAGGTCAAATTTTGAGGTCTAATTGAACCGATCTAGTAAATAATTTTCTGCTGGTATTATTGAAGTGCAGATGTTTACATTGAATATTTGAATAGGTCATAAAAGTTTAGAGATAAAAATAATTCAAAGTTGTTAAATTTTAAAAAGGCTAAAAATATCCTCAATTAATTCAGTCAAAGTGATTACTTTTTAGATAATACCCTAATGTTTGACCTTTTCAATGAACATTTAAAAAGGAAAACAAATTTAAGAATAAAAAATAATTTAAAGTGATCAAATTTTGAGGAGCTCATAAATTTTGAATTACGCAAACAGCTTATATGAATCCAATTTAATTATTAATTTAATTTAATTTAGGTCATATGAGCAGCTCTAGAGAGACTAGGGTATGCATTTTTAATGGGAATGTATATTTATCATTTATTGCTGCGAACATGGTTAGATGGGATGGATAGAGAATTTTTTTATAAATGATATAATTTAAGAAAAATGTCTTAATTCAATCATCACAATATTGTGAGATAGGCAAAAAATCAATAATTAAATATTCAAAATTTCAAAATTTAAAATCACAAGAAGAAAATATCAGTTGAGGACTTGAGACAACCAATATTTTTATTATTTTCTACATGTTTCATCAAGAAATCTTAATACTTACTTCCTTTAAATTTTCTTCTTATATGTCATTTAATTATAACTAAACCACAAGAACCATAACTCAATTATATTAGCTTTGAGCCATTCTAAGTATCGCTGAAATTAGAAGAAAAAAAAAATTAGTGAGTGAGCTAATCTAACACATGTTCTTCATTGAACTTAGAAAAAAATATTATTAATTAATTAATTAATCAATTAAGTCATGTTTACTATAGTCTTCAAAATTATTCATGTCTAAAATTATAAGCATGGCTACTTAAAAATTAAGAAAAATAACTTAAAAGTGTTAATTCCACTTTTTTTTTAAAATGTTGTTGCACCATCTTTTATACACGAGTTTTTTTTATTGATTTTTGGTATTTGTCAATAGATTAAAACGCCTCGACTTCATCTCAAAATCTGAACCCACTTATCAAGAATTTGTCTTCTAACCTGCAGAATCGGATTCAACTTAGATTTGAAAAAAAAAAATTCAAAAATTTAATACGGCCAGATTAAAGCAGATACAAAAGTTCTAGTCCATCTTTAAAATATAATTAAATTTTGTCTCTCTAATGAAACTGTTTAGTTGAAACTACTCATGTATGAGGGGGGTCATGAGTTTATTTATCGTAAAAATATGACTTGGAGAGTTGGCGGTTGTGTTGAAGTCACTGTAACGCACATTTCACTCCATTTTTTCCCCTCCCTCTCAGACTACCTCTCTTTTATTTCTCAGTGCCATAGCCCCATCCATAATGCCTTTATAATAACCATGAGAATTGAGGAAGTGTCCCACATTAATGGTTGAAATGTATAGCAATAAAATATTAGTGTTTGGGAAAATCTCTCACCCACATGAATTTGAATTCAAGTCACAGCAGGATTGGTTATGAATCAATCAAGCAGAGGGATTGGATTCTTGAACCCACAACATTCTACAAAAAACATACTCCAGAAACTAACATAGTAAACAACAAACAGTGGAGAGGTAACAAAACACTCGAAATTTCAACTAGATAAGATATAAAATGCAGAAATCTGCATTTTTTTATCGCTTGACAAACAAAGACCTGGACCACGACGATCCCATTCTTACTAATAGTAGTACTTAGTAGTAGTGGAAGAAATTTGGAAGTTTAAGATAGTAAGAATAAAGCAAAATCTCATTCCTCTTCAGATTCAGATTCTGCACTCTGAAGCCATTCTATGAAAGGCTTCATGCTCTTCCAGATCTGAGAGTTGTTTTTCAGTTGTCTGTTTGCAACACCGTCCTTGTACCAGCGCATAATATAATTTTCTTCCAGCACATCACCATCATAAAGGGCTTTTATGACCAAAGCCGCCTCCTTCATGACACTGCCACCGGACTTGTTGCAAAAAGCCTCAATCGCATGGAGCAGATGCATCTGTCCACCCTCCTCATCATGCACAGCAGCTGCAAGATAATTCTTCTTCTTGTCCACCTCCTTCGCAAGCCCTTTATCAACACCCTCAAAAAGGGCCTCAAATAGAGCATACATGACCTCTTGACGGGAACCATTCAATGATGCCAGAAAGGAGCGCAGTTGGGTTGGGGTGGATCCCTTCTTCAGACTGGCTTTGATCTCCCAGAGGAATGTGTCAGACTCATGGCCATCTGTCCCATTTTCTCCTTTGGAAAGTTTAGGCTCTTCAGGTTCTGCAATTCCATTCTTGTCTCCTGCTTTCTTTCCCTGATTGGGTATTTTATTTGGCTCATCAGTAGATAACATGACCATCTCTGCAGTCACAGCATTCAACTGTTCTTGGATGCGTTGCTGGGCTGCCTCCCATGAAGTATCAGTCTGCCATTGGACATCGTCATCCTCATTGACCTCATTTTCATCAGCCAGACTGAGTACAGGGGATGAGCGATCCTCATCAGAACCACTGGCTTTCTTCCCTGTTGATGAAGCAACTTGTGAAGCACCACCCTCTTTGTTAGAAGGCGGACCCTTCTTCCTTGCTATTTCCTTCTTCAGCTTCTTCTGCTCCTCATCTGCAGCTGCCCCTTCCTTAAGCCGCTCTTTCTCAGCCCGCCTCATTGCCTTCTTATCTTTTGATCCCTTTTTCAGCTCAGGCGGGTTTTTCAGAATGAAAGTTGTAAGTTTGTCCCTCATATCAACATCAGATACATGGCCACAAGCAGCACATTTCAATGTCAACATTTGGGTTTTGGTGATGATGATTTCTGTCTCAGGGTTGCCACAGCCATAACACTGGACATATTTCTTGATAAAGTTCTCAAGAAGCCCAGCAAGTTTAACAGTGTCATGGGCACCGTTTACAAGGGAAATGCCAGTCTTCTCATCAAATTTGGACTGAGCTCCAAGCTCACAACCAAAGTATTTTGTGGTATAGGAAGCAGGCCTTGCCAATGCCTTGGCAATGTCAACCATGTTCACAACATTTGTCTTGATGCCATTCCCACGACCTTCTATCTTGGTTATCATCTTGGGCATCTTATACCTATAGAAAGCATCATCACTGTTGGCAGCACCTATGTTCTGCAAAGCCATACTTACTAGGAACAGTTCCTTTATCAAGAGAATGCTTAAACAGTATGTTTCAGATAAAGGCGCAGGAAGAAACAGTAGTATTAACTAACGATATGTTGCCTTGCAGTGCCTGATCTTTGATAACTGAGGAAGGTTGCATCCAACGACAACCCTGAAAATCTCTGAAATCCCGAAATGACCCGAGATGCATGCAGCCAAGCCTCTCTGAGGAGTACCTGCACTTTTTCCTTGCTGTAGGAGAATATTCACCAAACCACCCAATTGATCCCAAACAGAGAGGAGCCCGTTCAGACATAAAATAAGCTTCGAACTTAGCACCCTCCACTTAGACAATTTTACAGGAACTGCAAACTGCAAAATATCTGCCATGAGAAATTGAATTAGATGTCTGGATGATTTACATGTTAGACTCACAAGAGAACACAGTAGTTAAACAACAAGATGTTATCTCAGATTAAACATTTATACTGAAACCATCTGCACAGAATAATCTATCAATCATCAAAAAGAATATCAATAGAAAATGAATAAAAAATAAAATAGGGTAAGTTTGCCCGAGAAAATCGAAATAAATTGGAAAAATAAAAAAGAATACTCCAGAAGGCCAGATATTTTTAATGAAATTATAAATGGATTGAGGAGCATCTATAAGCTCATCCACAAGAAAAAAATATAAATCCAACTGGAAGTGAAATTGTGGCCTACAAAAACTACTGTGGAAGTTGAACTTGCTAGGGAAAGAATAAGAGAGAACAATTGATTTTCACGAGTGAAAAACTAATGAATACTCACATACATAGGTAATACAAATGCAGCCATTCGTCTGTAAAATACTGGTTAATAGACTTAGATCCCATTTCAATGCCATTTAAGAGTTTTTTTTAAGACCAAGTTGTCCAAGCCTCTTAGAGCACTTGACTAATGCTCGGGGTATGTGCAAACCTTCCTATCCACACACACTGGATAACACTACGGACAGTGGCCCTTTTCTGTTAGAGAGTGACTAAACCCAAGACCTCTCGCATCTCAGGCAGGTTCTTGACCGCCAAGCCAACCTCCAATATTCTCTAATCCTCTAATATCTCCTTGATACTGCTTACGATGCCTATGGAAGGAATGCAGCTCCATCGGATGCTTGGTTTAAGTTTTCCAGATGGAGGCAGCATTTGGCAAATAAGCTTCCAAATCAGCCCATGCAGCATTGTAACCATAAGCTTCGAAATCAGATGGCCCTTCCATTGGTTCTCAATGTCAAGGAAGTGGTGACGCAGCTGAAAAAAATTGGCCTTCATTTAACTACTGAGGATGGCTAAATCTAATTCCAATCACATGACCCAAACAATAATTGCATGGTTGTCACGTTTATCTGTTCCCATTGAGGACTTCAGGAGGTTAAATCCAATGATGGCTCTCAAATAGATGAGTATAAAATTGAGGATTTGACCAAAAAAAAAGAAGCTAGATGTTAGAATGTGCCTCCCAAACCATAATTGCATGGTTGTCACGTTTATCTGTACCTATTGAGCAATTCAGAAGGTTAAATCCAATAGTGGCTCTCAAATAGATGAGTAAAAAATTGAGGATTTGACCCAAAAAAAAGCTAGATGTTAGAATGTGCCTCCGCTTTGATTGGCTAGAAAATTTCTCCCAATGGCACAAAGTGATAGAGGGACATAACTATTTTTACATTATGTCACTAATTACACAGATACATATGATAGACCCCATCTTTTGTACAACAAAATAGGGGACACATATGATTAATCCAAACCCCAAACGCACTAGTACCCCCATGAATTGCCATATGTCCAAATTTGACAATCATTGGAATGATAAGCACCTTTGAACTAAGACATAAAATTTCGAATGATATGCACCCTTAACTTCAGACATAAAAACTGTTCTCCTTAGAATACCATTGAACTTTGGCCCATTTAATTCATAGATTGGGACTTTCAAATGGGGATGTCTATGGTTTTTTCCTAGGCATCATCCACACTAGTATTTCTTATTTCAACTCTATCTCATTAATTATTAATGAAATGCATCCATGTGCATTCTACATTGAGGAATGTATCATTTTTATTGTCAACTATGTGTGTTTGTATTAATTTCTTGATTGCATCTAAAAATTAAGATAAACCATAGTTAATAGGATCCTAGACAAGTTCATCATACATTCATATACATGATGCACAACTCAAGCACACACAAGTAGATCTAACATTAGTAACGTAGTCTACCCTGAACAAATAAGCATAAAGAAGGAAATTCAAAGCATGAATAAAATATACGAATGATACCATGATACAAACAGTATAATGAGAATATTAATATCCCTACAAATGATGTTGACTCAATCTGAATCTTAAGGATTCAGCTCCTGGCATGGTTGGGGGACTTCAAATCCATGTCAAATAGAAGAGTGCCTCCAGATCTATCCAAGTGCCAAAATATAGTCCCGCCCTTAGATTTTAGCAATCTTATAAAGGGTCATGAATTAAATGAAGCTAGCCACTAGAGACGATCCAATTCAACCATATGGCTAGAAACCACATCATCATCATCATCATGAGCCGATAATCCCATCTATTTAGAGTCGACTTTATGAGTTCTTCTCCAGTTAACCCTATCATAAACCATAACATCAGTCACTCCACATTTTAACATATCCCTTTTTATCCCCTCTCCCCATGTCATCGTCTCCTCTTAGTGCCTTCAATCTATAACCTCACTACTTTATACACTAGGGCTGTGCTCATCGTCTCCTCTTAGTGCCTTCAATCTATAACCTCACCACTTTATACACTAGGGCTGTGCTTCGTCTTCTACTAACATGACTGAACCATCTCAAACGAGTTTTTCTCAGTTTGTCATCTATTGGAGTTATATTTAAGCCATCCCTAATGCACTAACTTAACTCTATTCTTAAGGGTCAAACCACTCATCCAGTATAACACATGGATCTCTGATGTCCTAACTTTGTTTATTTATTTATTCTTCATTGCCCAATACTACTATGTAAAGCATTGCCGATCTGATACTGTTTCATAAATCGTCCTTTTATGCCAAGATGGATTCTTTTATGGCAGATGATCCCACTAGCTTGTCTACATTTTGCTTACCCCACTCACATCTGTTTGTTATGGTTAAAAACCGCATATGGCACAAAATTCTGGTACTCAGATAAATCTCGGGACAACCCTTTTCATCTGTGCATTCCAAACCTCTGTTTCAACCATAGACGACCTCAGATAATAGGTACAGACACTACACCCTTTTCACACATCAATCTATTACAAGGATTCAATCTGAATATCAAATATGCACCCAATATTACGCACAAAATCACAGAGGAAGAGACAATCACAAAAAAAAAAAGCGCTTTTTATGGTGAGAAAATTAACTTTGGCAACCATCGAGGTCATACACTGATTGAACAATTCCACAGTTAATCAAATATTTACATTGACACGTATTTCAAATGGTCGAGTAAAATATCAGGAAGTCAGAATTCCACACAATCATCTGCAAAATTACAGTAATAGAAGCCATGATCTAATGCCTACAATCGAACGCAAAAGCAGAAACATCAAATTAATGCGACAAATCAAATTGCTGAAAAAAGATAGTAATATCAATCTCAGCCAAAAAAAAAAGGAAAAAAGATAAATAGATTATAAGAAGCAAGATATTAATACTTGTTGGAGATAGTGGAGAGAAAATAGAGAGACACAGCTTTTTGATGATGGAGCTAGCTAGGGCAAGGAGATGGGGAAGGAGAGCTATTTATACTCGGTGAATATGAGATGGGGCAGTTTCGTAATTGCGATATAGATGGTTGCCACCGCCTATCGCTCAAAGTCGCTAGAGAACGCGAGATCCACACGTCAGTATTTTTTTTCCTTTTTCTTTTAAAAGAAAAATCCGTAGCCACGTTTGACGTGGGATCCGTCCCCGTGAAAAGGATCGCAACGGATCGAGTTGGAGTCTCATTGAAGCTCGAGTTGGAGCATGAGTCCAAGTCCGAGTCGTATTCGGAAACTGAAAAACCAGAATCAATTTAATAAAATTTTAGATTAGTGTATAAAAAATTTCATCGATTTATCAAGTCAAAATTCTATCAACTCAAATCGACTTGTATGGTTTCATTTTTTTCAAAATTTTAAATAACGGTCCAAATCCAATAAAAATCTAAAGCAAAAGAAAAAGAAAGGAGGCCTAAGTTATAATAATTTTTTCTTTATGATTCACGTGTCTAAGTTTTTTAGAGCACTTAATTAATTTTTAGAGCATTTGTAAATTTCTTTATCTATTCACGAAGTAATTTTACAAGAAGCGACCTTTTGTTTTGAGTAAAAGTCGAACTCAAGACTCTCGTTTCTTAAAATGGACTCAAGTTCAAAAAACGTAATATGAACTTATGAAAGATGGTATATATTTCATTCATGAAAATAGACTTAATTTCATAGCAACCAAATTTCAGTTCATACCAACTAAATTTCAATGTAAAATTTAATTTATGTCATTTGATCTTAATAGTTAAAGTTACAATACTCTTAATAAATTAAGGAGGATGAAAATTTGTTCAGTTATAATTTATCAAGTCTATTTTCAATCTTTATAAAATTTTATTATATTATTTTAAATATAAAACATACTTGATATTGGATCTCGATATCAAGCTTCCATATTTAACATTGATATATCCGGGCCCAAGCTCTACTTATAATCAAGCTATATATATATCAATGCTTAATTTCTATTTTTATTGGATCGAACTTCTCAAACTAAATAGTCATCCTCACTTGTGATTGTCCATTGAGAATGATTATATAACAATGAATATTTTTTCTCTAACAATTATGCATTATATTTATCTTCTGATTTATTGAATTAAGCTTGATATTTATAAATTGTTATATTTATATATTTTAAAATATACTTTCACTACTTGAAAATAGTGGCTGATGTTTTGGTATAATTTTAGTAAAAACTAAAGTTTTTTTATGAGGATTTTTAAAGTGTACAAAAATCTTAAATGGATTGAAATTTTCACCCATTTTAATAGAAATTTTATTTGTTATACCAATTTTAAATTTTAAATAATTGAAAAAATATTGATAATCTTCTTAATAGGTGAGACTCAACTGAAAAAGCATAGATTTTATTTTTTAATGACTCCATCTTCATCACCTTATTAGAGAGACTTGAATAGTTAGTGGTACATACCCAATTTGTAAACTTCATATTTTTCAGGAAAAGTGGGAGAATAACTTTTTATTTTTCTTTCAAGAAAACTTCAATTTCAATATAACTGATGTCTAAGTAAAGAATATGCAATAACACGCCACCTCAATTACTCAATTTGATCGCATTTGAAATTGATAATAATATTAAATTAAGGGTAGAGATCCTCACACGGGGTTTTTGTGTAACTAGACATGAAAATAAGTGGATTTTCCACTTTACCCTTCACTCTTGCCGTACAGATAACTTAAAAAAGGTAAAAAATCTGAGCCGGAGACCTAATCACTCCAAAACGACGAGCCGTGGGTTTTTCCTGCGTTTGGTTCGGGCTTTCAAACGGGGCCGTTTATCGACAGATTTTTTACAAAAAGGTATCAAAATTCATCTACTCTAAATTTTATGAACTCCGATACTGATTTTAAGTGAAAAATGTATAGTTTTGGGCTTAAAAAATAGTACCTAAATAATTAAAAGAGAAGATCATTTTTTCTTAAATTCTTTGGGTAAGATTTTTAAGTCCAAAACTATACATTTTTCACTTAAAATTAGTATCGGAGTTCATAAAATTAAGAGTAGATGAATTTTGATAAATTGTTTGTAAAAATCGGTTGAGAAACTGCTTCGTTTGAAAACCTGAGCAAAAAACCCACACATTTCCTCTTAATTCTTTGGGTACACTTTTTGAAGTCCAAAATTATACTGGAGTTTATAAAATTTAGAGTAGATGAATTTTGATACTTTTTTTTGTAGAAATCGGTCGAGAAACGACCTCATTTTAAAACCTCAGGAAAAACCAACGGCTCGCCGTTTTGGAGTGGTCGGCTCGCAGCACATATATTTTTCTTTTTTTAAGTTATCCATATGGCAGGGGTGAAGTGGGAAATCCACTCGTTCCCATGTCTGATTACAGAAAAATCTAGTGTGAGGATTGCTACCCTAGATTAAATCATTTAAAATTTTGCTATTCTAATTTAAATAAATGTGGGTTCTTTCATATTGGGACAATTGAGGTTTTTTTTTATATATTTTAATTCTCCTGGTGTGTATGATTCTCTTTTTCTTCGAAGAATCATATTAGAAAGGGGTGATAATTTAGAGATTCTGTAAATAAAATTACTTTGATAACTTGCATACAAAGTTAGAAATCTATTTAATTATTTTAATATTTAATTTAAGTTCTAAACTTTAACATTTAAGAAATTATATCAATTTTAAGAGTAAAGGTTATTTAAATGAGTGTTTTAAGTGATTTTTTAGTAATTAATTTGATAATAAAATATATGATTAAATGGGCGAAAGTACAAAGTCTACTCTCTTAAGTAGAAAAATAGTATTAGATAACAAGAGGAAAACCATTACTCTATTAATTTTGAGAGATGATCAAGTGCATTAGATCTAATAATAAAAAAGGCAAATCCTCTATTTTCAGTTCTTTACCATCAACTTATAAAAATATATATTTTTAAAATATAAAATTCATCGATGAACGGTGAAGATGTAGAATTTTGACCTTTATTATAGTCAAGATGATTTGTCATTATGAAACTTTAAACACATCTAATTAGATTGCTAAACGTAACCAAACTCACATGATGCATGATTGGGAAAATGACCCAACTTGGGCTAAGTTTGTCACGACAAATCCAACCTAACCGACTCTAGCCTAAATTTCTTGCATTTTTAAATAGTTTGCTTACGTATATTGACTGATGTAAGTTTTTTTAAGCATTCTGAGTAATATAACATACATATACCAAGGTTTTATTGATGAAGATGAGTAAGATTAAATCATAATGACCTAAAAAATATTTTCAAGAATTTTTAAGTCTATATGGGTAATGTTAGAGAAAGATAAATGAGGGTTTAAAAGTTGAGTTAGGTAAAATTGAGTCCGTTTTTAAAAGGTAAACCGAATCTAATCCAAAGGTAAACCGAATCTAATCCAAATTTAAAAGTTTTTTCATTCCTCAACTCCATCCAATATTAAAACTAAAAATGCCTAATCTAACCCTTCTACTTTATAGATTAGGTTATATGGGTTGAGTAAAAGCCAAGTCAAGTTTATCTCTATCTCTCACCATTTGTAATCTTACCAGAGTCGAGCTTAAAGAAAAAATTATATGCAAATGTAGCACATGAAAGCATTATTTAAGGTACACTCTATATTGCAAATTTTAGTTAAAATTTTAATTAAAACTTTTTGGTTTAATTACAGCCCAAGACATAAATATTGAAAAAATATAAGTGATTTTTTTTAAAAAAAATTATTGGACCAATATCTGTCAAATTCAGACTGAAATTTCAATTGTATTTTAAAATTTAAATTATTTATTTATTTATTTTATCTCCTGAATGCAATTTGTACTACCGATTGTGACGCATGCTGAAAATGCTTGCCGAAGAGGCCAAGGGCTTAAGCTAGCTGGTGTTATCTTGGGTTGTGTCTGACGAGTCGGTTAGGCTCGTGGAGACACATGGGACCCGACCACCCCTTGGCATTTGGCAATGGAAAAGATAAGGACTAGACATGGCAAGTATGAGGAGGTCCATTGCCCACCCATCAATCCAACCAACCAATCGCGACTTCGCAGGTGTTTGAACGTTTAAAACTTATAACACAGCCTTCCATTCCATACTAATGGCTTCATTAGAATGGACTTTAATACATACTATAAATCAAATGTGTACAAACAAATAGCAATTTTAAAGAATAAATTTGATACATTATTAAGTATTTTCTCTTCAAATTGTTCATTTTAAATTATTAGTGAATCTTACTCGTTTGTTCATTTAATAATTTTAATTTACTTCTATATTGATAAAAAGCCAAAGTTCATTAAAAATAATAAAAAAATAGGAAAAGAAATTTTAAAATGGAATTTAATGAATTCAAAAGATTTATTTCAACTTTATGATATTATTATTTAGGAATAGAAAAATTGTGCAGAAATTGACTAGAAAAAAGATACATATCGTCCATTGGGAAAGAGATTTAAAATGCCTCACCGATACATATCACTGATATGTAGCACATCGACAATAAATTACGATATATATTTTGTCTCTTTTTTTTTGTTTTTTTATTTTTGAGAATAAGAGATAAATAAGAAGAAAATGAAAAAAAAATCTAAAATGGACATATTGTGGTTAAAAATAACAAACATGTTGTTGTCACATAAAACTTGAAAGGTAAGGTAATTCAAGTGGTTAAGAAGTTCAAAACCCTTGGATACACATCAATGTAAGCTGACGTACCCAGCACAAAATCGGTATGTGAGTAGTTGGGCAAGTATAACATTTCAACCGTCCCCGGTATCCTCGTCGCCACCCGCCACACGTCTTCCTCGTCGCCCAAGTAGTCACTTCCACCATAAGCCAGCAGAAACGGAAGCGTCTTTGGCAGATTGCCCAACTCATAAGATGGAGGCCTGATTCTAAAGTAGTGGATCAGATTCCCCAAAATCCCACGATCATACTTACAAAACCGACCTGATCTAACCACTGTAAAAAGAAATAAAACATATTCTTATATTAAAAACAAAAACTATATATAAAATTAGATAAAGGAAATTATAAAAAAGATGCTATGTACGTTGTGCCAACTGCACCATATTTTTCATTGACGTCGATTGGTTCTCATACATGCTGTAGTATGCAATCCTCGATGCATTCATACAGCAGCTAGGGCCTGCACTCAAACCATTAGAATCAACAGACATAAGTGTGGATCTTCAGCTAGTGACAACTGACATGTAGGTATTAACTTTTAACCCTGACACTCATTCATTATTAGGATCTCCGTATCCATCTAAAAGACTAAGTGGAATAATCTATGTCTTTTATGAATCCTTAAATCTCCCTTTGTATTTTCAATATGGGACTTGCTCGCAGCCCCAATAATCCTCTCTCGAACAAGGTATGGCATGCCATCTCATCCACCTAGAAATCTCCCGAATCCATATGAGATAGCCTGAGATCTCACTCTGATACCACTTGTTAGGACCTGATTAACTAGCTCAGAAGACTAGCCTATTAGGTGGATTGACTCAAGTCCTTTATAAATCTCTAGATCTCCCTCTACACTTCTAATGTGAGACTCTTTTACATCAAAGTTTTCATGAGTAAAAATGCATGAATGGGTATATATATGATGCATTATACCAATAAAGGGTAGATGAACATTGTATGCATCAAAATTGTAGTTCAAAACCTTGATATGACATGAAGTTAGAGACACAAAAGAATTCATGAAAATATGGTTAGTCTCAAATAAATCTACTCCAGACTTGCTCAAAAAACCAAACTTACTTGATATTTAAATTTGGAAATTCTATTCTATTTTTATATATTGGAGAATATTATCTTTATCTTTAGAAAAAAAAGTTGAATGTTACCTTCAATAGTAGATAGAAAGTTACGGTAACAGTCGGCCTGAGTAGAGTCGCAGATCATTCTCAGTATTCTATTCACCGTTTCACTGAGAAGTGGTAATACAAAAGAAACATGAATCTTTCTATCTATTGAAAATCATGTATCATCATTAGACATATATGCAAGTTGGATTGCAACCAAAACTAATCAGATTCAGGTCAGAATAATTGTCTGTATTTGCACCTCTGGTGCCTTTATCTATTAATAATAAACTATTTAAAAAAAACTAATTAGATTCAGCTCAGACTTATGGAAATCCCATAATGGACCCATTCATCTCGTGGGGCCTGGGCCAGCATTGAGTTGGACCACCTTTTTTTCAGACACTCAAACCATTAAAAGTTCTAAAAGAGTCGGTGGCATTATATCCTTTCAGGCTTTCAGCAGGTCAGCCATCAAAGTCCATGATTAGACTCCATTAATTGGATGGGCGAGATCAGAAATTCAGTGTACATTTTCGATTTCACCCATAAAAATAGGACTCACATGATGAAGTTTTAAATCAAGCAAACAAATAAAGGGCCACATAGTGGGTATGTTTACATAATTCGGGTATGGAGCAAGGGCACTCACTCATGCAGGCTGAAGCGAGTTGCTCCTAGAAAAAGGTCCAACTGCAAAAACAAATAGAGAGCTCTGTAGATACTTCCAATAGAGAAATCATACTACATTTGTCTTGAGAGAGAGAGATCATAGTTTGCTTGAATTCAAAGAAAACTTTCATTTCAAAAAAGAAAATGGAGATGAAATTAATAGCGTTAATGTTGGAGAAATTATCTAATGTGAACAGGGCAACCAACTTTTGTGGAGCCCATTTAGATTATAAGAATGATTTGGTTGTAAAAATCCATGCTTAAATTTAAAAAAAAAAAATCAGCTTGAATAAATCACTCTAAGCTAGTTTCAAAGGCTTCAAAGATCCAATTATCCGTTGGCCTTGGACATAATTTAATGGATGGTTGCATCTCAAAATGGGTTTAAATTGGACAAGGATTCAATTAATGAGATATAAAAATGGACTCTATATCAAAGTTTGTCACTGATTCACAACAAATAATTTCTCGATTTGTAGGTACTTTAAAATTACTTAAGAAATAGCAAGAATTTCCTTCAGGACACTCAAATTCCAAAAAGAGTAACCCTGCACTTCCTTTAGAGAATTTGGAAATTTGCCCAATCAAAAGACTGGAGGCAAATCACTTTATTCTATTGAAGGTCAGTCGACATCTTCTGGTTGACCCAACACTGTTTGTGAAGAACCAACCAACCTAGTGATCTGATTTTGACGTTAGAGCTGACCAAAAGGATAAAATAACTACAATGAAACACTTCGCGCATCTTTATTATTTTGAAAAAAAAAAAAAAAAGCCCTCGAGCATCACCTGATCCAAGAAGAAGGTAGCTGCTATCTTTGCAACGACTGATTTGATATTTGAGAGGAATGCAATTGGGCTCAGCATCACAGCCTTCTCAACAAGCATACCTAATTTCCCATCTGTGAATGCTGAAAAGCCCGCCATGGCACCCTGTCGTCATTATCATAATTATGTCAAGTCATGAGGTTCAGCATTTTGAACGAAACAGATGAATGGGACAGATCTCATCATGGGTAGCCCATGTAGGAAAGTAGGACTGGAAATTGAGTATGAAAGCCCGAAAACCTGACTATCCGGCTCAAAAAAATGGGTTTGGTGGAGGCTCTGCCTGGCCCAAATGCAGCTCATTTTCATTTGTTGGGTGAGAAGAAAGCTCAAAGTGGCCATCACTGCATCAATAGAGCTAGGCACATAATAGGCCTGGCTCAAAGCCAAGAGACGATTTGGTGGATTATCGCCCTTAAAATGGTGGCCCAAAATGAAAAAGCCTAATATGGACTAATAGGTTGTCATGATTTGGGAGATTTCATTGGTCTAATGATCCAAGCCTTCATGAAGAGTCATGCATGAAAAAAAAAAAAGGAAAATAATACTTACCATCAAAAAGTGGACCATGAGCCAAAGTAACTTCTCTATGTAACCATACCTGATAGGTGTGATTGGAAAATCACGATTTTCTTTTTTCAAGTTCATTTTAATATAAAAAATAGTGGGAGTAGAATGTGATGAAATTAATGAATTTGAAGTAGAACATGTCTAAGTTTATCCAGCCACGCCATTTTATTCCCACTACCTTCAAAACCTAATAGCCCAAAGAGTATGAGGTGCATGGGGTGGCGTCCACCCAATCAAATGTCTTGCATCAGTAAAATCTAGGTGGCCTCACTTGTAGAAAAAAAGAGGACAAAGGCAAAGCTGTATTTGTTCTCTAAACATATTTACCTGAGAAAAGCCGACATAGAGAAGACACTTTCCAGTCTCCACGCTAATGAAATTTAGCATTGAAGCAACATCTTTCTCAACAATGTCATCAAAATTCCAATCCCAAAAATCCTACACAAAAAAACAACACAATTGTACATATCGTGAATCCTAATGCTACCAAAAAGAAAGTCATGACTTATGCCTGGGAGCAACCCCTCAACCTCAAGAAGTAGAGATGGCAATGAATTGGGTTTGAAGTATTTTAGTAGGTAAGTGATTGCTACAAAAATTTGTTTTTAAGACCATAGTATCCAACCGTCCTATCTGAGTTTTCTGGGTGTTCGACTTGAATAATCTTTGAAACATGTGTAAACCTCCCAATCCGCACATGTCAGATACAGATTAAGGGGAAAGTGTCCCTTTTTGTGTTCAGGGTCTTGATCTTAAGATCTCCTATAAATAAGGGTGAGAATTGACCATTATAGAAGGAAAACATGAATGATGTTTGTGATTGGGATGATTATTCATTTGTTCTTCCCTCCTTCTCCAAGTTTCAACCGAACCTGTATGCTGCACAATACATGGGGTTGCTCTTTCACTTCATGTACATTGTGAAATTTTATGCAGGGACCAAAGGCCACACCACCAATCAAGAGAATAAAAATGTGGTGGAAACGACATGCTCCAAAATTCAATATATTTGTTCTGTTATCCTATAATTAGCTATAAATTTTAGATTTGTAAAATCAACAGTGCAAGTGGAAAATTTTCTCCAACCCATCAGTAAATTCAATTCCTATAGTAAATTAATTTGAAAGTTATCCAGTATACAAGATGTTAAATAAAGAAACAGATTTGTTTTGAGAGTTTAAAGTAACTGGCTTAATTAATCTCTTGCAATAATTTATGAGCGCTATCTGTTAACTTGATCCAAACATCATCAGGAAAACAACCTTTCAACTAAAAATTTAGACCAATATTTGAGATTCAGTCCAAAATTTGTAAGTGACGACTCTTGCCTAATCACAATTTTGAGTGTGGTTAAATATTACAAGGAGACAATATGCATATTGCATCCGTATGATGCGCTGAAGAAGAGCCTAAATTTGTAGTTAAAAGAGGTTGGACAGGTGGAATCCAGCTGTATTGAGTCGGGGGTATGCAATTTTAATTGTGAGAGTGTACATCTATCATTTGGGTTTCGTATAATCGAGTACGATGGATTCAAGATTTTATGAAAGATAAAAATCAATTTGATTATTATAATTTTATAAGATGATTCATAAAAATTCAATAGTTTATAGTAATTAAATTTTGAAGTATAAAATTATAAGACTAATATAATCAAATAAATCCATAAAAAAATAGCTCATTTTAATATTAAAATAACAATCTTTCTACACGAAGAATTGTGAAGTCATTTTGGTTTTTTCCCAAAGGCTAGTTTTAAATATCATTACTGGACTTGTTTCACATGCTGGTGTGCATTTAGGCATTGCAATGGGTCGTTCGGATTGGCGTTTGGGTATAGATAATATATTTTTTCCTTTGATCTGATTCGACTAGATTTGAATTTTAACTATTGACCAAACTCACTTAGATTAATTGTCTTCAACTTGATCTGACATAACTCGATCCAAATTTATAAATTTTTTTTAATAGAAAATAAAATATAAAAAGACTTCCTTTTTACCTTACTTGAGCATATTGAAATATGAAAAATTAAGATAATAGGCTAATATTTTTTAACTCTGTAAGATACATATATTTATATTAATAGATAAAAAAAAAAGTTTAAATATTAATTCAATTTGAGTCAAATTTGCATCGAGTTTAGATTCGGAGACCCTTCTATCTAACTCAACTCAAATTTATTTTGAATCGTTGGGTCATATTGAGTTGAATTCGTTTAATTTTTTTAAAAGTATGAATGGAATCAAATTATTTTGGATTAGATTGGACAGGTCCACGGATTAGATAAAAATTGACCCTAGGTTGGTCAAGAGGTGTGCCGTCACACGAGAGGTGGTCCCACCTCCCAAGTAAGAGAGTAAGAACTAAGATCTTGTGGCAATGTCCTTTAGCAGAATAGAACAGAACAAGCTATTGGCATTTACGAGGGAAACACTAAGCTCTTGAAATGAAAGTGTAGATTTTAGACTAAAGTGACTCAGTAGTTAATTAATGAGACTCAGTTTAATAATAAGAAATAAACTATCGTTATTTTAAACTGAAAATTAAATTTAATATCATTATAAAAATAAAAATCTTCATGCCTAAATTGTCTAAGTAACAATATAACAAATTTTGGAGTCAAGTGTAAAGGGGATTTCATCCATCGATTTGGTGATTTAATTTTCAAGTAATATCTTACTGCATTCTAATGCCACGTGTCCATCTTGAAGTTGCGGCAGGGTAGACGGACTCATCAAAGTACAAACCCCAAGCCAAGGGCGGGAAAGTCGAATAGCGCCATATTTTAGCACCCCTAGCGCATGTTAGCTTTGAGAACTAAAAACAGAACTAACGATAGTAGATTCTAGAAGGAGAAACAGAGCAATGAAAACGAGCACATTAACAAAATCAGCAGCCGTTGCGCAGGTTAGCAAGAACAGAATTCCATTTAACGGGGAAAGGGAAGAGTGGAAACGGGACCTGATCAGAAGAGGAGAGAGTGAGGTGACCTCGTGAGAAAGAGGAAGATCGAGTGTTTCCGATCCAAACATCGTAACCGGCGTCTGCTAATATGAAACCCAGCGACTCCGCCGGCTCGTTCGGCAACCAAATTTCCCCTCCCTGACCAATCATAACTCTCCAAGTGGAAATTATCCCAAGACCAAGAAAAAAAAAAGGGATCAAAATCAAATACAGAATTAGAGAAGTAAAATTCTCGTGAAACAAACCTGCATGATTCCGTGATAAAGAAACACAGGTTTGGCTTCGTTGATATTCAATAAGTGGGAGCTTGAAATTCTTTGTAGTGTCAGGAGATAAAGATCTTCTGTTTGGACCTGGAAAAAAATCGAAAGAAAGAAGAAGGAAATTGAGAAGGCGTTAGAACAGTAGTACTCTTTAACGGCATTCCACTGCCCTGCCAGTTTCAGTGGTCCTCGGGAGAAACGAGGAGCCGCCTGGAGGGCGGTGGCGACCACCGTTTCTCGAAAGAGGAGATAATGACGCTTACGACGAATTCGTGGCACTGGAATCCGTTTACGGAGATGAATGTTTCGCAGATTCCGTTCTGAGTGAAAGAATCGGGGACTGAAAAATGGAGAGCGGAGAGGAAGAGGAGAATGGAAAAGATAGTGGAAAGACGCATTGGAAATGTACGGAAGGTGGAGAAGAGGATTCAGTTTCCAGGAGAGACGGAGAAGAGAGAAGTTTGGAAGGAGGCGTTTGCTACGCTGTTGAGCTGATTTTGTAACGACGGAAGGCAATGATATAATAATAAAATTAATTAATTAATGCGTTTGGAGTTGGCCCATATTGTTGGTGCCGGTGAGAGGCAGAGGGACAACTTCTTTGAACCGCTTAATTGAAAATGAAAAGGGGGTGTTATAGGCAATCTAAGATGGGCAATCAAAGCTCTCATTCATTTCTCCCAAACCAGCAAGTTGAAAAAAGAAAAATAGTCAACGAGTAAGGCAAATTCTAAAATCAAAGCTCATTCAATCAGTTGATATAGATCTCGTATGAGATGAAAAGCTTATCATTTGAATATATAATCTATAAAAAATCATTTTAATTGAATCAATTAATTTATATTTTTTAAATTATGTAAAATTTGATCAATTTAAATTATTATTTTTATTTCTAAATTTTATAACATTTAAAAATATAACTTTATTTATTCAATTAAAATAGTTTTTACTAAGTCATATAATTAAAAAGTAATATCTTTATGCCATCACTTTCTTTAATAAGCTTTATATTTTTTTTTTTTGAATTTACACGTGGAAAAATATGAAATACCTAGCGTAAAACTTCTACGAGTGAATCTAATACCCCTAAGACACATCAATGTTAGACTATGGGGCTCAAACCCATAACCTTCTGCTTCCAGGAGGCAACTACACCCACGTGAATATATTTAAATGCTAGATGTAATGCACGTCAATTTGTTGTTGATTCAAAGAGAGAGAGAGATTTCCCTTTTATGGTGGGACTGTCTTGAGGAAGGCCCATGTCTTACTATGTAGACAAACCCAAAAACCAACTTCACTACAACATTCATCTCGTCTTCAATTCAACCATCCGATCGGAGGCCATCGATCAGATGCCTACCATCATCCATTGGTATTGACAAGAATATGATTCTAGCTATTCTGAATCCATAAGTGGAACCCATTTTTCATTTTACGAAAAGAAAGCGGTTAGCCCATTTCTGATCAAAGGCAAGTGTAGAAGTAGAATTGAAAAAAGAAAGAAAAAGTCGAGTATGTTGCAATTAGCATGTATATACATGATTTACCGTAGGTTATCATCTATTTATTGTGCAAAAAACAAAATCCAAATAACGCAATGAGAACGATCAAACAGAAATTCAAATATTCATGAGAAGAAAATACAATTTTTACGTGATTTGACCGAATCCTCAAGAAGCTCGCTGATATCAAATGAAGATACAAAATACTAAGTTTCGTCCAGAGTGTAATTACAAAATAAATTCTGGCCCAATTTTTCCTCACTGATTTTTCTCTCTTTCTCACAAATAAGCCTCTCTGCCACACAGAATAAACTCTCCTTCTTTTTCTTTATATAAAAGAAAACTTCTCAAACGACGAAGAAAGAAAGAAATGAGAGACAATAAAAAATTTCTATAAGAGGAAATTTCCAAATTTCAATTTTCCATCCAGAAATAAGGGATGTCCAAAATCGATCCAATCTCAAACACCTTATCTTGAGGAAAAGGTCTCTTCATATATGGTCTCTAACAAGGGCCTCCTCGACCTGCACATGCTCATTCTCGCTTTGAATTCCTTCACTGTATCATCTTCTATTTCATCCAAATTCAATCTTGCCACAACATTTTCTGCCTGTATCTTCGCCTCCATCGGTGGGCCGTGTGCATCTCTCTCCAAGCCCGCCAAGATCCCTGCCTGCTCTCTTGAGGCTCGCCGGACAGCAGAATTAGCAGTCATAAACAGAGCTCCAAAATCTGCAGCTGTAACCAAGGAATTGACTCTTCTCATAGGGAACAACACGTATACATTACCCATCTCTAACTCTTCATCTGCAGAGAGGGCTGAAAATCTTCTCCCAATATGGAGTGAGAGGGAATTGACTAGGAAGTGGTTGGGAGTCTCCAACATAAGCTCTGCCGCATTCGTGGGCCGATCGAATAGCCGGATTTCTCCACCCGGGAAGATAACTTTTGCTCCACTGGACTGTCGATTTACCGGGCTGGAGAGGGTGCAAGAAACATAGTTGCCCATCAGGGAGAGAAGAAAATAGCAATATGGGTGGTTGGTAATTGGATTGGGATCTGGGTTTGTTGAGTGAATAAGAAAGGGGAGATTGGGATTGTGAATTGGAAGATGAATTGTTTGGTTTCAGAGGAATTGGGAGGAGATGAAAGGGAAGAAAGAGGAAAATAAGATGGGATGAGGAATGTATGGTGGACAGTGGAATTTGTGGGAATAGAATTAAAAGCAGAGGAGAAACGGAGCGAAGACATCGTCTGCATTATGCCGGTGATTCCGCCAGTTTGATTTTGTTGTCGAGTCCGCGTTAGGAGTCTTGTGTGCGTGTGGGACATCTTACTTCATCGAAGAAAGACTGGAAAAATAAAATAAAAAAATAAAAATTCTACACAAGTTGAAGTTGTCAATTAACTGGAATCCAATTCCAACTTACGAAAAATAAAAAACAGTGTTTTAGTTAAATTAAGTATATTTTCCCAGATAATAAACGGAGTAATATGAGTAAAATTCATTTAATGAATAAATAAGTTTGAATTAATTGTTAATCTCAAACTTAATCTGATTGTTTGACCTCTTCTCACTGTTACGAATTTAACTCTGAATTTTTTTATGACTAAGTGTTTAAAGTGTCCATCTAATTTTTGAAATATATACAAGCTTCTCTACTCATACACATCAGATAATTCTACTGGAAGTGAATCTTTGAATAGAGTAAAAATTAATTTTAATTAAAAAAAAATATTTCATTTGCTACTTGAAATCAATCACTGCATAAATTGGCTGCCGCTGCCTTCATTTAAAATGCTCCACTTTACTTCATCTGCATGCATATGTTACTAACAGCTAGAGAAGAAATTGTACATAGAAAGGAAATAAAAAATAAGGAAAATTGTTGTCACTTCTCTTATGATGATTTTAATCCACCCAATTAGTTAAGCATTGCTTTCAAGATTCAAGTCGGTTCAAATATTGCTGCATTCAAAACAGAACCTAACTCAATATTGCAAATGAACAAACTTTGACAACTATAACCAACGAACTTACGGAGAGTGAATTGAAGAGAACTAAATATATGAATATATTTATCAACTTTTAAGAGATGTTTGCAATTTTTCAGCTGAGTTATTTCATTGAAAACCATCTTACCACATCTCATAGATGTGACAATGGATCAGGTCAACTCGGATTTTGATCATGTCTTACTTGGTTCGAGTCCATTTTCAAGTCTCCAAACGGGTGTAGTTGGTTGAGGTCTTTTTCGCATTTGGTTTGGATTAAATTCACGTTGCGTTTACCCATTTATTTAATTAGGAAAAGTTTTCTAGTGAGAAATGTATTAAGACTATTCTTTAAATATGTGTAGACTTCGTAAATTGCATGTGCGTGACAATACTTAGAAAACCACATTCGAATTAGATCTACTCATTATAAACGACGTCCAATTAAGATCAAATCATCTAATAAATGAGTTTGGTTGAATAAAATTTTGCCAAATTTAAATCATCAAACAACAATCTATCATTTACCGGGTGTGTCAGCATTGATCTTCTACCTCTTTTCTTTGTTTGGATTGACCGGGTGTGTCGTGACGTCAACTTGCCAAAGTCCAGTCGAACTCGGTGTCAACTCAAAATCGTTTGACAAGTTAGTGTAGACTATTCATGTCTTTGACAATAGAGTATTGACTCGTTTTATAAACATAATAAAGCATGCCGACGTTTAAGGGCAATGAACATGATATATCTTATATATTAGGTTATTACTTTCACAAATATCTTTAAAAATATGTTTGTTTCTCTTGGAAAAAGTTTAAATATGATACTCCTTCCGTCCTATTTTAGTTGTCTCACTTAAAATATTTGTATTTTTTAAAGAACTTTATATATAAGGCTAGCACTCCATTTGATATCATCTATTTTCAACACACTTTATACTACTCTAATATAAATGAGACAACTATTTTTGGACAATTTCAAAATTCATATAAGATAACTAATTTGGGATAGAGGGAGTATGAGACAAAAAAATCAATTTATTAAACTAATGATTTTAATATTTCAATTTTTTATGATTAACATTTTTTATGAAGGTAACATTGGACTTTTTTTCACGTAGACCTCCTCTTACCATATCACTATTGACTCTCAATAAAACTTTTCAAGTAATGTTAATTATTGGAGTAAGCTCTAAGTTTTTTTGGACAATGAAATTTATAGCTTAACGTATCTTGAGTGATTTAATTAATTAATTTGATTCTAAGTCCAATTGTCAATTTTACTGTATCATACTCCAACAATAGAATACTTCTTAAATTTTACAACTAAATGTCTGTTCAATTTGATGCAGCCCTTATCAATTTTAGGATCGTGGGTACCATGCGATTGACACTTATAAAGTTTCACTCAGAAAGGATGATTGTTTCCACCCTTCCCAGTTTCATCTAACCATTAATAGGGCCATTAAATCTTCAGTACCGATGGACGAAGACTAGTTAATTATAGTGTATATTAAAAAGTGAGTCCCAATATTATTTATTGTTCAACACTGTATCATTATTTAAAATTTGATTACTTTGCTTTCAAATTTTATACGTTCAAATGTCAGTTTCAATGATCAAATTAAGACTACGTTAGAATTAAGTTAATGTTAGGTTTTGTAGAGCATGATTATCAGATATTTACTGGTAATCTCATCCCCATTAGTTCGGTCGTGGGTCGATCTAATTAGACCAGTATATAATGTCTCTTTTTATGAGAGAGATGTGAAAGAGCGAAAATTGTAATAAGAGTCGATCGTCTCTTCTTCGTTATTTTATCTTTGAATATAGTAAATCTTATTTGAATTCGTGGACATATCGAAAGAGAATCACGTAAAATCTCTATATCTTTGTGTGTATTTTATTCTTCCAACTATTGTATGTGACTTTGTACCGCTTGTTTTATTATGCCGAGCTGTGTACCTCATGTTACACCGATTAGCTTCTAGATAAAAAACATATGACACAAGTGCCATAACAATATTATTGGAATTTATAACATTGCAGTTTTGATTTAGATATTTTTGGTGATTCTGACAGTGACAAATGATTAAAATAGCTCACCCAATGTTACACAATAAACTTGACGTAAAACATAAAAAATCATATTCAATTGTATCAATGGATTTTTTTTTTTTTTTAACTTTTTATCATTAATGAATTATTATATTTTGTAATATTTTTCATGTGTAGTCTTGTTCGACCTGCATGTGGGGCTTTCAATGACGATCGAATGGTCAATTGATCTTAATCTAGCATTTGAATGATTAAATATTTGTATTATTTTTTTTTTCAATAATATAGGTATTCCCACTTCATATTGCAGGTGAGACTAATCTTATAGACACACAAAATTGTCTACAAATCTCATATATCAAGTTAATCCTATAAAATTTTAACTCAAAACCTCTAATATTATACTTAGAAGTTCAAGCCAATTAATCTATCCTTAAATATTCAAAAGGTAGATATTAATTCACATTATGAATTTTTGTAACTAACCATGACAATGATGTCATATATAACTCTTTGAAAACCATTTGTCACCCACTAATCATCAAAATGTTTAAGGTGGATACACCTAACGACAAATTGGTTGAATTTCCCTAAGCCACATGGACACCAACTCAAGTAAGGCATCGAAACTCGTTAATCAGTAACTCAGTGTGTCAAATTTGTCACTCATCTGGATTTAGAACCAATAATAAATTGCCCTTGATGCAACCCAAAATTGTGCCCCATGGTGTAAATCCGAAGGCAGATATGTCACACCATTAAAATAAGTTAGAGAATATTTCCGATCATAATTGATAAATCGAAGAGAAGATTCATTTGGAATGACAAATATAATAAGAGAATTACGTATTACAACATGTGTTAAAAAAATATAAGATGGATAATTTTTTTGTAATATGGGTGTCTTCATCTTATATTGTAGGTGAGACTAATCTTATGAATACACGAATGTAAACCTCGTGTTTAAGAGGAGTCGAATTCAAAATCTTTAGTCTAATTCTAAAAACTTAGACAAACTGAATTACCCGTGATATCTAGCAATGTGCATTAGAGCTACAATTTGGAAAATTTTGGTGTGCATTGTGCCACTGTAAGAGAACTTCTTATTAGATTTTGTGGAGTCTGATTATTAGATATGTACTTTTACATTGTACATGTTTAAACTAGGGTAGTATATAATGTCTCTTTTTGTGAGAGAAGGCAGATGAGTGAAAATTGTAACAAGAGTCGCTGTCTCTTCTTCATTTTCTTGACTTTGAACATAGTAGATCTGGTTTGAACTAGTAGATATACCGAAAGAGAAGCATATAAAATCTTTCTGTCGTTATATGTGTTTGATCTGTGTTATGTTTTTCCGTTTATTAATATACTTCTATTCCCACAAGAGACATGTGCACTTGTAACCTACTTTTAAATTGAGCATTTACATCCACAGCTAAAAATATTGAGGTTCATTGTTTAGGGTTGTAAATAATATAATTAGAATTACTGAAACCCAAGACGAGAATTAATCAGCTATTAACTAGAACAAGACAATCAGATTCAAGAATTTTCATTAGAACTTGGGGTCAATGACTGGATATTATTGATCAAAGTTACATGGAGAAAGTTTCACCATCCGCCTATCTTCATCACAGCAAACATTGGCTCTCAGCTATGGTATCCAATGCAGGTCTCCAAGACCTATGACTAGAAAACTTCTGATTTTCTATGGGTGGTGTCAGTTGCTTGAATTCTGATAGGAACAAGCACAGATCACCCAAAACAGGAAAGATTCTCCCCATGTTCTTAGACCGTCTTTGCTTCATTGCTTTGGAAGCCCTGTAAGAGAGAGAGCTCATGCCCTCCGTAGTAAGCACAGAGTATAGCATGTTCATGGGTAGTAAGAAGTACAGTCGGTGTGGCATGAGTTCCTCATCAGCGGCAAGTCCCGGAATCCGGTCGCCCATCTTCAGAATGCGCGAGTCACAGATGAATTGCCTTGGGTTCTCTAGCATGACCTCAGCTGCATTAACTGGCCTTGTGTACTCCTCAACTCTTCCATCATTAGACACAATCTTAATTACTCTAGAAAAGATGATGGAAGGAGCACAGGAAGCATTGTTCCCCATGTAAGGAGAGAGACAGAGAGAGAGAGAGAGATTTGGAGTGTGATTATTTTTCTTGTGGATTATTAGTTTAATAGGTAGAGCAAATAAAGTTAGGAATGGAGCAGTAGAGTGGAGGAGACTTCAAGAGTAGGGCTGAGAGAAATGGTAAAGATAATTCAAGATTGCAATGCCTAGAAGAAATTATTCAGTGGGTGGGTGACCGAACACTGTTTGGGTTACTGTGGAAGGTTAGAGAATGGATCTCTACTCTTCCATTGTGAAGAGTGTATTCCCAGTAGAAGGGAAGCATCAAATCATCGAACTCTGTTAGTTTCTCAGAGGGTAATCATATGATTGGTGGCGGGAGATGTTAGGACTGGTCATGTGATTTAAGTTCTTTATTAGTTCTTAAATCTTTCTCTTCATAATTAATGTGGGACTCGTTCTCTGTCTCAACAATCCCTCTCTCGGATGAGGTTCTCTGACGAATAGAACGTTATTGGCCATCCCGGCTAAGGGTCCTCTAAGTCCACATACAATAGGTTGTGGATATGACTTTGATAGCACTTGTTAGGACTAAACATATAACCCTAAAGACTAGTTTAATTAGGTGAAGTGATTCAACTCCAAATTCCTAATTGTTTAACATAGATGATATCTCATGTATTCATTATTCCATGCAAACTCCACGGAGCCTGTCAAGAAAGACTCTTTTAATCGCCCACGATTTTAGAAATGGAAATAATCAATAAATACCCAGGTTCCCATTTACCCTCTATATTCTGCTCACATTCTACCAACCTTGTGAATTAGATTTCTACCTAAATTGAATCTATTGTGAGTTGATTTTATTAATTTCATTGAAATATATAGAAAACTGTCTTTATTTTATTATTGATTTTTTATTATAGTTTTTAAAATTCAATAGACTTGATTCTTTACATTGTAAAGCATAATGTTGAAAATACCTTTTAACTTCTACCTTCAGACCCACCAATTTGAACCCTACTACCAACTTACTTAATGCACATGAGTGAACTTTTCGAAATTAATAAAAGCATATATTAATATGATATTTTTTGGATGTACACAAGACTTTTCCTATGTTATGAGATACCAATGTAGATATTTTTGAGATTCATGATGTTGTTAGGTTATAGTCATATGTATCTTAATAATGTTTCTAAGTAATAAATATTGAAATTATATTGTTAAGTTAATACCATATTTTCTACTATACTTTATGGTTTTACAACTCAAAATTACAGTTATGCAAATTTCACCAAGGGACATTTTGATCTGAAAATTTTAATATGGATGCAGGAGTGTTTTAATTAGAAAAATGGAGAAAATATAGAGAGGAAAAACTTGTCTCCAAATTGTTACGCCAACATATGAATGGAGCCTAAGTTGAAATGCAAGATGCGCGTGACACCATGCATGAGTCGTATAAGATGATATGGACGAGAAAAAGGAGTGTTTTAATTAGAAAAATGAATCAGGCAAGATAGAGAAAAAATGTCCAGCCTAAGTTTATGATTAGTATATATTTTGTGATATTTTTAGATATATTTTCCATAAGTCCTATTGGTTCAACCTTGCACTTCTAATGATATATTATATATGGTTCGTGCACTTGCGAGATACATTTAAAACAAAAAAATAACTTTACAAAATCAAATAAATAATTTTTTTTTTTGAATAATAGGTAAGTAATTTATTCAAAGAAAGGGAAAAAATCCCTAGAAAAACAAGAAAAAAGCCATAGCCCGGGCCAGGCTAGGCCCCAACAGCTAAGGCAGACAAAGAGAACCAATCAGGAAAAAAAAAAAAAAAACCGCCCACAACCCGGACCCAGCCAAAACAAACAACCCAAAACTGGGCCAAAAACCAAAACAACAAAAGAACAGCTCAACCACCTAAGGCCAGGCAAGTCAACAAGGTATGCGATAGTCTGAACTGGCTAAAACGCCAGTAACAGAAATACAACCACGAAGAGAATCAGAGGACGAGTAGAAGGGCCTTAGCTTATCATCAGGCATGAAGTTGAAGGAAGAGGAATGGCAATGGAAGCGGCTCATCAACTGGCAGAAGGCAATGTGGTGGGTTCAAAGACACCAATCAATAGGGCTTCCTTAAAGAGTTGATAACTTCAGGGCTGTTGCAGAGAATCTGGCTGAGAGCAACGTTTCTTCTGATTACCTATGAGGGACTGCTGTTGCAAAGGAGCGTAGCAGCAAAGTCAGATTGACTTTGGAGGGGAAGCTCACTACTACCAGTAACCTGTCCCTGAGCATCCAAATAGATGGCAACAAAGAAGGGGTTATTCCCAATATTTAGAATGTTGAGAAGCAAGCGGTTACATAGATCCAAAGAGAGATGGTCATGGGTTGAAATAGCAGTAGTAGTGGACTGTTCATTAGGCACTGGAAGGTCCCACAAAGCAGAGAAAACGCTTGGAGCATGCAGCAGGTCAGCATTTGACAAAAGAAAGAACATCCGAGAGTGAATATCCCTACAAATGTAGGAACAGACTCTGATAGCATTGCTGGAACTGTGCTCGAACACCCTCAAGTTTCTTTCCTTCCAACAGTGCCACATAAGGGTCGGAACAGAGAGCATGGTTGCGAGACGAGGAAGGCGATGGGTCGAAGAGGAAGCTAGTTGAGTAGCTTGCTCGAGGATGTTTTTGCTGCCGGAAGAAACCCAAACTTTGACATGAGGATATGCCAAACTTCATGGACAAAGCTGCAGGATAAGAGATCATTTTATCTTCCTGATCAGTAAGACAAAGGGGACAGACAGTATCACATCTGATGCCTAAGCCATTGAGGAAGGCCTTAGTTTTCAGACCAACATTGAAGTAAAACCAGCTCATGGTGGTGTGTTTATTAATGTTCCCACTGAACCAAGTGTTGAGCATTGAAAATGACCATTTTACCTTTTAATTTTAGATTAGTTAGCCTTTGATTTGTGTATATTAGATGCATTTAATGTCATTTGTGAGTTTTGCAATGTATTTGTGAGAATACATGAAAAATGAATTAAAATGCAGAAAAGTGGGTCATAGTTCTATTATTGAAAAGTTTTTAATTTTTACCACCTAATTTGATTTTGAAATTATTGTAAATTATTATAATTCAGGTCCGGATATGAGAGTTTGAATTATAATAATAACATTTAAACTGTGATAAATTGTAAAGATGGTAGAAATTTATAAACACACAAATGGACATACTGTTCGAGTATGAAGTCTGAAGCCAAAGTCTACAATTGGAAACCAATGAGCCAAAGTCCACTACCGGGCCAGATAAAAGTCCAAGTATGGGATCTAAGTCCAAAAGATGAACTGGGACCATTGAATTTCGTTTGAAGTATTGTGGAAGCAAGAATGAGAGAAAAAAATAGGATTTGGAATGACCAAAGTGAATTTTGGAAGGACGAATATTTTGACATTGTTTTAGTATTTTGGTCATAACTTATTACTCTGATGGCCGATTGTATTTATTATTATTGCGTTGGAAAGAAAACTTCAAGGGCTACAAATTTGTAGTTTATGAAATTTCATGATTCGGACCTTAACATGGTCAAAATTGAGCTGCAAGCTGGTACATGTATAGAAAAACGGGATTTGCACCATACTTTCCAAATTAATCCAAAATCCCTAAAATTATGGTGCCTTATCTATAAAATTCGACCATGGCTTGGAAAAAACATTAAATTTGGATAAATAAAAGAGAGAGAATTTGGGAGAAAGTTTGGGAGAGAGAATTATGGAGGAATTCTCTCAAGACTTGTCTAATCCAGTTTCTTTTGAGCCCTATAAGTAAAGGGTTCAGGTATTGTAAAATTTGAAGGAGCACTGGAAATTGGAGGATGAAGAGACTAGAGAAGAAATGAATTTTCGAATTTAATTTGTAAGGTCTTGTATTTTCTGTCTTTGATGCAAAACTCCAAAAGCATTGTAATTTCATATTTCGATTTATTTGAATAAAATTCATGGTAGTTTATTATAGATGTATGGTTTTCCAATTATTGAATATCGTGTAATGATAGTTTGAATTTTTATTTAGTTTCTCTTATAAATATTATGTTAGAAATTATTTTGAGAATTTTCAAGGAAAAACAGAACCCCTTTTAGGATCGGTAGAACTTGATCTTCCCAGTCTAAGGTACCCACGGCTAAGGCTTGAATTTAGAATTTCTTATTTAATGGAAGCCATAATATTTTTAATTGGAGTTTTGATAAAAGGCAAATTTGAATATGTATTTGATAATTTTTGAAGATTTCATAGTGTAGGCCATGATTTTATCTCAAATGGGATAAAATGTCTCCATAAATACTTGTCTCAATTCTATTGTATATTATGTGAATATTTTATTAAATTTTTTATTCTTTTCTTATTCTCTCAAATTCTTTTGAATTAGGTTGAGATTGATTTAATTGTATTTTAATTTTGTTCTCTTAAACTGGTTTGAGATTATTTATAAATTCTAGTTCAATGCCATTACTTTAATTAAATTGGATTTATTAGTTAGATTTTAGATTTAGATGATGATATTCTAATTTTTAGATTTGATTCTTAGAACTGGAATGCCACTAATTCAAAGTCATATATGTAAAAATTAGAATTTGAATTTCATATTTAGGTTATTTCTAAAGATCTATATATTTTTTTAAAATTAGTATGTTTCAATTTCATACATTTTATTTTTACATATATTTTGTTGTTGCCTTATGGGATCGACCTCGCACTCTTAACGTTATACTATTAAATGGTTCGTACACTTGCGAGTTATAAATTTAAAATTTGCACAACACCAAGTATGATTTACGTAGGCAGGAGTGGGGTTTTGAATCAAGGGGCAAGAGTGGAAGAAACACTAAAATTGCTAGAGGAATCTCTCACCCATTGGACCTGATCAGCAGTATCATAACATGGAAGACTTATAGCAGTAACCAGACCCCATATTTTAATCAAAGCAGCAGAGGTTTGAGGAGGTAAATCCCATTTTCGATTAGAGATGAAGGAGCTGACAGAGAAATGCCTATCCAATCCAAGATCATAGATAACACGGCCCACATAATGATCAGCAAGGATTAATCCCGGACTAATCCAAAGGTCGAGCCAAAATCTAGTAGCAGTGCCATTACCAATAACATGTACAATTAATTTCTTAGCCTCGTCGCGGGTATTAAGTATGGATCTCCAGCCCCATGAGGCAGAACGATTTATATTAACATCCCACAAGTTGTGCCTTTTGATCTACTTTGCGCGAATCCACCTAAGTCCTAAGCTGCCCTTTCCAGACACAATGATCCAAATTTGGCGCATGAGGTAAGCATCATTGAGTTTGTGAAGGTTTCTTAGACCCAAACCACCTTCTTTCTTCGAGAAGCAAACCTTGTTCCAACTCATCATATGAATCTTCCTATGGAAATTAACCGATCTCCAAAGAAAAGCACGCATCAACTTCTTAATGCGATGCGATCTAAGCAATTTTTGGGTAGAAGAAAGGAGTTATTCCATAACAAATGAAGAGTGCTAACAGTTGATTTAAGGAGCTCCAATCTACCAACATAAGAAAGACAACGAGAAGTCCAACCATTGATTCGATGTCTAACCTTTTCCAACAGAGCATCACAATCCTTAACAAATATACGTGAAGAAATCAGAGGCAAGCCCAGATAGGAGATGGGAAGAGAGGCCTCTTCCATGCCAAAAATATAGAGAATGGAATGCTTGCTGTGGCAGAATTTGGAAAAGATGATCTCACACTTGGTAGGATTTGTTTCAAGACCCGAGAAAGAGAAGAACATATTCAGAAGATTCTTGAGAGCCTTGGCCTTGTCATCAGCAGAACAGAACACCATCAAATGAATAGTTGTTTATGTGAGAATTGAAGAAAAAATTATTTTGATACATATATAAAGCCACTTGATTTAAATTGAATAAAACATAAAATTAAAATGGAATTTTCTTTAAATTTGGTGTACCGTGAGAAAAATTCATAGTACAAAAATCACTATCATTTCTAACAATTATTAAATTTATTTGCTTAAATCAAATGAAAAAAATATTTATGTTAAAAATTATTTTAATAAGTTAAATTGTTCACAATCTATATTTGAATTTAAAATATTAATATATAAAAAATAATTATATTAATAGGATCGAAATGAGTCACGAGAGCAATCGATTAAGTTAGAATTTTCAAATCGGGTGCGAAGTACGAATCAGCCATCCAAATCCTCGGCCTTGAGCGCCTGGGTGGAAAAAGAAAATTTAGGAAATGCTTCGAACTCAAAATCTCCCGCCAATCTCCACCGGCTGCAGCTGGTCATCGCCTCTGGCCCTTCATCTCTTTTTTACTTTTTAATTTTCTTTAATTTATTTTTTATTTCATAATTAATAATTAAAAAACTCTTCAACTGAGAATGCAAAATCTTTCATCCCGCGCCAGTGCCAATTCATAATAAAAGAGAGAGAAAGTCTCATTTCATTTTAGTGAAGGAGATCTTTCATTTCTCTCCTCATTTTCTTCATATATGAATAATCAATGAAATATATATGCTTGGTTTTTTCATCTGTTCATTTGATTTGTTGTATTCTTCAACGGCGTTAGGGTTTGGATGAGGGTTTTGAGGTCTAAGGCTTGGGTTTTGATGCCATAAACCGAACATAATGAGCGCCGTGAATATCACAAACGTGACTGTGTTGGACAATCCGGCCCCATTTCTCAACCCTTTCCAGTTCGAGATCTCTTACGAGTGCTTGATTCCTCTCTCTGATGGTACGCTCTTTCCCCTTTCCTCATTATGCTTTCTACCTCCATCTAATATTTCGTTTTCTAGGGTTTACTTCCTTTTTCTTCATTTTCTCAAATATTTCTCGAGTTTTCCCAGAAATGAGAACATGGGTTCACTTCTGAAGTCAATCAATGGTTGGATTCACGTATTGCAGATTTTTCCTTTCATGGCGCTTTATCTTTACTCGAACTTTTGGTCTGCATAGATTACAGAAACCTATTCTCTTGTTATATGCATGTTTTGCAGACGTTCGGAAATGAATTGGGCGTGATCTGATTCAAAACAGCTTGGCGGAAATCGAATTTCCTGTAACAACAATAAAAAAGAAGGGACCTAATTCATCAATGAGGACCATTCATCGTTCTAGACCTTTTTTCTGGACAGTAATATAAATTGTATTGATACCTGTGGTTCTGAGAGATGTACAGTATGAGGGAGGTATACAGAGCACGTTTACAAGTGTACCCCCTTTGGAGCACCCTCAAAAAACCTATATATTACCTACAAAAGCATCTTCTCTATCTACCCCATGTTTTTTCAAAAAAAATCCTCCGTGCAATTTTCAGATCTCTTTACATGAAGAACTTGAACTCCAAGTTTCTCTCACTAGCATCTTGAATCTCCATGGTACTCTAGATTTCATATTCACCCAAGATATTGCATTCGCCGAATTTCCTAGATTAGAACTTTCGTTTGCCACCTTCTCTTCATAAGCTTCACCATTTCCCCTTATGACACATAATTCTCATGGTACTGGACTTTCCTCCATCCTAATTTTCCAATTGGTCCCCTGCAAATCATCCTCCTCTGCTTAGTAAACTTTCCCTAAATTGTTACCTTGATAAATCTTAGATATTCATGGGACTAGACTTTTACATCAAGTGCTCTCAATCGTCCAATTGGTTCCCCTGCAAATTATCCATCATCCATATTTCGCCAACTCTCCATTCGGTTAAATTCCACTAGCTTTGTATTTTGATTATATCAATTATTCGTGTGACTAGACTTTCCTTATCACACGGTTCTAATATCAACATGTTTTAAGCCGTCCCATCGATTGGATGGATGAAAACACCTTAGACCTTTCTCCCATTATCTAGGCTCAATTTAGGGTAAAACGGGAAGATAATAGGAAATACAAATAGATAAAAAATATTAACAAAATATGATTAATAATTTAATCACAAACAAAATATAGAACACCAAAAATAAAAAATTAATGTAAAAACGTAAGTGGTTGAATTAGAGATAATGAATTTCCTATCTGTATTGAAGGCTTGAAGCCCAACAATTATTAACGTTAGCAGGACAAGAGAACTAGAAAGAGAAGAATAAAAAGAAATAATTTTTGAATAGTGGTCGAGTCATAGCTCTTTAATAGATGAAGGCACACAATTATGGGTCCAAAAAGATCCTAACATATCCCGGGATTACATCATCTGGTAATAGATAATACCAGAATGTATTCTTTTGAAAGGTATATGTCATCACTGTCAAGCCATTTATCCCATCAACTTGGGGTTCACATTTATATTTAGATTTGGCAAATTGTTTTTCATGGCCCGAGTACTTGCCTGACGCCCATATTCTTTTGAAAGATAATAAAACAATAATTTATGATATACTCCAAGTGTGTGTGAATTTGCTTTTCTTTTTTCTAATTTTTCATCCATGCCTTTCATGACTACATGGTTTGGAAATGATAATGCTCCCTTTACAGTTCCTGTCAAATTGATTTGGAGAATCACATTACTTCAATTTGTTCCATAGAAAATTACAGGACTTTTTCATAGTTTTTGTAAATATACCAGCCACATGAAATTGTGAAAGAATGTTGGGAGTTCGATGGGTCATAATCTATGTTACAGAATCAGATACTTGGTACCTGTGCCCATGCACCTTAGATCATAATTTACAGAAAGAAATATATGTTTTTTTCTCATTATATCTTCATATGAACCACCAATTACCCCAGTTGCTAAGCAGGCCTGGTAGAAATTCCTTTCAATTTTCTACTGCCAATCCCTGCTGGATAACCTCTGATCTAATTATTGAAATTTATCTGGACTTGCAGATTTGGATTGGAAGCTCACCTACGTTGGATCTGCTGAAGATGAGACACACGACCAACTGTTGGAGAGTGTGCTTGTTGGGCCTGTCAATATTGGCAACTATCGTTTTGTTTTCCAGGCAATTCATACTAACGTTTTATGCCTATGATCTTGCTTTATTTTCATGATGGGGACAAGATTCTGATTTATATGTTTTAAGTACCAAATACCAAATATTGATATTTGACGTTTCTTTGTTTTGTCACTTAGCATTTCTTAGAGATAGTCATACCCCCTTGACAAATGCCTGGCTTGAACCTTCTTTTTGTGCTGATATGCATATAATTTGGATACTTGGATTCTTGCAGGCAGACCCACCAGACCCTTCAAAAATCCCTGATGAAGACATTATAGGTGTCACTGTCTTGCTGCTGACGTGCTCTTACCTGGGGCAGGAATTCATTAGAGTGGGCTACTATGTGAACAATGACTATGATGATGAGCAGCTAAAAGAGGAACCACCCCCAAAAGTGTTGATTGATCGAGTCCAGAGGAACATCTTGGCAGACAAGCCTCGGGTCACAAAGTTCCCCATTAACTTCCATCCTGAATCCAATGAGAATGGAGGGCAACCCCCTGCTCCATTACCTGATCATCCTGTCGAAGAACTAGCTGTGCCTGATATTCCTGACTAGATTGGAGACTCTTGCTCTCAACATGTCAACTTCTCTGCATATGAGGAGGAACTACTGCATTCATGGATGCAGATACAAGTCCAATGCAAGATTCAGAAAGCATCTCTGGGACTAAATTTGAACTGGTTGATTTCTTTGATGTTATTGCAGAACTTTGCGCCAGTGGAAATGCATGATAGTGTTTCTTTCGAGGTTATCTATTGTCAATTGTGAATTTCTGAATTTCTTATTGGTTGCAGTGATTTTATTTTGGGTGGGGTGGCTCATTCTCCTTAATACTCCAACAAAGCCAGGCTTATGGTCTATAATCTATGTTGTAGACAAACCAGTATCTTTGGTGGCTGAGTTCATGAAAAATCTGAGGTAACTGCGTGGATTCCTAGTTGATTTGTTCAATTTCTGGAGAATCCTAATTTAATCCCTTTTCTCAGACAACATATGACCCTTCTCCACTTGTCATGCAAGCGAAGGGCTGCAATGCATGTAAAGTCACCTCGAAAATGGAAATCAAGGTTTGATGGTGCATGTTGCTGATATGTATTTCAAAAACTCTGAGATTTTCTATTGAGACTCTCCAATGAGATTAAACCCGCCTGACCCGAGTTGCAGCCCTAGTCATCAAGGAAAAAAAATGTCATATGATTTAGATTATCAATTGATAGTAAAATTTTATATACTTTATGTTTATGTAATTATCTATCAAGTGAACTTAAGTATGTGGGACTCATGATCCATTTTACGAGAAATCTCATTGCAGAGTTTCGTCAAAGTCTCACTGGCTTAACTCAACATATTTCTTTGCATGATTTTATTGTAAAATAATGGCATCAAATTCCACTTACAGCTCATAATTTAAATATCACTCTAAAAAAGATATAAAATATTTTATTGAATAACAAAAATGCATTTAATTCCAATGTCTATGTAAAGGATAAAATACGATACAAATTGTATGATATTTTTGTTATTTGATTTAATATGTTGTCTTTTCTAAAAAGTGGTATCAAAATTGCAAACCCAATATTCGTTTCATATGAAATTTGAGAAGGGTGTGAAAAAATGAGCTGGTATTTGCTTTGCTCCTTTTTTATTTGGTCGGTACATGGATTGGATCGTAATTGAGCCATGAGTTGTGGCGACTTAATTAATACACTTAAGATGTTAATTATTTGAACTGACTTGGTTATGTTAGTAGAAATCAAGATATGGTTTCAATGCATAGAGTTAAAATGCTGTACCTATAGAGAAAATTGGCACTAGAAGGAGAGATAGACCTTTAAGAATTTAGTGAGAAGGGATAAAAGAGAATATATTAAATTATAGAGTGACTGATAGAATGATTTATGATAAGATTGATTAAACGAAAACTTGTAAAATCAACTTTTTATAAATGGCATCTTGGCTTATGACAATGATGAGTAAAATATAATACCCTCCAAATCATCCATCTTACTCGAAGATTAAAACTTAAGAATTGTGTTACATCCAAGTGCAATCTAAACCTTAATCACGATAGGGTTTCAGGATGCCGTGTCCACTGGAATACTAGAACTGAGAACGTTAACTCTTGCTTTTCTTGCCTGAAAAAGGGTAAAAAGGGAAGCAAAAGCAGAGGTGAGTTAACTTGCAACTGAAGATACAGAGTAGGACTGAAATTGAAGTAAGATCACACTTTCTGCAATGGTTGTCTAAGCTTCGTTAAATGACATAGTACTTTAACCTGTAAGAAATCACCAACCTGTTGCTCCCACTCAGTGCAAATTGTTATGATTAGAAGCAAAAACATTTGTAAAAGAACCCCACATGTGATCCCAATCCACAGCCCCTGTTAGCAGCAACACAATACATGAACATCTATCTTTTTTTTCTTTAGCAGATATAAATGTGAACTTGTTGGGACTGCTTTGAATGAGTCCTACATTAAAAGGGTAGAAGGAGATTTAGGGATTTATAAAGGATTTGGGTCCGAAGTCCAAGTCCTAACAGAACTGTTGGCAATTTTTTATCCTATCCACCAATTCCACGGCAGCCTAATTTAAAAAGGTAGTCCATGTCGAATATATCAACCCATTAATAAACATTTATGTAACCAAAATAGACTTAGTAAATGGGTAGGTTCAAGTTAAGGGAGTTTAAAATAAACAGGTTGATCAAACTAATCAGAAGTTGACTTAATCTGGTAATTTGTGAACGGATCGCCAATCTGACCCTTAGCTGACCCGAAAAACAAGGATTGGTTGAGTACATTGACACATCTAGTAAGCAGGGTAAACCAAGCTGAATTAATTTTATGATAGATAGATTCAGATCGAAGGATCAAATTTAACAAGTCATTGCTCAACCCAGTTGGCCCATTGCCACCTCGAGCTGTAATAAGTGTTTCAGAACAATCACAATTGCAGGTGAGAATTGAAACGGGTATGTGGATCACATTGCCAATGTGAACCAGTAAAAGTGCATGTGGATCATTTTCTCAGGAAAAGGGTGTGCTTAAAGAATTTTCAAGAGAAAAAAGAGTTATAATCATAAAAATGAGAGTAATAATGCCACCTTTCCTCCACGATGGAAGACAAAAGCCAAGAGAACTGTACAAGGAATGGCCACAAAGGTAGAAAGCTCCAAGATTCACCAAAGCACCAATCTTCTGCCAACCGCATCCTCTAACAGTTCCTAAATATTCAAGAAACAGTTAAAATTATTGGTATCTGATTTCTGAAGTAAATCTTATGCAGAAGCAGTTCAAACCTGAGAGAACACATTGGATTCCATCCATGATGCTACATGTTGCCAGAATTGGGATCATCTCAGCCACATATTTCACCACTTTTCACTCCCAAATTCTACGCCCCAAAATCATGGTTAGCCCCACTACGATTCCTATGGCCATAGCAATGAACACCACCACACGTACTGCTAAAGACGCCGCCTGTGGCCGTCCAGCACCCAATTCATTCGATACTCTGGTACTGCAAAGTGGAACACTGAACACTATAATGTTCTACTAATTCTACATCAAAGAAATGAAAATCTGAAGTGACCGTAACCTGATCGAGAGCACCGAAGTCTCCAGCTTCGGATTAGGAAGACAACCGGAGAGCAGAACCACAATCTCATATGACCATATCTCCAAGCTGTTTCGAGAAATAAAGATACAAACAAGGTACTGAGTGTCAGATTTAATAATCTAGAGCTAGAAATTAACTTCGATGATGTTTAGCATAATGTACTTGAGAATGATGTTAGCCCAAGGCCCAAGCCATGTTGTGATTGATCATGTTACTTATACACCAAACTCTAAATAGATTTGTTAAGACTGGGCTTCCAGCTCAAAAGACTAATTTGATAGGTGGAGTGATTCAATCCCTTATAAGTCTTTAGGTTTCGCTGCTCACGACCAATATGGGACTCTCCATTGGCACTCCAACAATCCCTCCTCGAACGAGGCTCTCCGGCAGATAGAACTTTGCCAACCATCCCGTTCAGCTATGGGAGCCCTACCTATGATACCATTGTTAGGATTGAGGTTCCAGCCCAAAAGACTAGCCTGATAGATGGAGTGACCCGACCCTTATGAGTCCTTAAATTTTTCCCTTAAGTCCACACCCCAACAAGATTCACCTATATTTCAATCTTTTAAGGTGTACATGTTTCTCTCAGTTGCATCACACACAGTTGTATATGTTCATTGCAAACAATCTTTTTCTTTGTTTTGCTGTGACGAGAATTGGACTTACCATACCATAAGCGACGACGGAATTGCAAGTCTGAGAAGGAGAGAGCTTAACATAAACCACCAACATCAACAAATTGATCCAATAAGAGAGAGAAATCGCCAAAGCGGCACCCTTTTCACTTAGCTGGGCTTTGAACACCAATATCCAACATGCGAGTGTGACACAAGCTGTTAGCAACATTGGGAAGACATTGTTTTGGGTTTGTAGGCATTTGACATGGCATTGCAGAGGCCCATAGGCGAAAAGCCTGGGGATCATCCAACGGGCATATAGTCCAGCTACCATCGATATGGCCTGATCCTGTCCGAAGAATACAAGAATGCAGCCGGTGTAGGCCCAAATGAAAGCAATGGGAATGCTTGCTACTCCAATTACTAAAATAGCTCTCTGCATGTGTATACCCAGTATATGATATTGTTTTGCTCCATAGGCCTGTCCACATAAAGTATCCAATGCGCTTCCCATTCCCATCTGCTCATTATCAAGCAGTACGATGATAGTTAGAATGGCATAAACAGTAATTGCAATCTCAAAAAATTATGGTTATTGCTATTTCTAACCATTTATATTTATGAAAATTGGAAATTTTTCACTTGATTGTCAAAATTTGAAATGCAAAACCAAATGGGGGCCAATGGAGAATTGAAAAGAGGTGCCAAAATCTTTGAATTGGGGTGGTTCTAGGTTTTCATCAAATGGAAACAGAAGTGCAATAGCTCTATGGTGTTAGGACTGAGTATCTAGTCCAAAAGACTAGTCTAGTTCTTTATAAGTCCCTAAATCGTCTCCTTCATGACCAATTTGGGACTCGTTCGCTGCCCCAACAAGCGCCCCCTCGAAAGAGGCTATCCGGCGGGTAAAACGTTACCGGCTATCCCGTCCGACTAAGGGATCCCCTGAATCCACATGCGTTGGTTTGGAGATATGGCTCTAATACCATTTGTTAGGACGGAGTATCCAGCTGGAAATAATAGCATATTAGGTGGAGTGACCCAATCACCCAAGTCCAAGTCCTAAATCCCCCTCTTCACAATCAATGTAGAACTCGTTCGCTACCCCACTGCAATCTCCTGCCCCACCAGGCATTTGATATCGAAGACAAAAATAGAAAAGCAAGCAACATACCAGGAAGCTAAAACCAATCACATTTGCAATAGAAGTAGCCATGGAAGCACCGGAAAGAGCATGCTCTCCAAGATGGCCTACAAACATGACTGAGATCACTCTCAGAAAATATTGCAGAAGGCCAACTGATATCAAAGGCCCTGCCAGCCACATCTGCTTCTTCACCTCCTCCATCACCTCTCTCTTTCTGCCTCTTCCTGCCAACATCTCTCCAGTCCTAAATTCCAAGCTCCCACCAGAGCTTGAAATTAGAGGAGACTGGAGAGATGGGTTTCCCTCATTTCTCTCCATATTCTCTCTCTCTCTCTCTGTGTGTGTGTGTGTGTGGGCGCGTTCGTTGCAGAGGAAGTAGAAAGAGAACAGGTTGAGTGAGAATCATTTGAATAAATACGTTGGGCATGGAAGGTGCAGAAAAAATTGATGTACATGACAAAAATATTTCACTTAGTGAAGTAAAAGTGCTGTCATTCTCTCGGTAATTCCTGAAAACTATCCATCCTTAGACGAACACATCGAACGTAAGGTATCCTGAATTTCACTTTCATCATGTACAATTAAAAGGAAGGCTGTCTTTTGATCATGACAAATTGAAATAGGAGAAATCCTCTGTTTCTCCTCTGTTTCTCTAACCGTTGATTTGAATGGCTTTAAGTAGAGAATTTACCATTAAATATATCTTATTTTTAAAAATAATCATAAATCTTTGAAATAATAATATTCAATGGGATTGAAAACTTATACTGAGCTCATGTTATAGAAAACATTTCAGATGAAAAAACAAACTCGAGACACTTGATCTTAATAGTCAAAATTACCAGATGTCCTTGTAAAAACAAGGATTGTGGGTGATATTTAGGGCTGCAACTCGGGTCGGGTTATGGCCCGACCTGCATGACCCGATCTGAGAAATCATGCGGGTCAGGTTGAGAATTTCGTGTCAGCGGGTTGGGTCGGGCTGAGAAGATAAAAAACCGCAAGAAATTTGGATCGGGTGGGGTTGAGGATTTTATAAGTTAACCAAACCCGACCCGACACAATCCGATCCGACCCGGCTAAAATTAGTCTAAAATGGGTTCAAAATGCTGGTTGGGTCAGAATTCAGGTTGATTCGGGTTAGGATTCGAGTCGGGTCGGGTTGTGAGATTCGGATTGAGAATTTGAGTTGGGTTGGGTCGGGTCAGGTTTCATATATATCAACTCAGGTAGGATTGGTTTTTAGGGAACCCGACCCGCCTGACCCGAGTTGCAGCCCTAATGATATTTGATCACTACGATCAAATAGCTACAATTTGAATACTTTTTGGTTGAAATTTGGTCAGTTGTTATATTTTACATGGACTTCATGTATGATATAATTTAAAGGAATCTCCTAAATTTGAGCAAAGTTATTATGGAATGGGTTCTTCATGAATGTGAGGGACTGAAGGAGGACTTCTTATATGATATAATTTAAGAAAAACTCCTAATTAGATCATTAAAATTTTGTAAGATGGGTCATATACTGGGGTTCGATTGATGGGTAAAAAGGTCATCGAAAATCAAATTGCATTGGGTCGTTTACGAATGTCAGTAATTGGAGATTACACAATTCGAACAACTAGAAATGAATTCAATATCATGTCAATCAGACAATGTATTAGACCTAAAATTTGACCATTATTGAAAATAAATAAAATTAAATCTAAATAAAAAACACTTACAACTGCCCCATGCACATGTGCCATCATGGTGTCCGCATCAATATCATTCTTAGAATATTATTGGTTCCTGATAATATTAAAATATTTTCAATTTTGAGATGTTTACATGATATTATGTTAATATTCCTGCACAAATATAATATTTAAAATAATAAAACATATAATAAATATATCAATAAAAATAAAATTTAAAGTTAAAATAATCATTAATAAATTATGATTGAAGTACAAGTATATTATAAAAAATAAATTACTTTAATAATTATCTAACAAAGTAAATGTAATCATTATTAATATTTCTCAATCAATCAAATATTATCAAAAATTTAATTTATATTTCTTTTAGAAAAAGATGAAAATATCACCTGAATTTGCTAAGTTACCACAATAGAAATTGGTGGGAAAACGTAGGGCACCCATTTTAATATGGGTGCTTTTTGTTAGCACACGGATTTTAAAAAATTTATATGAAAACTTCACTTTATCCTTTATCCTTTCAAACCTTTTAAAAAACGAAATTATAGGTGCACCGCTCATGAATAAACTACTCATAATTATAGGTACACCGCTATGGATGGGTTCTGCATGCCAAAATTTATTTAATTTCGAAATTATAGGTACACCGTTCAAAATTATAGTACATCGTTCATAAATTATAGGTACACCGCTATGGATGAGTTCTGCACGCCAAAGTTATAGTTAATTTTGAAATTATAGGTGCACCGGTCAAAATTATAGGTACAACGCTCATAATTATAAGTGCACCTCTATGGAAGGGTTCTATTCGCTAAAATTATAGTTAATTTCGAAATTATATGTGCATTGCTCATACGTACACCACTCATAATTATAAGTTGACTAATGCGCACTACTTAAGATTTGGATATAGGACAACCGAAGTAAAGTTTCACTTTAACGCATATCTCCTTAAAAAAAAAAAAAAAATTTGGTAAATCGTCCCACACAAGCCTTTAATGATACATTTAATCATGCAGAGGCCCATGTTTGTAGATATGGCTGTTTCTACTTTCCACACATGCATTTAATTAACAAGAGAAATAGAAATAGGAGAGGAAATGCACAGGTGGCACGTTTTCACACACATTTAATCATGCTTTAAAGTAGTTTAAACCATGTAATCACTGTTTTTAAATGCCTTCTGAACTAACAAAGTCAGCTCATTTGCTTGATCCAAACTGGGTTCACCCGATATCAATTGGACTCAGCCGAGTCTCACTGTAGTAGACCGATTCCAGTCATTTTGCATCTAGTCTTATTCATTGTCACAAATATCATTTTTGGGATATTAATGATGATTAATAACATCGAGATATTTGTAAATTCTAAAATTTGTATCGTAAAATTAATGTGAAAATCTTACAAAAAAATATAATATTGGAAATATTGTTATATGCCAACAACTCTGCCTGAGCGAACGAGTTTTTAAAAATTAAAATGTGATTAAAAATGAAAATACTTTTCAAAAATTATAAAGTTACTTCTAATCATTCTTAAATTTTAGTTTGAAAATAAGATTCAAAGCACAAAAATGGTTGAAATAGCTATTTAAAAAAAAAATGAATTTGCCCGACACAATCTGACTAGGCTGACATGACCGATAAATGGGTCATATCGGCCAAGTTCATTCAGGCACAAACGATATGATGGTACCAGTTTTAATCGATTAAATATGTATTTAGTATCTATCAAATTCTTTACGTCATGTAAATTAAAAATATATATCTATCAAATTCTTTACCACTCCCTATTTTATGCGAAAGCATATAATCAATGGAGCTTTCTTCCACTCAGTGCTCTATTGAGATTTTTCAAAATATCTCTTTATGTATCATATTTATTCAGTTCATTATTTAGTATAATGCACGTGTTTTATGCATGCTTAGTTTCAGGAGACTACTTTTATTGTTTAATAAAAATAAATTAGAGTTATTTGATTTGTATAATTCATATAGGGTTATTTCTTTAGCATTCATATTTTTAATTTTATTTATATACAATCTTCTTTAACAAGAGAAAACAGATTAACAAAATAAAAAATAAATAAATTCATGGCTCAATGTCGAATTAAATAAAATTAAAATAATAGTTTATATGGTCATATGCATAATTCATCATAAATTACAATCTCTTGCATTTATAATCCTTTTTTTAAGAGCTACTTTATATGGTGGCATGCATCGTATATCACAACTGCTGCCTTAATTGTTACCCATAGTTTCAGTTTCTCTCAAATTAGGGATGCAAGTTGAGGTTGAGTTTTCTCAGGACTCGCATGGATCAGACCCAAAAATAATTTGGATAAAGTTTAAAAACTTTGGGTCTAGACATGGGTCACTTTTAAGTTTTAAATACCCATGAAAATTTTGAGTCGGTTAGGGTCAATAAAGCCAAAATCCGAGATCCAAGACTTGACCCAATTTTTTTTACACATGATACGTATACATTCTCGATTCGTTTTTTAAGAAACCCTAAAATCATAGCTTATTTCTCACTCTCTCCAGTCTTCATTCGACGCAGTTTCTCACTCTCTCCCTTTTCATTCCTTGACGATTCCCTCGCGACCTCTCACGCTCTCAGTAGCTCTCATCTCTTGATTTCCTCTTTGGCCTCTCACTCTTTCCACCATTTGTGTCATTTTCACAAAGTTCTCTCTAGTCCCACTTACTCTTATCGCCGCTTTTGGCCTCTTGTCACCACTCTCGGCCTCTCGTTGTTGCTCTTGGGTATTTTTCATGAGTTGGATCAGTCTTACTCTTATCGCCGCTTTTGGCCTCTTGTCACCGCTCTCGGCCTCTCGTTGTTGCTCTTGGGTATTTTTCATGAGTTGGATCAGTTCTTAAAAGTCAGATAGTTCAAATAAGGTAGGGTATAGGTTTGAAAAGTTGGATTGAATTTGGATCATAGATATCTTACCCTCTCTACTTGACTTGCACCCTTATCTCAAACTCTAGAACAGAATGTGACATTTCTTTAAATGAATGCACCTTATGTTGAAAACTAATTTAAAGGATCATGACACATAAATAATGCATCCCAACAACCAAAAGGTGGAAATAACACAGAAAAAAAAAACCACTTCCTAAATTCTAGGGTTGAAACTCGGGTCGGGATTTGACCTGAACCCTCATGACCCGACCCGAAAATCATGTGGGTCGGGTTATGAAAGTCGGCTTAGCGGGCAGGGTCAGGTTGAGAAGTCAGAAACCCGCATTGAATTTGGGTCGGGTTGGGTTGGCAGATTTTTATGTTAACCCGACTCGACCCGATCAAATCCAACCCGACCCGGTAAAAAGTAGGCTAAAGTAGGTTCAAAATGCAGGTCAGGTCAGATTTCGGGTTGAGTCAGGTTATAATTCGGGTCGGGTCGGATCAAGATGTCCAAGTCAAAAGTTTGGGTCGGATTAGGTCAGGTTTCATATATTAGTAACTCGGTCCAGATTGGATTTTATAAACCCGACCCGACCCGGCCCGATTTCAACCCTACTACATTCAATAAATGTAAGCCGAAAAGTCAAAAGCGCAAATTGACCAATCATATATATTGAAGTTACAAATTTCAATCGAAATGCGATATCAAATTTTTTTAGTTTAAACTACAAATGAATTGTGCATTTTTTGGCAATTTTGGCTAATATTTCTCTAGGTCTGTACAATAAAACAAAGAAACATGGTGTTCATGAGGAATTTGAAATGGATTGTAGTTGATGAGAGAGAGAGAGGATTTGAGGGTGTACAACTTCAAGTGACCTTAATCCATCTTTAGGCTCGTATAAATGTGGCGATGTCGAGCTTTTGATTCATCTTAGTCTTGTGTGAAAACAATGATGAGAGATTTACAAGATTTGAGAGGAAGAGGAGAAATTTAGGAGATTGAAAGAGAAAACTCAGATGGGAATAAGAAGAGAAAAAAAGTATCAGAGACGAGATCAAGGAGCATGACAATAGAAATATGTCGAATTGATTAGATAGCTCAATGCCTTAACACCCAAGTATTCCAACCGTAAGATCATATGTTTAACTTCCTATTGATAATGGGTGTGTAACCTAATTATGGCTCGTTGGGTAAGACTTCACTGACCTTAAAGACTGCAATACCTCTCTTTATGTGAATCCAACAGAAGCACTGCAATCAAGTCAAGTCATTGACGAGAGTTCCACAAAGGATGCAAGGACGGTAAGGTAAGAAGGTACGCTTCCATAGCTTCTCTGTAACTGTATTAATTGTATACTCATAATTAGGGCTGCAATGCAATCTCGAGGGGTTGGTTTGACAGTTAAAAATCCATTTTAGAAAATAGGAGTCTTATATTCAATTCACGTTCAACTCCAAAGTATTACAGTTTTATCCAGTGTGTGCAGATTGAGTAGTTTTTCAAATTATCACAAGGATTAGTGAGACAGACGCCTCGACACCTTCACTCATAAGAAAAAAAGAAAGAAACTAGGGCTGCAATTCAGGTTGGGCTAGCTGACTTCTGGATATGTCCAAGTTTAGTCTGATTTGCAATTAATCGGTTCAAGCTCAGCGTCAATTACAATTAAAGTTCTCAAGTTCATGTTAATAACTTAAATCTGTAAATCTGAGCCCAACTCAATTTGTATTATTACGAATCATGCCCCATTTTAAGCTTGAGATGTATATATGGGCTTAGCTTCATTTAGACCTAAAATAAAAGTCTTTTAAATTATTTTATAAATCATATGTCATAAAAATTTATATTTATATAAAATATTAATTAAATAAAATTAGATTCTATGTTTTATATAATTGATGATTAGTCAATTTACTTGGATTTATCCACTATTAAAAAAATTGTTGTACTGAGGGTTTTCAGTAGGTTTAATTCTTGTTGAAGATGTATTCAATTGTCATGTTGAAATTACAAACCAATAGGGATAGTCAATTTAGTAGTCAATCTTCAAAAAAGTTCTTCTAAATTCATGAAATTCAACCTCATATATCTTTGTCTTAAACACTCGAACAAAATAGAGTTGCTAAATGTAAGCACCAACATGTTGAAATTGACTTTAGATTACTGCTCGCTCACAAGTTCATACAAAATATTGGGACATGACTTTTTATTAGATAGCTGAACGAGTTTTACATCGGTTATGAAGGGGATCTATGAACTTATATTGGACTTAACTCAATCCATCTAATAGACTAGTCTTTTGAACTAGATACATAATCTTAACATTTCCGAAATCGAAACCACAACATTTTATCATTCACATTTTACATAAAAAAATGTTGAAACATTCAATTATGTCCATAGAAAGTTTTGTATAAAAAAAATTCAGATGTCATTTCTTTCCACTTTCAGGCTTTCAACTTCCATGTTACCCATCTTAGCTCATAAACATCGCAACAGCTAGAGTTTCAATCTAAAGAATGTGGATTTATTAGGTAACCAAATGAGCAAAAGGGTTATAAAGGCATGGGCTTTGAAGGATGGCAGAGGATTTATGTTCTCAACATCATAAAAGGATTGAAGAGGAAGATTTCAATACAAGAGTAAGACTTCACACCAACTTGTTTCACGTGGGATTAATAAGGATGGCAGGGGATTTATGGCAATGGCCTAAGAGATGATAATACTCTTATTAATGGTAGATGGTCTTTAATTAACCCAAGCCCACTATGAATATAGGAGGCTGCAAGATGGCTCTCTAAAGTTAAAAGAAAGGTTGATGGTTCTATTAAATTCTGAAAGTTAAATATAGATTAAAATGTTGAATATTAACTTTCACTACTGAATACTAAAATTAAATTTTAAATGTAGAAGTAATATATTTATTTAAAAAAAAAAGGAGAGTGTAAAGTGACAAAAGTCCTATATTCATTAATTCAACAAATCAATGATTCCATATAACACTTGAGGTACTCTTCTCTTAACGGTTAGGTTTTAAGAGTGAGTTTTAGCTCACGAATGTTATCAAATTATGATTATCTAACATGGTATTAGAACAGGTTTCACGTGCTCAATGCACATGAGAGCCAGTCTGAAGTTTTCAAGTGCAGTCATAGGGTCCAACTGCATGTGAGGGCAGGTGTAAAGTGACAAAAGTCGCACATCCATTAATTCAACAAACCAATGACTCCATATACCACTTGAGGCACGCTCCTCTCAACCATTGTGACAAATACCGTTCTCGGGATATTAACTGCAATTGGTAATAATGAGATATTTTTAAATTCTCAGATTTTTACCGAGAAAATCTCGCGGAAATTATAATATTTAAAAAATAAAAAAATAGAATAAATAAAAAAATTAATGAAATAAAAATGGTATAGGGAATTTACCAGGAATTTATCGGGAATTTACCGGCAATTTACCGGGATATTATCGCGTTATTAACGTTTATCGCGTTTTAACACGATTTTATCGGGAATTTACCAGAAATTTATCGTCGTGGCGATAAAAATGTGTTTTTAACGCGGTAATAGTATTTTGCCGATAAAAACGCGGTAAATTTGAAAATACCGCCGATATTTGTGACAAAGCTCTCAACTGCTAGGTTTTGAGAGTGACTTCTAACTAAAATTTTATCAAATTATAATTATCTAACATAAAAAGAAGCTATGTAAATAAATTGTGAATATGATATATATAGGGCTGCAACTCAGGTCGGACGGGTCGGATTCCTTAAAACCCAATCCGACCCTAGTTGATATATATGGAACCCGACCCGGCCCAATCCGAATTCTCAACCCGAACTTCACAACCCGACCCGACTCGAATTCTAACTCTAGTTGACCCGAATTCTGACCCAACCAGCATTCTGAACCCATTTTAGCCTAATTTTAGCCGGGTCGAGTCGGGTTAACTAGTAAAATTCTCGATCCGACTAAAATTTCATGCGGGTTTTTATCTTCTCAACCCGACCCGACCCGATCTGTTGACCCAAAATCTTCAACCCGTTCCACATGATTTCTCGGGTCGGGTCACTCGGGTTGGGCCAAAACCTGACCCGAGTTGCAGCCCTATATTTATATATATCGTCGATTTAATCATATTAGTGATAAACATTTGTCAAACGAATTTTGAAGTTCAATGAAGAATGCTTTATTTTCTAAGTTGTTAGATTTAATGCTGCCAACACGGAGGAGTTGGAGTGACGGTGAAAAATTTGTCTTAGGAATTGAGAGTTTTAGGTTCAATTCACATTCCAACTAAACGAATCACTTTCCATAATTTTATCCAATGTATAAAAATTGGGAGATTTTCACGTGTATGGGAAAACCAGTCAAGTGAGATTTTCTCATAAAAAAAATGCTGCCAATACAATGAGAGGAAACTTAGAAAAGGGTGTTAGTAGCAACTCATTTTCATTTTCCTTTCCCTTTTCCAGCAAAGCAAACAGTGGATTCTAAATTCTCAAACAGTCATCGTAGGCACGACGTTACTCATTTACAAATATGTGCAGTGCCAGAAAAGCAAATCAGATCTGAGACAGACAAGATAAAAGACTGGCAGACTAGCAAATCAATTCTGAGTTCCTGACCGATCAGTAAACAATTTTGAATGACATCAACCATTCCTCGTGACTGGGATTTACCACATTGAGTTGACAATTGATATCAATGTAAATGTAACCCCATTGAGATACAATAGAATATTTCTGTAGTATTCTTTGCCAATTAAAAAACTAGACATGTATTATGAAATGAATTTCATAAAATTAGGTGAGCTTCATAAAAGATTTTGAATAATATAATTTTGTTATGATGAAGAAACTTAAACCCCCATCTCTTTCTGAATATAAGGAAATTAGATAAAACTTTAGATACACGCAATACTCTGTAAGTCATGGATATTGGACGACTATAAGGACTCAAACTTTAGATCTCTTATTCTTGAATTAAAGTATCTGCCAATTAAACTATCTATTTGAATTAAAAAAAATAACACTATAGAACTAATTCATGATTACACAATTATGATTGAACTCAAATTTTCTGATTGATATTAAGTCAGAAATATTTTTACATTTTATCACGTGAGGAGAAATATGGGCGTGGTCATTTTAACTATGTAAAGATGGTAATAATTTTCAAAATGATTAAATATTTGTTTCTAATAAAAGAGTATAATTTGATTATTTCAATAAAAAATAGTTTTTTTGCATAAACATGAACCCATCCATTTGAAAGAATCCATATTCTAATACCATGTCATAGAATCATAGTTGTCATAAATAATATCTTTCTTGTTTTGTTACATGAGCGATGGCGTTAGAAATGTGCTGATTATGATTAACAATCATGCACCGAAGTGCATATTATTTTAATAAATAAATTATCCATGTATTATTTGTCAACTGAGATTTGCTATTGGAGCCTATTCCATAACTTAAGATACCACTGCCATGTCTTAGTATCAATTAAGTCCATAGTCTATGGACCAGCTGACGTCATCGACTACGTTGCTGGATTGCTGGAATGTCAACTTTGGTTTCTCTTGCTATTGTGGAAATGGAGAATGGAGAAAGATTTCTTTCCCTCTCCTGTGCTTGTTTTTATTTTGGACAGTGATGTTGTCACGAATATTTTGTATAGTTTGACACGAGTTTTACTTTATTGATTATTTTGTCATTTGAATCGACTCGTCGAATCCTTCGAATCACTTGTAACAAAGGGTTCAGCGAGCCGATTCGAAAAACAAAATAAACAATACAGTAAAATTCATGTCGGGTTACACAACATATCCCTAAGACAATCGTTATCCTTTATTTTATATGATGACATTGGTAGAACAAAAAAAATTAAATAAAGTTTTTTTTCTTTTTTGAATCTACGTGTACGAAACTGTGGGAAACCCAGCATACATACCTCTCGCTTTCTGAAACTGGAAATTACCAGTTGACCTACACCCATGTAGACTCATTGAAATTTAAATAAAGATTTTACTGAAAATTACGTTGTTTGCATTGATTAAATCATCTTTTAAAATTATAAAAATTTAAGAATTAAAAATAATAGACTCATAGCCACTCAGCCCAAAATACAGAATAAAAAATAGACGGAACTCAAGAAACCAATGGAGTGCATGAGTCCATCTTCCGAAGCGACGGTCCACCTTCCATGCACTTCTTGTGAATTTGTGATCAAGTAGAGCTTCAGTCTGAAGTCAATTCATCCCTTGAAGTCTTCCTCGTCTCCACGTCACCACTAGTTCCAAAGTCTCTTTTATGTCAAATTTGTGAGAGAAGATGATTTTTATAAAGTGTTAAATGATTTATTAATTTATGGATACATTTGACCTATAACAAGAGATAAATTCAAACTCTAAACATGATCCTAATCTTTAGAAAAATAAATCCTAAACTGTAGATAAACTCAAACTCTAGATTCTAAGTTTGTTCTAGAAAATTCTAAGGAAATATTCGAGTTTTTTCTTCTTCTTCTTTATTTTTTATTATAATTTTTGTAAAATTTGTCAAAAAAAAGGCTGGAGAGTTGAAAAGATGGAAGGAAACTAGATTATGATAGAACTTGTGTTGACCTCTCATGATAAAAGGGTATTTTCGTCCTAAATTTAGGATGAGCCACACAGAGCTAACAAAATTTTATAGATATTGCCACCAGAATTCACGAATTTTGAGGTATTTTTGCAAAAAAATCCCTTTTAAAATTGGTGATTATGGGTTTGAAAATTTGAGTCCATGCACAAAGTAATATTAAGAAAAAGAATTAGACAGGGCAACATTAGAAAATATTGAAAATAAATCAATAAATAAGAAAGTGATTGAAAGTTGTTTAATAACTTGACATTCAAGGTTGACAAAAATACACCCAGCTAAAGATTTTTTTTATTTTAAAATACTCGTAAACAGGGTTTAAAAAACGCCAGGCCGATATATTGGGGCTACGAGTCTCTCTCCTTTTCTTATTTTTTTGTAAATATAGCTATTATTTTATTATTTTATTTTTTTGAATTAAAAAATATAAAAAAACCGACAAAAAACTGTTTTTTTAAAAAAAATTGAAAATGTAAAGATCGATGATATCGGCCGATATTTTGAATATCGGCTAATATCTGGGCCCGGGCCCATCATCAATTTTTTTTTAAATATTGATATGATTCGGTGATATATCGGCCATATCGACCGATATAATTACTGTACGGCCGATACAATACGTATCGATCGATATTATATGGGACTTAAAACCCGTATCATATCGGTCGATACATTTCGTATCGGCCGATATTATCAACTCTGCTCGTAACAGATAAAGTAGTAGAGGATAAACACCGTTTTATTATAAAAATTTAAGTAAACTATAAGACTCTTGAAGATAGAACTTGAAAAATTATTCAAGTTTTTATATTCAAGATCAAATTAAAATTATTAGATAAAATATTTTCAATCATAATACTTAATTCAACCGTGAAAATACATCAAAAAATATCAATTAAAATCAAATCTAAATCTTAAAAAATAAAATTAGATTTAATAGCAAGTGAACTCTTTGGTACAAAATTAATACGTAACTCTTTCACATCTTTATTGTAGGATGAAACTGGTACATCCACTTTAATCAGTGAGTTTATGCTAAGAACTATACTCATATTTATTATATTTTTATTTATGCGTTGTGAGACACAAAATAAATAATAAAAATAAAAATTTTAAATTAGACCATTTTGTAGTTTTGATAACGAAAAGATATGAAATCAATTTGTAAAGGGATTTTTTGTGTACATCCACAAAAATCGTATTGATGTAAACTTTGCTTAAGAAAATATTTTTAAAAAGCTGGAAAAAAATATGAAAATTGGACAAGAAGACTGAAAAATATAAGAAACTAGAAAAAAAAAACCTGCAATTATAAAAGGGTAGCGATCCTTTTATGGACATTTTGTTTAATCCGACATGAATTTTAGTGTATTTTCGATTTTACTCTTCCACTGTCGTACTGAAGAAAAAAAAGAATGCTATTTCGGCTAGTCGAATCTGAATATGTGAGATTTTAGATAGCCGGAACATGAATATGTCAGATTTTAGATAGCCAAAACATAATCTTCTAGATTTCGATGAGCCGGATCTGTTATTTTGATGAGATGATTTTTACTTCAATGAAAGAATCAGTAATTCAATCAATATTTTGATGAGCCAATGTAAATAAGTAAAATAGGCAAAATCCTAAATTCCATATTTCCTTACACAAAACACCCTAGGAAGATTGCTTTCCCTATAAAATATGGAATCAAATTAATTTCTGATAGGTTGGTAAACCCACTGATTTCCAAAAGTGTCATAATTATAGAACTAACCTTCATTAATGTTTCATAAGTAGAGTATATCCTTCTGAGATCACATGGTGGGCCCCACCTACACTGCAAGCGGAATTTGCAAACGTGGGCTGCGTTGCCACGTGGATCCTCCAGATTAGTCCTTACCAACCACTTACCTCTTCTCTTGTCAGGTACAGGTACACTACTCAGTTCCGTAGCTAAACTGGTTAGACCTCCAATCGAGGAAAGGCCAAACGGTGTGGGCCACCCTCGTTACCCGCCATCTTCAGATGAAGGAGTGGGCCATGCCTTTAGAAAAGTTGCCGTGACTCCATCCACAAACTTGGATCAAGTGATTAACCACTATATGGACTGTTGAGTATGGTCAACATCGCTAGGGTTCCCATCATTTTGGGAGTTGTCCGTTAATGTCAAGAAATATTCGTATTGTAACACATGCTTGGGGATTCATCACATCTCTCTGGCCCACCAAAACAACGGTTGTGATCGACGTCAGTCTCTGTGGGATGTAATCTTAGCGACACATTATCTTGGACGGAGACACCTGGCGGTGAAGATTGGTTTTGGCATCGGGACATGTCTCCACCCATGTAAAAGTCTAGTGAATTGAGCCAAACTGACGTACTAAGGTGCACTGTGGATGCTTCACAGAAAGAAAATTTTACGCGGAAAATGTTGTTTGGACACGGGTTTTGGCCTTTCCCGGAAATGAATTTTACACTTTCTAAAGGGAAAAGAAAGTGCTTTGATAAAAGGCTAGACCACTTATCATCGTAAAAGGTTTTTCTTTATATACCCCTAAGAAATGACATATCTATGAGGGGTCACAGGGTCACACATAATGTCATTTTACTCTCTTTCTTTTTTTATTTTTTTCTTTATATATATATTGCTATTTTTTTTTCTAAAAAAAACTTTTATTTTACACTGCTTATAACTAAATAATTAAAGCTAATTTTCTTTAAACTATATGATAACTCATTTTATAGATAAGCTACAGTTTATTAATTATTCATTTGTGTTATATAATTTATATTTAAAATTATAATCTCATTTTCAATAGTTTTCTATAGAGAAAATTAATATCTATTCGATTGCCAAGTATTAAAAGCACGATAAATACAATAAAATTTACATTTGTAGCATTTCAAATCACTAAATTAGACTTATGATACATGACTTTCTACTTTGTTTTATGAATTATGATTTGATTATTATTTTTTAAACATATTCTTAATTTCAATGCATTTCAGCCACTATAAATGCTTATTTAATAACCTAAAATATAATTCACCATTTCTTTCTAATTTAACATTAGTTAGATCAACTTCTTTAATAAATAAATTAAGTTGAGTTAACTTCAAATAGACAAAATAAGTCCACTCCTTTATTAAATTTCACTTAATAAATGAATTAAATCAAGTTATGTCAACTATTTAATTAATGAATAACTTTAATTAACTAAACTAATATATAAAATAAATCAAATCAAAGCATGTAAGAAATAATTTGTGTCAAATTGAACAGTCATTTAAAATTACTTGAATTAAGTGAATTTAAGCATGTGTTTAAACTGAGAGATATGATTCAAGAAGCTATTTATTTTATGGTTTTTAGCTAATTCTGTAAATTCTTATTCAAAATTAATCAATTTATTGAATAGATAGAAATTAGATTGATACTTAAGGGTCTTAACCTTTATTTTTCTGAATCAAGAAAGTAAGGAATAGAGTGGAAATTGTGACCTTTGGTTTTTCAACTAACATCATAGCCCTCTTGTATCATAAGTCATAATACATTAACCCATCAAGACTCATGGGTCTAAATCTTAATTGATACAATATGTATCGATTGTAAAAGTGAGATCTCAATTATATCGGTCAAATCTCACCGTCTCAATTAAAATTTGGTAAAAAAAAGAGTAATTTCGGTTGATTTTGTGGAATCGAAATATCGACGGTCGAAAACGTTAGGACTACCATGGAGCAAGTAATTATTCCCGTGTGTCCAAAAAGCCCTTCACATTTAAGAAATTCATGGCATCGATGAGAGGTATTTTCGTCCAATAAAGAATAAAACTCTGGCTGTAATTGTATCCCTCAGCGGCGACTATTAATTACAACGCGTCAACTATCAATGGTCCATCCATCAAAGCATCAACTCAAAGCATATCACACTGACAGGCTTGATAGACGACAAATGACACGCGCGGCACGACCACACGTGTAGCTTGCCCACCACGAAAGCGTAGACGTCAAAGTTCAAACACCCCCCTTGAGTTGGGGAGTAATAATTCCCTGTAAGTTCGTGTCACGCGCAACGCCCCTTTGCCCTGCTCCTATTTTAAGTCCCGGAAATGTCTTCTTTTCACCCAAACGCTCTCACCCTCTCTTTCCTCTCCAATTCAGAAAAAGGATTCCACAGAAATCAGATAACTTAGAGGAAGAGAAGTCGAAGTGTCCCTCTTCTGACGCCTCCTCAGATGAGGAAAGGGATTTCAGAGAAAATAGATTCCACAGGCAGCCGAGATTTTGAATGAGAGAGGCATGAGTGTTAAGGAGAGAAGGGGAAGAGAATTGGTAGAAACAGAGGCTTCCAGAGAGATTTCAGAGAAAAGAGAATTCTGGGAAATCAAAGAAATGCAGCCAAACTCGATACTGGCAGTTGCGCCATCCTTCAACAGCTACACATCGAATCGATTTGCAGAAATCGCAGCAAAAGTAATCAGAGAGATAAGTATCGAGGAGGAGGTGGAGGAAGGAGAAGAAGAAGAAGAACGAGATCCTAGCTTCTCAGATTCTCCTGTGCGTCTTGATCAGATCTCGCGCGATTTGCCACCTTCTCATCAGCAGGGCGACACCGCAGTTGCTGGCGAAGGTGCCGACGTTGGTAACGAAGATGACGACTTCGAATTCACCTTCGATTGCCAAGATCGGGATGTGGCGCCCATCTCCGCGGACGAGATCTTCTCCAACGGCCAGATCCGTCCCATCTTACCGATCTTCAACCGCGATCTGCTCGTGGAGAATCCAAGCTCTTCTATCCGCGTCCCTTTCCGCAAGATCCTGATGGACAGCCACGATCCTCCTTCCATTTCTCCAATTCCTCCGTCGTCGAAATCTGACAAACTTGACGGACTTCCTCCCGGGAATTACTGCGTCTGGAAGCCGAAATCATCGCCTACGGCGACCCCTGATCGATGCAAGAAGAGCAACTCGACCGGGTCGTCGAAAGGCTGGCGGTTTAGACATCTGCTTCATCGGAGCAGCAGCGACGGTAACGATACGTTCGTCTTCCTATCGTCGGCAGCTGTTAAAAGAGGGGAAAGGGGGGAGATTTTGAAGGAGAAAAGCAGCTCGTCTTCTTCAAGTGGGAAAGGGAAGGGGAAGGCAGTATCGGCGCACGAGATGCATTACGTTAGGAATCGGGCGATGAGGGAAGAAGATCGACGCCCGCTCTTATCTTCCTTACAGACAGGATTTGGTGGGTTTCTTTGCCAACGTGAACGGCTTGAGCAAGAGTTTCCACCCCTTCTAGTTTCCAGAAATTATCTAATTCTTTTATTTTTACTTAAAATCTGTATCATTTTCCTTGTAAATAGTCTCTTAAGTAACTGGAGGAATTTTTAATTTTATGATTTTCTCCTGTAATTTTCTCCAATATCTTCATTTCTATTTTCTAGTCTTGACTCTTAACAATACATACAATTTCAGACTTGGCTATTTTGTATCTTATTTTAATCCAAGTACTTTGTGGACAATTTACTTTCATAAAATTATGATTGTCAACTGAAAACTCTTATGTGATAGTTAGTGTTCAGGTAAAGCAAATTTAATCATTTTTAGAAGTTATTAAACTGTATCTAATCCTAAATTAAATATTAGAAATGCCATGGTGTAAATCTGATGTCTACAAATATTCAGAAGTTTTATTCCTTTTTATCCACTTATGTATCTTAAAATCATTTTTTAAAAGTAGGGATATAAACGGGTGCGATTCAGATAAAATTTAGTTACCATTCAAATTTGAATCTATTTAATAATGTTGGATTTGGATCAAGCCGGATTTAAAATTGAATTCATAAATATATGATTCAAAATTGTATTCATTTAGAATAAATAAATTTTAGTTTTAAATTTATTTCAGATAGAATGCTTTTGAGTTTTTAAATTTTAGATATCTATTCACATTCCTACTTAGAAGTGTAATAAGAATATTGAATTACCGAGGTCATGATTTAAATACGTTTATTTATTTTATTGGTTTGGACTTGTACACATCTTTTTATTTATTGCTTATGAACTTATCATGAATAATTTTTTTTTAAAATGTAATAAATGAATAAAATATCTTTAATAAATATAAGTATAGGAATTATACTATTATGTAAGAGAAACGTGATACACGAGAGAAGTGAAATATGGCAGGTCCGTTTGGATTTTCAACCATTGCTTTGCCTCGGCAGAAAGAACGTGGCCCCACCAATACAATGCATATGACATATATTTATTTAAAATTCTTGAAAAATTTAGGATTTTTATTTTTTATTTTTGATATTTCTTAAAAAGAATCGAGACTCGAAATCCAAAGTCCAAACTCGACTGGAGGGACAGACAATAGAAGCTAAGAATATTCTATTTCTCAAGTTAGATATTTTTAATTATTTACTTACTTAATATATAAGTTAATGGCAATAGAATAATATTTAGGACATCAAACTAACTATAATTATCATTACTATTGCATATTAGGTTGACGATCATACATAGATAGATTGTTGGATATATTAATTTGTTAGGATGAATCGCATGGTTGGAGTGGAAGTTATGCTGTCATTTCCTGACTAATTGAATGAATCGGGACATAAAGATTTTGATAGAATTCAAAGTTCGAAGTTGATTAAAAATGTAATTGACGGGCCAAGAAGGGATTAAGTGAATTTGTTAGGTGTTTGGTAATTGCATAGATTAACAAAAAAAAATCTTAAAATATGTGCATTAGATAGATACTTTATTGTGGAAATTATGGTGGCGGTGGGGACTGATGGATGCGAAATTACATGCAGCGCACGTGGAGTGGAGGACAGCAATAAAATTGATGGGCAGTAATGAGGCTGCAAACTTGAGAAATTGAATTCAATCTTCCCATGTACACATGGGTCCCGATCCCCACTACATATTGGTACCATTTTCTATTTCTTTAAATATATCATGTGTCATTTTCCAATTACTAAAAGGTGAGCTATATAGATATTCTGAAAATCTGTCTCTATACACTTGTTTTTAAATTTTTAGGTAAAGTTATCATTCTACCCCCCGTATAAATTCATTCGAACGAATTTCCAGTCCATTCTCAGTTCGTTCGAATGAATATACTCATCCGAACGAACATCTTAGTGTAATTTTCTTTCGTTTGAATGAGTGTTCATTCGTTCGGATGAATAGTTTGGTTCATTCGAATGAATGAATCGAATTTTGTGAAGGACTGACATACATATATATATATATATATATGTTCATTCGAACGAATGAACACTCGTTCGAAGAAACGAAAATTACACTAAGGTGATCATTCGGATAAGTATATTTATTCGAATGAACTTAAAGCTCGTTCGAATGAATTTATACGCTGGGGTAAAATGGTAATTTCACCCAAAATTTCAAAAATGGGTGTGTAGAGACAGATTTTCTCGGTGTCTATATGACTCCCCTTACTAAAAATGATCAAGTCTCTGCTCTGTTCAATTCATGCTAATACTTGCATTTTTTGGTATTTACTGAAATACTAATAATTTAGTGACTAAACATCGATTGCATTTTTTGCACCATTTAAATGTTGGGGCCGTTGTGAACGAGTCTTATATTGAAAGTGTAGACCTAGTCTTTTGGACTAAAAGCCCAGGTCGTAACAAGTGGTATTAGAGACAGGTCTCAAACTACCTCATGTAGGCTCAGGAGATCCCCCATGCAAACGGGATGGCCGGCATCGTTTTCTTTGCTAGAGGGCCTCGTTCGAGGGGGGATTGTTGGGGCTGCTTCGAACGAGTCCCACATTGGAAGTATAGAGGGAGATTTATTGTTTATAAAGGACTTGGATCACTAGGTTTTCAGCCCAAAAGACTAGCGTGGTAGGTGGAGTGACTCAGTCCAATATAAGTCTTCCCCCATCACAATCGATATGAAACTCTGTTATTTGCACCTCAAGAATTCTTCTCTCGAAAGAGACTCTTCGGCGGATAGAACGTCGCTAATTATCCCGATCAGCTAGGGGATCCCTGAGCCCACATACTGTGGCTTGGGGACCCACCTCTGATACCATTGTTAGGACAGGGCTTCCAGCCCAAAAGACTAGCGTGGTAGGTGAAGTGACACAATCCCATATAAGTCTTAGACTTTTCCCCCTCACAACCAATGTAAGATTCTCTCATTCGCACTTGAACATGAGTTATACTGGATCATTGTAAAGGCATTTCGAACTTATCTCAATGGATCAAGTCCATTTTTGATCTATCTTGAACCTAGTTTTAAAGATAGATAAAAAATCTATCTTTAAACTAGTTTAAGAAAGTCTATTAACATCAAAAAAATATTTCAAAAAAATTCTCGAGAAAGTCTTACGTTTGGTTGAAACAGGGGTGGCAAAAAATAGCCTCGCCAATATGCAAATATCGGCTGATATGATTCTCTCTCCTCTTTTATTTTTTTTTTAAATATCGGTATTATTTATTATTTTATTTTTTCTGAATTAAAAAATATAAAAAATCGAAAAAGAAACTTTTTTTTTTTTAAATTTGAAAATGTAAATATCGGCTGATATCTGGGACTCAGGCCCATCACCATTTTGATTTTTTTTTTTTTTAAATATCGATATTAATCATATCGGCCGATATCGGACCAATATATATCGGCCGATATGAAGGTAGTACGGCCGATATAATACGTATCAGCCGATATTATACGGTGCTTAAAACCCGTATGATATCGGCTAATTCATTTCGTATCGAGCGATATCTTCACCCCTGGTTGAAACGTAGAGAAGTAGAGGCCTTCCTATACTGGTGGAGATAGAACTGACTCGTTCATGTGGTACATCTTCAGCTTCTTAAAGTCTTCTTGGCTCTTGTCGGTCCACTCACGGCGATGTTCTTCTTCAAGAGCTCGTTTATGGATTCACATCTCGTGCTGTTTTGAGATATGAATCGACGAAGAGGTTGGAGTCGTCCTCAAAGTCACAATTGCTATTTTGTGAAGAAAAAAAATAGTGCCATTAGAGTTAAAATGTGAAAGTTACAAAAATGAAATAAATATATAAGAATGCCCTTTTTTAAAGACCAAGGTGTCAAACTCTTTTAGAGCACTTGACTAATATTTAGGGTATATGCAAACTTCTCTATTTACACACAGCAGGTAATGCTATAGAGAGTGTGACCCTATTAAGAATGTCTTGAAACCAAGACCTCTCGCATAAATATATAAAATACTTACAATACACAATGGAAAATATAACATTCAATTATAATTCCGACAATGGATTTCTACAACATTTACATCTTGAGATGTCTATCTTCAAGTACTATACCAATAGCAGGATTTGTGATTCATTCATAACATAATAAAATCAAAATTTAAAATTAGTATAAATTAAATAATGTAAATAAGATAGTTTAAAATAGTTAATTAGACATATAAGGTCGAAACTTCTTTAGGCGAAAATTAACAATATGCAATAATCACCAAAGAAAATAAGAATTCTAAAAATTTAGAATTAAATTTCTTAATTCAATTCAAAGAATTAGAAAAAAAAAAATGTCTAAGGCTTGGGCAAAAATTAGAATTATACTTGAACTAGAACTCAGCTAGAAGAAAGCTAGAAGACTAAGAAAAGAACTCAAATAGAGAACTCAAATGCACAAAGCTAAGATTGGAATTCAACTTATATAGTATTTATAGATGAATTACGTAAAAACATTTACATAAGCTGCCATCCATTGATGGTTGCCATGTGGCCTTTTCTAAGATAGAAATACGTCAAAACCGTCCATATAAAAATAATAATTTACTATGGAATCTCCATGGCGACCTTGGGCCTCACATGCATCCTACTTGCCCTTGGGTTTTCTTTCCTCTTTGGTTGCCTTCCATTGTTGCTTTTTGAGCCAAATTCATGTACAACCTTAAACCAATAGATTTCAATTTTTGACTCACCAATTATGATTTCCATTTTTGTGCTAGTAAAGCAGGATGGACTCTGGCAAGGTTATAATAGAAAACCAAATTGTAAATTGTACTACACCCAACATTGTCATACACATTTCCAGGTGCATGAGCTTTTGGATAGTCTAGTGCTGTACCATTTGACAATTTATATTGCCACTAATCATATCATGTTACGTGGATTTTTTCAATTTACGTGTGGAAAACCGTGGGAAACCAGTGTAAAATTCTACGGGTAATACCCACTGCCCTTAGGGTATAACAGGTGAGACCATGGGAGCTCGAACTTGGCACCTCCCACTTCCTGAGATAGGAGATTACCGGTTTACCTACACCCATGTGGGCTAGGTATAGATGAATTGGTAAATAAAGTTTTTATTAACTTTCTACATAGTTTTTTATTTTTGAATGAAAGGTAAGAAATTTTGAACCAAGGGTAAGAGATAACTTTCTGCATAGTTGAAATTGAAGATGTCACACTTGTAATGGTCTATATGATGGTTGATTATTGGTGGCACTATAAATTATCTGATGTTACAACACCGGAGGATCCGAATTTAGGGTGGGAGGAATGCATGCGACCAGTGAAAACTGGACGACCAACACAAATAGTAGGAATGGAATGGTTGCAGGCTGTGGAGTTCGAGTGGGAACTTGGGGCTGTGGACTGGCCATTTGCAAGTGATACATGGATAATGAAAAGTTGTTCAAACTTAGGCCAAGATAACCCAAGCCTACCTAACTTTGGCCCACTTTGAGCAGTGTTCTCTCAGGCTCTAAAGTGGAGCCCAATTTTAGTTGAGCCGCATTCACCAAAGCCCGTCGAAAGCCTGAGCCTATCCCTTTATATTTTAGAAATGCCCCATAAATACATATGCTTTAGTAGCTGTTTAAAGGGGATTTGGTCGCTACAGAGCCGTCTAGACCATAAGACGATTGAGGCAGTAGCCTTAGTCCTCCCGTGAAAAAGGCCCACTAATGCCCACTCCGTTACACTGTTTCCGCATTCCGCAAACCTTAAAAAAACAACTCCACTGCAAAACCCTAAAATAAGCCGCCACCCTTTTAAGTTAGCTGCATACCCTTCGTCCCTTCTCCCACACATTGACATTGCGACACTGGTCTCTCTCTCTCTCTCACTCTTTGACTGCGATCTACGACACCGACACTGCTCTCTCTCTCTCTCGCTCTCCTCTCTAGAGTCTCGACGAAGATTTTGAAAGCCTCTCCAAAATCCCATCTACTTCTCATGGGTTTTCCGACATGCTTTCCGATCATACCCAGCAGAGCTTCTGGACTCTCATGTCCTTCTCTCCTCTCCTAATGTTAGTAGTCATCTACTCATCTCATCCTCAAGTTACAAATATCGGCAGGAATCTAAAAAAATACTGGATTTTTGTCAAGACTCTTGTCTTTGCCAGATGATTCTGGCCCCTTTTCGGAAATCACAATAAAGTGAGAAAGAAAAAATAGTATTATTTTTATCATCTGGGTGTGTTGGAGTATTGAAAACAAGTTGTTCTTGGACAATGATCTTAAGCTTTTAAACCCTGGTAAAAAAAGAAATTTCTAGGATGCTCAGATACCTGAATGTTGATAAAATGCTGCTCTAATAACTGATATTGTTCTATTGCTTGAGCCTTGAAAAATGATTTGAGCATTTTAATTCTCAGCTATTGCTTTTTTTTTTTTTCTTTTTCCTCTTCTCAACAGAAGAAACAATGTTTTCTACTATATTTCTGCCGCTCTGATATTACAGAAAGTAGGTCATTTTTCCTAGATTTCTACATAGAGCTTGAAATTTTAGTAAAACTTGAATAGAAAAATTTAATTAATAATTTTGCATCTTAAAAAATAAGAAAAGTAGATTTTAGATAAATTTTTTATTATACATAATTATAATTTTAATTAAATATTATTTATAATAATATTTTAAATACCAAGAAGGCCCCACTTAGATTTTTTGCCTTAAGCCTCAACTTATGTCTAGACAGCTCTGGATCACTGATTATGCATGTGATCTTATATCTTACGATCCACCTTCATAGGCATCCAAACCCAAAGACTGGTGATCAACAAGCTAATGCAACCTTGTATGGAGTAACTTACTCTTGGGAAGAATTCTCATCGAACCGACGTCCATCCGTCCACTTAGAAACTTCCATCCGTATTTAGAATTCACTGGGGGTGTAACTTGCGCCTGGAGTAGCCCGAGCCCACATGGAAAAATCCAAAAAACTACAGGTTTGGATTGATCTGGGCATGGTTAAGGCTCATTCGGGCCTAAAATATCATGTTTAAGTTACAATATAGGTCAGGCCAGGCCTAGTAAATAAGTGTCCAAGTTTGGCCCAGAGCCTGGATTTGAGCATGAAATCTAAATTTCTATATTTAATATTTTAAATAAACAATTAAGTAATATATCATTTATATTTTAATAAAATAATACAAAATATTTTGCCCGACTATGCCCAAACCCGGATAACCCTGCATAAACATTTCAGGCTTGAAACCGGTCTAGGATCCTAAAATACAATTTGTGTTGGGCTCTGGGCCGAATTTTCGACCTAATTTTGATCTCGGCCGAGATTTTTCTATCTCCTCATTTTTTTTTGAAAATCTCGGTTAGGGGTCAAAATATCGGCCGATACATATCGTATCGGCAGATATGTATCGGTTTTAGAAGACCGAACGATATCGGCCGATACGATATGTATCGGCCGTACAAAAAAATTATCGGCCAATATGGTGACCAATATTCTGGACGATATGCATAAATATCGGTATTTAAAATTTATTTTATTTTTTAAAAAAAAACCGATACGATTTTTTCACAGTTTTTTGCGGTTTTTTCACGGTTTTGAATACCAGAGGAGAGAGAAATGTAAATATCAGAGGAGAGAGAAACTTATTGGCCTATATTGCGTCCGATATTTGCATATCGGCCGGGCCATTTTTTTGACCCCTGATCTCGGTGGTTTTTTTTTTAAAAAAAATCATTTAAAAAAATAAAAAAGGTTGTTTTTTAAAAAAAATTAAAAAATATGAATATCGGCCGATATCTAGGCTGATATTCGCCCGTATCGGATGAATATCGGCCGAGATTTCGACAAGGCCCATGTCGATATTTGTTTCTTTTTTAATAAAAAATAAAAATCCGCTGATATTAGGCCGAACTTTTCTCTCTCTGGCCGATACTATACGTATCAGCCTAACTGTATCGGCATTCGAAAACCCAATACAGTTTGGCCGATACGCACAGCATCTGCCGAATTTTTACCCCTAGTTGGACTCAAGCTTGACTTATTTTGTTTAACCTGGGCTCATGCTTGGGCCATTTAATTGCAATTCGTGACTGCAATTAGGCAAACTCAAAACTGGGCCTGGCATGCTCAAGTTGCAACCTTGATCTGACGCGAACACTATGGCTTTATTTAGAGGATTTGGAGAAACTGGGATTGGATTGGTTCATTAACTAATTACAAAACAGATCTGCAATGATTTGATCCACAAGTCTAGATCCTAAAATCTTCTCTCAAAAATATTCTAAAAGTAATTAACCCGGCTATAATTAGAAATTACTAATTCTAAACTATCCAAACATATTACTAAAGATCCTAAATTTACCAAAAACCATAGTGTTTATTTCCAATTAAGACACAGTTTATATTTATCTATTTCTAAATTACATATGGTCTACCTAATTAGGTACGTCCGACTGGCCTGACCCCTCAAGTGCATGTGATGAGTCATCCATGAATCTTAATATGTGATTGAGATAAATTGAGAGGTAATTGAGAATGTTTTAGTGGTCCATTACGAAACTCTAGGGCTGATTTGGGGCACAAATTGTACTTTGTGCTCAGGCTTGAGCCCAGTACGATGGGGTTGTTAGGATCTGGATTTTCAGCCCAAAAAACTAACTTGTTTGGTGGAGTGACCTAAGTCTTTTATAAACTCCTAGATATTCCTTTACATTTCCAGTGTGAGACTCGTTTGCAGCAGCCCCAACAATCTCCCCTCGAACGAGGCCCTCTAGCTAAAAGAGTGACGCTGGTTCGCCTAGGGGATCTCCTGAGTTTACATGAGGTAGTCTGAAACCTGGCTTTTATACCATTTATTATGACATGAGCTTTTAGCCCAAAAGACTAATCTTTTAGGTGGAGTGACTTAAGTCCTTTATACACTCCTACATCTCTCACTATCCTTTCAATATATGACTCGTTCGCAGCAGCCTAGATAATTTTCACCTTTACACTCAACGAATTGTTTAAATGAATAATGAATTTCATGTAATTTCATTAATCTACGCGTACAGGTGATTCAACCGTCAAATAGAATAAGGATAAATAAATAAAAAATGATAAGCGATAAGCCAGGATTAAAAAAAAAATTATCATCTTCTTTTGGTGTAATTGATAGCAACACCTCAATCAAATACTGATTTGAGGCGTAAACTGCAAATAAAAAAATAAAGAAGAAAGATTCCTTTTGATGTAGTTTTCGTATTGTGAAGGATGACATTTTTAAAACGGAAAAAACATGTTACAGTTGGGAACTTACCAATAAAGGACGACTCAATATTGCTAAGAAAGTAAGAATTACAATTTTATTGAAAGATACTTTCTTAAACATATTTTGGTGGCTGTATCTGGATTGAAAGATACTTTCTTAAACATATTTTGGTGGCTGTATCTGGATAAGGGATAGAGGGAAGAAAGCAAAACCCGTTTGATAACAAAGGGAAAAGACGAAAAAATCTCAATTTTCTGTTCCCTAATAGAAGTTTAAAAACCCCTTCACGACAGGAGGTAATCTTTTTAACTCTCCGTATCTCTCTCTTCTCTTATACATTTTTCACTGTAATCTCTATAAAATCTTGTAAAGTGAAGACTTAAGCACAATCAAAATATAAATGTATCTTAATTAATTGCTCTTTGAATGAATTGTTAGAATAAACGGGTGTGTGTGATAAATGAGGTAAATGCTCAAGTGGTTCAAAAATCAGATACCTTCAAATAATTATTATTAATATTAGGTTATGTAGAATTTGATTATCAGATATGTATTGTCGATTCGATCTGCACTGTTACAGGTCAAACAATTTCTGTAGACTCAAGTTTTATTGGAGAGCAAATTTGTAATTTTCGCTTTTTATTTTTGTAAATTCTAATTAGGGCAGTATATAATGTTGTTTTTGTGAGAGTGCACAATAAAACTATAAAGAAGGTAAGAGCACTTTCTATTTCAATTTCTTATCAGCATAGCGAATTGATGTTGAACTCGTGAACTCTCCATTTATTTTTTCTCTTATATTCTTTTCGATATTGCTATTCCTATCGGGTAGGAACTATGTTTCCTCTCAACAAGACAACAATTAATTCATTTGTATACTATAAACTCATGAATTGCATGATCCAATAGCTTCTAGAGCGGCTCTCACGTTATAATTAATGATAATTATCACATTGATTTTTGGCTCCTATCAATAGTCAATCCTATGTTGGCAAAAAATAAGACTCAAGTATTTCCACACCACTAAATTATGTGAAAATTTTGAATTGAGAAGCACGTTAGGAGTTACCACCGACCCTTATTTTAAAATATGCTTTGTTATCTATCGTCTGAAACGAAATAAAAAATATTAACAAAAGGGACTTGTATCCCACAAATATAGGTCCGGATCGATGAAGACCAAAATTTATTCATTTTAAAATCAATTTATTTTAAAGTTCAACCTTGTTAGTTGTAATGTCACCTCTTTCACTCAATTGAAAATTTTGCCACTTGTCCTATTATTGGTTGGATAAACTTTCTCATCTCCTTCTCCTTTCTCCATTATCCGGAGCTTCGTGTGTGATCCACACAAGCTACCTTATGGATTTTCTTTTAATAATTAATGCTATTGAACTTATCATATGATCAATGTGGAATTAAACTATTGTAAGAAATTATGCAGTTGAGTAGCTTGGGTTTTGAATTAGCTGTTCAATTAAGTGCCGTTGCGGAGTTTTAACATCTATATAATTCGTATCTTAGATTCATACGACATGATAAGATGAACGATTCGTATTTATTAACAAATTTTACGAATCGTATAAATAATATAATTACGGAGTTATTAAGAATGTGAAAACATAAAATGTATTATTTTAATGGATTTTAACATTTTAGTTCATTATTGATGTGAAGTTAGATTATATACTGATCTTATACTTTTGGGAGTTGGAGTATTGAAATTTGAACTTCAATGAACTAATTATATAAAATTCACTTGATATTGAAAGAAAGTTGGAGAATTTCTCATATTATTACATTTTAGATATTTTTACGTTATTTCATATATTAAATATTTTTTAAGGAAAATACTTTTAGATTTTACAATTACGATTTTACGATTTATGATACACGATTTGTAGTTCAAAATAATTAACGATTTTACAATTGGAAAGTGCATGACTAAGAAAAATCTCAAACCTCAGCCGCCCGAACAATACAAAACGCGAAAATAAAATAAATTTGCTTTGTGTTATTGACTTATTTTACTTCTTATTGGTCTTTAGGGAATCACTAATTCATGATGAACATGGTCTAATTTCATGGTGGTATGATGGCAAAATGAAAGTAGGAAAAATATATTCATCATCGTCATCACTAATTCATGATGAACACCGTTTAATTTCATTGTGGTCAATGTGTATGATGGCAAAATGAAAGTAAGAAAAATATATTCATCATCATTTTTGTCAGAACCTTATTTCATTTTCCTTTTAAATCACCACCATTGACTGGCCACCCAAATGAAGACAACCTAATCATTCATATCTATCTTTCATGTGGGGGCAAAAAAAAAATAAAAAAACTCTTATCCCTTCCTCTCGTTTTCTAAATCTTAAACGTGACTATACAATAGATGTAGAAGGAAGCCAACCCACGCAATTATTGTGCTACTCTATTTTTGGCTTTTTGCCTTCATCTCCACATGGGCCGGTGACTCACTCCATGCTTGCCTTGTATAAAATCTAAAGGCATAAAATCTAAAGGCATATATATATATATATATATATATATATATATATATATATATATTCAATTAAAAATTATTAAATAATTTAAATATTTATTAAGTAGATCTCACATATCTCAAATTTCTTTAGATGATGGCACAAAAGTATCTCTTTAGAATTTGAATATACAAAATTATAATTGGGTTTTACAAGATTGTGTTATGAGACCAGTACTTAAGTGTTGTTCCACAACTTTTATGTAATAAACACTCATTAGGTGGCGCACACTCTTGCGGACAACAATTTCAATCTAATAAATTTGAAAATTACGGTGAGCATATTTAGAAAGAGTAAAACTGTAAAAATAACAAATAGCTACTCACAAAGGTGTAGTTTAATTGGTTGTGTCTTGTTTCAGAAAGTAGGACGTGACATGTTTAAACTCTTATAGACTAACCTGGTGTGTCCTTATGATAATGAGTATCACCTGTGGGAATTCTATGAAGGATATCTTGCGGTTTCCTCAAAACATTCGTAGAACTAATCAATTTTTTCTATACCAATTAAAGGATTTCTCCTATCATATAAAATTTTAGTCCATATATTTTATATAAAGAAAAATGATGAGTGTGGGAGACTTTATCACAATAAAGTCAAACATTTTATCTCCATCGTTTATTGATAAAATTTGAATTATAGTTTTTTTCCAAATAATTGATGGGGAGGAAGAAGCTAACTTTGTTGTGATCAAATTGTCTACATTTGAGCATTTCTCTTTTATAAATTTTCTAATCTATCATCCTGCCATCTGCTCAGAAAAAAACTTGGTGTAATTTTTTATTTATTTTTATCTTAGCCATTTAACTAGTTGTCAAGTTTATCAAAATTGAGATCCAACAGCCATACTTTTTATTAATTTGATTCGATAAATAGGCATACTAAATGAGTGGAATTTTTTTTTTCTTTCAAAAAATAATGGAAGACGAACAATGCCACCAAACCCTGTATACTGACAAGGCAAGCTTTGAAATTTTTTGAGACTTTGAATCACGATTTTCATTGTCACGATGTCATCTACTCATCTAGAAGATGGAAAACTTTTTCCCTATGTGAAAACCCAATTGCAGTAAGAATGGAAATTTCATTGATATAATCATAGTTATTAAATTTATAAATTATATTTAAAATATCAATAATGAAAGATAAAATAAATAAGTAAAAAGCTTAAAACCTTTAAAAGTTATGTTAAGAGTCAATCCTTTATTTTTATAACCTCATATGAGATAAATATATTCTTATAAATAATTAATTTTTTATTTAAATAAATATAATTAATTAAATCATCACGTAGGTATCAAAGTATGTACTTTTATGAACCAGAACGTAGTAGGTTTGCGTGGAGACTGGTCCTCACCAGGGCATCAAACTTTACGATAAGCACATGTGAAGGATTGGCCCACATATACAGACGGTTGTGATGTTTTCGTCTCTATCCTCTTACGAAAATATATATATATATATGCCCGGCCTCTGCCTGGTGTTGCCATCCCATTGTGTTTATTGTTTGGTGCGAGGGAAGAAGTCCTTCAACAAAACTCAGCGGTAATCTCTCAGTCTCGTTCGAGGAAACATCTCCTCTCTTTGTATTTGTCTTTCTATTTGACGGTTAAGATGTGGTCTCAAGTATTGAATTTGATTTACGTTTAATTTCAACGAGTTATTCTTTGTAGACTTAATTAATATGTGTAAATTGGAAGGTTTATATATGTCCATAAAATTAATCTTATCTTACTCATATTATCTAAAAAAAAATTTAGAGTAGAGTTCACATTCTGTCATCAAAATCTATGAATTTTGATCTTGATATTTTTTGTCTCTATTTTTTCCAGTTGTTTTCAGTATTTTTTTTTTCATTTCAGTTGATAAATCTTGGCTCTCTATTTTATCAAATCCATGGTTTTAAGTGTCAAGATCAACTCCTATATTTGGCGTTTTAGAAAAACCTCATTTACTCATTACTCTACATCTAAATATCTAATTACGTATCATCGAACGTTGAAAGAAAGAAAGAAAAATAGAAAAGAAGGCACACTTTCATACATTTTCCATATGTTATTTCGTCATATTTTGGATATGCCCATCTTTATCTTCTCAGGCTTTTAGAGAAATTAAGAATTCTTCGACATTTGCTTTCAGGTTTTTTAAGAAAATCATTTGTTACAGATACAAGTCATGAGAATCATATAATAGTTGTAATTAGTGCTATTATTTTTCTGCGATGCCTCTCAGAGATGAATTATTTCCTAAGAAAATAAAATAAGTAGACGTGTTAAATGTTTGGTTAAGACACTCGCCCCATGAAGTGAGGTCTTTACATCAATTCTTGTCCAATCCCTTCAGGCCATATGGAGTTTACTCACTATTAACTTACCTAGTGTGTGTGGATTGGAAGGTTTAAAGATACTTGTGGGATTAGTCTCATCTCTAATATGATGTGGGGATACCGTGTTAAAAAAGAAATAACCCTTCAACTTTCATTTGTCTATGGTGATGATCAGCTCACACCTCCATCCTGATCAGTCGGATCTGAGATACCCTGAAATTTCAATAGCCCTAGACAAAATCCTAAGACGGGGCACTAATGCAATTAGTATCTCTTTTTTTTGAGGCCGTATATCCAGAGCCGGCCCTGAACATGATGTAGAAATGAATTATTGTGTTTTCTTCATAAAGGAAACCAAAAAAAAAGAAGAAAAATGGAAAGCAAAGCCTGTCATAGAGTTGTAATAATATGGTACAAGTAAGTCAGTATTATAGACTCTATTTTACATTGCAGAAAGGAGAGGGGGCGAATAGAGCAAAGAAATGGAAAAAGAAAGGTGCGAAGAAGCAATGAAAGAGCTGAAAATCACGGAAATGCCACCATGCGATATTATACCACCTACCTCAAATGATGTGGAAAGGATGATGGTTGGCTTCCAAATCTTCAAGAAGACCATGTTTGAGTACGTAATGCACCTTGATTCTATTCAAAATTGCACCTATGCCATTCCTTCTCACATTCATCTGCTTCTGGATTTTGCAGCAAATACCCTAAGTGGTTCAGCAACCTTGCGGAGGGTCAGAGTCCCAAGGTTTGTCTTGTTTAATCCTGAACCAGTCAACTTTGTACATGAATCTCCCCTTAGGAATTAAAAAACTAAGTTGACTCGATAGTCAACACATTCGTTTTATAAAATGAGATCTTCAGCTCTATTTTCGTCTAATTCCTCCAAACCACTCTCCATGAAGTCATTGATATCCATATTAAAAAATAAAACTAAGTTGGCTGGATAAGTCAAGTGGACTCCGCGAACACTAAATGGAGTTAGGTTATTTGAGTTTTAAAATTATCACATAATTTACTCTCTTTTTTTTATTTAATCGTCTAATTTATTCGTTCATGCTTATAACCACCACAATCATCACTTTTGATTGGATCGATAGCATCACGAGTCACTTGATTCACATTTTTTATTTTTGAGTCGATGAGGTAGTTGACTTGCGGCAAGAATGGTTTGAAATTTTAAAACTCAAATTCAATTTGAAATTTAATCGAGTTGAGTAATTCGACTGAGTTTTTAGATTCTACTTAAAAAATTCAGTAAAACTCACCATACTAAAACTCTTCTCTGCTGTGCTGCTACAGTATTTCTTTACATTAGAAGTCATAAACTCATATTCACTCGTTGACCCGGACCTGAGTAGCCAAATTTTCAAAAGAACAATGAAACTTATGGGTTAAGTCATCATATGTTTTGGCTTAATGATCTCTTAAAATGAGTCGACTCAGGCAAATCACAAGTTGATTCACTGAGTTTTTAACCTTTGGCAAGCCGCATAAGTCACTAAAACATGAGATAAAATGATCAAATCGACTGCATTTGTCGCAATTATGACCTATGTGACTAGCTAGATTGCTGCACATAAATTTATTTATTTTTTACTATGTTCGGTTATTTAACTGGTGTAATCATATTGGTCTGTCCGGCCGAACCAGGTCTGGACTGAGATCACTAAACCTATTAGTATTCAATTCTAGAAGGCAAATACTATTATTACACATTATATGCTGAAATTTAAATCTATTTCTATGAATATGTAGTTCTTAGTGTTCGCGTGTTCGGATTCTCGGGTCTCTCCTTCTCATGTCCTCCAGTTTCAGCCAGGAGAAGCTTTCATGGTCCGCAACATTGCCAACATGGTTCCACCCTACGATAAGGTGCATTTACCAAATAATTTATTTGTAGTTCAATTCTCTATTTTTTTAACGATTGAGTAAGATTCACTCAAAACTGGAGAAAATCCCAAAAAACATACAAAAATGAGTTCAAATCATTAGCAAAGAGAAAATAAGAAGGAAGGTCCACAGCTCAGGCCAGGCAAAGGATCCTCAAAGCAGATCGAAGAAAGCCTACTCCCATTTTACAGGAGGGAAGTGTTCAATCTATTAGTCCAAAGATTCAAAAAAAAAGGGGTCATTATGTTTATATTGTACTAATGTTTAATTTTAAGGCAATTCTTTTATGAGTGCTGTTAGTACTTATTCAGATCATATGAATATATTATATTACTCCATGATATTACTGTTACACGTGGCTCATAAACAAAAGATTTCTTCAGTTTAGAAAATGGACTTCCAGCTGTTGTCCAAATTTCCATAAATAAATCCAAACGTGCCATTAGTTTGAGTTCCTGTATTTTAATAAAGAACTTCCTGGTATTTGTATTCAGGTGAGGTATGCAGGTACTGGGGCTGTCATCGAATATGCAGTCTTGCATCTCAAGGTAAATCATGTTCTTTAGCCTCTAATATCGATGATTATGATTTAATGACTTTTTAAAATATTTAAAAATTCATATTCAGCGTCATCGCCTACTTAATGTATTGTATATCTTTGAATCAAACTTAAACAGTGATTAAAATATTACTGATCAAGTATGAAAGTGATAATAAAGGACAGGACAATAATAATAATGAATGTTTATTTTGGTGTGAAGTATGGCATTCTAAATTAAGTAATTTGTAATTGGTACAGGTGGAGAACATCGTAGTCATTGGGCACAGCCGCTGTGGTGGCATAGAAGCACTGATGAAGATCCCAGAAGATGGCTCCACAACCACGTAAGCACTACACCAACTCACGATCCTTACCCTCATTGTATGTCTGTTTGAGAATTTAAAAAAAAAAAATTAGTCAATTTATTTGATAAAATTTTGAGTTTAATCAGTTAGACAATTCTTTTTTTAAAAAAATATATTTCTTTTTAAAAGTGAAATTCAGTTTCTCAACACGATAAAACTTTAAATCAAGTCTAAAGCTTGACTCTTCAAATACTGCTTTCCCTCACAGATGGGATGAGGATTGAGATATGAGATATTGTCAAAGGCATTCTCTCGCAAAAACTCAAGATAACTCGGCTGATACAATACATATCAACCGTATGCTAATCATATCAGCGATATCGGCTGATATTTCGGCCATGACATAACTGATATGAGTAAACATCGACGATTTAAAAAAAAAGAAGCTTGAATATCATTGTGGGCCCGGGCGATATCTCAACTGATATCGCGTGCATATGGGCCAGAATATCGGCCGATATTTCGGTTACCAGATTTTTTCTTTGAAAAAATACTGTTTTATTTTTTTATTCAGAAAACAACAGATATTTAAAAAGAAAAAACAAATGAGCAGAGAGAATAGATATCATTCAAACCGAGTTTTTACTCATGTGTTTCTTACTTTTTAATGAACTTAATTTAATTCAATTCAAATAATATTTCGTTGTTGCTAATTAGAGCACTGAATGTCTTTTGATCTGTTGTCAATCAAGTATAGAGTATGGAATCTACCATCTTTTATTAAGGAGTGAGTCTCAACTCTCAACAACATCTCAATATCTCTTAGAAATTTAAAATGTCAGTATTGAATTATTTTATGTTTTTCTTAACTTTTAATGACATTAATATATTTATCACGCCTATTTTTCTTCTTATCAACATTCACTCAGGGTCTAAAATTTGAGTATTATTACAAAACGGTGGGAGATTGGTTGTATGAAATACTAAAATATTCAAAATTTTAAAAAGGCTGATCGCTTACTCTACTTTCTATTCTACAAAATAGTAGACTAAAGCCCATATATATTGTCAGCTACTCAGGTCTATTGTCCGACACTCTGATTTATCTTTACCTAAGTGCATATGCTTGTGTCTAGATATTATTTTGACAAATATACACAATATAGATGCAAATCGGAATTTTCACTTTTAGGAAAAATTGACACTTTAAAATATTTTAACATCTACTGCTGATAATATCATTATTGATGATTTTAACACAAACTTTTCAAAAAAAAAAATAATACGGCCATTAATATTTTTTTTTTTAAAAATCAGTATATTTTTTTACCACTTAAATGAAAAAAAAAAAAGTGAATATGAGATGCACGGGTTTTTAGATGAGTTGTTGATGGGATTTGGTATTGGAAAAGTATAAGAGAAAAAAAACAAATATATAAGAGATTCACTTACCAAAAAAACCCTCTAAATATAAATGGCAATAAATTAAAAAGTGAAAGCCAATGTTACCTTACCCTTTGTATTTGTTTGCAGAGACTTTATAGAAGACTGGGTAAAAATTGGGTTACCCGCAAGAGACAAGGTGCTAAATGAGCATGGTGATCTGTCATTTGAGGAGCAATGCAAGTATTGCGAAAAGGTGGGCCTTTTGTTTCAAATTTTAAATAATTTAGTGCTGTAGCATTGGACAGTCGATTTCATTTAAAATGCCTACTTACTATGCTAAAATTCCATCAAATGGTGAGAAGGGTCAGATCCAAACTGACAGATTGAGGACTTGCTCGTGTCTATATTTATCAGGCCCAAGTTGGCTCATTATCAACTCGTCTCATCATAAAATTTAAAGAATTGATTTGTGATACTTTTTAAAAAAGAAACAAATGAGTTTCAAATATTGGTTGAAAAACAGAAATATAGATGGGTTTTGGTGGGCCTGCTATCAATATTTTGGAATATTTCAGCATCTATTGGAAATACTGATAATCTGTGTGATTTACTAATGTATTTGAAGGGTTTTGAATGTTGACAGGAAGCTGTAAACGTTTCACTTGTAAACCTACTGTCGTACCCCTTCGTCAAAGACGCAGTGGCCAGTCAGAAACTGACCCTCTACGGCGGCTACTATGACTTTGTTTGTGGAGGGTTTGAATTGTGGTCTGCCCAGTTCGGATTGACACCACCTATCAAAGCATAAGCTTCTCAATGATATCTATCAATCATCTTAAATATGTAATAATAAAGTGAGGTGCAAAAATGTAAGAAGAATAATGAGCAGAGCATGACTCTTTTTAGGCATACCTTCTCAGTTAGAAGATTTGCATTTGCTTTGAATGTATTTATGTCAACTAGTGGGCAAAATATCAAATAAGAGAATAATTCCAAGTTATTGCCATTTATTTCAGAACAATCATCAAAGTCTTCAGCTACAGTAGATAATACTGGCACTAATACCAATCCCATGTCAGAGATATTGTCTGCAGTTCAGAGTCGAGGCTTGACTTTCAGCAACTATTTTTTCTTTTAAATGATTCATATTAATCTTTTAATTGATTCATATATTAATATAAAGGATACTGAGAGAACTAATACAAAAAAAAAGGCACTATTACAGATAATAATTGATAAAGGAAAACGTCCCCGAACTTCAATAAACATGTCAAAAATTATTATGAGTTTAAGTGAAATCAATACATTCTTTCTATGTACGTAAGATATTTGACATAAAGATATTTCTGAATTCATGGAAGGAGACAGCTACGAAGTATACTTGATAAGACTCTGTCTTGCAACCGTTGTACTGAACTCAATAATACTTTTGAAAATCTTCTTGTTAGAGGCTTCCAGCAACTAATCAATGCTTCTATCCTTGCTTTAACCAATTAAAATTAAAATTGGGCTTAGAACAAACAATTGCTTCAAGTAGTAGAGATGAATACTACTTGTAAGTTGTAAGCATAGCATACTCAGTATCGCATATAGAAAGAGACAATGATATTGTATCGAGTTTTTCCTTGGTACTAGAAATGAAATTGAGTTAATGACAATTAACAACAATTAATAAAAATATTGTTATTACTGAGAAGGAGTAATAAATCTGACAGTTTCAAGCTTCATCTTCTGCAGAATTATATGGATGATTAGCATAACCAAATAAATAAATTATTGTTAAAAGGTGATGCCCTTATTATTATAATCCAGAATCAGAAAAAAAAATGCCTTGGAGAGAGATATTTCGATCTCCTATTGAAGGTTAGACTAATTTCATATATATATATATATAATGCTATAAGATTCGTATATTAATTAAGTTTAAGAGAAATTGAATTTAATATCTCAAAATAATATTTAGAAATTAAATTATTTTTATAATAAATTGGTTAATTAAGTTCAATGGCTGTGTGAAACTGTTTTGAACCATGTTATTAATATAAAATCATACTAATATAATATATTATTATATTTAAAATATGTTATTAAAAATATTAAAATTTAAAATGATAAAGATACAAAATTGATGTGTTCTAAATTTGATATTACAAATTCTCCTTTTAGTGGATGACTATAAAATTATTTGAAGTCATCAATGAAAGAAATGCGAGCTTGGTTGGTGGCAGGGGTTCAAAAAATGTTTCGGCCGATATGCAAATATCGGCCGATAATTTTCTTTCTCATCCGTTTTTTCCATTTTCTGACATTTCTCTCTCCTCCGATATTTAAAACCGTGAAAAACCGTAAAAAACCGTGAGAAAACCGTATCAATTTTTATTTTTTATTTTTAAATTCAAATAATTTTTAAAAAACGATTTTTATGTATATCGGCCGATATGGTGACCGATATTCAGTCCGAATATCGGTCATATCAGCCGATAACCTTTTTTACTTGCCGATACATATCGTATCGGCCGATATCGTTCGGCCATGAAAAACCGATACATATCGGCTGATACGATATATATCGGCCGATATTTCGACCCCTGGTTGGTAGTTTACCACACATTAATTGTGAAAATGTAATTGCGGTTTGAATCCTATTAGTCACATTTCCTGGTTTTTTTCTAGAAAAAGGAATGGGGATGAACTATTTGCCTGACTTGGCCATCTCGGGCCTAATTGGACTATTGTAGGTCGGTTCAGCTTTGTTTGACAATCCATTAGCCTATCCATTTTAATAAATACAAATTATGCCAGGCAACCGACCAAATCGAAATTCAATAACATCCTAATTCAAATAGCATCCATCTCTAAATGGATTAGAGTAAGCATATGACTGACATCCTAATTAACATAAAAACATTAATCTTACAATTGAAAAGCGTCTAGTATAATCATTGCTTTTAACATTTTTTTTTTTAATTTATACGTGGGAAACTGAGCTAATGGAATGTACTTTCTCAGTTAGCAATGGAATCTCCTAAGCATTTTAAAGATGGGACCATCAAATGTTCTATTTTTTACCTGGAAGTTTTTGGGTATTTCTTTAATTACGAGCCTTGTTAGAGAAAGGTGATGTCATCTCATGTTGTTTAAAGAGGATCAACCACCGGTTTAGACATTAAAGATGGCCACATATGACCCACTTTATCACTATCCGAAGCACAGAGAGTGAGAAAAAGAAACTTCTTCATCAATGCAATATATAATTGAAAAGCATCCTTCCATCTTCTCATCAATATCAAAAGATAACAAGGAGAATGTTGTCCTCACCAAACGACGACATTATGGAGGCAATCTTACCGTGGTATTTCATTATTCCCCTAAACAATAAAGGGCACTTGGAAAAAATTGCTAGGAAAACAATAAATTAAAATAATAATAATACAATGAAATTGCAATCAATCAATGCCCCACTACAACATAATCAGCATACACCAAACACCATCCCTCAATAGATATTCTTAATTTGCAATTGATGCATGCTCATGAATTATATTCATCATACCTTAATGGCCTCTTTGTTTATACCAAAACCGGTGTGCAAGAGAGTTTCTAGGGATATGGCTTTCCTATTTCTGACTCGTCCCGCTTCTTTCAACAATTCTGTCAGCCTCCTCCTCTCATCATCAACGTCAGGGTTGGCCGTCCCAAGCTTTTCTTCCCTGATCCCAACAACATATTCTAAAATCTCGATAGCTTCATCCAACCTGCATAAATAATGATTGCCAATCATATAGCAATAGACTAATAATCCTCTGCTATGGACAAGAGGCCCTATCTATATTATATACTATGAGCCATGTTGCATCAGTACAAGAACATGTCTTTAAATCTCAAGCCCAGAATGAGGTGGCTCCATTTGGCATCAATATATCCACATTACACCAAGACAACACGAAAATGTGTTGGCCATATGTAAAACAGCACTATGTTATCGGGAGATATATTAAGAAGAGTCGCATTACAGTCGCCTGGGGCGTATGGAGCTCAGGAGAGTGGAGTCCATTACATAATAATGATTGGGTTTAAAAAATATTTTTGAGCATATGTTATTTTTTTTTTAAAAAAAAAATCTATTAGATACGAAAAGTCATGATTTTCAAGAACCTAAAGATCAACTGCCAAAATAGAAATCTAATTTTAAGTCAATGGTAAGATTAATCCGAAATGGATTCAAATTGAATATGAATATAATTCACGAGAAGAGAAGGGTGTCAACTTAGACACTGATGAGCCTCATATGAATATTTTCACATCAAGAATATTAATAACTAATATGATACTACACTCAAAGATGCCTCGTTATACACTCTTTCCTCAGCACACGTGAAGAAGTGATGCATTCAAGTCATGTAGGAACTCAATCAAATATGTTGAAAGTTCTAGAGCTGATGAAACAGATAAAATCAATCTCTTTATCTCAAAGTATGCACCATTATCATCTAGGGTTCCATCGATTGGCCAGATGTGCACTTGAGTGTAAACTGTACTCATCATAATAAGTAGGCTGGCCTGACTATTAGGCTAGGTGATCTACATGAACCCACTTCACTCGTGGTTTGAATGTGGCAAGTATATAGCAGTTATGATTACCTACATTATGTGAAGGAAGTGGGCGGGTCAATGAAATCAATATTGTTGGAAAGGTAGAGGAATTAAAGAATTTGTGTGCGGGACTATAAAAAGAAAGGAAAAAAAAAAGGAAAAAAGAAAAAGAAAAACATGTAACATGAACAACAATGAAGGACAATGAAGGACAATATACCTGTTCATTGCATCGTATGCCCCTGCAAGGTTGCTATAAACTCCAAGTGTGTCCAGGTGGTGTGGTCCGTATTCTTGCTCCAAAATGCTCTTAGCTTCTTCAAAAAGATGTGCGGCCTCAGTTATAGCATACCTCTGCACACACGCCAATCCCATTTGGTTGAGAGCAATGGCAAAGAAGGCAGATTTCTTCTCACCACTCACTCGAAGTTTTGTGATGGCACTCTTAAAGGAGGCATAAGACTCGGCATAATTCCCAATCATAAAATATATGGCTCCCATCTGTGCTTCGATGCCTGCAACCGTGCTTTGCTGACCGGGAGCATCATTGTAAATCTTTAAAGCCTTCTTAAGCAAATTGAGTGCTTGCTCGGGCTCATTCATCGATTCATAGATACCAGAAATATCGGTGAGACCATTAGCAATTTCCTCTGTTGGGGTCCCAGGAATGGGCTTTTCATAAATTCGTAGGGCACTCTCACAATACGACTTTGAATCTCTCAGTTTTCCAGTCTTGTTATACAGATCAGCAAGACGAACAAAAACTGAAGCGACGGCTGGATGGTTCTCTCCCTTGGTGGACTTGAACACAGTAAGCGCTTTCTGATATGCAAAGACAGCCTCATCGTATCGGGCCAGAGATAAGTAGGTGTCTCCAATGCTGCAATCCAAAGAAGCCACCTCTGTTTCCCGACCATGGGATACCATGGCCATACTAGCTAGAACGAGATGCTCGAGAGCAGCTTCATGGTCTCCCTTGGTATCACAAATAAGACCCATGAGCCTCCTATCTACAGCTTCTTCAAGAGTAGAAGTTGGACCACATTCTCTATGGATATTGAGGGCCATCTGACACAGCTTCTCAGCCTCATCAAATTGCAATGCTTGTACATGGGCCTCGGCCAAATACCGACATGTTTCTCCAACTCTGACGTCCATATTCCCCAAGACTTGTTTCTGAATTTCCAATCCCATTGAATAACAATTTATGGAATTTTCATGCTGACCCAACATTGCAAACGTATCACCCAATTGCATATAACCAGAGAATTTCGCAAGAGCATGCTCTTGGCCTTCATCCAAGACAGGAATCTTGACTGAATACTCGAGAACAGGGATTGCCCGATCATATTGCCCCAAAATGCAGCGGATTGCTGCCACAACATGCAAACTCATTACCAGTTGTAAACTAGGCTTCCCATCTGCACATTTCTCAAATGATTTTGCTGCTCGAAGAGCAAATTCTAAAGCTTTATGAGGATTATCTCCTGAAGAAATCAAATCCCTAGCAAGCTTAAGGAGAAAAGGTCCTAGATCTGGGTTATCAAAACCTGCTTCAGATGGATCAACAGTTCCATTCAATTTTGATGCTCCAAGGGAAGAGTTCCTCTTTTTATTTAAAGCTCCAGGTGGCTTCTTTAAGCTCTTATTGCTCTGATGCTGATTCGGAGGTTTCAAATGGGACATTCCGCTCTTTGGAGCTGATTTTACCAATGCCTCATCATCCAATTGCAAACGAGGTCTCCTTGAATCTGTTGAAGATACAGACTTAGTACTAGGCGATCGAGTTTTACCAATCTCATCAGATTTTCCATGGGCAGACTCGATGCTCTTCTTAGAAACTGCCTTCCCCATATTCTCATCACGCTTCTCCCACTCCACCTCTTCTTCCATTATCTCCACAGCCCTCATGTTTCCACCCACAAGATAGCATAACTCTGAGTCAATCCTTGACTCATTCCCATCAGATCCCATGCTCAACCTTGATGGAGATCCATCATCCGAGCTCTGCATGTCATAGACATTATCATACAAGTGCTCAATAGACATGTCAATGGAATCTTCGATGGCTGGATGGGGACCTTCATTCTGAGGACTAGTAGGACTTAAAGGACTCCTCGGTGAAGTATTTACAGAAGCACTTTCCTTGACAGAGGTGGAGTTAAATCCATTTTCTATACTGTCTCCATCTACTCCTTCCATAACAAATCCTGCCATTCTATTATGTGTGTATTACAAAAGCTCCCCGATTATTTGAGTCAAATTTTCAAATCCTGCAAATTATTTCCAAAGAAATATTTTATACTCTCGTGGTAAAGATATTAGCAAAACTAACAGACATTTAAACAACCACAATTCTTGATCTTCATAAACTTAAATTGGAGGATATTTAAAAAGAACAATGAGAACCCACTCTACCCAAAAGATACAAGGAAAAAAACAAGTTGAAAATCATTTGCCTGGTGTATAAATTTTCAATTTTTCACTAAACTATGAAAACAAAGAAGTCGTTGCAAAAATCGTCAAAAATTTAAGCCACAACTTATCCCCTGGTCGGGCATTTAAACCGGAAACTACATCAAGTGACATAGAAGGAAATTTCCAGCAGCAGAAAGACCATAACACCCGCTATGATCACAATGTCAAAGCTCTAGTAGCTACAGGTTTACCCCAATTTATTTTGATACAAGTTCTATTTGTTTTGATTGCTCAAGTCGATGAATCACTACCATCTAACTGTGATAAACTTCCAATGAGAATTACCATCAAAACTCAAATAGCCAACTGAAATAACACAAGCCTTAGTATAACAATTTCAAACATTTTCAAAAAGTAAGCTCAATAAGTTAGTGGAATCAAACATACATATCCCTAGAAATAATGTGTTACAGATCTAAAACATACAGTGTAATTTCTCAGAGACTGGAATCCTGCTAATAACAGGACTATTCAAGCCCCACCTTCGGATCCACACACAAGATAAAACCCACCTAGGCAACAATTTTGCCCCCTTTCTAATGAAAACAGTTTGAATCCTACGACGCAGTGGAACTACACACGAAATAGAAATTTACTAGCAACAAATCTTACTGAAACACAATTCTAAGAGTGAAATTACAAAATATGCATTCACAGTAACAAGAACCTGTTTTCCTTTTTGTTCAGATCTCAATGATTATGTAAATGACACAAGCATTGAAACTAAACAAATGATAACAAATATTCCCTGTCCACACCAAATTATGCATAAAACCTTCTGAACAGTGAGTTTCAACCATTTTCTTAGTAATTCAAGTCAGATCTCAACAATTCAGTACACTTGCAAAGTATTCAAAACTCCACGTTAAATCAAATCACACTAGCAGTAGAATCCCAACCCTTTCCAAATTCAACAACTCAAAACTCCTTAAATCAGTAGAATCAAAGATACATCAGTGTGTTTATAACAATAAAAACATCTTAAACATTAGTTTCTGATGTAACTTCTAAAAATTATTTCAACCATTTTCTGACTAAATCCAAGTGAGATCTCTTACAATTCAGCACACTCGCCAGTATTCTGCCAATGATGAAACAATCCAAAACTTACCGCTTGATCCACATTACAGTAGAAAGCGTCAAAACTAACAGAATTTCAACCCTTTCGGAATCAAACAATTCAAAATCACACGCCGGAATGTTTATGACACAAAGATCTAGAAAACTAGTTCTTGCCTGAATTGCCACGAATTGGAAGAAACAGTAGCATTTTGCCTGAAAGACCGAATTCAATGCCAATTTCGCATTAGAGGTATCTGGAGAAGGAAATCGATGAACAAAAATCACTAATTTAACAAAAAAAATGAAATTTAAACGGCAATTTCAGTACTTGATAACTGCAACGGTTATAACGACACATGAAAGATCACGGCCAAAGAAAAACTCGAATTTGAGAGAGAAAATAAAATGAGATTTCAATGCCCTACCTCAGAAACCTGACATGAGAGGGCATCGAAGCTTTTATCCTCTCGACCGGTTTCCGTGGGATTCTCTGGTTTTTTGTGTACTAGAGGAATATATATAGTAGTGCCAGGGGAGTATGAGAAAGGTATTGTAACAAATGAGAAGGGTAAAACGGGATATTAAAAGTCGAATTTTGGAATGAGCAGACGCTATCCATCCATCGGGATCGGATCGGTAACTGTCCCTGCAATCTACTTTTTCGATCAACTAAGGGGTGCCATATGTCAAGTGTGAAACGGGAAGGGTGTAAAATGTAAATGAACTTTTGACAAACAGACAAAGCGCAATGTGCAATATTTAACTCCAATGGATTCAAATGTAAATTTTTAAACTTGTCTGATTGCTTTTTTTTCTATCATGGATATACTTAATATAAGTTTTACACGTCCATTGATATAAAAGTAGAAAAAAGTTACCTTGGTGAACATATAATATATAACATATAACTAATTGAGAAATATAATAAAAATATTTAAAATATAATTTAAACGACATTAATGAACAAATGCATTTAAATGAATAGTTCTCAATTATAATTTTTGTAAGTGATTTTGTGTATATAATTAAAATAGTAATGTTTTACGAGAGAATTCTCAAAATACTTAGATAAAAGAAATCAAAAGAAAAATATTGTACCATTCTTTATTATCATATTTGAACTATGTAAATCAATAATCCACTATTATAGTATTTTTTGTTTAATTAGAAGTACATTTTATAAACTTTAAAGATAAAATTTAAAATAACTAAAAGGTAAGAGAACTTTTGTACAATAAAGCCACTCAAAATGTATTGATTTGCAAATTGCTCTTTTATCCCTTAGGGAACTGTGTTGATTGTATGCTAGTCTAAGATAGTACTGAAAGGAGGCTATGGTCTTTGTTCGATTTAATGTAAACATCTTATTTTTAAAAAAAATTAAATTTATAAAAATCCATTTGAACAATCGTTCAATAGTTTGAACATGTTACAATAATTAATTAGATACACTAATAGTCCTGAATACTTTGGTAAAAGAAAAAGAAATATATAGTATTCTATTTTTCAACTAATCTTTTCTAACTATTTAATTAACAAGTTTATTGACTCAATATATATTATTTGTTTCAAAAATAAATTAATTATAATATCAAGTTTTTAATGGGTTTTCTTTCTTATTTCCTTTTCATTAAAAAATAGTTTTATTCTTTTGTAACTCCAACTTTCTATAGTTCATGTCACAGGTCAAAAAATCGTAGGGTGGCGATATCATTCTCACTTTTTTTTTCAAAATATAGAATGCTTTTTAAAAAAAATCTGAATTAAAAAAAATAAAAAATAGAAAAATGTGTGATATTTTTTTTAATTTCTAGAAATTAAAGAAAGTAAATATCGGTTGATATCATGGCCGATATTGCCCCGATATGGGAAAATATCAGCCGAGATATTGGCCTAGGCCCACGGTCGATATTAAGTCTTTTTATTTATTTTTAAAATATATTATCTATATTGGCCAATATATCGTCCATATTGGCTAATATTTTATCTGTATGACCAATATGATACGTATCACATCCTACCCAAAGGTATCGAAAAATACGCATTCTCTCTCGTTTTTTATTTTTTATTTAAGAAATTTATGAGTTTTGTGAAAATGTTGGAATATTAACACAAAGATCTTAAAAACTCTACCAATCACATTAAGTGCTTTTCATTTAATTGTAGAAACATTTGTATATCATTTCATTATTTTTTTCGACAAAAAACTCAAAAATTTGAAGTGTGTTAGAAACACTTTTATCAAATTTTTAGAAACATCTTGGAAAATCAGACATAAATCCTACAAGTGAATGACATTAACATATCTCCATTAAATTCCATAAGTATCGGAAATTATTTCATTAAATTATTTTCACAAAAACCTCAAAATTTGAGATTATCTTAGAACCAAAACTCGAAAAAATTAATGAAAATAACTCAAAATAATCAAAATTGGTGAAAATAACTCTAAAATTGAACAATTACTTTTAAATATTTTTAAATTAAAAGTATTAGTAAAAATAACTCAAAAAGCGGTTGAAATTGACTATTTCAAAAATAAAAATACAAATAAATATCAGCCAATATCAATGCTTGAGGAGTCTTCAAAACGGAATAATACATAGGGGTGAAACTCAAGTCGAGTTTTGCCCCGAACCCGCATGACTCGACCCGAAAATCATGAAGGTCAGTGGGTTAGGTCGGGTTGAGAAGTCAGAAATCTGCATTGAATTCGGGTCGGATTGGGTTGAGAGGTTTTTAATTTAACTCGACCCGATAAAAAGTAGGCTAAAGTAGATTCAAAATGCAGTCGGATAGGGTTTCTGGATGAGTCGAGTTATAATTCGGATCCGACCGGGTCAAGACGTTCGAATCAAAAGTTCGCGTCGAGTCGGATTCCATATGTCAGTAATTCGGGCCAGATTGAGTTTTAAAAAACCCTATCGAACTAGACTCGACTAATAATACATATCAATTCTTGATACTATAGTTCATATATTATATTATCTTGCAAATTATCAAGAAGACTTTTGACATATTAATTTAAATGATTCTCATCATCTTTTAAGGTCAAAAATTAAAATCAATAATATAAATATTAAGTTTAAATTTAAAAATAAAAAAGTGCTTATCATCAACACGGATTACATGAGTAGTATCTACTATGTAGAAGCGAAGGTAACTTGTCGACTGCAAATGCTTATTGCTTTAGGGTTCTTTTTGTCTTTATTCTGATTCTAATAAGAAAAGAAGCCACGTGGCAAAATGAGGATAGTTTTGAGTTGATTTTTTAAAAGACGGATATAGCCTTGTTATTTTCATGTAATGACACGAAGGAAGAAAGGAAGACAGGAGCCAAATGAAGAGTTGTTGGCACTTGGGAGTTGACAGGAAAGCCCTGGCTGGGCAAAACATCACTGTGTGATCGTAAAACTCTCTCTTGGCAGACTCAGTCGCATGTTACCGAGGTTTGCTATTGACTCATTTCTACTTCTTTCTTTCACAACCATTTCTTTTTTTATATAAATTACAAGTGTTCTAAGCCTTTTATCCCACTATTTTTTTAAGGTAGGTAGATATCTATCGAGTTCAAACAATAAAGAATAACTCCATAAAAAAAGATCTCGACAGATTAAGTTTGTATCAAATTTTATACCTCTTTTCAGAAGAAGAACTTTTTTATCATCAAACCAACTACATTTCGTTTATCATTATAGTTATCGTAAAATTAAATTTAAAATTTATAAGAATAATTTTCAACATCTATCATGTCACAGTTAATAAATTATACAATCAATCACTTTACTATCTATCTATTTACTTATCATAATCATCAAAGTTTTAATTTCATTTATCTAGAATGAATACTTTGTCTATTATATCTTCCTTTTCACACTTTTAATAGTTTATCTTTTCATTTTTCACATGCAATGTGTAACCTCTGATTTTACAAACTTAATCTGTCAAATTACTTTAAACAACTTCGAAGTGAATCTTTGTGCTTTTGATCTGATGTCATTATCCACTCTTATACTCAAGAAATCTGAACATCATATAGATATTGTCTCATCCACCTCTTCTTATTCAAGCAATTGTAAAACAATTTTATGCCCTTCCAATGGCTCATGCTTTCTCACGACTATCATTTTTGTACTAACCATATATCCTATCATAAAATTTTAAAATATCTTTTTTATTATAGGAGAATTTTTATAAAAGGTACAGTCATGTAATTTTATAAAGATATACCACATTACAATTCTATTTAATAGAAAAGTTGGTCATGTACAAAAAAATAACTACTGTAAAAATATCTACATGAGTGTAGTTCAATTTTATAAAGGAAGTATTAGGTTTGAGCCTTTATGGGCTAATCTAATATATCTTAAGAGCAGTGGATATCACTTGTAAAAATTTTATGTTAAGTTTTCTATACGTAAATTAAAAAAAAAAACACAACTCTAAAAATCTCTTCAAATAACTTCGACCTTAATAAATCCTTGGGTCCTTGTTTAACGTCATCACCCTTTCATATTACTTAGAAAAGTCGGTTGCTTCTATCATATCTGTTTTGAGGACTTCAATATTTCCTCCTTTATAGTTTATACAGACATGAGTGAAATGACCCATTCAATCCAATGTGAACACAAATCATAAATAAGTTATTAATTTAAGAGATATTATAATACTAGAATTGTCAAATTAAAATGAGATTCATTCATTTTCTATTCATATGGTGCCGTACACATCTCCTCAATATTCAAATATAGGACCTAGACAGGGCCCAAAAAAAAATCAATACACTGTTATTAAAGTTTATTAATGAGCTTATGTAATGACTAACTATAGAGGTGCAAATCGGCTGAGGTGGGTCAGTAGATAAATAAGTCAATTTTGTTAATTTGACCTACAACAATCTATAGGTGAGTTAGGTCATCCTAATAAATGATCTGTTTTTTCTCATTCCAACAATATTAAAAAATTTAACATATCATTAAGTATATAACATCTAATTTTTCAACTGTTAATCTCTCACTTCAAAGAAGTAGGAGGTATTAAATTCGAACCCCTATGGCCTCATTTACTGTGCCTTAAGGACACTGAGTATCACCCGTGGAGGTTTTACATTGGGTTTCCTGCGATTTCCCATACATAAAATTAAAAAAAAAAAAATAAATAATACCAACTTAATAATAAATTAATAAAAACTTAGATTTCTCACATTTCCTTATTTGGCGGCCTTAACCTGCGCCAATCTTATCAACTAGTTTCAGCCAATCAATCTAATAGAGAAATAAGTCAATAATGCTCAATACGAGCCTTACTTGAGGTGTCTCTATTGGATGAAATGATGAATAGTCAACAAATATGGTGTATTGGGGCAAATATTACGAGTGGCATGGGTCATACATGAGAATGGTTTTGAGTTGGAGGTTGAGGTGTTACCATCCGTAGGTTGGGGTGTTACTCAATGTCTGTTACTTGATTAAACCCAAGTTCTCCATTGCAAATTCTTAATTTATTCAACAACTAAATAGATATATTTTGATTTATGCATTTGATGAAGTGACCATCTCAAATCAATTAATTCGTGAGATCGAGTTCAAGTTCGACCCTCTCAACCTAATTTACCAGTACTCATCTGATGAACTTCAAAGCATTGGAGTGCTGAAATTGTAGAGGCTCCTTTAAAAATATAATGCTTGATGTAGTGACATGTGGAAAAAAACGAATAAATACCATTGAATATTTAATTAGAAGTAATAACCAGCTTGAAATAGTAAAGAATGATATGTTAAATTGTAGGGTGATTATAGAATGTATAATCTTTGATAGAATGAATACAAATCTAAAAGTTAGAAAATTTTAGGGCGACTTCTCCGCTTTCTGTGGGACGTATCATCCTCGATTCTTTAGGGTGTCTTATCCCATCTATAATATTTGTGGGTGGTATCATGGATCTGAAGTTTTCTCAATAATCACGACAAAATGGAGTAAGCGGGTTTCCACAGTTAAAAAAATATATATATTTCTCTTATACCAAATGGTTGAACATATGTAATTTTAGACTGGCTTGTTATGATTAGTACATCTAAAATCTTTGTTTTGGTTTCGAGGGCAAGTAAACCTCACCTCAACACCAAATTTAAAAAAAAAAAAACTTTGTGTGAGGGTTTTCCCCTTCTTTGCCAGTGTTAGTGAGACAGGAATAATGGCGTGGGACGTAAAAAATGATTGAAAATAATATGTATCTTAAAGACAAATAATAGCAGGAGATCCATCGCTAATATAAGTTGGTAATGAGTCAAGGTGTCTGTACTTCCATACACTAGTGGACATCAATAATGATCTGATATAAGGTTAGGTGAGCCAATGTTGATGAGATGGTGAACATGTAGCTAACTTTGTTACCAATCGGACCAATATATTCACATGACGTGTCATTGAGTCATTATCAATTATGATACATTGAGAGGTATACTTTTTACTAGATCATGGATCGATCTCTAAAATCATTTTGATCATTATAATCCTATCTGTTCTCCGTTAAACTTAAATAACCTTCTTTTTAATAGTACACTAACCACCATTTCTATAATTACACTCCCCTACGTAGAATAACTTGAACGCATCCAATAAATCTCTAGCTTTGTTACATTTCACATAGTCTCTTGATAGTGAGTTACGTCTATGTTTCTTCTTTTCATTACATTTCCTAACTTTAAACGCTTTCTTATTAGAGTGCCTCAACTTGAAGATGATAGTTGAAAATTTGATATTGTTTTAGCCCTATCTACATACATCTAGGGCTATAAAGTTACTTATAAATCAAATAAAAAGAGTAAAAAAGTTGTTAGTGCCGTGCACTAGTGCAAAATCTATAAAATATAACGATGTCACGTGTCTAACGGAGTTCAAGTATGGATGTTGGGTAAATGTCTTATGTCCAACTTGAGCCCAATAGAATGGCGATCCGATTGGGCCAGTCTAGTATGAAATAGGTTTAAGCGTTTCATTATATTTTTTCAACTCCAGAGCTTTTGCTGCATACATCATATACATAATAACAAATATATTATGCAGTTCCTTACTGACAATGAAGTGCAGGGGTTGAAAAAACGGAAACGGCCTATATTCGGTATCGACTGTAAAATTATTATTATTATTTTACTTAAAACTACTGATATCGGACGATATCTGCAATATATTGGCCAACATATACAGATTTTCAAACTGGTACATATCGGCCAATTCGATTATCTTCTCAAATGAATTGTAAAAACGGGTCATTTAATAGGTCCTTCTAGCCTCCCCTCTAAGAAAACTGTGTTAAATGTTGTGCTTTTTGTCCTTAGACACCAAAATTACAAATTTTAGGTTATACATCGATTGTTCCACTAGTGTTTTCGATTTATTATTGGTGCTGTCATGGGCTAAATACTGGCCCAAGCCCAGCATGAATCTTTTAAGGTTGTTCAGGCTCAATCCCGAGTACAATCGTAGTGTGAATCAAAACAGTAGGCCCTAATCTCTACGTTTGAGTTAATATAATATCTTGTGACATAATGCAAGATTAAATATTTTGTTTCCTTCCAAACCATTAACATATAAAATGACATGGATGGATCTAGAATTTTAGATGTCTGTCAAAGTTCAGGCCTATTTAATAATTCCAATATTTGAGATTACGACCTTAATCATTAAGAGCATATATAGAATACTTTAAATTCAACAGATAAATGGTAAAAACACAGATTGGCCTAATAGTCAATGAAGGATCTAATGACCATGTTAAGAGAAATGATCTCATAAGATAGCTATTAATCATTCATTAACAGTCACTCTTATATATATTACATGATAAAGAGAATGACAAATGTAACTAATCTCATCTTGATCATCTAAAGATTAATCTATCTAATATCTAAGATATCATAACATCTTATTGTCCCAATTTCTTATGGAAAAGCATTTTTGAGTTGAGCAAATGATAATTGGAACTGAGGCCCACAACTTCGCAGTCCCAAAAGCAGCAAGTGGATGATTAGGCCCAATGCTTATTAGAACACCAACCTGGCCATCCTTAGAGTTTAAATGTCAAAAAATCGAATGAATAATTAAATATAGGGAGAAAAAAAAAAGTTGGGGGTGCTCTTGGTTCATAGTCTGATAATTGGTTCTTACCACTGCTGGTGGTTTTAAGCAGCTTTGAAGTCTAAATTGAACCAGAAACAGCAGAAGTTTCAATCAGATCTGACCCGTTGACAGTTTGGCCCATTTTCAGTCTGGTCTTTTGTCCAACATATTATGGAAGGCCCAATCAGAACATACACAAAATAGTTACTTAAAACAATCTCACCAAATGGTAGGACCATAGGAAACAAATAGGGTGAGTCAGGGCACCAGCTCAGGCCCTTTTGGGCTGGACAAGAACTGAGTTTCAAGGCAGAAGGCCTGGTTTAGATTCTGTTTGAGATAATTTAAAGGTGGAATCCAGCCTGAGCCCAGTCAGACCCAACCTTAATAAACAAGCTAGGTCAAGAAATGTGACGAGTTGGCTTGAATTAAAGCTCAGGCTCAGAATGTGCTAATGAGTTTGAGCTCGGTCTAAGTGTAAAGCCCATCAAGCTTTTCTAATTTTTACCAAGATGCCCTTGTATATAAAATTAACTAAGCCAAAGAATTCCAATGTCATTTTTTCAGTCGTGTAATTTACCGTCTGAAACTATCTATTTTCAAATCAGAAGGGACTTCAGTTGAAATGACTTTTAAAATAGAATAATGGGCTTGATACAAGAAATCTCAGGCTTTTAAATTTTATAAACAGGTGGGCTTGCATGTATTGATGTAAAAGCCCAACGGGCTATCAAACAAGCTTAAATTTTTAAAAATAAATAAATAAATAAATAAAATGGACTCAGGCTTAGATAAAGGAGAACTTGCCTGTGAACATCCATATCTATGAGGGGCTGCAAATCGCCCAATCCTTCTCATGTATGCCTAGAATTCTTAGGACTTGTTTAGCATTGAGCAATTAGATTGGAATGTAACCTATACGTTTTATATGAAAAATAGTTTTATAAATATTAATGTGAAAAATATTTGTCAAAAATTAAAGAAGTTGCTACCATTGTCTCCCTTTTTTTATGATAAAGGTGTGAAGGCCGCTTAAAACACCCGACTAATCTTCGAGACATGTATAAATCTCTCTATCCCATATACTGAGTAACTATACAGAGAGTGAGCCTTTGAGGTAAAGTGAATTTCCGAACTCAGGACTACCACTTTCCGAGACGGGTTTCTAACTATCACTCCATCCCCTTTTGATTAAGTTGCTTCCATTTTCTTGATTGATTTGAGAAAAATGAAAAGCTATTTCATTATTATATCTTTTGCTCCAATTGTAAAGAACTTCAACAATTGCAAAGTATTTTAATTAAAAAAAATATTAATTGGAAACACCCTCTACTGAATGTGTAATTCTCAAAAATGTCCTCTTTCTTAGTACAAAGAATTCAATACCGAACATCCTAAGGGAACATTTGTATAATTCCCGTAATAAAAGAGATTATATATTTCGTAAGATTAGTTTCATGCTTGTTTAAACACTTAACCACAACAATGAAAAATTACTAGTTTAACTACGTAATATTTCATTAGGGATGTAAATGCATATTCAAAAATCTGAAAACACAAAAGCATCCAACTCAAATTAAATAAATTCAGATGAAAACTTTAGGTCCGTCTAATTTTTTTATCCGAATCCGAGTCCAAGTCTGAAATTAAAATTCTCTTGCTTTCATTATCGAATTTGGATCTAGCCATATCCAAATCTAATAACCCGAACGACAAGAATATTTTATTGTTAATAAATATGTTATATGGAGAATCATATGAGGATACTACTCTAATATTTACTTTCACTATCCTATTTAAAATTAAAAAACAGTATCACATATCAGATATAATTGAATTCCACCCATTTAAATGAAGGTTGTTTATCACTTACTTTATTTATACATTTTTTGTAGTTTCTTTTGCAAATTTTAGTACATTTTTAATATTTCTTATAGTTTTTCCTATAATATTTACTAATTAAGTGCCGTATGAAATCTGTATGAGATTAGGATTATTTTTCTATAGGAAAACTTGATCTAATTTTCATTTTATAGAGAATAATGTTAATATTTGTAGTTTTGGAAATATTCAAATTCGAATCCAAATCCGACACATTTAAGTGGATTCGGGTTGGATCATATATTTATAAATCCAAGTTCGAATATGACACAATACGATACTATTTAGTGGATGCAAATGTCACTTAAATCCGACCCAAGTCGGAGCCGTTTACATTCGTACATTCCTACCTAGGCCTTATCAATGTCATAAAAAGTGTATTAAGCATACTAATACAGTTTAAAATATATTTGTAATTACTTAAGTTGATAGAAAATATAAAAAATAACCAAGAGAACATGAGACCAAAGAGAATATATATATATATTCATGAGAGAATGTCGACACTAAAAATCTTTCCCTACACTCTCTCTACATGAAGTAAATTTTCTTTTGACAGTGATATTATCATTTTCTATTTGTTTTTTTTTTTTTGTTTGTTTGACATTGGATGATTCATGATTATGATTAGGCGTTTCGATTACAGAGAATGTAACCTGAGATTAGAGAACTAAAGGCGAAGGCGAAAAATGCTAGGAATGACATTCCAACGGAAGCGTTCGCCATTTTTGTAAACTCATCCTCTCCCCAGTTGGAAACCCAGCTGTCTGTTCGAGTTGCAGCTGAAGACGATGCTGACATTAATAGATAAGCTAATATCTGCAGATTAATAGCAAATATTCATCAGCAACATTTCTTTATCTTGGTTTGTTAAAAGATAATGGACATTGTTTACAATTTACATTGGAGTTTCAACATGCTTCTTAACAAATACGCAATTTGTTTTTACGATTTCAGCCCAACTTAAATATGATTTTCATAGAATGGACTCTGCTATTCTTTCAAATATCTCTCTCCTGTTAGGAGTGGACTTCCAGTCCAAAAGACTAGCCTGATACATGGAGTTACCCAGTCCTATATAAGTCTTTAATTTTCCTCCCTCACAACCGATGTATGACTCTCGTTCGCACCCCCCACAATCCCCCCCCTTTGAACAAGGCTCTCTGACAGATAGAAAGTAGCGAACCAACCCATTCGGCTAGGGAGTCCCTGAGTCCACATTCGTTAGGATTGGATACCTATCTCTGTTGCCACTATTAGGAATGGGCTTCCAACCCAAAAGAGTAGTCTGATAGATGGAATTACTGAGTCCTATACAAGTCTTTAGTTTTCCCCCTTCACAATCGATATGAGACTCTTATTCACACCCCAACATCTCTCTCTACATATAGAATCACCAAGTGTCCAATGACGAATCCAACTTCGATGTCTTAGCCTACTAAATTTGAAACTCATGTATGAATATTAAAACCCTAATCTAAAGGTCTAAAAAATTAATGGTCTGAGAATGAAAATATTCAATCCATGAAAATGAAATTTTCAAAGGTTTTTTAAGAACTCACGAGATGGTAAAGGGTTTGAAAGGTTAACATTGGTAAAATAGCACAGCCCATTTAAATATAGAAAAGAAAGTACGCAATTCTAGTAACATATTACAAGAAGAATGATCCTACTCTCTCATCGATAAGGATGATGGTGTAATCTGAGATATGTAGAGCCCTCTTTTTTAAAATCTAAATTATTGATTAATTTTTAAAACTAATATATGTACATCTTTTTGAATTTTGTAAAATTATTAGACACAACATTAGATAGATCAAATAGAAGAGTTGTGATTAACCTAATATATTTTTCCCTTTTTTATAATAGAAGTATATCTACCGTGCATTAGAAGTGAGACTAATCCCATATATAGTCAAAACTATCCACAAGTCTCGTCTATAGAGAAAGTCAATCCTAAGAATTTAAACCAACTGCACTCAGAAAAAATGCCCAACTCCATCAATCCAAGAGGGAGTTGGTTTGACGGTCAAGAAGCTCTCCTCATGAAGAGAGATCACTCAACACCCCTCTAATCCACTCCTTGTAATTGCTTATTTGGTGTATTAAATTAGCCCCAAGACTCGTCAAATTAAAATGTCCCCTATTCACCCCTGGACGCCTTGGTCACGAAAAAAAATTGCCCAACATGGTGCAGAGATCTCTGCACCGGAACCAGATGGCCCAACACGAGTTAGATCTTAGAAAGAAGGCCAAGAATCATAAATGGAATTTCCAAAATCTTACTTGCCTGATCCATGGCGAAATCAAAGTAGTAGCGCATCGGGTGCCGGATAATGTGCTTCCCTGTAATCAGATGATGTGTCTGTACATATGCCTGGAACGCCGAGTAAACAAATCCTATAACTGTCATCGATAGACAATACCTGCAAAATTTCCCTCGAAATGTTCAACAATACCGACAATAAAAAGTTTTACTTGAGAATTGAAAAAGAAAACTTGTCCTACATTTTATTTTTCATCCTACAATTTGAAACTTAGACCACAAAAATATCTAAAAGTAGTTAAAAACTATGCCCATCTGGATTTAATTTTTAAATTTCAATTAACCCACAGAATTTTCTAAAAATTCAGGGGGCTTACTTAGTATTTCAAAACTTTTGATCAGAACTGGAAATCTCGTGTTTGGTAAGGAGAAAAAAAAATCTCAAAGTTTTCACTGTCTAGGTCAAATTCGAAAACCCTTCCACTAGTTACTTTTAAGGTTTTTTTTTCTCTTATAACTATTCTACTGCAATAAAGGGAAACCCATTTCCAAAGAAATCCCTGCGTAATAAAAACATCTGCATAAGAGAAATCTTTGCAAAATTAACCTTCTCATCTAAACGCAACCTAAAATTCTCAACAGAGAACAATATTGTGAAAACCTTCAATTTCTACTATTAGTAAAATATATAAATTTTAACGTGACTAATTATTGTGCAGAAATTTCACCAAACATGCTGTAAAAAAATCATAATGATAAAAAAAAAAACCAACAATAAATACCAGGGCCATTTCTATTATCCAAAATAAAAAGAAAACGAATTTACGTCAGGGGTTACAATAAATAAATAGATAAATAAAGTTAAAAAGAAAAAGTAAAAGATAAAGAGAAATCATACTACAACAAATAATTGTGTAATGGTGGGCCATCGCACATGGTTGAAGCATAGCATCCATCACCAATTGTGCCTGTTAGGTGGTATACTTAAAAAAGTGCATATTCGATTGTGGGGCTCCATGACGACATCTTTAAGGGATGTGCTAAGAGAGTCTCTACCAAATTTTGATAATGGGGGATGGTAAATTTTTTCACTTTGATCTATAGTAATTGATCTATTAAAAGATGTACATTTAAAATTAGTCTATAAAAAATATTTCGGATGCGGGTAACTCTATCATAGGAAAGGAATTAAACTCAGGATTCATGTTTCGTGATGTGGGTACCTAAGTATCACTCCAACCCCAAGTAATTTTAGTAAGTGTCTTGTTAGAAAATCTTTATAATTGAGTAAATGAGTAAATCCAACTCAACCAAATTCAAAAGAGATCCGAATTGACTTAATCCATTTAATAAGATCCAAATAGATTTGAATCGAATAAAACCTAACACGATTCAACTCGACTCGTTGCCGGGTCTATACATGCATGTCGATGGTCATGCGAGTAGAGAATTGAAAGAAGTACAAACACAATACGTAATATTTGTCTAATGGGTGCTAAATAATATTTTAAAAATTACTGTTAATTAAATTATTTTTACATTATTTAATTTAATTAGATTCAATCATTATAAAATCATAAAGACACCAATACTGTTATTTTAAAAAACAAATTACTGAAAATTAAAAAAATTAGAAAAAAAGATAATGCAACTGTTATACTATAGTAGCAAAAGTAAACACACATTTTAAGTGAATGAGGATGAGAAATAATAAAATAAATAAAATTATAATAAATCAAACTATTTTAATTACTTTAGAAAATTGTTCAAGTCTATCAATGTCAAACCACGCAGTTTGATTTTGTTTAAAAAAAAAAAAAAGTATCAAATTATGTCACCCTTGAATGGGGCAAAATTAGGATATCAAAAACTCAAATTTGGCATTGGCATCATAGGGCTAAGTCTCACTTCAGTATGAATCAATCTGCACCTTCCATTGTCGTGGGTCCCAACTTGATCAGGATACAGGACATCAAAAGACAAGTACAAGCGAGCTAGAGTCTAAATTAAATTCAATAAGTCACTCAATTTTATCAATTTTTTAGTCGAATTTAAAAATTCGAGAGATGCCCAATTTAATAAAATTCCAAATCGAATTCAATTTTTTTAAGTATTTAAACAATAATTCTAAATTTTAATGGATCCAGTCTCTATCCAATTTGTAAATTATGGCCCACATCTAAACCTAAACCCACCATGCTCTCACCTATACCTCTAAAAAATCAATTAAAAATGGACTCAAATTTTGTATTTGCCGATAAGAGAAGAGTTAGTGGTGAGGTCAAGAGTCTCTTTCCTTTGATACATCAATAACTACATTATTTTAGAAACTATTAATTATTTTTATTTCACTTAATCAATTCAAATTGAATTAAACTAGTGTAAATTCATTGGGTGAAAGAAGAGGAATGTCTTAGGATATACACTGATCATCATATTTTATATTTAAACAAGTTGAGTTATGTAAAAGAATAATCTTACTCATAGGTCAACTAGTTACCTTTCGCTTCAAGAAATTGTAAATTCAAACCTCCACAACTTAACATTGGTGTGCCCTAGAGTAATTAGACTCACTGAGTTTTATACTCGATAATCCACGGTTTTCCACACATAAATTAAAAAAATACTTAATAATCTTTTACTAAAATCAAAAAAAAAAAAAAAAACGAATTAGCAATAAATTTAAAATTGTAACCATAAAAATAACACTACTTTTTAGTAATAATTTTCAATTGTCAGTGGATATATTTAAAAAATAAAAATTGTTTGATTTTAGTATTAGTGCGAAACCAATACGAGTGAGCCATGCCACGTTCACGATGGGACCCACCAACGACCCGGAAGATATTTCCGACAACAAAAATTGACCAAAGATGTTTGAAACTAATGAAGAAAAGAATACATGGGAAAATGTTTTTAAAAAAAAAACTCAAATAGTTTATAATTTAAGAATAAAAGAGAAAATTTCTAAAAATTAGGATCTAAAGTCCAAATTGAAGGTGGAAATAAACTTAATTTAAAATAAAAAAAAAAAACCTGCAATTCTTTTGAAATCTTAGGACCAAGGGGGATTAAAAAAAAAGGGCAAACACTTATCATACAAAGTACAAAATCAATTCTTTTGAAGCCAAAACTCAAAACCATTGAAAAGAGAAAATATACATTACATTGAAAAAGTGAGGAAATACTTTGACGGAAAAAATTCCGATTTTCATTTATTATATAATAAGAATTGAAAAACTAATAAATTTTTAAGTTAGATTTTTTTAAAGAAAATACCTGTATTCCTTGTATCTGTCGAAGGAATCGCCAGCCCAACCTTGCGTCTTGTCAGCAGCCATGACAGAGAAGGAGAGGAGGCAGAATACCAGACCCATGATCCGAAATCCGAGACCCACCTTCTGAGCCATCGCATCCCGCCTCGATCGCCTCAGTATCGACGAAATTGCCCGCCCCCGCCCTGCACCCCCCTCTACCTTTGTCACCGCCCCCGTCTCCTCACGCTTCGATTGGTTCACCACCATCTCCTCCCAATCCGGCGGAGGTGGTGGCGGTAGTGACGGGATCGGTCGGGTCACTACAGTTGGAGATGACGACGGTGGAAGTGAGGGGACCTCTTGGACCGGTTTGCTCGTCACGGTCGGAGAAGGAAGTGGCAGTGATAGAACCCCTTGGACTGTCTTGGCCGATATGGCCGGAGAAGGCGGCTTTGACGGCAGCCGGTGTTCTGGAGATTTATTCTCCTGACGATTTTCCGGTGACGGTAGCCGCTTGGGGGAGTCCATGTGGGGACTTGATTGAACTCTGGAATTTGATTTTTGGGGTTACGATGTTTTTAGGAAATGAAGAAAGCGAGTAGAGATCAATCGGTCTAAGCAAAATGAGGGAGTTGAGTAAGTAGGCCCCAATGTTATTGTACTAGAAAATCCATGCTCCTCGGGAGCACCTAAAGGTTATGGGATGCGTTACTGCGTGCGGTAGGGTAGGGTTCCAACTCGAAGTAAGCATTGTTTCAAAACCCTAATTCAACCCAGGTAGGATCTTTAAAATAATTTAATTTATTTATATATTAATATAACAGTTCAAAATGGTCCAAGCAGTTTTCCCATTCAAACAATTTAAGTCAACAGTTCAACTTAATCCAATCAAAGAATTATATATAATAATTTAATTAACTATTCGATTTAAAAAAAAAATAGTTCTAAGCTCTAATTAGTTTTAAGGGAAACTGGCAAGTGGACAAGAAGATTTAATTTTCTAATATCTACAAATTATACAAAGATTTCTAAATTTGTCTTACATTGATATAATGTTTAATTTCAATGCTTCAATAAAAATAATTTATATTAGTATTACAAGAATAGAAAAAAAAAAAAAAAATATATATATATATATATAAGAAAATTAAAAATGAGAAAATCGATTTTAATATTAGATTTTGACCAACAAGGTTAAATATATGAAATTACAAACCTAATTGTTGTTGTTAAATTCGTTGTTGTATCACCCATTTAAGATTATATATATAGATTAAGTACTTTAGATATGTAACAGCCCGACCCATAAAAAGGGATTGGAGCTCGGCCCAGCAAGATATTGTCCGCTTTGGGCCCACACATGCACACACGTGCACACGCACGAGCCCGCACGGTTTTTTTTTGGATCAGACCCGACCCAAGTCCGGGTCCAAAACGCGTCTTGCTGGTTTGAGGGAGCAAGGCTACTTATAAACCCCTCTCAAACTCCTCAATTTCCGATGTGGGATTTTCACAACTCCCACCCACTACTGGGCTGTCGAATCCAACCGGCCCACTTTGTTGGCCCCTCCGACAGGGCCCAGTTTCACTTGGATCAGCCTATCTAGGGCTTGGCCTCTGGCTCATGGGTCAAGATATCACAATCCACCCCCCTAAAGCTCAGAGCCGCCCTCGGCTCGACCCAATGAACCCAGTGGAAGACAGTAAGCCCACACAGTCCGAGTGTAGAACCCGGAGCTCTGATACCAATTGTAACAGCCCGACCCATAAAAAGGGCTTGGAGCTCAGCCCACATGCGCACACGTGCGAGCCCGCACAGTCTTTTTTTAGATCAGACCCGACCCAAGTCTGGGTCCAAAACGCGTCTTGCTGGTTTGAGGGAGGAAGGCTACTTATAAACCCCCTCTCAAACTCCTCAACTTACGATATGGGACTTTCCACAACTCCCACCCACTGCTAGGCTGTCAGATCCAACCGGCCCACTCTGTTAGCCCATCCGAAAGGGCCCAGTTTCACTTGGATCAACCTATCTAGGGTCTAGCCTCTGGCTCATGGGTCAAGATATCACAAGATATACTTATACATAAATTTATTATATTATTAAGAGCCATGTTATGTGACTTTTATTCTTAGTTTTATTCATTAGCTTGGTAACATTAACCAACAGCATTAAATTCAACAGGTAGACGCTTTAATTTAGAAATCAGAGGTCCTAAGTAATGCCCATGGTTTGTGGATGTTGTATGCATCTGAGGTTTTATCTAATATTCTCATACTCAAGGAAAGATAGGAGTTTTAGGGCTCTTTATCATTAAAAAAAATCAATTAATGTATTATTTATTTAAAATCATATATATGTTCAATATTTTGAATATACTTTTATATAATATGTTACTCTCTTTGTCTCATTTTAAAGTTTTGATTTTTTTTAAAGAAGGGATTTTAAAAGGCTTATGAACTTCCCTCTAAAAGTAAATAAATGGAGAATCAAAATGACATATCAGACAACTATATTGGAACAGTATCAGAATGCATATCAGACAACTATTTTGGAACAGTATCAAATGTATATCAGGCAACTAAATTGGATCAGAGGAAGTATTTATAAGTCATTATGTGTAACTTTTAGTTTTTATATTTTATTAATAATTTAAATATTTAATTAAATTTATACATAATAAATTTAAGATTTTAATTTAAATTTGTCTAAGTAAATATATCAAACTTGGGTACTGCGTTTCTCGATTAATCATTTAAAAAGAAAATGACTACCGCACCTAAGAAGATGAAGCCTCCATGTACTAAAAGGAATCGCGACTCTAAAATTTTGAGCTAGCGATGTAGTTTGCCTTCGCCAATTTTTAGGTTGCATCTAAAGGACTAAAGCCAGACAATATCTGAAAGGAAAAAGGAATAGATTTTCATCCAATCATTTTGAATTTTGGTTCTTAAATTTTTTATTGTTATAAATAATGAAAAGATTAAAAAAATTATATAAACCATTCGATCATCTAAAATATGTTATATCATAATACTCACTTTTAATATTAAATTGAACTATTAAGAAAGGTTTTATACAATAAATATCTCATCAACAATATGAATTTAAGGTTGAGTATCATCAGAGATGGTTTAGCTTCATGACTACATCTTAGGAAAATGTAAGGGATGGATGTAAATGTGCTTATTCTTGTATTCTATGGTGTGATTTGGAGCCTCTTATAAATACTTAGATTTCTCCCCTCATAATTAATGTGAGACTTTTGTTTGCACCCCAACAATTTGTCCTTCGAACCAAGCTCTTCGGTGGATAGAACATCTCCAACCATCTCATTCGAATAGGAGATTCCTGAGTCTTTGGTACCAGTGTTATGAGTGAACTTCCAGCCTAAAAGATGAGTCTGATAGGTGAAATGACACAGTCCCTTATAAATCCTTAGATTTTCTTCTTCAGAGTTGATATGGGACTCTCGTTCGCACCCTAAGAGAAAAGGTATACAGTAAAAAGTATGATAAAAAATAATTGAGTAAAATGAGAAAAGAGTATTTAATTGAAGTAAGAAAAATGGAATTTAAAAAGAGAATATGACGTTTATAAGGTGGATTAGAGAGGTAGATCTAAAAAGGATAAAAAATAATTGAGTAAAATGAGAAAAGAGTATTTAATCGAAGTAAGAAAAATGGAATTTAAAAAGAGAATATGACGTTTATAAGGTGGATTAGAGAGGTAGATCTAAAAAGGTTGAACTTAAAAGGTTAAACTTAAATAAATGAAATGAAAGATTAAAATCACAATGATGATGATAGATGTAGGCCAAATGTTTATTGCCAACATCATTACTATCCATTCCACCAAATATATTGAAATAACAGCCAATTATGTTCATTGATTTTTTGGGTAACCTCTTACCCACTTCATTCAAGTCATCAAAAGGGGCTTACTTGTAAAAATAAAAAATGTACAATATTTAATCATGCACTTCGTGGAATTACCCTGTAAAAACAGTAATAACTTCGGTTGTAAAAGTGTAAAACTCACAACCAACCCCTCACCCCCACTTTTTTTTTATATATAAAGAAACCATTTTCTATTGATCCAAGCACATGTATGCAGCTCGGAGAAATGCTAATGTAACATAAATCTATTATTTAAGATTTGTTAGTAAAATAATAGAAATTAATTTTCTTATATAATATATTATATGGGTCAGTAAATTTTATCATATTGAATATGGAATTAATTGTAAAGTGCTTTAAAATCAAAAGTTAAGATTAGGCCATTTTCAGTAATTAGATTTAGAATCTTCAAAATCTATAATAGTATGATGAGAAGTTTCAATCATTTTTAAAATAAGTTTTTTTTATCTAAAATACTTTAAAATTGTGTATTTAATGCGATAAAAACTATTGACCTGCTACATGACCAGTGTTAAAAAATAATTTTTTTATTACCTTTAAATTAAAATAACAAATTTTTTTTACCTTAAAAGTGGGCATGTGATGCTTAGATGTAAATAGTTGTAAAAGGTGAATCCGCACATAAATGGGATAAATGCTCTTTTTTTTATTAAAGATGTTCAAATTTTTTTAGAGCATTCGACTAATCTTCAAGACATATACAATTTTTTCTATCCACACACATTGAATAACTATAGGAAACACCTGGGCATCACTCCAACCCTTTTATAAAGGTGAAACCACCCATAGATGATAATGCAGCAGTGACGGACAAAGGCTTTTTAACTGAAAAGTGCATGTAATGCCTAAATGTCATGCAAAAATGAAAGCATCAATAGATACACTTAAATTTTGACCTTTAAAGTAAATACATTAAAAACAATTTTAATTTTGATTTAGTATAACTTTACGGGTAATGATTTTTGCACCCCTATTTTCTCCTATGGTTTCATATGGATTTTTTTTTTAAATAAAAAGCTTTGATTATTTATTCTAATAATTATCTGAAAAACTAAAAAATATTATATTCCATAATATATACAAAATGCATTTAACTAGTAATTACATAGATTTAGTTGAAGAGAGAGTGATTAATGCAATTGAGAATGCTCTTGAGGAGCATAGTATCAGTTCCCCTTTTCTTATTGGCCTCTTAGGAGTTAGGACCGCAGAAGAAAAAAATAAAGATTCGCTTGTTGCCTTGTGAGTTTGTGTGGAAAGGATTACTTTAACTATGAAACCATCAAAAGGATTTTCGATAGTGTTACTTTAATATCAACCTTCTTTTCTGTTCTCTCTCTAACCCATTTGGACACGATTCACTAATTTAAAATTCTTCTCTTTTGGAATGTCATCTTCTAAACTATGTTCTGGCAATGCTTTCAACCTTTCGTCTTCACTTTTTCTTTTGAATCATTTTTTAAGGGTTCAATATTATATACCAACAAGAAATGAATGATGTGAATTGGTTCAAAATGTCACATTTTTATTGATGTTTAGATGATTAACTTTTAACAGTGAATTTTACTTCAAAAATATTAAATGTAAAAAAATAAGAGACAAATGACTGTAAAATTAGCTTCAAGAATCTTTTGTCTCAAAAAACGAGAGGTGTCAGATTCAAACCACTGCAGACTTATTTTGATGTGCCTCATAGGGTCAGAGACTCAGAAGTACCATCCGGTGAGAATTTTATTAAGAATGTGTCTGAAATTTCCCACACAATCTTTAAAAAAAAAAAGCTTTACTAAAGTGTGAGCAGATGACCGGAGGAATCTCAATTTCATAGAAAAATGTACTTTCCCTTCATTGATGTGCCTTTTAGTAGAGAGATGGGCTCACGTAGAATCAAATTCCCCACGGAAAAGAACAGTTCTCCATCAAATTGTGGACAAATTCTTTCTTCATCAAAATTGATTTTCCAATTCCTTTGGAATATAGGAAAGTTTTGCTTTCCATAGGGGTGAAGGGATCATTCCAAAGGGCAGAATTTTCTTCAATAGCCTTTGAATTTCCTTCAGTCCAGATTCTTGACCTTTGTTTTGTTGATATTCTACCCATAATAATTTCAGTAGATTGACTAAGAAACTGTTTTTTTTTTTTTTTTTTTCTTTTAAGTTAAACGTTCATTAAAAGGAAGAAAATTATGCTAAAATGATACCTACAGCTTTAAGCAATTAGGCTTTACTGGGAAAAAGGGTTTTGTAACTTTTGTTTTGTTCCTTTCTATATGATTCTTTTAATGACTGTGGAGTCCTCGTGTATTCGGTTCAACTAAAGTTGAAAAGGGTAGTCTACTGGTCTTTGATTTTAGGGTTAAAAGCCACTTTGGACTTACGAGAGAGACAAATCATACAAAGTCTGATTTAAAATTTAAAATTTTAATTTAATTTTTAAACTTTTTTAGCCGGATTCCTGACTGAACTAAGAAAAGTTCAATGTAAGTTGCTTAAGGTGGAATTTAATTGAAATAATCACCTCGGATGGTTCAATCATTTTCCTTTTTATTCAAACTATCATCCGAATTAAAAATAAGATCTCAAAAAGGAAAAGGAATCTGGAGAGCCTTGGCTTCGAAGCAACCTTTTGAACAAATGTCTTGATGATCAGTAATCTTATCGCAGTGTGGACCGCTATCAAGAATTGTCCCTGGCCCGATATCAATCTTAGAGGAGCAAAGTCAGTAAACCCTTAGCACCTACAACTTTGATTTTTTGTTTCTTGTGATTCTGTACTTAATAACATCTTTCACTTGGTTAATTCAATATTTAAGATCATCTAAATAATTTATTTCTCTTTTAATAACATGGGTATCCTCATTTAATATTGGAGGTGAGACTAATTCCATCGATACACAATATCATCCGCAAACCTTATGTATCAAGTCCGAGAGGAGTCGAATCTAAGACCTCTACTCTGGACCAACTGAACTACCCGTGCAGTGAATGATTCGACCAATCGTTTTAGAGAGGTTAATTATTCGACCAATAAAAGTTTTGATAATATGAATAAAGTCACTATTTTTTTAAAGGAATAATATATTATTTAAACTAAATCCTGATTGAACACTCGAAGAACAGAATGATAATCATGGGTAAAAATCTCGGCTGGGAATGTAGAAAATTTGAGTGGATGAAGCTGAAGCAGGTACTTTTGAAGTTTGAGAAAGAAAAGCAATAACTAGAGTAAAAGAGTTGGAGTCGAGACTCCAGACTAGCATTGTTGAGAATAATCTAAGCATGTCCCTCGGAGGTATTGTATTGTAATTTTTTTTTATGACCAAGGTGTCCAGGCCTCTTGAAGCATTTGACTAACTTTAGAGTATGTGCAAACCTCCCTATCCACACACACACCAGGTAACTCTACATGGAGTGGCTTTTTGGGGTAGAGTGGATATTGAACTCAGGACTCCCGCTTCAACCCCTTTAGATATTGTTGTAATTCAATTAGAGCTTATATGCTACAAGGTGATGGCAAAAGTTTCAGAAAATGAAATTTTCCAACATGGTTTTCAAATTTCCCTGCGCATTGAAATCATAAGTATACTCGATCTCAGAGTAATCTGGTCATTTGGAAGAATCAAGTCATCAGTGTTGTTCAAATTCACTAGGAGTATTAACCTCGAACAAGAAAAGATAAAGTAGCTATTAAATACTCAATAGCCACGCAGGAAATAAAATCTCTAGATTTACATTTATTAGAAAATACTATGCACGTTTGGAAAAAATTCCAACATGACAGTAAATGCAATATGAACACTGTACTCCCGTTTTTATAACTTGGATAGAGCTTCAATTCAAAGCTAATCCACCAAACTTTCTCCAAGAGAAGAATTAGAGTTTCGGTTGACTTCTATAATTGTTGTTTTTCGATTTTGCATCATCAAGATACTGCTGGTATACATAAATCTTTACCCCATCCAAGTTCTCATGGAAAAAGAGCACAGTAACGACTGGAACTATAGGTGAGGCCAAGGTGGTGATGACATTGGAGAATAAAGAAGACATCAGGAATACAGTCCGAGAGAACCAATAGCAGAAACCTGCCAAGCCACTGCTGTTCAGACCAATGTCATCACATATGACACCTTCCGCTTACCAAACCCATCCATCTCCCCCTTCAAGCCCTTCCATTCACCACTTGCAAATAGGCCCACCAAGCAAACACAAGCGGCCACAGCAGACAGCTAGATTTGCATTTCCAAGACCAAAGAAAGGTTCCCCTTCTTCAGTATCTTCTCAAAGGAATATTGGGTGAGTGAAAGTAATAAGGAATGTGTAGCAGAGGCACCCAGTCCGCATATCCAATCACATACTTCCCTGGGAGGTTCTTGAGGAATCATCAGAATCATTGTGGATTGCCACAAGGGAGGCAGAGAAGGTGAGAATGACTAAAGAGTTGACAATGAGAGCCGTTAGCTTCTGCAAATTGATGAGGAAAGAGACGATTACATTAAAGGCCAATTGGGTGCTGCAAATGATAGAATAGGTTGGCACTAGAAGGTATAAGAGCCCATAAGAGTACATCATGCTGTCACCTGGCTATAAGAAGCCCAAGGGATATGTAGACAAATGTGACAGTGGCAATAGAAGGGGGAGTAGATTTTTCAGTACGAATGGAGGAAGGGATGGGGTAGGAAGGGAAGAGTAGGAGAGGAAGGAAGAGGATTGGAAATGCAGCTGTCTGGACTAGTGCTGCAATCCATTTGCCATTACCTCCTTTGTCATAGTAGAACCTCCCAAGAAGAGTGCCCACTGATTGGCCAGACAGAAGAAAGGTGATACCCAATGCCACAAGAAGCCACCATTGCCAATGCCCATGTCTCGGCGGTGACAAGAGATTGATGATAGTTGAATCTTCATGTGAGTTTGGTTCTTTGCAATCTTCAAGTGTAAAGAAAACTAGAAACAAGACTCTAGATGTATGTCTTTTTTTAATGACACATCTCCATTATTGAGCACAACAATCAACCAATGGTTTTCATGTATGATGATCACCTATCTAATCACCTTAGCCATGTGACTTGGCCCATGGACACTAGCATTTGAGAAAGATGAGGCCTTAGAGACATGGCTAGGGTAATATTTTTTGGCCTGTATGGGTATATGAACTATATATTAGGTAACCAAATCATAAAAAGGGAAAAAAAACTTCGTATTTGGAAAAAAGGGCGAAGTAAATCCAATTTCAAAGAGTATATAACATGGAGAATAGGAGCAATGACTTTTAGTTTGATTTCTTGAAACCTATAGGAGTATAGGCACTGTTTAAGGAGCTGTTTGGCTCATGAATCAAGTGAGGAATGCTCGTGAGAGTGGAAATGTGGAATGAGCCATCCACTATGGTGTTACTCTGTTGCTTTACCATTGATTTTAATAGAAATGAGTTGGTATAACAAGAGATATCAAGTTTGTCTATTGTATACGTCACTGTCTTAGAGGTGAAGAAGCAATCTGCTGTCTCCTATTATCAAATTTTCCAGTGTCCATACGCCATATCACTAGCTGTAAGTTGGTAGTCCACTATTCTGGAAGATAAATCAACTAAAATGTGAAATTCAGCTTGCATGTTCAGGTGCTGTCATGCTTTTCTCATGAACAACCAGCTAAAACTTGGCATATTACCATCTGGACTTAGTTTAAAAGCCCAACTAAGGAGAAGAAAGCCAGACTTATATTATTATCATTATTCTGAAACTTCAATTCTTGGGAAACCACATGATGTGAAAGAAAGGGTGCAGAAATAAGGATACAACTTTGGTCCTCTTTAATTATGAGGCATCTTGAAATCATTAAATTAAACCATACAAAAAGATGGATAGACAACTATAACCCGACATATAAGAGCCAACTATTTGCTTATAGATAGAGCCTACAATGGCTCAACTAAACTAGAAGAATCACCAATTACCAAAAGTCTACCCCATTTTTCCCCTTGATTTCAAGTAGGAAAAAGGGAAGCTGGTATTTAACATTTTGTTTTCTTTCTAAATTGAGATTTCATATCATTGAGAGTCATAAGACTGACCTTTGGTGTAGAGCTCTAGTTCTTGAACTTCATACATGGAACAAGAAAATTAGAGGAAGCTAAGAGCTTCTTAATAGTGTTTCAATTTCCATCCTACAGCTTTTGATTAGTGTCTAGTACAACCTTTTATAAGAGCTTCATTGCAGGTGTTTTTAAATATTAAATATAAGAATATGATAATCAAAACATTGAAGACTTGTATTTCAAACTCAATGAAAGGTCCATATGCAAAATTGATGTAGCACAGAGTCCACCCGACCCGGCCAAATGTCGAAAACTCAGCCCAACTATTTTAGTTTTAGTTATTTTGTTTTGTATTTTGGTTTTTATTTAATTCACTGTTTTTAGGTTAGGGTTCTCTTTTCTTTTTGGTATAAATACACCATTATGCATGTATTGAAAAAAAAAATGAAATAGAATACAGATTTTGGGCTTGTGCATTGTTCTCTCTTCTCGGGGTGGATTCCCTGCTTCTTCCTCCATGGTTCTTGCCCTTGATGGCGTTCGTCGGCATCCCTGGAGTTTCTGATCTCCTTACCTGCCTGCAAGCAGGAGGTCGAGCCTTTTTCTAGACCAGTAGAAAACGGAACTGCTTGCTGCCGCTCGTACTGTTCGGGTTTGGTGTGCCAACGACCCGACACGGGTCTGGTTCTACTCAGTCACTAATCCAAGTAACCCTCTTCAAGACCCAACCATATCTTCTTCTTCCACCCTGCTTTCTGCCCTCCAACACCCATCAGATCTTGTTCCCAGAATCGCCACCAGTCCAGATCTAAATCCGGTCCTTCGCCCACCATTAGATTCCCCAGCCACGACCCATCCTCCTTCACCAGACACCCATAAACCATCGCCAAATCTGCTCGTGAAGCCTATTTGCTGTCCGGTTTCATAATCCCTGCATCTCGCCCCGCCTCCGCTCCACCCTCCATCGCACCCAAATCAGTCATACCTTTCCTTCCATTCGCACCCTGCTCGCCATTCACACCGTGTTCGTCCCACTGTCACCCATAAAACAGCCATGCTCAGGTTCATCTTCGTCCCTTACCCAATTCCCAATTCCACCTCATTTTCAATTTATCATTACCAAAACCTTTCAATGACTATACACCATTTAATTCCCTTAAACCAAACCCCTCCATCAAACATTCAAACCCATCGCTAATCAATCCCATTAGGCAAGAGTCCCATACCACCGTCCATATGCTCTGTCTCTTTTCCACATTCCTTTTAATACACTACCCATTTAAACCTTATTTTAATTATTATTCCCCACCTACCTCCAATTAACCCATCTTTATTTCCATTAACCATTATCCATTATTTCCATTAGCCATTACTCATTATTTCTCATTAACCATTACCCATTCACCAACAACGTGACCCATTAACCATTGTCCAATTCCCCATTAAAACCATTTAAATACCCATTTTAATTAAATCTTCCATTTCTTACCTAATACTCGTTTAGCCCACTACTAAATCTCATTAAACCCATTAATTTCATTTTCTAATCCACATTATTTAGCCTTTTACATTGAGTCACCCATCCCTATTTTCACCCGATCCTACCCCCTGCTTAAAAAAATCCTTCAGAATAAGCTAGTTCTGTCTTAAAAAATAGCCAAGAACCATGTACTTCCTATATAAAAGTACTTGTTGGTTTCATGTGGGATTTGTGTACTCGTGAAAAATGTTAGAGAAATTATTGAGTGCCTTGACCATTAGCACTCAAAGCTTCAAATTTACACTCGCCAAGACTCTGATACAGTTGTTCCCTTTCTCGAAGTTATGGGATTTCAAAGGTTATTAAATGTTGATATTATAAAAACAGTAACTAAACTCATAATGTCTGTGAATTAGAGTGTAGGGTAAAAAATAAATAAATAAATAATCAATGTTAAAGTTGAAAAGATATAAATGTCATACTTGATATCTAACAGATAAAGTTAAAAATAACTACACTAAAAATTTAAAAATAACCTAAATAAATGATAAATTGAGAGTAACTATTTTAGATGATTTAGACATGAAACTAAAAATTAGGGACAGAAGGAGAATGATTTTTATTCAGAATGAAAATAATACCTCCGTAGGGCCTCTCATCATCGCAGGAAGGGTCTTTCTCGGTCCTCTCCAATGGTGAAACCATATTCAGAGGTCGTTTAGATGCAGGTAAATCCGTGGAAAACAGCAGAAAATGCAAGTTGTTTGGCTTTCCTCTTTCCTGGAAATGGCGGAGACCTGTTGCAGTCGGACCTCCTATTCCTCCAGCACCTCCTCCTTCCCTGCAACGCCATTTTTCATTCTGGGTTTCTAGGTGGAGTCAGGAGTGGAAAGCCAGTGAAAAAACAGGAGACACTACGGATCTCAGTTGAAGATTATTGGGGCCATGGGACCTGTTGTTCTTACAAAATTAAAAAATTATAATCAAATATAAAAAAATTAGCTGCTCATTGTAGAGAAATATGCAGCTAAAATGAACTCTTTGTTAACTGTAATTTTTTTAATCAAATAGAGAAATATCTTAAATAGAACTTGTACTTTAGAATCATAATATTGAAAATCTCTTATTTATTTTGATAAAATTATTTTTATTAAATTAACATATTATAAAAAGTAAACTAAGTCATAAAATTCTTGTCACTCAACTCAGTTGGGCTTAGAAATTCATAAGATGTTGATTTATGACATTTTTTGTTTTTAAATTAATAATTCAAACTTTTAATATGAGATTTATAAGAGAACTAATTTCTTGGGCCATTTTACTCCTTTGAACACATGGAGACCATCAAAAGATTATTCAAAAATCAGTTAAAAATATTTTTCTATTGAAAAATGTTAAAAATATAAAAATTATTATACATTTGATAAGTTTTAAAGACTCAATATGTATATTCTTTAAATTTTGTAATTTTTAAAAGTTTTTAATTTTTTTGTTGTTGGTCTTTCGAAAAACAACATTTCAACATTTTCATAAAATAAGTCTCAGTCATCCAAATAACTTTTCTGCATTTTTAGAAAATATTTTTTGACAAAGAAATTCAATGTAATCTATTTCTCTATAATATTAGAAAATAATTGTACATATTGCGGATATAAATGATAGGAATAGATCATTAAAAATGTAGATAAAAAGGGTTAAAAAAATAATATATAGATGAGTCGTTGATCGTATAGTTTAAATTGACCAAATGGAGAAATAGAACACAAAAAATTGACTCCAAATATTGACAAATATTTAGCTGGTAGTTTATACTTTTAATTTTATCAGCACACTTTCAAATAGTAAAAAATTAAAAATTACTAAAAGTTCAAGAAATTAAAAATTGGCTATTTTTATTCATTGTGGTGTTTGCCAGCTTTTTACATTTTCAAATCTTAATAAATTGGGGGTGACTTCAATCTTCAAATCTAAGTTCCACTCTCGTGTAAATAATAAATATGATGTAAACTTTCTAAATATGAATCTCTCAAAGATTTCTGTGAATAAACGAGAAATGGAGTTTAGAGAATAGATAAAAATATGAGGACGAAATAAATGAAAGCAATGGCATATTTGAAGAGAAGAGGCTGAAAGAAGGGTGGGGGGAAAATGCAACAAAAGCCTAACATTTTAGCCAATGTTTTGACATGCGTATTGTAAAATATCAGCCAATATGGCCAACAGATTACCAATATATTGAGCATGTATCATGTGTTAAGAGTCATAAAAATTCAATAAATATCAATTAATATTTAGATATAAATCATATTAAAAGTCTGAAATATCAAGGATCGACTCTAATAACTCAAAAATTCTGATTAGTATTTGAACAATCTTTATTAAAATAATCTAATTAATCTTTCTGTTTTTCATCAGTCAGAGGTTTAAAATTCAGTATCGAGTTTATCGACGACAAAATTTCTCTTTCCATTTTTTTAAAAATTTATGAGTTTAAAAAATGGAAAAAATAAAAAAGGCATTTAAAAATATCTTAATACATAAATATCGGGATATCAGCTGGGCCCACTGGCGAAATTTTAATTTTTTTTTAAAAAAAACCACCGATATCGGTCGATACATATTGACGATATATATCGAATATTGGTAGAATACGACCAATACAATACATATCGACTACATGCTTCAAAAACCGATATTTGTTTCCTTAGATAAAATAATAAATGAACGTAATTTTGTAAGTTAACCTAAATGATGGATCGATAGTAGGATAAGGATTATGATTTATTCATAAAAAATAGATACACGTATACTTCTCCACACCCGTAAGACATATAACAACATTTTATATATATATTTTTGGCAATTTATATCAAGTCTAAATTGTTGATTTTTTTTTTAAAGAAAAGTAAATTGATTAATTGTCAAACAAGTTAAAAGTAGTTGAACTTAGAAGTTAGAACCTTAATTCTCAATGTCAAATTGGCATATCAAGTCTAGCATGGTGGTGGACTTACACTTTCTCACTTCCCCCTTTAAAGAATACATTTGTAAATCACATAATTAATGTTTAGACTTTAGACTATTTAGATGATGAGAATGAATTGATTAGAAATATTTTTATTTACATATACAGTACATAAAATTTAGAGTTTAAAACTACAAACAATTAAGGGTGCACAAGATTTATACTTAAACATGTTAGGTTTGATAATAGATTCTTCAAAATTTAAAAACTTGAAATTTAAACTTAATTCAGAATATAACATTTGAGAAATTTAAGTGAATTCTTAATTTAATAAAAATAAATGATAATTTTTTTAATGCTTTTTCAAGTCAAATTAGAACGACTCGTTAGAGTTCTTTTTTAATTTTAAACTATCAAATTAATTCAAAAATAGTATATGTATATTAGAAAGAAATGCAAATGTGAGAATTTTTTTCCTAATTTCACCACCGGTAAGTGTCAACCACACCCTTGGACTATAGTTTTGTGTGTAAGATTTCGTCTGTTCGTCTCTTGCACACTTTCGTCGCGAAGGGCAACGCATTTTCGTATTTCCAACGGCGATATTTGCGTAAATCCGGACGGTCGTGGCGCATTTTCTTGGTCTCCTGTTCCAACGTCTGCTTCTCTTCTTTCATCGACTTTCACACAGACCAAAACACACATTCCTCCCTCTCTCTATTTTACTCTTTCCATTCAAATTCCTTCTTCTCCTCAATTGATCTTCGTTTTCTCTAGCTCCCTATCTTATCTTTCGAATTCGAACCACATAAATCATCTGTCTCTTTAGATTTGAATCTGCGTTAGAAGTCTGATGATCCTCGACTGGTTTACTTGCTGATGGGAGCATACAATGGAAACCCTAGAAACGAATTCCCTTTCGACCGAGAGCTCAGATCGCAGCGGAATAACCCTCCAAAAGATGGCAGAATCAGCAACTTGGTTGATCAGTTCTCTGAGCTCGGTGTTAGCAACGACACCTCCAGGCATGGCCTGGTTCAGGTCATGGATTCCGTCCAAGCTGCAGAGAACATCATTGTGAAGCAGGTGAGGATTTCGTCATCCCAACGGTTGAGATTTGTTTCTATGCCGTGAATTCAGTGGATTCTAGTTGTAGCTCTCCTTGATTTTTTTTTGGCCTGTTTGTATGTGCAAGTTATGAATGAGAATTTTACTGAGCTGATTGGCGTGTCTCGCAAATAATGCAATTTGGGAGGAACTTAATTCGACTGAATTGTGGGCGTAGTTGCGTAGGTTGATAGCTGGGAGAATTGTTCGATAACTCTTTGGCTGCATTTGGATTAGGGACTTGAGGTGGGAAAGTTGATCTCACCTGAAAATCCAAACTCACCCTGTTTTGGATTATCAATTTGCGGATTCCCCACCCAAAAAACTCATCCTAAAACAGGGTGATTCGAGTTCCCCATCAAAGGGTGGGGAAATTAGTCTACATTCTCAACTCCCCTCACTCTCCACATCCCCACCCTACATAATTTGACAATTGCAATTTTTTTTAAGCTCTTAGTAGGGATTATAGCCTTAATATCTATTACTTATCCTTTTCCTCCAATTTTTTTATGACTTGAATATCATTTAACTCTTGCAATTTAATAATGTATATGGGATTTTTTTTGCCTAGGTATAAAATTATTAAGATAAAATATGTGAGAAAAATAAATGATTGCATGACATCTATGAATGTAAACCCAAATGCTAGCAATTCAATTATTCACTCAGTCACAAGATCAACAGTTTGATCATTCTCGACATTTAACATGTATATGGAGATTTAAATATGACGCGAGTCCCATCATGTATTTCTTTCTTATGTAGGTATGTTAATGATTAACCAAATAAATGTATTCCACTATATATTATGAGCAGTGATTCCTTATCACTTTAGAAAAAATTAAAAGAAATAAAAAATTTAAAATTTCCACAACTCTCCTAAAGAATGTCAAGTTCTCCTAAATTATCAAACACAGAGTGTGGTAAATAGTAAGAAATGTAAAAGCAATGGGTTCTCCACCTGTAGGGGAACCCCCTATTTTTCAAGTTCCCTAGGGCAAACACAACCTTTAATGTGAGAAACCATACTTGAGCCATGTCCGGCAAGGGAACCACTTCCTCCCAACCCGAGAGATATGATCCTACCACCCTCTAATCCCCATTTGTTTTAATTCTATTGAAATATAGATCAAATATGAGGATGTAAACTTCCCCTTATTTTCGACTAAAAAAATTCCCAATCCATGCATGACCCAAACAATAGAAGAGGGATATATTTTATTATTGCCATGGAATGCTGATTCAAAAGTAGAACCAACAAAGGCACATAACGTAATACAATTTTTTTTTCCCGATTTGTATGCAATTGTGTTGGTTCTCTTCTCATGTGACTATAATCTCAATTGGTTTAACTATCGTTGGGAAAGGAATTGATTTAACTATCTTAAGAGATGAAATATATTTATTTGGTTGTATCACTTTGATTGGAAGTAAAGCCATGTTTTTTAAGGTCCAAAAAATTCAATTTTATCTGGTGGTGTAAACTTTATGGGGTTAGATTAACGGTCCATCTGACTCGGAATGGGGTCAAATTGGTTAAGGGTCAAGTTCAAGAGTGGGTGGGGGTGGGGGTGGGGGTGAGGGTGAGGTAGGGATGGGTGTTAGTGGGGCTGAGGTAGGCCCCACAAGGCTATCTCCCCCATGAGAGTTTCATGAGGTGACCACCTTAGGGGAAACTTATTATATATAGGTAGTTATCCAGGTATTTGAAATCACATTCTTCTATTTCCCTACTCTGTGTCATTGTTGGAGCAGATGGCAATATTGATTTTTGGTTGGATAAAGGCCAAAAAATAGCCTTAGTGTGCTAATTATAACATGCCTTCTGATATCCGTGTTGCACTACACTTAAGAAAATAATCAACTTCCATCCAATTTAAACTATACCGAGCTGTCCCATTACCTCAATGCCAGTGTCATCAATCTTCATTACTTAGTTGGTAAAATCAACTCTCTCTCAATGAGAGGTCATGTGCTTGCAGGTAAGTTGACCCTTACTTGAGCCCAAAACTGCATTGACAATGTCCCTTAGTTTGAGCACAGATCTTTCAAACTCACCTATGCCTATGCATTGGAATTCATTGAGATGGACCTACATAAACTGGCCTTGTTGATTGTAAGAAAGTAGGAATTTGTGGGTCTTAAAAATAGGACACAAAGTAACCGAGTTGAGCTTATTTTTGGTAGATGGATTATTTAAGCATCAATCTTTCTAGCCAACCCAATCTTGCCTATTGCAACCCATCTATCTGTCTTATGCACTGTTGTAAGACTGTTGTGTTGGTTTTAAGAAAAACTTTCCAATTTTTTCCCATCTTGACCTATGAAGAAATGTTTTCCTATGAAACTTATAAAGCACACCTTTAAGGACTTAACCAAATAAATTTGAAACACCTTGATCATACGCATACCTATCTTGTCACATCTTCTAAATAGGTTCACTCAAACAATTAAGCTTAAATGAGTTGATCGAACTTGATCCATTAATTAAATGGATTAATCCAACCTGACTACGATTAAATGGGTTCACCCAAGTTGGCCTATTTAGAAAATGAGTTGATCCAATAGATCATACCCATTTATTAAATAGGTCAACTTGATCTAAGTAAACAACAAAACATAAATGGATTGATCTAACTCGGCCCATTTATTAGAAGATTAACCACACTCGACTCATACCAAGCTTGACCTACTTATTAAATGGGTTGACCAACCTAAACAATCATAAATGGGTTGATCCAACTCATATATGATCTAAATCTTTATTAAACAAGTTAACTCGATCTGAGTACCCAGATCAAGCTTAAATGGGCTAACCCAACTTTTGGCCTTTTTATTAAATGGTTGACCTAACCGACTTGCACCTAATCTAAACCATTTATTAGATGGGTTGACCAACTCAAAACGACCCATTTATAAAATGGTTTGGCCCAAACCGAATCCTAAATGGGTCAATATGACGCATAGCTAAGATGACTAATTTATTAAATGGGTTGACCTGATTTGGGTACCTCGTGAAACTTAAATGGGTCAACCCACTTGGCCCATTTATTAAACGATAGACCAACCTAATACCTACCAATCTTGACCCAATTATAAATGGGTTAACCCAACCCAACTTGACCATTTATCAACCAAATTTTCCTTATATACAGTTGCAAACAACATAGGAAAATTTTTAGATTAGAAAGCAAATTCTTACCAAGGCATATCCCTAGAAAAAATTTCTCATCAGAACTCATTTTTCCATTGAAATTCAATTTCTCAGGAAACCAATAAACATGGTTGTTTGTTATTTTCTAGCTAATGGAAAATGAATAGCATAGAAAATAAGACCCTTCTCTCTTTTTTCCATGAAATAAGGGTCTTCGCTAAGAGCACCAAAAAGAGGAAGGAAGGGATCCATTTCCCATTGACAAAACAGTGTTTTTTGTTTCAATGAAAATATAGGTTTTAACGCAAACAACAGAAATGTTAGGTTTCCATGACCCAACACCACGTTAGATTTCTTGGTGCTTGTCAGTTGACATGGATTGGACCCAAACATAATTTTTTTAGTAAAGTTGATTACCCATGGGAAATTCTTGGATCCCAATATCCCTCTATGATAGGTTGTGACATCCAACATCACCTATGCATGCACAAGGACATGGTAAACCTCACTGTAAGTTACAGTTGAGTAAATCTTATCTAGTCATTCCTCATGTATGCATATTGTTCACACACGATAATATTTATCTGGTAACCATACTTTAGGTTAAAATTGTGCAGACCTTTTATGCGCCTCCTCAGGTCCCATCCCTTTCATCTTTACACCCCCTACCCCCATTTAAAATGGATCCCTGCCCCATTGGATCCCATACCTGATTTACACCCACTACGGGGTTAGAACTTGATAAATTGCACTTGTTTACTATTGATTTTTGGGGCTATAAAAATCATACAAGAAGTGTTCAATCAAGCTGATTTTTGTTGTGCCCCTGGTCTAAGTATAGACCTTTCCAATGCAACCCTCTACATGGTCACAAGTGGTCCCCGCATGGAGCTTTGTTTGTGGCTGAGCACTCTTTACATTTATATTTCATGATATTATCCTTTTGTAGGTCAATGCCTGTCTTATTATCATACTGCAATTGTTATTTTTTTAGTTGGAAGAGAATGGCCACCTAAGAGCTGAGCTTCAAAGGAAAACTCAGGAACTGGAAAAATATGTAAGCTTTCTTAAGCAGTAAAGTTCAACATGGTATAGTTTGTTGTACACAAAACTGGAAACATTGATAGTTTATTTTCTTAGTGACTTTATTTAAACTATTATTATACTATTAGTATTACCTTGCAACTTGTTCATCTGCATATGAAAGCATACTAACATGACAAGCATTATTCTTTGGCATTTTGGTTGTTTTAATACAATTTCTTTGAGTTCATGTAAGTTAAATCATAAGATGGATCGTGAAATGGCATGTCTATTGGATCACTTTTTTATTTATTGAGCCTTTTAGACTTCCTAAAAAAATAAGTAGAGTTATAAAAAACTGATGAGTAGAGTTACTCTGTGGGATATAGGTATTGAATGAAAGGAAGATCTTGATGATAATAATTTAACTTGTTTGCTTATTTCTTATTAATTAAAAGATTAAGCTATCTTGGTATGGGTTCTAAATTTCAGATGCAAATATGCAATGATTTAATTTTTGGGATTTCAAACAAAGAAAATCCTTTTGAGGCAAGTAACTACAGCTTGGATCACCTTGGTTCCTAAGAAAGAAAATGGCCTTGTCATGGGTGACTTCAGACCGATCACCCTAAGGTTGATTAGGAGATCCAACAATCAAGCCAAAAATGAATCCTATCCCCTTCATCGACCTGGAGTCTGACATTATCTTAACTGCCATTGAACAAATACCTTTCCAAAAGGGGGAGGGCACCTCTACTGGGATAGTGGACAACCCACCCATCATTTAGAACTGGATATTTCTCTACTGCCATTCCGAGTAAAGACCGATTCTTGAATCTAATCAGGCGATGTCTAGACAAAGTAGAGAGATCATTAAAGCTTCCATTTCCTAATCTCAAAGATCTTTCCCAAAAAAAGGGGGAATGAGGTGTCTGTTAGAAACTGAGAAACTATATTCAATAAGGAGTATTACACACATATATATATAGCCTCTAACCGACCCTAGGACTATTTCAGTCAAATACAAACTCTAATCCTAAACTCAAATATATCTCTTAATTAGAGATTAACCAAAACTAATATTCCTAATCATAATATATTCAACATTCCCCCTTAAACTCAAGTGATTCACCACTTTGAGTTTACAATTATTGAACAAAATAAAAATTAATAACTAGATAAATCAAGTGTCGACTGATGCCATCTAGTGGAGCGGAAACAAATCAATGGTGAAGACATGCTGACGAAGCCAAAACTGAACCAATGTTCCACGTGTGCTGCAAGTTATAAAATCGATACCGAACTGACTCCAACTCTCCCTCCTTCCACGTGCTGCTTTCTAAAGAAAAGGCCCAAAGTTACATGCAAAATCAATGCCAATGCCAAGAACCAATACCAATGCCGCCAATTCTAATGCCCCTTCCAATTCCAAAGAACAAAATGTCAAAGTGCGAGAAGACTGCGAACTCCAAAGAAAACAAGAAACTAACTCAAGAAACCAAGTCCTCCAAATTGTGGAGGCAAACGGAAGAACAAAGTGCCAAACGGCTGCAAAGGGTACCAAACAAATGCAAAGGTACCAAACTAAATCAAATCTGCCTGAAAAGAGAGAGGCAAAGGCAGATGCAAAATTGGACTACAAGGGGTTGAGTCAAAGTCCAGTGAAAAAAGGAAGACAAGAGGGAAACAAATGCAAATCGATCAAAGGAGAGGATGCAAATCAAGATCAAACGAGATCGGAGAAGAAGAAAGAGACCAAGAGAAACAAAAGAAAGAACCAAGGCATTCTCACAAACTGAACTCAGATGCAGGGACAAACTAATCAAATTTTTTTTTTTTGGGGGGCGAAGCAAACTAATACCATCCAAAAACAAAGTGGCAATAGCAGTCGAAGAAGGGCGAATCGCCACAGCGGTGACTCCATGCAATATGCAATACAGGCAGTGATTCAGCAGGCCATCAGAGAACCAGTGAAAAAGGGCTGGCTGTAAACAGAGGCTGGTCAAGGAACAGAGCTTCTCGAATGAATTGGCAGCGTCAAAAACAGAAAACAACAACCAGCAGATCGGCAAAGGTGAATGGCGATGCAGGCGAAGGACGGTCCTGGATCTGGGCTGAACTGGTGGTGAACAGGGGCACATGCACAGATCTGCAAAGGCAATCCCAGGATTCCCAGATCTAGACAGAGATGCGTCGAAGCAAAGGGCGTCAACTACAAGTGATCTTAGTTGTGGAACAGAGACGGTGTTGCGAAGAGAACGAACGGAGACTGCAAAGATCTTTTTGTTGGATACTGGGATTGCTAGCAGCCACGAAGGCTAGATTCAGATCTGGATCTCCACAGTGGTGACTCCATGATGCTAGTCTTCTCTCTCAACGAAAATCGGGGCTGGAAGACATGCTCGGCACAGATCTGGGGCTGCAAGGGTGCACGGACGGAAGAGAGGAAGCCAACCGCAGTAGGAAGAGCATTTGGTGCAAAAGGGGTTTCCTGAATCTGATGCGGTAGATCTGGCCGGATTGCTAGAGGCCGGAGATTTGTGTGAAAGGGTACTGCCGGCAGATCTGGATCTCCACAGTGGTGACTCCATGTGATGCTAGCCTTCTCTCTCAACGAAAATCGGGGCTGGAAGACGTGCTCGGCACAGATCTGGGGCTGCAAGGGTGCACGGACGGAAGAGAGGAAGCCAACTGCAGTAGGAAGAGCATTTGGTGCAAAAGGGGTTTCCTGAATCTGATGCGGCAGATCTGGCCGGATTGCTAGAGGCCGGAGATTTGTGCGAAAGGGTACTGCTTGCCGAACTGATGCAGATCGAGAGGGACTGATGCATAGGACTGAATGAAACTCAGAGCAGAGAGACAAGACGTCGGTGATGCAAGCGGTGATGTTGCAGATCTGGTTGTCGGAGAGATGGCCGAGAAGGATCAGTGTTGTGGCATTGATTTTGGAGGTGCGAATCAGGGAAGCAACAGGGTCTCTCAGATCTGAGAGATCAAAAACGGGGCTGAGTTCAGATCGGGAAGAACACTGATTTTCTCCTTGGCAACAATGAGAGAACAAGAACACTGATTTTCTCTCTCAAAACGAAACCACAAGAAAGGACGAACTCATGTGTCCCCTCCCTCTGCCAGGCGTGTCTGCCGTGGCAGAGGGAGAGAAGAGGAACGGGATTTTCCTTCTCTCTAGACGAAACTCAGGATCGATTAGACTGATACCATATTAGAAATTGAGAAACTATATTCAATAAGGAGTATTACACACACATATATATATATAGCCTCTAACCGACCATAGGACTATTTCAGTCAAACACAAACTCTAATCCTAAACTCAAACATATGTCTTAATTAGATTAACCAAAACTAATATTCCTAATCATAATATATTCAACAGTGTCCACCACTTGGGAGATTCTTTCATAAGAGTTTGTGTTTTCTTGTGTGGAAGGGTGAAAAAATGCCCTTCTAGAGGGATTTGTTTGTGGGTGAGTCCTATTTGAAGGTGTCATTTCCCTGTATCTACACTATCTTCGAAAAAAGGATGCTAAGGTAATGAGTGTTTGTATTGGTTGGGGGGAGAGTCGTTTAAAGTCTAGAAAGTTTGCATCTCTTATCTGAATATAAGTCCTCTGAGTATGTGGGTTTTTTGTCTATACTTGATGGTTTATTATTTGCAAGCTTCAAGAAGATTTGAGGTTGTGGACCTGGGGATCCTTTTGGATACTATATGGTCAAGTCCCTTGTTGGTTGTTTGCCTCCTCCTCCTTGTCCTCCACCTCATTTTGCTCTTGCTTGGTGGGGACTAGCTCCACTAGAGGTTGGAACTTCTTGTTGATTGGCAATTTCAAGCAAGACTCTCACACGAAGTGGATTCAGCAATTGTTATTTAGTTGGCATAAGGGAAGAGGAAACCTCTATGGAAGCTACTTCCTTTGTTTAGGGAAGTAAAGAGTCTATGGCAAGAGGGTGGTTTTGTTTGTCCATGATCGTTGATTGACAAATGTGCTATAGTGTACAATCTAGCAAAACTCTCACACGAAGTGGATTCAGCAATTGTTATTTAGTTGGCATAAGGGAAGAGGAAACCTCTATGGAAGCTACTTCCTTTGTTTAGGGAAGTAAAGAGTCTATGGCAAGAGGGTGGTTTTGTTTGTCCATGTTCATTGATTGACAAATGTGCTAGAGTGTACAATCTAGCAAAACATGGCATCTTAAGATTGGGGTTGTTTTTGGATTTCTAATTGGGATTACTTTGTTCCTTATTATTGTTATTATTTGGGGAAAAAAGGAGAGAGGGGGGGGTTAGTTTATGTGTGTCCTCCTTGGGTACTCCTCCCCTCTCATTGTATTCTATCTTTTTCTATAATGGAATCTTGTTACCTGTTCAAAACAACTTATAGTTAGGTATCATTTATGGAAGGAAATATATTTTAAAGTGAGAGGAGTGTTGGCCTGACCAACCTCTCAACTCTCTCTTGCCTTCGTCCATCTCACCCCTCTCTGGTTTAGTGTTGGGTGCTTCCTGGCAGCATTAAAATTCTTCGTCTTTTTAAACTATATTTTAAGAAGAGACATTTTTTATGCATACAAACAAACATTGAAAAGTTATATAACATCATTGATTATTTTTCCTCTTTTTTCCTTTTTAAGAAACATTGGGGCTTTTTGCATTGCATATGACAAACCTGCTGTTTGTTTTTTGGCAGAAAGTAGATGTTTTAAAAGCTCAAACAATGCCTACAGATGTTTCATTGAATGAGCATATCCAGGTACCTTACAAAGCACATTTACCAGTTTCACCTGTAGCAAATGAAGATGATAAGTTGAGATGGACAGACTATGGTTCGTCAATGGATCCTCATGGGACACTAGTTATTCACCAAAATGTAATGCATAACAACAACGATCCTTCTTTACAGACTAGCATGGAAAACCGACACTATTCTGATAGCAGTAAAGCAAATGGAACTTTGAAGGTATCTCCTGGTGGTTTGGCTGGTGTTGATATCACTGGCTTGTCCCATTTGTTGTCACCGTCTTCAACATCCTTTTGTTCTAGCAGGTACTTTATATTTACAGTCTTGATATGAATTACAAGGCGCAGAGGAGACATTCTGTATCCGTACCAGTAAGAAATATTTTAACATCTGATTTTTGTGAATACAGATACCAAAATGGAAGAGAATTTGATTCTAGTCTTAATTTTTCTGGTGATGGGCTAATGCAGATGTCTACAATAAACAGTCCAAGCAATCTCTGGAAACAGGTACTTTCTCACTGGCATAGAGTATGCTATTCTTCTTCTCTTTTCGTTCTTACTGGTGTAGATATGCTCTTTCTTGCTTCTTTCTTTCTTCTTTTTCATCTCCATGGGTGGTTTGGGACCTAATGTTTCCTTGCAGGATCTTTCTCTTAAGGTTAGAGAACATGAAGAGGAGAGGAGATTGTGCAGCTAAGGAGATGTCTTACTGATTACTCAATGAGGGTAGGAAATAATTTTTTTACTTCTTACCTGTCAAGATTATATCATTCTTCCAATCCTGTTGTAACTTTTTATTTTACTATTGACTGTATATGTCCTGATTATGAATAGGAATCACAATTACGCAATGAGAAGCATGTTCTTGAAAAGCACATTGCTTATATACGCATGGTTAGTAGAATCTTAATACTGTGGCTTCTTCTTTCTGGACTGGTTGTTGAGATTTTTCTAGCTTTTTATGAATTCTGCGACCAGGCATTTGATCAGCAGCAGCAGGATGTTGTTGAACTTATATCTAAAGCTATCTCATACAGACAAGACACAATTGAGGAAAACATACGTCTTACGTATGCATTGCAAGTACTATTTCTTTCCAATCTTGTTCTGAAATACTATGGTCCTGCATTGTGTTATTCTTGTATTTATATTTTAAAATTAGGAGGTGTTAACTGCAATCTCCTGTTTTGATATCACAATCCTATCATTGCTTTGAAGGAAGTTACCATTACATGCCTAAGACGGAGTTCTCGGGTTCCATGCAAACATTAGCCTGTGGTGCTACAATGGACCCAATGGATTCATTCCCTTCTTCACGCCAACCTACCTAGGTCTAACAGAGTTCTGTGAGGCCAATGCAGTGGAGATGTATATGAATATTTAGATACTTTAGAATGAGATTTCTATTATCTGGATAATTTCCTACCAATATATATAATATTTTATACATATATATTTTACCAACAAACGAGTTTGCATGAAGTTTGGTGCAAACTTTGACAATTTTACCTATACTCAATTGCAATTCACGGGGAATAGGTGGGGGTGAGGGGAAAATTGGATCCATAAGGTCCACTATGGGCCCCACAAACCAAAGTTTGCATAGGTACACACACATAGGGTTGACAATTTTATGACCCAACCCGTGAAATAGAGCTACGCATGCAGTGCCTAAGTAGAGGGTGAAGACAGTTGGAACCATTGACTTGCCCACCCTTCCAAGGGTAACTACTCACCATTTTCTAGGGTGATTTTTTTAATGGGAGAAATCTCCATATTTACAATTTAAACATGTTGACATTGTATTTTTAGAGTGATTTCCACTTCCCCATCTTACCTCACACTGATCCAAACACAACCATTGTGTTTTGATTTTCAAGGTGTTGCATTTTAAGTGAATATGTTCTAATGTTCATGCGATTTTATTTTATTTTTGTTAATTGTGTTTGGGATGATGTTGCTCATTTTCATTGAGGATGTGTTAGCCCTTCAGGTTAATGATCTACATTCCCTTGATAAATATGGAAGACCTCAGCTCTTTTACTTGAATAGTGTTCGATAACAACACTTGTCATGGACTATCAGTGCCCCAGTTAAATACTCATCAAAATTTGCAAGTGAATAAAATGTTGGAAGTAATTTCTGACATCTTTTTGCTTGTATTTTCAGGCTGCACAACAGGAAAGATCCACATTTATATCATCCTTGATTCCTATTCTGCAGGAATACAACCTGCATCCACTTGTGCTTGATGCTCAATCTATTGTTGGTAATCTTAAGGTTTGTGTTGTGAACTTTTTTTATACTAAGTTACATTAATGAAAGGCGAGGCAGAGCCTCTGTTCTTGCTCTTTATCCATTGTTGTTAAGCCTAACAATTTGCATCATACACTGCTTTTATAGATGTAACACAAACTAGAATATTCAAGTCATTGTCTGAATCTCAAAATTTGTCTTGTGGACCCCTTATTTGTGCATCTGAATTGTCTTTGATGATAGCATAAGTGGTTCTAATGATGATGATGGCCCTTTTTCTTGTGTATTAAATATTAACCATCTCTGTTTTATCCCTTTCTCTTTTTCTTTTTTTCTATTGTATTCTAATTTTCTCAGCTAGATGCGGGTACCTAAAGATAATGATTGACTGTATATTTTTTTATAGCTTCATAGATTACATGAAAAGTAGATGCAGTATACAAACTACTTGTTTGTGGTGGGGTTCTTTTTTCTTTTCTTCCTTTTCTTTTGTTTTAATGCAAGTCTCTCTATTTATTTCTATTGCAGCTCTTGTTTAAGAGTCTAAATGAGAACCTCACTGTTATTGAGGTAAGCTATGCAGAGAAGATTATTGAAGCATTTTTTTTTTTGATAAACTGTTTATTCATCCCTTCTGATGTAACAACTACAAGTGCTTTGTTTCTAGAAGTTTTACCTGCAAGTCACTACTTCTCATCCTCATGAAGAACTTTAAAATGGTTTTATGTTCAATTTTTACAGGATAAGTTAGAGTCATCTCAGTACCAATTAGCTCCATGGCGTTCGGATGCATTGAACGTCTCTGCTTCTTCTCCACAATCTCCATCTCATTCAGTTGGTGCAGCACTCACTACTTCAGTATGACCATTCTCTCTGTCTCTTGTCTCCTTCAATTATACCATAGTTCCTTTAATCCCTATATTATTGTGGCAGAACAAAAGTGGCCTTGAGATTATGCCTCAGTCAACATATTCTCATGTACGGACTCCTATTTCTTCCCCTCCCAACATTCAAACAACAAGAGCTGATTGGGAGGCATTAGCGCACTATAGCAATAATAATATTTCAAGTAGTGTCATTACAGAAAATTTTGACCATGATAACTTGGGGAAGTCATCTTCTCCTGCAGACAGGTGAGCTCTTGATGAAATTCACTAGAAACTCTTTCCTTTGTGGGTAATGTTTCTGGTGCTTTCCCTTTGGCTTCTTGTATCTTTGTCTATATATTTATCTATTCATTAAAGAGTTCACATGTGAAAGTTGCATGATGCACCTACATTTTTCATCACAATTTTCAATAGATTTTGGATTTTTTTTTTTTAAGTTAATACAACCATCATCATCATTATCAAATCAATTTATCACATCTATTTTTTTTGAATGATTTATCACATCTATTTTAAAGGTTTTTTTTTTGGGAAACCTACAAAGTAGAATTATAGTAATATACGAGGTGTAAAAACAAAATAAAACAAAACAAGACTAAGCAAACAAATCCCCAACTCTATACACCCTGTGAAATGCATAAAGACAAAAAATAGAACAACCCAACCCCAATACACCCCATTACAGGAAACCTACAAGAGGCATTTCTCAACGAATGCTCGCCTTTGCTAGAAAGTACGCAACAACATTAGCTGATCCTTTTTTCTTGTTTTTTTAATTGGTCCATATGTGGGACTTTGTTATTTGTATTAAACCAACTTATCTAAAAGAAAGGAGAAAAAAAAAGGACACAAGGCTTTTATTTGATAAGGAATTAGTACATAACTCTTGGAGTGGGTTTTTGAAGGTCATACCAGCATTTTATGTGGTTTCTTGAGCTTGGAAACTTAGGGCGTGTTTATGTTTTTTATTGAAAGTAGGATTTTCAATGAAAATGAGGCTTTTCCCATGCTTTCTAGAAGATGGGATTTTCAATGAAAATGTGCATGATACATGTGTGAAAAAGGTCACTTTCCTACCTGAAGGGTTATCTTCAAGGGAAACCTCTTTCCTATAGGAGATAGGAAAATTGGTACTTAACTCCAATTTCTTATGTATGGAAACCTACAAACATGCCCTTATAGTTTTAAGTTTGTATGCTTGGAGCATCCATATTCTACACCAGCCGGTGGTTTTATTGGTTTTTAGATCCTTTCTTCCATCCTTTTCCTTTCTTTTAGATTCTTTTCTTCGTGTTTTTGAATTGTTGATGTTTCAGGTATATCCAAATTAATCCAGGACTATGTCAATGGCTTATCTAACTATGGTGTAACTTGATCTCATTATTGTTTTGTGTTATTTTTTTTGAGCAGTAACAATAAGATTTATATTAATAGAGGAAAAAGATACAAATACATCAAATGAGATACGGTCTAGAAGGAATAGACCGAAAAAGAAAAATAAAAACAGAATAAAAGCACAACTATAGAATATCCACAAATCGAAAACAATCATTTGGCCCCATCACTGCTCGAAACCTTTCCATCTCACAGAAAAAATGTGTCTAAAATTGAGTTATCGACTCCAGACTTTGCGAAGAAATCCGCCAAACTACTGGTTTTGCGACTGACTTGGGCAAAGGAAACGCCAAGCCCCGAAGCTAAAGCTCTAATCTCTCTAACTGTGGTAATCAATATTTAAGGAGGTCGCTTCAGTCCCTTTGATTGTATTTGTCGAGTCCATTCCTATTATTAGTTGACCATGCACATAGGCTGTCTAGATGGTCAGAGCTTTAAATGGAGGTTGTGCACGTGGTTGTGCTCCAACAGGGAATTTAAAGACATAAGGGCTGGGGATCTGTGCCAATATTGGGAGGTTTGTTTGAAGTCTAATTCTTTGGTTAAAAAGCCTAAGCATGTTGAGTGGACCCCTCCCCCTCCGGGGGTTTTCAGTTCAATGTGGATGGTGCATCTTATGGTAAGCCGGGTCCGGCGGGTATTGGGGGAGTTCTTAGGGATCATGTGGGTGATATTAGCGTGGTCTTCTCGGAAGCGGTGGGGATTAAGGATTCTAATGAGGCGGAACTTCTTAGTATTAGGAGAGCCTTGACCTTAGGTGAAAGCTTAGGGGGAGTCAAATTATCATTGAAAGTGATTCTTCTATTGCTATAAAATGGGCTAGGGGTACGAGGAGACCTCCTTGGAAGTTAATCACAGTTGTTAGGGAGATTAAGGGACTAGCTGCAGGCATGGAGATTTCGTTCAATCATATTAGTTGAACGGCAAATGGAGTTGCAGATTTTTTTGCCAAAAATGGCGTGGATGGGCCGAGTTTGGGTGTCCTTTTGTTGTAGCTTGGTTTTCTATGTAGCTGTGGCTTTTTAGTTCTTTTGTTTTTCTTTTGTTCATTTTTGGCCTAATCCTCATAGGCCTTTGTTCCTTTTCCTTATACTTTTTTCTATTAATGAATTTCTTCTTTACCGCTAAAAAAAAAAAAGATGGTCAGAGCTCTCCTAATATTGAGGAGTTCCGCCTCATTTAAATCCATGATCCTCACCGACTCTCTAAATACTAAGTATGTTAGGCTATTATGATTCCTAAGAACACCTCCTATCCCTTTTGGACCCGGTTTTCCCCTTGAAGCACCATCCACATTGGATTTCATGACATCTTGTTGAGGAGGAACCCAAATAACTAAAGTTCTCGACTTCCTATGGTAAACACTCATGCAACCTTAGTCAAATCCCACTCTCAACATATAAGGGCCACTCTCCCTAGTTTTACTCGGTGTGTGTGGATAGGGAGGTTTGCATATGCCCTAAGGACATAGTCAGGTGCTTTAAGAGACCTGGATACCTTGGACTTTAAAAAAAAAAAAAAAAAACACTCATGCAACCTTCCCACGATGAGAGGAAATCAACGGGTTTGAGTCCCTTAAACACATAACCTCCATTTAGCCTCTGAAAAAGCTCACTAACCTCAGTTAATTTCCTTCAAATATTCTGTAATTTCTCTCCTTCCAAAGGGTCCACAAGACAGCAGCTAGGATTGTGTTCCAGACTGCCTTCATCCTAGGTCTAAGTCTCGAGAGAAACCACGATCTCACTAACCCATCATAGCTTCTGTCAAAGACCCATGAACATCCAATAGGTTGGCGAAATTTATCCATAAGCTCTTGGCAATAGTGCAATTAACAAAAAGGTGATCTACATCTTTCTCCGGGGAACCACAAAGGGAGTAACCAAAATCTTCCTCCCATTTCAACAACCCCCTCCTCTTGAGTTCCATTCTGGTAAGAACCTTGCCCCTTTAGTGCGGACCACACAAAAGTTTGAACCCTTGGGGGAGTTAGACCTTTTCTCTGTTTTTTCCTCTCTGTTTTTAGCTTTTGCTACTCAACTTTCTGTTTTGGCGAACTTTTTACATCATCATGTTTTCCCATCTATCTAGAGTTGATTTTGTGAGTTCTCTGTTTCCACAATTCCAATTATGTAGTCAATAAAATTTTAATTATCATCTCAAATAAAAGAAATTTTTTGAGGGATTGGAGTTAATCATGCCTATACAGATTTTGTCTTGAACCTAATGATGGTACTACTACCTCAATGACAGTGATATTCATGCTTGTCGAAGGTTCACAAGGCCATGATTTGATTAAATTATATACTTTGATAGAAGGGTTCTCCATGTTATAGATTAGCACAAGAATAACAAGATTTGTGGGATTTCTCTCTTGTTATATGTATTTATGTGTGTGCACTTGCACGTGCTCATTAGACCACTCTACTGTAGTTTTTATGGCCCACAGAGGGTGGGGATGGTAAGGTGAAGAAAGATAGACATGGATAAAGGTGAAGTGGATAACGGTGAAATTTTATCAAGTCCAATAGTTGTTATATCTCATGGGGGAGGAAGAGGATTGGTAGATGTTGTGAGGAAGGGGATGGGTGGAAATGGATCCAAGCGTGGGCCCAATATGAGGAGTTTTCACATACGGGTCCCGGCTACAGTTATTATGTGTTTTAACACATGCACCCTCATGGTTACGCCACATCCCTCCACCCTCAAAGCCTCACTTTTTATGTTGTACTTTTTTCCTTAACCCTATTGACAATCATTTTCTTTGTCATCCCATATTTCATCTGTATCTTGTCTTGCTTTCAAGTTCTTTCTTCTTAAACTGGTGTATGTGGCCTACTGGAGCCAATATTTGAAGGCAGTCACTGACACTTTATTCTGGTTTTGCTTTCTTTGTATTATAAGTGCATTTGAATGGTAATAGCTATTGTCATCATAAAAGCATTATCTTGTGACTGTAGGAATGTGTTTTATTCATCTAAGACATCTAATCTTGTGTTGCTTCGTTCTTTTGTATTGTTAACTCCAGAAACTCTTCTATGCAAGAAACAGCAGTAAAACCAACAGTTAGAAATTCACATGTGCATTTTGGTGAAGAAAATTTCAATAACAATCCAGCTTTTGGAGACCTTGTTAGTGGCAATGAAATGGATGATCCTGAAGCAGTTGGGTACCAGAATGTGAGAGAACCCTCAGTACATTGGGGTCCTTATTTGACACCTGTACATAATGATCCAAACTCGTCCCTTTCTCCTTATCTACCTCCAGTACTTGAGGAACCTGGCTCATTTTCTGAAGGTAATAGATCAGCTGAGGCTTTAGTTTTTGAATTATTTCCTGCTTGTTGCTTATTGAAGAACCTGTAATCCACTGCAGCAGAAGATGATCCTTTACCAGGCATTGAAGCCCTTCAAATTACTGGGGAAGCTTTTCCAGGAAGAGAAATCCAAGCATGCGGATATTCTATTAATGGAACCACCAGTTGTAATTTTGAGGTATGTTTTCCCAGGTTTTCCTTTTTTTTTTTTCCTGAAAATGTTATTGCAGATTTTGCTCTGTGAAGTACATTGAGTATGATCTCCATTGGCTTTTCATCAAGTGTCATTCATTGTTTTGGCTTATTTCTTTACTAACAGTGGGTACGCTATTTGGAAGATGGGTCTGTGAGTTTCATAGCTGGTAATTTCTCTTATACACAGTTTTCTTTATCTTTTATGTTTCAACTGGTGCCCTTCCCTGAAAATCTAGTCCTAAAATTCCTCTCAAAACAGGAGCAAAGCAGCCTATCCATCTGGTTACTGCTGATGATGTTGATTCATATCTTGCCATTGAAGTCCAACCGCTGGATGACCGGAAGAGAAAGGTATATCCATTCCACAATTCTATTGATTTCAAACAGTTTCATTAATGAGCTTTTGTTGCTCTCTTTTATTAAATTGTAACCCATTGTCGTTATCACAATCACAATGGTCGAGTGACAAGGGCCCTTAATGACAGTTGGAACATGCTCACTGTCACAAAAACAGTGGTTGCAGGTTCAAGTCATGTTACCATTTAAAAATGGAAGGAAAAAGGAGCTACAGCTTTTTGTTTGTTCTATATATGCCATTGTGCATAGATGACAAGAGGAAATAATAATTGGAATTATCACAAAAATAATATAATTGGAATTAGCACTAAAAGTGAGACTCTAGCATGAAACAAAAAGCATTGATATCAAATTTGAACATTTGTGTTTTAATGATGTCGAGGTTTCCTGGAAGAAAGGCAGATTCTAGATGATGTTGTAAATGAATTAATTAACTCAAAGAAAGAGATAGGAAAAAGTGTGATCATGTGAAGTGGGTGTTTGTTGATTACCTTTTACATTGAATGGATTTTTGAAAGAAATGGGGAAAGTGGATGAAAGTTTGTATATCTTGTACATCTTAGTGCTGGTTAAGGGTTCGCCAATGCTTTAATGAGGCTGAATAGAGGGCAATTAGGAGAGCACTTCAGGTTTAGTCCAGGTTTAGGTGTGGTACCTCATTATCAAAGGTGACTTAACTAATGCCATCTTCTGGGCAAGTAATAGAAATTTCCCCCATGGAGGTTGATTGGTATTGATAGGGACATTTGGAGGTTGTGCAGGCTAGGTGGCATCTCTTTCACTCATACACCTCGATCAACAAATTGTGTTGCAGACTTCTTGTCGTAAGCTGGTGTTCAATTACAAAGTCCATCTTTGGAATTTTTCTCATCTCACCAGCTTTGAAAACTTGGGGATTGGGGCTTCATTTGATCTTGTGTTGGGTAGTTTTTGTTGTATTTTATTTATTTATTTCTTCCTTTTTCTTGTTCTTGTTTGTTTCTTTTCCTTATCATCGACTCTGAGTATATATCTCATATACTCGGATCCCTTCTCTTATACTTCCTTCTTATTTTAATGGTATTAAGTCGTCAATGTTCCAAAAAAAAAAAAAAATGTTGCTGATTAGAGCAACAAGAGGGTTAAGTCGGGAGATTCTCTTTATCCTTTCATCTTTATGATGGTGCCAGAGGCCTTGAGTAGATTATTTATAAAGAGGAGAGAAATAGGGATTATTGGAGAGTTTGGGACTCATCTTCAATTTGTGGATGATATGTTGCTATTTTGTGAGGCATGAAGAGAGGACTTATTTGGGGTAAAGGCAATGTTGGCGTGGTTTAAATTAGTTTTGAGGTTGAGGGTAAATCTAGGGAAAAGTTTGGTGGTTGGAATCAATGTGGAAGATTTAATTTTTAGAAGATCTTGCAAGGGATATGGGTCGGTGTTAGTTTCAATGCTAGATCTAGGGGATTGTGGGACCCCGGTTGGGAAATTGGAGAGGAAATTAGTAAATTGGAAGAGGAATTATTTATTTCTTGGTCCAAGAATAACCCTCATTAAGGCATCTAGGTCTAGTCTACTAAATTACTATATGCCTTTGTTTGAAATGTTGTAAGGAGTTGCAATAAAGTTGGAGAAGATCAAGAGAGATTTCTTTTGGGATGGTAAAAAAGGTTGTTGTAAATGTTGTAGTAATTTCACATTTGACATGTGCATTTGACCTTCAGATACCATTGATTGTAACCGATCTTCCTTTCTTTCTTTTTTGCTATCCTTGATTGGCTCTCTGTATTAGTGTATTACTGTATTCTATATATACGTGTCTCCCCTTTTGATTAAACATAAGAAATACAACACGTAGAATTCATCTCTTATCTTCCCTTCACTTCCGTTATTTTCTTTCTTTTTCTTAATTTTCTTCTAACATGGTATGTGCCAAAAAGGATGATTCCTGATTCCTCCATTGCCACCCTGTTTTCATCAACTAGGCCTTACAGAAGATCTCTTCTCCATCATTTCAGAGAAAGGTTTTTACTACAATTTTTGGTGGTTCATCCTCCCCAAATAGGTCAGGTTTTCCTGTGTTTTCTGCATTTGTTTGTTCATAGGATGGACCATTCTTTTCGTCCGTAGTTATACATTTTTTTGTAGATTTGAACCCATAACCCATCAACACCCTCGTCGTTTCTTCTCCTACCTTCTATCCATACGAATCTTGGAGGGGTACGGTCATTGGAAAGCTTCCTTTTGGAACTTCTCTACCGCAACGACGAGAACGATCTCAAACCAATATTTTTCAGTTCGACCCTTGGATCTGGCTCTCAGACCTTGTTTGACCTTGGGACTCGTACCCCTGGTTCACCCCTGGCCCACCTTCTTATCTATCCCATTGACTTTGGTCTTTGGTCACAGGCGGGGCCCACATTGCAGTTTTTTCAAATCTGACCCAGTGACTCCCAGAAACCCCATTTTCTGCATTTTTTGCTTCAATCTGGATTGCAGACTGCTGTTCCCTCTTTAACTTTGAATCTTCCTCTCACAGAGATTTGAACTCTTGAAGTTCAAGTTTACATCTTCTTGTGTGCTTAGAGACTTGTGGACATCTAATCAAGTGGGCTTAGTCACCAAGACCCCATCGAGATGCCAAACAACAATAAAATGTTCTCTGTTCAAAAGTGTTTGATTTTTGTTCAACTTTTTCAGAAGGGTGTCGGGTTGGATTATTATTTATTTCATCCAAAATTTGTGTCTACAAGAAGATCAACAACTAGCCTGATGTAGATTATTTGTTCAAGTTCCAAATCTAATTGTCAAGGAATGGGTCTTGGTGTTTCCAAGTCATGGTTTTAAGACTGTTTGACAGATAGGTATTCAAAACACTTTCTTAGATGACAACATGACTCAAATACACAATCTTTGAATGAGAACTTGCAAACTTGCTAAATCCACTCTGGTATCTATCAATCTATCCTCAAATCTGATGTATGATGGACTCAACAGTCATGTTGGAGTAGGCTGTCATTTCTCCTTGTGGAATTTTTGTTTGCCTCTTCCCTCTAATAGCTAAAAATTCCAACACTCTGTACATTAGTATTTTCTTCACATCCCCCCATTTCTCCTTCCAATTGCATACAATTTTTTAGCCATAACTCTTGATACTTTACAAGTATGTTCTTTTTAAACAATTTTATGTTATGTTCTATTTCCCTTCTCTTATAGAAGGAAGAGACAAAATTGGAGTGAAATACTAAAAACTAACATGCTAGATTGTGGAGTGATAGGAACATGTTTTTTTGTTAGTTTTCAGTTGAAAATTAGGACTCAGAAAGTTGACCCGATACATGGTACAAGGCTTTAATGGTGGTCATGATTTATTTCTATTTTATCTGTTGACTTCCAAAACATTGTATTGTATCTCCTTGTAGAGTTTGGTATGCTTGTTAAATGGTTCTGATATTCATGCTAAATGCCATTTCAAATATGAGAAGCTACATAAAATCATGAAATAATTTAAGATGAGTGAGATCAATGGTGATCTCCATCAGGTATAGCTATAGTAAAATAATCTAGTTAATCTTTAAAAAAAATTCAGTTTTTATTTTATGTTTTTTTACTTTCCAATTTATATTTCAATTACAGGGTGAACTCGTTAAAGTGTTTGCTAATGAACAAAGAAAGATCACTTGTGGTAAGCCACCTACTTTCTTACTAATGTAATAATTGAATTTAATACCATCTTATTTACTTGATCTATGTCAGTGAATTTTTATGTTAGAGGAATTTTTGGTTTTCATCCTGCAGTGGAGAAGTGGATCATGAAATTTTTTTGCCCAGCTTTCTAATGTATATTGTACATCTCACACTTCAATGAATTGGGGCCATCTATCATGTTGCACTTGAATGTATTTTTGATGTAATGAATATGAAAATGCTTTTTTTTTCCGTCACTGTTCATTCATAATCCTTATTTGTTCTTTTTCTTGTGGAAATTGCAACTTAAATGTTATTGCCTAAATTGGAGAAGGATCCAATAGAGGAAGAAACCATTGTCACTAGCTTAATAAAACAATGTGAGGGTAAAAAAAAATAGGCTATAGAAGTTTCTAAAACCCCTTTTTTATGCAAGTGATTTGCTTTCATAAAAAGGTGTTTTTTTTTTTTTTTTTGAGAGGTAACCATAAAGGGTGAATTTGTAGGACAACAATTAGACCTATGATGCTTTATGGCGCTGAATGTTAGGCAATGAAGAAAAGTCAAGTAGAAAAGTTACAAGCAACTGAGATGCATATATGGATGAGTGAGAATTGCATTAAAAGGTTGAATTAGAAATGACCACATTATTATAGCCTCAAATATAGCTCATAGATGGGAAGATGAGGGAAGGGCATCTAAGATGGTTTGGACATGTCCATAGACAACTAGAAATGGCTGCAGTACACAACTTGTAAAGTGCAAGTAGTGGGTAATAAGGAAAAGGGTAAAGAAAGAAATTATAGAATGCAGGATAATAGAGGATATGGTCTTTGACTGGACAAAATAAAAAGTTAAGACTGAAAAGGCCAACCATAAATAGATGGGAAAAATGTATGTTGTTTGTTGTTGTTGATGATAATGATGATGATCTGCTTCCCCATAGTTTGATCTTAGCATATTTAATGAGCATCAAACTTTTTGAAAAATTGCCTAAATTAATTGCCAATTTCTGATGGAAGATACCTGCTCTACAACCACTGAATAGCTTTTCACAACCAATGAACAAAATGAAGTCTTCCACCTCGAATTTCATCTAGGATTGTCCAAATCATATATCAATGATTAGGGTTATTCATGGTGCAATTTGATGAGAATGAATAGTTTGGATTTCATCTATCACTTTGCATGCATGTCCCCAAGAACGGTGGATTATTTCCCCTATATTATCCAGTGGTCTCAGCATGAGAAAACTTTGTTGCCACCTCTTTTTTTTTTTTACTTTTTTCATGGTGTACATGTATCGGGATAAAAATTATTTTATGTCATGGATTTTACCTTTTATTGCAGTTGTCAAGGTCTCACCATCTGATGGACCTTTTGTTAGCCATTGTTATTTTGTCTTTTTTGCTTATCTATGAGCAATCAATTTGATTGCTAGCATTTTTCAATTATGAACTTTTCTTTGCAGCCCAATGATTGAACAATTTGGATCTTGTCTACCATTGTCATGTGCATTTTTTTTCTATCAAGGACATGATGGTGGGTGATTTTCTTTCGTTATGAGATCATTCATATGGTCCCATATAAAATGTTGAGATTCATATTGGTGCATCATCATCATTTGTGTGTGTATGCATGGGCATATGCAAGCCTCAAGTATATATACATACATACATACATACACTCAAATAACAATTTGAGAACTCTGACCAAACATGGCCCACCCACCCTTCCCTCTCCCCCAACTCCTCCACCTACACTGTGTGAATTGGATCCTTACTCTTTTTGGCTCAAATCTAAGTTACATAGCCCATTGATCTTGCCACATTAATTTTCCACTGATAAAATTGAATCTTTGGGACCTTAAAAAACATAGCTTCACTTATCCAATCAAGGTTTTTTTTAATAGCCACATTATTAAAACAAAATACCTTTCCAACCAACCCATCGACACGGGCCTAGTGGGCCCCACATAACTCTTCAAATTTATATTTGAGAACAAAGCTTCATTTGATCTTGACTATCTGCATATGGGTAGTGACCTGAAGACACTAGTCTTTATCTTGTAAAGTAAAGACCTCTCCCTTTTTTAATAATGAGCTTACCTAAATGCATGCTAATCACCAAGTGAATTAAGAGTGGACACAAAGTGACAAATGTTCAACCCCATCCCATTATCATGACAAAAGTTACAACTTAAAATTTATGGTTTTATAGGCCTTAGATAAATGCAATTTGTTGCCTTGAAATTTCAAGTATGTAATTATGTACAAAATGTGGACGAGTGCCTTTTTGAGATATATACCATCTCACAGGTGGTAGGTGAATGTGAATGGCTTGAACTAAGGAGGGCCCCACATAGATGTCTCTACTAGAGGTTTCTCAATGTTTTTTTTTAATGGTCTCTCAGTATTTTCTTTTTTCTTTTTTGGAACGGAAACAAAAGTAAGATTGTATTAATGAAAGCTATACATATAGGGATGGGCTCAGGCTGGGTTAAGTTGAGCCCTGCCGAAGCCCGATTACCAAGTGAAAAGCTTGAGCCCAGTCCGAGCCCAATTACCAAGTGAAATGACCGAGCGCGGCTCGAGCCCGATAAAGCCTAACCAACCCGATTAGCTTGAGGCCAGATACGAGCCTAAAGCAAAGTCTTTGGTATGAAATATTTGGGTAAAAGACATTAATTAAATTGTGTTTTCTTGAAGCACGTGTTTGATTATTATCTAATTATTAAATTATAAAATTACCATTAAATAAATTATATATTAAATAATAAGTTCAAATCATATGTGAATTTTTTCTATTTTTATATTTGGTAGAATAGTGAAAATCCAACTGGAGGGATTGAAAGATAACTAAGTTTCTTATATGTATAACAAATTTCATCCCAAAACTCAAGTTGAACCCATATGATTTTAGTGGTCAAAATCAGGCATCCTTAGGAAAACTGATGCATGTTGATTTTAACTGTTAGGATCAAGTGGCTTTCATCTAAATTTTTAATCTAATCATCTGACGCCCTTGCCCACCTTGGCATGTGGGAAGGAGTCCCACATCACCCAGGGAGGGGATGTGTGGAGGAGTTTTAAGAGGGGAGAGCCCCTCTCCCAAGCAAGAGGCCCTTTGGGCCTAGAAGTGAGCGGAGCCCAAATGTAAAATCGTGCTGGTCAAGTGAGTCCAAAATGAACAATATCTTGCTGGGGGAGTCAGGTCGTTACAAATGGTATCAGAGTCAACCAATATATTAAACTGACAAATGTTACATGTATTTAAAATACAAAGGAAACCAATCACTGTGGCTAAAAAGGAAAATGATAAAATAATGGTCAATTACAATAAGTCAGACAACAAACTAATTTGACTTTCCAAAATAAAGTGATTCTAGACAATTCTGTCCAGAAATGGGTCTCACTGGGTCCCACAACAGTTGTTAGGCTGTTGGCCTTTCCTATGTTTCTACTTGCTATTTTTCTTGTATCTACACCTCTAGTGCCTTTTTTCTATTAATATATGAACCATTTCAAAAAAAAAAGACAAGAAATAAGGAAGCAGTGGGAAATGAATTTTAAAGATTTGTTGAACACACAATTTGAAGATGAAGGTAATATGGAAGGAGAGGAAAACAAGGGGATGGAGAACAAAATAACAAAAATAGAAGTGGATCAAACCTTGAAAAGATGAAGAAGAATAAAGCATTCTGGCCCGGTCCCGATCAAAGTTTGGTTTATTTTAGGTGAAAATAGAGTGTGTTGGTTGAACCGATTATTCAACAAAATCATAGCCTCAAAAAGGATGCTTGATGAGTGGCACAAGAGCACAGTAGTCCATTTTTTATTAAAAAAAGAGATATTTAAAGGTGTTCCAACTATCGAGCAATCAAACTAATGAGTCACACGATGAAACTTTGGGAAAGGGTAATCGAGGGGCATTTAAGAGGAGTTAAATATATCGGAAAATCAATTTGGGTTTTTTCCGGGTAGGTTAACAACAAAAGCTACTTTTATTCTTAAGACAACAAATAAAGGAATTTAGAGAGAAGAGGAAGAACATTTATATGACTTCTATAAACCTAGAAAAAGGCATATGATAGAGTATCAAGGAAGTTAAGTTGGAGAACCTTGAGAACTAGATACGCCCCCCAACGAGTACGTTGAGACTTGAGATTATTCAAGACACGTACGAGGATGCAACTACTAACATTAAAACCATTTATAGAAAGACAATAGAGTTCTTTGTTGGAGTGGAACTCCATCAAGAATTTGCTTTAAACCGTAACTGTTTGTGCTAATCAAAGACAACTTAACATCAGGAATCCAAGATGAATGTGCAATGGTGTATGCTTTTTGCAGATGATATAGTATTAATTAATGAGACGAAACAACAACTTGATGTAAGCCTAGAATTGTGGAAGAGAACATTGGAGTCAAATGGTTAAAAATTAGTAAAACTAAAATAGAATACATTGAATATAACTTTGGTGGGTTAGATGATATGAGACAACCTAATAAAAATAGGAAATAACTTGGTAACAAATTGTGGTAAATTTAGATATTTGGGCTTTATGGTAGAATCTCAAGGAGGTTTTGACCTAAATATAATAAATAAGATATGAGCAATGTGGGCAAAATATAGACAAGCTAGCGGGGTCCTTTGCAATAAAAGAGTCTCCCTTTGCCTAAAAAAAAGGATTTTATAAAACAATTATTAACCTAAAATGCTCTATGGAACAAAGTGTTAGGCAATGAAGAAAAGAAAAATAGGCAAAGTTAAGACAATGGAAATGCATCTACTATGTTGGATGAGTAATTTAACCCTAAAGGATAAAGTTAGAAACGAATGCATGAAGAATAGTTTAAAGATAGCTCTGGTAGACAACAAATTAAGAGAAACTCATTTGAGGTAGTTGGGTGTGTTAGTAGAAGACCAAACGTACGCTCGGCACATAGTGTTGAGAGGCTTCAGATCAAAGGTCCTAGGAGGAGAGGCTGACTTTTGAAAACATGAAGGGATACAAAATGATATGATTTTATGAGAGTCAATTGGAGAAGAACTTGTAAAGCCGACCCCAGATAGATGAATACTTGCTTATGATGATGATGATGGTGATGGTGACTTAAAATTAGTTAATTCAGGCTCTTGTATTGTTTCTTATACACTTTTTGTACTTCATGCATTTTTCCTCTTCAAGGAAATTATGGTTACGGTCTCAAAAAAAAGAGAACCGGAAGAGGCAGCTATCTAACAAGGCATAGACGGGGCATAGAGATGGCAGTTAGAAGAAGACAGTAAGAGTGCATTGGGTGCTCAGAAGACAGTAACAGTCTGCACAGTGGCTAGGAGGTAAGGTAGCGGGTGTCAACCAAGCTATCCTTCAGCAATCAATGATTTTGATCAAGAGGGAGGTTCTCTTGATCACCTTAGCATACCATGTTAAGATTCATAGTTGGTGTATTATATTCATTGTAGACGTATGTAGACACAGTGCAGAGGACAGATCTTGATGCATACACAAGGATCTTCAGATCCTATCCTAGATCTAATTACCAAACCAAGAGATAATCACAATCTTGGATAATCTACCATATTTTAATCTTCGATATCCTAACATAAGTTTCCATCATAACCAAAGTTTTGTTTCTTGGGCTTGTAATGGGAACCTTGACTTGAACATTTATGTTTTTGTACCATATTATTTTATGTAAAAATCAAATATATTTAATTGTTTATGCTGATCACAGATCCTAAAATGCAAGAGCAAATAGAAAAAACCCTCTTGATTGGACATACGTCATATGAAGTTTCACTGTCGGTATGTATTGTTGCATTTCCTGTCTTTCTTTTCCTTCTTGCAGCTCATTTGTTGTGGAATATTATAATTAATCTTTTTTTCTTTTCTTTTTTTAATTCAGGCAGGATATCTAGATATATGGGAACCTGCTATTTTGGCCATTAAGAGGGAAGGATTCAGTATCAAGTGCAATGGACCACGTGGGGTGGTTGTCACAGAAAAGTTTTCAAGAAGCATAATTGTATGGTTTGCTCTATCTTTTTTGGTTGTGAACTTGATATAATAGAGAACTTTTCTAACCAGGTAATAAAGTCACATGAAGTGAGATGATAGCCCTTCTCGTGGATCAAAATAATTTTTAAATATTTCTGCATGTTTCTCAAGTATTTGTGTATAGTGCGTAACAAATCCTGTATGTTTTATTTATTGATAGTATGATCCTACATGGGAATCCCTTTTTTTTTTCTTTCTTTTCAAATCGTGGCTTAAATTTAATTGATGGGAAAGAAGAAAAAATATCTTGCTGCTGGCCCATGAAAACAAACCTGAAAAGAAAGATATATAGGTGTTTAAGTGCGACACAGGTGTGACATAGGTGTCTCACTCTATTGGCAACAAGTACAAGACCAAGTGTGGTGTGACATTGTCCCAAATGGGCATAACACGTTCTTTTGTGAAGACCTTTGATCAATGATTGGGCTAAAACAAATGACACATAGTCAAATACTTGCACCTTCATCAAGGATGGAATGAAAATCATACTTGTGCTGATGAAGGCTGTATCTCTAGAAAAAAGGGACAAGATTCATTTTACAAAAGAAGCTCTTGATGTGAAACATAACTCTAGAAATGCTAAAAGAATGAGAACTTGAGGTCAACCTTCTTTTCAACCTAGGTGGACTGATGTAGAACAAAGTGCAGAACCATGTCAAAATGAGTCCAAACAATGTGCTAAATTGGCTCGAGGCACATTGGTTGGCCCATCTAATGATCTCAAGCCTATTTATTTATCCCAAAATCTTAATTTTTTTAATTTCTATAGTGAATTTTTTCTTAGAAATAGTGCATGTTAGGAAAGTCGCCTTAAGGTTTAGACATGGCTTAAATTAGATTTGATAGATTAATATTTTAACTGAGGTCTATGTATTAAAATGCTAAAAATGACTAGTTGTTGAGGTCTTTTTAAAATAAAAACATTGAGAAGGTGAAAAGTTGAAAGGTGTGCTTTTTTTTTTTTGCCATTCTTCTATGTAGGTCAATAAATGATCCTTGTGTTAGTTGTTTCAAACATCATCATCATGTGATCACACCATTGTTTGTAGATAGACCCACACCATCTATGGTGCTTGTTTTATCAATTTCCTTTGAAGCCAAGTTGCCATTTGTTATCTTTACTCACGACAAGAAGTAAACCTTGAACATGAATTTTCATTTTCATTACTCACAAGATGAATATTGATCTACTTGCAAATATCACCTATATTGGAGATTGTATGTGTCGTTCAGTTGTTTTTAATGGCGATTGACGTATGCAAAAACCAGTAGATTACACAAGATTCGTTAGTTAGATACGAATTCCATCTCTCTACATTTTTAAAATCATTTGACTAATGGAAACAAAGGTAGGTAATGGATTGAGATACATTAGTCTTTTTACCGTTTAATTGGTGTATCCAACTATTAAACATAAACTATTTGGAAAGAAAGGAATTCAAGAATTTCCGAAGGTAAGTCCATTGAGAGTTGTGAGCTCTTCTAAAAAGCCAAATGGAAACTATGTGCTTGGCTCCTCTCCAACAAGGAATTCAAGGACTTCAAGGCTTTGATTATCTTCATGGGAGGGTTATATAGGTGGAAGGTCTAAGAAACCTAAAGTTTTGGCTGATTGGTTGCCTCCTCAACAAGGGGTTATGAAATTTAACGCCGATGGGGCTTCCAGGGGAAAACCAAGACCGACCGGAATAGGTGGCGTACTTAGAGATCATAACAATCAGACATCCTTGGTATTCACGAAGTAGTAGGGACTAGAGACTCTATTGAAGCTAAACTTTTTAGTATTAGGAGAACATTGGCCATTTGGATTGGTCTAGAAGGTGGAAAATTAGTCATTGAGGGAGATTCAACAAATTCCATCAAATGGGCGAAAGGTTTGAAGCGATCCCCCTGGAGACTGATTACTACGGTTAGAGAGATCAAGGCACTTCTTAGGGGACTTGAAGTCTTCTTCGTTCACATCAGTCGTTCAACAAATAGAGTAGCAGATTTCTTCACCAAGAACAGTGTAGAGGGACCCGTTTTAGGTGTCTTCCACATTTAAAGAGGGGGATCATTGGATTGCACAAAATGTATCTCTTTTTCTACTTGGAGCTTTTGTTTACTTTGATTTCTAGATTTTCGTATTTTTTTTTCATTGTGTTCTTTTCTTGTATTGGTGGGATTTATATCTTTTAGACCCTCTCTCTATCTTGTACTGAATGTTATTCTTTAATAAAAAATTCTCTTTGTTTCCACTCCAAAAAAAAAAACTGTTGAACATAAACTAGCACCCATTGGATCCTTTGTTCTATGTCAATTGGTATTAGAGACATGGCAACTTATAATATTTATAATTTACTTAGAAAATTAAATCATTTAATTATTGGATCTATTTATGCTAGATCATTTTATAAGGCGGTTTGGTTTTTGTTTTTAAGGTGGTTTGATTTTTTTTGAAACATTAACAACTTTGATTCCATAAATAAGAGGGTAGTACAAAAGAAGGACCCGAGTATAGGAGAACTATACTCAGAATCGAAAAGAGAATAATAAACATAAATACAAGAGAAAAACAAGAGAAAGATACAAGATACATCCAGAACCATCCCACACCAAATACAACTGGGACCCAAACCCCTAGCTTTCAAAGCTAGCCAGAGGAAAGATTTCCAAGGCCGACGCTTGTAAGTGAACACTAGCTTTTGCCAAGAAGTCTGCAATACAGTTTGCAGAGCGAGGTGTATGAGTGAAAGTGATACCACCCATGATGCACAATCTCCAAATGTCCCTTGTAATACAAACCAACCTCCAGGGGGGGGGATTTCCTATTGCTAGCCCTAGAGATGGTATTGGTTGAGTCACTTTTGATAATGAGATTTCCCCTCCTAAAGCTAGACCAGACTTGAATTGCTCTCAGTTCAGTCTCATTTGATTTCATTGACCAAACTGATTCGGAGAAAGCTATCATCATTCTGCCCCTATCGTCATAAAGCACTCCACCAATTCCTACCGGCCCTGGTTTACCACTAGCTGTGCCGTCCACATTGAACTTACATGTTCCAAGTGGAGGCGCAATCCACTTAACCAGACGTTTGCCAATTCTATCGGCCCCTTTCATACACCCCTCCCAAGATAAATGAAAGTCTTTTGGTTTTAGGCCCCGAAATTCCCTACACACAGTCAACCAGCCAATCACCTGCCAATGTACCCTCTCAAACACATCTCTAGGACTCCTTCTCTTATCCTCGAATATCCTCTCATTACGCTTTTTCCAAATTGTCCAAAACACTGCAAACGGAACCATATGCCAAGCTACTCTTTGTCTACCTCTAAAGCCCAAGCCGCCGCCGCACACCACCCCCACCTTCCCCCCCCCCTCTCTCTCTCTCTCTCTCTCTCTCCATGCCACCAATAATTCCTCCACTCCGTTACCAAAAAACCACGAACATCCAAACAAACCCAAGAACAAATACCACACAACCCCGGTGAAGCGACATTTGCGTAACAAGTGGTCCACTGACTCCTCATCTAACCCACACAATGTACAAATAGACAGAGCCTCATCCGGAAGAATGCCTCTTCTTCTAAGGTTGAGTCTCACAAGAATTCTCTTTTTCAAAGCCGACCACACAAAGAATTGGATTCTAGGGGGTATCTTGTTGTTCCAAGCCAAATTGCAAATAGGAGGTGATAGTGAATTTGATGCATAAGAAGATTTCAAGATTGATTTCACTGAAAAGACCCCGAAGACTCCATAGACCATATCCATTTATCCTCATCCTCGATCCACAGTTTTGCATCACTTAGTATTCCTAACAAAACTTGGTGAGTGACTTCCTCAAAGTCCCACAACGACCTTCTAAAGGTAATTAACCACTGAGGTGTGCCATTGACTTCACTGTAATAATCACTGATTAGAGCTTCATGGTTAAGTGCGACCCTAAAAAGTCTTGGAAATACTTCCATTAATGGACGCTCCCCCACTCAGATGTCTTTCCAAAACAACTCGCAAACCATTACCAACCTGCAACTTGATCCTCCTTTGAAGCATTTCCCCCATCCTTCCCTCCCCGTTCCCAATTTTCATTAGAGTTTTCACTACCGTCGAACCTTCCCTAGCAGCTCTACTACCCAATCTCCATTCCCCAGGATCTTCTACGCCATACCTTGCTATTAAGATCTTCCTCCAAAGAGCCTCTTTCTCTGAAGCGAATCTCCATGACCATTTACTTAAAAGGACATGTTTCCTGTCTCTGATGCTGAAAATCCCCACACCTCCCTTTTCCTTTATGTCTCTAACCTCTTCCCATTTCACTAAGTGAATTTTCTTTGTGTTTTCCTTCCCTTCCCACAGAAAGTCTCTTTGAATTTTCTCTAACCTTTTTGCCACTCCTTTAGGTATTTCAAACAAAGAAAGATAATAGGTGGGGAGGTCCACCAGACATGATTTAATTAGAGTCAATCTTCCCCCAATTGAGAGGTAAGATTTGCTCCAAGCATTCAACTTTTTTGATATCCTTTCTAGGATAGGTTCCCAAAACACTTTTGATCTCGGATTCCTGCCAACTGGCAATCCAAGATATGTAAAAGGGATCTTGCCGACACCGCATCCAAACTCCCTTGCCAACCGTTCGAGTTCTTCCACCTCAACCCCCAAACCTATGATGTTACTTTTTCCTAGGTTTATTTTCAACCCCGAAACAAGTTCAAAACACCTAAGGACTGCTCTTCCTCCAAATAATTCCTCACTAGATGCTTCACAAAATAATAAGGTATCATCCGCAAACTGTAGGTGACTGATTGACACTACCTGATGAGATCTCCAACCCTTTAATAAGATCTTCCTGTTTGGCCCGCTTCATAAGTCCATTAAGAGCTTCGGCTACCATCATGAAAAGGAATGGGGATAAAGGATCCCCCTGCCGCAAGCCCCTAGTGGCCCTGATTGGTTCTGTAGGTGAGTCATTTGCCAAAATTGAATAGGAAGATTCTTGAACACAAGCTCTCAACCATCTCCTCCATCTATGTCCGAAGCCCATCCTCCAAAAAAGATAATCAACAAACTCCCATCTGACATGATCGTATGCCTTCTCCATATCAAGGTTTAAAAGCACACCCCTTAGGCCATCTTTGCGCCTTGCATGGATAATCTCATTAGCTATTAATACTCCGTCCAGGATTTGTCTTCCTCCAATAAATGCGCCTTGCGGCTTTAAGGTGGTTTGGTTGTTTGACCATCTTGCTTACTTGTTTTCTCTTGGCATTTTTAGTTACTTCCAATGAAGAATAATAAAACTGTATGCTGATAAGGAATTTTTGTACCCATATGGGAATCAATTAAGGTATTTATTTAAATGGTTGTGCATGCAAGAATAAGATCCCTGCGTTTGTTCTTAAAACATGCGAATTACAAACAATACAACCTTTTTGACTTTGTGAAGTAAAGATTGCTTGTGTCCCATGATTGAGCATTGACCTCCTCTCTTATGCTCATTGTATTTGGATTCTTTTTTCTCTGTAAATTATTTACTTTTAGCTTCTCTTAGTGGTCCAACCCACCATAGAAGAAAAAGACTTATATATCTAGTGTGGATGTCATAGTAATGTCCAATGCAAGCTTAGGGGTTTTGCATTTAGGACTCAAATGAGATGTGAGATTGATGTTCTTTTCAGTGCTGCTGGGATGAAGGACTAGAATGTGACAGAATTGATTGCCTTCAGGAAGACTGTGTAGATGTGGAGGGGTATGGAGAAGGATGGTGGGTAGGGGGATTGATTTTGGAGGCTGATTTGGTGAATGAAGTTGCTGATGCAATGGGAAGGAAGAATCCTTCCTGGAGGTTGGTTGACAATTGTTTGGAAAGTCAATAAGCTAAGCGAGAGTTTTTAACATATCCTTATCGTTAGGCGAACGGAAAATGGCATTGCAGTTTTTGTAGCCATAAGTGAGTGGAAAGACGAGTGTTTTGGTGGCTTCTTGTCCTGTAATTCTTTCTGGAGTTTATTTTTGTTATCATTGTATATCTTTTAATACTATGATCTGTGTACTGTACTTCATTCTTTTGAATGAATAATATTGTTATTGTCCCCCCACCCCACACCACAGACACACACATAAAAAAAAAAACTTACAGGTTCTTTTTAGGTTTTTCTCTGTTTTTCTTAAAAAACTACTGGTTTTGCGAAGCCTGCTCCCACCTCCTTCATTTCCTACAAACATGCACATGTCGTAGTATCAATCCTTGTTGCAAGTTTCAACCTACTAGTTAGTGGCCCCACTATGTGATGTCTTAGGGAAAGAGGAAAGGTTATTCTAACATGAGAATTCATCATGATCTAGCTATTTTATCCCTTCAATCTGGGGTTGACATTTATAATGCCAAAAATGATAATTCACAGCCAAAGTTATGTAAGTATAATTTCTAATCAATAACATAATTATGTGATTATGTGTTATCTAAAGCTCACTGTTAATGCTAAAGATTCTCTGTCATTATGGTGCTCAGCAATCTAAACAGGGATCCTAAAATATATGATAACATTCCCTGTCAAGTTGAGGTGTAGATGTCGATCATGCCCAACTTGCTAGTAGAATTTTGGAGCCTAGCCTTGGAGATGACTTTAGTGGGCATACAAGATGATATTTGGATTTAACATACATAATCTACTTCGACATGGTTTTGTCTCTGACAAAGTGACATCACTCATTGTGTTCTCCTCTCATGGAAGTCTAGATTTGAGGAAATACATATGGCAGCTTGATTGTCACAATTCAAGGCATAGGTTCAATAACTAGAAATAGTAGTTCTATCATCAGTTGCTTAATCCAAAGAAATTCACATGCAGTTTTGGCATTGCTTGTACAAATTTCTACAACATTAACAACAGTAGATCCACCAGTCTAAAATAGGTCTTTCAACTAATCAGGTCGGTCAATTGTTATACACCACAAACTGTCTGAGGGAAATGCCAGTGCTCTCTTTACAAGCTGAGCAACCTCTTTATTTGTGCAGGAATTTTGGGCCCAAACAGAATGCTTTTGCAGCTGTTATTGGTATTTTGCTCATTGAGATTTTCTTTTTGTTATTTGATTTGCATGGGTATTGCCACTGATTGCTTAGCATAATTTTAGAATGAACTCTAGTTAGATTGTATGCATTTTCACAAGGTCAAGGGTATGGTTTCTGACACATAATTCTGCAGGTTGAAATTCGCTATGGACACCCTACTGAATTTTCAATACATAGTTCCACCGGAAATGAACATCTTTTAAGAGCTGCAGCTAACAACGTGTAAGTGCCAATTTGCTTTTATGCCACTAAATAAAAATATTTGTATGTGTTTGATACTGGATTTTATCTCTCACTGTGAACTTATGGTAATGAATAATCATCCTTTTCTTTTGATGGTTGTCTTAATTGAATTTGTTTTAAGCAAGATAAAAATTTATAATAAAGCCCTTAGGCCATTAGAGACTTATGACAAGTGACCCTCTTTCTAATGTAACTTTTCCCTCTCAATACATGTCGAGGTGATGCATGTAATAAAGTCTTAAAAGAAAGGATCAGGTGGTAGATACATATATTCCAGTTGCAGATGCATATATTTTAAAGATTTCAGACACATTCTCATTACAAATGGCATACAGGTACAAAGACCTGTTTGTTCATCTTCTGAACCATAGCCACAGATTTTGACCATCTTATCTGCCTTTCCATCCCTTCTGCTTATCATTCTTCACTGACATGAAGGAATTTATGAGGCAACCTGTTTGGTTGAGACTCACTGGGAAAGGTAAGGCTGAATATTTGTCAATTTTGCCCACTGTAATCGGCAGCTGCTAGGTAATCATGGTTAAGGGATCAGACAACTTCATTTCTTACATATTAAATGCAAACCCTGATGGTCAAGATTCAATGGCGAATAGTCTCTATGTACAATTCGATAAAGCAAACCAAGTGAGATATTGAAAGAGAAATGATTTCTCATGTGGGATGAGGACTACTGATTCTGTTGTAGGTCACTCATTCTACTTAAGTGAGTGAAACTATAAATTCTGTTGCTTTGAAACTTGCACATGCTCGTCAAGTGCCCATACCTGTTTTGTATATTTTGATACTGAATCTGTATGATAGTAAAATATGTTGAAAAATGTTATAGCGGTGCTATAATATTTTTGTCGTAAGACACAAAAGAAAAGGATACATTTACTCATGTGACATTTAGCCTGCTTTAAAGACTAATCCATTTAATAAAGTTAAAATACAAATATTTGTAAGTAAAAAAATGATAAAATTAATAAATATATTTTAAACAGGAATACTTGTGGTATTTGTATCCTCGATTTTGGAAATGTAAGTGTTGGATCCCCATCTCTATGTCCATGCTATGTTGGATGGTATAAAATTTCAATCTCTAATGATTTGTTTGCTCATCATGCAACCCTAAGGGCTAAGGATGCATGGGATGGAAAGTACTTCCCCAGAAAACAGGCATTTTAGCAATAAGTTGTTAAACTAATTTGTATTTTTAGTTAGAAAAATGGCCATTTCCATGAAAGATCATGCCTTCCAATGCATCCAAATGAATCCTATAGGTTGTGAGTTTTATTGACACTACCATTTAATTATAAAAAAGAAAATAAATGTTTTGTTGCACTAAAATAATTGCCCACTGTATGTTGTGATGCACAAAAAATTAATACTTGACATTTTTATTAAAAATAAAATATTAAATATCTAGTCATTATAGCGTCATTTAGTTTGTGTAAATTTCCTTTTGCCTATACAACGCATGATTTTATCCATTTTTCGTTCTACAAATAAATACAAATGATAGTTATGATATATCTGATACAGCGAAACAAATTTGTCATTTCATTACAGTATGGTTTTTATAAATATGGGTATCTTTAACAAATGATAAAAATTAGCTGTCCTATGTTGCATAGACGTACCCATGTCACACTTGTAGACACTTGCACCCGTGTTGGACACTTGTAGACTCTTGTATCTGTTTTTCATGGACTATTTTATGCTTTTTAACATTGTTTTCTATGATGACTAAAACATTACAATACATTTTCCCTCTTAAAACCTAATTAAGATGTCAATATGTTTTCACCTAAATGGTTAGCGTAAAATTATTATATCATGTTTTAGTGGTTTTTAACATTGCTTTCTAAGATGACTAAAACATTACAACACCATTTCCCTCTTAAAACCTAATTTAAATATCAATATATTTGTCACCTAAATGTTTGGAGTAAAATTATTATATTATGTTCTATTAGTGTTATTTTCACACCTTATTTTTATCTAAAATAAAAAAATTACTTTATTTAAATATTGTGTTATGTCCCCCTGTTTATTTTTTTTTGGTCACTGTGTCCGAAACCTCATCGTACCTGTAACCATGCAACTTAGGAGCTGCCATATCTCCTGGCCCTAGCAAAGACACAGGGTTTACTTGTGGAAATCACCTTCATCTCAAATCTTTTAAGGATAATTTTCTTAGGCAAAAACATGATAGTAAGCAACATCTGACCAAGTTCCTTATCCATATCCTTATCCTTATCATTATTATTATCATTCTCTTTCTCATTACCATTATCATTGTCATTATTATGATATTATCATTACTACTACTACTATTACTATTATTATTATTGTTATTACTATTTTTATTTTTTTTTGTTGTTGTTGAATTGTTTCAGATTTTCTCTTTTGAATCTACAGGTTAAGAGATACCATTGTGCTTACCATGAAATTGTTTATTATGCGGGTATGCCTCTAACTTGCCAGAAAACTTTGAAATATTCAATCATGGTAGACCAGTAGGTTTTTATGTTAAATTTAAAGTATTTTACTAAATTTGAATAGTTTTAGGGTGATCTGGATTTTAATGTTTATGCACCCCCACATTTCCCCTCCCCCTCTTCAGCATACAGAATATATAAATGGAAGTACTCTGCTTGATGCAGCCAAGCAATATTTATGGCTTCTGCCAACAGTGACATTGGTATTGTTCCAGTTTATATTTGGAGTAAGAAGTATTGTTCCTAAACCTCTGTAAATTTATGGTTTACTGAGGCACAAAATTTCATAAATGTGTAGCTCTTTGTTCATTGCACTAGTTAATCATGAGGATCATCTAGAAGATTGGCTCATGGTTTGTTTATCTGGACCATCTATCTGATAGGCCTTTTTGATGGATAGAAACTTCATCTCCTGTTAGAATAAAAATAGGAAAAAGGAAGAAAATAAGGGAAGAGAGAGAGAGAGAGAGAGAGAGAGAGAGAAAGAGAGAGAGAGAGAGAGAGAGAGAGAGAGAGATGAATTCTCTGTGTTGTATTTCTTGTGTTTAATCAAAAAAGGATACACGTATATATAGAATACAGAGAGTCAATCAAGGCAAGCAAAAAATGAAAGGAAGACGATTACAATCAATGGTATCTAAAAGTCAAATGCACATACATGTAAAATGTGAAATTACTACTACATTTACAACACTCCCTCTCAATGCGGAGCGAAGATGTCGATTAAGCCCAGCTTGCTTAAGACATTATCAAGTTGTGGTCGAGAGACGGCTTGGGTGAGGATATCTGCAAGTTGATCCTTGGATTTGCAAATAAGGAGTGAGAATCTGACCGTAGAAACATGATGGCGAAGAAAGTGACAATTAACTCCATATGCTTTGTGCGCTCATGGAACACAGGTTGGATGCAATGTTGATGGCGACCTGATTATCACAGAACATGTTACATTTGGAGGTTAACCAAGACTAACTTAATAAGGGTCAGCCTACCCCCTAAAGAAAGAAAATTCTTACTCCAAGGCCTCGCACATTGCATATAATCATCTTCATTGCGCACCCAATGCCATTCCCTTTCTCTTTTTCAAGTCCCTCTTCTTGGAACTATAAACCTTCAAGAAGCTGGAAGTACCCACCTTCCCTAGAGCATTACTCACCTTTTTCAAGTGCCTTGACTCCAAGGATGAGCAATCATGTTAATCAATCCAATGCAGCACCTTCCCTGTTGATTCTAGATTCAGATATTTAATCTTTGTCGTGCTTCCAGCAATCAAAATTTCTATGGCGTCTTCTCTCACAGCCCAATTTCCTGGCTAAGATTGCCTCTATAACATTGCCGGTGTCCGCTTGCCTAGAATCGTCGCCACCAGCTTCCTCTTCCTTGGCCGACATACCGTCATCGCCCCTACCTTTCTTGGTCGATCCATCATTGACATCGTTGCCCCTCTCTGCCGCAGGTTGATCCATCTCTACAACATTCTTCTCCATTCTCATTTTCAATGATGCAGGAGACCTCTACAATGCCGAAGGGATTCGTTGGATGTCGATGTTCAAATCGTCACCATGGGGAAAGGCCCTTGCCACTGCCACCCTTCATTCCTCGTCTAAAAAAACATCGTCTCACTAGTGTTAGAGGAGTCGTTGACCCAGTTTAATCCTGTTGTGACATTCGTGTGCTTGTTTGTTAGCCCGTCTTTCCTTGTCTAAGCCGTAGGCCCACTTGACTCGTTGTAACAACTAGCTCAGAAGAGAGGAAGATAAGTTTGGGCTTTGGGTCGAATCAGGCTTGTCCATCATTTGGTCCAAGACCCGGTTCATCCTATACGAATTTGATGCCTTCCCCTAATGTCCTTCCTCGAAGAAATTTTCAAATAATAACACTATCGTCAGCCCTATCTTCCACATTTGCCATTTTCTTGAGTTGGACACTATACGAGTCATCCGACACTTTCGGAGTCACCTCCTCCAGGGTAGGTCTAGAATGTTCCCACCTCGAACAACATTCTCAGAGTAAAGAGATCCCTCATTTCCAAATTATCCCTACGAGTCATCTGACACTTTCAGAATCACCTCCTCCAGGGTAGATCTAGAATGTTCCCACCTTCAACAGCATTCTCAGGGTAAAGAGATCCCTCATTTCTAGATTATCCCAATTGATTTCCAAAACCTACCCCAATTTTCCACCAAACTCCAAAATCAACTCAAATTCCACGTTGCAAGGGAGGACCTGAAGTAATGAACCTAGGTCCACTAAACCAATGAGTAACAATTTGAGTTCTAGATTTCTATTGATCTAAAGAACCTCTGTCAAATGGAATCCAAGATCCATTCTCAAGCTTTCTTCTCATCCTGAGTGTTGATCAAGAACCATCCACTCCACAGCCACCTCACTTCAGATCCCAGGACACCTTTCTCCATGCAAAAGAGTCTCACCTCCTTCGTGCCAATGCTCAAATTTGCGAAGGTAATGACTGAGCACCAAAGCCATGCAAATGCTTCAAACAAGTTCACCCCACTTGTTGGAAGTTTGAATACTGGAATCACTCCATGTTCATAATGCTCATCCTGTGTTTAAACTAGCGACTGTTTGTTTGCCACCAGAACCTTAGACCAAGAACAACCACTATTGTGGTCTGTCAACCTCGGAAAGTTAGTAATTTGTACATGAAGAACCCCTGAGTTTGTAGGACCCTAGTAGGTTTTGTTGTGGGACCCACCTCTCTAACTATTGTGGGACCCACGTCTACAATGCAGTTGACCAAAATCTTCCAATTCTGGAAAGTAAACTGAATCTCTATATGATTGATTGTAAATAGTTATTCATTTATTTCTTTCCATAATCATCCACATGATTGGCTCCTTTGTTTATTATTTATACATGTAATCCATATGGTTCTACACATTCAATACAATTGAGAGAAAGAATTCTTCTCCACAATTTTGCTTTCTCATTTTCCTTTTTATTATTATTATTTTTTACATGGTATTAGAGGCAAGTTGATCTTTTGGACGCTCTAAGGAGTTTTTTTTTTCATTCTATCCCTAAGACTTCTCTAGTGGACCTTCTCCTTCTTTTGTTTCCAGCATTTTCCAAGTTTTTTTTCCAGCCATTTGCAAGAATCCCTATAGATCTATTGCCGTTTTCTTGCACCAGTTTTCTTCTCAGTCGTCCAACTTTTCTCCAGCGAGGATTTTGCTGGCGGGACCCTACCATAACCTACCGTTTTTGGCTGGGCTACTCATCTACAGTCTTCAATCTGCTCTCTAAAGCCATCGGCCTACAATTTTGGGCTCCTTCTCCAGCGATATTACTGTTCAAAACCCAGTTTTTTGGGTTTCCTACTTCCATCTGCTGGCCTCTGCAGATTTCTTCTTCGAAACTTCCACAAGTGGTGTCGCCTCTCCCTCTAGTTTGCATCTACAAGGCCTCTACTCTAGATTGGACTGCGTGGGACCCACTTTGGTCCTCTTCCTTCCACTGCTGCTTGGGATGCCAATAACCTAGTTTTTTGGGTTTTTTTGTTGGATCTCTATGCTCTTGGAGATTTTAGGCTTCGAATCAAGCCTCCTGGAATCGCTCCTGGCATGTGCTTTCATCGCACTTGCTTACCCCACCTTCCATCATTGGTGGGACCTACTTTGGAGTTTTTTTCCTATTGCTGCCAGGGATGTCTATGCATCCAGTTTTGGGTATTTTTTTCGTTGGAACTGAGTGTGACCAGCCCTCTTGCACCTGGACTTTGCGTCTCCACATTTGCCCCTACCACTATGTTGCATCTACAAGGCTTTCAATTCGATTTGTGCTTTGTGGGGTCCACTTCTGCTTCTCAGCTCTCCTATAGAACCCATTTTTTTGCTGTATTTTGGGTCAGATCTGCCAGATTTCTTACTGTTTTGCCTTGGCACCAAGCCTGGTGCGACAAACCTAGTGTTGTCGCCCCTGAGTGTGCTCTCACCCTCTTTCGCGACTAGTGGGACCCAATTCTCTTGAAGTCTTGCTTCTGATTTACTATCCGACCACCTGCTTCATATTTCTTGGCACATGGATTCTTCTACTACTTCTCCTCTCTTCGCTACTAGTCAATGGAAGAAAGGTATTCGATTTTGCTCCTATTGCAAAATGACGAATCATTATGTTGATACGCGCTTCAAGTTTCATGGTCGACCAAAGCAAGTTACTCTCTCTGCTGCCCCTCCTATTGTTTTGTCCTCTAATGTGGCTCGTGACAGTGCCCCAATGACTAGACATGACTTTAACTTCTTACTGCAACGACTAAAGCATCTTCAATCCTCCAAGGTCTCTATTGTTGTCTCCTCGCAATCAGGTACGAAGCCCCTCACACACCATGCCTCCACCCAATCTTGGATTATTAATTCCTGGGCCATTCACCATATGGTTGATATGTCTAACATTTTCTCTTCCCTTTCCTCAGTTTCATGTGGTAAGGTCAAACTAGCTAATGGGTCATTGAGTGTTGTTACTAGTATTAGCACAATTCATGTTTCTTCTACTTTGATCCTATTTTCAGTTTTGTATGTTCTCACTCTCTCACGAAATTTATTATCTGTTAGTGCTCTTACAAAATCATTTAATTGCTTAGTCACCTTCTTTCTTTCTCATTGTGTCTTCCAAGATTTGTCCACGAAACAGATAATTGGTGGGTGACGTGAAGTTGACGGCTTATACTTCCTGGATCCTCATGTCGCCAAATCTTTTGAAGCTTGTTCAACCTCCTCCTTGGATGATGTGTGGCTTTGGCATTGTCGCCTAAGGCATCCATCGGATTCTACTTTCAAGCAACTTATTCCTTTTTTGTCTTTCCTTAAATTTGATTGTGAACATTGTCAATATGGCAAACACAGTAGACCTACATTTCCACCATCCCCCTAAACATACTTCTACCTTATTTTCTATTGTACATTATGATGTCTGGCAATCTCCATCTGTTTCTCGCACTGGTTTTCGTTATTTTGTCAGATTTATTGATGATTATTCTCACTTGACATTGATATATATGATGAAACATAAATTAGAGGTCTTTGATCACTTTCACACCTTCTATCACTGGGTTCAAACCCAATTTTCTTGCCAAATCCAAATTTTGCATAGTGATAATGGGGAAGAATATTTGTGGCACTCATTTGTCCAATTTTTGCAAGACTATGGTATAGAGTCTCAACTTTCTTATCCGTCTACACCTCAACAAAATGGTGTAACTGAACAGAAAAATTGTCACCTCCTTGAGGTCGCCCGTTCACTAATTTTTACAATGCATGTCCCAAAGTCCTATTTGCTAGAAGTTGTCTTAACTTCTTGTCACCTTATTAATTGCATGTCATCCCGTGTGTTACAGCACAAATCCCCTATTGACATTGTTTCCTTGCACAAATATGCCCTTATTCTTCCATTACATGTTTTTTGCTGCGTTTCTTTTGTTCATCAATTTTTTGGTGATAAACTCTCTTTGGGCTGTGAAATGTGTCTTTTTGGGATACTCTTGCTCTCATAAAGGGTACAAGTGCCTTGATCCCCTCATTGGGAGGACATATATATCCATGGATGCCACCTTTTTTTATAGAGTTCCTTACTTTGGTCCAGACACATCTGTTTCCCCCCCCTTCAATTGTTCTTCCTCTTCTTCATGCAGATATTGGTCCTAGTAGCATATCCAAGCCCACTCTGGTGTATCAACGCAGGAAGTCTAAGCCTACAATTGCCGTTGACCCCACTCAATCCGTCATCCACTGACCCTGATCCTCCCATTGCACTTCGGAAAGGTTAGCATGCTTGTACCGATCATCCACTTGATTGTTTTGTATCCTATCATGCAGTTTCTCCTTCCTATCACAGTTTTCTTACAGCCCTGGATAACATTAAGATTCCAAACTTGGAAAGCCACAATGGAAGAGGAATTAGCAGCCCTTGAGAAAAATAATACATAGGAGATGGTTCCTCTACCTCTAGAAAAGACTCCAGTTGGGTGTAAATGGGTCTTTGCTTTGAAGCATAATTCGGATGGATCCATTGCCAGATATAAGGCACGCCTAGTGGCCAAAGGCTTCACACAGACGTGGGGTGGACTACCATGATACTTTCACCTGTTGCCAAGTTTACCTCTATGCACATCTTGCTCTTCTTTGCCACCACTTATGCGTAGCCCCTACAACAATTAGATGTGAAGAATGCTTTTCTCCATGGTGATCTTCAGGAAGAAGTATACATGTTTTCTCCTCTAGGGTTTGTCAAGAAAGGGGAGCCCAACTATGTTCGCAAACTCAAGAAGGCTCTCTTTGGCCTCAAGCAGTCTCCATGGGCCTAGTTTAGAAAATTTAGCAGTACATTGATACCATATGGCTTTATTTGATGTCAGGCTAATCATTCAGTCTTTATATAAAGGCTCCACTCTGTTCTAATGATTTTGGTAGTCGATGTTGATGATATTGTCCTTACAGGTAACAACGATGCTGCCATTTCTACCTTCAAACAATATCTTCGCCACGCATTTGATATTAAAGACCTTTGGCCTCTCCGTTACTTTCTTAGCATTGAGGTTGCTAGATCTTCTCGAGGACTCTCCCTCTCTCAACGGAATATGCCCTTGATCTCCTAAAGGATGCTGGTTATTCTGGATGCAAACCTGCTGATACTTCGGTGGATGTCAACACCAAGTTATCAGCCTCTGACGGGACTCTTCTTGATAACTCGACATTCTATCAAAAACTTGTGGGTAAACTCATTTATCATCATGAGACCGGATTTATTTGATGTTGTTCGTGCATGAACCACGAGACACTCACCTCCATGCTGTGTTTCGTATTCTTCGGTATCTTAAGACTCATCGTGGCTACGGCTTGTTCTATGCACATCAACTTACATGTCCAGTTCATGGTTATTCTGATGCTAATTGGATCGGGTCTCATGATGATCGTCGTTCTACCACCGGCTACTGTGTCTTTTTGGGGTCACATTTAGTTTTCTGGCAAAGCAAGAAGCAGTCCGTTGTTATTCGGTCTAGTGCTGAGGCCGAATATCGTACTATGGCTAATGTTGCATCTGAGTTTTTGTGGCTTCGACAGTTTCTCATTGGGTTGGGCTTTGCTCCTGTTGATCAACTCATCATGTTTTGTGACAATTAGGTGGCCATCAATATCGTCTCCAATCCAATCTTTCATGAGAAGACTAACTATATTGAAGTTGATTGTCACTTCCTTCATCAACATATTTCTGAAGGCAGACTTTTCACTCCGTATCTACATTCTAAAGATCAGCTTGTAGACATGTTGATAAAGGCAGTTCCTTGAACTCAGCTCAATTTGGTTGTTAGCAAGCTGGGTTTATAAGACATTTTCGAACTAACTTGAGGGAGAGTGTTATGGGACCCACTTCTCTAACTATTGTGGGACACATGTCTGCAACGCGGTTGACCAAAATCTTCCAATTCTAGAAAGTCAACTGAATCTCTGTATTGATTGATTGTAGATTGATTGTAATTAGTTATTCATTTATTTCTTTACATAATCAGTCACATGATTGGCGTCTTTGTTTATTATTCATACATGTAATCCTTATGGTTCTACACATTCAATACAATTGAGAGAGAATTTTTCCCTACACTTCCGCTTTCTCTTTTTCCTTTTTCTTATTATTATTTTCTGTAGGTTTCACCTCCACTGCTTATTTCCTTGATTTCTTCTTCCTTTCTTCTCGATCCATGTTTTACTTCCTCCCTATTCTCACCCCGAGCCCCATCCCTACCATACATCGCCACTTGCGACCGCTATCTGTCCACCACCTAGCCAACACCCATTTGACCCTTGAATGGTCTCGTAGTGCCCCCCTCTCCCCTCATCCTGACAAAACCAAATAATTGCCCCTTTTGATTCCTTTTCCTTGGGATGAAAGCATCTGCCACCTTCCCCCAAGCACTATAAATCTCCATGATCCACTGTCATATCACAAACTCTGGCAAATTCTCCACAAACAGTGGCACCAGAGCCAGTTCCTGTTGCAAGTTCTGTCTCTTGCCGACCACCTTCTGCTAATCCTATCCCTCGAACTGTTGATTCTTGTCCCATGCCCGTTGTAAACGTACGTTGAGGTACACTCCCTGCTCACTCTCCCATTCTCATTTCCCACTATTGGACTTGTATTTGTAGGACATAAACCTGATTTCAGTCAAAATCCCCATTTGGTAAGAGGGCTACAATTTGGACGGTTCAGTTTTTTTTTTTTTTTTTTTGGGGTGCGTGTGTGCGCGCTTGAGCCTGAGTCGAAATTGCAATTAAAATGCCCGAGCCAAGACCTAGGTCGACCCAAATTAGTTGAATTCAAGCCTAGCTCGAATTGTATGTGTAGGACACAAATCTGATTTTTTGTATTTTTCACTGTAATGTAAATTTTATATTAAAACACGACATTAAGAAATTAGATCTTATAATTTATTGGTCAAATTTAAGATTTTGGAGCAAACCTAGGCTTTCATGCATGTGACCCAACTCAAAGCAAATTCTAATTTGGTTTTGGTATTTTAGGTTTTTAAAATGAGCCTGACTTGAGCCTGGGTGAACCTAAACTCAATTTGTTTCAGTTTTTTCATGAGGGCTCGATTAGGGCTTGCCCAAGTTGCACCCCTATTATAATTTATTGGCAGCTAGCCAGTTCACCTAGAAATTAACATAGCAGCTCCATTCCCTGGACACCCAGTCGTAAACCCTAGGGATTGACATCGTTGGCTTCTATGGTGCTACCAAATGCTGCTTATAACCTTCAACCCTTCTCCTCATCACTTCCCAAGATTATAGCTATAGACGCCATAGCACTCTAGCAAACTTCCCTATCCAAATTTTGTTGGGCACATCTTCCATTTCTTTTTGTAATGACAAAGTTAGAGTTACCTAGAACGTGTATATACCGAATGTAGTTCCAATAACGACAGCACACTGAAGTCCTAACAGTTGGGTAGCCATCTGGTCTTCCAAAATATCTAAACCAATTGCAATTTGGGTTGCATGTTATCTATTAAGGTTGTGAAAATCAGCAAGTCCAAGCGAACTCAGTTTTCTCATACCCAATGTTGACTTATATATGTTGAATCGGTTTGGATCTGGATTTAAGATTTTCAAGCAATTTTAAAGATTTTCTCTCTCTCTCTCTCTCTCTCTCTCTCTCTTCAATTACTTAAAACTCTGTTACCTGCTATCCATTGTTATTATTCGACAACATTGATGCCTGCAGTTCTCTTTGCAGTGTCTAAGCATTTCTTCTGAAAGGTAATTTCTGATCCCAACTTGTGCTGCAGGCTGTTGAGAAAAGGAAAGGGAAGAAAAAGGGTCTCTTCTTCAAGTAGTGCAGGCTTTTCTCACTTTTTAGTGTATAGTTTTTCTATGTAATTTTACCCAATTCACTCCCTAGTGAATGATTATAAACAGTCCCAGTTGTTTGACTGCAAAAATTGCAGTCGGAGCATACTACAATTGTAAAAATTGCACCCATAATATCTAATAGAAGAGTGTATAGTTGTATGTGCGATCTTCCCTTCTGATGCTTCCATCTTGGTCCAATATGCTGATGAAAATTTTACAAATAACATGTCTTTGTATTGTTAATGAACTAGAAAAGCATATAATTAAGTGGATTGTTCTGTAGGAACGAAATTTAAGTTGTCATGATTTGCGATGTTCTAAAGAGAGAGGTTTCAAGAATTTGAGTGCGGGGTGCATGCTTGATATTGCGCAGGTGGTCCTGTGGGGCCCACCTGGGTGGGGTCGAATGAGTGAGGATGGGTCCATTTGAAAGGTACTTTTTAGGTGATGCTTCTCATAAAAAATCATATTTATTGGATTTCGAAAGTCATGATTTCAAGGGTCTAAAAAACAACCGTAAAAATAGAGACAGTTTTTTATGAATTTCAATTGAATAGATAGATCTACTTAGAATAGGATCAAATTGAGTAGGGAGGGTAGGTTTAGGTGTGAGGGGTAGAAGAGGTCCAAATAGATCCCGGTGCACCCCACGTGGGGATTCAAAATTTTATTGCCCAGGGGCGACATCGCATGGGTGAACCTGGGGTAATAGAATTCATGTGTAAATTGTTCTAAAAAATGATGTGAATGCATTGCTGGCTTGAAAAGGATGACTTGTAAGGACGTATAGATCCCTTCCCAATCAGAGTAGAGAAAGCAAAAGTGCACGACTTTGAATCCTCAGCAATCAAATCCATACCTGAAGGGCTTGATCATTCTAGAGGCACCTTTGGTTCAATGAAATTATTTAAAAGCTACAAATTTAGAAGCTCTCATGGTAAAGGACACTGGAAATGGTATAATGTTATTTAAAAGATGGATCTCATGGCATCCTATGTCTGTTGAAGTGTGTGTGTGTTTTTTTTAGCGATCATTTTGGACTTGAAAAACCCTCACGGCTTTGCATTGGATCAAAGTCTCATCCTTGAATTCAAAAGGTCTTGTTGTAAAAGGAAGGAGTGCTCTCTCATATATTCCTTCCACAATCAATTCACTCTTTTGGACACTGATACTTTTTTTCATGATCTCAATGCCAACTTTCATTCCGATACAGGCCCCTACACAAACGCACAGGCTATCACAACTAATTTAACATAATTTTTCCCTCTCTCTGTTTGTACTGTGCGGCATTTTTTATAACTGTCTTTTTGCTCCATTTAGATGGTTATAATAATTACAACCACAGTAGAGCGAAGATACCCACAGTAGATTTGAGGAATAATCATCTTGTAGGGTCTTTGTTATATCTGATGGTGGGTTGTGGACGTCAGCACCCTATTCAGGATCATCAGTCAACCTGAACTTCCCGATTGCTCAACACATGGATGATGTACAGGAAAGCTGGCTAAGTAATGCGTAATAAAAGAGACCAAGTCATTTTCATATTATGGCTATTAAATAGAATGCTTTATAAAGCTGTATTAGGAATAGGAAAAAGAAAGTAACTGACATTGTGATAAGATCAATATGTTGAAATGGATATGTGAAATAACATTAAAATACAAAATTAACAATGTCAACATTAGATGGGCTCTTATCATTAAAAAAAATAGAATTTTTATAATTGAAAGTGTTAAGTGTCTCACCTGAAGGAACTTTATCTGATTAATCTTTTAGAACATGTGTACACCTTTCTATAAGTATATCGAGTTTAAACGATGAGTAACTTTATAGAGAACGGTCTGAAGAAATTGAGCGTGAATTGAATTTAAGACCTTACCTCTTGAAAGGAGTTTTTTGACCCACTCTAAATTTTAAAAAAATTGAAGGCATTGAACATGTACTCACGACTTAAAGAAGAGGGAATGTTGTTTAAAGCATCCAGACAGATATTTGTGACAGTATGAAAAACCTTTCTAAGAATTGAAGAACTGTAAGTAAAAGGTATGAAGTGAGGAAGACTTAAAAATTTGCATTATAGAAATAAAAGACATAATAGACTAGGGATACTATTTTGATTTGGTAAAGTGGAATAAAAATACTCATACAATCCTTTAAAAATGGAGAAGCGGAAACAATGATAATTTGCACATTGATTTATTTATTTTTTGATCTTTTCAAATCCCTCCTCTTGATATCGGTAACTTCCTGTAAACACCAATTCAAATTTCTTAACTTCTGCAATTTGATTATTTATCTATCAAATATGTATCATCTAAAGATTAGAGAAAGTGGGAATTTATAGTCGTGTGATGTAGTGTCCCCTTGTCTAGAATTTGAAAAAATTCATCAAATTATCTCACTCTATTGAATTTTAGGTCTTACTTTTTGGTTTTCAAACTATATTTGCAATAGGCTAAAATAATGGTAATTGATAGGAAAAAATATAATTAAATATTAAAGCTCTACCTCATACCACATGTTATTTTAGAGAAGTAAAGATCCATTTAGATAAGGAGAAAATAGACGAAAACAAAACAACATAAAAAAGAAAATATACATATTTAAAAAAACAAACAAAAGATACTGGGAGAGGATGAAATAGGAAAAACTTAAAAGTAATAAAAATAGAGAAGAAAAAAAAAAGGAACGCAAAAAGGGAAAGAAGATAAAGTGTTAAAAAAAATAACTAGAAAAGCTTTAAAAAATAGAGGAGAAGAAACAAGAAGACGAAAATAAAAATAAAAACAAAACCAAGAAATGAAAGCAATGAAAAATAAAAAACCAAAAAGTTAAAAAAAAAAAAAAATGAGATTGAATAAAGAAAAGAGAGGAAGAGATCTGAGAAAGAAAGAAAAAATAGAAAAAAATAGCAGCAAAAGAGACTTAAAAAATAAAGAGGGGGCTACTCTCTCAAAAAACTAGAAGGAATATGTGGTTGTGGGTTTGGTAGGCTTTTGGGCTTCAACCAAACTCGGCCCGATTTACAACCATGCTTCATTTTAGTGTCCGAAACCTAAGCCCTATTAACATTCAAACTGAAAAATAAAAGCCAAGCCCTATTTTATTTGGGTCATGAATTCTGGGCTTTTGAGTTTTCACGCTTAATTGCTATCATTATATTTACGTTAAATCACTCCATCATATATTATCGCTATAATCTCTACGTTAATGACTACATAGAGGTTATGTATGATATGTATGGGGGAGCACCTTCTAATGTTAAATTAATGTGGAATAGATGGCGAAGTTTCTCATTGGACTGAGACTCTGCTATATGTATTTATTTATATTAATCATAGTTAATTTCATATTAGAAATCAAAGATGGAGTGTAAGTGTTGTTTATTTTTTTAAATGATATAGTATTAATTAATAAAACGAGATAACAAACTAATAATAAATTTGAATATTGGATAAAATTGTTGAAGAGAAAAATATAAAATTAGTGAAATAAAATAAAATACATTGAGTATAACTTCAGGTGACAACAAATAGAGAGAAAATCTAATTAAAATTAAAAATGACCTAGGATGAGAGCAAAGTGACAAAATGCAGATAATATAGTAGCGTTCTATTCGATAAAAGAGTCTAACATCACTTGAAATGATGACTTTAAAATACAATGTTTAGGCCCATAATGCTCTATGGGGAAGTGTGTAGGACAATAAATAAAAAGTTAAATAAATATTCAAGCGACAAAGATACACATGCTATGTCAAATGATTGAATTAATATGAAATACAAAGATTGAAATGAGCACATTATCGTCAAACTAAAGATAGCTCTAGTTGATGACAAAAATTAGAGAAACTCATCATCTAAGGTGGTTTTATGTGTAAGTAGAAGATCAAAGATGACTCCAATATATAGAGTTGATAGGTTACAATTTATAGACGAGGAGGAGATGTAGAAAGATGAAAATATGAAGAGAATAAATAAAGAAAAATATGATAGATGGTAGAATAAGTGACATTATAATTTATGATAGGTCAAATGAAGTAGTAATTTAAAAGCCATTAGTCAAATATATATGAGATTTTTGCTTTTAATGATGATAATGAACCCCCTTTTTTATAATATGATTATCTCTACTCTATATTAAACGTGAGACTAATCTATGAATACACGTATTATCGTTAGTCAAAACCTCTTCAATACATTAATGCACTAACTTTGGCTTGTTGATATGGTGATTTAACCTATCATGATAATAGACTTCATTGTAATTCAGGTTCTCTTGATATAGACGCATTATTTAGGAATATGCAGGGGTGAAAAAAATCGGCCGATATCATTGTCTCTCCTCAATTTTATATTTTGTAAATATCGGTTTTTTTTTAATAATAATAAAATAAAAATAAAAAAAGCCCTGATTTAAGAAAAAAATTGAAATCGAAAATATGGTCTATATCGGACCATATCGGGTCAATATCGGACCATATCAGCCAATATCGGACTGGGCTCACAAGTGTTTTTTTTTTAAAAAAAAAACCATTTTCTAATTATATTGGCCGATATTATTACTATACAGCTGATACTAATCGTATCAACTGATACATATCAGGTTAAAAAATCCGAGATTTATCGGCCGATTTTTTTCACCTCTGGGAATATGAAAAGGTTTAATTTAAATTTACTTTAAAAACCTGATATAGTTGATGTGCTAACATCTAGTTTGTTGGGATTCTTGGGGCTTGTACTTGACCCAAAGCCCTCATCCACCTCCATTATCCTAATCATAATTGAACTACGACACTTGATCGCCATTTCCTTATTTTGATCTACATCATCAACTTAGTAGAATAAAAAAGGGTCAACTTTAAATTAATTGGACGATAGTTTTGATGGTGATCCCCATGGATGTGGGAAAATTTTGCTTACAACGTTTAGATTTACAGTAGCTGATCTTCGATAATAAATATGATGTTAGATTTGAAATGATGCCCTACAAGAAGATTGTAAGTGCTAGTGGTTATTGAGCCATTATTTCTTCAATTCTAAAGACATTTTCTATACATTTTTTTTTTATGAAAATTGATTTTTTTATAATTATTATTTTTATAGAATCTGAATATTAATTTTTTTTAATTTGGTGCAATCAAAGACTTTCGTAATAATTCATAAATGAATTCTTTTTATTGTTTGAAGAGATAAATATATCTTATAACTCGAATATAGCAAATTCTAGATGATGGTTTTAATTATGATAATGATCATAATTATCATAACAATCAAATCATAATAACAAATAATAATTATGTATAAAATAGTTGATTCAACCTATATTTTACTTAAAATGATATTATTATGTAAGAAAGTGTTTAATTGGTTTAGATCTTAGTTTGATTTACCTTAATTTAATCTAAAGATTCATATGCTAGGCAATATTAGGGTTGATTTATTGATTAAACAATGAGTGAGCATGAGATATGAATTGGGTTTGGTCGTGAGTCGAGTAATGGATTATAGATATTAAGTTTGATTAAATTATATCATCTACTAGGTTTCAAATGGTCGCTTGGTGATTGGTGATTTGGTTCATAAGTTTAGTTAAATTGATCACGAGATAATGTTGGATTATTTGGGCCATCAATTAGGTAATGCATTGAGTCAATTTGATCATAGAATAGATCATGGTCATTGGTCTTGAATCGGGTCATAAGTCGTGTTTGAGTTAAATTGTTAGTCATGGATCAGGTTGAACCATGATTTGTCCATGATTAGATCATATATTTCATTCTAATCACCACGATCTTTATATAAAATGATTAAGTCAGGGAAACTATTTTTTATTGAAAAGATTCACAGGAAACAATGAAAAGCAATTCCAACATGAAAATAATTTTCTAAAAAAAAATGTTTCACACAGACATCTTTCAGTTAGTTTTAACGTAGACATTCTTTGCACTTACATTCTAACATTCTAATTATGGGGAAAGCTTGATCTAAACTATAGGAAGCAATTTCTAAAAAATATTGCAATAAATCTTTAAAGATTTACTTTCATTTTTTCTTCTGTTTAAATTTTTTACCTTTCTTTCGGTGCATCCAAAGTCCTAAGCTAAGTAAAAGTTCGAGAAATGAGATGGTATGAGCCGAGATTATGGTCTATTTTTTATATGGGCTGGACAGTGGGTAGAGCCGCTGGCGGCCCAAGAAGAGGAAGGCCCCAAAATCACCAGAACCTTCTGATTGATGGTTTTCTTCTTTTAAAAGCCGCAAGGGTTTCTTTGTCCCTCACAGTTCTCACACTCCTCTCAATTCTCCTTTTTTCGCTTCTCCTTACTCGTCTGGAAGGATGCACGCCCCAGTACTTGTTCTCAGTAAGCTTTTATAATGCTCTTTCTGCTACTGCGTTTTTCGTTTTTTATCTCAGGACATTAGCTTTGTGCTCGTTTCCCTCCTTCGCCAGATTTTGTGAGATCTCTTGAGATGGGTTGAACAACTGGCAACCTTAATATTACCAGACCCGTGTCTTTTAGACTGGATTTGTGTATGTGTGGGTATACTGAATGATAGTTGGAGATAAAATCTGGGGTTGTTTGGATTGGGAGAAATATTTTATGGGGTTTTTCTGGTATCGGATTCTCCTGTGGGTAAGTTTCCACGTGGGTGATTCCCCTAATTTCACTTCTGGGTCTTGTTTGGTGATTGGTAAGGAAAGGAGGAGGGCTGCTAGGTGGTTGAAATGTGCGTTCAGTAATTTTGGGAACTTGAACTGAGCCATGATTAATTTTTGTGTGTTTTACAAATGTTACTGTAGAACTGAGACAATGAACGCCATTTCTTCATCCATTGCTTCCGTGTCTAGATTATAAACAGTGTCATTAATGGGTACTGAGATGAGTTTTGTTCTAGTTCTATCAAAATTCCAATATCAAGGGTGAAGAGATGAAGCATCAGTTAGGTTCTGCTTGAAACAACTTTCTGGTTTTTGAAGTCTCCTAAAATCATTATCATCATCTAAGCCATTTGTCCCATCACTTGAAGTCTCCTGAATTATGTGAAGATGTAGATCAATGTTAAAGCAAAAGTTATTTCATGTTGTGAGAATAGACTCTTCCTACCTCGGAAGGAGTCTTTCAACACTGGTTGGCTGGTGTCACTTTGGCTAGATATGTTTTTCCATTTTCCCATGTCTTTATGGGTTTCTTAGGCCTTTTGGTACTCAGTACTCCCTGTGCCTTTTCCTCATTAATAAAATTCATGTTATCATATAAATAAAAGTTGTTTAAACTTGTAAAATAGTGAAATTGGCCAACAAATCAATTGTTTCTCCTGATATGTTCTAGTTCCCGTAGAAAATGTAAAATTAGATCCAGAGAATGTAGTTTTCTATTTTTCGGTTGTGGTTTTAATGTCTTATCTAACAAAAGAAACATAGATCTTCCTGACATGGAGCTATGTAAGGGTGGACTTTGCTGCTTAGTTATCTTACATGATGATATTCCCTTGTATTTCATTTAAATTTTGTGAAGTTAAAAGTTGTCCGTAGGTGCCATTTTGCTGTCTATCCTTGTTCTGTTTCATTTTCTATTGTAGTATAACTAGCTGCTATTGAGGAAAGGAGGCTCACTTTGCCTGCATTGTTTAATTCTGACTTCTTTATACCCAAATAAGAATTTTTGACACCATTTATTCTACTACTTTATTTATTGGTGTATTTGAATTGGATTGAGCAGAAGATTCCTTAACCCGTGAATCTGGAAGTAAAGTACATCATGCCAATATTCAAGCATCAAAGGTAAGATTTGGTCTTTCTATTATTTTGTAGGTACCCTTATTTTTTATATATATTGCTATACTCTCTTTCTCTCTCTCTCTCTCTCTCTACACACAGGTGGCATTGGGCATTACTTGTAGGGCTCACTTTTGTCCATGGTAATGGGTCCAATAGAAAGGTTGATGTTTGGATATGGTGCCCACCAAAATCATTTTGATCTGACCAATCATGCCATGCTCTAGGGATTTTAAAAACATTGCTTGATTGATTCAGTAATGGTGATTTGACGAGCCATGTTCATACATAGACCTTCTAATGAATCCTTCTCTCACACCATTGGTGGGTTCCACTCAGGTGCACATAGAGTGTGCATTGTAAAGTGGTGCATGGTTGAACATCTGCCTTTTGGTTATTGTATCTTAGAGATACTGTCTTGTGCACTTGAGGGAGAGAAAGAGGATTCTTAATATTATTGAGGCAGCATTCATTTTGTTTGTTCCATGGTTCTTTGTTGTAGGCTGTTGCTGACATCATTCGTACTACGTTGGGTCCTCGATCCATGTTGAAGATGCTACTTGATGCAGCAGGAGGTGTGTCTTTCCTCATTAGATTACTAAATTTAAATGTACCATTTTAATGCCTTGGTGCTTTTTATGGATAAAATGTGCTTTCCACCAAAAGATAATTAAAAATTGTCTTTAAAGCAAGTCGATTCAACTTTTTGAGAAGTTATTCAATTGTGAGATACATGTGAAATCTATTAATGTTAGATGTGGTTATCTAAAAATTAATTCGTGCATGGACAAATGAAGTTTAAGATAATTTGCATTATGATGTTGAACTCTTGTGCCTTTTTTTCTTTTCGTTTGAAGAGTTATGCTATATTAATCATCATTTAAAGAAGCAGTTTATTTATTTGTATAATGTTTACTCTTCTCTTCTGTGTGATTGCTGGTATCTACACAATACCAGTGATAGGCTGATCACTTTTACTTGTTTATAATGTCTTGTCCCTAGTATATGTTCAATCTTGTGTGAGTTCCGTTGCATTTTTTCATGGAATTTTTTTTTTGTTGCAAATGTTTTTGGAGTTAAAGCATTGAACATAATCATTTCAGCACTACTTTTTGGATTGTGGAGGTCTTTTGAATCTGTGTTGTTTAATTTGATTTCATTCCCTTTTTTTTTTCACATGAGATGTATCGACTCACCATTTTCCACTTCCATTTTAGGCTACTGAAATGCATTTTTTTTTGGTTACCTTAACAGGAATTGTGGTCACTAACGATGGAAATGCTATATTGCGTGAGTTGGACCTTGCACATCCTGCTGCTAAGGTATGATTTGCTTTGTAAATATTTTAGGCTATTTGTCCCTTCCTACTGTTGGGCTGACATAACTCATGGGGTAATGGTTAGTTTCTCGTAGGCTATGTTTGCATCAGGGTGAGTTAAAATAGCGGTTCTTTGGAGAATTTGAAAAATAGCGTTTTTCTTGCAAGTGCTGAACCTTCTACTTTTCTTACAATTTAACATACTCTGCTTGATAAATTTATGATGGAAAACTTGACATTTCTTAGGGGAATGGTGCAAATTTTAGATTTTTTTTTTTTTATGTTCATTTTTGCTAAGTAATAAGGCATCACTACTCATAATATATAGTGGGATCTATGTACTTGGTCAATTATTGGGAAATCTATGTAAAGACTGAATACATGATGGAGCTTACATCTTATTCTTATCTCTATACAGATGTTGAATTTCTAGAATGATCAAATTGTTGATTATGTGGGACATGTTAATGATCGAATTTGCTAGCATTTGGGCTCATATTCATAGATGTCATGTAATCATTTTGATAATTCTATATCTAGGAAAAAAATCTCACTTGTGTTATTAAATTACAAGGCTAAATTATATTTGGGACTTAAAAAAATGGAGGAAGAGGAAAAAAATAGATAGCAAGGCTATTATCCCACTTAGAACTTAAAAAAAGGTATAAAATCCAAACCGCATATTATGGAATTGTGAAATGGATGGGGGAGTTGATAGTGTAAAATGATTTCCCCACCCTTTGACAGGGACCTCAAATCACCCTGTTTTGGGGCGAGTTCCTTGGGTGGGGAATCCACATATTGACTATCCAAACAAAGGTGAGTTTGGATTTTCAGGATGAGCACAATTTTCCCATCTCAATTCACCCTGATCCAAACACAGCCTTAGTGAAAGCCTTTTGCCCTCGTTGAGGTTTTGAAGCTAAACATAGATAGGAACTCAATCAAGTATCAGGGCAATCAAGAACTGGTGGCATTATTAGCTTTTAATTTCTAGGTTTGTTGGGTGGCTATATGAATTTGGTTGAGATCTTTCCCAAGGGATGGATTAGGAAGTGGGAAGGGTTCTTATGTCATAATACGGTAAGGAATGGCATAAGCTGAGAAAAAAGCTGTCACGTCTCTTGGAGATTCAATCTTCGCAAAATTAGAATTGGATGGAAGCAATGCTTCTTCATCTCTCAAAAAGAAGGGGGAAAAAGGGCAGTGCTACTTCTTGAGTGTGGGCAATTTTGAATTGACTTGATTACCTGACCTCACCTGAAAAAGATAAGGCTTGGATGTCCGCATCAGGTTGCCAACCAGTTCAGCATTTGGTTTTAGTTTGATCCTGATTATGTGTTGGTTGTGTTCAAGTTTGGTTCTGGGTCATAAATAGATCAGAAGAACTGCTAAATGGGCAAGGTTGGGTCAGGTTGACTTGATTAATTTGAGCAAAGCTTGCCTTTGGGCCAGTCTTTAGCATTTTGACCCTTGTTCTTATGTTAATCTTTTTATTAACTCTTAATGCTATAAGTAACTCTATTTATTTCCATTCTTGTCCTTCTTTCTCCTTCTCAATTGATGTTTCTAGATCCTTTTTTTCAAAATGAAATTGTATCATTCTTCGGGCTAATTTTTTTTTCAGCCCCCCACCTGAACCTGAACCTGAACCTGATTAGTAAGTCTAAGTTGATCCCAACCCAACACATCCCATCCCATCCATTTGCCTCTGTTGCATCCTCGATTCCCATACAACCAATTTGCATTCAAAAGCAAACTAGAGGCCTAATTTTACTAATTGGTTGTATGGGAATGCAAAGGAATAGTTGATCATCTAACTTCCAATTTTACCAAGTTGTTGCATGGGTTCCTCAATCTTTATGCAGTGAGCCATTCTTCGTCATACATTTTATGTTCAACATTTTCCCTTTTAGCCTATCTATAATCTTTTACGTTTCAAGTTATGTCGTCATAGCCAATCTAATGATATCATTTGTTAATTCAAAAAGTTGCAGGTTTGCTAGCTAATTGTAAAGTTGAGTTTTGTTCTAATTAAAAAAAATCTAGGTTGCAATTAATCTAGTCATATGGAAATAAGAACCTTAGTGTAGTTATAAATCCATGTCGAGCCAATATGGTTAGTTTATAGAGTACTAGGTCATGCTCAGTGCATGAGTTTAAAGTGTTAGTTCATCATGGATTGGGTTTTGGGCCAACTATCTTGAAGAGCTTTGAGCCATGTTGACCCATGGACGTAAAAGTCGACCAAGAATGGGTTGGGCCCAGGTTGGCATTGTCCATTTTCAAAACCATTCCATTCATGATCCTGCAAGTTGGGGCCATCAGATTGTCAAGTACTCTAAAGAACCTATCCCTTATTCCAACCCTACCTTTTTCCCCCTTATAAGGGATGCCCATTACTATCAACAACTCTTTATAGTAGTTAGAACATTGCCGCTTGTTTCATCTGTCAAACACTTGGATAATAAGTTGCTCTCTATTATTTGAGATCAAAATTGAGGATCATTTTCATTGAAAGTGATGTTTAATGGTTTAAGTTCTTTTCAATCACCTTTGGCAAGTTGGGTAAGTCATGGGCTGCATTCAAAAGCCACCTGTCATTCAAAGCCCAATTCCTTGTCCTTTCTCCTACCCTATTAGGCTTGTTATGCTTGGAAAAATTTAGATTCAAGTCATACAACAAATGATTGTTTTGGATTCTAGTGATATCCTCTAAATTGTGTTGGCCAAGAAATAGAGATAAATTATTTACTCCAAACTCCTAACTTCTCAGCAAACTCTATTTTCATTCGGCTTGAAGGAAGGATTTGGTTCTTATAGGCATGGTTGATCTGGATAGACCAAAAACAACCCTAGAATGTAGAGTTGAAATATTGCAAATTATAGGTACTAGGAGGAAAGGTAGACCATTGAAAATGTGGAGGGACGGGATACAAAAAGATATGATAGATAGTGGAATGACTGGTTTTATGGTTTACGATAAGGCCAAATGGAAAAGTAGAACTCGAAGAGACAACTCTAGATAGATGGTATTTTGGTTCTTGATGATGATGATAAGATGTGGTTAATCTCGATCATTGATGCTCTGGAGATAATCCACATGAAGTTATGGATAAAGAAGGATTTGCTTGGTAAGCACTAAAAAATTGAAACTGGAGGAAGCCATTTCATGGAAGTAGCGAAGAAAAGACACTGATGAAAATATTAGAGAGCGTTGCGGGGGAGAGATTGCTTTTATTTGTTCTGTGTGTTGCTTTTGTTGTTGTCTTGAGTTTTCGCTAGTAGACAAATTGGGTAGAGAAATGTTGTCCTTCAGTGCTTGGTGTGGGTTGGGAAGTGGGGATGGACTCTATTTAGATGATTGAATGGCTCAGAAGAATACACCCAAATGCTTAAGGATTTGTTAGGCTTTAGAACTTGGGTGGTGAATATAATTATGAATTTTGAAAATAACTATTTCTTTCTTTCCATACTGTCCAAAAGGATCGCTGTTGGGATCAACTTCCACGCTATTCCCCTCCTCTCGACAAAGACCTCCCACCCACTTCGATATCACATTCCCCACCCTTTCATCTAGAATCCATGAGCACACTATCAAGCTTAAGAACGATTGCCACACACCAATAGTAAATTGGCTCATGTACATCAAGTGGTCCACCGACTCCTCCTTTAATCCACACAATACACACTCAACTAATGTTCCTTCTTGTAAAATGCCTCTATCCTTCAAGTTACTTCTTGATGAAGGTTAGGATCGGTTTTAAGGCCTATCTGGGTCTTCAACATATTAAAAAAACAACAAACTGGGATCCAACTCAAGTTACGGCATGCTTGAGAGAACCCGAATCACGTAGTTGCCCAAAAAATCGAGAAGTTCTTCGGATCCTCTTTCCTTTTCACACCTATTAGTGTTTCACCCCAAATCTGGGTAAACGGAAACTTAAGTGGAAAAATAAGAACCTAATCTAAATTTCACTTCGGAAAAATAAAAAAGGCCTAAATCTCATTGGGAAATTGTCACCTTGCGAAATTCGCTAATGAAATTAATTTTTTTAATAAACACCAAGATCTGTTTCATTGAATTAAATTTAATTTGCAAACTGACATAAATTAATTCAGATCTAAATGAAATCAACAAGTTTCAGCCAACAATAGAAAAATAGAAAAAACAGTTTTAAACAATTCCTGCGTGCATCACTTTCGGCTGGAATCAAAATAAATCGATAATTAACAGTTAATCACAATTTTTTTTTTTTGAACTGAATCCAATAATTCAGACCTTCAAACTGAAATAAAGATTTGTTGAAATCAGTTTCTGCAATGTAGTGTTTCAGCCAGAACTTTCAGCAAATAAAACAACTACTTTAAGATCTGGAATTGGCCGCTATTGAATGTCCGGATTAAATGTTACTTGTAGAAAAAAGATATGCCATCATCGATTGATGAGTTGTCCTTTGCTTGGGAATAGAAATTCCGTCTCGCCTAAATGCTCTTCATTGTGGCAGTTATCTTTATTTGCCACTATTTGGAGCATTTGGTGGGAACGAAATAATAGGCTGTTCAGAAATAAGAGTGAGTCTTGTGCAGTGGTTGGAAGACGTGCTCTTGTTAAGTGTGCTTCTTGGGCTGCTTCGTTACAGGAATTCCAGAATATTTCTATGTCTGACATTTTGTGCACCTGGAAAGAATGTATTGATCTTGCTTGAGGTTTCACTGTTTCGTTTCTTTTCCAGTTATTAGTGATTGTTGTTTTATCTGTATTATCTCTTTGTATTCGCACCTCTAGTGCCTTTTTATATATTAATATATGGACCATTTCAAAAAAAATGTTACTTGTAGAATTAAATTCAATTGAAATCCGATTTCAGAATTCATTGAACCTGAAATCTGGGATGATAATTTCAAATTTGCAATAAAATCCAAACAGAAAAAAAAACTTGATTTAAGTTTGCAAAGAAAATTGAAACAATTCAACATGAACTGAACTAGAATTCAAAGAAATTCTATTTACTTGTGCCAAAAGGCCAACAAGACTCTTCTCTTTCCATTCAATTTAACTCAGGGATATAAAGGATGGTCGGAACATGCCTCCAATTTATAAAGGTTTATGGTTGAAAAAAATAGAAAGTAACAAAAATACGGTTTCCCATCACTCTCTGACACCTGATTATAAAATTGCACAAATTTGGATTCATTGGAAAGTTTATTTAGTAAGCTTTCCAATGAATCCAATTTTATAAAGATCATACATCTTTTGGTACTTCAAAAATACCTGCAAAGTTATAGCATATTTTCTGTCAGTCCCTGAGTGACATGTGTCCTAAAAATAAAAAATAAATGAAATAAAAGAAAATGAAATCATAATCTAATTCCGCTATGGACGACTTTGGAGTGTGATTTGCTACTTATTCAGTCTCAAAACAGTCTTGGGTGAATTTGGTTGTGGTCCCTTTGCTATTCCAAGCCTTTCATCCGAAATAGAAAGTGGAATCATCTTTCTAGGTTTACTTTCAACTCTTCCTTGCAGACAACAAATGAGCCCCATCCTTGGACTGAAACAAGCTAAAAATCCATGGATCAAAGGCCTGACCCATTATACCAGCCCATGAGCCAATTACAGTAAAACCTCGATAAATAAATAACCTCGCTTAAATAATAAAATCTTTTGGTACCAACTCGGGCAAGTGTACTAAATTAATAACCTCGTTAAATGCATAAGATAATAATTTTTTAGAAATCCTTAAGGGCCCAACAAAATATAAATTAATGATTGATGAAGTACATAAAAAAATAGCAAACAAAAATTCATAATACAGTATTGAGTAACTTTTTACTTGACAACTTCTATTTTCTCAATTCAACTCTTTCTCAAAATATGCATCTAAAGTTGTCTGCCTTTTTTTTTGTACGTAAACTGAAGTCAACCTCATCCTTAATTTTTTGCAATGCATACACCACCTCTGGTATATTTTTTTCATGTTGTAATAAATTGTTATTTAAGGTTAGTACTGCTTGAAAGGCCTCTTTTGGAGAAACAATTGGTAAAAAACAACAGTCATCTCTTCTTTTTTAGAGTCTCTTGGGCTTCTATATATTAACTTTTGACCTCATCCATTTGTTTTTGGATTTATAAGCCATACATGTACAAGTAGTAGAAACATAATACTCTCTCTAGATTAATAAATATTCATTTATCAATAAATCAATAACCCCGCTAAGATAATATTTTCTCTTGGTCCCAAGAGTATTATTTTATAGGGGTTTTACTATATTTGAATGATTTGGGCCCTAATGGGAGCCGTTTCGATATTATTTTGTCACCTCAAATCTACATGCGAATTAGACCAATTTAAGCTTTATCTTCCAATCCTTTGCTCATGTTGATTCTTGAATTCATTTTTAATTTGCTGCCATATGTGGATGGAGATGCCCACATCACTTTGGGCAGAGATTTTTCCTTTTATTGCTGCCCATGTGAATACTTGAACTCTAGGTGGGATTTTATTGTTCCAAGCCAGTTCCTTTCAATGATTGTCGTTATGATTCACTTTATTTCAACAGTCTAATAAAAGCATAACCATTCAATACAGTGAAATGGAGTTCTTAACCATTTTGGGTGTGGAATTGAATTAAGAATTATATTACCTAGTTTTGCTTCACTTCTTCCTTCATTACAGTGCAAATTCTCTATCAAAATATTATTATTATTCTTTTGGTTTTCCTTTTCTTATACTCTTACCATTTTATGAGAGATTGCAGTCCATGATTGAACTCAGCCGCACACAAGATGAAGAAGTAGGGGATGGAACAACATCTGTTATTGTCCTTGGTATGATCTTATGTTTGGCTTTTAAATCTTTTAGCTGGTTGTTCTTGTTGTTATTATCATTAATATGTTCTTTTTTTAAGGTAAAGTTGCTATAACTTCAAGTGCATGGAAATATTTGCCCTGGAGTGTGAGCTTCCATAACAATTTCTGCATTTTTTGTGAAGAAATTATTAAAAAATACGCATACAAATCTAATGTAAATCTGAGTTATTTTCCTTCAGGATTGTATGCATGGTAGTTTCAAACTGTGTATGTGGTCATTTAAGATATGCTTTCCTATGGCTATGCCTAATTAAACAACGATTGACTATATATTTATATTTAATTGTATTACAGCAGCATTTTCTGCATAATGCATAAATATGTTGAATGGTTGGTTTTTAAATGTTCTTAAGCACTCTTTTTTGTTATCTTTAATTCTATATATAACCATCTAAAATCTTATCATTTGGTTTTTGGGTGAAATTCTATTGCAGCTGGTGAGATGCTTCATGTTGCTGAAGCCTTCATTAACAAGAAGTATCATCCCACAGTCATCTGCCGAGGTATTTTACTAAAGCATCCAAGTATACAGTATTTTCACTGCAGCAGGAGATTTTTGTTTCTCATGATTGCAAACTTAATGTTCTTTTGCAGCATACAACAAGGCTCTTGAGGATTCTATTGCTGTGCTCGACAAGATAGCCATGCCAATTGATGTCACTGACCGTAAGTTTATAGTATTGGTCATTAGTTCTGCAGCTGAAGCATGAGTTGCTGTTTCTTTTTCCACTGCTGGTAGATACGTCTGCGTATGCTTTTAGTATTGGGATTCATGAACTTGGGTACCCAAATACGTGTCCCACTATGGTCAATGTATCATATCAAATGTGACTTGATAGTTGATACAAGTACCAGATATGACCGACAGTAATCATGGGCTACTTGTAAGATATGCTTTATTTGAATTATACTCATACTAACTGCTGATCAAAGAGTAAAAAAATCTAATTAAACTAGCTTTTTTTAGTTAAACTACAAATAGTTGTTTTCTTATATGATTTATTTTTAAATCTTGTCAAATTTCTATTCTTGTCATTGTATTGTTAAAGTACATGGTGTAAATGTAGACAAATAATTACCCGTTAATGTGCACTCCTATGTGAGGCCCCACTTTTGGCATATGATGATTGGCCTATTGGTTTTTGGATGTGGGCCCACAAAATGTCACCTTAATTAGATCAATCAAATCATGCTTTTTTAAGCTCCACAAATTTTGATCACATCATGAATTATATTTTTAATCCCTAAACTTTTTTAGCCTTAAAGGTCATTTTTTCATTGATCCAATCAGGGTGATTTTTTGTGAAAACATATATTCAAATATGGACCTTCCAACAAACTCACCATGGGGAAAAGTGGACCCATCACCATGGCAAATCAAAAAAAGCAAAAACAAGGAAAACAAAGCTGCCCGCTATCCAAAAACATCCTCAAAGCCACAAAAGCCCCAAGAGAAACACAAAAAAACACCTAAGCTAAATCAATACATTCTTTCCATGCACGCAAGATACCATTAGTGGAGATATTTCTGAATTCCATTAGAGTAGAGGCCCATGATGCACACTCAGCAAAGACTCTAGTAGAAACAACTTTAGACGATTCGGCACAATCCTTAAAAATTCTATTGTTGCTTTCCCATCAAAGACTCCACATTATGGCAAAAAGAGTCAAACGCCACAAAGATGAACATTTTGGAGAGACCGAAACGATGTCCCAAGCATAGGATAACTCTGCAACAATATAAGGCATCACCCAATCTGGCAAAAAGAGTCAAACGCCACAAAGAGGAACATTTTGGAGAGACCGAAACGATGTCCCAAGCAGATGATAACTCTGCAACAGTATAAGGCATCACCCAATCAACACCAGACTTTTGCAGCACAGAAATCTTAAGGATTTCTAATACGTGAGATGCTAATAATTAGAGTCAATTGATTTCAGTAAAACCATACAATTTATATGATTAGATCATCATCATCATTAGTAAGGGAGGCAGGCTAAGCTTGGTCTTGAGGAAGGTGTAAGGAACTTTTGATAGTTGCAAGCAATAAAAAGATACTTACAAAATCCTCAGATGTATATAGCATTTTCCTTTTTATCACTCAAAAGGAAACGCAGTATTGGTTGTGGATGTCTCGTCCCACCGTATTCTGAGCTTCACCATTGAGGGGTTTGGATAAAGCTTGCTATGTGGGATGTGACTACTCTGTCTTGAGTTCTTTATTGGGTCCAACTTCTTGTTGATTTTTTCTTTCCTTATATATAGTGGCATGCTCATATACTTGCAGAAGTACTGCACCATTCTGACATTTCTGCAATCAACAGAATATGATGTTGGTTTCTGAAACTCTAGTTGTAACTTTTGGTTAAAAAATATAAAGTATAGCCGATTGAGCCACTCTGCCCATTAAAATATGACAACAGAATGGTTACAGCTGTTGGATTAACTTTACGACTTGTTCATTAACTGAATACCAAACAGTACATGACACCTCATGGCAAGTGGGCCCTAGGACTTAGCCCAATGCATCAAAAAGGATTTTGCATTAAAATTATGTGAATTAGTCGCCTGCAGACTAATATGTGGCCTAGTTGAACTTAATCAAATTAATCAAGTCATGCTTTTAAAGGCCACAAAGTGTAAAGATTAAAAAATAATTTAACTTGATCTAATTTTGGAGATCTTAAAGATTGGTGGCTTGATTGATTCAATCATGATGATTTTTGGTGGGCCACATATCTAAGGAAAGAACTTTCAAATGGATCCATCACCCCACTCATTTGGTGGGCCTTATTTGTAGGTGTGCGGGTTATCATCCTTTTGTTGTTGCCTTAAGAAATTGTGCTATATTTTACAAGTGGGGTATCTATTAAGGTCGTCAGACAAGGCAACTAGTCCACTTTTGATCTATCTGCTGAATCTTTCTCTAAGTTATTTTCTTCCATTTACCTTCTTGATAGGGTCGATTGGAGGAGAAAAACTCATAAAGCTGACTCAAATAGATGAGATTTTTATTGATGATGATAATGTTGATACCTATTAAGATAGAAATGTTTACAGCTAAATGCCTTTTTATTTACCTTTATCCTTGTCTAGTACTTTTGAATGGGAGATCAATCGGAGCATGCCTATCTTTTTGTCTCTCATATCTATGTGTAATGGTTCACTTTATTCCTCCTTTTTTGTTTTTGAAATTTTGTAATTCTTGTTAAGATATTTGACTTTTCAATGGGTTAAAGGATACACCAACCACGAAGGCATTGAGGAATGATTTTTTGGAATGGTAGTTCATGTTGGTTTTATATGCTAATTTACTACTCCTACTTAGATTTGGTTCTTTGTTCAGTGTCAACCTTTTTCAACACTACAATTTTTATGAATTCTACACTTCCAATCATCTGATTTGTGATGCTTCCTTGCTATTATTGACATGGGAGTATTTTTTAATTCATTATGTAGGTGCTGCTATGCTTGGTTTAGTTAAAAGTTCCATTGGGACAAAGTTCACTAGTCAATTTGGGAACTTAATTGCTGTAAGTATCATGTAAAATTTGATCTATGGTTCTCTTTTTGTTATTTGGAATGCAAAGTCTTGTTAAGATGTTTGTTACATATTTACATGTATAGGTCTTTGAGAATGGTATAACTATAGAAGAGTGATAACCTGCACATTGTTGTATGCGATATTACCCCTAGGGATGGCTTGGGTCGGGCTTATATTGTGCTGAGCACAAACCTTTACAAAGAAAGGTTGAGCCTGACATGGGCTTAAAGTGTATGCTTAAGCCCGATCTTGACAAAGCTTGCCAGCCCGATGGAAAGCCCAAAAAATATAGTAGAAAAAGAAGAGAAAAAACATAAAAGAAAGACTGAAAGGAGAAGATTGGGGGGAAAGGAAAAAAAGGAAGGAGAAAAAGAATAGAAAGAATGTGATAAACATAAAAAGGAAAGATCAAATTGAGAAGTAAAGGAAAACGAAAAGAGAGGAAAAGAGAAAAAAAGGAAGAGGATACAATGGAAAAGAAATTTAAAATAAAATAGGACAGAAATTAAACTAAAAGAGGAAAGATAAAATAAAAAAGTAACTTTTCAAAAAAAAAAACTGGAAAAACAAGGAACAGAAGAAGAAGAAAACTACTGAGTGGAAAAGGTGGTGAAAGAAGAATGAAATAAGGGAAAAGACAAAAACATAAGAAAATTCAAAGAAAAGGAAAAACAATAAAAGCACCTGGAAATAGGATGGAAGAGAGAGAATAAAAAGATGAGAGATCGGTTGAGGAGAATAAAGAAACCAGAGAAGGGGGGAAAGAGAGAGAAGAGTTGCTACCTAGGTAGGGCTTGGGAGGGGGAGAGAGGTATTGCTTTCTAGGTAGAATGTAAATCTCTAAGCAACATAAAGCCAAATAAAAAAGTAGAGAGTATATATACACACTATGTATTTCGGGTTGAGCTTCAGGCGTTGCTTTCTAGGTAGAATGGAAATCTCTAAGAAACTTAAAAGTATATATACACTGTATTTCAAGCTGAGCTTCGCTCGCGAGCACATTTGGTGCCAAGCCTTACCCAAATGTTAAATGGGCTTTAATTTTATGCTCAAGCCCATTGTTGTTAAAATCGCACGATTCACGGTTTGAATCGTGTGCTGGAACGAGTCAAATTGCAGAAGGGTGAAAATTGTGCGATTATGGAGTTGACTCGCAAATCATACGAGTCAAACTCGCAAATCGTAGAATTATTCGATTCTGTTGAGAACAGAAAAAAAGAGGAGGAAGAAGAAAAAGAAACGAAAAAGAAAATGGTGAAAAAGAGGAGGAAGAAGTGAAGAATAGCATACCTGTGATTTCTCCCTTTCTTTCTTTTCTCTTCCCTTCGTTTTCGCGACGGTAGAAACCCTAAACCTCTTTTAGGTTTTTGTGTGCTACTTGCGGCACTGTAAACCCTAAAATCTTTTGGTCTCTGCCTAACGGACACGTGCGTGCTTTAGCTTTCTTCCATGTGCCTTACGGAAGATAACTAGAGAAGTTAATAATGGCTTTCATTTTTTTTTTTCCTCTTTTTTTTTTTTTAATAATATTTTTGAGTCTTTTAGTTCTCTTTTTACTTGAATACATTTTTTCTCTAGTTTTTCACATGTTATTTTTTCTTATTTTTTATTTTTTTCTATATTTTTCCTATTCTTGTTAAAAAACTTCTTTTTATTTTTTAATATTTTATATCTATTTTTAAAAAATAAAAAACTCTAAAAAATGATTTTTATTTTTTAGAAATATTTGATGAATGCTATTTAGGTTTATTTAATGCCTTTGATTTATTTGTTGATTTCTTAAATTTATTAGTACGTAATATTTATATTTAAATCTCATATTAATATATTTTTTTCTCTTTTTCGATGGTAAGTGTCGAATTGGGGATAAGAATTGCTTGATTGATTATTTATAGTTTATATAATAATTTAATGATGGATGATTAATATATTTATAGTTTATAGAATTATTTTATAAAAAAACATTATGAATTGTACGATTTTCGATTCATGATTCATGATTCACACCCCTAGACCAATTCAAAATAGGATTCGAGTTTGACAACATTGCTCAAGCCCAAGTTAGATTGAAATTCTAGTTCAAAATTGGATTTTTTGGGCTTTTGGACTTTCAACTAAATTGCCATTCCCAATTACTGCGCACACCTATGCATGGGCCCATAAGATGCTATGGTGATGGTTCCATGGGAAGGTCTTTGTTTCGGCATGAGGTACCATCAATTACCTTGATCGGATTGAATCAAGCTCTGTTTTTCAAGGACACAAGTTTTAAATTATTAAAAAAATAATTTAAATTGATTGATTTTTAGAGAACTTAGAAAATGTGGCTTGGTTGATTCAATCAAGATAGTTTTTGGTGGGCCACATATTCAAGTAAAGACCTTTCCAATGGACCCATCACTACCTCATTTGGTAAGCCCCATGTCTAGGTGTGCGAGTGATCATTTTACTAATCTATATGTTGCTCATCTTTTATGTTTAGCTTATTTCCTATTTTTTCCACAATCATGTAAAATTGTAACTGAACCATTCATTGTATCTTTACTGCTTGTCTATTTGGCTGCCATCTTTTCTTTCTCTTTTTTGGTGCATACCTTTTCGTTAGATAGCTAATATATACCCTATCCATTATGTCTTATCCTTGTATTTTATAAATATAAAGGAAGTTTAAACCCTTGTCACAAATATCGGCGGTATTTTGAAATTTACCACGTTTTTATCGGCAAAATACCATTACCGCGTTAAAAACGCGTTTTTATCGCCACGACGATAAATTTCCGATAAAATCGCATTAAAAACGCGATAAACGTTAATAACGCGATAATATCCCGGTAAATTCCCAGTACCATTTTTATTTCATTAATTTTTTTTATTCTATTTTTTTATTTTTTAAATATTATAATTTCAGCAAGATTTTCCCGTTAAATTCCCGGTAAAAATCCGAGAATTTAAAAATATCCGTTATTACCAATTGCCGTTAATATCCCGAGAACGGTATTTGTCACAATGGTTTAAACAATGTGCAACATTCCCATGTTGGACACTTTTAGACACTTGCACCTATGTCAGACACTTGGGTCCTGTTCTTCATGGACTCTTCAAGTGGGCCTTCTTGACACTGTTTTCCAAGATTAAAATATTACAACACCTCTGCGACCAATATGTTTGTCACTTAATTGTTTAGAGTAAAACTGGTACATTATTTTCTATTTGTGCTACTATCATACCTTATTTTCATTTAAAATAAATTTAGATTTACGTTTATTTAAATATGGTGTTGTTTCTCTGCATCTATTTTTTCAAAGTTGTCGTGTCCAACATCTCACACCCCTTTTAGACTTCGACATCTGTTCCTGTACGATGCAACTTAGGGTCCAATTTGGGTTTTCTTGGATGCTTTGTGAATGTTGGTTTAATCCTAGCATGAACTGGATCACTGTGTTGTACATCCCTATAGGCCTGATGATATCATATTGTGCATTTTCTTAGTTGAGGACCATAGGATTATTTTATTTGTGCTGTCTCTTTTCTTTATTGCATTTCACACCATTCACTAGCCACTGGATAGTCCTATCAATGAATTGTGTATTTTTCTTTTCCTTGCTTTTGTTTTCAGGATCTAGCACTTGATGCAACCACAATTGTTGGCGTGGACCTTGGCCAAGGGTTGCGAGAAGTGGACATTAAGAAGTACATAAAAGTTGAGAAGGTTCCTGGTGGTCAATTGGAAGATTCCAAGGTTCTTAAAGGAGTCATGTTTAACAAGGATGTAGTTGCCCCTGGAAAAATGAGGAGGAAAATAATAAACCCGCGCATTATTCTTCTTGATTGCCCTCTTGAATATAAGAAAGGGGAAAATCAAACAAATGCAGAGTTGGTTAAAGAGGAAGATTGGTAAGAACTTGCATTGCTTGTTCTTTAGCATTTATTTATTATTTTTCTAGAGACCTTTTTTGCAGTTATGGTTGTGTCATTATTGTCACCATCATCATCATTGAGAACTTGCATTGCTTGTTCTTCATCATCGTCATCATCATCATTAAAGTCATTTATCTTATATATCTGGAATTGACCCTGGACTTGACAAAATTGTCTTTAATGGGCTGACTGCATATTTGGCATACATAAGAACTTGACCTGCAACATTTATGTTTGTAACAATGAGAACTTACCAATTATGCTATAAGTTCTTATCCTCATTTATGACCTCTAGCGTAGTTGGTAAGTTCTAAATGTTGGAACCACATGTTTATTGAATTGAGTCCTATGGGCATCAAATTGCCAGTTAGCTCCTAGAAATATTTGTCAAATCCCATTATGAGTGTTAACTCTAGGTAGATGGGAGATGATTTCTTTGTGAAGCTGTAGTGAGATGGATTATGAACAGCCTGACATTCAAATGATTTTTTTTCGGGGGGCGGAAAAGGTTCACAAAGACAATCTGTATAAAATATAATTGGCAAATGCACCACTCTAGGGTTTTATAGGTTTGATAAGTTACTAAATGATACTCATTGCACACAGGATCCTAAACCTAGATCATTTGATTTCTTAATGGTATGGTGGTGAATCATCACCCATGCATCTTTCTGGCAGAGGGTGCATGTAAAAAGAACAGGCTCAGGGTGAGGTGGCAAGCATAGTTTAAAAGCTTGAAATTCATACTTTCTCTGAACACAATCAAGTAACTCGGGCAAGTTCTTTCACTTGAATTGTAGAAACTTGCTGGTTAGCTTGACATCCAATCGAGTCTAGTTGAATCATCGGCCAAGCTTTTTCTGAGATTTTATACTGCAATATGAAGTGGACTATCAAACTGGATTTTTAAGAAAATCCTTTTTAAATACATTTAATTCTTTTACCATTTCATTACATGCATGGGTTTCTTACTTTTATAATCACAAGTTGCTTCAACATTTTTGCTTATTAAATTTTGTCAGCTCTGTCAGGTATTTGTGAGCAAAATTCAAGAACTATATTAGTTTAGTTTACATTTTCTTATCCTTACCATTTTGTTCCTTTTTATTTACCAGTGCTGATCATGAGTGATGGGTAGGAATCAGGAAAACAGGAAAGCAATATTCCACCTGTGTAATTTCAAATATCTGCAATGCCCTCTTATCATCCTTTTCTGTGGGTATGTAAATGGGGGTATTTGAAAATTCGGAATTCCAAAACACGCGATCTTAAGTTTATGGATTTGGAAGGAAATTTTAGATCCGTTTAAGAATTTGGATTGAATCTAGGAGATAGTATCACAAGTGAGATATAGTTGGATTCCACCATTTGAATTATAAGTTTTTATTATTGTTCTCATTGGTATTAGGATGATTTTTCTAGGTTTTTTTCTTCTAATTTTTATTAATTATATGCTTATGGAATTTGGGTTCTTTTCCGGGTTTTGGTATTTGACTACTAGATTGATTTGATTTCCCTTTTGTTGTGGAGGATGTCAAGATTTTCAGTTTATGGAAATATCAAAATCCAATAATTTGAAGCGGATGTGGATTTGGATCTTGCATCCAAGAAGATGACACAATCTGAATCCATATTAGAATATGACAATATGACGCAGTTCCAATCCGAATCTGACCCGTTCATGTCCTACTTCTCTACTGAAATATTTTTAAATGCTTTTTTGGGGGATGTGTCTAGGTTCATATAGAATAAAAAATTCTGCGGAGACTTGAAGATATGTAGAACCCAAATCTGAAGTGGACCACACATTTTTGGATAAAATATGTAAAAAATGGCAGAGACAATGGGTGGGTAAAATTTGGACCACATCTAATCATTTTGTCATTGTAATTTTAGACCTTGAAAATTTGATTATTTTAAAATGCTGCTTGGATTGAGGAGTTTTCCATTAATTGTATCATGATGAAGTCCTCTATTCATCACCCCCAACCATATAAGGCCCAACCTCTGATAAATGTGCAGTCTTCCCTTCGAAAATCAGTATGCCATCTCCCTAGAGCTCCTTTTGTAGAATTCAACATGTACGTATATACATATATTGCCTTAAAATGCTAACTGCTGTGCCTTTACAGGGGAGTCATGCTTAAGATGGAGGAAGAATATATTGAAAGTCTCTGCATGCAAATATTGAAGTTTAAACCAGACTTGGTAATCACGGAAAAAGGTCTTAGTGATCTGGCATGCCATTATTTGAGCAAGGCTGGGGTCAGTGCCATTAGGAGGTTGAGGAAGACTGACAACAACAGGATTGCCAAAGCCTGTGGAGCAGTTGTTGTCAATAGACCAGAGGAACTCCAAGAGTGTGATGTTGGAACTGGGGCAGGACTTTTCGAAGTCAAGAAGATTGGAGATGAATTCTTTGCATCTATAGTTGAGTGCAAAGATCCGAAAGCATGCACCGTTCTCTTAAGAGGTGCTAGTAAGGATCTCTTGAATGAAGTGGAAAGAAATTTGCAGGTAATATGTTGTCTTTCATGGAGTGCATGATCCTAATATCACTTATCATAGAGTTTTTTGTATTTATTTTTCCCTCTCTTTTGGAGTTAAGAAGAAATTTTATTGATAATATAATCTGTTCAAGTATTAACTGAGCATGAGGAATATGGACAGCTAAAAACATATAGATACCAAGGGTGGCACAAGAATACATCATTCGGGATTTTACTTATATATATATATATATATATAGTTCCTTGTATTTAAAGATGCTAATACTGGGAGTTTCATGTTCTAAATGTTTGCCTTAATAGGATGCCATGTCTGTAGCACGAAACATCATAAAAAATCCAAAACTGGTGCCAGGAGGTGGTGCTACAGAGTTAACTGTATCTGCAACACTGAAGCAGAAGAGTTCATCCATAGAAGGCATCGAAAAGGTAACATCATTTTGGGCATCCTTCATGTGTTTCAGTTGTAGAAACAGTATTTTACTTCAGGGGGGAAAAATGAAAGTGTTTTTGGTGTACTTGAGATTGTTATTGCTTTGAATACCATGGCAGGATTGATGGTAATCTTTTTTAGTTGCTCATTCATTGGGAGCTTTTTACTCATTGGTAATCTTTTCAGCTATGGGTTTGGAAAAGATCAGAAAAAAGGCACTGGATGTTAACTGTCTAATTGCTGCTTCACCATAAACATCAAAAGACGGTTTACCTTTTGCCAAAATTACTTAAACTGCCAGCCTTTTGGGGTACAAGTACATGCGGGCAACCAAATGCACCATACTTATTGTGAAATAGCAGTGTTATAACTGATATGTGGCATCTTTGTGCAATATTCTTGATGTTTAGACTTACGAGTGCTTATTCTGTTGCTTTTTGTTTTGGTTGTGAAATAGTGGCCCTATGAAGCTGCTGCTGTAGCTTTTGAGGCTATCCCAAGAACCTTGGCTCAGAACTGTGGGGTGAATGTGATTCGAACAATGACTGCACTACAAGGAAAGGTAGTAAGGATGGACTGGATCATTATTTAAAAAGCACGTGCACACACACACACAGAACCACGCACAGAGCTAACAAACAAATACAATAAGGCTGAACTGGATAGTTGTTATGCTGATCTTTTATTTCTTTGTTGGATTTGGGTTGTGTCTCCAAGCCACTCAGTTCTCTTGCATCTCTGGAAGATGTGAAAATTGGTTTATTACTAATTAACGTTATCAACTTTTTGATGCAGCATGCAAATGGTGAAAATGCATGGACTGGTATTGATGGAAACACAGGTGAAATCACAGATATGAAAGAGAGGAAGGTGCGACTTCATCATCTTTTTTAATTCAACTTAGTTGACATCTTACGATCTCTCTGCATAGTACCTTACTACTACTTGTTATCATTACATTAGATGAGTTCTGAAATTTCACATTTTAAGTGACAAGTTGGGGATATCATAATTTGAGTTGTAAAAGGCATAACCAATTCTTTTAGTGGTTTCACAAAAAAATGCATGGTCAATGATAATCGGATCTCCAATGAAGAATTATTGGTCCTTGAAGTGGGGCCCTCCAAATGAATGGTAAAAAGGAATGGATGGCTATGCTTTGATGAAAACACATTTCTGAGTTGCTGACTACTCACTGATGCAACTAGAGATGCTGCTGTCTTGAATCATGTTGGCAGTTGACAGAGGGAGAGGCTAAATTCACTCTTTTTTCCCTGTTTTGATTGAGCATTTTAATTTGCCAGTGTTATGTTTTGTCTCTCTAAAATTATTTGAGAGCTATATGCTTTGTTCTTTTCCAGATATGGGATTCGTACAATGTGAAGGTACAGACCTTTAAGACATCGATTGAAGCCGCGTGTATGCTTTTGAGGATAGATGACATTGTGAGTGGGATCAAGAAGAAGCAGGCTCCAGGAGCAAGCCAAGCTCCAACGAAACCTCAAATTGAGGGAGAAGGAGATGCAGATAATGAGCAAAATCCTTCCTGAGTAAACATGCTTTCTCATGAACGGCCTCCTTTTATCAGAAGAATTGCTGTAGACTTGGTTTAACTGTGACACCATGCATTTGATTTTATTGAGCTCTTGGGATGATGTGTGCTTTAGAAAAATTTTGGTCGCTGTTTGTAGTTGTTTCTCTTGGTTGGGTTAGCTTCTTCAGAAACTGTTGTAGTTCACTTGTAAGCGGTCGTTTGCGGTTTTATCCACTATGCATCTTTATTTGCAATATTTACAATTTAATGATTCAATGGGCATTTCATGCATTTTTAAGTTGCCAGCACAAATTTTTTGATTCCAGCAAAGGAAGAACCTTTTTCTTTTCACCTTCTAAGATTGTTGATTTTTAGCAGATAAGTGCTCTAACCATGTTTCAGACTTGTGAATAGGCACTCAAAATAAATACATGCTCGGCCATCATTGACCAACTCATCAATCTTGATTTATTTCAATATGAACAGTATTTTCACTGATTTGATTGACTAAAATAGAACAAGAATGTAACAAAGAAATCTATTAATTAGTAATAGATTGAACTGAAATAAAACTTTCAGTTTAGAATGGAATAGAAATTCAATAGAATATTAAATTGTAACTGAAGGAAAATTGATTTCAAAGTAATAACATAAAACAAAAAAAACGACTTTGTTTTCTTTGCTTTTCTTCATTGATATGACCATTATATTTTTTTCCCTCTTATAAAACATAGGGTATCTCTATGAATCTCCTGTGCAACATATTATTTGTTAATTAATTAAACCACAAAACTGTAGTTATCCATTTTATTTGCATGTGCAAAAATAATTTCCGCACATAATTATGACCTAATTATCCTATGAATTTTGAAAGAATACCTCTAGATTTCTGCACACAAAAATCCAATCGTATTTTTATTTCTAGTCATACAATCCATTAAAATTTTGAGGAAGGATTTAATATGAATCAAATAACAGAGGTTTTCCCTATTTTGAGGAAGGATTTAATATGAATCAAATAACAGAGGTTTTCCCTCTTTTGATCTTTAGAGGCACTCCCTTTCAAAACTACCTATATCAATTTTCTTATTCACAATTCCTTTTTAGTTTCAATACTTTCAATGCCCATTTTTACTTCTTACTTTTTCTCTTCCTTTTCCTTTTTTAAAATGAAAGATAATAAATTGTTGAATTTTTTGAGAGATTAGACACTTATCATGGCCTGAGTTCATATGGCAGGTAGGATAGATAAAGGACTCGTGGATGTTCAAAAGATATTTCTTCGTTCAATCATCGTAACTTCAAGAGATAGACTGTAAAAAATCAATGACATATAACAATTGTCGATTTAATATCATTTGAATAAGATGCATAGATGGAGTTTAAACTTTATCTACCAATTGCCGATGCTATTTTCTATATATCCCTACTAAATAAATGATTGCTAATATAATGAATTAAAAAAAAAAAAATCTCATTAAATATGTATTCCTATCTTATTTAAACTAAATAAAATGGATGACTTAAGTGGAACTTCCTATCAACTAACCATTTATTTGAATGAGATGCATTTTTTATAATTAGTATATCTATATTTTCTAATTAATGTACTGGGTTAGTGGACACCATAAAATGATGCATATTATAAAACTTACAATTTGATATGACTATTATTGTATTTTAGTAAAACACTTAGTTTTATAATGAAAATTAATAATCTCCACATTTGGAGAGCTACTTATCAAAAGTTTTAGTGGGCTAAAACTATTTGGTTGGGATGTGTAGAAAATGGAAAGGGCAATATGTAGAAAAAATTTGAACTCGATATGAGCATCTTAGCTAGATGATCTCATATCTTAAGAATCTAATTGTTATAAACTGTTGATTTTTCACGGCCCATCTCAAAAAGTTGTGATGTTTGGATGAAAGGGTTTCTCATGAATCATAATAACCATGAAGTCATTTATCTTTCCTATTTAATCATTGGAGCCCCGAACATGATCAATGTGTAATCTCTCAAAAAATTCAAAAATTAATTCTCTTTCATTTTAAAGAGAGAATAAAAATAAAGTAGAAAATGAAAAGATTGTAAAGATTGACATGTTCAAGAGATTTATGAATTATGAGGCTTGCAGTTGATAAGTGTGACCGTGTAAACGTCACTGATCCTGCGGACTTCACAGCTAAAGAAGACAACTATCTATTAATGATAGAATATGAGTTGGTGAATGTTTTTGAAAACTGATGGTTTTTTTTTAAGACTAAGGTATCTAAGCGTTCTACATGAGTTTTTCAGGTGTTTCACTTGACTAATTTTTAGTACATGTGTAAATTTTCTAATCTACACACGCCGAGTACAGACCTATTGAGAGTGACCATTTCTGTGTTGAAAGCTGATGCTTAAATTGTGACCACCTCCCACGTGAGGAAAAAAAATGTTTGTGAGGTTTAAAACTGGGAGAAATGTTGTCTCCTAAATAGCGTTTGGATGAGGGGTAAATTTGGAGAGGTTACTTTTGACAAAGGATTACTCTATGAATACTATTTGCAGCAAAAGAGTTTTTAAAAATGAGATTGGAGGTGGTAAAAATCTAAACTTTTTATCTTTACCTTTTGGTTATCAAATGGACGTTTACCTCATTACCCATGAAACAAATGCAGCCCTACACTTATAATAAAGAATTAAAAGTCAAGATAGTCAGCATTTTTCAAATTATTGCGAAAAAGACTCGACCCAAATCTGAAGGTAGTAAAATCCTCTACCATGGCTCTTGCATGTAGAAATATTCAGACGAAAACATTGGATAGTTTTAGCAGGACAGTTTTTCAAATCCATGTGATGGGGATAAATAATTGATACATGGGGACCCTTTCCTCCTTGGCTGACATTGAAATTGAAGTATGAAGTTGAATAGGGAAAAGAAACAGCTGCTGCTAAATGGTATTGGGATGCCAAATCAAAGATTGGAAAGGACACCAATGGCACAATTGTATTACTCCTCTTCTTCTTCCTAACGTGGCTTGATTGATAAAATTAAAGTGATTTTGGTGGCGCACATATTCAACAATTGACTTTTCCAATCAGCTTATCGCTACTCTATTTGATGAATTCAAGAAATAAAACACACACCAGTGTACAAGTGATCATTTCAGTCACCACGCAAGAGAGAAAAAAATCTCGAGATAGATAGATGCTCCATGTAATCATGGAATCGTGCTAAATTATCGAACTCTCTGAAAAGATCATAAAATCATATAATCATGCTATGTTATGCCTCTTAATGTATAATTGCAGGATACTTAGGTCAATGATCAATATGGAGCAAAGTTAGCAGGATATCATGTTGAGATTTGTGTCTTTTGTCATAAATTAAAATTTTGATTTCTTTTATATAGAGCACTTGAGTGTTTAATTTTTTGAGTCTAAATCTAGTTTCCTCTGATGTTGAAAAGCAAGTGCTAAGTGAAGTGAAAACATTGTGCTTTTTAAGAGTCTTCATTGCTACTGAACAAATTTAGAAGTAAGCATATAAATAAAAGTCTTTATTAGAATTTGTTGTGTTATAGACCATAAATATATTATAAGCGCACACAAGCCAAGCCACTGCAACAGAGCTCGAAATTTCAGTGTTGAACTAATTGCAATTATTGTTTTCAATGAATATTTTATCCATTACAAATGCCTAATTAGTCTTAATTATTCTTCAATATCTGCATTTATTTGTATGTCAATGCATGATTTTTTATTTATTTTATAAAACCATTTCATTTGATTTGAAATAAAAATACCTTTGGCTTTCACAACAAAAATGAAGAAGACTCAAATCTCTCTCTCTCTCTCTCTGTATTCAAACTGTGGGAATATAGTGTTGGGACGGTGGCTTAAATCCCACCATTATTCTCTCCTAAAACTAAGGGCTTCTAATTAGAAGGAAATTGCCATTCTCGATTTATGAAGGGTACCGATTGAATAGCCAGCAAGGCAGGTTGTAAACTTGGCAAGGACTCCTCAAGAATAGAATGTCCTATTCTACTAGGACACGGGATCAACCGTAGGGAAATAGAGGATAGACTTATTCTCTGGATACTGCATATCAGGCCTTCCTATTCTTACTTGGAAGTTGCCTGGTTCGGTGCTTGTATATTATTATATATACAGGTACCCAACGTGGGTTTGGCAGTCGTGTGGAATCCCAAGGTGGACACCGAGAGAGGGAGAGCAAAAGTACGGCCTTTGGCCAGGCCTCTAATAGCCGCATGGAGTGGTCCAATACATTGGTGGCAATAGAGGTTTGCTCTCAACGGTGAAATCCATGGAAGGAGCCGCAGATCTGATACTGTCTGGAGGACAGCTCGAAGGCAGAAGAGGGGCAGAAGGAACAGTGCAGTACCGCTGCAGATCTGAGTTGTCAGATCTGTGAGTGGCAGCTAGCAGAAGTGCGGCTGGAAAGACGAAGCCCCTTCGCCAGAGCAGAGGTGGAGATCTGTGTGTGTGGGACACACCATCATCAGAGACGCTCGCATTTGAGAAGCATATCGGGAAGTTGCTCGTAGGACGCAAGAAGCGTAGAGGAGGAACACAGAAGTTGGGTTCACTATTTTGGGTATGAGAGAGGTTCACATCAACTGAAAGGTGACGTCGATGTGTCTTATAGATGGGTGTACAATGTTAGCGTTTATAAGCGGAAATAATAAACACACCAAAATTTCGGAATAAAATCACAAGCACAAACAACACCAAAGATTTACGTGGTTCGGCCCACCTAGCCTACGTCCACGGAGCGTGTAATGATTTTATTATTCAGAGAAAGAAGAAAGAAAAGAGAGTACAATATAAATTCCTTAGAATGTATACAAAAAACCCAAACACAGTCAGGATCCCGATCAATCTCCTTCTTCTCTGTTATGTTTGCTGACAGTATGTCAGTCCTCTTTCACATACACACCTTTCTTGTTATTGCCGAGTAAACCCACTGATATTCCGACACCTTTGTCTGAATAACCATGTGCAGCAACACCCCTCTGTCTGTGAATGATTGCTGGTGTATGGCTTCCGATTAGCAAGCAGAAAACCTCTCTGCTTGCTGCTATAGTGGATCGGCTGCTACCTCTCTTTGTCTCCAATGACAAGAGAAGAAGACAGATCAGCACCTCTGATCTGCAGTCCTTTGCTCCTCAAACAGAACAACCCCACGTTGATAGCAGAGAACCTCTTCTCACGCTGATCTCATGTATTCGGTAGCCAATACACTGCTTGTATTTATAAGCCTTGGAGACCCTTGTCTCATACGAATATTATGCAGTCCTATAGAAGGACTTTTAGCCATATCCAATTGCACAAATTCACCTTTCCATAATGATTAGATCTTGGCAGTTATACCTTGCTGCATTAGGAGTCTTCCAACGTCTTGTGTTAATATTAGGAACTTACCCAATTGTAAATAGTAATTGCCTAGAGTTCCCAATATAGCAGTTACCTCATTTAACTGCTGTCTCATAGCAATTGCTATTCACGTTAACATTGGGTTTCCTTGTTTAATTCAAGCCATAATCCAACATACAAGGGGCTCGGGACTTCGGGTTTGGGCTCATGATTCAAGGGAGTCATTAATATTATACATGTATTTCTTTCTCATTTATAGTGAATATTCTGTCGCTCCGTGGACGTAGGTCAGGTGGGCCGAACCACGTTAAAATATTGTGTTGTGCTGGGCTTTTATTTCCGTTTGATTTTTCTTGTTTCCGCGCGTAACGCTAACATATAGCCCATCAACCACTGCTGGTTAAGCGAACCATTGTATCCAAGAGGCAGCTCTGCTGAGAACCTGTTGCTCTAGGTATCGTCATGAGTAGGGAAACTCGTCCTTGAGAGAGCACTTTGGACATGATTAAGCTGAGTTTGAGATACTGTTCTTAATTTTTGATGATTGATTAAGATTAATTTGTTAAACAAATGAGTAGAACTCATTCTTAAAAATTGACTTATAAGGAGAGGGTGTTTATGCATTTATAAGCCCCAAGATCACAAAGATCCATTCGCAATGTGAGACTTTCCTAACACTCTCTCTCAACGTCAGGGTGTGAGATACTTGACTCTCTCCTTCCACGTATTGTTGGATATATGAATCCTACCCATCTAAGTAGTACCCATGCTTTGATACCATGTAAACACATGAGTAGAACTCATCTTTAAAAACCAGCTTATAAGGAGAAGGTGCCCATGCATTTATAAACTCTAAAATTCCAAAGATCCAATAACAATGTGAAACTTTATTAAAATAATTGACACGTGGCATCACCAATTTTGACAAATTTTTAGTATCATTTTTCCTTTTATGCTCTTACTGTTCCCTATATTTGACAGTGATCTTTACCAGTGTTTAGGTACATTAGAGTGCAAGAGACACGAAACTACATTTTTATTTGTATCTGGAAAAAGTTTGGTCGGTTAGAAAATATATGTTTGGAATTGATTGACAGGGGAAATGTCATCCCCGCCTGCCCAATCTCAGACAAATGTTTGTCTTCTACATTTGACATGATATGACCAAATAAGATCCAAATATGAAGTGATTAGAATCTTTTAACACGAGAATCCCATGCCATGTGAATCTCATATCTCCTGATCTCAAGGTGCTGGCAAAATATGGGCCTGTTTGAAACTGGTTTTTTTGTTATAATATCAATATCACTTCTCTGAGAAGTAAGACTAATCTTCATATAAATGTCTAAGTTTGACGAAGTCTTTTCAGCCCACTATACGAGAAACTGCCTGACGAGCTGCTCCTAGTCTTCTGAATCCAGGCCCATGATCAGTCTAAATAAGACACAAACCCAATTGGGTCGCATATATACTAGACAGTAGACATAGAAAAGGAGAAAACCATGCAAGAGTGTGAACCCAAATGTTGTCGGGACTTGAATTTTTTGTCACTTAAACCGGCACGTTGGATTTAATTTGAAAAATAGTGGATGAAGACGTTTGCCACATTGAAAAATTGGAACAGAATGAGTGATTTCAGTATGGAAAGAAGCAGTATGAGATTGACCCAAGAATTCAGGTGAATTCAGATTTAAGAATGGTCCCCAATTAGGTTTGCGAGTGCTCTTGTTTATTGATAGAAGTTTTTTTTTTTTTTTTTTAAATTGATCGATATTATAGCTATACGGCCGATACTATAACCACTGCTTTTTATGATCTTCCTCATCTCCCTTAGTATTTTTATTTCTAACTTTTCAACTCTATCCATTGGGACCATATCTAGTCTTTGCTCACACATTCAAACTCTCTCAAATGGTTGTTATCAATTAGTATTATTTTTATAATGCTCGTAATTGAGTCATTTCCAAGTTTCCAACTCTATCTTTGAAAATAAAGTCATTTATCCAACGTAACATTACATTTTCATTACATTAACTTTATCTATTTGTCTTTCTATTAATGCACAATACTCTATTTTGCATAGCATAGCTATTTTATAGAATTTGTCCCTTTAATCGATTTGAGACTCTTTTATTATACAAAACTATGTTAGTTTGTTACATTTTATCTAACCAATTTTTATTCTGTTAGTGACATTTAAGTTTTATCCTCTATAGGACTTCTCCCATACACAATTGTTTAAAATAATTTTCAACCATTTGTCAAGATAAAGAACTAATTAAATAGCTCATTTGAAATTCAGCCGACAAAAATATACTTTGATGTAATACTTTTGAATGGGCCTACCTATGTATCGACTTTCTCACACTAGTTGCATCTCACCATTGAATTCGAGTTTAATGAGAAATTGCATTCAAACTCAACTATTTTGGAAATAATTTGGATTATAAAATTATTAATGATAATATTTATATCTCTAATTTAAAAGATGAACGCTCTAGATGTTTAAGTAAATGACATTATATACTTAGATGAAATATAGAAAGTACCACATGTATAATCTATTCATTGTTATTGTATGTTATGTATTTTTTTTTGAACTTTTTATATATGAGTGGATTTTGTTTGAAGTTTTAAAACTAAGCTCTTTCACATGTAATATTAACAATGGGACTCAAAAAAAAAAAAGATTAGATGATTTAATATTTAATCAGGTTAACTATTAAATTGTTAAAAATGAAGATCGTCAAATCATCTTCAATTTTAAAATTTTAAATTAAAACAAAATAATTGAATATATAATTTCACTTATAAAGCTCAATCAACATAGATCCAAATTACATTTAAATATAAAGAAAACATATTGTAACCAACTAAATTCATCACAGATCCTACATTATTTGAGCTTTTAGACACGATTTGCTTAGACATTTTCAAAAATTTGCCAATGCATATAGATTGTAAACATTAATTTTTATATTGATATAATTGAGATGATAAATAATAATATGGTCAATCTAAAAAGATGGAGTAAATGCAAATACGACTAATTGCTTAACAATGCTGGATAGTCTTGGATATGAATTGACGTGCAATGAAGTGTATTTATTTCATGTGGTTATTGAACCTGGCCCACCAAAATTATTTTACATCATGGTGCGGCCCACTTGATGAGATCCAAATGGATGTTGCACGATGTGGGCCGTGGGCCTATTAGATGGAACAATGAGGGCTTTGCAGTCGTGGGACCATCTGATAATAATAATTAGAGCGTGACGTTAGGAAATATCGGGATTGGTGAATTAGAGCCACAAAAAGGGTACCGTCGAGGAATATTTCTATTCACGACGGCGATTGCATGACGTACGGTCTCGTTTTTTTAATATTTGATTGAGAAATGCTCTGACTACGTTTGGCCTATTTATTTTCGGTAAATTAAATATTTATAAAGATACCACTGTTTTCTATTAATTGAAATCTAAAATGTTAAAAATACCTTTTTTTTAAATTAAAATGATATTTATTTATAAATAAACTCATTTTTCCATGGCAGCGTTTGGATGGAGAGTAATTTTTATAGGGATTACACCTGACTCATGATGACCTGACTCATGATGTCATCTACTCATCTAGAAAATGAAAACTTTTTCCATATGTGAAAACCCGATTGCAGTGCGAATGGAGATTTCATTAATATAATCACAGTTATTAAATCTATAAATTATATTTAAAATTATCAATAATAAAAGATAAAAATAAATAAGTAAAAAACTTAAAACCTTTAAAATTTATGTTAAGAGTCAATCCTTTATTTTTATAACCTCATATGAGATAAATATATTCTTATAAATAATTAATTTTTTAAAATAAATATAATTAATCAAATCATCACGTATGTATCAAATTATGTCCTTTTATGAGCCAGAACGTAGTAGGTTTGCGTGGAGACTGGTGCTCACCAGGGCATCAAACTTTACGATAAGCACATGTGAAGGATTGGCCCACATATACAGACGGTTGTGATGTTTTCGTCTCTATCCTCTTACGAATATATATATATATATGCCCGGCCTCTGCCTAGTGGTGCCATCCCATTGTGTTTCTTGTTTGGTGCGAGGGAAGAAAGTCCTTCAACAAAACTCAGCGGTAATCTCTCAGTCTCGTTTGAGGAAACATCTCCTCTCTTTGTATTTGTCTTTCTATTTTACGGTTAAGATGTCGTCTCAAGTTTTGAGTTCGATTTCGAACTATTCTTTATAAACTAAATAGATGTGTGCGAATTAAAAGATTTATATATGTTCATAAAATTAATCTTATTTTCAATGTGAGACGGAGATATTCATATTATCTCAAAAAAAAAAAAAAAGAGTAGAGTTCACGTCCTGTCATCAAAATCTATTTATTTTGATCTTGATATTTTTTGTCTCTATTTTTTCTAGTTATTTTCAGTATTTTTTTTATATAATTTCCGTTGATAAATCTTGGCTCTCTATTTTGTCAAATCCATGGTTTTAAGTGTCAAGATCAACTCCTATATTTGGGGAGCACTTACACACATCCAGAAATTCTGCCTCTACATATCCGAAATCGGATTTTCGGGTGAAATTACGATTTTACCCCTGCGTTTCTAATCATTCAAATGAATGCCTATTTCATTTTGGCATTCATTCGAATGAATGCCCAGTTCATTTTGTCATTCATTCGAATGAATGGGCTGAACAGTAACACGGAGTACTATTCAGCCCTATTCATTTGAATGAATAATAATAAAATGACCACCATTCCTTCTATTCATTCGAATAAATTGATCAAATGAGCGGAACGTTGATTCGAATGATTCGAATGAACGTTCAGTTAGAATCATTCATTTACATAAGATTTTTTTTTTTTTAATTTTAAACTTATTTTTTAAGCACTGTGTATTTTCAAAATTTCTCAAATTGAATATCTAGACTAATTAGAATAACCTGATAAAAATAGCTTAAGACTTTAAGGTCTTTTGACACTCCTAAATATTTAAAACACAGTATTTTACAAATAAGGGTATCCCTAGAGTGTGCCGAAAATACATTTAGGAGTGTCAAAAGACCTTTAAGTCTTAAAGTATTTTTATCAGGTTATCGTAATTATTCCGGATATTCAATTTGAGAAATTTTAGAAATACACAGTGCTTAAAAAATAACTTTAAAGTTTTAAAGGAGATTTTATTATTTAATACACTATGCACATTATTTTTTAAGCATTGTGTATTCCAAAATTTCTCAAATTTAATATCCGGACTAATTACGATAACCTGATAAAAATACTTTAAGACTTCAAGGTCTTTTGACACTCCTAAATGTATTTTTGGCACACCCTAGGGATACCCTTATTTGTAAAATACTGTGTTTTAAATATTTAGGAGTGTCAAAAGACCTTGAAGTTTTAAGCTATTTTTATCAGGTTATTTTAATTAGTCTAGATATTCAATTTGAGAAATTTTGAAAATATACAGTGCTTTAAAAATAAGTTTAAAATTTAAAAAAAAAAATTCTTATGTAAATGAATGATTCTAACTGAACGTTCATTCGAATGAACGTTCATTCGAATCAATGTTCCACTCAGTTCCGCTCGTTCGAATCAATATTCATTCGAATGAATAGAAGGAATGGTGGTCATTTTATTACTATTCATTCGAATGAATGGGGCTGAACAGTATGCCGTTACTGTTCAGCCCATTCATTCAAATGAATACCAAAATGAAGTGGGCATTCATTCGAATGAATGTCAAAATGAACTAGGCATTCATTCGAATGATTTCAAACGCGGGGGTAAAATCGTAATTTCACCCGAAAATCCGATTTCGGATGTGTAGAGGCAGAATTTTCGAGTGTGTATAAGTGCTCCTTATATTTGGCGTTCTAGAAAACCTCATTTACTCGTTAGTCTACATCTAAATATCTAATTACGTATCATCGAACGTTGAAAGAAAGAAAGAAAAATAGAGAAAAGAAGGCACACCTTCATACATTTTCCATATGTTATTTCGTCATATTTTGGATATGCCCATCTTTATCTTCTCAGGCTTTTAGAGAAATTAAGAATTCTTCGACATTTGCTTTCAGGTTTTTTAAGAAAATCATTTGTTACAGATACAAGTCATGAGAATCATATAATAGTTGTAATTAGTGCTATTATTTTTCTGCCATGCCTCTCATAGATAAATTATTTCTAAGAAAATAAAATAAGTAGACGTGTTAAATGTTTGGTTAAGACACTTGCTTTATGAAACGAGGTCTTTACTTCAATTCTTGTCTAATCTCTTCTGGTCACTCTCTATGGAATTTACTCACTATTAACTTACCTAGTGTGTGGGAAGGTTCACTGATACTCGTGTAATTAGTCTCATCTCTAATATGAGGTGGGGATACCGTATTAGAAAAAAAAATTACCCTCAACTTTCATCTGTCTATAGTGATGATCACCTTACACCTCCACCTTGATCAGTGTCGGCTTTGAGATACCTTGAAATTTTAGGATCTCTACACAAAAATCGTAAGATGTGACCCTACTGCAATTAGCATATTTTTTTGAGGCCTGACATATCTTGAAATTTTGGGGTCTTAGGCGGCGGCCTAGGCCGCCTATATCCAGAGACCCGGCCCTGAACCTAATGTAGAAATGAATTATTGTGTTTTCTTCGTAAAGGAAAGTAGGAAACCAAAAAAGAGAAGAAAAATGCAAAGCCCTGTCATAGAATTGTAATAATATGGTACAAGTAAGTCAGTATTATAGACTCTATTTTACATTGCAGAAAGGAGAGGGGACGAATAGAGCAAAGAAATGGAAAACGAAAGGTGCGAAGAAGCAATGAAAGAGCTGAAAATCACGGAAATGCCACCATGCGATATTATACCACCTACCTCAAATGATGTGGAAAGGAGGATGGTTGGCTTCCAAATCTTCAAGAAGACTATGTTTGAGTACGTAATGCACCTTGATTCTATTCAAAATTGCACCTATGCCATTCCTTCTCACATTCATCTGCTTCTGGATTTTGCAGCAAATACCCTGAGTGGTTCAGCAACCTTGCGGAGGGTCAGAGTCCCAAGGTATGTCTTGTTTAATCCTGAACCAGTCAACTTTGTACATGAATCTCCCCTTAGGAATTAAAAAACTAAGTTGACTCGATAGTCAACATGTTCATCTCGTAATGAGATCTTGAGCTCTATTTTCATCTAATTCTTTTAGACCACTCTCCATAAAGTTATTGATATCCATATTAAAAAATAAAACTAAGTTGGCTGGATAAGTCAAGTGGACTCCACGAACACTAAATGGAGTTAGGTTATTTGAGTTTTAAAATCATCACATAATTTACTTTTTTTTTTTAATTTAATCATCTAATTTATTCGTTCGTGCTTATAACCACCACAATCATCACTTTTGATTGGATCAATAGCATCACGAGTCACTTGATTCACATTTTTTATTTTTGAGTTGATGAGGTAGTTGACTTGCGGCAAGGATGGTTTAAAATTTTGAAACTCAAATTCAATTTGAAATTTAATCAAGTTGAGTAATTCGACTAAGTTTTTAGATTCTAACTTAAATAAATTCAGTAAAATTCACCGTACTTGAACCCTTCTTTGCCGTGCCGCTATAGTTTTACATTACATTAGAAGGCATAAACTCATATTCGCTTGTTAACTCTGAATTGAGTCACCAAAATTTTCAATAGAACAATGAAACTTATGGGTCAAGTCATCCCATGTTTTGGCTTAATGATCTCTTGAAATGAGTCGACTCAGGCAAATCACAAGTCGATTCACTGAGTTTTTAACCTTTGGCGAGCTGCATAAGTCACTAAAACATGAGATAAAATGATCAAATCGACTGCATTTGTCGCAATTTTGACCTATGTGACTAGCTAGATTGCTGCACATAAATTTATTTATTTTTTACTATGTTCGGTTATTTAACTGGTGCAATCATATTGGTCTGTCAGGCCGAACCAGGTCTGGACTGAGATCACTAAACCTGCTAGTATTCAATTCTAGAAGACAAATACTATTATTACACACTATATGCTGAAATTTAAATCTGTTTCTATGAATATGTAGTTCTTGGTGTTCGCATGTTCGGATTCTCGGGTCTCTCCTTCTCATGTTCTCCAGTTTCAGCCAGGAGAAGCTTTCATGGTCCGCAACATTGCCAACATGGTTCCACCCTACGATAAGGTGCATTTACCAAATAATTTATTTGTAGTTCAATTTTTTTTTTTTAACGATTGGGTAAGATTCATTTAAAATTGGGGAAAACCCCAAAAAACATAAAAAAAAAAAAGAGTTCAAATCATTAGCAAAGAGAAAAGAAGAAAGAAGGCCCACAGCTCAGGCCAGGCAAAGAACCCTCAAAGGAGCTCGGAGAAAGCCTATAAATCAATAAAGACTCTCATACCAAAAATAGACAGAAGGTAAGTGTTCCATCTATCAGTCCAAAGATTAAAAAAAAAAGGGGTCATTATGTTTATAATGTACTAGTGTTTAATTTTAAGGCAATTCTTTTATGAGTTCTATTAGTACTTATTCAAATCATATCAATATATTATATTACTCCATGATATTTCAGTTACACGTGGATCATAAACAAAAGATTTCTTCAGTTTAGAAAATGGACTTCCAGCTGTCGTCCAAATTAAAATAAATAAATAAATTTCTTGACCTGAAATCAAAGAAATCTTTCCATAAATAAATCCAAACGTGCCATTAGTTTGAGTTCCTGTATTTTAATGAAGAACTTCCTGGTATTTGTATTCAGGTGAGGTATGCAGGTACTGGGGCTGTCATCGAATATGCAGTCTTGCATCTCAAGGTAAATCATGTTCTTTAGCCTCTAATATCAATGATTATGACTTAATGACTTTTTAAAATATTTAAAAATTCATATTCAGCTTCATCGCCGACTTAATGTATTGTATGTCTTTGAATCAAACTTAAACAGTGATTAAAATATTACTGATCAAGTATGAAAGTGGTAATAAAGGACAGGACAATAATAATAATGAATGTTTATATTGGTGTGAAGTATGGTATTCTAAATTGAGTAATTTGTAATTGGTACAGGTGGAGAACATCGTAGTGATTGGGCACAGCCGCTGTGGTGGCATAGAAGCACTAATGAAGATCCCAGAAGATGGCTCCACAACCACGTAAGCACTACACCAACTCACTATCCTTACCCTCATTGCTTGTCTGTTTGAGAATTTAAAAAAAAAAAAATTAGTCAATTTATTTGATAAAATTTTGAGTTTAATCAGTTAGACAATTTTTTTTTTAAAAAAATATTTCTTTTTAAAGGTGGAATTCAGTTTCTGAACTCGATAAAACTTCAAATCAAATCTAAATCTTGACTCTTCAAATACTGCTTTCCCTCACAGACGGGATGAGGATTGAGATATGAGATATTGTCAAAGGCATTCTCTCGCAAAAACTCAAGATAACTCGGCTGATACAATACATATCAACCGTATGCTAATCATATCGGCGATAACGGCTGATATTTCGGCCATGATATCACTGATATGAGTAAACATCGACGATTTAAAAAAAAAAGAAGCTTGAATATCATTGTGGGCCCGGGCGATATCTCAACTGATATCGCGTGCATATGGGCCAGAATATCGGCCGATATTTCGGTTACCAGATTTTTTCTTTGAAAAAATACTGTTTTATTTTTTTATTCAGAAAACAACAGATATTTAAAAAGAAAAAACAAATGAGCAGAGAGAATAGATATCATTCAAACCGAGTTTTTACTCATGTGTTTCTTACTTTTTAATGAACTTAATTTAATTCAATTCAAATAATATTTCTTTGTTGCTAATTAGAGCACTGAATGTCTTTTGATCTATTGTCAATCAAGTATAGAGTATGGAATCTACCATCTTTTATTAAGGAGTGAGTCTCAACTCTCAACAACATCTCAATATCTATTAGAAATTTAAAATGTCATTGAATTATTTTATGTTTTTCTTAACTTTTAATGACATTAATATATTTATCACGCCTATTTTCTTCTTATCAACATTCACTCAGGGTCTAAAATTTGAGTATTATTACAAAACGGTGGGAGATTGGTTGTATGAAATACTAAAATATTCAAAATTTTAAAAAGGCTGATCGCTTACTCTACTTTCTATTCTACAAAATAGTAGACTAAAGCCCATATATATTGTCAGCTACTCAGGTCTATTGTCCGACACTCTGATTTATCTTTACCTAAGTGCATATGCTTGTGTCTAGATATTATTTTGACAAATATACACAATATAGATGCAAATCGGAATTTTCACTTTTAGGAAAAATTGACACTTTAAAATATTTTAACATCTACCGCTGATAATATCATTGTTGATGATTTTAACACAAACTTTTCAAAAGAAATAATATGGCTATCAGTATTTTTTTTTAAGGGAAATCAGTATATTTTTTCACCACTTAAATAAAAAAAATTGAATATGAGATGCACGGGCTTTTAGATGAGTTGCTGATGAGATTTGGTACTGAAAAAGTATAAGAAAAAAAAGCAAATATATAAGAGATTCACTTACCAAAAAACCCTCTAAATATAAATGACAATAAATTAAAAAGTGAAAGCCAATGTTACCTTACCCTTTGTATTTGTTTGCAGAGACTTTATAGAAGACTGGGTAAAAATTGGGTTACCCGCAAGAGACAAGGTGCTAAATGAGCATGGTGATCTGTCATTTGAGGAGCAATGCAAGTATTGCGAAAAGGTGGGCCTTTTGTTTCAAATTTTAAATAATTTAGTGCTGTAGCATTGGACAGTCGATTTCATTTAAAATGCCTACTTACTATGCTAAAATTCCATCAAATGGTGAGAAGGGTCAGATCCAAACTGACAGATTGAGGACTTGCTCGTGTCTATATTTATCAGGCCCAAGTTGGCTCATTATCAACTCGTCTCATCATAAAATTTAAAGAATTGATTTGTGATACTTTTTAAAAAAGAAACAAATGAGTTTCAAATATTGGTTGAAAAACAGAAATATAGATGGGTTTTGGTGGGCCTGCTATCAATATTTTGGAATATTTCAGCATCTATTGGAAATACTGATAATCTGTGTGATTTACTAATGTATTTGAAGGGTTTTGAATGTTGACAGGAAGCTGTGAACGTTTCACTTGTAAACCTACTGTCGTACCCCTTCGTCAAAGACGCAGTGGCCAGTCAGAAACTGACCCTCTACGGCGGCTACTATGACTTTGTTTGTGGAGGGTTTGAATTGTGGTCTGCCCAGTTCGGATTGACACCACCTATCAATGCATAACCTTTTCAATGATATCCATCAATCATCTTAAATATGTAATAATAAAGTGAGGTGCAAAAATGTTTGAAGAATAATGAGGAGAGCATGTCTCTTTTTAGGCATACCTTCTCAGTTAGAAGATTTGCATTTGCTTTGAATGTATTTATGTCAACTAGTGGGCAAAATATCAAATAAGAGAATAATTCCAAGTTATTGCCATTTATTTCAGAACAATCATCAAAGTCTTCAGCTACAGTAGATAATACTGGCACTAATGCCAATCCCATGTCAGAGATATTGTCTGCATTGTCATAAATACCGTTCCCGGGATATTAACGACAATTGGTAATAACGGAATATTTTTAAATTCTCAGATTTTTATCGAAAATTTAACGAAAAAATCTGACGGAAATTATAATATTTAAAAAATAAGAAAATAGAATAAATAAAAAAATTAATGAAATAAAAATGGTATAGGGAATTTATCGGCAATTTACCGGGATATTATCGCATTTTTAACACGATTTTATCGAGAATTTACCGAAAATTTATCGTCGTGGCGATAAAAACACGTTTTTAACGCGGTAACGGTATTTTGCAGATAAAAACGCTGTAAATTTGAAAATACCGCCGATATTTGTGACAAAACACTTGAGTAGGGGTCACCTTTGAAAAGGGGTTACCATTATCTTGGTAATTGCAGTGGTAAAGTAAGAACTTACCCTAAGGGTAAAAAATCTTTTTTGGTACCTATTAGTAGGGTAACCTGATATATTAACAATTTTATTAGAAATTTTATAAAATATAATTATTAAATAATATTCATTAAATAAATCTAATATTATCTAATTTTTATAGATTCTTTTTTATAACTATAATTTAAAATGAACACTTGCATTCTAACAGTAAAAAAATAAATAAAGAAAAAAAATAGATATTATTATTTTAAATCCCAATAAATGAATAACAAAATATCAACATATCTCTTCATAAAAAAATATAATTTGTTTATTGGTAACATGAAATATATAATATAATAAATTATTATAATAGTTTAATAAATCACAACAAATATAAAATTAATATTAAAAATTGTCATTGGCTGAACTCCTTAAAAATAGGACATTTTGACAAATATGTTTAATAAAATTTTATTTTTATTTTTTACATTATATGGATTTAATAAAAATTATTAATTCTCATTAAATTATTAATAAGTCAGGTTACCCATGCTTACAGTTACCCCTATTTAAGGGTAATCCCTGTAAAAATTTACCCCTCATCAAAATGCATCATATTGAAAATGTTGACATACTTTTAAAATAAATGTTGTCCAGAAATTGACCCTAGAGGGGGGGTGAATTGGGTCAATGCAAACTTTTTGGGTTTCTTTAATTTCACAATTTAAGAAAAATAAGATGCAAACAAGTAGTAAATAAATGCCAAAATATAAAAGAGGAGATGAGAAGAGATGGAGAGATTGAACCCGAGATTTTTACGAGGTTCGGCGTTCTTGCCTACCTCCTCGCCTCAAGTACACCACTTGAGGATTGAATGCACTAAACTTCTCCTTCAAGGGTGGAGAAGAAACCTATTACAATGCTTGAAGGTAAAGACACCCTTCTCCTTCACAAGGGTTACACCAACCCTTCTCAAACTTTATCTTTCAAGAAAATGTAGAAGATTACAATGTAAGCTTAGGAGTAACTCTCAAATGTTTACAAATCTAGTTTTCTAAGAGTTGCTCAAAGAGTTGAACTGAAATGGCTCAAGGTAAGATTGCAAGAGATGGGTTTTGAGCTAGAGTATGCTTGAGATTTGATTTCAATTGATTCCTCTTAATTTCAAGTGATTCAACAACCCATTTACTCATATAAGCTTCGTTTTATAATTTTGTCATATTTAGAACCGTTGCCAAGCATTAAATGAAGCAAGGGGCCGTTGGAGAGAGCATTTAATGTTCAAAAAATATTACCGTTTCGCGATTCAGTCGACTGAAGTGAGTATTCAGTCGACTGAAAACGCTCCGAGATACAAACAGTTTATCTGTGAATAATTCAGTCGACTGAATTCTCAGATTCAGCCGACTGAAATTTGCAAGTCATGAAAATTCTGATTTTCAGTCGGCTGAAACATAATTTCAATCGACTGAAATTTCTGCTTATGAACATCTAGCATTTCTGTCGGCTGAAACTTCATTTCAGTCGACTGAAAATACTCCCCAGTGAAAATACAGTATTTCAGTCGGCTGAAATATTGATTCAGTCGACTGAATTCTCGTTTCCCCATAATCCATTGATTCAGTCGACTGAAACTTCAAGTTCAGTCGACTGAAATGACCTTAAAGATGTTTTGTGTAGTTTTGGCTTCATTTTGGTCATTTCAAACACATAGGTCTTGGGAACTTAAGCATAAGATAAAGCTTGGTTTTCCTATGGTCCATTAGAGGGTGACTTGAGTCATGGTGTTCAACAATTGAGTAACTTTGCATTTTGTTCTTAACACTCATGACCAAAAACTAAGGACACAAGTTTGATCTTCAATCTTCAATACTTATATCATTTGCCATTTGAACTTCAAAGATTGATAAGTCATCCGATCTCTTGCATTGATCTTCAATGATCTTGCCCTTCTTTCTTCTTTGTAAATGTGATACCTGTCTCATTGAGTAACATCATTTGAAATATTAAATATCACACTTTAATGGTTTGTGGTCATCAAAATACCCATATATCCTTGGGTTGAAACCTTGGGCTTAACAATAAACTTCTAACAGAATAAATTGTTAATTACCCTTAAAGAGTTTGACTGAAAAAGATTACCATGAACCTCAAACTCTTTCGAAGATTCGAGACCCTATCGAAATTTCGACAAAATCACCCCTTAAAAATAGAATATTTTGATTATGTTTCAGAAAATTTTATTTTTATTTTTCTATTATATAGATTTAATAAAATTATTAATTCTCATAAAATTGTTAATATGTCAGTTTACCCCTACTCAAGGGTAACCCCTATAAAAATTTACCCCTCACCCAAATGCATCACGTTGAAAATGTTGACACATTTTAAAAATAAACTTCTAACAGAATAAATTGTTAATTGCCTTGAAAGATATTACCATGAACCTTAAACTCTTTTAGAGTTTTGACACCCTATCGAAATTTCGACAGAATCACTCCTTCAAAATAAGACATTTTGACAAATACGTTTTAGAAAATTTTATTTTTATTTTTATATTATATAGATTAAATAAAATTATTAATGATTCTAAAATTGTTAATATGTCCTGTAAAAATTTACCCCTCATCCAAATGCATCATATTGAAAATCTATATAATATATAAAATAAATTGTTAATTATTTGAAATCTATTAATTTTTCAATTATATAATATATAATTGAAAATTAGATGAAGGCATGGGGTAAATAGGGGCAAGGTTTCCTTAAAAAATAAAAAATAAATAAAAAACCACTATTATTATTTTTAATTTCAATAAATGAATAAAAAAATTCTAATTTGTTGTTTGGTGATATGAAATTTATCAAATGGAAATAATAGAGTGCTTTTAAAAATAAAATAAAAGCCAAATACTCACTAAAATAAATAAATAAAAAATGTAAAAAAAAAAATTCATGAAACAGCAAAACGACAAGTAAGGAGGGATATTCAAGAGTAAATACCCCAAGTCCCATGGGGATATTCAAAATGGTGATGAGAGGGGTAAAAATTTGAATTTTTACCCTCACTCCCTTATTATCAAATGAGGGTAACAAGGGGTAACGGGGGGTTACCCTCTCTTACCCCCATCCAAACGCAGCCATAGCAGATGACAATAACTCTATGCTTTATGTTTAAAATACGGTAGTGATTTAAAAGAAAAAACAAGGCAGAGGTCAAGAATGCATCTCTGGATTAGGACGACACCAAGGAAACATCACTGATTCGATGTCACCAATTCATTTCTTTTGACTTTGTGATTTCCATTCCAACATCGGATTCTTACTTGTTATTTCCACATTCCCAGCATCGGATTTCTTCGCAATTTCCTTAGTTTGGAGGAAATGTATTTTCCAAAAGCGAAGAAGAGTTCCAGTTTCGCTCGTCTTGATCGATGAGTGCGGCTCCGGATAACAACAGCCGCATGCTCCCCGCAAATGCGCAAGCCGCAATCGATACAGTCAAATAGAAATGCATGAAATTAAAAAAATATTGATTGATTGAAACAGTATTTTTAGCTTACTGTTCTTATTTATACAGCCTTCGCTATATTTTATTAAATTGTAAAAAAATTTAGGAAGGTTGGGTTAGCGCTTACGGCGGAATAAAAAAGAATAATTGAACGGAATAAAATAAGCACAATCCAACACAAGCAAATTTACGTAGTTTGGCTCCAACCGGCATACGTCCATGTGAAAGAGATTTTATTAAGAGAGATGATTACACTATTACAAGAAAGATTTAAGGAGTTTGTCAAACAAATACCAATTATTCCTTTACTGATTTTGCGTTGCTGTTTACACATTCAACTCTTCTGTAAACAGTAGCAACACTTGTGCAAATCTGCAACGCCTTCTCAGTTTGTGTTACTCTTGATGCTGCAAGATCTCCTTCCTCACTCTTCTCTTGTGTCTCTGCTCTAGCAGATCTGTAACTCTGCTATCCCGAGCCTCAACTGCTGCCTCTGCTGCAAGTCGGAATCCACAAAGTGTCCTCTCTTATTTCTCTCTCTCAGTCGTCTCTTCTGTCTGTGTTGCAGCCCATGGACTGCTCCATTTAAAACCCCATACAGTCAGTCCCAATAGAGGCAATCCTCAGCCGAGAGATCTTAGGCAAGTCTTTAGTGTAGATCTTCCATTAAGATTCTTGGCAGTTTCTAATATGAACCTTCCTTATATAAAAACTGCCATGCTTGAATATGCTATTTATAAAGCACCTCCACCGTGGCTGTAAGCAACCCAACCTTCATGAGATAAAATTGCCAAAGCATGTAGGATCTGATCATGCTTAAGAACTCCTATTTTATCTCCTACTAAATATTGCTTGATTCTCCTCTAAGTCTCCAGCCACGTACAACTCTACATGTCTCTTAGGAGTCTTACCCAAATTAGGATTGTGAATTCGAGCCACACAATCCCAACAATCAGGAGCAGGTTCGTTACATGTCAGTGTATTCTCCATTTTAACCTCATTTTCTCTTTTTTCATTTCTTTTTTAATGTTTTTCACTAATAATTATTATTTTTACTCTAACATAATCCTCATTTTGAGATTTAAAAATAATAAAAAAATAATACTGGATGTTAATGGGTTGAAGGGAGATACCTTAATGTTTCATCCATAGCATGTATTCTCAAGTCTCTTAACACTCTCCTCAGTCAATAGCCATTATGAATATAATGAATGAATGAAAAATGTATCCTAATACCTTAAATTTGTATAGTTTAGTTGAGCATTTATGTGAACGATGCTAATGTTTTTAATAAAAGAACATAATATAGAAACAAAAGAAAAACTTTGTTTGCTTCTGTTAAAAGTGTTACATTTTTTCTTAGATATTTTCAGTTACTCATTCTCAACCTATAAACTAAAATGTCTAGAAATAAAACACTCGTAAGTGCTTGTTTTATAGCTTTTCTATCGATAATCATAAATGATAATGGCTTGATTTCACTTCCTTAATCCACAAGCCCTTATGTCTGATTTCCTTTTTCAAGAGAAGTTATGTATCGGACTGTCTCTATTAGCATAATATTATATATTTTGAGTTTAAAAATGGGCCCTCACGGCTTTATTTTGGAGTGTGCGCCCATACACATGTCCCAAAAAATTTCGTGCGTAAAAAGGGGATTTGCTTTGGACCGTGTGCCCATACATGTGCCCCAAAAGGCCTTGTGTCAGAAGAGAGGAGTGCTCCAACTTATATCCCAAAACACTTTATCGACTCCCACGGTATTGTAAGACTTTCCAATGCCCCTAGTGGTGCTTTCTCTTCTCATTCCCACAATAACCCTCATTCTGGGCGCTCAATGCTCTGCGGTCTTCACTTTGGGCGCTCAACGCTCTAGGTGGGGTTTCACTATCTACCCCCTTAAACTTGAGCTGCCCTCAGCACCATAACCAACCTATGGGTCTGAAAGTTGAACTGTGCTCTAAAACCATTTTGTAACAACATGTCTCTACTAGACAATATTGTCTGCTTTGGGCCCAAAAAAGGAGCCTTACTTCAAAGTGTGCGCCCATATACACGCCCTAAAAAGCCTTGTCCTGGAAGGGTGGAGTGTTCCAACTTATATCCCAAAACACTTTTAACTCCCTGGACGATGTGGGACATTCCAATGGCCCCACTGGTGCTTTCTCTTCTCATTCCCACAACTTCGCTCTTCAATATGGGCGCTCAATGCTCTGGCAGGGGTTTCACAGGTTCCAAAGAGTAGTTAGAACTATAATTTTATTGGTGGTAAGCGGCAAGGGTGCAAAAAACGCCCCGGCCGATAATTCGCCCGATATGATTCTCTCTCCTCTTTTTTTTTTAAAATATCGGTATTATTTTATTATTTTATTTTTCTGAATGAAAAAATATAAAAAAAGAGAAAAAGAAACTGTTTTTTTTTTAAAAAAAAATTTGAAAAGGTAAATATCGGCAGATATTTTGACCCGAGCACATCACCGTTTTTTTTTTTTTTTAATACCGATATAAATCATCTCGGCCAATATCGGACCGATATATATCGCCGATATATCGGCCATATCGATCGAGAAATGGGTTGTACGGCCGATACAATACATATCGGCCGATATTATATGACTATGATATATATATATCAGCCAATATGTTTCGTATCGGCCGATATATGTACCCCTACTGAGCAGTATATTGGTGGAGCTTACCATATGATCAAAATCAACAATGAGATTTAAAATAAATTAAAAAAATGATCTGATCAATCATTGACATCTTTTAAGTCAATGAAATTATTCAATTTTATGAGTTGTTTAAACAATTCATCTTTCCATTAGAACTAATTGATTGATGTACTGCTAATCAATAAGTTCTCTTAAATTTGAAAGGGTAAGAACTCTTTTAGCAATTTTATGATTTCCTTTTGATAAATTATTGACGCAGCGCGGAAGGGGATCGGGTTTAAATAGTCATGTGACACAATCGAGGCCCGGTCAAATGAATGAAACGAGTCCAAACGGGTCTACTACTGTGCAGATATTGTAGCTGTAATAGTGAATACTATAGTAAATACTGGAAGAACCACAGCAATAATGTTAATACTGTTACAATAGTGACATTTATTGTTGCAATAGTGAGACATATTTTGGAGTAATTATTTAGATACGGGATTTTTCTTTCAACATACACAGGTTTTCAAATTTTTTGCCCTTCTACTCCCACACTGCCCGGATGTGAGTTAAGAACATGTTTCCTTCGTTCGAACCATCGGATCGTTCGGACCATTATTCATGCCTAAATCCCCATCGTCCGGATGATCTACGGTATGCTACTGTAATGCTACACTAATGTATAGTGCGTTTTGAATAACAAAATCTCTTTTAAAATTTTAAAGTTATTTTTTAAGCACTGTGTATTTCCAAAATTTCTCAAATTGAATATCCGGACTAATTACGATAACCTCATAAAAATACTTTAAGACTTCAAGGTCTTTTGACACTCCTAAATGCTTAAAACACAGTGTTTTACAAATAAGAGTATCTCTCTGCTGTGCCGAAAACATACTTTCAGAAGTCCAAACGATAAACCGTAAAAACCTTTGAACTCCAAATTCAAAGCTAAACAAATATGTGAAATTTGAAAACTTAGATCTTTCAAATGATTGTTTACAAAAAATAGGTAACATTTTCCCATCTGAAATCCCGTCCCTTCTTAAAAATAGAAAAAATCTACTTAAACAATCATTTGAAATATCTAAGTTTTAATAAATATCATTCCAATGTGATAAAATCTTTTAATAATAAAATCTTTTAGTTGGATGATTGGAAGTGAGAGGGGACGTCTAGAGTCCTTAGTCGAGGAATTTTTTAGAAGAGTCAAAATTGAGAGGTAATTTTCATTAATCAAAATATCGGTATTTTTTTCGTAATTGAAATATCAGTGATTTTTTTAAATCAAAATATCAGCTCATATCAGAAGTGTGATATTATTTTTTCTTTTTGAAAAAAAATTAGGTGATTTGTTTGAAATATCGATAATTATTTTTTGGAATTAAACATTTTTTGAAAAGAATGTTGTTTTTTTCCCTTTACTTAAAAATAAATATATTTCAACCTATATTAAAGTATATCGGCTGATATGATGGATGAAATATCGGCCGAGATGCCCCATAATAAATATGTACGGCCGATAATATCGGCCGATTTTTTTACCGCGGGCGGATACTATATTCGTACGAGTGGCCCTCATTTTTAATCCGTCGATAATCTGAAATGCAGAATAATTGGATGGTGCGAACGCGCCTGAGAAAGGCAGTGTAAGACTCAGGAGTGGACTGTTGCCTTATTTAACTACACAAGTCTTAGCTAGCGTGAAGTAATAATGGTGGCCCCTCAACACCTTTCTCTTCTCTCTCTTTCCTTCTTCTTTCCTCCCCCTATAAATAGGCCTCAACCTCACCACCAACAAAAGCCAAACGCTCCCACCTCTCTTACTTAACAAGAGACCCTTCTCTTCTCTTCTCTTTTCTGCTTTCTGCCTAAAAAAGAGGCATCATGAAGAGTTTTCAAACATCTTCAGCTAAGCTTGAAAGAAAGACAGTGGAAAGAAACAGAAGAATCCACATGAAGAGCCTCTGCTTCAAGCTTGCCTCTCTCATCCCATCTCACTTCTCAAAGGTTTGTCAAATCTAATGTTTTTGTTAAATCAATAACGCAGTCTGCTCCTCTGTTTTCTTTATTATGATTTTTGGGCAGGAATTGATTTTATTTTATTGGGTTTCAGGAGGCACTGTCACTACAAGATCAGTTGGACCATGCGGCAGCATATATCAAGAAGTTGAAGGAAAATATAGAAGAGTTGAAACAGAGAAGGGCCCTGGCGATGGATGTCGTCGGAATCAAGAAAGATATGAACGATGGTATGATGATAGGATTGAGATTGCCTGTGATTGAAGTGAGGGACTTGGGTTCTTCACTCGAGGTGGTGTTGGTAAGTGGGTCCAACAAAAATTTCATGCTATGTGATGTTATTAGTGTTCTTGAGGAAGAGGGAGCTGAAGTTGTAAACGCCAGCTTCTCTTATGTAGCTAACAAGGTCTTCCACATAATCCATTCTCAGGTAATATACTATTAATCATTAATCATTGCTTTCAGCAGTCCATAAAATAAATAATAGTATCAACACTTGAATCTTTGAGCAATATCTTGTTCTCTTTGATTAGCCCAAACAGATTCTGTAATTCATAAAAAAATTGGAGTAGATGCCCATATCCATGGATATGAGGAAATGTTGCAGTTTTGTTGCTTTCTTATTTGAGTCATCGTAAAGGTTTTTACAGGATGGTGAACTTAATTTCCTTTGTTTTTTGCAGGTTGTCAGCTCTAGAGTAGGATTTGAAAGTACAAGGGTGTATGAGAGATTGAAGGAGTTGGTTCATTGAATTATATATATATATATATATATAGATGCAGATGTTATTTAATGGTGAAATTATGCCTCTTATGAAAGGAATAGAAAATTATGAAAATTTCATTAATCAAGATAGAATTTTGAGCCTTTTTAGCATGAATTCATTGAAATCTCTATCCAACTTCTCGTGTGTCTGAAAGTAATAATAAGAACAGAGCAACCCATGTCATTTTGTCAACTAAGTCTGTATATTTCACTGTGGATTCAAACTCCAACTCAAATCAGACACGAATTATGTTGATCGGTCATAAACTCAAATAAAATGCATTAAAAATGTACAACACAATATAATGTAATAATATATTTAATATAATTATAAAGTATTAACATATAACATTTCAATTTAAGACAATAAGATCTTATGCTAAAAGCATATGCTATTGGTGGGTATGGTCATTTGAGTAAGAATAGTGTGATCATGATAACAAGAAACAGCCATCAGCCAGGCTACAGCAACATCATTTATGGCAGATGACAGGTGCAAACAATTTCATCATTTAAAAGGGCCATAGATCTATCCGGCTATCTTTGGATAAGGAGAAAGTCTTTAACGGATTCTCTTGAGCAAGAGATTCTTTGGCTTTTTTCTATCTTGTTTAATAATCACAACTGAAAAGTACAAGGAATAAAGAGAAATGAAAAGCATGGCAAAGAACATTTGGAAGGAAATATAATTTGACTCAGAAAAGTAAAATAGAGGAAAAGGTAAATACTTGACCCATATAAAAAAAAAAAAAATTGAAGGTTTAATACTTTATGAAAAGTCCATTTTTTTAAAACCAAAACATACTCTCAATGGGTTTTTTTTATATATATTTTTATATCTTTTTTCAAATGAAAAAAAAAAAAAAAATCATGATCAATACTATTATGCAACGACTGCTTCTCGCTAATACGATACATATCCGTGATAGGTTACCGTATCAATCTATATTATTTTCTAAAAGACTTGATAATATGCAAATAACTGTGGTAAGATATAGATTCCATGTATATGTAGAAACTCATTCAATAAAACTTAAACCCATATGTTTATCTCATAACAATTCCCATGCAATCCAACCTTGTACTGAAAAGAACATCTCTATCTCTGGCACTTGATCTCTATCTATATCTCTTTCAAATCTTTCTGTTTTTTCATTTTTCAAATTTTATTGTATCTCCTTTTCTCTGATTTTTAAGATTTTATCTTTGAAACTCAATTCTTTTTTCCTCTCTTTTTTATTTTTTAAATTTCTTCACTGGACCTCCATTTTTTATCTTTTTCTCATGATGAGAGGGAGAGAGGACTGTACCAGTTAGTCGTATGTGATTTGTGAAGAGAAGGGCATTCCAATATCCCTATTCATTTAATATAACTAAGAAAGAAAGTAGTCAAGAGGATCAAACTTTGCAATACTCTTCCTATATAATATTTTTAGATGTTATAAAATGAATGCTGTGCATAAATTTTATGATTAACACACTTTCATCTAATTTGACAGTTCATTGTAAAACTTTTGAATCGATTATAGAATTTAAATAAAATCATCTCATCACATTATAAAATTTATGTTTAAATTCTCTACGTTTATATGACTTCAAATTAATTTTATTTAATAATTTTTTTCATCCTATGTGAGGCCCAATTTTACTTTAAGTGATGGGTCATTTAAATAGATATTTTCAATCATAAAAGTCATATTTATCAAACTCTCTAATTCTTAATAACTTTTTAAATTATTTTTAAATCCTTACAATTTACATCTTATATAAAACTCACGTGACCATCTTGTTTGAAATTTTATCCCATTTATGTATATAAACTCAGGCTACCATTCACTTCTAACTATGTTTTACATGTTATGCTACTTTTATGAGAGTAAGGGGTGTTGTCCCTCATTATCGTTATTTAGTAAATAAGGGATAAGGGTAAAGAAATAATTTTTTACCCTTCTCCTATCACTTTTGAATACCCTTTCCAAACAAAGCGTATTCACAATAGTCAAAGCAACTCCTGCAAAATTTATCCCTCGTCCAAACGTAGCCTTAGTTGACCTCTCTTTCTAATAGTACTTTTAGGTTATTTGGACTTTAGATTTATATTATCTTTTATCTATATATACTTTGAACATGTTTTAAGTCCAACTAAAGAGCATATATATATTGTGAACAAAAGTGGTTAGACCATGTCTGTATTTATAAATGAATATTTAGATATAAAAATTAATAAGTTTTAGGGAGACTCAGCTATTTTTTAAACATTAAAGTGAGCTCTATATTTTCTCATGAAATATGTAAAATAAAATGATATTTAATTTGTAAATTTGAGTCTCGTATCATCATTTTAGGCTTTGAAAATTTAATTGCTTTTAGTCATTGATTTTTCATGACCCATCTCACAATGTCGTGATGACGAAGTTGAGATATTTTTCTTGAATTTTATCATCTATGAATCTCTTATCTATTTCACTCGATCATGTGAGGCTCAGCCATGACAAATGTATAGTTTTCCCATTACAAATATATACTCAGTTTCCCTATAGCTGCTCATAGGTGCTTAATGCTTACTAAATATGGTGGGGAGAAGTTTCGGCCTGACTGGCCTGGCCCATGTACCTTTTAAATTCAAGGTAAGGTATTGTTGGTGTCTCATAGGTTGCAAATTTAGGGCATAATCTGCAGCAGCAGGCGGAGAGGGGCTGCAGATGGTGGCAACTCTTGACAGGAAGGATGAATGGTCCTCTTACTAGATTCTGCAGAAAAGAAGAAGAGGAAGAGGAAAGAAGAGAGGAAGAATAGAACTAGGAATCCACTCAAACGAGAGAGGGAAGAAGAGAAGACTCCACCCGTAGGAAAGGAGAATAACATTTCAATTTTTTATCAACCCAATGTTTTGGTCCGAACGAACGAAGTGGAACTTTCAAACCAATTGAAAGTTTTAAGTTCATTGTCCGAACGAACACATTTTGTACTGAAATGTTCGTTTGAATGATCTTATTATCCGAACTAACCTAAAATGAACCGTTGAGATGATAAAAGTTGAAAGGGTAAAATAATTTTTTCATCCAATTTTTTAAAATAGAATGTATAGAAATTGAAATGTTGATATCTGTATGGTCCGCTGTATTTTGACAAATTACTGGCGCAGTGCAGAAAGAGATCGAGTTTAAATGTCAAGGTGACTCAGCCGGGATCGAGTCAAACGTACGGAACGTGCCCAAACGGGTCCTGCTATTATGTAGACCATCGCAGCTGTAATAATGATACTGTAGCAAATAGTCAGAACTATAGCAATAATGTCAATCACTATTTCAACATCGACAGTCGCTGTTGCAATTGTGATACATACCGTTATAGGAACAGTATCACTGTAGCGATGCTGACGCTGCAACCGGCAGTAGGAGAAACCCGTCTGACACACACTGGTGCGGGTTGGGAAACTGAGATTTCCCAAATCAGAACCGCTAGGGTGACACTGGGCATAGAGAGAGGACTCCTTGTAAAAAGAATGATTTTCTGGCCCGACGACCATCGATCGGTATTCAGAAAATCGTAGAGAATAGAAAGAGAGAAGAAAAATGAAGAAAGAGAGATACCACGATCACCGTCGATAGCTATGAGAAGGGAAACGAAAATTTACCCGTGAGAAGAGGAGAGATTTAGGAAATTCATCCAAAAGGAAAAAAAACTTAAATTCATTGATTCATTATTGATTCTTCATTGTTCCTACAATCCATTAAATAACATTGAATAGCACGTGTGTATGAAAATGGTAGTTCAACGTGTGAATCCGATGACAGAGCCAGGCGGTGCTAGTAGATTTTTTGACAATCTTAAAAGACATGTGCTGCATCAATTATGTATGATATTCTTTTGTTGTCACTAATGTATTGTGCTATTTTTTTTTCTATGTTTCATTCTAAGTTTAATTTTTTTTTTTTTTAAAAACAATTTTACAGTCAATAGTCTTTCCATTATTTATTTGTGATGGTCAAATTTTGAATAGTGATCAATTGACATTTTGACAAAATGATGCTTGTTGCCCTTCAATGACGTTTATTTGTATACATTTCGTGACTTCGTGTATCATGAGTAGATCGCGATATTGATTAGACAACAACGACACATTTCCATTGCTGAACCCTAAAGGAACAGAAGCCATGAAATGAAAGGCAAGCAATTTCATGAACTTGATTGGGTGGAGTCTAAGAGCATCGGGTGCTATATGCCCAGCTAGCTGATGATCATATAAATATATATATACACGGCTATATAAATAACTTGTATATAATTTTTAATTTTTTTTAGTTTCTCTTTTTATTTATTTATTTGATTATTTTGGATTTTTTTTTGTTTTTGGGTATAATTCGTATATTAGAGCAAATAATTATTTTTTCTTTACTTTCTTATTTTATTTTTTATACAAAAAATAAAACTCTTTACCTTTTGATTTTTTTTAATTTTTTTTCCCTTTAGATTTGTAAACAAAATATATGAGAAACAAAAAAATAAAATTATAGTTATTGAGAAACAAAAATTTAATTTTAAAGTTTTTTTTTAAGCACTGTGTATTTTCAAAATATCTCAAATTAAATATCCGGACTAATTACGATAGCCTGATAAAAATACTTTAAGAATTAAAGGTCTTTTGACACTTCCAAATACTTAAAACACAGTGTTTTACAAATAAGGGTATCCCTTGGTTGTGTGGAAAATATATTTGGGAGTCTCAAAAGACCTTAAAGTCTTAAAGTATTTTTATCAGGCTATCGTAATTAATCCGGATATTAAATTTGATAAATTTTGGAAATACACAGTGCTTAAAAAATAATTTTAAAGTTTTAAAGGAGATATCGACAACATAGACAGTTATTTTTTAAGCACTGTGTATTTCCAAAATTTATCAAATTAAATATTCAGACTAATTACGATAGCCTGATAAAAATACTTTAAGACTTCAAGGTTTTTTAACACTTCTAAATATATTTTCCACACAACCAAGGGATATCCTTATTTGTAAAACACTATGTTTTAAGCATTTGGGAGTGTCAAAAGACCTTAAATTCTTAAAGTATTTTTATCAGACTATTGTAATTACTCTGGATATTTAATTTAAGAAAAATTTTAAAATATATAGTGCTTAAAAAATAACTTTAAAATTTTAAAAAAATTACTATTCAATTTTTTTTATGTATGTTTTGTTAATTTATTTAATTACTTGTGAAAAAATATGTAATGTTTTTATATGTATTTTCTTTTAAATTTGTTAAAAAATGTATATAAAAAAATAATAATAAAATATTAAAAAATAGTCATTCTATTTAACACTATATAGTGATGAGACTGATTAAAAATTATAAATAAATCATATCATAAAAAAATATAATTTAATTATATAATTAAGGCACCTATATTTTGGGTATCCATACGGACTGCCCTAAGTTGAATAATGTAGTGGGAGCAGACAGACTGACAGATCGTTGTCACATGGGCTGAGTTATTTTGGTTTTCTCCCAGTGTCCCATCAACGTCCTAAGTTCAAATATTGGACGGTGCATGAAATTGATTGGTCGTAAGCTTGAAATCTGTAGTGGGACACAGACTGACAGATTTAGGATCGTTACGTGTCCCATCAGGGTCGTAGGTTCATTTTATTCACGTTCAATATTTTATATTATACTTAAAACGATGAGGGGATTAAAAAATGTCCAATGACATGCATAAGTCGATGTAGACGTACCAACGATAATATCAATTCGGCAATTTATCATCAATTACAGGGTCGTCATTTACACACCAGAATTTTCTATCTCTACACATTTATTTTCAGATAGAGGTAGCTAATTACCATTTTGCTCCTGCATTTCCATTCGTTCGAACGATTTCCAAGTTCATTTCGTCATTCGTTCGAACGAATGGACACAAACTCCATCTAATTTGATTCGTTCGAATGAATTTCCTTTATAAATCCATTGGTTCGAACGAATTAAACGGGTGAACAGTAGTAACCCGAGTTACTGTTCACTCGTCTTTGAATGAATGAAACGGGTGAACAGTAACACGGGTTACTGTTCACCCGTCTCATTCATTTGAATGAATCAGTTTTTTTTTAAATTTCAAAGTTATTTTTTAAACACTTTATATTTTTAAAATTTCTCAAATTAAATATCCGGACTAATTACTATAATCTGATAAAAATACTTTAAAACTTTAAGGTCTTTTGACACTCCTAAATATTTAAAACACATTATTTTACAAATAAGCGTATTCCTAGGGTGTGTCGAAAACACATTTAGGAGTGTCAAAAGGCATTTAAGTCTTAAAGTATATTTATCAGGTTATCGTAATTAGTCCGGATATTTAATTTGAGAAATTTTGAAAATACACGGTGCTTAAAAAATAATGTGCATAGTGTATTAAATAATAAAATCTCCTTTAAAACTTCAAGTTATTTTTTAAGTACTATGTGTTTTCAAAATTTCTCAAATTGAATATCCGGACTAATTACGATAACCTGATAAAAATACTTTAACACTTTAAGGTCTTTTGACACTCCTAAATGTGTTTTCGACACACCCTAGGGATACCCTTTTTTGTAAAATACTGTATTTTAAATATTTAGGAGTGTCAAAAGACCTTAAAGTCTTAAAGTATTTTTATCAGATTATAGTAACTAGTCCGGATATTTAATTTGAGAAATTTTAAAAATATACAGTGTTTAAAAAATAACTTTGAAATTTAAAAAAAAAAACTGATTCATTCTAATGAAAGACTGATTCATTCGAATGAATCAGACGGATGAACAGTAACCCGCGTTATTGTTCACCCGTTTCATTCATTCGAAGACGGGTGAACAGTAACACGGGTGAACAGTAACCCGCGTTACTGTTCACCCGTTTAATTCGTTCGAACCAATGGATTTATAAGGGAGATTCGTTCGAACAAATCAAATTAGATAGGGTCTGTGTCCATTCGTTCGAACGAATGGCGAAATGAAATGGGAATTCGTTCGAATGAATGGAAACGCAGGGGCAAAATGGTAATTAGCCACTTCCACCCGAAAATGGGTGTGTAGAGGCAGAAAATCCGGGTGTGTAAACGGGGACCCCAATATATATTTCTAAATTTAAAAAATAGAAAAAAAATGAAAAACTTAATGTCAGCATATTTTTGTTAAAATATTGTGATTTTTATTGAGTATTTGATTCTTAAAAGTTGAAATTTTGATACAAATAAAATATATATTTTAAAATTTGAAAAATATTTAAAAATTTTAAAAAATTGAAAATAAAGATGAGGAAATACCTAATAAGATTTTCTTATTATCTAGTATCCCAGAGTGACATGTATCTTTTGTTACAATTCATAATTTTTTTATCATAAAAATGTTAGAATATTAAAAAAATCACATAAACATTCTAAAACCTATATCAATTACATAAAAGATTCTTCATTTAATTTCATAAGCATTTGGATATTAATTCATTAATTTTTTTACAATAAACTTCAAAATAGGAGTTATCTTTTTTTTAAGGACAAAGAACTCCCAAGAAGACCCTTAGATAAAAAATTCTAAAGATTGATAAAGATAACTCAAAATAGTCAAATTTTAAGAGAATATTTTGAAATTGACAAATAACTTTTACACTTGAAGTACTTGCCTCTAAGCATTTTTAAAATCACATGAAAACGATCGAAAACAATTTTCTATGACAAAATTTTTAATAAAATGAAAACAGTCCACAATGGTAAGGGTGGATTATCGGCCACTGTGGTCCTTTTATGGCGAATACACATCCACATACAAAAACTGACAGAAATGACGTATCGACCGATTTTATAACCCTCGGTCATGATTTATAAATTCAAAATCATAAACATTATCGGTGGAAGACCACCTATCTACTTTGGATCTAAAATCACAATTTTCTCTTTCATAACTAACTACTTCCTTGGAACTTTATCTAGACCCGATTTGAGCCCATTTCCAGCTAATTTCCGTTGAGCTAATGTCTTTTCAAAACTTAAGGTTAAAAAACCCTTGACACAATACGTTAGGTTCAACTAGGACATATATGTATTAAAAAAATCATACATGGTACGAATTGGCCAATGCAGTTATAATATCAACCTTATTCAAATAGTTTAGTTTTTTCTTTTAAAAAAAATATTTTATCTATTTCTTATTTTAATCTTGCTTGACTATGATATTAAGAAAGTTTGGAAGCAAATTCTTCTTGTATAAAAGTTAAATATCATAGTTTCGAAGCAAATTCTTCTTGTATAAAAGTTATTTGTCCATTCTAACTTCATTTTCTTTTAGATTTCTCAATTCTGAATTACTTTTATCAGTTTTTCTAATTTTAGATCCAAGACAATCCCAAATTTGGGATTTTTGAAAAAATAATTTAATGAAATGATATTGAGTGTTTATGTAATTGAACGGATATTTCTTAAAATGAATCATATAGCTTTTAAGGTGTTTGTGTGATTTATAGTTTCTTTATAAAAAATTCATGAAATATGGGTCTCTAAGCTAATTTCCATTTTTATAGTTTCTTGTGGAATTTTTTTGATGAAATGATATACAATATTATTGGCTGTACAACCATAGTATTGGCTGATGCAACCAATAAAGTGACTTGATGAACACCGTAAAATTACAATTTTACTCCGTAATATTAGATTAATTAGTCCTTATTTTATAAATATTAGATATATTTAGGGTTGTTTTTAGTTTTATAATTTATTTTGAAAAATATAAAAAAAGAAAAGAAAATAAAAATAAAAATGATAAAAATTGGTTAAGTCAAAAATACGGTCGACGTTACCTTCAGAAGGGTTAGGTCAAGTTAGTTAAACCAGTTGGGTTTTCAGAACCAACCTTCTACACTCAGATTAATATTTAAATTTTATTATCCAAATTTTGAGTCTCATTTACTGTCGATCGAGTGCCCGGCACTGAAGGAAAAGTCCGAAAGAAACTATTTCCATTTTTCTTTTTCTTTTTTTCTTTTCTTTTCTTTTCTTTTCTTTTCTATTCTCTGTTTACAGGAGTCATGAGAAGGCAGCATGGCCAGGTCCTCTTGGCCTGTTTCTAACGGTGGACAACAGCGCCCGAGTTGAGAAAGGCAGCCGGCTGATACACAGCAGCCAGCTGAGAAGAGATTCCGATGGTAGAGCAGCTCTGAGCAGAGCAGCCACGCAGAACAGCAGTCGGCGGTGAACAGAGCAGAGGCAGAGCTAAAGACAGCTGCAGCGACGAGCACCGCACACAGCGGAGCAGGCAGCCGAAGAGAGCAGCTGAAAGAGAACAGAGAGCAGCTGAGATGCAGCGGCAGCTGCAACCAACAGCCACAGCATCGGTAACCAGTACCGCAGCCAGAAGGCCGAGTAAACAGCAGCAGCAGAGTCTGCTGCTGATGGTTTGCAGCCGGAACAGTGAAGGAAAGCGGCGAGCCGCTCACCGACTGCAGCCATACACGGGCAGCTAGCTGAAGGCGGCCGGCTGAAGCAAAAGAAGCAGCGCACAGTGAACACGGCAGCAGGGGCCGAAAACAGAGCACTAACGGCAGCGAGCAGAGCCATAGCGATGGAGAAACAGTGAACAGCCGGCTGAAGCAAAGGCTGAGGCAGAGGCAAGCAGAGAGGCTAGACAACCATGCACGGCAGCCACCTGAAGAGATGCAGAGCAGCACCCAAGGAAGAGCAGCTGAGAACAGCAAGCAGAGTTTAAAGGCAGCCAACAATGAGAAGATAACGGCAGCCAGTAGCACCAGTCCGAGTAAAAGGTAGCCAGCATTGTACAAAGCGGCAGCAGCAAGGTTCCGCCCGAGCAGCAGTCTGAGAGAGGAGGCGAAGCTGAGAGGCAGAGCTGAAGCATCGGTAGCAGCAGCTGAGACGGCAACCAGCAGCGGCGGCAGAACAGAGGAGGCAGCTGAACCGTGTAGTGCAGAGAAAAAGAGAGATCGGTAGAAGAAAGCCAGATCTGCAGAACAGCTGGGGGAAGACAGCAGAGCAGCAGCTGAGACGGCAGCAGCACACGCAGCAGCCAGTCCGAGCTGAGGGGCAGTGACTGAGCCGAAGAAGAGAAGAAGAGCAGCAGGAAAAGAGAAGCTGAAAGCAGGCAGCGACAATCAGCACGGCAGCTGAGAAGAGAATGTAGAGGCAGCCGTCTGAGGCACACAGAAGAAGAGAGCCAAGCTGAGATGAGATAGATGGCAGCAGTAAGCGACGGTGGAACAGTGAACCCAAACCAGCAAATCTCGACAGCACCTAGCAGCTAGTTTTGAATCAGTAGAGATAAGGAGGAGGAATAGAAGATAAAGATAAGAAAGAAGAGGATAGAAAGCAGAGATAAAGCAGAGGAAAGATGAGGATAAGAAGCAGCTGATCCTCAGATGGGATAAAATTTGGAAAGATAGGATAAGCAGCTGCCGTGTAGCAGCTGATCAGATCTAGATAGATGAGGAGAGAGAAGGAATCAACAGATAGGAAAGCTGGTTTCAAATTTGAAGATGGAAAGATAAGAAGAAGAGGAAAGAAGAGCTGCCGTGTAGTGGGTTTCAAATAAGGAGAGATAAGGAGAGAAGAGAAATAAGGAAGAAAAAACCGATCCTCATTTGAAGTTTTCAAATAAGTATAAGGTGTTAGTCGATCCAGATAGCCGAGAAGATAGAAAAGGCAGTTGGGAATTGAAGAAGGAAGATAAAAGAAGAGGGTTAGCCGATCGCTAGAGCCCGACTGAATTTGAAATTAAAATGGGTCTTATCCCGGCTGAGTTTTGAAAGGTACCTTATCTCATCCCTCATCTCCTATAAATTCAAGGCTTCGGGTCCATTGAAAGTTGAACCGGGCTAGACATCGAAGGGGCTGAAGTTGGACGACAAAAGACAGGAGAAAAATAAATAATTTCTTGTAAGTTATTTTATTTTTATTTTTATTTTTATGTCAAATCCAAAAGAGAATTGTATTTCATTTCCAATTTATTAATAAAAATTCATGGCGGTTTGTTTAGATGTATGCTATTCCAATTGTTAAATATTAATAATGATGTTTTCAATTTAATTTTAATTCTTTTTAAGAACTTCATGAAACAAATTAATTTGAGGATTTTTCAATGAAAAGTGGAACCCCTTTTAGGATCAGTGGGACTTGCCGTCTCTCCAGTCTAAGGTTCTTATCAAGAACGGTTGTTTTAGAATTGGGGAAACACAAGTTTAAAACCCGCTCAAGCCTAAGGCTTGATTTGAAATATCCCGATTTAATTATTATTTTAATTAGAATTTTATTAAATAAGAAACTTGAATTATGTTTAATAATTCCAGAATATTTCATAATCTAGGCCGTGATTTTATTATTTTTAAATTGGATAATATGCCGCGTCGATGTTTGACCCGATTCCATTGTAGATTATGTAAAAACATTTATTCTTGATTTATTTTTCTTTTCTCAAAATTCATCAAAACTATTCATTGTTTTAAATTAAGATTATAACTAAATTTTAGAAAATTATTCCTTAAATCACATCATTTTTAAATAGTGCGATTTTTTTATTTCGTACATATATTTTGTAGATTTCCCTTGGGTACGACCTCGCACTCATAATCTATATTATAAATCGGTTCGTACGCTTGCGAGTAATTTAAAATTTCACATCATGACTAATACGGCAGTGTTGATTTTTATTTTTTATTTAAAAAAATCTATTTCGACTGGTTTTCAAGTTATTTTCACCATTTTTTTAATATAAAAAGGTTTAAAAATAAGTTATTCAACATTCGAGTTATTTTCATCCATTTCGATCGTTTTTGAGTTATTTTCATTAATTTTTCAATACTTGACTCTAAGATAATCACAAATTTTGAGTTTTTTTATGAAAATAATTTAATGAAATAATATTCAGTGCTTATGAAATTCAGTGGAGATTTGTTGATGCTAATTACATAGTTCGTATGATATATGTTTGATTTTCTAAGATTTTTCTAAAAATTTAATAAAAAATTGAGTTTTTAAAAATACTTTTTATTTTTGAGTTTCTTGCTAAAAAAATCTCTAAAAATGTTATACAAACGTTTCTGCAATTAAATAAAAAATCCTTAATGTGATTGATATAATTTTTAAGATTTTTTCCTAATTAATATTATGATATTTTTATAAAATTGAAAGAAATTTATAGTAAAATGTCAAGCCCCGACGCGAAAGGTAGGCCTGAAACGCAACTGATTTTCTTTTAAAACTAAATTAACTCAAGTATTCTAATTGGGCCTGATCAACGGTTGGGCCCAAAGGTCACACATGATCTCAACATGTGGACTCAAACATATACCATAAGTCTACCCCAAAGAGACATCAATATAAACACACATAATTCGAAGCATTGAATTATCATTTACACATCATCAAAGTAACTACAGTCGCATGGTAGTTTAATACATCACGTTTAAACAAACTAAGTGCCACAGACGGTACTTTACAAAAACAAATGGTTCGAAGAACCAAAGGGCAAAGACAAGGGTATTCCCCTCAGTGGGAATCCCAAAGCACAACTTATCCACCCTAAGTTTCAAACAGAGGGTTCTCCTTCTCGAGTTCATCTCCTTAAAGATGAGTGGGGTGAGCTAACTAGCCCAATGAAGGAAATATAATAGTACAGTTTAAGTAAACATCAGGTTAGTAAATAATCAACAGTTGCAATATAATATCTCATGCTTGACAATAAATTCTCAACATCAAATATAATCTCATCATCTTTCCATAACTGTTGTCATCCAATGTAACGCCTACATACTACGGTGAGACCACCGTATCAAATCCCGACACGGTCAAAATACATTCTTACAAGTACATCTCCGGCCCTCGCATTGCCGATACTGACACTCCTCAAGTCAGCAACTGTCTACACACATAGTCCAGTAGACGTAAACCATCTCACACACATGGCCGATATTGATTCAATAGTCAAGGGCACGTGAAAGCAGTATTACATAACTCATATGATCAACATTATAGCACTCATAAGCACTTCTTACAACAGTGCGTTGTGTTTAGGCACATGAGTAGGTTCATTAAATCTGAAACCATTCATTACTCAAGATCCATCTCAATAAAACATGTTTACACCTACTGAAAAGTTAAGTTCCCTCACCGTAAATGTGTGGTATCGCGGTCTCTGTTTAACAAGCAAACAATTGCACAATCAATCATAAATCAATATTCATAGCATCAAAAGCGTACATATAAGTAGTAGTTTAAAACCATACTTGTTTTCCCAAAAATCGCCAGGGTAAATGGAATTGAGTCTACTACTTGGTTTCTAACCATTTTAAGTTACAATAATCCACAGTATAGTAATAGTAAGGTACTCAATCCAAAACTCATATTGTCTTCTGGGCATGACTAGATTGACTTATTGAGTTAGATCTAGATACTCAGGTCACTTCTCAGTTGTCTTCTGGATAGGACTAGACTTGATATGTTGAGTAAGACCTCGATGTCACTCAGTGCCCGACAATATAGCGTCGGCATGAAAGTGAAGTCACTCAGTGCCCTACCAATAGAGTCGGCCTGGAAGTGAATACAATAGTAGATACATTATAATAATAAGAGAAGTGGGTTAGTACATTTTTAATTATCAAGGGGTACAGACATCACATGCATCAATAATCAAACAATATTTTACACTTCAAAAACTGGTTCCCTCGGAACAAGCCTCGGAACCAAGTACTGTGGTTTCGGATCATCCGAACCACTGCCTAAGCTAGTCACTGACTTCGGACCTTGGGTCTGACTTCGGATCATCCAAAGATCGGGTCTAGGATCATCCGAAGGTCCTTCCGAACTGAAAAATCTGAAAAACTGGTATCGGTGGGTCTGTGTGTCTCGGAATATGCCGGGTGAGGCTCGGATCGTCCGAGTGGAGTTCGGTCCTTCCGAACTCGGCTCGGAACATCCGGGCGAGTTAAACTTGCCTAGGACGCTTCGGTTCTTCGGTATGAAGCTCGAAACGTCCGAATGGCTCCTCTCGAACAGGCCGAAGGGTGTGACCCTCGGACCGTCCGAGAGCCGTCTTCCTCCATTGTCTGCAACAGCAAACAGTGATGGGTAGATATTACATGAAATATGAATCCGGAAACAGTAGGTTTTCCGGATTCGATTTTCACATCTAGCCGATCAGATGGACTCCACAGTGAGTCCTCTTTCCATAGGGAGTGATTAAAAGTTTTAAAATTTAGTAGGCCATTGGATTTTAACACTGAAAACACACTTGTGCAAGAAAACCCATGGTTTTTCTTAAACTTCAAATTGGTTTTACACACTCAAAACTTGGCCAAATTTTGTTTTTTTTATTCTAAACCGACTGAAATTGAAAGAGGAACACAGTGGTTACCTTCACTTGAGTTCCTGGACTGAAAAATCTGATTTTTGAAAAGCTTCCCTTCTAAACTATGGTTGACAAAACTGGAAAAACAAAGGCTGAGAGGATCGGTTGGGTTTGGTTTCAGCTGAGACTGAGACTGAGAGAAGAGAAATGGAAATGTGAGGGAGTTAATCATCTGATCAAAGAGGCCATATATAGATAATCTGGGCAATCGGTGGAGCGGTGACAAGACGTTCGTAACAGTAACTAGCAGACTGTTACTGTTGGTTGCAGATAAGTCCTCCACAAGTTCTAATTTTGCAAAAAGGTCATGTTTTGATAAAAACTTGATTTTTAACTTAAAAGCATGATTTTAAAAAATCAAAAATTTAATCCAACCTGATAGATGAGTTGGGTTCTAAAAACTCTAATCACCATAAAAATTTGGAGATTTAAAACCCACTAAAATTATTAATTTAATTAAAAACCATAATTTAACACTATTTACGTGATTGAACTTGCGTTAAATAAAATAATTTAAAAACCTTATTTTTGGGGTTTGAAGAAATAACTAGACCTTACTTAAAATGGTCTAACATACTATACTTATTTCGAAATTTATCTCAATTCCAAAAGCATTAAAAATATTTATTTCTTCCCTTCGGGATTTTGACGGGCAGTTTTAAATACTATTTTCTAAAACTAAAATTATTTTAAAATCAGAAATAGGAATCCTTGACTAAGGAGAATAATATCATCCAATAATAATCACATAATAACACAATTTATAAAATAATAATAATAAGCTGTAAATTACTATTTTGCCCCTCCAGCTGGACGAGCTGGATCATTGAGCATTCGAGCTCGGATTGGGCCACGCCTGGGCTTTTATCAAAGCCCTAACCGAAATCTTTGATATTAACCGGTGTAAGCAAGATTATTAAACTAAACTATGCCTAATCTGGGTTAGGATAGTACATAAAAAAATTATGAATAGTAATAGAAAATACATATCATAGGGAATACTTAAGAACAAAAAGTTCATATCAGGTGTTTCTTCGTATTAACTTATTTTTTATGAAATGTTTAGATATTTTTTAAAGTTTTAAATTATTTTTAAAAAATTTAGTACATACATAATTTTAACCTTTAAAGATCTAAAACTTTGCGTAATTTTTGAAAAAAATCCTAAGTTTTTTTATATTTTATATTTTCTATATTTTTAAAAAAGAGAGGGCCATATCGGGGATAGGATACGTACGAGTGGCCCTCATTTTTAACCCTTCAGTAATCATAAATGCAGAATATTTGTATGCTGCGTTCCGAGAAAGGCAGTCTAAGACTCAGGAGAGGACTGTTGCCTTATCCTTACTACACAAGTCTTGGCTTAGCGTGAATTAAAAATTATGAAAGGACTAGAAAATTATGAAAATTTCATCAATCAAGATAGAATTTTAAGCCTTTTTAGCATCAATTCATTGAAATCTCTATGCAACTTGTGCAATTCCAGAACTCTCCTTGTTTGTCTCAAAGTAATCTTCAAGAGATGGGTATTACGGTGGGTTGAATAAGAACAGAGCAATCCATGTCAATTTGTCAACTATGTCTGTACATTTCACTGTAGAAACTCCATCTCAAATCGGACACAGATTATGTTGATCGGACGTGAACTCAAATAAAATACTTTAAAAATGTACAACACAATATGTTGTAATAATATATTTAATATAATTAAAAAGTATTAACATATAACATTTCAATTTAAGACAATAAGATCTTATGCTAAAACCCAAATGCTATTGGTGGGTATGGTCATTTGAGTAAGAATAGTGTGATCAAGATAAGAAGAAACAACCATTAGCCAGGCTACAGCAACATCATTTATTGCTGATGGCAGGTGCAAACAATTTCATCTGTTCAGAAAGGGCCATAGATCTCGAGGGCTATCTTTGGATAAGGAGAAAGTCCTTAGAGGATTCTCTTCAACAAGAGATTCTTTGGCGTTTTTTTTTTTTTCTATCTTGTTTAATAATCAGAACTGAAGAGGTTCAAGGAATAAAGAGAAATGAAAAGCGAACATCTGAAAGGAAACATATTATGACTTTAAAAAGGAAAATAGAGGAAGAGGTTAATACTTGATCCATATAAAAAAAATTGAAGGTTTAATATTTTTTTTTTGGAGAGGGGCAAAGATTCGGCTTCCTTTAAAAGAAGAGTAAAAAATACAAGAGAAACAAAAAAGAACGCAACAACCTAAGAGAATTAGACCCCTACCAAGAAACAAGCAAAACAAAAAAAAAACCGCAAAAAACATACTCTTTAAAACCAAAGCATACTCTCAATCGGTTCCTTTTTTATTTTAATTTTTTTATATATTTTAAAAATCAAAGCATACTCTCAAACGGCTTATGAAGTTCTCTCCAACATCGTATAACTCATTCAAAAAAGAATAGATAGATATCAAAATAGCACGGCAGATAACTAAATTGAAACAGTATGAGTATTATATAACGAATGTTTTTCGCCGATATAATACATATCGATGATAGGTTAGCGTATCCGTCTATATTATTTTCTGAAAGACTTGATAATATGCAAAATCACTATGTGATAGTAAGATATAGATTCCATGTATATGTAGAAACTCATTCAATAAAACTTAAAGCCATATGTTTAGCACATAACAATTCCCATGCAATCCAACCTTGTACTGAAAAGAACATCTCTATCTCTGGCCCTTATCAGCTGTTGAGATCTCCATGATAATGCCTTAAATGTCGTTACTTTCTCTCCTTTCTTTTATCTCCAATGGAGCAACTTTGGTGGATCGAAGCCCGCTTCTAGAGTTGGACACACGACACTTGCTGGCTAGGGTTGGAGTTCTTTTGAATGGGAAACTGCAGTAATAAAAGAAGAAGCTGAAGAAAAAAAAAAAATCGAAAACCCTAGCCTCATAAAATAACAGAAAAAGGAAGGTCAGCGATCCTCACATAAGCATTTTGTGTATATAGACACGGGTTTTACCGTAATGCCCAATTTGTCCTTCACCTGCCGTATCGAAGAAAAAAGAATGCCAAAATTCATGAACAGTACAATCGGCTCGCTGAAATTGCAAATCGGCTCATTGAAATTGCAAATCGGCTCGCCGAAATTGTAATTCGGCTCACCAAAATTCATGAACAATATAAATCGGTTCGCCAAAATTCATGAATAGTGCAGATCGGGTCGGCAAAATTCATGAACAGTGAAAATCGACTCACCGAAATTACAAATCAGCTCGTCGAAATTCACATGAACAATAAAAATCAGCCCATCGAAATTTTACTATTCATGCGAAAGATAAAATCGAAAATACACTAAAATCTGTGTCACTAAATACAAAATATCCGTATAAGGCTCGCTGGCCAGAAAAAAAAGAGAAACTGAAAAGCAAAAAAAACATCCCAACAAAAAGACCCTTAAAAAGTCCACACTCCAATACCACAAAAGGAGTATCAAATTAATTTGTCACCTTCTCATCATTAATGATCTTGTGGATATTGTTTAAAAATTGATCTTCAATATGAAAACATAAGGCTCAATGGATCAGACTAGCCAGCTCTTGAGCTTAGATCAAATTCTGAACATTTTAGTTTACAACTTCTTAACTCTTTGAAAACTTATCAAGCATAATTTGTTAACACCCATTTCAGATCTCTCTCTCTATATATACATATATTTCTCTTATCAAATTTATACTCTTAAATATTCTCTCTATCTATCTCTTTATTTGTTTTCATATATTTTAAAAATCGGCTTATAAGGAGAGGGTGCCCATGCATTTATAAACTCCAAAATTCCAAAGGTCCAATAACAAGGTGAAACGTTATTAACATAATTGACACGTGGAATCACCAATTTTGACAAATTTTTAGTATCATTTTTCCTTTTATTCTCTTGTTGTTCACTATATTTGACAAGTATCTTTACCGGTGTTTAGATCAGGGGTTTAAAAAACGTTATCGACTGATATATCAGCTGATATTTTTCTCTCTCCTCCTCTTGTTTTTAAAAAACAGCCGATATCAGCCGATATCGTGAATATCGGCCAAACCGATATGATATCGGCCGATATTCAGCTCTCTAAAACTGTTTCATATCAGCCGATACGATATGTATCCTGATATCAAAGTGCTGGCAAAATATGAGCCTGTTTGGAACTGGTTTTTTTTTATAATATCAATATCACTTCTCTGAGAAGTAAGACTAATCTTCATATAAATGTCTAAGTTTGTCGAAGTCTTTTCAGCCCACTATACGAGAAACTGCCTGACGAGCTGCTCCTAGTCTTCTGAATCCAGGCCCATGATCAGTCTAAATAAGACACAAACCCAATTGGGTCGCATATATACCAGACAATATATACTAAACAGTAGACATAGAAAAGGAGAAAACCATGCAAGTGTGTGAACCCAAATGTTGTCGGGACTTGAATTTTTGGTCACTTAAACCGGCACATGGGATTTAATTTGAAAAATAGTGGATGAAGACGTTTGCCACATGGCCCACATTGAAAATTTGGAACAGAGTGAGTGATTTCAGCATGGAAAGAAGCAATATGAGATTGACCCGAGAATTCAGGTGAATTCAGATTTAAGAATGGTCCCCAATTAGGTTTCCGAGTACAAGTGTTTATGGCTGGGGACTGACAGATGTGATTGCTATTGTTTATTGTTAGAAGGTTTTTTTTTTTTTTTTTTTAAATTGATCGATATTATAGTTGTACAGTTGATATTATAACCACTGCTTTTGATGATCTTCCTCATCTCCCATAGTGTTTTTATTTCTAACTTTTCAACTCTATCCAATGGGACCATATCTAAGTCTTTGCCCACACATTCAAACTCTCTCAAATGGTTGTTATCAATTAGTATTATTTTTATAATGCTCGTAATTGAGTCATTTCTAACTCTATTTTTGAAAACAAAGTCATTTATCCAACATAACATTACATTTTCATTGCATTAACTTTATCTATTTGTCTTTCCATCAATGCACAATACTCTGTTTTGCATAGCATTGCTATTTTATAGAATTTGTCCCTTTAACCGATTTGAGACTCTTTTATTATACAAAATTATGTTAGTTTGTCTACATTTTGTCTAACCAAATTTTATTCTATTAGTGACATTATACAAAACTATGTTAGCTTGTCTACATTTTGTCTAACCAAATTTTATTCTATCAGTGACATTATACAAAACTATGTTAGCTTGTCTACATTTTGTCTAACCAAATTTTATTCTATTAGTGACATTTAAGTTTTATCCTCTATAGGACTTCTCGCATACACAATTGTTTAAAATAATTTTCAAGCATTTGTCAAGACAAAAAACTAATTAAATAGCTCATTTTGAAATTCAGATGACAAAAATATACTTTGACGTAATACTTTTGAATGGGTCTACCTATGTATCAACTTTCTCACACTAGTTGCATCTCAGCATTGAATTCGAATTTAATCAGAAATTGCATTCAAACTCAACTATTTTGGAAATAATTTGGATTACAAAATTATTAATGATAATATTTATATCTCTAATTTAAAAGATATACGCTCTAGATGTTTAAGTAAATGACATTATATACTTAGATGAAATATAGAAAGTACCACATGTATAATCTATTCATTGTTATTGTATGTTGTGTATTTGTTTTAAACTTTTTATATATGAGTGGATTTTGTTTGAAGTTTTAAAACTAAGCTCTTTCACATGTAATATCAACAATGGGACTCGAGAGAAAAAAAAAGAGATTAGATGATTTAATATTTAATCAGGTTAACTATTACATTGTTAAAAATGAAGATCGTCAAACCATCTTCAATTTTACAATTTTAAATTAAAACAAAATAATTGAATATATATTTTCACTTATAAAGCTCAATCAATATAGATCCAAATTACATTTAAATATAAAGAAAACATATTGTAACCAACTAAATTCATCACAGATCCTACATTATTTGAGCTTTTAGACACGATTTGCTTAGACATTTTCAAAATTTGCCAATGCATATAGATTGTAAACATTAATTTTTATATTGATATAATTGAGAAAATAAATAATAATATAGTCAATCTAAAAAGATGGAGTAAATGCAAATACGACTAATTGCTTAACAATGCTGGATAGTCTTGGATATGAATTGACGTGCAATGACGTGTATTTATTTCATGTGGTTATTGAACCTGACGCACCAATATTATTTTACATCATGGTGCGGCCCACTTGATGAGATCCAAATGTATGTTGCACGATGTGGGCCGTGGGCCTATTAGATGGAACAATGAGGGCTTTGCAGTCGTGGGACCATCTGATAATAATAATTAGAGCGTGACGTTAGGAAATATCGGGATTGGTGAATTAGAGCCACAAAAAGGGTACGGTCGAGGAATATTTCTATTCACGACGGCGATTGCATGACGTACGGTCTCGTTTTTTTAATATTTGATTGAGAAACGCTCTGACTTTTGGCCCATTTGTTTTCGGTAAATTAAATATTTATGAAGACTCCACTGTTTTCTATTAATTGAAATCTAAAATGTTAAAAATACCTTTTTTTAAAATTAAAATGATATTTATAAATAAACTCACTTTTCCATGGGTGATGTTGCCTTCGTCGTTGTGAGGCCTATAAGAGAAGGATCTATTTTGCATGAAAATACATAGATTTGAAAAGAATTTTTAAGATGATATTTTTCTTAAAAAAATTAGATTTATTACATTTAAAATCCTTAATTTTTAAGGATCCAAAAAGATCAATGATAAAAATGAGATCAATTTTAAATAAATTTTTAATCTAATATGAGACTAACTCGAGATGAGTTCAAATTATGTAGTGAAAAGAGAGGACATTAGATCGATATAAGAAGGAGAGGGTGTGAATTTGGATCCCATAGACCCTACATGAGTGACAATCACCCAGATGACAATTTTCCTTTATAAGAAAGATAAAAGTGAAATTAATTATCTTGTAAATTGAGAGATTTTTGTATGTTAGAAATATAGTGAAAAAAAGGTGTCCCAATTGATAATTTTAGTTAAATACGTAGAATGTTAAAGAAAAATAAAGATTAATTAAAAGCCACATAATGACTTATAAATAACAACATAAAAGTATATAAAAGCATATTTAAAATAGTAAATTATGCATATGATCTTAAATGAGTAGTACATTAACTAACTTGACAACTATAAAAATTACCTTGTTGATTATGTTAGCAGGGTAATAAATAGAATTTGAAATAAAATTATACATAATAACTCAGAAATAATATCACGGACTTATTTATAAGCTTCAAAATATCGAAACTATATATGTAATCTTAAATGGATTATACATTAATTAATTTGATAACTATAAATAGTTTCTAACTTTATATGTCTAACCTAGTCTTTAAAATATTATCTTATAATCTCTTTCCCTGTTTTTTGGTCCTTTTTTCACATTGTTTTTTTCTATATATATAATACTAATGTAATAAAGATGAGTAAATTCTTTCAAACTTGCCTAATATTAAAATCTTTAAATTTTAACAAAGTTAGTTCTAACTCATCCTAAACCGTTATCTCACACACAGACACACATATATATATATATATAGCCATCATATTTTCTAAAATATAAAGTTGTATGAAAATCTTATTTTTTTTAACATAACATCCCTATTACACATTGAATGTGATGGGAAGTGAGACTAATTTGGGACATGTACAAAATTATCTACATACCTAGTTAAATTAGCCCAAGAGAAGTCTCAAACTCGACAGGGCAAAAAAAAACCGACTAGGCCTATATATTGACGATATGCTTTTTTTTCCTTTTTCTCAAATCTTAGCCATTTTTTTTTCTAAATTCAAAAATAAAGAAATTGAAAGACAACCTTGTAAAAAAAATTGAAAAAAAAAAATATCAGTCGATATTTCAAATATCGGCCTATTTCATGGTGAATATTTATAAATTTCGATCGGCACAAGGCTGATATTAATTTTTTTTTAAAATTTCAATATTATAAATATCGACGATTTCATGATCCATAGTATCGGTTGATATTACCGATATGGCAGTCCATATTAGCTCTTAAAAATTGATATATGTCATTGATATAGTCATGTTTACCTTAGGTGAAATTGATAAAACCTACAATACCCCTATCTGATCTGAATATCTGATATGTATAAGAGCTTTCACACTTGAAAAGAAATGTCGACTTGTACCTTCCCTAGTCTACCCTTAGAGGGTAGAGTGGGCTCGTCAATGGCTTCCATTTAGCACTATCGTCTATTCTCTTACTCAATTGACTTCACTTTTTCTAAACAATGTCACCCTCATCTTACGTGTGGATTGCCACTGTTTCATTATTCCAGCGGTATCTAGTGCGACACTCTGGCCCAACTCTGGAGGTGTTAACATAATGTCTGGCAGATGACAATAACTCTAATGCTTTATGTTTAAAATACGATAGTGTTAGTCTAACGAAGACGCCTGATTTATAAAGTAAATTATTGAATCTTATTTATATTTAAAATTTTCAAATTATTTTCTGTCAAGCTAACTAATTTATGTAAGTAGATGAAGAGATTTACATATATTTATATTTGTGGAATTAATCTCTTCTTCTCATATTTATATTTTTCAAAAGAGACTAATTACAATTCAGAACACCTACTCAATATTTTCATATTAAATACGACGCATGTATAAAAAGACTTTGTGAATTCCGGTTGAGTATAACTTTCTTTTAAACAGAAAAATTTCATAAAATCAAGAAAGTACGTATCTATATTTTGCTAAATCTTAGATTTCAAGAACCAGGAGAATCAGAACCGTCCACGTGTCAGATTAAAAAGAAAAAACAAGTCCGAGGTCAAGAATGGCATCTGTGGATTAGGACGACACCAAGGAAACGTCACTGATTCGATGTCACCAATTCATTTCTTTTGACTCTGTGATTTCCATTCCAACATCGGATTCTTACTTGTTATTTCCACATTCCCAGCATCGGATTTCTTCGCAATTTCCTTAGTTTGGAGGAAATGTATTTTCCAAAAGCGAAGAAGAGGAAATCACTTTCCAGTTTCGCTCTTCTTGATCGATGAGTGCGGCTCCGGATAACTACAGCCGCATGCTCCCCTCAAATGCGCAAACCGCAATCGATACAATCAAATAGAAATGCATGAAATTAAAAAAAATATTTATTTATACAGCCTTCGCTATATTTTAATAAATTGTATAAAATTTTAGGAAGGTTTAGGAGCAGGTTCGTTACATCTCAGTGTATTCTCCATTTTAACCTCATTTTCTCTTTTTTCTTTTTTCTTTTTTTTTTTGAATGTTTTTCACCAATAATTTTATATTTAATCTAACTTAAACCTTATTTTGAGATTTAAAAAATTAATAAAATAATACTGGATGTTTATGGGTTGAAGGGAGATACCTTAATGTTTCATCGATAGAGTGTATTCTCAAGTCTCAACACTCTCCTCTATGAATATAACGAATGAATGAAAAATACATCCTAATACCTTAAATTTGTATAGTTTAGTTGAGCATTTATCTTTTACTTATTATGTGAATGATGCTAATGTTTTTAATCAAAGATCATAATATAGAACCTAAAGAAAAACTTTGTTTGCTTCTGTTAAAAGATTCACAATTTTTCTTAGATATTTTCACTTACTCATTCTCAACATATAAATTAAAATGTCTAGAAATAAAACACCAGTAAGTGCTTGTTTTATAGCTTGGGCGCTCAATGCTCTGCGGCCTTCACTCTGGATGCTCAACGCTCTGGGTGGGATTTCACAATCTACTCTTCTTAAACTTGAGGGGCCCTTGGCTCCATTACACACCATAACCCTAGGGTCGGCCTTGGCATTAGGAGGCAGGGGCCGCCGCCACCTAAGGCCGCCGAAACAAGTCTGAAAAATAATTTTATAGTAGGGTCCCTTGAGATTTTAGGGCATCTGCAGTAGAGCTCCTCTTATCAATTTTGTCTAGAGCCCCTCAGATTTTAAGGGTTCTCAAGGCCGACATTGTATAACCCACCTATGATTCAAAGTTGAACTGTGTTTTAATGCTATTTTATAACGACCTGTCTCTATTAGACAATATTATCCACTTGGCCGTCTCTACTAGACAATATTATTCACTTTGGAACAAAAAATGAGCCTTTACGGATTCTAAGTTAGAATCAACACGCTCTGGCCCATAGTTGAACAGTCAGTTCAACCTCAACCGCTTTAGATATACAACTTTTCTCCTCATTCCCACAACGCCTCTCACTCTGGGCACACCACAACAGCCAACAGTTACATATACTACTTTCAAAAACCAGCCATGACCCGTAGTATTTCGAAAGTTTGACAGGATTTAAAAAAAATACTCTTAATCATCAATAAAACCGCTTTAGAATTTTTCAAAATAATTTTAAAAAATTACAATAATCTCTGTTAAAATTATAAAATTTAATTACACGTGGCCAGCCCACAAATCTCAGTTTCAAGAAGCTGAAAAATGAGTTAAGTATTATATTCTCACGTTGCCCATTTATAGTCTTGACACTGGCCATTTTTTTTCAGTTTTTCCGATGCGGGACAAGCAGCGTGGGAAGTGAGAAACCTTTGCTGCCTAAGAGCTCAAGCCATGAGTGCTTGAACTTGAACGTTGATGTCATGAACTCATGCCCTATGAGTCATGAATGAACACATTGGCCAAGAGTCCAAGACCAAATGACTATGATTATGCCTTTTATCAAATTTCAAAACTTATAATGAAATGAAAAATAATTAAATAAATAACATGTATTGTTCTTTAAAATGTTATTAAAACTCATGAATTAAATCTTAATTAATAATTTAATATTATTTTTAATATTTATATCAGGGGTCCAAATGTCTGCTTGGCCGATATTGTGGCCGATATGTATACGGCCGATAAGTTTTTCTCTCCTCCGATATTTCCATTTATTTGCATTTTGCTCCGAAAATATTATGGTAATTTCAGAAAATTTAGAGCTTCTTGAAAATGTAATTTTTTTATCAAATATCGGTCATATACATACTCAAATTATTTATTTAAGTTTCGAATACGATTAATATTAAAATTAATAATAAAATGAAGAAAAATGATAAAAAAATTAAAATTATGAAAAAATATGTAAGAAATTTTTGATAAATTTAGCGATTAAGGCATTAAGCATTTTACATACTTTTATACTAATTTAAAATAAAATAATTAATAATAAATATTTAAGATCTCATTTAAAAGCTATTTATTTGTGATCCCATTCCCACTGGGGTCGAGCTCCCCGCTGAGTTTGAGGGGGGTCAAAGGGGGGCAGCGCCCCCTTGTCCGGGGGCTAGGGGGCGGAGCCCCTAAGCAAATTTTTTTATTGGAGGGAACCACATAAAATCCTTGTGTCTTGTATGTGATTGATATGTGGTTTTAAATTCATCTAATTTTTTTAATTCTTAATCTTAGAGGCAGAAATTTTAATGGGTTGTGGGCCCCAGGACCGATATTATTACTTTTAATTTTAAAAAAAAAACCGATACAGACCGATAATCTGAAATATCGGTAGATATTTCAGACCGATAAATGGTACATATATCGGCCGATATTAGGACATAATATCGCCGATATCGTGTGGGGCCCACAACCGATATAGATTTTTTTACCACTCTTTCTAGACCGATACAACCAATATCGGGCGATATGTGAACCGATATACAAGCCAATATTGGTTTTTTTTTTTTAAAAAAAAGAAAATAAATTTCAAAAACCAATATTTATACATGTCAGCCGATATGGTGACCGATATTTCCGACCGTTTATCGGTCATATTGGCCGATAACCTTTATGTACGGCCGATACATAGCGTATCGGCCGATATAGTGCGGTCCTAAAAAACCGCTACATATCGGCCGATACGCTATGTATCGGCCGATATCTCGACCCCTGGTTTATATTAATGCACGGGTTTGACTGGATTTGACCGTGGTTGAACTAAGTTGAACCTTATTTAATCCAACCTTCGATTTAGATAGGTGGACACACTGGTCAATTATTAAAATATTAGTTTAAACAAATCATCTTTCTATTAAAACTAATTGATTGATGGACCGCGAATCAAGAAGTTCTCTTAAATTTGAAAGGGTAAGAACTCTTTTAGCAATTTTATGATTTCCTTTTGGGCGGACCATATAGACACCTGACTTTTCTGCCTCTATACACCCGATTTCAAAAAAATTAATTGAAAATATCATTTTACCCTTCTGATTTTTACCATTCGAATGAACTGTCAGTTCAATTTAAATTTGTTCAAATAATAAAATCGTCTGAACAAACATTTTGTGTAATGTGTTCATTCAAATCTTCAACTTAAAGCTTTCAATTAGTCCTAAAAAGTCAAGTGTCTATTTACCAGTCTTCTTTTTCACAAATTATTGACGCACTGGAGAAGAAGATCAGGTTTAAATGTACAGTCGGGACCGAGTCAAACGTACTGAACGTTGCCCAAACGGGTCCGCTACTATGCTGACATTGAAGTTGTAATAATAACACTGTAGCAAATAGTGGCAGAACTATAGCAATACTATGTCAATCATTATTGCAACAATGACCGTCACTGTTGCAATAGTGACAGATACTGTTGGAAACGTGCATTAAATAACATTCAATAGCACGCGTGCATGAACATGGTAGTTCAGAGAGTGATTCCGATGACGGTGCGGCGCTGAAAGATTTTTTTTGACAATCTTAAAGACAGGTGCTGCTTCAATTGTGTTTCATTCTAAGTCTAAATTTTTTTTTTTAAAAGCAATTTTGAAGCCAATAGTCTTTCCATTATTTATTTGTGATGGTGAAATTTTGAATAGTGACTTCGTGTATCATAAGTAGATCGCGATATTACTTTTACACATCGACAATGACACATTTCCCTTGCTAAACACTAAATGAACAGAAGCCATGAAATGAAAGGCAAGCAATTCCATGAAATTGATTGGGTAGAGCCTAAGCTTGAATACTGTAGTGGGAGCAGACAGAGTTAGGATCGTTATGTGTCCCATCAGGGTTGTAGGTTCAAGTTTTTGTATGTTATTTATGCTCAAGGGTGGCTATATAGACACCGAGGATTTCTGTCAGCAGACACCGATTTCTGAAAATTGAGTAAAAATTACCATTCTGCCCTCGCCGTGCGAAATCGTGCGATCGGTGCTGCAACGTCATTTCGCGTTGATCGATCGATCTGAGGCGTATACGATCGATCGATTGATCCGACAGTTCATTTTCGAAACGATCGATTGATCATAACACGGGATTCAGTCGATCGCACGGTTCCATGGGATCGTGCGATCGATTTTAACTGAGAGGTCGACGGTTTGACAGTCGACCTCTCATCTCAAGATCGATCGTACGATTGTATGTGATCGTGCGATCGACTGTGACCCATTCAAAGATCGATCGTACAATTGTATGTGATCGTGCAATCGACTATGACCCATTCAAAGATCGATCGCACGATCACATACAATCGTACGATCGATCTTAACTGAGAGATCGACAGTTTGACAGTCGACCTCTCATCTCAAGATCGATCGCACGATCACATCTGATCGATTGTCTGTTTAGGCCAAGATCGATCGATCGATCACTGTGATCGTGCGATCAATCTTAACTGAGAGGTCGACCTCTCATCTCAAGATCGATCGCACGAACATCTGATCGATCGATCGATTGTCTGTTTAGGCCAAGATCGATCGATCGATCACTGTGATCGTGCGATCGATCTTAACTGAGAGGTCGACAGTTTGACAGTCGACCTCTCATCTCGAGATCGATCGCACGATCACGTCCGATCGATCGATCGATTGTCTGTTTAGGACAAGATCGATCGATCGATCACTGTGATCGTGCGATCGATCGCAAAGCTATATACATAACCAATCGATCCTTTCGCCCTTTCCTGCGATTCAAACCCTCGAAACCGAAGACCCTTTCTCTTCTTCTTCTCAAACGATCGATCGACCCTTTCCTCTTCACCAAATCGAGTGCACGATTCTCCAAATCGTGCGATTTGCCCTCTCCGGAAACCCTTTCTTTCTCCGATTTCATCTTCGGATACCGGAAACCCTCACGTTGCCTTTCTCCGACTTCGTCTTCCTCGCCGGATTCCGGAAACCCTTTCTTGCCTCTCTCCGATTTTGTCTTCCTCGCCGGATTTCCTTCGCAGCACTCCTTCACATGGCATCCAAAGCGTCTACATCAAGAGGGAGAAAGATAAAGGTACCGGCTTCATCTAGAAGGAAGAGAGCGAGATTGACGGAGATACCACCTAGGGAGATGGAGACCTTCGACCCGAACCATTTCAAGTCTTTAGAAGCCGCCACATTATACCGAGAGGATTTGTATTCTCGGCCGATGATTTATGGTAAAATCATGGACCTAAGCTTTTTTCGGAATTTCAATTAAGAATCGATGAGTATAATTACAGACTTGAATGGGGAGGTTTTTTGGGAATAAAAGAAGATTTTTACCCAAAATTGGTGAAGGAATTTTATGCAAATATGTCGGAGGACTGGGCGAGACACTCCATATAATCCAAAGTTAGGGGGATAGAAATTGAAATTTCAACTGAGGCACTGGACGGTATGTTTGACTTTCCCAATGCCACAATTTCGAAATATGAACCAAATTCATGGCCCACCGATGTTGACGGATTCGTTCCCTCGGAGGCTATGATCCAATTGTGTGGGCGAAGTGATGGTGCCAGAGGAGATAAGATCGGGCTTATGGAGCTAACCCTAGAGGCCCGAATTGTATATTACATTATTAGGAAGAATATTTTACCTAGAAAAAGGCTTAGTAATCAAGTGCCGTATTTTGATAGTTTCTTGATATGGTGCATCTTGAATGGGAAGTAAATTGATATATCCTTCATCATAATAAAGCACATGGTTGCATCTCGTAAGATTAGAAAATGTAGCCTTCCATATGGTTTATTTCTGTCTTACTTGTTTCGATTTTGCGGATTCACCCTCCCCCCTGAAGAGAAAATAGAAATGAAGAAAACCGATATATTCAATGTGTCTACTTTGGACAAGATGGGATTCAAACTCGACAATGCACGTTGGGTTTCCAAAGTAGTACATCGTCCTATTGAGGTTTAGGCACCTGAGGAGGGTGACATACCTGAAGTTGGGGGGACTGAGGCACCTGAAGTTCAGGGGGTAGAGGCACCTGAAGTTGGGAGTAGTGAGGCACATGATACAGGAGTCAGTACTATGCTGATTCTTGACATCATAGAAAAATTGAATGAAAAAATTAATGTAAAATTTGCCGAGATTGAAGAAAGGCTTATGGGCAGGCTTGAAGGGATGGTTGATGAAAAATTAGGTGAGATGAAAGGAAGATTGATTGGAAGGCTTGAGGGATTGGTTGACGATAAATTGGCTTAGATGGAAGGGAGGATGAATGCCACAATTGATAAGAAAAATAGTGAGTTGGTCGGAATGATGATGAGAAGGCTGAATAATTTGGAGACTCAAATGGTAGACTTAATAAGAAACTCTGTTCTTTTATTGCAAAAAGGAGGAGTAAATACACAACTTGGACGCGATTCGGGAACCGGGACCATCAGATGTATGCTAACTGAGAAGAATATAAAGAAATCATGGGGGATAGCCTCTTCGTCCACTGACACGAGTCAGGCTCTCTCGACTGACATCCTACAGTCTCGTCTGACTGGCGCCACTCAGCCTCTTCCTTCTGGCCCCATTCATCCTCGTCCGACAGGCCCCACTCGTCAGGTGCGTTCGACTGTCCCCAAGCAGAGTGCGACTGGGCGTCGTCCGTTGGCACCACCTGCACCAGTACCTTCTTCATCGGTACCAGCACCTCCTGATACTGCATCTGCCCCAGCTTCTACATCTGCACCTGCTCCTACATCTGCTCCAGCTCCTGCTTCCGAATAGTCATTGTATTTGAAATTTTTGTAATTTTGAAATTTTGATATTCATATGTAACATCGTTTGTCAATATAGTGAATGTTTTCTTTTTATGACATCGTTTGTGAATCTCGAATGAACATAGTGAATGGTTTCTTTTTATATACTATTTCATCTATTTGAATGAACATGGTGAATAGAATGATTTGTTTGTAACCAACTGAATGAACATGAGACCCTTTGAATGTCAATAAATATGGGAGCATTGAATGGTCTGTCACTAAATATGGGACCCTTAAGTGGTTTGACACTAAATATGGGTTTCATGGATTGTCGCTAAACATGGCACCTTTGAGTGGTCTCTCACTCAATATTAGACCTTAGAGTAGATCGTCGCTAAACATGAGACCTTTGAGTGGTCAGTCAACAAGTATAAGACCTTAGAAAGTCAAGGAATACTGGAGTAAACGACCAATGCTTGTTTAATCTAGAATTCCTTCACAAACTTCCTCACTAATGGTTAAAACTCTTCTTTAACTAGGCCATTTGATTTCTAAGGTCGCATACTTGTTGACTGACCACTACTCAAAGGTCCCGTGTTTAGCGACAATCCACTCTAAGGTCCAATATTTAGTGAGAGACCATTCAAAGGTCCCATGTTTAGCGACAATCCATGAAACCCATATTTAGTGAAAGGCCCACGCAAAGGTCCCGTATTTCGTAACAAACACTCAATGCTGGATTTATTTAAAAGAACAATTGTTACTTCAATACATACTTCAGTACATCCGAACTAAAATTAATACAACTTTTTTGGAAATGAAATACATTCTTGCAACTTAATAAATGAAAAAATGATAGACATCCATCACTGATTCCACCAATACTGTAATTCGTCAGGATCTCTAACATCACCAGAGGTATATGTCGAATCGTCATATAAGTCATAAGAACTAGTCGGCTGTGGAAAAAGAAGTACGTGTTAGTATTGTTGACCTTATTCTATATGAATGAAAATGTAAATATGTACCTTATGTAAACGAAACTTACTTCGGAAAATTGAGACAAACTCGTTGCTTGCGATTTAGGGTAATAATCATTGAATGGTTGAGGCAAAGCATTTAAATCTACACTGCAGGATGCATGTGCAGCACTTCTATTTGGACATGTTCTCTTCGTATGACCAATATTTTTGCATAACCCACGGCTTCTTCCAGTTAATTGATTCTCTACAATCTCAAATGCAGAAGGATCTCGTCTTATAGATGTTTGACCCTTTGAATTCTTTGAACCTGGATGACGTCCTCTGCTGTACTGCATAATAGGTTGGCTAATATGCATCTCATCACTGGCAAGATCTTAGATATGATCTCGGAGCTCCTCTTGATCAAATGTAGACAAGTTTCCATATTTTTTCTTAATGCCTTCCCAGTGTACATCTAATTCATCCCCGGGTCGATTCATTTCAATGTTCAAGTCGTCAAATGAAATCAAATTGATTCTTCATTGTGGATGGATCTGATCCAAATGTAACTTGTTCATAAATTGCATTTTGTGAGCACAAGGTAAGCCCATGAAAGCTGTAAACTCATGTGTACAATTGGGTAAAAATGACATGTTTATGAACATAACATATTGCTTGTAAACCTCAGATACTGTAAATTGTGATACTCTGCCGTTCACTTCATCAAAGAAAGGAATCGAAACAGTAAGAGCAAACCGGATTTTTTCATCCTCCGTTTGAATCTTAAACTCTTGAAACTGATTTTCAATTGTATTGGATATTTTCCTTCGGACAACATATAGATCGCTAGTGGAGTTAGCTATATATCGTTTTAACACTGAATGTGCACTTTCAACCCTTGAAGTTGCTATATTTTGAAAATGTAAACTCCAACCAATCCATGCCTTGACGAATTGCTTCTTATGTGGGATCCATGTCCGTCTTATATAATTCACTGCATCCGAATAATCTCGAAAATCTTGTTTGAATGTCTCAAACGTTTCATTAAATGCAACTTCGGATGGAGACTCGACGCATTCATTCCATTGAGTTTGTGTGATTTCATAGTTTCTTTATAAAAAATTCATGAAATATGGGTCTCTAAGCTAAGTTCCAATTTTAAACTTTATTGTGGAATTTTTTTTTATGAAATGATATACCATATTATTGGCTGTACAACCATATTATTGGCTGATGCGACCAATAAAGTGACAAATACGGTGGTGTTGATTTTTATTTTTTATTTAAAAAAATCTATTTCGACTGGTTTTCAAGTTATTTTCACCATTTTTTTAATATAAAAAAGTTTAAAAATAAGTTATTCAACATTCGAGATATTTTCATCCATTTCGATCGTTTTGAGTTATTTTCATTAATTTTTCAATACTCGACTCTAAGATAATCACAAATTTTGAGTTTTTTTATGAAAATAATTTAATGAAATAATATTAAGTGCTTATGAAATTCAATCGAGATTTGTTAATGTTAATTATATGTTGGTAGGGTATCTGTTTGATTTTCTAAGATTTTTCTAAAAATTTAATAAAAATTGAGTTTTTTAAAATACTTTTTATTTTTGAGTTTCTTGCTAAAAAAAATCTCTAAAAATGTTATACAAATGTTTGTGCAATTAAATGAAAAATCCTTAACGTGATTGATATAATTTTTAGGATTTTTCTGTAATTAATATTCTGATATTTTTATAAAACTGAAAGAAATTTATAATAAAAAAATTATGAATAGTAACAAAAAATACATATCATAGGGAATACTTAAGAAAAAAAAAGTTCATATCAGATGTTTCTTCGTATTAGCTTATTTTTTATGAAATGTTTAGATATTTTTTAAAGTTTTAAATTAGTTTTAAAAAAATTAGTACATACATAATTTTAACCTTTAAAGATCTAAAACTTTGCGTAATTTTGGAAAAAAATCCTAAGTTTTTTTATATTTTATATTTTCTATATTTTTAAAAAAAAGAGGGCCATATCGGGGATAGGATACGTACGAGTGGCTAACCCGTCAGTAATCAGAAATGCAGACTATTTGGATGGTGCGAAAGCGGCTGAGAAAGGCAGTCTAAGACTCAGGAGAGGACTGTTGCCTCATCATACTACACAACTCTTGGCTAGCCTGAATTAATAAAGGTGGCCCCTCACCACCTCTCTCTCTCTCTCTCTCTCTCTCAATCTCTCTCCTCCCCCTATAAATGGGCCTCAACCTCTCACTCCCACCTCTCTTACTTAACAAGAAACCCTTCTCTTCTCTTTTCTGCTTTCTGCCTAAAACAGAGGCAACATGAAGAGTTGTCAAACCTCTTCAGCTAAGCTTGAACGAAAGACAGTGGAAAGAAACAGAAGAATCCACATGAAGAGCCTCTTCATCAAGCTTGCCTCTCTCATCCCACCTCATTTCTCAAAGGTTTGTCTAATCTAATGTTTTTGTTAAATCAATAACGCAGTCTGCTCCTCTGTTTTCTTTATTATGATTTTTGGGCAGGAATTGATTCAATTTTAATTTTATTTTTATTGGGTTTCAGGAGGCACTGTCACAACAAGATCAGTTGGACCATGCAGCAGCATATATCAAGAAGTTGAAGGAAAATATAGAAGTGTTGAAACAGAGAAAGGCCCTGGCGATGGATGTCGTCGGAATCAAGAAAGATATAAACGATGGTATGATGATAGGATTGAGATTGCCTATGATTGAAGTGAGGGACTTGGGTTCTTCACTCGAGGTGGTGTTGATAAGTGGGTCCAACAAAAATTTCATGCTCTGTGATGTTATTAGTGTTCTTGAGGAAGAGGGCGCTGAAGTTGTAAACGCCAGCTTCTCTTTTGTAGCTAACAAGGTCTTCCACATAATCCATTCTCAGGTAATATACTATTCATCATTAATCATTGCTTTCAGCAGTCCATAAAATAATAATAATAATATTAATACTTGTATCTTTGAGCAATATCTTGTTCTCTTTGATTAACCCAAAGAGATTCTGTAATTCATAAAAAAAATTGAAGTAGATGCCTGTAGAAAAGATAATATGTATATTATATCAAATTCCTATGCTATTACATGTATATATAGCCTCTAGCCGACCCTAAGAGCTATCACACTCAAACTGTAACTCTTCACTAATTATAAATCAAATACATCTCTTAATTAGAGGTAAACCCAATTTAAAACTCCTAATTAGATAATAAGTCTAATTATTTCAACACGCCCCTGCAAGCTGAAGCGTGGATGAACGCGAAACTTGGAACGTGGAGAACCCAGCAAATGAACTGCAAAAGTGGCAACCGACTGACCACAAAGATTGTTGGCAGCAAACTGATTGGCTGCAAAAGTTGTTGAAGAGGCAGCGTTGACTGGCTACAAAATGTCAGGCGGCGAACACCGATGGCGGCCTGAGATAGAGAAAGAGGCTCGGACCACAGCAATGGCCGTAAGACAATTATCCGGCAAACAATGATCGCAATATATAATAAATGCAGACAATGAGTGACTTGCAAAACAAGGGGTTAAAGCCATCACATCGATCAATCATATCGTAGGCCAGCGAACAATATTGTAGTCATAAAGGCTTACAAATAAAGGCTGAAGTCATAAAGACCAGTAAATAGGGCTGTAGCCATAAAAGGCCAGCAAAATGAGGTTGTAACCATGAAAGGCCAGCAAATGAGGATGTAATCATGAAAGGCCAACAAATAAGGCTATAACCATGAAAGGCCAACAAATGAGGCTATAACCATGAAAGGCCAGTAAATTGGGTTGTAGCCATGAAATGCCAACAAATAACGCTTTAGCCATAAAAGGCCAACAAAAACTTTAACCATGAAAGGTTAGTAAAGGCTGTATTCATGAAGGCTAACAAAGGGGCTGAAATCATAAAAGGTCAGCAAAGGGTGTAGCCATGAAGGCCAGCAAAAATTGGAGACGAATCAGTCCTCCAGATAAAAGGAGTGGATGAATTCCACAACAAATGGACATGTGTCCAAAACATACCGTTTCATTTTCGAGAAACGACAAAACAAGACGTGCTCGAACGAAGGACAACAATGAACCGGTAGCAACGACGGCCAGTGCGATGCAGATCGCACATGACGAACTGTACTTGAGCAGCAGCGGAATGTCTCTCCCTCCCTCCCTCTGTCGATGAATCTCCTCTGGAAGAGGGAGAGAAGAAAAAAAAACTGTTTATTGAAGGTCCATTAGGATTTAATTTTGACTGATACCATGTAGAAAATATAATTCGTGTATTATATCAAATCCCTATGCTATTAAATGTATATATAGCCTCTAGCCGACCCTAAGGGCTATCACACTCAAACTGTAACCCTTACTAATTATAAATCAAATACACATCTTAATTAGAGATAAACCCAACTTAGAACTTCTAATTAGATAATAAATCTAATTATTCCAACACCATATCCCATGGATACGAGGAAATGCTGCAGTTTTGTTGCTTTCTTATTTGAGTCATTGTAAAGGTTATAAAGGATGGTGAACTTAATTTCCTTTGTGTTTTGCAGGTTGCCAGCTCTAGAGTAGGATTTGACAGTACAAGGGTGTATGAGAGATTGAAGGAGTTGGCTCATTGAATTATATATATGCAGATGTTATTTAATATAGAATTTTGAGCTTTTTAGCATGAATTCATTGAGATCTCTATGCAACTTGAGCAATTCCATAACTCCTCTTGTGTGTCTGAAAGTAATCTTCAAGAGATGGGTATTACGGTGGGTTGAATAAGAACAGAGCAACCCATGTCAATTTGTCAACTAAATCTGTACATTTCACTGTGGATTCAAACTCCAACTCAAATCGGACACGAATTATGCTGATCGGTCATGAACTCAAATAAAATGCATTAAAAATGTACAACACAATATATTGTAATAATATATTTAATATAATTATAAAGTATTAACATATAACATTTCAATTTAAGACAATAAGATCTTATGCTAAAACCATATGCTATTGGTGGGTATGGTCATTTGAGTAAGAATAGTGTGAGCAAGATAAAAAGAAACAGCCATTAGCCAGGCTACAGCAATATCATTCATTGCAGATGGCAGGTGCAAACAATTTCATCAGTTCAAAAAGGGCCATAGATCTCTAGGGCTATCTTTGGATAAGGTGAACGTCTTCAGAGGATTCTCTTCAACAAGAGATTCTTTGGCCTTTTTTTTTTTTCTATCTTGTTTAATAATCAGAACTGAAAAGGTTCAAGGAATAAAGAGAAATGAAAAGCGAACATCTGGAAGGAAACATATTTTGACTTTAAAAAGGAAAATAGAGGAAAAGGTTAATACTTGATCCATATAAAAAAAAATGAAGGTTTAATATTTTTTTTTTAAGCGGTAAAGATTAGACTTCCTTTCAAAGAAGAATAAAAAATACAATAGAAGGGAAAAGAACGCAACAGTCTAAGAGAATCAGACCCCTATCAAGAAATAAGCAAAACAAAAAAAAAACAGCAAAAAACATACTCTTTAAAACCAAAGCATACTCTCAATCGGTTCCTTTTTTATTTTAATATTTTTATAGATTTTAAAAATCAAATCATACTCTCAAAAGCTTATGAAGTTCTCTCGAACATCATATAACTCTTTTAATAAAGAAGAGAGATATCAAAATAGCACATCAGATAACTAAATTGAAACAAAATGAGTATTATATAACGAATGCTTTTCACCTATACAATACATATCGATGATGGGTTACCGTACCCGTCTATATTATTTTCTGAAAGACTTGATAATATGCAAATCACTATGTGAAAGACTTGATAATATGCAAAATCACTATGTGATCGTAAGATATAGATTCCATGTATATGTAGAAACTCATTCAATAAAACTTAAAGCCATATGTTTAGCACATAACAATTCCCATGCAATCCAACCTTGTACCGAAAAGAACATCTCTATCTCTGGTCCTTGATCAGCTGTTGAGATCTCCTTGATAATGCCTTAAATGTCGTTACCAGGGGTCGAAATATTGACCGATACATATCGTATCGGCCGATATATATCGATTTTTTAGAGCATGATATCGGCCAATATCATATCGTATCGGCCGATATTCACAATATCGGCCGTATCACATCGGTCGATATATCGTATCTGCCGATAACGATATTTATACCCCTGGTCGTTACTCTCTCTCCTTTCTTTATCTCTAATGGAGCAACTTTGGTGGATGGAAGCCTGCTTCTAGAGTTGGACATAGACACTTGGTGGCTAAGGTTGGAGTTCTTTTGAATGGGAAACTGCAGTAATAAAAGAATAAGTGATGAGCACAGGAAAATGATTATTTATCTTTATATTTAGATTAGTTAGCCTCTTCTTTTGTGTATTTTAGAATATGTTTAATGAGATTTTAGACGTTTTAAAGGATTTAAAGGGAAATGCAAGATATGAGAATTCAAAAGGGAAATTTTGCAATTTATGGGCATAAGTTGATATTTTGGATAGTTAGAATTTTTAATAATTATTTTACCACAATTTTAGGGGTTTTATTTGTAAACTAATTAATTTAAATCTATTTATGAGAGTTTGGATTAATTTAGTACATTTTTAGAATTCATTGTAAGTGGTAAAATTAATTATTAGATTTTTCATACTTTGAAAAGCCCAATTATTGAGATCATTAAGAAAAACCAATGAAGAAATCCACATGTGTGAAGACTATTTTCATTATCTTAAGAGGAAATTCGAAATTTACAAGCTAATATATGAGGATTTTCAAATTTGGCAAGTGGATTAAGGAAAAAGAAACAAAATAAGAAAGGGAGAAAAATAATGAAGGTTTGATAAATGTTCAGTATTTTGGTCATAAAGTTCCACTCCGATGTCCGATTGTTTTGATTTTTCTTGCGTTGGAAAGAAGACTTTAAGGGCTACAACTTTGTAGTTTACGACTTTTCCTGATTCGGACTTTAAGAAGGTCAAACTCGAGCTTCAATGTGCTACATGTGTAAAGAACGGGATTTTGCACTCACTTTCCTTAAACGAATGTTACTATTTTTTTCACCTCTTTGCCTCTTTCAAGCCATTCCATGTTTAGCACAAAGCATATTAGCCCTCCATGTGTCCCTTGCTTTATTTAAATATTTAAATCCAAGCCATTCATTTTACCTCCTTTCATCTATAAATATTAACCCTCTCCCATTGAGAAAATTGAACTTGGACATTGAAGAAAAGGTTGTGCAAAGGAGAGGAGAGGAAGAAGAGAATGAGAAAGACTGTGGGATTTTCAATCCACATTGGGTTCTAAGGTTGGTGGATTTTGATTTCCATTGTATTTTTCTTATGTCTTTATTCTAAAATTTCATCGATTTGTAATTTTTAATTCCATGTTTTAATCAATAAGAGAATGTGAGAATTAGAATTATGGTTTTCCAATTGTTCTTTCATGTATAATGAAAATTTCAATTTTACGTACATTCTTTTAATGATTTTATGTTGTTTATTTTTCTAAGAAATTTAAGGAAAGTGAGATTATTTTAGGATTGGTAGAACTTAATTTTTCCCTTTTAAGGCTCTTTTCAAAAGTGAGATTATTTTAGATTTGGAATTTCAAGTATAAATTTTACCTAAGCCTAAGGTCGGAATTGAATTTTCTTAGTTAAATGGATTTCATAGATTTCATACTTAGAATTTTAATGAATTTGATATTTGAATGGGTGTTAAATAATTTACATGTGCACCATGTTCTAGGCCGCTATTTTATTATTAAAATTTGGATGATAATGCCTCCTTGATTCTTTGATCCAATTCTATTGTAAATATGTATATAGGTAATTCAGATGTTATTTTTATTTTATTTTATTTGTTTATAAATTCAAAAACTCTTGAGAATTGTGAAACTAGGTTGGTTAATTAATTAATTGCATTGTAGTTTTGTATTCTAAGTTAAGTTAAGATTATTTATAATTTTTAGATCAAATCCACAATCTTAATTAAAATTAGATCTCTTTCATTGTTAAATTCTATTTTTAGATGTGGTTTCTAATTTTAGACAATGTTTTCTATTTTTAGAATGTTTTTAAATTAAAATTAGATTTCCTATATTAGAAAATTAATCACATGTTTAAGATTTATTTCTATGATTTATATATTCAATGGTATATTTTTCATGGATATAGTTTCCTAAGTTCCAATGGGTTCGACCTCGCACTCAATCACTATAATATTTAATGGTTCATGCGCTTGCGAGTTATAAATTTAAAATTTGCACAACAAGAAGCCGAAGAAAAAAAAAACCGAAAACCCTAGCCTCATAAAATAACAGAAAAAAGAAGGCCAACGATCCTCACACAGGCATTTTGTGTATATAGACACGGGTTTTACCGTGATACCCAATTTGCCCTCCACCTGTCGTATTGTGTAAAAAAAAGAATGCCAAAATTCATGAACAGTACAATCGGCTCGCCGAAATTGCAAATCAGCTCGCCAAAATTACAAATTAGTTCGCCGAAATTCATGAATAATGCAAATCGACTTGTCAAAATTCATGAATAGTGTAGATCGACTCGCCAAAATTCATAAACAGTGTAAATCGGCTCACTAAAATTGCAAATCGGCTCGTCGAAATTGACATGAACGGTAAAAATCAGCCCATCGAAATTTTACTGTTCATGCGAAGGGTAAAATAAAAAATATACTAAAATCCGTGTCGTTAAACACAAAATACCTGTGGGAGGATCACCGCGAAAAAAGAAGAGAGACTGAAAAGCAAAAAAAAATCCCAACAAAAAGACCCTTAAAAAGTCCACACTCCAATACTACAAAAGGAGTATCAAATTAATTTGTCACCTTCTCATCATTAATGATCTTGTGGATATTGTTTAAAAATTGATCTTCAATATGAAAACATAAGGCTCAATGGATAAGACTAGCCAGCTCTTGAGCTTAGATCAAATTCTGAACATTTTAGTTTACAACTTCTTAACTCTTTGAAAACTTATCAAGCACAATTTGTTAACACCCATTTCAGATCTCTCTCTCAGAAATATATATACATATATTTCTCTTATCAAATTTATACTCTTAAATATTCTCCCTATCTATCTCTTTATTTTTTTTCATTTTACAGATTCCAATTCGAAATCCGGTTCCCATTTCAATTTTCTTTCAATTTTTTTTTTCATTTTTCAAATTTTATTGTATCTCCTTTTCTCCCATTTTTAAGATTTTATCTTTGAAACACAAATCTTTCTTTCCTCTCTTTTTTATTTTTTAAATTCCTATACTGTGGATGAGAGAGAGAGAGAGAGAGAGAGAGGACTGTAGCAGTTAGTTAGTCGTATATGATTTGTGAAGGAAAAGGGTATTACACTGTTTGGATTCATTTAATATAACTTCGCAATACTCTTTCTATATGATATTTAAAATAGGTATCTATTGAATGTTGAGCATAAATTTATTAAATGATTAACACACTTTCATCTAATTTTGACAGGTTCATTGCAAAAATCTTCTATTGATTATAGAATTTAAATAAAATAATCTTGATCTCATTATAAAAGTTATGCTTAAATTCTCCACATTTTTATGACTTCAAATTAATTTTATCCGATAAAATATTATCATAAACCATATTTAATGGGTATGCTACAAAACATACATCCCAATCATCTTTCACAACTCCACTTCATTGGAAAGTTGAGAAATCAACCATTCAAATTCAAACTCTTGATTTAATTCTAATTTAGATGTCAAATTGATAGTAGTCAATTTTTTACATTTGACTACTCTAGAGACCATTCTTTTATTTGTTAGGATTTGGTCATCTAATGTCCATGAGTAGATGTCATTCTTTCTTCTCTTTTTTAATTAGATTAGTGACACTCTTTAAAGAGACTGTTTTTCAGACTTTCTATCAAATAAATTTTAAATTTTACATAATTGAAAAAATGATTATATAAGATATCGAGTGCTTAAAGTTTTGCTACCAGTTAATCATCTTAGTATATAATTTTGATCATATATATAGAGAAGGAAATCCAAATTGCGTACTTCTCTAGGAGTCATTAAGGCTGTTTAGCTCGACTGGAATGTAAATGAGCCGGGCCTGGGCCCATTATGTTAGGTTGGGGTCTTTCGTTTTTTTGGTCATTTAGGTTAAATTGCCATCCCTCGAGGTTAACAGTCTGCTTCAGACTGGCCCTATTGATCATGGGCCATTCCTTACCAAGTTTAAAATATAATCTGAAATATCAAGTTTATTTAGAAAATTTAGGTATATCAGCGATAAGTAACCGAAATAAGTTGAAATGAAAAAAAAAATATAGGCCCAAAATGAGTTGAAAACTTCAAAATTTATTGGCATATTAAGAGCCAAATATTTAAGATATTGCAAATTTCAAACTCAGTTGCTATCCCTAAGTCCCTAACCATGGGTGCATCGTCGAAGACAATGGTTTAACATAATGCGCTTTGGTTTAAGATAATGGGTCGCTGCTATGGACACTAACATCTTGAGGAAGATAGATCGCAAATTTCGAAGATGATTCTCTGTAATCTCAGTTTTCACGTTGCAAGTTGCTTAACAATAAATATCTCATAACAATTATTGAGTTAAGAATTGAGATTAAACATTTCAAATTTAATCCTACTTTGAATGTGAATATAGTTGGAAAGAAAATCACTCAAATTAGTAATCAACGTACCCTGGTTGAAAGATCAAATGTAAACTTGTAAGAGAATTCCTAGCACAAGAGGGATTTTGTATGTTATGAGCTGATGGGCCCAATACCTGGGCCTGAAGTCTCAATTTATATGTGGGTCCATGCCAATCATGCCCTAAATCCAATTACAGAAAAGATATATGGGACTCAATGCTCCAGATATCCTCTCTATTCTTTTTTTGAAAAAATACAGAAAAGATCTAATGTGAGTGCATTGAAAATTTGAAAAATGTCTAATTTTTTTTATAAATAATGAAACCAACATAAAGAAACACTTATATAAAGTTCATGTTCTTAAGTATCTCATAGTGATATACATATATCTTCTATCAATTCAAAAAAAAATTATTGCAAAAAATCTTTAGTTTCATGAAAATGTCGGAGTATTAAAAAAATTACATAAAGACTCTAAAAACTCTACTGATCATATTAAAGGCTCTTCATTTAATTGTAGTAACATTTGTATATCATTTCATTCATTTTTTTTCTTTACAAGAAACTCAAAAATATGAACTATCTTAGAAATCCTGACTTATCAAATTTTTACAAAAAAATCTTGGAAAATTATACACAGCTTACAAACTATATGAATGACAATAACACATCTCATTTGAATTCCGTAAGCAATAAATATTATTTTATTAAATTATTTTCATGAAGAAATATATTTTGGGTGCCCTGAAACAAAGTGGCCCACATTTAGGCCACACTGGATTTTAGGCGCATAAAACTAATAAAGTGATATTCATATCTACTTTTAGCCCATCGCCCACTAGGCTCACCCACTGCACTTTAAATAGAACTGGGGCAATTGGTTAGATGGGCCTGTAGAAACCTCACCTCGGCCTATTTCTACATTTATTTTAGGATTCTACAAACGGGTATAGTTGGCTCATGTGGGGCTCCAATGGCTAACATTTAATATATATATATATATATATATATATATATATATATGTGTGTAATTTTCCCTTTTAAGTTCGTTTTAGAAAATCATAATGAATTTAAAAGGTACATGGGCCAGGCCAGTCAGGCTGAATCATCACAACATTGTGAAATGGGCCATAAAAAATCAATGACTTAAAGCAATTAAATTTTCAAAGTCTAAAATCACAACGCTAAAATGATGATACAAGTCTCAAATTTACAAATCAAATATCATTTTATTTTACATATTTCATGAGAAAATATAGAGCTCACTTTAATGTTTAAAAAATAACTTCCTTAAATAAGAAGTCTTGAAGTCTCCCTAAAAGTCTTTCATCACTTATTAGGAAATATTTCATTTCTCCTTATGAGAGGTGTATTTTCAAGTAATATTTTTGATAAATGAAAGTGAGTTTTATATAAGATGTAAATTGTAAGGATTTAAAAATTATTTAAAAAGTTATTAAGAATTAGAGAGTTTGATAAATATGACTTTTATGATTGAAAATATCTATTTAAATGACACGTCACATAAAGTAAAATTGGGCATCACATTGGGTGAAAAAAAGTATTAAATAAAATTAATTTGAAGTCATAAAAACGTAGAGAATTTAAACATAAATTTTATAATGTGATGAGATGATTTTATTTAAATTCTATAATCAATTGAAAAGTTTTACAATGAATCTGTCAAATTAGATGAAAGTGTGTTAATCATTTAATAAATTTATGCACAACATTCATTTTATAACATGTAAAAATATTATATAGGAAGAGTATTGCAAAGTTTGATCCTCTTGACTACTTTCTCTCTTAGTTATATTAAATGAATAGGGATATTGGAATGCCCTTCTCCTTCACAAATCACATACGACTAACTGGTACAGTCCTCTCTCCCTCTCATCGTGAGAAAAAAGATAAAAAATGGAGGTCCAGTGCAGAAATTTAAAAAATAAAAAAGAGAGGAAAAAAAGAATTGAGTTTCAAAGATAAAATCTTAAAAATCAGAGAAAAGGAGATACAATAAAATTTGAAAAATGAAAAAACAGAAAGATTTGAAAGAGATATAGATAGAGATCAAGTGCCAGAGATAGAGATGTTCTTTTCAGTACAAGGTTGGATTGCATGGGAATTGTTATGAGATAAACATATGGGTTTAAGTTTTATTGAATGAGTTTCTACATATACATGGAATCTATATCTTACCACAGTTATTTGCATATTATCAAGTCTTTTAGAAAATAATATAGATTGATACGGTAACCTATCACGGATATGTATCGTATTAGCGAGAAGCAGTCGTTGCATAATAGTATTGATCATGATTTTTTTTTTTTTCATTTGAAAAAACATATAAAAATATATATAAAAAAAACCCATTGAGAGTATGTTTTGGTTTTAAAAAAATGGACTTTTCATAAAGTATTAAACCTTCAATTTTTTTTTTTTTATATGGGTCAAGTATTTACCTTTTCCTCTATTTTACTTTTCTGAGTCAAATTATATTTCCTTCCAAATGTTCTTTGCCATGCTTTTCATTTCTCTTTATTCCTTGTACTTTTCAGTTGTGATTATTAAACAAGATAGAAAAAAGCCAAAGAATCTCTTGCTCAAGAGAATGCTTTAGAGACTTTCTCCTTATCCAAAGATAGCCATATAGATCTATGACCCTTTTTAAATGATGAAATTGTTTGCACCCGCCATCTGCCATAAATGATGTTGCTGTAGCCTGGCTAATGGTTGTTTCTTCTTATCTTGATCACACTATTCTTACTCAAATGACCATCCCCACCAATAGCATATGGTTTTAGCATAAGATCTTATTGTCTTAAATTGAAATGTTATATGTTAATACTTTATAATTATATTAAATATATTATTACAATATATTGTGTTGTACATTTTTAATGCATTTTATTTGAGTTCATGACCGATCATCATAATTCATGTCCGATTTGAGTTGGAGTTTGAATCCACAGTAAAATGTACTGACCCAGTTGACAAATTGACATTGATTGCTCTGTTCTTATTCAACCCACCGTAATACCCATCTCTTGAAGATTACTTTCAGACACACGAGGAGTTGCATAGAAATTTCAATGAATTCATGCTAAAAAGGCTCAAAATTCTATCTTGATTGATGAAATTTTCATAATTTTCTATTCCTTTCATAAGAGGCATAATTTCACCATTAAATAACATCTGCATCTATATATATATATATATAATTCAATGAACCAACTCCTTCAATCTCTCATACACCCTTGTACTTTCAAATCCTACTCTAGAGCTGGCAACCTGCAAAAAACAAAGGAAATTAAGTTCACCATCCTGTGTAAACTTTACAATGACTCATATAAGAAAGCAGCAAAACTGCAGCATTTCCTCATATCCATGGATATGGGCATCTACTCCAATTTTTTTATGAATTACAGAATCTGTTTGGGTTAATCAAAGAGAACAGTGTTGATACTATTATCTATTTTATGGACTGCTGAAAGCAATGATTAATGATTAATAGTATATTACCTGAGAATGGATTATGTGGAAGACCTTGTTAGCTACATAAGAGAAGCTGGCGTTTACAACTTCAGCTCCCTCTTCCTCAAGAACACTAATAACATCACACAGCTTGAATTTTTTGTTGGATCCACTTACCAACACCACCTCGAGTGAAGAACCTAAGTCCCTCACTTCAATCATAGGCAATCTCAATCCTATCATCATACCATCGTTCATATCTTTCTTGATTCCGACGACATCCATCGCCAGGGCCCTTCTCTGTTTCAACTCTTCTATATTTTTCTTCAACTTCTTGATATATGCTGCCGCATGGTCCATCTGATCTTGTTGTGACAGTGCCTCCTGAAACCCAATAAAATTAAATTAAAATTAAATCAATTCCTGCCCAAAAATCATAATAAAGAAAACAGAGGAGGAGACTGCGTTATTGATTTAACAAAAACATTAGATTTTACAAACCTTTGAGAAGTGAGGTGGGGATGAGAGAGGCAAGCTTGAAGCAGAGGCTCTTCATTTGGATTCTTCTGTTTCTTTCCACTGTCTTTCTTTCAAGCTTAGCTGAAGAGGTTTGACAACTCTTCATGTTGCCTCTGTTTTAGGCAGAAAGCAGAAAAGAAAAGAGGAGGAGAAAGGTATCTTGTTAAGTAAGACAGGTGGGAGTGTTGGCTTTTGTTGGGTGAGGTTGAGGCCTATTTATAGGGGGAGGAAAGGAGGAGGAAAGAGAGAGAAGAGAAAGGTCGTGAGGGGCCACCATTATTAATTCAGGCTAGCCACGACTTGTGTAGTAAGATAAGACAACAGTCCTGTCCTGAGTCTTAAGACTGCCTTTCTCAGCCGCGTTCGCACCGTCCAAATAATTCTTCATTCCTAATTATTGACGGGTTAAAAATGAGGGCCACTCGTACGTATAGCATCCGCGATTTGGCCCTCTCTTTTTTAAAAATATAGAAAAATAAAAAATATCAGAGAACTTAGGATTTTTTCCCAAAATAATGATCATTTTTATAAATTTTTAGATCTGTTAAAGGTCAAAATTATAATATGTACTAATTTTTTTAAATATAACTTAAAACTTTAAAAATATCTCAATCGTTTCATAAAAAATAAGCTAATATGCAGAAATCTTCAAATGATTTTTTTTTCTTGTCAAGTATTCTCTATGATATGTATCTTCTATTATTATTCAAAAAAAAATTATTATAATTTTTTTCAGTTTCATAAAAATGTCAGAATATTAAAAAATTATAGAAAGATCTTAAAAATTATATCAACCATGTTAAGGTTTTTTCATTTAATTGCAGAAACGTTTTTTATCATTTTCAGAGATTTTTTCAATAAGAAACTCAAAAATGAAAAGTATTTTAGAAAACTCAACTTTTATTGAATTTTTAGAAAAATCTTAAAAAATCACTCAAATACCCTACGAACTATGTGATTAATATTAACAAATCTCCGTTGAATTCTACAAGCACTGAATATTATTTCATTAAATTATTTTCATAAAAAACTCAAAATTTGTGATTATCTTAGAGTCAAGTATTGAAAAATTAATGAAAATATGTTCAAACGCTCAAAATGAATTAAAATAACTCAAAGAATAACTTGTTTTCTAAATCTTTTTAAATTAAAAAAATGGATGAAAATAACTTGAAAACGGATTCTTTTTTTAATAAAAAATCAACACCGGCTGATATTATTGAGTATTAGCCACTTTATTGGTCGCATCACCCAATACTATGGTCTATGATTGTACAGCCGATACAACCAATGCTACGGAGGGCCATCTTCGCCACTGGATAAGAAAGGCGGTCGTCTTAGGCCCCTCTCACTGTGGATGGAATTAAATATTGCATTAGTTAAAAATATATATGTATAAGCACTGTGTATTTATAAAATTTCTCAAATTGAATATTCGGACTAATTACGATAACTTAATAAAAATACTTTAAAATTTAAAGGTCTTTTGACACTCCCAAATGCTTAAAACACAGTGTTCTACAAATAAGGGTATCCTTCAGCTGTGCCAAAATACACTTTCGGAAGTTCAAATAATAAACCATAAAAACCGTTGAACTCCAAATTCAAAGCTGAACAAATATGTGAAATTTGAAAACTTAGATCTTTCAAATGATTGTTTACCAAAAATAGGTGATCTTTTTCCATCCCAAATCCCTTCCCTTCTTCAAAACAAAAAAAAATACAGTTAAACAATCATTTAAAAGATTTAAGTTTTCAAATTTCATATATTTGTTTAGTTTTGAATTTGGAGTTCAACGGATTTTACAGTTAGTCGTTTGGACTTTCGAAAGTGTATTTTCGGCACAGCTGAGGGATACGCTTTATTTATAAAATACTGTGTTTTAAATATTTGTGAGTGTCAAAAGACTTTGAAGTCTTAAAGTATTTTTATCATGTTATCGTAATTAGTACGGATATTCAATTTGAGAAATTTTAGAAATACACAGTGCTTAAAAAATAATTTTAAAATTTTAAAAGAGATTTTATTATTCAAAACTATAGGAATTATATAGTTTTTTTAACTAATGCACTATACATTACTGTGGTATCTGTAGACCGTCCGGACGAATGGAATTTATGAATGAATAATGGTCCGAATGATCCGATGGTCCGAATGAAGGAAAAATGTTCTTGACTCACGTTCTGACGGTGCAGAAGCGGAAGTGCAAAATGGTAATTTCTAGTAAAAAATTAAAAACCCATGTGTGCTAAAGAAAAATCCCGTGTCTAAATAATTACCCTTATTCAAATTATATAGAAAAGAAGAAGAAAATAAGAGCAGTAGAGAGAACACATCTTTCACTCTCTCTTTGCACTTCAGCCCAGTCAGTATACTTATCTTTTAAAGTGTTCTTATTTTATTTTAATTTCTGAATATGCTAATTTCACTCGGATGGGTAAATTTTTCAATGCTTTGTATTATTGGCCCCTTGATCTTTTTAAGTTAAAAAAATTATTGTCCAGAATCATTTATTTTATAATATATAATTAAAATTTTAATTAAATATTACTTATAATAATATGTTAAATACTAAGAAGGCCAATTTAAATTTTTTGTCTTAGGCCTCACCTTATTTCTAGACGGCCCTGATGCTACGGACCGTTTTCAAGTAAATTAGAGAAAAAAAAAAACTTAGATAAAAATAGTCCTCTTTCATATACTATTAGTTCAATTACAATATGAATTAAGTATATCTTAAACAATGGAAAAATGTCCCAATGTTTTAGAAACAGGAAACCAATATAAGTAAATATTTCATATGATATTTAATTTCTCCAGTGTCTTATAATGACAAATATCTACTATTGCAATTCATGCATTTTTTTCCAAAAAAAATATTAATTTTATTAAAATGTTGGAAAATTAAAAAAAAAAAACACAAATATCCTACAAACTATATCAATCACATTATGGGTTCTCATTTTATTTTATTAATATTGTATATCATTTCATCAAAAAAATTCCACAATAAACTTTAAAAATGGAAATTAGCTTAGAGACCCAGATTTCATCAATTTTTTAAAAAGAAACTATGAAATCACATAAAAGCAGATAATAAAAAATTATTATTGGTGTTTCCTCATATTTATTTTCTATTTTTTAATTTTTTTAGACATTTTTCAAATTTTAAAGTATACGTTATTTGTATCACAATTTCAACTTTCAAAGGTCTAATTAGGGGTCGAGATGTCGGTTGATATCCGATATATATCGGTGATATCGGTCGATATTAATACATTTTTAAAAAAAATTAAGAGAGAACAATATCGGTCGATATTAAATTTTAAACTCCTAAGTCTAATACTCTATAAAAATCACCATATTTTTACAAAAATATGCTCATATTAAGTTTTTCAGTTTTCTATCTTTTAAATTAAAAAATAAAAGAAATATATATTAATGATAAATTGCCGAAATTGATACTATCGCCGGTACGTCTTTATCGACTTAGGCATGTCATTGGACATTTTTTAAGCCAGTGAGTCAAAGAGTGGGATAAGATAATAAACATGACAAGACCTTTTTGCACCGTCCACCCGGAAAGGAAACTAACACTCCCGATTAGATTTGATTTCTACTTTATTTATATTATCTTATTATATTTGAATTTGATGATTTATTTGATTTCTTCTATAAATAAATGGTCTCTCTTTTAGAGAGAGACAGTAAATCATTTTATTATTTCATATAATATCAGAGCAGTTTGATCTTAGGGTCCTCAATCAAATTCAACAATTTCTCCTCTTCCTCTGCCGGTAATATTTTTTCGACAGAAGGAGAAGTCATAGATCACAACCCACTGATGTTCTTCCGCTTCTCTTCTCAATTTTTATTTTTTTTATAGATGCTCGCCGCATACAGTCACTCTATAGCTCGATGTCGTCTCTAACAAATCTTCGCAACAAGTCAATGCACTGCCACCTCATCCAATTCTTCCAGTCAGTCAGTGTGCTGCTAATTCATCTATGCAGTCAGTCACTGCGCTATCAATTCATCGTTATAGTCAGTCGTGCACACTCATCTTTTCTCTAGCCAGTCAATGTGCCAGTTTTCAACATTTTCCAAATTTCATGTTATTTCTCACGCTTCAGTTTGCGGAGGTGTGTTAAAATAGGGTTAGATTTGATTTTCAATGTTAAAGATAGGATTAGATTTGATTTCTACCTTATCTATATTATCTTAATATATTTGAATTTGATGATATATTTGATTTGTCCTATAAATAAATGGTCTCTCTTTTAGAGAGAGACACCAAACTATTTTATTATTTCACAATATATTTATACTAAGGTATTCAATCACTCATTCAATTAATCTTTGAAACATATATATTGTAGAATTCTGAATAAATCACTCATATTGTCAGACATATTGAAAAAAGAAGGGTAAGTGACGGGAGGGTTAAAATTAGAGGATTCTCTCGTTATGTATCTAATAGAATTCTCAATATTCACATACCTCCTTTCATATTATCACCAGTATTAATAGAATTTATAAGCCTATTTAGAATACAAATACAATCTGAATTAGAATACAATTACAACTTGAATTAGGATTAGAGAGAGAATTTAACTTAAATTAAGAGTGGTGTTAATATATATAAATCTCTCGATCTTCACACCAAATAAATTAAATAGATAATAACACTTCAGAATCGATCGTAAATAAAATACTTGCCATCTAAGCATCATCCAAGTCCACTTTAAAATATCTGGCGTCATTGTATCAATCATGCACCGTCCAATATTTGAACTTACGACCTTGAAAACAGCCTGAGTGACAACAATCTGTCAGTCTGTCTGCTCCCACTACAGTATTCAAACTTAGGCTCCACCCAATCAATTTCATGGAATTGCTCGCCTTTCATTTCATGGCTTGTTCCTATAGGGTTCAGCAATGGAAATGTGTCATTGTCGCTACCTAAGTAATATCGCGATCTACTCATGATACACGAATAGTGCATTTGGATGGGGGTAAGGGTGGGTTTAAGGGAAGGTTACCCCCTTTACCTTGTTTGGTAACTAGGGGTGAAACTTGGGTTGGATTTTTGTCCGATTCAATTGACCCCACTTGAAAATAGTGTGAGCTGGATTATAGAAATTGTAAACTCGAGTAGGGTTGAGTTAGGAAAAAAAAAACCGGACTGAAATTCGGATCGGGTTGGGCTGAAGAATTTAAACTTCGACCCGACCCGACCCGACCCGATTTGACCCGAAAAAACTCAACCCGGAAAAACCCGACCCGAATTCATAACTTAAATAAAACCTTACGCCCCTTCCACTTCCGTTTCTCCTCTTTCGAAAACCGAGATATCCACCTCTTCGCTTCTTCTTTCTCTTCCTTTCTTCCCCTCTTTAAAAAATCGGACTAACTCGGGCTAAATCGGGCTAACTCGGGTTGGGTCGGGTCAACTCTCGGGTTAAGAGTATTAGCAATTCGGGTCGGGTTGGGTTGACATACTCGGGTTTGCAATTCGGGTCGGGTCGGGTCGGGTTCAAAATTTTTTGACATGGGTTAGGGCTGGGTTTGTCAAAACCCGGCCTGCCCGACCCGAGTTTCAGCCCTATTGGTAACACAGGGCAGAAGGTAAAAATTCAAAATTTTATCTCACCCTCTACTTTTTTTTAAAGTCCATAGGAGTTTTCATTAAATTCTTGCCCACGCTTCCTCTCTGTCTTTCTTTATCTCTCTTTACCTTTATTTATTTCTCTTTGTATTTATAGAGTAAAAGTATTTTTTAATTGATAAATATTATTTATTAATTATATTTCATAAATATTTTTTTATATTATATTAATTTAATAAAAAATATTAATATATTACCCTCCTTACCCTCTCTTTGAACCTATAGACCAAAATTGATAAATATTATTTAATAATTATGTTATTTATTATAAAAATTTAGTAAAAAATATTAATTATAATAAACCCTCTTTACTCCTCTAAATCCTATTTATTACCTCCCTTTACCCTTCTTTGCACCTATTACCTCTCTTTACCCCTATAAAGTATATACCTTTATTTATCCCTCTTTGTACCTATTACCCTTCTTTACCTCTTTAAACCCTCTTTACCCTTTTTTACCTCTCTTTACCCCTCTTTGCACCTATTATCCTTCTTTACCTCTCTAAACCTGCTTTACCCTTCTTTACCTCTCTTTCCATCTATGGAGTAAAAATATTTTAAAATATTTTATAATTGATGAATATTATTTATTAATTATGTTTTATTATTTTTTATATTATATGAATTTAATAAAATTATCTATTCTAATAAAGTTGTAATATATTATCACTCTTTACTCCCCTATTTGCATCTATGGAGCAAAAATATTTTAAAATATTTTTTAATTAATGAATATTATTTAATAATCATGTTTTATTATTTTTTATATTATATGAATTTAATAAAATTGTTAACATATTACCCCTCTTTGCACCTATGGAGAAAAATATTTAAAATATTTTTAGTTGATAAATATTATTTAGTAATTATGTTTTATAAAATTTTATTTTTTATTTTTTTATTATATTGAATTTAATCAAAATTATTAATTCTAATAAAATTGTTAATATATCAAGTTATCCCTGTTTATAGTTACTAAATAAGATCTTTTACCTTTAGGGTTAGTTCTTAATTTACTACTAAAATTACCAAATAAGATAAAGATAACCCTCGTTAAAAAATGACCCCTGCTGTAAGCCCTTTAAAATTTAACTCTCATCCAAACGTGGTCAAAGTCACGAAATATATACACATAAATAGCAAACGTAGAATCCGTTGTTGAAGGACAACATCCATCAATTTGTCAAAATGTCAATTGGAAACTATTCAAAATTTCACCATCACAAATAAAAGATGGAAAGACTATTGGCTGCAAAATTGCTTAAAAAATAGAAATCTAGACTTAGAGTGACACAGAAAAAAATCGATCCTCACATGGGGCGTTGTGGGAATGAGAAGAGAAAGCACAGTAGGGCCAATAGAATGTCCCACATCGCCCCAGGGAGTTGAAAGTGTTTTGAGATATAAGTTGAACACTCTACCCTTTTAGGAGAAGGCTTTTTTGGACGAGTATATGGGCGAACACTTCAAAACAAAGCCGTGAAGGCTCATTTTTTGGCCCAAAGTAGACAATATTGTCTACTAGAATTATAAAATGGTATTAGAGCACATTTCAACTTTCAAATCCATAGGTGGGTTATGGTGTGTAATGGAGCCAAGGGCATCTCAAGATTAAGGGGGATAGATTGTGAAATCCCACCCAGAGTGTTGAGTGCCCAAAGTGAAGGCTGCAGAGCATTGAGCACCCAAGTGGCGTTGAGCGCCCAAAATGAGGGGTATTGTGGGAATGAGAAGAGAAAGCACCAGTAGGGGCATTGAAAAGTCTTACAATGCCGTGGGAGTCAAGAAAGTGTTTTGGGATATAAGTTGGAGCACCCTTCTTTTCTAACACAGGACCTTTTGAAGCACATGTATGAGCACACACTCTGAAGCAAATCCCCTTTTTAGCACGAGGTTTTTTGAGACGTGTATGAGCACATGCTCCAGAATAAAGCCGTGAAGGCTCATTTTTTAACTCAAAATATATAATATTGTGCTAATAGAAACATTTCGATGCATGACTTCTCTTGAAAAGGGAATCAGACATAAGGGCTTGTGGATTAAGGAAGTGAAATCAAGCCATTATCATTTATGACTATTGATTGAAAAGCTATAAAACAAGCACTTACGAGTGTTTTATTTCTAGACATTTTAGTTTATAGGTTGAGAATGAGTAAGTGAAAATATCTAAGAAAAAATGTAACACTTTTAACAGAAGCAAACAAAGTTTTTCTTTTGTTTCTATATTATGTTCTTTTATTAAAAACATTAGCATCATTCATAAGAAAATGAGAAATGCTCAACTAAACTATACAAATTTAAGGTATTAGGATACATTTTTCATTCATTCATTATATTCATAATGGCTATTGACTGAGGAGAGAGACTTGAGAATACATGCTCTCGATGAAACATTAAGGTATCTCCCTTCAACCCATTAACATCCAGTATTATTTTATTATTATTATTTTTAAATCTCAAAATGAGGATTTTGTTAGAGTAAAAATAATAATTATTAGTGAAAAACATTAAAAAAGAAATGAAAAAGAGAAAATGAGGTTAAAATGGAGAATACACTGACATGTAACGAACCTGCTCCTAAACCTTCCTAAAATTTTATACAATTTAATAAAATATAGCGAAGGCTGTATAAATAAGAAGAGTAAGCTAAAAAAACTGTTTCAATCAATCAATATTTTTTTAATTTCATGCATTTCTATTTGATTATATCGATTGCGGCTTGCGCATTTGCGGGGAGCATGCGGCTGTAGTTATCTGGAGCCGCACTCATCGATCAAGACGAGCGAAACTGGAAAGTGATTTCCTCTTCTTCGCTTTTGGAAAATACATTTCCTCCAAGCTAAGGAAATTGCGAAGAAATCCGATGCTGGGAATGTGGAAATAACAAGTAAGAATCCGATGTTGGAATGGAAATCAGAGTCAAAAGAAATGAATTGGTGACATCGAATCAGTGACGTTTCCTTGGTGTCGTCCTAATCCACGTACAGCCCCGAATAAATAATGAAGATGCCATTCTTGACCTCTGACTTGTTTTTCATTTTTAATCTGACACATGGACGGTTCTGATTCTGGGGGTTATTGAAATCTAAAATTTTAATAAAATTTTCAGAGTCGCCATTTAGACAAGGGATATTTTCTTTAAATATACATGTGATTTCAAAAATTTAAATAAAATTATTATTTTGTCCTCACATTTTAAAAAAATTGAAATTTACACCGTCTGAACATTATTCAGAACATTCTTCATATAATCGAATGATCGAACGTTCGACGATCATTTTTAACTTATAAAAAAGTGTTCGGACGGTCCGATCATCCGAACGCACGAAAAATATTTTGAATGACATTCGGACAGTACAAAAAAGTTCCAATTTTTTAAAAAATATAAGAGCAAAATAATAATTTTACCTAAAATTTTAAAATCTCATGCCCACTAGAAGCATAGTAACAAATACCGTTCTCGGGATAATAACGGCAATCGTTAATAACGGGATATTTTCAATTTCTCGGGTTTTTAACGGGAATTTAACGGGAAAATCTCGCGGAAAATATAATTATTTAAAAAATAATAAAAATAAATATAATAAATAATTAATTCTCATCTTACACTTCTTGAGTAAAAAAAAAAAAAGCATATAAAGCTATAATAACATAGACAATTTACTCGATTCCCATTGATCAAAAGGTACGAGCATAATATAATCGCCCAAGAGGCAGGGGTGTTTATTAATGTGCTAAAATGGCATGGGTGCTTTCAAGAAACCCAAATATGTATGTGTGTTTGTATACATACATGTGTATCACATTTAATTTGTTATAAAACAAGGCAGCATTAGGTTAGTACCTGATTCTTCAACGTCCGTCAGCTCCTTTAATTAATAAAAGCATAATCACATCAGTTCGTTGGGTTTGCACAGCAAGATGTAATGGAGTCCATCCATCCTATAAAGTATAAAGAACCATGCAATTAACCTTCCATAAGATACAATTTTAAAACAGAAGAGAAATATTAAGGCACAAAAATAATCACAACATACATCATCAGCAAGGTTAATGTCAACATTGTATAGTAGAAGAATCTTGATTGCCTGACTTGATGCAGCCAGGAGTCCAGGACATCATAATGCATCAAGGTAGCACCTTCCTGCAAGTTTGCAACGAGCACACATGGAAAACTAGTGAACATGGCCACATACCAATCTACCATTCTACATAAATAGAAAGATGAAAATATATACTATGTGATAGTCTCATGCTTCGTACCATTGCTAAGTGTTACCCAAATATATACTATGTAATAACCTCCAAACATGACTAATACCATCCTTGAAAATTGACTAGTTGGTCTGTCTCAATAAAATAGTCTACATTCTTCTTAGACTCATCAAAGAAGCAACAGTAATACAAACATTCAATTAACAAACAACCAAAAGCTTAATAGTGTCATTAAACTCAACAAACATGATAAATAATATCCAAAGTCAATAAAATCATCATTATACTAAGAAATCTAAATTATGTGCGCCCTCAAGCTCCTCAAGTGGAGTATCATCTTCATCATCCTCACTAGAACATTGATTTTCTTCATTTTCTTCGTTGAAACCATCAAATGGATTAATATCATCAAGTGAAATGGCCTTTGAGTCCTTAGATAATTTCAACTCTGCGTTCTTTTTCATTAGCAAATTTACTTTCACATACACCAAATCTTGAAGCTTTTCTGGATGAAGTCTATTCCTCCTTTTTGAATAAGTTGCTTCAAAAACGCTCCAAGTGCGCTCACATGCTGATGCACTGCATGGTTGACTCAGGATTTTATAGCAATGGACTTCAAATTTGGAATTGAAGTTCCACATAAGTCCCACCAAAGTCCTAAATAATTAAAAGAATTAGATACACATTACAATGTACAATTAATATAAATTATAAAAATAGTAAATCAAAATTAAATTAGGAAAACAAATGAAAAGAAACTTACTAGGATGAGATGTTTGCATCATTTCATATGACATCGTTCCTCCAAAAATTTTTGGATCTCTAGAATGATAAAGAGACAACTCTCTAAATGTTTCTCTCAACTCTCCTCTTGGTGCCATTTTTGTGATAACTTTATCAAGGCCATCTCTGATTTCTGAATCTGTACTTATAATGTTCTCATAAAAAAACTTGGGATGTAAAAATGCAGCAACTGCATGTAAAGGACTATGCAAATTTTTCTTCCACGCTGATCTATGATGCTCAAAATTTCCATGCATTTATCTTGATCATCATGATTGGATAGAGACTTCTAATGGCTGCTATTGCACGATTAAGTCCTTCATACAAGTAACCCATTGTAGACCCATCACCATCTACCATTCTCAATATTTTAACAAGAGGTTCAACAATTTGGATTACCTTCTTTCCACCCTCCCAAAATTCATCACCACGTAAAACGTCTGCCACGTCTTTTCCTTCACTTTTTTACATTGTGGCATGTTTCTCCATTCAACGGAAGCAACCATTAATCTCAATGCATCTTCTTGACTCAGTACAGATTGTAAACAAATGAATTGAGTTGCAAACCTTGTAGTGGCTGGCCTTTGCAACTCTCTTCCTTGGGTGTGACCCTTAGCAAATCAAGGACATGTTGATACCGATACAAAAATTTAACAATTCTTCGAGCATGTCCATATAGGGCTTCACAAATGGCAACTTGTCAATGTCTTCCAACATTAAATCAATACAATGGGCAGCACATTGTGTCTTGAAAATATTTGGATACTTATTTTCAAGTATATCTCCTGCAGATATATAATTTGACCCATTATCTGTAACAAATTGCACCCACATTTCTTGGTTCAATCTCATCAATCACAGAAGATATAAATCGGCAATGAAAGCCCCATTTTTAATATTCCCTTGTGCACATATAGACTTGAAGAAAACTGTGCCTTGTGGACAAGCAACTAAACAATTAATATAGGGCCGATTCTTCATATCTGTCCATGTATCGGACATAAGTGTGCATCCACTTGTCTTCCAATTCTTCCTAATATCATTTACATATGATATTGCTACATCTTTCACATTTTCAACAACTTAGTCCTTAAAGTTTCACTACTAGGAAGGACATAAGTGGGCCCATATGCTATAGCGGCATGGATTGCTTCTCTGTATTCTTCAGACCTTAACAAATTAAAGGAGAGGTTGTTCATCACCATGCTTCTACATATTAAGTTGTCAACATGATCCTTGTCATGTTTTTTAATCATGGTATCAACCAATTGTTGTCCCGAGGAAGACGGAAAAGCAACCGATGATGTCACACTTCCTCCAGTGCAAGCAGATCCAACAGACAACACACTTCCTCTATGCCTTTTTGTTCTCTCTTTAAACGATATTGCATCCCTCGCCATTTCACAAACATTCTCTGGAAACTTTATCACACATTTTTACATCATGCAATGTCCTTTTTGCCAAATGGTTTCTAAAACGTGTGATACCACCACCAAAAACTTCTTCACAAAATTTACACTTTAACTTATTTTCACCCAATTCCTCTCCATTGCCATAATGGGATCTCTTTGTCGAGGCATTTTCGATGAAAAATGGACACAAAGATCTAGAAAAAATACGAACACAACGTTTAGAAAATAATAAACAAACAATTGATAACACAAGAAAAAAATCAAGTGTGCTTTCCAAATTCCAACCAAAGCCTGAACAGCATCATGAGAAAAACAATTCAAGTTGGTGATGGACCCATACTCTTAACTATTTCAGATAAATGTTGTCAAGTTGTTCCCAGTTTACATTTTACAGTTTTACACTAATATAACTATTGCATATTGATCAGTCTCTTGTTAAAAAATTATTTCTATCAAGTTTATAAATGTTTTATGATAAATGGTTCAATCTCACATATTTCTATAACTTTATAAACTTTTAACATATTGATCAGTCTCTTAGGCTATGTTTGATTGCAAGAATAAGTGAGAATGAAATAGAATACGTTGAATGAACCTAGACTTAGCCGGAATCTCAAAACATTCAATCTATTCCATTCCATTGCCACTTAATCCTTAAACCAAATAAGTTAATTTTTCGTTGGTATCTTTTTTTTCCTCCTGGAATCTTGTGTCCTTGTGATAGTCTTGCAACTAGAGATGAACACACACAAACTTATATGAAGACCTCCAAACACTCTCCTCAGCTAGGGAATCGTCATAGTAGCAAGTCAAGGCTTTTCATAAGCTGTCTTCAAAATTTCTTGGGATTGCATCAGTCTTTTCTATTTTAATGCATTTTTCCTATTAGTCCTTGTTTAGCTTATATATAATTCAATCCATGTATGCCTAGCAAGTTGTAGAGAATGCAAAATGTGAGACAAGAAAAAGTGTGTCAATGTGCATCGGTTAGTATCTATCTTATTTTCTTGTATGAAATATTGTACAAACCAAAGTGATTAGAGATAAAACATTTTAATGAAAACAAAGCATGTTGTGTGCAGATCCGTGTTATAGCTTGGTGATTGGCCTCTCCTATAACTATGTGGTCCAAGATGATGGACATGTGGACTCCCAATCTACAGGGATGGATGTTTTTGAGCGCAATTTTCTTGAGAATGATGTTTATACAAATCAAACTTATTGAATTTGAAAAGTTATGAGCAACAAACTCCTAAACTTATTGAATTTTCTTGAGAATGATGTTTTATACCAATCTTTAATAATAAACAATTTTGGCAAGGTCGGCTGAACCAAATCTGAGTATATCATATTTGTGACACAATTAGACATGGATTTGGAGACAACTTACTTCCGAGTTACTGTAAAAGGCTCGAGAGAGTGAGAGACCAGCAGCTGCCGGGCGCCGGCAAGTCGGCAACCAGTGAGAACTGAGAAGGAGCAGTGAAGTGAGAGAGGCTCGAGAGAGTGAGAGACCGGCCGCAGGCAACAGGCGACGGCGAGAGGATGGAGAGAGCAGCAACAGAGCCTAGCAGTGACAGTGAGAGAGGCAGCCGCAGGCGTCAGAGGATCGAGAGACCAGAAAGCAGCAAAGAACAGCCACCGGCGAGAGATTGGGTTGAGCAACTCGAGAGATCCAGAGATCCAGAGAGAACCAGTGAGAGACCGGCGAGAGACCAGCCGCAGGCGAGAGGATCAGAGAGCAGCAAGAGAACAGCCACCGGCGAGCGATTGGGTTTTCGATTTGGGGATTTTTCGATTGGGTTTCGATTTGGGGTTTTTTCGATCGGGATTATCGATTTCGATTAGGGAAGTCGGGAGTGAAAAGGAAAGAACAGCCACCAGCGAGCGATTGGGTTTTCGATTGGGTTTTGATTTGGGATTTTTTCGATCGGGATTCTCGATTAGGGAACTCGGGAGACTCGGGAGTGAAGGGAAATTTTCGATTCGGGAACAGTGGCGCTGAAGTGAAGACTGAAGACTGAAGAGGCAAGAAAGAATCGCGGTAACAGGGATTTTATCTCGGTCGTGCCGTGCGCTCGTGCGGGAGGCGAGCGTGCGGGCGACCGGGTGTGCGGCATCAGAGGAAAACATAACCCGATATTAACGCGTTTTTAACGCGTTTTTAACGTTTATCGCGTTAAAAACGCGTTTTTATCGTTAAATTCCCGATAATAACGGCTGAGGCGTTAAAAACGCGATATTAACGCGAGAACGGTATTTTGCCGGTATTTACGCGATATAAACGAAAATACCGGCGGTATTTGTTACATTGACTAGAAGAACATACCCATATTTAAATGACCACCTATATTTTAAAGCCAGTGATCTTTGTACAAGAGGATTGTATATATATATACAAGTTTTATTGTATTTCTCAGTTTACCTTTGAAAATTAACTCATCAAATCTTTAAGAATCATTAATTATTTAAGCCAATTTTTAAAAATAAAATAAAAAATACAATAAAACCCGTTTCTATATAAACCAAACACGCGTCTAAGAATCACTACGCTATTTTAAATATAATTTTAAAGGATAGAGTAGAGTTACTGTCAAATGGTAGACATCATATGTTAAGACCTCGTGAGTTGCGCCAGTGTTGCACCTAGATGCCGCTGGCATGATGAAATTGGGGCAATCAAAAGTAAGATGATGTGACATGTTAGAATGATGAAGTGAATTGAGTTAGAGACAGCAGATACTGCTAAATGGCAGACTTTGACGAGCGTCGGTCTACCCCCTACGTGTAGACTAGGAACCTCCAAGCAACATTTCTTTTCAAGTGTGAAAGCTCTTCTAAGTACCATATCATCTCATACGGGTATAGTAGGTTTTATTAATTTCGCCTAAGGTAAACTTAATAAAATAAAAATAGTTTTTTTTTCTTTTTTTAATTTGTATGTAGAATACTACAGGATATTTAATGTAAAACTCTCGTAGATAAGTCGACTACTCATAAGACATATCAAAATTAGGTCATAAGATTATAGCCCTATAAACAAAAAATAGTTTTTTAATCAAGGTTGAGACTTATTTTGAATTAATTATAAATAATTTTGTATATGTTAGAGATTAGTTTCACTTTTAACATGAAATGTTATGTTAAAAAATAATTTTTTATATAATTTAATTTTTTTTAGAAAAATGTGATGGGATAAAAGATTTTATATATAAGACACAATTATATAGGGATTAAAAATTCAAATGATTTATTATATAAGACAGACTTAGCTATAATAAAGAATTAGTAACGGATTAGATCGAGTTAGGTTCAGGTTTGTCTAAATTGAGTTTGGGTCACTTATCTTGTCTCTTAGATTTGTCATAAAATTGAGTGTAATTCAGGTTGAGGTCAAGTGTACTAAGAACAATTTACCCATTTAGATATTTAACTTATTTTTGAAAAGAATCTATTTGGACCCATCCAAATTCATTTACTTAAATGGGTTAACTCATTTACCTAACTTAACCCCATTTATCTATTTAAAAATCTAACTCATTTTTAAAAATACAAAAGAATAAAAAAGAAATATTTACAAAACCAAAAATTTATAAATATATGCCAAATAATGAATTTCCACACCCTCTGTATGAGGCTAAACATAAAGATAATGTGTAATGCATGTTGGTTTAAACATGTTGTGTCACCATTTGACAAAGTAATGTAGAATTAAACAAAAAATATATAAATCTCTTATTATGTGCGTAGTAAAAAAATAAAAAAAATACGATCTTCGCCAAGAAATTAAATTGGTTTATAATTTCTACATTTATAGTTATAATGATAAGATTCTGTTGGCATTAAACATATGGACGATGTAACACTAACCACGTATTTTGTGGGTGCATTTTAGCATAACTGAAACTTGTATGGTTAAAATTAGAAAGCTTCATTCTTTTAATGTTATTGTTAATTTGTCATTAAGTTACCGTAAAGAGAATTTTCTAATGAGATTAAACCAAAAATTACTTCTTAGATGGGTGTAAAACTGTAAACTTTATGTGGTTGGATGTGATTCCTATAAACATGGCATGGTAATAGTTAGGTCGGCCAGATTTACTCATTTATAAATGGATTTGGATTGGGTTGATTGGACTTAGTAAATGGGTTAGATCTTATTTTCCTAGGTCTAGATAACATCCTTGAATTAATAGAAAATATCTTTTTACTATTTTTAATATAAAAAAGACAGCTTTGGATAATTTGACTGTTCATTAATATTATAATTTTAAATGACTAAGTTAGAAATATAAAGTTATTACCAAGTTAGTTCATGTATAATACTATAATCCATTTAAGATTATATATATAGCTTCTATCTTTTGAAGCTTATAAAAACTCTGTGGTATTATTTTTGAGTTATTATGTATAATTGTATATTAAATTTTGTTTATTACCCAGGTAACATTAATCCACAAGGTAAAATATATAGAATTAGAAATGCCATTTATGATCATATGCATAGTTTAATATTTTAAATATGCTTTTATATATTTTTACGTTGTTATTTATAAGTTATTATTAGCTTTTAATTAATCTTTATTTTTCTTTAACATTTTACATATTTAACTAAAGTTATCAATTGGGACACCATTTTTTATTATTTTGCGGTACTAAATTACTAAAGTACATAAAATATCTCTCAATTTACAAGATAATTAATTTCATGTCTTTCTTATAAAGGAAAAATGCCATCTTGGTCATCCAAATTTACACCCTTCCCTTCTCATATCAATCTACCGCCGTCTCTTTGTCACATCTGTACATAATTTGAATTCATCTCGAGTTAGTCTCACAATTAGATTAAAAATCCATTTAAAATTATCTCATTTTTATCATTGATCTTTAGATTTTTGAAAATTAAGAATTTTAAATTTATTAAATTTATTTTTTTTATAAAAAATATCATCTTAAAAATACCTTTCAAATATATGTATTTTCATGCAATAGAAACTACTCTTATAGGCCTCACAACGACCAAGGCAACATCACCCATGGAAAAGTGAGTTTATTTATAAATATAAAATATCATTTGATTTAAAAAAAAGTATTTTTAACATTTTAGATTTCAATTAATAGAAAACAGTGGTGTCTTCATCAATATTTTTAATTAAATATTTAATTTACCGAAAATAAATGGGCCAAACGTAGTCAGAGCATTTCTCAATCAAATATTAAAAAAACGAGGCCCACCATCGCATTGTGCAACATACATTTGGATCATCTCATCAAGTGGGCCCCACCATGATGTAAAATAATATTGGTCGGTCAGGTTCTTTTAAATCCAATGACCACATGAAATAAATACATTTCAATGCATGTCAATTCATATCCAAGACTATCCAGCATTGTTAAGCAATTAGTCGTATTTGCATTTACTCCATCTTTTTAGATTGACTATATTATTATTTATTATCTCAATTATATCAATATAAAAATTAATGTTTACCATCTAATATGCATTGGCAAATTTTTAAAATGTAAAGCTCAAATAATGTAGGATCTGTGATAAATTTAGTTGGTTACAATATCTTTTCTTTATATTTAAATGTAAGTTAGATCTATGTTGATTGAGCATTGTAAGTGAAACTATATACTCAATTATTTTATTTTAATTTAAAATTTTAAAATTGAAGATGATTTGATGAGCTTCATGTTTAACAATTTAATAGTTCAACTCTAAATCCACATGGGTGTATTTCAACTAGTTGCCTCCTGCCTCAAAAAGTGAGAGGTTGTAGGTTCGAGCTCGGATGGCCTAACTTTGGTGTGCCTTAAGAGTAGTGAGCTCATCCGTGAGAATTTTAATAAAAATGTATCTGAATTCCCCACATATTATTCAAAAAAAAAAATATATTATAGCATCTATTCCTTTCTTTCGTTCTCTTGAGTCCCACCCTTTGACATTACACGTGAAAGAGTTTAGTTTTAAAACTTTAAACAACATGACTTCTATAAAAGCCATTCATATAAAAAAAAAGTTTTAAAAAAAATACATAACATGCAATAACAATGAATAGATTATACATGTGGTACTTTCTATATTTCATTTAAGTATGTAATGTCATTTACTTAATCTAAAACATTCATCTTTTAAATTAGAGACGTAAATATTATCATTGATAATTTTATAATTCAAATCATTCGCAAAATAGTTGAGTTTGAATGCAATTTCTGATTAAACTCGAATTCAATGCTAAGATGCAACTACTAGTGCAAGAAATTCGATACATTGGTACGCCCATTCAAAAGTGTTACATCAAAGTGTATTTTTGTCGGTTGAATTTCAAATGAGCTATTTAATTAGTTCTCTATCTTGATAAATGCTTGAAAAATATTTTAAACAATTGTGTATGGGAGAAGTCCCATGGAGGATACAACTTAAATGTCACTAATAGAATAAAAATTGGTTAGACAAAATGTAGACAAATTAAAAGAGTTTTTTGTAATATAAGAGTCTCAAATCGATTAAAGGGATAATTCTATAAAATAGTAATGCCATACAAAACAGAGTATTGTGTATTAATGGAAAGACAAATAGACAAAGTTAATGTAATAAAATGTATATATTATGTTGAATGAATGATTTATTTTCAAAAATAGAATTAGAATGACTCACTTATAGGCGTTATAAAAATAATACTAACTGATGACAACCATTTGAGAGAGTTTGAATGTGTGAGCAAAGACCAGATATGGTCCCAAATGGATGGGGTTGAAAAGTTAGAAATAAAAACACTATGGGAGATGAGCAAGCTCCGTCACTGCATGTGCTTTGGCCCGAAGAAATGGGTACAGAAGACACAAATTTAAATAAATAATATTTTATAATAAATTGAAATTTATTAATTTTACAAAATAATATAATTTGTGTGGAAACTGAAAACTTTAAGGAATCCATTTTACTAAATATATAAAATCATCTGATTTGAACCAGGGGTTCAAAAAACGTTATCGGCCTCTATGTGTTTGTGGTCTATAGTCTATACATTAATTTAGTAAGGTTGTTTTATAAATAGGCCGCCCATATAGACACCCGGGTTTTCTTTCTCTATACACTTATTTTAAAAAAATAGGGTGAAATTACCCTTTTGCCTTTTTTTTTTTTTAAAAAAAAAAATGTTGTGATTCAAATTCCACCGCATGATTCGAACGAATTCTGGTTAACGAACTTGCAGTATGTGGGCTGTGAAATTTTCAAACGAATTTGTTTCTCGGCCGATTTCTACAAACAAGGCATCAGAATTCATATACTTTGAAATTATGAACTCCGGGACTGATTTTAAGCGAAAAAGATATATTTTTGAGTTCAAAATTTGTACTAAAAGAATTAAGGAAAAATGACCTTCCCTCTTAATTCTTTAGGTACAATTTTTTAAGTCCAAAACTATACCCTTTTCACTTAAAATCGTTCCCGGAGTTCATAAAATTCAGAATAAATGAATTTTAATACCTTATTTGTAGACATAGGTCAAGAAACTGTCTCTTTTGAAAAACTGAGCCAAACGCACAAAGGCTACAGTTGGCAGAGAAGCGATTTCTCGACCTATTTCTACAAAGAAAGTATTAAAATTCATCTATTCTGAATTTTATGAACTCTGGAACTGATTTTAAATGAAAATAAAATAGTTTTGGGCTTCAAAAATCTTATCAAAAGAATTAAGAGAGAAGACCATTTTCACTTAATTTTTTGGGTACAATTTTTGAAGCCCAAAACTATATTATTTTCACTTAAAATCATTCCCTGAGTTTATAAAATTCAGAGAAAATGAATATTGATACCTTATTTGTAAAAATCGGTCGAGAAACAACCTCGTTTGAAAATCTCACTCCACAGATTCATTTGAATGAATCAAAAACTCGTTTGAATGATGGGGTGGAATTCGAATGACAATGTTTTTGCAAAAAATAAAAAGGGCAAATGAGTAATTTCACTTTATTTTTTTATAAAAATAGAGAGAAAGAAAATTCGGATGTGACCCACCTATAAAAAAAATATAATAATTTTAAGAGAACCTGACGTCAGCGAGATTGATGCCTGGATGTCAACTCAATAAACAAGAGCAATCACATCGTCAATTCCCAGCCATAAAAACACTAGTACTCGCAAACCCAATTGGGGACCATTCTTAAATCTGAATTGACCTGAATTCTTGGGTCAATCTCATACTGCCTCTTTCCATACTGAAATCACTCATTCTGTTTCCAATTTTTCAACGTGGCGAACGTCTTCATCCACTATTTTTCAAATTAAATCCAATCTGCCGGTTTAAGTGACAAAAAATTCAAGTCCCGACGACATTTGGGCTCACACTTCACATGCTTGCATGTTCTTCACCTATTCTATGTCTAGTACATATGCGACCCAAGCAGGTTTATGTCGGATTTGGACTGATCATGGGCCTGGATTCAGAAGACTAGGCGCAGCTCGTCAGATGCCGTTTCTCGCATTGTGGGCTGAGAAGACTCTTCGGAGACATTTTTATGAAGATTAGTCTTACTTCTAATATAAAGAAGTGACATTCATATTATTAAAAAAAAACAGTTTCAAACTGGGCCATACTTTGCCAGCACTTTGAGATCATGAGAAATAAGATTCTCGTGTTAAAAGATTCTAATCACTTCATAATTGGATCTTATTTGGTCATTTCATGACCAATGTAGAAGAAAAACATTTGTCTGAGATTGGGCAGGCGGGGACGACATTTCCCCTGTCAATCAATTCTAAACACATATTTCCTAACCGACCAAACTTTGTCAAGATACAAATAAAAATGTAGTTTCGTGTCTCTTGTACTCTAATATACCTAAACACCGGTAAAGATAACTTTCAAATATAGTGAACAGCAAGAGAATAAAAGGAAAAATGATACTTAAAATTTGTCAAAATTGGTGATGCCACGTGTCAATTAGGTTAATAAAATTTCACATTGTTATTGAACCTTTGGAATTTTGGAGTTTATAAATGCATGGGCACCTTTTCCTTATAAGACGGTTTTTAAAGATGAGTTCTTCTCATGTGTTTACATGGTATCAAAGCATGGGTACTACTCAGATGGGTAGGATTCATATATCCAACATTTCGTGGAAGGAGAGAGTTAAGTGTCTCACGCCCTGACATTGAGAGAGAGTGTTAGGAAAGTTCCACATTGCGAATGGTTCTTTATGATCTTGGGGCTTATAAATACATGAATACCCTCTCCTTATAAGTCAATTTTTAAAAATGAGTTCTACTCATATGTTTAACAAACTAATCTTAATCAACCATCAAAAATTAAGAACAGTATCTCAAACTCAGCTTAATCATGTCCAAAGTGCTCTCTCAAGGATGAGTTTCCCTACTCATGACGATACCTAGAGCAACAGGTTCTCAGCAGAGCTGCCTCTTGGATACAATGGTTCGCTTAACCAGCAGTGGCTGATGGGTTATATTCCCACAGTTTGAATACAGAGACAGAGAGATTTGAGTCTTTTTCATTTTTGTTGTGAAAGCCAAAGGTATTTTTATTTCAAATCAAATGAAATGGTTTTATAAAATAAATAAAAAATCATGCATTGACATACAAATAAATGCAGATATTGAAAAATAATTAAGATTAATTAGGCATTTGTAATGGATAAAATAATCATTGAAAACAATAATTGCAATTAGTTCAACATTGAAATTTCAAGCTCTGTTGCAGTGGCTTAGCTTGTTTGCGCTTATAATGTTGTTATGGTCTATAACACAACAAATTCTAATAAAGACTTTTATTTATATGCTAACTTCTAAATTTGTTCAGCAGCAATGAAGACTCCCTTCAGCTGCTCACTGGTGCTTGCTAAATTTGGTGGACTTGGAGAAATTTCGGCCTGACTGGGCTGGCCCATGTACCTTTTAAATTCAAGGTAAGGTATTGTTGGTGTCATTATGATTTTCTAAAACGAATTTAAAAGGGAAAATTACTTTTTTAATGGTAAAAATGTTAGCCATTGGAGCTCACATGAGCCAACTATACCCGTTTGTACAATCCTAAAATAAATATAGAAATAGGCGGAGGTGAGATTTCTACAGGCCCATCTGAAGAATTGGCCCAGTTCTATTTCAAATGCGCCTAAAATCCAAATAGATATGGACCTCACTCTATTAGTTTTATGTGGCTAAAATCCAGTGTGGCCTAGATGTGGGCTGATCTGGGCCACTTTGTTTCAGGGCACTCAAAATATATTGCATATGCTACTCTAGCCACTTTGTGAAAATAATTTAATGAAATAATATTTAATGTTTATGGAATTCAAATGAGATGTGTTATTGTCATTCGTATAGTTTGTAAGGTGTTTATATGATTTTTCAATTTGTTTTTTGAAAATTTGCTAAAAGTCAGGATACTTCATATTTTTGAGTTTCTTGTAAATAAAAAAAGGAATGAAATTGATACACAAATGCTTCTACAATTAAATTAAGAGCCCTTAATATGATTGGTAGTGTTTTTAGGGTCTTTATATAATTTTTTTAGTATTCTGACATTCCATGAAACTAAAGAATTTTTACAATAACTTTTTTTTATGAATTGATAGAAGATATATATCACTAGGGGATACTTAAGAACATGAACTTTATATTAGTTGTTTCTCTATGTTGGTTTCATTCTATATAAAAAAGTTTAGATATTTTTCGAATTTCCTTTACATATTGAAATTTTTACTTTCAAAGAGACTAAAACTCCATAAAAATGATTGGTATTTTAAAATAATATACTCACTTTAGATTTTTTTTTTTTCTTTCTATTTTCCTTTTTTTTTCTGTATTTTTTCAAAACAAAAAGGGAGAGAGGATACGTATCAATGACCCTCATTGTTAAACCCTGGCTAAAATTCAAATACATTCAATTGCTACCTTGAGCATCGAGTCCCATATATATTTTCTGTAAATGGATTTGGGGATGATTGACATGGACCCACATATAAATTAAGACTCAGACCCAGGTATTGGGGCCATCAGCTCATAGCATACAAAATCCCTCTAGTGCTAGGAATTCTCTTACAAGTTTCTGGCATTTTACTTTTGATCTTTCAACCATGGTACATTGATTACTAATTTGAGTGAATATGGAGGTTTACACATGCCCCAAGAATTAGTCAGGTGCTCTAAGAAGCTTAGACACTTCGATCTTAAAAAAAAAAATAGGCCAATAAATGTTGGCCGTTTCAACTCATTTTGGGCCCATATTATTTAATTTTTTCAAAGGTTTTTTTTTTTCATTTCAACTTATTCCTGATATACTTAAATTTTCTCAAAAAACTTGATATTTCAACTTATATTTTAAACTTGGATAGGAATGGTCCATAATGGACAGGGCCCAGTCTGTACCTAGACTGTTGGCATCGAGGGATGGCAATTTGACATAAATGACCAAAAAGACGAAAGAGCTTAACCTAATATAATGGGCCTAGGTCCAGGCTCGGCTCATTTACATTCCAGTCGAGCCAAACATGAATTTACAAAATCAAACCAATCAAACTATTTACAAAATCAACACATTAATTTAACGTGGTTCAACCAAAGCCTACGTCCACAAGCAGCACCAACAAATTCACAAATTTTAAAGAGGTTACAACGTTTCTCTCTCTCACACTGATTTTCTCTCTTTCCCCCCAAGCCAATACTTTCTGTGGTGCCCAAGAGGGCCCCCACACCGCCAACAAATAAGGCCTTTTCTAGTTAATTGAAGGACATTAGATGAATTTGACTAATAAGATCAAGTGGGTATAAATTGAATTTTAGAATTAATTTTTTTCTATTTGTGGCGGGTTGAGTTTTTTTTTTTTTTATTTATTTGTATGTTTGGATTTTATATGTATTTCTTAAAAAAAATTAAAAAATAAAATCTGTAGAGCTAAGGCTGAAATAGGTCATTCTGGTCCATTGTGCCTTAATAAGGCACATTCCGACCTGAACATGCCAGAAAGAAACCTGGTACTAGAACTGAATCATTGCATTCCATTTTTTTGCCAAATTTGGAAATGGAACATAATTAACAACTAAGGTTATAATCCCTTTTCTAATTGGTGAGTGAATTTAGGTTTGGACCTTTTTCTACATTTGATTTCCTTCTTCTCTTTCAATTGCATGTCATAGCTCTTACATTAGAGAATTCATTTGCATTCTAATCTGATTTTGCATTTCAAAGGTGACTTGCTCAATTTCTTTTATACCCTACTTCTCATTTTAATGCTTTGTTTTTATGGTGACTCCTCATTCTTTTCAAATCACTCATTAATAAAACCCTAGAACCAATGCCTTCGACTCTCCACATTCAGCATTTCATTTCATTTTTTGAGGTTTACAATCGTGATCATGATTTTTTAGTGAATTTGTTTGTATATTGTAACCCAATTACTCATGAAAATGCAGCTAGCGATAATAAATGGATCCAAGCAATTGATACTGAGATCTAGTTAATAGAGAATAACAATACATTGGAGCTGGCTTCTTTACAGGTAAGAAAAAAGATTGATTGTTGTAAACTGGGTTAAAAAAAAAAAAGGCATAATATTGGAAAAATTTGTTAGGATGACTGGCCATGATATTTATGTGGACTAGTTTAACATAGGTTTGGTTGCAAAAAGCTACCAGGTATCGATTATTTTGAAGTGTTTGTACTACTTGCCAGACTTGATACTATCTAGATGTTTATAGCACTAGCAGTTGAGTAAAGATTCATTTGATAGACATCAAATCAATATTTTTTATTTACTTGCTACAAGAAAAGATATAGATATCTAGGCTTTTTTTCTTTTACTTTCTCTTTTTTAAGACGGGAGGTGTTGAGGTGTTTTACTCGATTAGTGATTCGGAACATATGCACACCTCTCTACACACATGTCGCATTAAAAATGTGAGACTTTACTCTATACATTTTCTAAAAAGAGTGGCCCTTCATTAGAAGTTACAAGAGCAACATCAAGGTCAAGTTTGTAGGCAGAGGCAGAGGCAACTTGTAAATATTACTCCCTCCATCTCATTTTAGTTGTCTCATTTAAAATATTTATATTTTTTAACGAACTCTCTATATAAAGGTAACATTCCATCTGATCTCATTTATTTTTAACAAACTTTATACTACTCCAATGTAAATGAGACAATTTCAAAATCCATATACGACAACTAATTTGAGACAGATGGAGTATAACAAAGCTACTGAAGGTGAGTTCTTTGAAGATGATGTTTAGTGTAGTCCCACATTAGAAAGCTGTAGAAATTAAATTTTTCAATAAGCCAATTCTTTGAATTGTTCGAATACTAAGTGGAAGATTCCAAATTTAAAAAGATTCGTCCATCGTTAAAAACATCTTAAGATAGGTTTAATGCGTATATGGTAATTATACTATTTATTGTAAGTTTTTGTTTAATGAAGTCGTAGGTAATAAGCAAATCTAGTTTTCTAGTTCTGTCTTTCTTCCCTTTGTTGATTCATCTAAGTATCTAACAATAAGAAAGGAAAATGCTCAGTAGAGTAGTTGAAAACATTTTAATACATAATATTATTTAGACAGGTGGACCTTCTCATAATAAATATAAAATTCTATAGTATCTTAAAACCAAAATTCAATATCAAAAGCAGTGGTCCAAAATACGCTTCAGCCGATATTTTGGTCAATAATTTTCTCTCTCATCCAATTTTTCCATTTTATTGCATTTGTCTCTCCTCCGATATTCAAAACCGTGAAAAACCGTAAAACACCATAAAAAACCGTGATATCAGGTTTTTTTTTTAAAAAAATAAATAAATTTTAAAAATTGATTTTTATGCATATCAGCCGATATGGTGACCGATATTCGGTCATATCGGCCGATAACCTTTTTTACTGGCCGATACATATTGTATCGGCTGATTTCGTTCGGCTCTGAAAAACCGATATATATCGGCTGATATTTCGACCCCTGATCAAAAGATTTTTTTAGCCATCAGATTTAATCAAGTCAAAATCAATAGTGAAATAATGATTAATTTTAATACATTTGAATCAATTGATTAACAATCACTTTAATTCTATTTTTTTATTTAGAAATACTTCATAAATTTATATTTAATATAATAGAATCTAATGACCCACTTCGTATAGTGATATTACCTTAAATATATTTACATGCGTGTACCTCAACTGATTAATCTTTTGTCTCAAGAAGTGGGAGGTGTTAAGTTTGAACTCTCGTGACCTAACTTGGTGCACTCTAAAGGCAATGAGTATCACCCATGGAGGTTTTACACCAGATTTTCTACGATTTCTCACATGTAAATTCAAAAAATATTACTTTAAAATATAGTGTTGCTTGTTAATGCATGTAAACAAAGGCACTGTTGTGCACTCGTGGCTGGGGTTGTGCACCAAAGTACTTTGACGCCCTTCACCATGATGTTGAGCGCACTGTAGATTATGATTTATGAGAAAATTTTATGTATAAGATCAGAATTTTAGAACAAATTTAGTTTAAATATTTAAATAAATAATTTGAATTATACTTCAAATGGCATCTTTTTAATATTTATATTAAAAAATAATCATTATAAAATATCAAATTTAAATATAAATTAATGCATAAAGTTTGAAAGACCATTTTTCTTTAATAAATTATGTAAACAAATATAATTTATAATTTAAAGATGTTTGTTGCTAAAAACACATATATTATATCACTTAAACACTCTATTTTCTAAGTTTAAGACATGTCTTGTCCCAATTTTTAACTTTAAAAAGTTAAAGGTTTAATCATAATAATATTGAATACGTTAAATTCAAAAGTGAAGAATCATTGAAATGAATATTCTAAAGTAAATAGAAAATTGAGATTGAAAAGTAAGATTTATTTTCTTTAATATAGCAACTAGAAAACTTTTTGTATATATTTAAAAATATTATATCAATATATATTTTGATTGTGTTTAAAAAGTAAAAATAATTTAAAAAAGAGTTAAAAAGTTTAAAATTTTGATATATAGAAATTTTCAAATAAATATATATAAACATGAATGCAAACAGGGGAAAAAATTAAATTAATTAATTAATTTCAATTGAATCTTTCTTTAGTCTACAATAAAAATATACAAAACCGTATTCTATCAGAAATCACTGGATACTGATACGATTTAAGGCATCAAGCATTGAAGCCATGATCATACCAACAAATGGCCACACAGTCTGTCAGACTTCAGAGTAATCAAATAATGAGAGGGGAAGGAGACCAGAGAGATTGAAAGAACTCAGCAGAGGAAGAAAAAACTGAACAGAGCGAGCAACAGCTCCTCACCGACCCATTTCCATTTGCCAGTCCCTTTCCCTTTTCGTTTTCCTTCCCCTTTCCTTTCATTTCCCTGAGAAGAGAGAGAGAGAGAGAGAAACATGAAGGATAGCAGTGATGGGTTTGTGAGAGCGGACCAGATCGATCTAAAGAGCATAGACGAGCAGCTGGAAAGACATCTGAGCCGTGCATGGACAGCAGACAATAAGAAAGAGGAAGAGAATAGGGAGAGTAGAGAGGAGTGGGAGATCGATCCCGGCAAGCTCGTTGTCAAGGGCGTGATTGCTAGAGGCACATTTGGGACCGTTCACCGAGGGGTCTACGACGGCCAAGATGTTGCCGGTTAGTGGCTAAACAGAGTAGGAAAAAAATATAAAAAAATATCTGACTTTTATTTTTTAACGCTCCTTTTTTGTTTTCTTTCTTCTGGAATGCTTATTTGGGTGTGTGGATTGCTTCTTGAGACAACTTATTTTTTATTTTTAATATTTATTGGAAAAAAATTCTGCGATCAATTGGGTTTTCTTCAACGGCAGTTTTTTTTTTTTTTTTTACTTAATACTTTTTTTTCTCATGCTGTCTCTTTCATTTCTCTTTTGATATTTTAATATGCTTATTCAGTTTTCTTACTACCTACTTGGGGCACTCTTTTTTATTTATTTAAAATTTGTAGCCATTTTGGTTTTCTTCAGCACCAATTTTCTTTAAAATTCTTTCTTCTTCTTCTGCTACTGATTTTCCCATTTTTAGCACTTCTTATGATACCCATTTGTTTATAGATGATATATATATTTTTATATTTTTTTGGTGATTAGTCGTATCAACTCCAATCTTTTTCAAGAAATTCTTTTATTTTATTTTATTTTATTTTTTTAATTTTGTGTCTTTTGTTTTTGGCATTTTTAATTTGACGTCAATGAGGCAGAAGCAACTAATTTAATGAGCCATTTTTTATAGGCTGTTTATGCAATATTTCTCACGCCCATTAGAAGTAGAGACAGAGAATTGTTTTGCCGAATGTACTACTTGTCTTATGCTCCAAATTTTTTGAACAATGGGTAAGATTCATTCAAAGCAGGAAAAATCTGGAAAAAATATACAAAATGAGCTCAAAACATGAGCAAGCAAAACCAAAACGCCCACAGCCCAGGCCAGATCAAAACAAACCCACAAGGGACAAAAGGCAAACACTAAATGTCAGTGAAAACTCCCGTACCCAAAAAAGACAGAATGGGAGTACCTAAATTGTTAGCCCAAGAAATAAGATTCAGAACAGAACAGGAGAGTCATTTTTCTTTGCAAAGAACAAGTGATTAATATTGAGACTCCGAATGAGCCCGACAGTAGCATTTGCATGGGACTTGAGACTCCAATGGCAGGAAGAGGGAACATTGAGAGTCAAAAAAAATATCAGGGTCAGTGATAAGAATTCTAACCAGAGAGAGATTTTGTCTAAAATCATTAATGGAAAAGAAGTTTCTAAGTTAGGCTTTTTAATTGATTTTCCTTCTTCTAAAATCATGTATTTGGGATCTGTCCAGGTTGCTCTTTGTAACGTTCTTTTGTTTTTTGTTTTTGAGAAGCTTTATAATCATATATGTATTTTTCCTAGGTATTTTCCCTTCCCTATTGGGGTCTTAGTGGTTACCAAATTTGGGTTTCAATTGGAAATGATTGGGTTTACATGCAAATGCGATTCAGTCTATTCTATTAATAATTCTTTGAAATTTGGTTATAACATATGTACTCATGTCGGCTTCCATGGTGGGATTTGGTTGGATGAGTTCTGTATATTTTTCTTTTTTATTTTATTTGCTTTCTACTCATGTTTGAAGTTTGAACATATTTTTTGTTGTTGTAAATGGCTTTTCTTAATCTGTTACTGTTGATCTTCATGAGTTTAAGTCGTGGTAATGACTGTATTCATGTATGTTAGGCATGACTCCCGTGAGATTTCTGTGTAGGGTTTCTTTTTAGAGAACTTCTTGTGATCTCGACTGCCTTTTGATCTGTTTATGTTAGGTGGCATCTTGTGATCACATGTGGGTTTGGTATGAAAAGTAAGGATTCATTTAAGATGTGTTTAAGTTACTTGCAAAAGTAAGCTATCATAGTTAAAAATTGGAAAAAGAAATAACAGTACTGTGGAAGGACTAGCATTACTACCATTTCAGATCTAGAAAAAAAATGAGAGGTGGTTAATTTATCACTGTTCAACTTGTAACTAATTGGGAAGCAAAATTTACCTCTTTCATCTCTCTAAAAAAAGATCCATTTCCTTTCAAAACTAGAAGTATCTAGCATGAAGCATTCGACATAGCTACAGATCCACATAAATTGGTGATTGATCCCTGGTTTTTTGATCTTTCTGCCAAATTTTACAGGGGACCATCATCATTTCGCTTGCTTCAGCCTTTTTTATTTTATTTTATTTTAATGTCCTTCAAGTCATAACTATGCTGTGGCCTTTTGCAATGTTGAGAAAACCTACTTCCCTTGATTTCCAGCCAGGCGAGGATGTTATTGACTCAAAAGTAGTTTTTAAATGAACATCATTCTAGGATATAACATCATGATCAACAGCATCATTGTTGCATATTATTCTTAAATTAACACACATATAGGAAATTACATGTAATTCTAAAGTTACAATGTTGGTGTACCTGAGCTGGAAGAAAAGGTTATTCCAAATAGTGCTTAAATAAAACTAAATGTAATACTAAACTTGCACATTCTGACAACCTTAACTTGCTTAAGTTTCGGTTGAACACTGTTTGTAATGTAATTCTCCAGCCAATTCAAATTGTCTTGGTCGAGATTCATTTCAGCCTGACATTTTTGGATATATGTTGGTCATCATGATTTCCTTTTTTCCTTCTTTTAGTTTTACTCCACCTGTGTTCACTTGAATTATTATGAGCAGATCACTTTGTCATTTCATCAGAGCTCTGATTTTGAGTTCAAACTTCACACAGGAAATTATGATTTTTTTCGCTTTTTTGAGACAAACAGGAGTTTGTGATTCCTTCCCCTCCCCCGTAATTTTTTTAAAAGAGATGTAGATATATGAAGGTTTTTTATTCTATTATTATTTTATTAGTTTTTTACAGATTCTCTCATAACATTCATATTTACCTTTTCCCCTATTTAGTTAAGCTACTGGAATGGGGGGAAGAGGGGCATAGGACAGAAGCAGAAATTGCTTCTCTTCGGGCAGCTTTTACGCAAGAAGTTGCTGTATGGTATAAACTTGATCATCCTAATGTCACTAAGGTAACATTTTATATGTTGATGGCCAGATGCAGTTCATTTCTTCAAATAAGTATCCATAGATAATGTAATCATGCAGTGATCCTCTGATGATAAGCATGTTAGTCACTATAGATTCTTTTGATCTACTATTAGAATTTCAGATGTTAAGAATTTCATTACTTTACCTTGATGAGAGCCTGGATTGAGCTAAAGTAAGCTCTCTAGTGCTCTTGGATTTGATTGGAGAAGTTGTACTTAGAATTAAATATAAGGTAGTGAGTACCTGATCAAGTTGGTCTTAGGTTAGACTAAAGAAATTGAGGAACACTGAGAATCAAAGTTAGCAAATCAAATTGATTCTGCAATATTTGTTGGGTGTCCATGTCCATTTTAAACCACTGGGAGTGCATTTACTTCTTGATTAATGTGACTCCAGCTCATGTTGACCAGGTATAGTGATATTGATACTGATTTAATCTTATCATTGGGCTTTATCATCCGCTCTATGGGGCCAGAGTAACCTAAGTTTTTTCTCCGTTGTCTACATGGAATATGGAACCGATTTGTCATGTTAGATGGTCCAGCAGTATTGGATTTTTTCCTGCATAAACTACTTATATATATATTTGGATAACATGGGTATCCCCACCCCATATTGGAGGTGAGGCAAATTCCACGGATACACAAAATAACCCGCAAGCTTTGTATATCAGGTACGCCCGGGAGGAGTCGAACTCAAGACCTATAGTCTAATCCTAAAAGCTTAGACCAACTGAGCTACCCGTGCGGGTTATAAACTACTCATATTACCATATCTAAGGAAAAATCTCTATTTTAGGAAAACTAGTGGTATCTTAGTGTTGGAAACATTTAATAGGAGATAATTTCCTACGACCGAAGGGGTATATAGGAGTTGGGTGATCCCTCTCTATAGGGGTGGATCCAAGCTGTTACTTTTTTTTCTTTCTCTCAACGCATTATTAATATTTAACTCAACCACTATTATTCCTTTGATGATTTGGTGAACTAAGGAGTAAGGCTTTTCGTCTAAAGATTAAATTTAAAACTTATAAATGATTCAAATATTTAATAAAAAAGGTGGGGCTCACTTCACATGATCCCATATGGGCACGTGACATATCTAAGGGTAAAACAATTATATTCTTTTTTATTTATCTCATCGCAATAACATGATATTTTATTTATTATCCAATATTTTCACTATCATTATGATAAAAACACTTTCCGTTTTTACCATATCAATATCATAGCTCATAACTTAACCCAATAACTTTTTTTATTTATTTAATTAACATTAAAAAACTAAAAATAGAAATTTATCTCTAAAACAAAAATAAAAGCATGATCACTATCGAAAAATAAAAAAACTTCCCATTTTCATTTCATACCTCATGATTTAATCTTTATCTAATTATAGTCAATAAAAAAAAAAAAACTCATCTCAAATAAAAATAAAAGCATCATCATTATATAAAACACTTTTCATTATATCAATATAACATTAAGAAATCACAGCTCAAGATTTCATCTAATAATTTATTTTTGTAATTATTGTCAACAAAAAATAAAAACAAAAACTCAATTCTCAAATATAACAAAATCATGATCCATCATAAAAGCACTTATTTTTCATTTCATAGCTCACTAGTTCATCTAATAACCTTATTTATCTAATTAATACCATAAAAAATATAAATAAAAACTCACCTATCAAATTCATTTCTCCAAACCTCCCTTCGAAGTGTTGATGTTGAAAACTTGAAATATTGATCTTGTAGTTGTATGCTTGTGGTAATGAATGGTAAGATTGAATGATGGAGGAGATAATAAATTAGAGGTTTTTTTTTTTGTATTGAATGGCTGAGGTTTTGAAATTTGAAATGATGGAGATGAAGGATGCATGAGTCATATCCTAATTGTTTTGAGAGAGAAGGAGAGATTATGAAATGTTGCTTTCATATTCTGATTAAAAAGGAAATTCATGGAAAGATTAGTTGCAAATTCTACCATTAGCATGCCTACACTGGCACTCTACAAACCTATTTTTAAAAAGGTTACTCTATATTTTCAAAGGCTAAGTATAGATAGGAATTTTTTCAATACTTTTCAATGTAAAAACCAAAGGTTTAAGGTAGTAACTGTTGAAAATTATGTTGCCTTAGAAAGAGAGGATAAATTTTCATTTTTTACAGCACATGCTTAGGATGTACTTTGAACATTTTCTTCCTCAATAGGGTCTATATACATTGGAAAAGTTTTTTTTTTTTTTTTGTTGGGGGAGGGGGACTATAAATCAGAGCAACAAAGTTGCAATAAAACATATGTAGAAATAAGGTGTTTTATTTATTATTATTATTATTATTTATTTTGGGGTGGCAGTTTTGTGGGGGGTCATGCCTCCTTCCACTTCCACTCTCTGCCACACATGTCAAGCAATATTGGGTCTTCTCTGTCAAGCATAAGAACATTAAATGTAGCATAGTGTGATATTGAAAATGGATTAATACTCAAAACTACTAGCATGTCTTGAAAATAACAACCATAATATACTAGAAGCAAATACGTATGTTATTATAAACAAAGGTGTCCAGCCAAGTGCTACATGCAAGGATACAATTTTAAGGAGGTCCCATTTTGGATGGAAACTCTTTAAGAACATCCACCCAATAGAGGAGTTTCCTTTTTTAGGAAAATTTTGCCTTGGATGAAGCCTTAGGGAGCAAGATACAAGCTTGCATTTCTTAAAATCCACACATAATGTCCATTAAAAAAGGAAAAGAAAACCAAGAATTATTGGTTAAATATACGCCGATGAGCGCACCTAGGCAAAAAAAAGGGTTTAGGACTCTAGGCTCCAAGTTAAAGGCATGACTATGAGGGCATTGAGGGATAGACCTATAATCTAGCCCCTAGTCAAAGTTTGCACCTAGTCTGAGACCTTATTTTGGTTTTGATTCTTATGAGTAACTGTCAAACTTCTGTTGTTTCAGATGGCAACATTGTATTTTCTGATATTCATATCAATGTTCCAAAAATTAAAATTGTATCAAATCATAAATCATATTGTAAATTGTATATATTTATTTTTTTTAAATAGGAAAAATTAAAAAGCTATAAGGAAAGGAAAAAGTTATTCACAATCCGTGCATCTGGACTTCCAATAACATTGATCATGAAACCAATATTTTGAAAATTAAAATAGATTGTAAAGTCATAAGATAGCTAAAATCATATAATTTGAATCATAAATTTGTAAATTTATAAATATCATTATTCATAACCAAAGCCTCATCTCAGTAACCTTTGTGTTCTCTCTCATTAATTCTAACTTTTTAATGTCTACTTGTATTCTTCTCCATCAAATCCTATGTTCCCTGCCTTTGAAATTTAGTAACCCATTTGTAAACTTTGCCATATGATTGATCAAAGCCCCGCTGAGAGTGCTTAGTTCTTTTGAACTGCTGGCCTGGGTAGCATTATCATTCACGAGTCAAGACCATCTTCTTTGGATGCATCAATTATTCGTTAGTGGGTGCCTTTTTTGCCTTCAAGTGGCAAAAGAGATGGACCCTTTGCTTCTGCATTGTTCGTTGTCCTTCCAAGTGAGGGCCACTTTTTTCTTTCTTTTTGAAACTAGTTGGATTATGCTCTTGTCTATTGCTCTAGTATCCTACCTTGGTTTTTCATTTGTGGAGACTCTAAATCTGCTATCCTTTGGCAGCTAGCCTGTGTTAGAAAAGAAACAACTGTTTTTTCAAGAATACTTTTGAATGTCCCAACATGGTCATCTTCAAGGGCTTCTTGTGGACGGTTTCCCTCAAGAACTTCCATTCCGTTGTCCAAGTTTGAGTTCCACCGAGCTTATAAGGAGTGTATAAGAATCAGATAAGGCTTTGTTCTTGTATCTTTAGGGCGATCCTTCCCCCTCCCCTTTTGAAGTTTTATCATTGTTTTGCCTTCTTCTCTTGTGTTGGCCCCTATGACTGTCTCTTTGTGTATGCACTCCCTGTGACTTTCCATAACAAAATTGATACCTTCTCAAATTATTTCCTGCTTTCTAACTTTTAAATTGACATAAACGAACATAATTAAGCCTTTTATTATAAGAAATGATTAAGATCAAGTCTATCAAAATAGCGCTTAATGCCCATGACAAGTTCGAATTTTGGGTTTTGGACTCTTTATTACTTTTTATTGTACATGTTATGGCAAAAGTAAGAATTTGTACAACTTTTAGTAACAAAACAAACTAGTAGAATATGATAAAATTATCATTGAAAAAGATATATGGCAAAATTGCATCATACAAATATCTGTGAAGCATATAGTAGTACAGTTCTAAAAGAAAGTAGTCTGGGAGGAATTTCTTATGGAAACTAGTGCCCTTATTGTGTAGTTTCTTGTATCTTCTTTGATTTTTTTCTTAATGGTGGACTTATTGTTCATTTGGGTCTTCCTTTGCAGTTCATAGGGGCTACAATGGGCTCATCAGGGTTAAATATACAAACTGAGGCTGGTGGTCGTCTTGGCATGCCAAGTAATGTTTGTTGTGTTGTTGTTGAATATCTTCCTGGAGGTGCACTTAAATCATTCCTCATAAAAAATCGGAAAAGGAAGCTGGCCTTCAAAGTTGTTGTCCAATTAGCTCTGGATCTTGCAAGAGGGTCAGATTTGTTTATTTTATTCAAAGCTCCTGGTCTCATATCATTTTTCTTTAATCTTTGTTGCATTTGATGATTTAGTGGCCCACTAGGATTCTCAGTTAATTTTATATGTGTAGGGTACTTGTCTTGGATAATGTTGATAGTGATTGGTATTCATACCTGTCGCTGGTGGCATGATTTTTTTTTTTGAGGGACTTTTTCCAGAAGAGCAAAATTGTCGGTGGGATGGTTACTCATTGGTTTTAAGTTGATGTCATTGATTTTGTTTTTTAAAGGGGAGAGAAATCTGATTGTATGTTTATGCTTTAATTCACTTTTCTAATGCTGTAATGTTCAGGGTTTAATGCCTGGCTTGGGTCTCTCTTCTGTTCCTTTCTTCTTAATATATTTATTCACCTTTTTTCTCCAAAAAAGAAAGTGTAGATTTTATTCCTGAAAAGCAAAACTACTGGTAGATGTAATTTAAGCTATGTATTATTGTAGGGTAAAATATGTGGTCCTGCCCTGCAGAAAAGTTTGCTATACTTCCCTGTTCTTTACATGCTGGAGCCTTTGTTTGGAGCTACAGGCCTATAATATGATGTGCCTATTAGTAGATGGAGTGCATCCAAAGAATCTTGAATATTAGAGAATCTGATCAATCCATTCAGTGTCCTTTTTTCTTCACTGCTTCTTTTATTCTATTCCCTACTCTTTATTTATAGTTACCACTTACAAATAAGAGAAGACCATTTCTAGGAAAATGGTTAATGGGCGAGGATGTACTAAGACAAGATTTGGGGCATAAGGGTATTTTTATAACTTTGTACCTATTGCTGTCTATATATTGTATCTCTGAGGGATTTCTAGGGTTACAAATACCCATCTGTATTAAGAGAGGCGAGAGGAAGAGAAAATTCTAACCCTGTTCTCGAAGATCGTGAAAATTCTAACTCTATTCTATGTTCATGTAGGCACACTGCCCAACCGTGTAAATCTCCTAGTGTCCGTGTGATTGCTTGTGTATTTTGCTACATCATGGTTTATTTGTTATCTCAACAATTAACACTAGATGATGAGATAACTGTATCTGTGCCCTTATTTTGGGAAATGTTTACTACACTCTGTATCTAAAAGCCATATATTTGTGTTTTTCTGAAATTGCTTGTAAATTTTTTCATTCTTAAGGCAGCATGTTGAAGCTAAACAAGTGGGTAAATTCTTTTCTTATGTAGATTGAGCTATCTTCACTCCAAGAAGATTGTTCATAGAGATGTGAAGACGGAAAACATGCTTCTGGATAAGACACGCACTGTAAAAATTGCTGACTTTGGGGTTGCTCGTGTTGAGGCTCAAAATCCTAATGATATGACAGGAGAGACTGGAACCCTGGGTTATATGGCACCTGAGGTATACATGTTTTTAACTTAGAATGAGTATTTCATGCTCACTAATAAGATCAGCTTTTAATTTGTATTTACAACGCTTCTTTGTTTTTTAATAATTAGACATCCCCCCACTTCTTCTCAGATCTAGGAAAATTGAAAAGAGGAATTGCCACCAATCTAGTCTTAGATGAGATCTTAATCCTTGTTTCAATAAGACTCAATTAAAGTCTACTATTCTCATACTGGTCTTGGTCCACCTACAATGGAAATGAATGAAATGGCTCTAAGTTGTGCAGAATCCTTGAAATGAGTCTGATGATGTGAATAAAAAATGGGTGCTCATGAACATATGATGCATCAAGAAGTGAAGAAAAAAGCACCATGAATGGGACGGTATCTTGAAATTGCAGGCTCTATGGCTCTATAGTGAACCCCAATTGAGCAGTGTCTTGCCCCATGATCCTGCATTGTTTCATCTTCCATTGGGAGAGAGAGCACAGCACAATGTCCTCCAAGGTGTATTCACATTCTTGGAGATGCTTTCTGCAGTTTACCAAAATCAGGGAAATTTCACAGACGTGGCCAGAGAGTGGAGAGATTTTCTAGAGCCTTCACCATTACTTTGGCAAAACTTCACAATGTAGAGAACTCCCCTCCTAATGAGTGGCCTGGAGTGTTTATGTAGGCAAGTACATAGGATGGAAAATGCAAATAAAAGAGCAAGGGAGTAGGAAAAAAGTATGATGGTTGCTTCATTGGTTGACAATGAGTGTAAGAGGAATGCCGGAATATTCCACTTGCTCTGGCTGAAGCTGTATTCATGCTAATATCCCTGCTTTCAATTGAGACATGTTCAAGCCCAATCAATAAGTGGATGATGTAGGGTGAAGAGGAGATGACCCTTCTAGAAGAACCCTTCTGGAGAGGGGAAAAAAGAGATGGAACCATGTGGACTCATAATTGTTAAAGTCCTGCATTTTATGATTTGATTCTCACGACACAATATAATTTTCACAGAAAACAATTTGGATCATATGCTTAAATCCCGATTTTAAGCATTAATTTCTCCTATTGGTATATCGCTCACTAGTTCATCCATTGAGCTACAAAATACTTAAAAAAAAAAAAATTTAATTCACATAATCTAGAGTTAGATGGTTGGGTTGGGGAGGGAAGAAGTTTGCAATTTTGCATAGGCGTTTAACATTTAAGCTTTCTTTATCTAATATAGGTCTTTCTCATTTTTTTTAGAATGATATTCTTTATCTTATATAATTTTAATCATTCTAACTATCATTCTCTTATCTTCTATCTTCTCTTTTGAATCCCTATCAACTATAATACCTTCCCATTTTGGAGTTCTTCTTTCCTATATAGAAAAGTCTAAAACTATTTCCAAGATCTCTACCTTTCTCATCCTTTCACTTGGTCTCTTGCAAACATGTTGTGTATTCACTTTAATGTACATATATAGGTTGCCATTTATCTATTTTTCTTCATCGCCTACCATGTGGCTTCCTATAGCATGGGCCTGATTTTCATTATATAATCTTGCCTCTCTAATGTACATGTAATCTCATGTCGCACAAACTCTGCTTACTTGCTTGAACTTTGCCCACATGGCACACTTTTTGCTTGATGTATCCAGAATTGATCCTTGGTTTGGCTCTACACTTGAACCTAAGTATCTAAATTTTTCGCAATGTGGTACAAGGTCTGGTTCATTTTAGCTGCTCCCACTAAAATTATATTCCTTGTACAGTAACTTTGTTCTACTATTTTTCGTACCCTTTTTCTAAAGTTTTCCTCCATAATTTTAGTTTGTTGATTAATTGGCACTTAGTATCTAAACATCTACTCTCAGTGTCCTAAAAAAATGTTCTTACTCTAGACCAGCAACATTCACCCAACATTACTTTGCATAGGGTAGCTCAACTTGCAAGTGCTCTGGCTAAGGAACTAGAGGTCTTAGGTTTGAGTATGGTAATAACCTGATGCATGTGGCATGCGGAAGACTGTGTGCATTCAAAATTTACCCAACGCTCTTGTACTCAGGGAGAGGTGGGGTCTTAGGGTTCTTCCTTTATATATAAAGATATTCACCTAACATTTTACAATTTAAAAAAAAAAAAGCGAAAATAAATTACCTAACGCTTTCTTATAGTTGTCTTAAGCCTTAAACACCTTAAACATGAACCCATACCCCATCTAAAGGGCCCCTTCTTGCTCCCCACCAAAAAAGAAGAAGAAAAAAGCACGACTTGCTATCTTGCACCATTCGTGTTCAGACATCTCCCTCCAACCATATTCTTCGCTCTAGGCCAGCTTTTTTTAGTCCCTGCAAATATGCAAATCAATTGTACCTTGGCAAACAACCACCTGGTACCGAGTTAGGCTCATGCTACAATTATTATTTTTAAAATGGAACATATATTCATAGAAAAAGAGGCACCATAGGTGCATATACAAGAAGAGCACAAAACAAAAAGAAAAAACATTGATCCCAGAAACCCAAAATATCCACGAAAAATCCTTAAACTTAGATACAATAGCAAGAAAGGAACTTACACAAGGTCAATGCATTCCTTCCAGGCTCGTAATATGTCAGTCAGAGAGGTATTCTTGAATTCCTAGAGAGAAATAGCCCATGAGGATCACTTAGCAAGATCACGTCTGGAAATTGACTGGATCGTCTCAGCGAAATCCTTAAACACCCTATTGTTACGTTCTCACCAAAGGTTCCAAACAGTGGCAAAGAGAGCCAAGTGCCACAACAAGGAATATTTTGGAGAGACCGAAACAATGTCCCAAGCAAAGGATAGCTCAACCACCAAAGAAGGCATAACCCAAAGAACTCTAGATTGATCCAACACAGAATTGCAAACCACAAAATAAAAAAGACAATGAATCAGGAGGTGATTCGTCTCTTCAAAAGCTTGAAGGCAGAAATGACGCACACTGACATGGTTCTTCCTCTTTTGCTCAAGTTGTCTTGAGTCAAGATTTTCCCCAAGCCCGTAGTCCACAGGAAGCTAATGGCCCGCGGTGGAGCTTTGGAGGTCCAGATATTCGGGTTGACAATAGCAGGTGCAGTTGTCTGATTATACGAAATGTAAAAAGAATTGACAAAGAAGTATCTAGCTAGGTTAGGCCACCATACGAGGCAGTCCTCAGCAGAGGCTCGGATCCAGTGGAAGTGATGATCTGTAGCAACTCCGAAAACTCATCTATTTTTGAATCTGAGAGATTACGCTAAAGGAAGAGATCCCGAACAATACGACCACTGCTAATGGAGTAGAAATATGAAATTACCCCTGTTGGTACAGTGAAGTGATGGAAATTGGAAACCGAGAGCACAAAGAATTGTCACACCATGGTTCTGTCCAGAACTTAATTTTGTCATCACAGTTTGCCTGCCTTAAATGCCAGCCAATAACGATGCATCAGAATCTAAATGTGGCCTCATCATGGTTGGGTGATGAATTTCTGCACAATCCTACATATCTGACCCTGGATAGCTTAGATTGTGCGTTGATCTAGCAATGGATTTGAAGATTTGGCTCGATCTATGCCATTTACAGCATCTGAGTTTTTTGTTGGTGGATTGGAACAATCTAGTTGTTGATCCAACACCATCTATCTAGGCATTTGTCCTTTTCATATTCTATTAGTGTTATATTGTGTAGTTTATATGTGGCTTAAGATTGGTAGACATATATTTTTTATTTATGGTTTAGATCGTCCATATATGTCTTAAGTCAGAGGTGTCTAGGGTTTCTGAGTGTCTTTCTTTTATAAATAGTTGTATGAGACACTTTTGAGAAAGATGATGAATGTAGTAAAGGAGAAATTTAAGTTTCTCCCACAGATCTGGTGTGACTTTTTCTGCCTCCTTGGTATGAGATCAAGGAACCTTGTGTGGCTCAAGGTACAAATCCTTCTTATCTCTCTTTTTTTTAGCTTCTTTTCTTCTATCATTTTCTCCACTTTTTCCCTTTCTCTACACCTTATTTTTGTTCCCTTTTCAGCCAAACCCTAATCCTAGTTAAACCAGTCCAGTACCCAACCTCCACCATTGGCCACCAAAACCCCATTGGGACCCACCAATTTGTACTGGCATCCATACATGGCCGTACGACCGTATGGATAGGCCCAATTTGGCCCTGTTTTGCCCTATTTTGCACCCCTACTTTCTATATTCCTATCTTAGACTCGTAGCTCTAAACCAAACCTATTTTTTCACCCTATTTGATTAATTGTGTATGTGAGTTTGCATAATTTTTGTTATATTCTTTGTTTAATATTATTTATCTTTTTAACATCGTATGTGAATCATGGATATATGTTGCATGTCATTTTAGGATTCACCACACGCATTTTGCATTCTTGTAAAGGCATCTATCTATCATTTAGATCTATGGTTTCCAATCTTTTAGCATGTCCTACATCAGATTTGGTATCAAAGCTTGTCCCGTGTCAAATTGTCTTGAGAAGACCTGACAAGATGCCGTATGTACATGGAAGTGGTTTCAGAGGTGCTAGATGATTTGGAGTCTCTTCTCTCAACAGGTGATGTGTGATTATCTTTAAGGTGTTGACCTAGTTTCCTCAGGTGCAGAAATGGGCAGTAGTTTGTTGATACTCTTTTCTCCTTTAAATCATGCCACTTGGAAAAGCTGATCAATTATACCGATCTGACTGCACAGTTTAAAAGAAGGATGGTGATCAATTAAGTTTGGCCTGTTTCTTCAGATCGAGGTTCAATCCTTTCTACCAATGGCTATTTGTGTGTCCCATCCAATTTTCACCCAAAACCATGTATGTTGTCTTTTTCAGACCCAGCAGTCCAAGGTTGATATAAGTTCTTCAGTTCTTCAGAGAATAGACAATTGCTAAACAGTGCTAATTGAGGAGAATGACAGATCTGTGGCCCCCTTCCCCACCACTTCCGTGGAAAAAAAAACTGTGATTAGGCAAGTTGGAACATGGCTCAATTTGTCAATGTCGAAAGGAAAATCCAACAGGTTTGTCTTTGGCACAGGTTAGTGGTTTTAGTTGTCTGTGTCACTCTTCTGATATAAGCTTGTACCATAGATTTCTTGTATTGGAGTCCAAATTAAATGGTTACTTGTATAATGCTAATTGAACAAAAGTGTTGTGGGCAGATTGGATTGATTTGAGGGCTTCTGCATGCTTGGGCTTGGGGTACTCTTGTGCGTCTGCCATTAGTAGACAGTATAATATTGTGATACTATATAGCACTGTTGAAGCTTTTGTCCCTTGCGGTTATCATCCTCAAACTTTATGTTCGCAATGCCTCTCTCTCTCTCTCTCTCTCCCTTCCCCTCCTGTTGGCAACAATGGCCATCATTTTTTTTTTCTGTGATTCGATTCATCTGTGTGTACACTCTTGTGTATCAAATTTTTTTTTGGGTGTATCTTGCTTGCTCATTCTCTCTTATTTATTCTGCACAATTACATGTGACTTGCTGGACTGATCAATTACAGGTCCTCAACGGCAACCCATATAACAGAAAATGTGATGTTTACAGTTTTGGCATCTGTTTGTGGGAGATATATTGTTGTGACATGCCATATCCAGACCTTAGCTTCTCAGAGGTTACATCTGCAGTTGTTCGGCAGGTCTACAATTCCTCCTTATTGTCAATGCATTATCACCTGTATGGGATTATAATTGGTTTGAATATTTTGGTACAATAGTTCATTAATGAAGTGGAAGTGACATGTAAAATGCTGGTTGTTGGAGTTACCCAAATCAACAGTGGCAATTACTTACTAAGTTGATAATGATAATTACTTTGGTTTGATGAATAGAAAAGGAAAAGTTGTTCACCTAATTGTTTCTATGCCCAGCTCAAAATTCAGCCAAAATATTCAAACCATTCATGATTTTGGATACAACCTAGTATGCAGATCAAGTTAGAAGTTATCAAACTACTCAACTGCAGAATCTGAGGCCTGAAATACCACGCTGTTGTCCGAGCTCCCTAGCAAACGTCATGAAGAGATGTTGGGATGCGAACCCTGACAAACGGCCAGAGATGGATGAGGTGGTTTCTATGTTAGAGGCAATTGATACGTCTAAAGGTGGGGGCATGATTCCTCTTGATCAGCAGCAGGGGTGTTTGTGTTTCCGCAAGCACCGAGGCCCATAAAAGGAGTATCCATTTGGGAAGCAAGGAATAAGGCCCAAACTGGGATGCAGTGCTGAGTGGATTCTAATGCAAGGATACTATGATTCCCAGACACTTCAAAAATGGCAATGTTTCCCAATTGTATCATATTGATACACTCCGATTTTTATGTGCAAAATCCATCAATCATTGTTATGTGTCTATGCTGAGGGCTACTGGTTTTACGACTGGAAGACAGGAAGGCTCTGCACATATATGATCTGTTTAAGGTGATGTAAAATTTAATTCACATTTTTATGTGTATCAATTATAGTATTGACTAGCATTCCATCTGTGAAATACCGAAATGAACAATAACTAGTGAGCTTGTTTTGATGCTGAGCTATGAATTAATCTATGTATGCCTATGATCAGCCCGGAGTGGATATTCTGTTGATAAATTGCTTTTCAATTCTACATTTTAACTTGCCCTTTCCTCTAGGTTTTGGTTTGTTTATATTAAGCAATGCACATCCACTTTTGGTAGACCATGTTTAGGACTTTAGGGTGGCTAAGATTAAGCTGCGGGTCTACAGCTGAAATTTGCAATATTTGTTGAGGTTGCTTCTATGAGTCTTGATATGATACTGTAATACAGTTGTGTGGGTGTTGGCCTGACGGTCAAGAAGCTCTCCTCATGAAAGGAGGTCTTGAGTTGGATTCACGCTCACACCCCTATAGGCCATTATCCGTATCTGGTGTGTGTGAGATTGGTAGACTTGCATATGCTTCAAGACTAGTCAGATTAATATAGCATATGCCGAAAGTTCAACTCTTAGTTTAGAACAGGCATGGAAATATCAATTTGGTGTACATGTTTTTCTCTTCAAACTTTATTACCATCTGACATTTTGCATTTCAACTCTTAATAAAAATTGCATCAGTTGAGTTAATTTAATTTTAAACACTTTCCCAATGGATCATTGACCGCTACATGTTGGTGTGCCATTTCTCCGGATTGAAGACAGAAATTAATCTGATCGAACTTCAAAGCTGCTTGTCTCAACAGTTTCTAAGAGATTTGTTATAAACTGATATGCTGGCATTTTTTATTTAATAATTTGAATTGATACGTCGGTAGAGAAAGAAAGATAAGCGTTTCTCTTTTAACTGTATCACCCATAAGATCTTTTATTCATTTCACACAACTATTCGAAGTTCAACTTATGATAAATGTACCATGTTTCAGGTGAAGAATAATAATAATCATTCATATAACTTCTCTGCATCTGTTGATTATTTAGAAAGGGAAAAGAAAGTGGAAGAAGTGAAGAAGGAACTTGCCTTTTGAAAAAAGTCAGTGACTGCACTTTAGAGTTTGGATTCAACAATAGATTTCTACAATTTCTTAAAGAGAAACTCAAAAGAAGAAACGATGACTCATCACAGAAATTGTAGATGAAGGAGAGACGAATGGAGAGTTGACAATGGTTGGATCAAGAGGTGGAAATTTCAGTAAATTCCAATTTGGGCTTGGAGTCGTCGTCTTCATCATCCCATTTAGTAGTATTGTAGTAGCAGCCGTACAGAATCAGCTGAATGGCACCAAAGATTGCACCCAACCCATTTGGAATCTGCAAGGGAACAAGTTCAAAAATAAAAGAGGAGGGTACAAATAATATAAGTTAAATTACTATTTTATTTATTTGAGGCCTATTGTTCTTGGGCATATGTAAACCCTATCCATACACATCGGGTAAAATTAAGGGGAGTGACTCTTATATGTTGAGATTGAGATTTGAACTCAGAATCTCTCACAATTTATTGGGGGTTTTTAACCATCAAGTCAACCCTCACATGTTACCCATAGGCCTATTGTAACAATATTTGTACTCAAATTGAAGATTTTAAATATTTTCATTAAATGGAAAAATACACACTTAGCAATTTACAAGTCTTAGGTTAGGGATTTTTTTTCTATCCTATGAACTATGCTTGAGATATTTCTTGTATTATATTTCTCTTATTTTTTTCCCAAGGTGTTTAGCCTTTTAGGGCACCCGATTAAGCCTCGAGGTATATCCAACCCTTTTGAATTTATTTCTCTTACATGAAATGAGAAAGAAATGAAAATAAGTTTCTTAACATGATTTTTTTTAACAATTTCAATATTTTTAACTAACTTTTTACGAATTGAAATAATATATGATTTGACTACCAGAGTGAAAATAGCACCCACACCACCTTAGGCACTTTTTTTGCCAACTTTTTACCGCTTGAAATTTGAAAATATATTTTTTATCATTCAAGGCTTCATCACATGTTAAAGTAGCATTGTGAACTATTTTATTTGCTATTTATCTTTCTTTTCTAACTTAAACAATTATATTTTCCGTAGGCTTATGATAGCTAGATAGGCTTAAAAGTATTAAAAAGCCATTTTATAGTCTTTGCATAATTTTAATACTCGGATTAAATTGATTCTCTCTTTGCTTTCTTCCTTGGTGAGAGACAGAGAGAGAAACCATCCCCACATAAAGGGCATAGCCAGGGTTATTAGTATCGGATATATATCGGGTTTTGAGGCCCGATATATATTGGCCATACAACCTTGATATCAGCTGATATCATAAATATCAGTTATTTAGAAGAAAATAAAATATCAGTATTTTCTGCCCTTTTTTTAATTTTCAGAATTTTTTATTTTAATAAAAAGATCATTTTTCTGTTTTAAAATTTTTAATTAAAAAACAACCGATATTTAAAAAAAGAAAAAAAGAATGATATCGGCCCATATCATAAAAAAACGATATTAAAATCCCGGGGATAGCTACTGCACCCAAAGGTCCAAAACTTTGCAATCGATCGTCTTATCAACGATTGATAAGCCAAGGTTTTGGCCTTTTTCATATGAAAATGGGATCAAAACAATAAGTATTATTGAAGGAAATTTCTTGTGTACATATATACTTCTTGATGTACACTAGGTTATTGACCTCTTTATGTGATTAGGTATGAAAAGAGCTGAAAATGTAGTAAAATATGATGCACGAGAAGTAATATAATTCATGTATAATAAGTTTTTACTATGCATATTTTGGATCCATTCACTTCACGTGTTTTAGAACAATCAACACAGATGGAACTGTCTACATTCATTTAGTCATACACTCGTAGAAGTAGGGGTCCAAATATTGATGGATATAATACACATTATTTTTAGACTCCCCAATACATTTTGGCCAATATATATTTAGTATGACCAATTTGGTCCTCTATCGCCAATATTGAATTGAGATATCGCTAGTACGCCTATATATCACCTATATATTGCCAGTGTCTCGCTTATACGATATGTATTAATTGATACACTTATATTTGATCATATCAATTTCAGATAGATATTTAGACCTCTACATAGAATGCTTGCATTGATACATCTCCAATTGAGTAAGAACTTGGTCTGAACCTGTAAATTTTCTACTTGGACAAAGTTGATCTCGAGTCAGGTTAGTACACATCCGAGTTAGAATTTTGTTTTAGATAAGCAGCTCTCCCCACTCGCTAGGTGAGAAATTATCTATTGTGAATGAGTTTATCACTCAAAAGCTGCGAACTCCCAAAGCCATTAGATCTAATGGATTTCATTTTTAATGTTTAGATTAAATATCTTAATCCCTTTCATAAATATGCCTAATCTCAATCCAATCTTTTCACTCTTGCTTAAAATAATAAGCATGAAATGGAAATCAAACTATCAAAAGTTAATTCAATTAACCATTTGTACAAAATATGAATATATTGAAGTTAGGGCCGACAACCAAATTGAATATGTAACTCCCACTAAAGATTATCCTCCAATCAGCTTAAGCTTAAATAAATCCAACTTAGTATCCAAAATTCAAATTTTAAATGATATATAATTCAATTAAATAAAATAATCTTTTCAGCTCGACTCTACAAAATTTAAAATAACTTGTTCATCATAGTGTAATTATCAAATACTAATTTAAGAATGTTTGAATTTTACTCTAATTTAAATCAAATAAAAATTTAATTAGACAAAAGAATATAAAAAAGAAATGAAGAAGAAAGGTACCTGAACAAAGGTATTAGGTTCAAACCCTTTTAAGCTAACCTGACACACATAACTTGTAGACTATGGGAATAATTTCACTCTCAACATGGGGTATAGATACCCATGTTTTAAAAAAAATGTAAAATGATATTATTACCTTTGATTTAAATTCAATATTGATCATGCTTTCATGTGATATGGAAAAACAATTATCTAATTTTTTTTATATTTTTTCTTAAAAAGAATAAAAAGTTAAAAGACGATTCAATAAATTCCTGATGTTGCAGTTTATCCATTCGTGGATTATAAACTACAATCAATCTTTTAAGTTTTAACAGTCTGGGCTTTTAATACCAGAGGTTGATGACAGGTGAGAAAGCACTACAACGTATGAAGATTAAAGAGAGCAGAGCGCACGAAGGAAAGGGAAGGGAAGGTGATTTGAATCCGATATCTCGGAGGTGATTGCGAAAAAGAATATGACAGTACCATCCGATATCTACGACATCTGATATGATTCAGACCCTTGAAATGTTCTAACTACAAAATCTCCTTCTCTCCCTCTTTCTTACATCCATCACTGATCACCAGTCACCAGTCACTACCACCACCACCTCTCCTCTAATCTTCACTTCTGCCTCTTCTTCTTGGGTCTCTTTCATCGACTTTTCCCCCTCTCTCTCTCTCTCTCTTTTCTTCCCATTTTCTCCCCTCAGTGGCCACTGCTCTGTTCTACGTACATATATCTCTCTGTTTCCCTCCTTTTCTTTCCATCTCCTCCCTTTTCCCATTTTAAGAGAGAGAAGAAAGAAGTATGCTCCAAAACTCAGAACTCCCAGATTGTTTCCACCCAAATCAGCCAACCAACATATACCCAAAAAGCCCCACACCAAAGCACACTCTCTATCTATCAAACCTTGATAACCAGAAATTCCTCAGGTTCTCCATCAAATATCTATATCCATACAGGAAATATGTCTGCTCAGAGACCCTCAAATCCCCCCTCTCTAGAGCACTTGTGGACTACTACCCATTGGCTGGCAGGCTAAGAGCTGGTGCAGAGGGTGGTGAGAAGCTTGAGATTGATTGCAATGGAGAAGGTGCTCTCTTTGCTGAGGCTTTCATGGACTTCACCGCCGAGGAGTTTCTGCAGCTCTCCAGAAGGCCCAACAGGTCGTGGAGGAAGCTCCTTTATTGGGTGGAGGGACAGAGCTTCTTGGCTATTCCTCTTGTTATTCAGGTACCTTTCTTCTTCATATCTTCTTTATTTCTTGCCTTCCACATAATTATCTTTCACACAGTTAAATAAATACAGCAAAAATAAACTAAAAACATAATTCAAAATCATTACCTATGTATTTCAAGTTAAATAATCACAACCATAACAATTATAATAACAATAACACAACAATAATAATAATAATAATAATAATAATTAATTAATTAATTAATTAATTAATTATTAAAATGAAAACGAACATTATCGATGACGCCTGTTCGGACATGGTCTGTACTCACCATCTGAGCTTAGCTTTGATTTTGAGAGAGAGAGACTGATTGATTTTAGAACTATAGAGAGGAGAATTTGAGTGAGAAGTTGAAATCTGTAGAAGAAATGTTGAGAGGGAGACAGAGAAGTAGAGAAAATGCTTACTCGAGAAGGAAATTAAATGAAATATGTTTAAAATAGAAAATTTTGAGGATAGAAATAAGATGGTGTATGTTTTTTAATAAGAAATAAATGTTAGTTCATCCAAAAATTCATTTTTACAATTGCAAATGGCAAGTTTGGCAGCCATGCGCGCACCAAAGCTTGCACCAAAGTCGTCCATGCAATTATTTGGTTCAACACGCATATCCCTTCATGTACTAAAATTGGCAACAGCACTGTCACTAATGCTACCCTACTATCTGTTTTTGACATTCTTAGTTCTTAGACCTCTAAATAGGTTTCACATGGTTATCTTTATCACAATTCCAACTTCCAATAAACACGAAGGACCAAACCAATCACCGGCTCACCTAAATACCTACACTTGGCTAAACCTATTGCATTTTAGAATTGTTGAATATAATTAGATTTAGTATTTAGTTTTGATTAGGATTAAAGTTTGAGTTTAATTAAAATAGTCCTAAGTCGGTTAGCTGCTATATGTATGTGTAATACTCCTTATTAAATATAGATTATTCTTTTCTGAAAAAAATGAGGTCCAATTAATAATTCATTTATATTGTCGACGGATAGTGATTTTTACACTCCTATTTTCTCCCATGTACAGTAAATTTGAAAATTCCTTTTACTGTGAATATAAACCACACTTTCTTTCTTTCTTTTTTTCTCAGACATGACAATTGATTCGGCTGGCTTCTAAGTGGAGTAAATTTGATTTCCCAAATTAAATTTAAAGTCGAACATCTCAGCTCTTTATTCTAAGCTAAAATTTGAACTTGACTAGGGATGACAACTGGTTAATTGAGTAATATGAATTAATTATTTAATTAGAGAAAATGAGAGGAGGATTAATTGAGGAAATTAATCTATAAATTAATCGTTGGATGTCACGGTCGGAAATTAAATGTATAAGATTTAATTAATATGATTCGATTAATTGACATGCACATGAAAAGGACTCAAGTGGCATACCTTAAACACTCAAGCATTGAGAGAATAGAAGTGGCTTTTGACCAAATCATACACGATGGACCCATCTCATTCCACTGCACACGGCAGTTACTCTCTCCCAATATCATGCGCACCCTCTCCCAATATTATGCACACGGCACTCCTTGTTGCCACCTTTCATCCGCACCGCTTCTACTGCCCCACTTTCCATGCACCCAGCAGTTCTTCCCTCTCCTCTTCAATACACACAATACTTCCTCATTCTTTTTCTTTACACGTAAACTACATTCTTTCATATTCCCCACCGAGAACTCCACTCTATCATACTGTTCTAGTTTCTTTGCTACTCTCAAGCGAGGAAGGAAATGAGAGGAAGGAAAGAGAAGAAGGAAAGGAAGTAATTTTGGAAAGCTGCGTTTAAGATTAGTACAAACTTTAAAGTTAAGTAGTTAGATTTAAATTAAAGTCCAGGGTGATTTAGAATCCTGGACAAATTCGGATTTATATCACGAAAATGGGACCGATTCGAAAATTGTCGAATATTCTCTCCAATTTAGGGATCGAGTTCAAATCCGTGAAATTATTTATTAAATTGGAAGTATTAACCTCCTAAAATATGATAAATCACATTAGTAAATACTACCCCTTTCATTTTCCCAGTGATCGATTGAGTCGATCTCTCGCTCGATTTGGATTGTGGAAGGGGGTTGAAGTTGGAAATAAGGGATACCCATTCGAATTACCAAGAACTCATGAGAGTATAGTCTCAGATCTTGTGAAGGAATCTTATGTATTTTCAATGTCATTCAAGTCGTTGATCAACCATGTAAGAAGCTTTCATTTTGAAACTGAGTCCTCTTCGAAACCTTATTCAGTTTTAAACAGATTTTTTTGGAATTGTTTGGGTCGGAAATTACTTTGTTAAAATCCTATTTCAATTTGGAAAAGTAACCCAGGTTTTAAAAAAATAAAAATAAAAACCTGTTGAGGACTGATCTGGGAAGTGGAAACTTGGTCGTGGTGGTTGGATTTGTCTCGTCTATTGTGGGAGATGGTCCTTCTGAGTTGTATTTTTTACGGACAATGAAGTAAGATTTGAAATCTCAAACTTGAGTTTTGCTTCGTTTTTCCACTTGGACGGTGGACTATGCGATATCTGTGATATGTTCGGTTACATGGATACACTTTTATGGAAAATCAACAAGAACTGGGAATCGCATTTCTCTGGAAATAATTTCCCTTTTAAAAAAATCTACTGAACTGTTCGGTTATCTGGATGCAATTTCCAGGATAATGCACTTTCTGGATGCATTCTCCAGTTATCCATTGGGTGCGGAGGGACAGTTTTACAGAGCTCCAACGCCATTTTCATGGATGCCATTCGAGAAAGAAATCCTCCTCGAATGAAAGAAAAGATGATGAACTGTCTTTTGTTGATCTTGGCCGTGTTTGGCAGGCACCTTTCTATGAGATTTCCTTTTATTTTCCTTCAAAAAATAAGCAAAGCGAACGTCTTGTAGGTATGCAGTTGGCCAGACATGGGGAGGCAGCAGTTGTTAAAATATTCAATAATATCATTGTCAATGAAACAAGTGATGAAGCTGAAGCTGCCAATGATGGGAGTTTTCGGGTGGTGTGTCATTGGAGCAAGACTGGTGAGTCTGCCAATCTTTTGGGATGGGATTTTCCTGTGGAGGAGATGGCTAATGGGTCAGTGGTTGTTGAAGTCGCAACACCTTCTGTTTCAGAAGCTGAGTCAAGTCCTTCTGTCCAAGAATGGCAAGGGCAGGCAGCGTCATTTATGCGGTCCAATGATCATAGGAACAGAGAGAGTGAGAGGAGATTGAACACCTATGGCCTTGAAGGGTTGTCTTAGAAGTTGGCTTCGAGATTTCTGTAGTTCCTCATGAGAAACCTCTTTTACTTAAAAATTAAGATTGGCAGATCATCTGCAAATCTTGATTTATCAATTATAAAATAAAGATTATTTGCATTTGTTCCATCTCGGCTACTGATGGCGTTTTGTAATTGGACATGAATTTAGTTTTAAAGAGACATTAATTTGAAGATTGATGAGATTAATAACTATAGATTTAGAAAACATGAACACGAACTGATTGTTCGGTTTGTTTTGATTGATGGATATAACCAGATGATCGGAAGGTGATCTATGAGCTGTACGTATCCTGTAACAACTCTTTCTCAGAATTTTATTGACCAGGTAGGTTTTTCCTAATTTTTTGATGTATCACATGATTGTTATATATGTGAAGATAGTATTTAATTTCAATGCATGATTTAGATGATTTATCGATGCATAGACATGAAAGCATGCATGTGTGGGATGGGAATAGTTGAGTCAAAGGTTAGGGGTGGTTAAACTCCAACTTGAAATATATGAAATACCATAACTTTTTTGTATGGTCGCGTCCATGAACACAGAAATTGGGTACAAAGATGGGCTCAAAGCTCCTGAGTGAGAGACCTGAAACCTGTGCAGGAGATGATGGGAGATAGTACTCCCTTGGTAATTCCGGTTAAATACTAGGTATTGGGTAGTAGCTCCCAGCTGGTGCCCCGAAAAGATATGGACATGATGGCCAATGATTATAACTGTTGAATGGAGAGTATGATAGAGAGAAATGCATGGGCATCAGAGGGGTTTGCATTGATTCATGTGCCATGGCATTTGCATCATGTTGATTTAATGAGTTATCAAAAGTATGTTGATTATGAATTGATTTATGAAATGATTATGAACTGATTTTAAATGCTTTATAAATATGAGATATGAATTGATTTTGAAATATGGGGTGGGGATGATTTCAATTGAATTATATGATATGAAGAACTTTATATGTTTTCTCCGATTTTATATATATCATGTTGGTACCGACTTTGATGAGAATTCCTACTGGGCGTTGACTAAGCCCACAATACTCTCTTCTTTTATAAATTAATACAGGAAAGGAGAAAGGTGATGAGGCTGGACCCAGCATCAGTCAGGTGTAGACGTGGATGGAGACAAGATGAAAGATTGCGTAGAGTCTTGTCATTTTAATGTCATGAGTAAATAAAACGTTATGTAAGGTGGAGTTAATTGAGAACTTTGAGTTGTTGTAATTAAATGTGATACCCTACCCCTCCTTAGAGTCCCACATCGGTGGGAAAGAAAAGGGAGGGTGGGTTTATTAAGAAGCCACCTATGTTGATTCAAGTGTGAGGCCTTTTGGGTTGGACCACGTGGGCCCGGGTCCAAATGCAAAACAGTGCCGGTTTGACTGTGTGTGAGGCTCAAAGCGGACAATATCACACTGAGTCAAGCCCTAAGCCTGTTTTCGGATTGGGTCGTTACAAATTTGGTATCAGAGTCGAGTTCAACACTCGGACTGTGTAGGCTGTAACGCCCGCCCCTTTTCACCAAAATATCAGAGTCTATTTTTTTTTTTTAAAAGGAAAAGTGACAAAGGGCGCGGACGTCACGACGCGAGTTAAGTCCGAGCTTCTAAAGCCCGCACTTAACTGGCCAACCCTACGTGTGCGTGGAATGAAGTCCACGGAGAATGGTTCATACGTAGAAATAAGATTAAGACGGTTGCATGTCTCACTGGCAGCTAAGAATCCCAACCGACCGACTCTTCGGAGTCCGCTGCACGGGGGGCGGGCGTTACAGTTGGTATCAGAGCGAACTCGGAAGAATGAATCTCTCGAAGTAAGATCAAGACGGTTGTATGTCTCACTGGCAGCTAAGAATCCCAACCGACCGACTCTTCGGAGTCCGCTGCAAGGGGGCAGGCGTTACATGGGCTTTCCTCCTTCCCCTGTAGTTGCTGAGCTGGACCGGATAGAGCCGGGGACGACTCGAGACTTTAGGGGAGGTGATTGTGATACCCTACCCCTCCCTTAGAGTCCCACATCGGTGGGAAAGAAACGGGAGGGTGGGTTTATTAAGAAGCCACTTATGTTAATTCAAGTGTGAGGTCTTTTGGGCCGGGCCACGTGGGCCCGAGCCAAAATGCAAAACCGTGCGGGTTTGAACTGTGTGCGAGGTCCAAAGAGGACAATATCACATTGAGTCAAGCCCCAAACCCTGTTTTCGGGTCGGGTCGTTACATTAAACCTTTGATTTGAGAAGTAAATGTTATCAGGTTTATTATTATGCTTTGCTTAGATTTGAAAAAGATTGAAATATGGATTTAATTGAATGTACATATTTCCGCATTATTGTAAGTTAGTGTGTTGCTAAGTATACATGGACTTCTTCGGATTCGAACTTGACTCGTGTCGTGACACTCTCCACTCTCTTCCCGTTGTTTAAAAAAAAATTACTCTGATAAATAGTGAGAAAGGGAGGGGTGCTACAATTTTTTTTTTTAAAAAAGAAGGCTATTTTTTTTTAAAAAAAATTAAAAAATGTAAATATCAGCCGAGATATCGACCGGGCCCACGTCGATATTTATTTTTTTTTAAATAAAAAATAAAAATGGACCGATATTCGACCGAACTTTTCTGTATCTGGCCGATACTATGCGTATCAACCGAGATTTCGACCCCTGATTTGACAATGTAAGCCCGTATCTGAGCCTGAGTCGAATGGGAAGTCTAAACCCAAGGGGAAGTCCGAATTGGAATAAACCTGCGAAGTATCTGACTGGATATATCACAGAACCTAGTTCATTTACAACTTTTATAAAAAAAAAGAAAAATTGAATGATAGAAGATTCATTCAAGAGGGAAAGCCCTGGAAATATACGATGAAATTCATAGCCGGGGCCAAGCAGAGTAACTTACAATCAGGGGTAAAAAATTCTTCGAGACTGAGATATCGGCGTCTCAGCTAATATCTCTCTCTTCTCAAAAAAAAAAAAAAAATTAGTCGATATCGGTGCTTTTTTTAATTTTTTCTGATAAAAAATAAAAAATCATTTTTTTAAAAAAAATTGAAAACTGAAATATCGGCCAATATGGGCAAATATCGGCCTAGATATTGATCTTGACCCACAGTCGATATTTGTTTTTTTTTTAAATGAATTAAGTGGACATCGGCCGATATTTGGGTGAATTATCTCGCCGAAATATCTGTCATATCGGCTGATATTCACCAGTATCATTAAAAAAAAATTAATTCAATGGATATAGGCAGATATTTAGCCGAATTATCTCGCTGAAATATTGGTCATATTGGCTGATATTCACCAGTATCGTATCGACTGAGATTTTTGTCCCTGCCTACAAGTACAACCGGTCACAATAAAAAACAACATTTGAGAGGGCGCAGCTAAAGCCCAAGCCCAAATGGGCCAAAACAAAAAGAAAAAGCAAGTGTAAAACTTTACAGAGAGCGGCAGGGGTAGAAAGCCACGAAGGACAGGAACCAGACAACCAGTAGAGAACCTGGTGTTCAAAAATTCCAGCACCATTGCAGTTGTTGGGCCTATTATGGGCCCAGTCCCTGAGAACTTCAGAGAGTTCAGGATTGGCAGGTAGGAGCGATGAACAGTAGGCGGCCCTGAACTTTAAGAAAAATTTCATTGGTTTCAATAAAAAATTCAACGATATAAATTGATAATAAGCTTCAAATGTAAAAAAAAAACTAGCAGAAGTTTCAAAATTACGAAGTTTTGGCACAAAACTCAATTTACATACACTTAGATCTTAATAGTCAAAGCCACCTGACATCCTTAAAAAATTTAAGAAAATAACTCCAAGTGATTTTGACCACTAAAATCAAGTGACTAAAAGTTAATTTTTTAGATGAAATTAGGTCATCTTGTAGCTCATTGAGTCTACTTTTAATTTCTATGGTTAATTTTATCCTATGTATTTAAAATATAAACATATACATAAAAATCCGGGTCAAGTATGACCTTCAATGTTGATATGTCCAAGCCTAAGTCTGCTTAGCAATATCACTCACGCTATAAATCTCGGCCGATACACACAGTATCGGCTAGAGATAAAATAATTCGGTTGAAAATCGGCCGATATTTGCCCATACTGGATGAATATCGACTGAAATTTATATTTTTTTATTTTTAATTTAAAAAAAAACCTTTTTTTAAATGAATTTTTTCAAAAAAAAAAGCCACCTAGATTTAAAAAAAAAATTAAAGAGAGAAATTTTTTTGGCCAATATGAAAAATCGGCAAGGCCTATTTTTCGACCACTGATAGCACTATAAATGATCAAGTCTTATTTTTCTTAGGCCGGGCTTGCTTTTTGGTTTTTGGGCCATATTGCCTTGGATAACGTACGTGTAACTCAACTCAAACTTAATTCAAAAAAATTATGGTATGCAAACAATATTTTAAAAAGTTACATATTAAACCCACTCATACTAAGTGAAAATGAAGAATTCAATTTCAATTCACATTTATTAAGTGAGCTAATCGAGTTGGTAAATGAATAAAAACTCAAATTCAAATCTCAACACAAAAGGGTCACTCTCCATAATGTTACCCAGTGTGTGGATAAAGAGATTTGCACATACCTAAAAGATTAATCAGGTACTCTACGGCTTGGATACTTTGATCTTCAAAAAATAATAATAATAACTACTTAAATTCAAATTCTATTTTATAATTTGAGTTTGAAACTTTGAATAAGGGTGTTGCAAGCAATAACTTGGGTTACTCACTTAATCTTAATCCTTTTATTTTAAAATACTTGATTTAAAAGCAAAAACATATCTCATGCCATCACTTAGATTCTCGGTCAGCTATCCTCTCTACTCTCTACTATTTTCTTTTTGGTTTTAAAAAAATAAAAAAAATGAAAAAATGGAGAATCTACGTTGAACATGTATTTTTTTAGAAGTAACACATGTTTTTATAAAGTTTTTGGCCTTTGAAAGTAATTTTTTTTTTTGTCTTAAAAATTTGAAAACAATTAATATGAACTTCATGTTCCATCTTCTATTACAATTCATAATTTTTTATTGAATTTTTTTTTGAGTTTCATAAAAATATCAGAATATTAAAAAAATTACACAAAGACCTAAAAACTCTACCAATCACATTTAGGGCTCTTCATGTTAATGTAGAAACATTTGTATATCCTTTCATCATTTTTTTTTAAATAAATTCGAAAATAGGAAGTATCTTAGAAATCTCGACTTTTATCAAGTTTTCATAAAAGTCTTGAAAAATCACAGACACTCCAAAATCTATGTGAACAATAACATATCTCCATTTAATTCTATAAACACTAGATTTTTTTTTTGAATTTACGTATGGGAAACTGTAGGATACCCAACGTAAAACCCCCACAATGAGCTCACTATCTCTAGGGCCACGGGGCTCGAATCCGCAACCTCCCGTTTCCTGAAGCAGAAGTTAACAAGTTGAGCTAAACCCATGTGGGTTATTTCATTATATTATTTTCACAAAAAACTCATAATGTGATTATCTTAAAGTCAAAACTCGAAGAAATGATAAGAAATTTGCAATATCATTTCAATGCTCGATCTTTCTAGTAAACGGTAGAGAGGATATCTACTACATTGAGACATAGATCCAATATCTTCGACAGCAATACTAAAAAAATATCCTATCGTTAAGTTCAACAATGATTTTAATATTTGAGATTTGATAGTTTTTACTGCAGAAACATTATATGATTCGGATGTAGATCTAAGAAGATAGTTTGTTTGAGTGGAAGAAGGTGTTAGACCATGACTATGACTGGCTGGGATTCATATCGGATTTCATCCCTCTCCCTAGTAATCGAGTATATGTTGATATCCAAGGATTCATCTCGGATTTCATCCATCTCCCTAGTAATCGAGTATATGTTGATACCCAAAAGCTTACAGCAAGGTGTCAAAGGTATAACTCCAAAGGGTTGGAGTGGTCTACAGCTGAAATTTGCAATATTTGTTGAGGTTGTTTCTATCAGTCTTGATATGATATTGTAATACAGTAGTGTGGGCATTGGCCTGACCGTCAAGAAGTTCTTCTCGTGAAGGAAGGTTTTGAGTTGAATTCATGCTCAGGCGGTAGGCCACTCTCCATAGATACTTGTCACCATCTGACATTTTGCACTTGGACTCTTAATAAAAATTGCATCAGTTGAGTTAAATTTAATTTTAAACACTTCCCCAATGGATCCTTGACCGCTACATGTTGGTGTGCCATTTCTCCGGATTGAAGACAGAAATTAATCTGATCAAACTCAAAGCTGCTTATTAGAGTTGACTTACCTCAATTAGCCCCGCTAATTGAGGAATTTATTTTGTAATTTTATCTCTATTTAATTTACTCGTTTTCTGTATTTTTCCTCTTGTATTCCATCTCTTTATAAATACAATATATTGAGCCAGGCTCTACTCGAAGACACAAATTTGTATGTCAAATCTTGGATTTAACATGGTATCAAGCCAAGTTAAGATCTTTTCTTTTCTTCGAACATTTTTTTTTCCCTCTCTGCGTCTGGCAACGGGATCTTTCTTGCTGTTTTTTTTGTGCCCCCTCCAGCATTGCACGTCCTTGCTGGTTCCCAGATCCTAACAAAAAACAAAAAAAGGGGATAGATTTGCAGATCGGCCTGCGGATTTCTCTCGTGCTTGCGACTCCTGTGCCTCTTGACGCCTCTGCCTTGTTCCGATTCATCACACTCTGTTTCTGTGGAACTGGGAATACACTTTGCTGCCAGTGTTTGTTCTAGCAGCCGACGACCATATCTCTGTCCCGTCGCTGCACCTTATTCAGAGGCTCTGCATCCACGTCGTCCATAGCTGCCCATTCTTTGCTTGCCTCGCTTTAAAGGGTGATCTTAACGAAGAAGTCTACATGTCTTTTCCACCTGGTTTTGCAAGACAAGGGGAGCAGCGGGTTTGCAAATTGAACAAGTCTATTTATGGATTGAAACAGGCCTCCAGGCAATGGTTCGCGAAATTTTCTACTACTCTCCTCCAGGCTGGTTATTCACAATCGAAGTCTAACTACTCATTGTTCACTCATCGCTGAGGTGATTCTTTTACTTTTATTCTGGTATATGTTGATGACATCATTATCACTGACAATGATGATTCAGAAATTCAACGCCTCAAGTGCTTTCTTGAAGCCAAATTTTATATTAAAGATTTGGGCAATCTCAAGTATTTCTTTGACATTGAAGTTGCTCGTTCTCTCAAAGGTATTTTCCTTTTTCAACGAAAATACACTTTGGACATTCTCAAGGATACAAGTTTCATTCGAGGTCATGTTTCGGATTTTCCTATGGAACAACACTTGCAGTTATCTCCTGATGATGGGACTTTGCTTCCTGATCCCACTCAATTTAGCCGCCTTATCTACCTTACTGTGACGAGACCAGATCTTAATTATGCGGTACATATCCTCAGTCAATTTATGCACTCTCCTCGTAGTGCTCATTTGGACGCCGCACACCGTGTTATTCGTTATTTGAAGGGTTCTGTTGGTAAGGGAATTCTTCTATCTTCATCCAGCAGCCTTCATCTGCAGGGTTATTGTGATTTCGATTGGGCTGGCTGCCCAGTCATTCGACGGTCGACTATTGGCTATTACACCTTCTTCGGCTCCAACCTCATTTCTTGGAAGACCAAGAAACAACCCACGGTTTCTCGCTCCTCTGCTGAGGCTGAATTTTGCACCATGGCTACTTTGACCTGTGAGCTTCAATGGTTTAAGTACTTAATCAGTGATCTTGGCATTTTTCATTCTTCGTCTATAACATTATTTTGTGACAATGAGGTTGCCTTACACATTGCAAATAATCCCGTTTTTCATGAACGGATAACACATATTGAGCTTGATTGCCACTTTGTTTGGGAGAAGCTTCAGTCTGGCCTCGTTGTTCCTCGCCACATCCCTTCTTCTCATCAACTTGCTGATATCTTTACCAAACCATTGGGCAGAAATTCATTTCATGACTTGATCGGCAAGCTGGGCATTGTTCACATCCACGCTCCACCTTGAGGGAGTATTAGAGTTGACTTACCTCAATTAGCGGGTATATCTCCATTTAATTTACTCTTTTTCTGTAATTTTCCTCTTGTATTCCATCTTTTTATAAATACAATATATTGAGCAAGGCTCTCCTCAATTGAGGAAGAAACAAATTTGTATGTCAAATCTTGGATTTAACACTGCTTGTACTCCACAGTTTCTAAGAGATTTGTTATAAACTAATAATGTTGGCATTTTTATTTAAATAATTTGAATTGATACGTCGGTAGAGAGAATGAGAACCTGAATGTTGCTTGCAACTTTAATTATTCAGTTCTAGGAACATTGGCTGATGCATAAGAAGAGTTTCTCTTAAACTGTATGACCCATAAAATCTTCTATTCAACTATTTGAAGTTACGAAAAATAATAATAATCATTCATCTAATCTCTCTGCATCTGTTGATTTAGAAAGGGAAAAGAAAGTGGAAGAACCGAAGAAGGAACTTGCCTTTTGAAAAAAGTCAGTGACTGCACTTTAGAGTTTGGATTCAACAATAGATTTCTACAATTTATTAAAGAGAGACTCAAAAGAAGAAACGATGACTCATCACAGAAATTGTAGATGAAGGAGAGAAGAATGGAGAGTTGACAATGGTTGGATCAAGAGGTGGAAATTTCATTTAATTCCAGTTTGGGTTTGGAGTCGCTCTCTTCCTCATCCCATTTAGTAGTATTGTAGTAGCAGCCGTACAGAATCAGCTGAATGGCACCAAGGATTGCACCCAACCCATTTGGAATCTGCAAGAGAATAAGTTAAAAATAAAAGAAGAGGAGGGTACGAATAATATAGGTTAAATTACTGTTTTATTTATTTGAGGTCTATAGTTCTTGGGTATCTGTAAACCTCCCTATCCATATACATCGGGTAAAATTAGGGAAGTAACTCTTATATGTTGAAATTGAGACTTGAACCTAAAATCTCCTACAGCTTATAAGTCAACCCTCACACGTTACCCGTAGGCCTATTGTAACAATGTTTATACTCAAATTGAAGATTTTAAATATTTTCATTAAATGGAAAAATACACACTTATCAATTTACTACTTTTAGGTTAGGGATTTTTTGTCTATCCTATCAACTATGCTTGAGATATTTCTTGAATTATATTTCTCTTATTTTTTTAATGACCAAGGTGTCTAGGTCTCTTAGGGTATCCGATTAATCATCGGAGCATATGCAAACCTTTCTATCCACACATAATAAGTAACTCTACGGGGAGTGGCCTTTCATAATGAAGTGAAGACTCTCGCTTCCAGAGACAAGTTGCTACCATCACTTTAACCCCTTTGATTTTATTTCTCTTACTTTAAATGAAAAAGAAATGACAATAAGGTTCTTACAATGATTTTTTCAACAATTGCAATAATTTTAACCAACTTTTTCGAATTGAAATAATATATAATTTGACTACCGGAATGAAAATAGCACCCGCACCACCTTAGGCAATTTTTTAGCCAACTTTTTTACCGCTTGTAATTTGAAAATATATTTTTTACTCACTCCGTCCATTTTAGTTGTCTTATTTGAAATATTTGTATTTTTTAAGGAACTCTCTATATAAGGCTAGCACTCTATATGATCTCATCTATTTTCAACACACTTTATACTACTCCAATACAAATGAGACAATTATTTTAGGACAATTTTAAAATCTATATAGGACAACTAATTTAAGACAGAGGGAGTATCATTTAAGGCTCATCAGATGTCAAAGTAGCATTTCGAACTATTTTATTTGCTTTTTATCTTTCTTTTCTAAAACAATTATATTTTACGTTAGCTTATGATCTCTAGATAGGCTTAAAAGTATTAAAAAACCATTTTATAGTCTTTGAATAATTTTAATACTTGGATTAAATTGACTCTCACTTTGCTTTCTTCCTGGGTGAGAGAGAAACCATCCCCAGATAAAGGGTAAAGCCAGGGTTATCAATATCGATTCAGCCGTATAACTTTGATATCAACCGATATAGTCGATATATCGGCTATATATATCGGCTAAATATGAGCCAATATCATAAATATCGGTCATTTAAAAAAAAATCAATATTGGTATTTTCCTCTACTGATATATTGGTTGATACCGGTCAAATATTGGTGATGATGTTGGCCGATATTTCTCTACATAGATTGGGTACAAGCTTGGCTTTAACCTGTAAAGTTTCTACTTTGGACAAAGTTGGATCTTGAGACGGGTCGGTACACATCCGAGTTAAAATTTTGTTTTAGATGAGCAACTCTGCCCACTCGGTAGGTGAGAAATTATCCATTGTGAATGAGTTTATCACTCAAAAAGCTGCGAACTCCCATTCAAAGACAATAGATCTAATGGATATCATATTAAAAAGAATTGCAAGGGAGTCAGGATTCACTAACATTATAGTTATTAGCTAGACAAGTAATAGAGGAGTCGCCAATCAACAAAAAATCACATGAATCAATTCAAAGGTGAATGAATTGGTTTTCAAAATAACGTGGTAGTTTTACTTTCTCTGTCTCAATTTAATTATCTTATATAATTTTGGAATTGTTTGAAATAGTTTTCTCATTTATATTTAAGTAGCATAAAGTGTGTTGAAAATGGATAAGACTAACCTTATAGAGAGCTCTTTAAAAAATACAAATATTTCAAATGAAATGAAGGAATTAAAATGCATTGAGTATGATGAGGTTAAGTGCATATACCGTGATAAAGATATCGAAGCGAAGGAGCGCATAAGAAGTCCAACAGACTCCATTGAGGAAGGCCACCAGAGAAAGCCAAAAAGGCATGTATTTTACGCTCTTTGTTTGGATAACCATTTTCTGCAATCAGCCCAATAACATAACATTATCAATGATAATTATGCTAATAATATGAGGTCTCAATTTTTTTCTCAAAACAAAATATTACTTTGGTAAAATTACAATAAACTCCGGTATAGTCAATACCTCATTCCACATCATACAAAATGATTAAATAATTGAAAATTAATCTTCAAAAAAGTGTTAACACCCTTATGATTTTAGTGACATGGACACCTACCATTGGTTGGAGAAATGAAGTATAATTTTTTCTACTACAACTGGGTGTATACTATATACATAGAACTCGAACCCTACACTGCCTCATTTGCAATATCTTTATGTGAGGCCTACATGGACCCATGTGGATGAATTGGTTCGAATACGTTGTCATAAAAAAATTACCTTGATCAATTAAATAAAGTTATACTTTATAAGATCCCAAAGATTCAATTTCATATGGTTAAAACAATAATCTATCTAACTCAAAGTGGGAAAAGTTGGAAAATGATTCTAAATGGGTGTGAAGGGAAGGGTGATGCAGGCACCAAACCCAATGAGTCCAGTGATGACTTGATATATCGGTTGAGACCCTTTTTTTGACCCGTGCTATCACCACATGAAAGTTACATGCAATGGCCACCTTAGGATATATATAGCCCCTAAATTGGACATGTAAAATTTAATTTTGAATGTGAATTTTAGATTGACGAGATAAATGATTTGACTATAATGATTGATTGAGTTGACTAGCTCAAAATCTAACAATAGATAAATTTAATTTTTTTTTTTAACATGCGTAGTTCAAATTATTTTTGAATATTTGAAGCACTTACCATGACTGATAGAGGTGAAGCGTACATGCAAGTGCCGAAGATGACACAAAGACAGCCCACTATCAATGATCGTCTCTTTGGAATGTGAATGACGGTGAGAACAATCACAACAACTGCTGCCACGAATGCCAATTCAACTACTAAATATTTTAACATCCTCACCTAAAAAAAATTGAAAAAATACAAAGTAAGAGCAATTTGAAAGGAATGAGACAATCAAGCTACAAATCTTGCTTTATTAATTATTACTAGGACAAGTTTAAGGAGCTTGTGTGTTTGGTTTAACCTGTCTTGGTGCAGTATTTTAAAATCGAACCCAAGTGTATGAGTCAATCTGGTTGGACTTCGATCAAACTCTTAAGATGATTCGATTTATTTAAAAATATTTTCATTTATTTTTCACTAAAAATGTCATTTTTATTGTGTTCTATTATAATATTATAGTTGCAGTATGAATTTCAATTTTCATATTTTAATAATTTATTTTCATAACATAGTATTAGTAAGATTTTATACTAACATTATGGTTTAAAATGGTTCAAGATAATTTAACTCGATAATTGAACCTAATTAAATTAAACTATGATAACATGGTTTGATTATTGATTTTGGTTTTCAAAATGTTACGTGTGAGGGTTGAGATTATTCATAGGAAGTGGAGAATATGTGTGACACCCAAGTCTAGATGACCAGGTCTAGGCGTTCAGGCCCAACAGAGAGTGCAGAGAGAGAGTTGGGCATGTTGGGAGTGTGGGAATTTGACCCACATTGTCCAAGAGCCAGAAATTTAAGGGGTCTATAAGAGGGAGCATTTTCCACCTAAGCATAACATATTTTGGGCCTGAGAGTAAGCTTGGCCCTAATACAATGCCTTGTTGGTTTTTTTGCTCCCAAAATTTGATACTTTTTTAAAAGAAAAGTCATAAAGTTTTCTTATTTTAGTTCATAAATCGTAAATTTTTGCCAACTGTCACCTCATTTTCATTTATCCACAAGAGAGAAATGATAGAGACTTCGATGCTTTTTATAACAAAGAACTATAAACTTATTCTTTTATCGATTTGTCTATCATCCAAATAGTGTAAAAACTCAGTCCTTTGTTAGAAAAACCACCAATGTCCATGTCATTTTCCTCTGTCTAAACTCTTAAACTTTATATTTAAATGCCTATTATTAAAAAATCTTCTGTCCATTTTAAAATATAAAATCTATTGTACCTTTTCTTCTACTTATATTAATTCGAGTTTTGTTTTTTTAGTCTTCTACTTGTAACCTTTGATTATAAGTTTTTTTTCTAAAGCAATTATGGGTGACATTCTTTTTCTTTTTCTAGTGGAATTCGAATATAACCTTTATAAGAGAAATATGTCACTTAAATTCTAAGTGAAGAGGAAAGGGAATTTATGTGTGAAAAGGAAAAACATATAAGTATTTAAGAAGTGGGATTGGAGGAAAGGGAATTTATGTGTGAAAAGGAAAAACATATAAGTATTTAAGAAGTGGGATTGTTGCAGATGACATACTCTCTTCTTTTTGTTGGAATAGGCGAAGTATATAACGAGGTAGGTGATCTCCAATACGAGGCCAATACAGTTGATGGTGACGACAAGAATGCTTTGGGAGTGACGAAAGGGAGGCCGTAGAATACCCATAACATGCAATTGAGGAAGGTAGCAAGATAGGGGATTGGAGAGAACTGCTCCACGTCTCCCTTCTTCCAAATCTTATAAAATGTGGGCCTGCATTTACTCAATTTGGTCATCTAAGCACCTAAACTTCAACTCTGATAGAATAATCTCGATCCCATCTCCAAATTCTTTTGTTTCATCAACATCCATCCAAAAGAAGTAAGATTTTTATGAGAAGCAAATCCCTGAAACTTGAATCAATCTCAAGTTTAAATTTGTTAGTAAAGTTTTATATTGTGATTGGACTTTTGGGTTACAAGAGTTATAAGCAAATGAGTTCCCTCTTTTTAATAGTCAATTTTTAAAGATGATTTTTACTTGTGTCTTCTTACTTAATATCAGAGTGGGGGTACAATAGAGATGGGTCAGATTCATATCTCCAATTTTGTATGGATGGAGAGAGTCGTGAGGGGGAGTGTTAGCAAAGTTTGACATTGCGAGTGGACTTTTGAATTATGGGGTTTATAAACACATGAGTTCCCTCTCCTTAATAGTCGATTTTTAAAATCAGTTCTACTCATGTGTTTTAACAAAATTATCATTAATTATTCAATATAGTCTAAGTAAATCAAACAAACAATTTTGGTGATAGCAATGATCATTCTAATCATTAGAGGAAATTATCCCATCAATTTAATATTGATGCCTACAACTTAATTTGACAATTTTTTTATGAGTTGACTGTCTAAGACTGCAATGACCACTTTGAAGTTGCAATTACAGAGATAAAGGGTAAATTTTGGAGGGATTATACAGGGTTACTTTTGAGAGTTACTCTGAATATTATGAATACCTCTTACTTTGAAAGAGGCTTCAAAAGTAAGAGGGGAGGAATAAAAAAATGATTTTTTACCTCTACCTCTTAATTACCAAAGAAGGGTAACCATCATCCAAACACAATCTACAAGTAAATCACGAGAATGATGAGATCTAAAAACAGGACATCCAAAGAGGAGGAGAAAATGCTAACCATTGAGATATTACCCTTGTATTTTAGCACTTAAAATGGTGACAACAGTTGAGAAAAGTAAATATGGTCTCTTTCATCAATCGAGAAGGTATTCTGCTCAGTATCACTAATCTCAACAATGGAAAAAAAAAAAAATTAAGAAAAATAAATCCTTACACAGGTGAGAGGAATAAGCCAAACGAAATGACATTTCCTGCAAAACCAAGAAATTGTTACTGAGAATGACTGTATAGAATTTTTTAAACCTTTATTAAAAGATCTTTTTTGTCCCATAGAATAGTCAAATTGAAGCATGTGGGCTATGTCATGAAAATTTAAGTATATAGGGTTGTTAATTTCTACCCCAACAAGTGAATTGGACTCAATTTTATTTAAAAAATTAAAGTTTGAATCAAATATAATAATTCATTTAATAAACAAAATGATCTAATAATTAAATAAATGAATATATTAGAGTTGAGGTTCAAAATAAGTTGATTCATGTGAAATCTATACTATTTAACTTCAACAATTTATTAACAAGCTCAACAGCCATACATGAACTCAACTCTTTTTCTTTAAAAAAAAAACATGTTTAAATTAAATATGTTAATCCCTTTCATAAATATGCCTAATCTCAATTCAATCTTTTCACTCTTGCTTAAACTAATAAGCATGAAATGCAAATCAAACTATCAAAAGTTAATTCAATTAACCATTTGTACAAATTATGAATATATTGAAGTTAGGGCTGAGTGGCCGACAGCCAATTGTATATGTAACTCCCACTAAAGATTATCCTCCAATCAACTTAAGCTTAAATAAATCAAACTTAGTATCCAAAATTCAAATTTTAAATGATATAAAATTCAATTAAATAAAATAATCTTTCAGCTCGACTCTACAAACTTTAAAATAACTTGTTTATAATCTCAATTCATCATAGTGTAATTATCAAATACTAATTTAAGTGTGTTTGAATTTTACTGTAATATAAATCAAATAAAAATTTAATTAGACAAAAGAATAAAAAAAATATATGAAGAAGAAAGGAACCTGAACAAAGGTATTAGGTTCAAATCCTTTTCAGCTAACCTGACACATATAACTTGAAGTTGATTTCACGTGTCTATACGAATAATCTCACTCTCAACATGGGGTATAGATACCCATGTTTTAAAAAAAGTGTAAAATGATATTATTACCTTTGATTTAAATTCAATATTGATCATGCTTTCATGTGATATGGAAAAACAATTATCTAATTTTTTTTTATTTTTTTCTTAAAAAGAATAAAAAGTTAAGACGATTCAATAAACTCCTGATGTTGCAGTTTATCCATTCGTGGATTATAAACTACAATCAATCTTTTAAGTTTTAACATAGTCTGGGCTTTTAAAACCAGAGGTTGATGACAGGTGAGAAAGCACTCCAACGTATGAAGATTAAAGAGAGCAGAGCGCACGAAGGAAAGGGAAGGGAAAGGAAGGTGATTTGAATCCGATATCTCGGAGGTGATTGCGAAAAAAGAATATGACCGTACCATCCGATATCTACAACATCTGATATGATTCAGATCCTTGAAATGCTCTAACTACAAAATCTCCTTCTCTCCCTCTTTCTTACATCCATCACAAATCACTGGTCACCAGTCACTACCACCACCACCTCTCCTCTATCTTCACTTATGCCTCTTCTTGTTGGATCTCTTTCATCTACTTTTTCCCTCTCTTTCTCTCTCTTCTTCCCATTTTCTTCCCTCAGTGGCCACTGCTCTGTTCTACGTACATATATCTCTGTTTCCCTCCTTTTCTTTCCATCTCCTCCCTTTTCCCTTTTAAGAGAAAAGAAGAAAGAAGCATGCTCCAAAACTCAGAACTCCCAGATTGTTTCTACCCAAATCAGCCAACCTACATATACCCAAAAAGCCCCACACCAAAGCACACTCTCTATCTATCCAACCTTGATGACCAGAAATTCCTCAGGTTCTCCATCAAATATCTATATCTATACAGGAAATATGTCTGCTCAGAGACCCTCAAATCCTCCCTCTCTAGAGCACTTGTGGACTTCTACCCATTGGCTGGCAGGCTAAGAGCTGGTGCAGAGGGTGGTGAGAAGCTTGTGGTTGATTGCAATGGAGAAGGTGCTCTCTTTGCTGAGGCTTTCATGAACTTCACCGCCGAGGAGTTTCTGCAGCTCTCCAGAAGGCCCAACAGGACGTGGAGGAAGCTCCTTTATAGGGTGGAGGGACAGAGCTTCTTGGCTATTCCTCCTCTTGTTATTCAGGTACCTTTCTTCTTCATATCTTCTTTATTTCTTGCCTTCCACATAATTATCTTTCACACAGTTAAATAAATACAGCAAAAATAAAGTAAAAACATAATTCAAAACCATTACCTATGTATTTCAAGTTAAATAATCAAACCATAAAATTATAATAACAACAATAATAATAATAATTAATTATTAAAATGAAAACGAGCATTACCGATGACGCCGATGATTGTTCGGACATGGTCTGTACTCACCATCATAGCTTAGCTCTTGATTTTGAAAGAGACAGACTGGTTGATTTTAGAACTATAGAGAGGAGAGTTTGAGTGACAGTGATCTTTATAGAGGAGAATTTGAACTTTGTAGAAGAAATGTTGAGAGGGAGAGAAAAGTAGAGGAAATGCTTAGGCTTTAGAGAAGGAAATTAAATTAGGGAAGGAAATTAAATGAAATGTTGAAAATAGAAAATTTGAAGGATAGAAATAAGATGGTGTTTGTTGTTTTAATAACAAATAAATGTTAGTTCATCCAAAAATTGAACTGTCGAAGAAGAAGGATAGGCAGTAGTGTGCATGGGAAGTGGGGAGTGGGTGTTGTGCGCATGAAATTGTGGAACAACCACTCTGCCGTGCCCATGAAAGGGTGAGATAAGGGAGTGGTGTGTGATTTAGTCAAACAACACTCGACACTTTTGCTTCACTCTTTACCCTTAAATCTTTCAGATATGACATCTGAATTCTTTCCTATATGACATGCCACGTCATCGCCCATGTGGCATGACACCACATCACCAATTCATTTTCAATTAAATCTTATTATTTAATTTCCTCTTAATTTCTCTAATTAATTAATTAATTTGTATTAAATTCAATTAATTAATCTAATTTTAATTTATTTAATAATTTTTAAAATTCAAAGTGTCACAAAATAAATGTTAGTTCATCCAAAAATAGATATTTACAATTGCAAATGGCAAGTTTGGCAGCCATGCGTGCACCAAAGCTTGCACCAAAGTCGTCCATGCAATTATTTGGTTCAACGCACATATCCTCTCATGTACTAAAATTGGCAACAACACAGTCATTAATGCAGAGATGGTGCCACCCTACTTAATCTATTTTTGACATTCTTATTTCTTAGGCCTCTAAATAGGGTTTCACAGGGTTATTGAAGAACAGGGTAAGTTCGGGTCTGAACTGTAGTCGGTACTGCGATCCAAGTCTCAACTGAGACGGATTTCAAACCTGGCTAGGCCCAGTTGGCAAACTGGCCTCCTACCTGGTTGGACAGGCTCAAGAATGGCCTGCAGTACCAGGTTCTGGGCTTTAGACAGTCCCAGAACTTCAGCATTAAAGGCTGGTTCTGTTCAATCAGTCCAAATAGCAAGGACCTCACTAACTGGGTGGTCTGAGACTCCAATCGGTACTTAAATAGGTTTCAAAACTGGTTCCAACTCCCCAAATAAACCCGGTTTTAAAGAGATTTCAAACTACTTTTATCAGTCCAAAAAACTTGGTTTAAGTCACTGTTTTCAAAGCATCAGCATGAGGACTAATCTTCATGCATGGAATTAATTGTCAGGCATGAATTAATTTCATGCAAGTTGCTAAACCATGGAACTTACTTGGGCTTTTGATCTGAGATGTTCGATCATATGGGTCAAGTTTGCTAAACCATGGTTGGACTAGCATGATTTTGACAATGTAAGCCCGTATCTGAGCCTTAGTCGAATGGGAAGTCTAAGCCCGAGGAGAAGTCCGAATTGGAATAAACCTGCAAAGTATACGGCTGGATATATCATAGAACCTAGTTCATTTACCAACTTTTAGAAAAAAAAGAAAAAAAGAATTGAATGAAAAGGTTCAGTAGATTAATTCGAAAGGGAAAACCCTGAAAATATACAATAAAGCCTACAGCCCTGCCAGACACAGCGACTTACAACCAGTCACAATCAAAAGACAACATTTGAGAGGGCGCAGCAAAGCCAAGACAAAGTGTAAAACTTTACAGAGAGCGGCAGGGGTTAGAAAGCCACGAAGAATGACAGGAACCAGACAACCAGTAGAGAACCTGGTGTTCAAAAATTCCAGCGCCATTGCAGTTGTTGGGCCATAATGGGCCCAGTCCCTGAGAACTTCAGAGAGTTCAGGATTGGCAGGTTGGAGAGATGAACAGCGGGCGGCCCTGAACTTTAAGAAAAAATTCATTGGTTTCAATAAAAAAATTCAACAATATGAATTGATAATAAGCTTCAAATTTACAAAAAAATTAGCAGAAGTTTCAAAACTACGAAGTTTTGGCACAAAACTCAATTTACATACGCTTGATCTTAATAGTCAAAGCCACTTGATATCTATCAAATGAGCTGTTATACATTCCTAGAATAGACCTTTCCCCATTTACAATATTGGGGTTACATTGTAATTAAATTCTCTTCCTTATTTGTAAATCATCTTTTCCTATATATACAGTGAATCAGGGTCTCTCTCTCCATTACATTGAGAGAACATATTTTCATATTCTAACATGGCATCAAGAGCCTAGTTCGATCATCATCAATTTTTTATCTCTTTTATTAGTATTATTATTTTCTTTTCTTTTCTTTTCTTTCTTCCCTGCACGTTAGGCACATTGAGTAAAAAAAAAAAAAAATCCTATTGCTGTCTACTGTTCTCGTTTCAGATCAACACCCAGATCTGCCCCGAGGACCGGCGCCGGCGACAGCTAGGGAGAGAAGAGAAACCCAGTGCAGTTAACCCAGCAGCACCCCCATCGTACGCTTCCGCCATCCATCATCCCCACAGTGGCGATTCAGCCGGAAACACGCAGACACCGGCCAGCCACCAGCCAGGCACGACAGACAAAAGCTCGGCCGCAGCCAGCCGCCGTTTGGGTTCCTCACGAAGGGGATTTCCACCAGTTTCTTCTCCATCGCGACTCAGATCTCAGATCTCAGATCGCGGCATCTCTTAAGACCCAGTCTCGCATCGCCGCTCTCGGCCTCCTCTGTCGTCTCCGACTCAGATCCGCCATATCTTCTGCCTCGGTACCGATTTCGCCTCTTTCGATTTCTCGGCCGAAACATAGTTCCCGTGACAGCAGCACCAGCAACGCCGACACACAGATCTGCATGCTGATTTGCAGATCGCGGCCCCGAGATCTGAGAAGGACGACCGATCGGTTCCCCATTCAGCTACATACATCAGATTCGGATCTTGCCAAAAAGATCCAGCCATTCCGCCACGCCTCCGCCGTTCGGGAGCCCAGATCCGACATTCCCTGCTCGTTTTCCAGGTCCGGCACTGTAGGAGCAGCCTCGCCGGCGTCAACAGTGGCCGCCCTCTTCGATCAGCAGACCAGGCCCGTCCGCCGGCCCACTTTGACATAGGTCCATCTACAGGCCTGTTCGGAGACCCAGTTTGAAACAGGCCTGTCAGCAGGCCCAGTTTTGACAAAGGCCCGTCCGCAAGGCCCAGTCTGCAACAGGCCCGTCAGTCGGCCCAATTTGACACAGGCCCGTCCGCAAGGCTCCGTTTGCAACAGGCCTGTCAGTCAGCCCAATTTGCAAGCCCAGCCACAATAGGCCCAACCAACTGTCCCAATGACATCTGCAGACGACTCCAAGGGTGCTAGTGGCTCAAATCTTACCCCTCAAATTGTCACTGTTCACGGAGACACTTCCATCTTCTCTACTGGAATCAAACTGGACGACCATAATTATTCCCTGTGGCACCAAGTTATGGAGATGAAGGTTGCCGGACGCGAGAAACATGGTCATTTGACCGGTGATATGACTAAGCCTGCCACCACAGACCCGACATACAACAAATGGCGTGCATCGGACTGTCAAGTCAAGAGTTGGTTATTCGATGCTATGCAACCCATTCAGATGAAACGGTTTATCCGTCATGACACAGCACAAAAGGTCTGGCATGCAATCAAGAAAACATACTCTGATGGTTTCGATGAGGTGAAGATTTTTGATCTCCACAGACGGTCATTCAAGACGACACAGAATGGAGCGCCTGGTACCTCTTATTACAGTGAGCTCACTGAGATCTTTCAGGAGCTTGATCAATTATGCCCCAGCCATATGGAGCATCCGACTGACATTGAAACTCGACGCATGGAGATTGACCGTCTCCGCGTTTATATTTTCCTTGCTGGTTTGGATACGAACTTTGATCAAATTAGAGGAGAGATTTTGAGGATGGACCCTAAACCTGAACTTGAGGCAGTCTATGCACATATTAAACGAGAGAGTAATCGACAGGGAATCATGTCTGACGTTGGTGTTTCATCCGATGCCATCGCCTTAGCCGCCGCACGGTTCAAGCCCTCTCAGCCATCTCCTTTGAACTCCGACTCTGCTCGTAACCAGCCTCCAATGAAGTGTACCAAATGTGGTTTAACTAACCATACCATTAAGGATTGTTATGAGATTATTGGTTATCCAGCAGGGTGGGTCCACAAAGGGCAAAAGAAAGAGTCGAGCAGAGCGTCAGTCGCATCCGCTGCGTTATCCCAAGAGATTACCTCCGAACATCCACCAGGTACATCCGGCTCCACGGCCTTGGTTACCTCAGGTATCTCCCCTTCCACATCTTCAATTACTGGTAATAGATCATGGATTATTGACACAGGCGCTACTGATCACATGACCTCTAGTTTTACTGGGTTACACTCTCCCAAACCATCAACCCAAACACATGTCACCAGTGCTAATGGAACCACCTCTCCCGTTCTGGGAGAAGGGTCCCTATCTCTTACATCATCATTAAGTCTATCTCATGTCTTGGTTGTCCAATCACTTGATTATGACTTATTATCTGTTCCTCAAATTATTGATTCCCTTAATTGTACTGTGTGTTTTTGGCCCTTATATTGTTTGTTTCAGGACCTTCTCACCAGGGCCGTGATTGGATGTGGTACTAGGAGGGGCAAGTTGTACTATCTGAACTTGACAGAAGACTGCAGTAAGAGATTGGGTCAAGCACATCATGTTCGAGGAGACGAGTCAATCCGGATGAAAACTATTTGGTTGTGGCATAGACGATTAGGGCATGCTTCTTTTAGTTATTTAAAACTTTTATTTCCCGATTTGTTTTCCCATTTTGCTGAATTAGACTTTCATTGTGAAACTTGTATTTTGGCAAAAAATCATCGCATTTCTTATCCATTAAGATTAAATAAAAGTTCTATGCCTTTTATGCTTGTCCATTCTGATGTTTGGGGACCGTCCCGAGTTTCTACATTTAGTGGTTTGAAGTGGTTTGTGACATTTATAGATGATTGCACCAGGATGACATGGGTTTTCCCGATAAAACAGAAAAGCGACGTCCCTGCGAAATTCAAACAATTTCATCAATATGTTGCCACTCAGTTTGATAAGAAGATCACAACGCTTCGGTCTGACAATGGCGGCGAGTTCGTCAACCTTGACCTCCGTCATTTTTTGAGCCATCATGGTATTGTTCATCAAACCACGTGTGCCTATACGCCACAACAAAATGGTGTAGCTGAACGTAAGAACCGTCATCTTCTTGAAGTTGCTCGTGCCTCTTTATTTGAGGCCCATATGCCCCATCATTTTTGGGGGGAGGCTCTTTGTTCCACTGCTTGTCTCATCAATAGAACACCATCTAGTATTCTTCAGTATCAGACTCCATTCCAGACATTAACTACTCTCCTCACTTTGCCATCCACACCAAATCTCGAACCACGTGTCTTTGGTTGCGTTGCTTATGTTCAGGTCTATCCGCACCAGCGTGGTAAACTTGATCCGTGTGCCCTACGTTGTGTCTTTGTGGGGTATGCTGCCACTCAGAAGGGTTATAAGTGTTTTCATCCCCCTACTCAGACTTTGCATGTTACAGCAGATGTTATTTTTCACAAGAGTGAATTCTATTACTCAGGGGGAGATTCTGAGCATCCCCTGCAGGGGGATCGATCTATATTTGCAGAAGGTACTCAGAATCAGATCATCCAAGTTTCACAGACTGTGTCAGACCAGCATCAGCCAATACCTGAGGATGCGGTGATGACTACTAACCCACCAACTACAATGATGCAACAAGAGCAAGAGACTCATTCCCCTCCTACAGCTCATCCTACAGTACCACCACCTCTCATCCAATCAGGTCCTGAAGATCGTCCTGAAGATCTGACACAGGTACCTGAACCCTCAAATTCAATCATTTTACCTGAGTCGAGTCATACAAGAAATGAAGGTTATCAGTTACCCCCTCGTACGACTAGAGGTATCCATCGACAATAATATGACCCTGACCCTAAAGCAAAGGTTAAATACCCTATTGCTAATCATGTGTCTCTACATAGGTTGTCTCCGTCATGTATATCATTTGTATGTCAATTATCCATTATATCTATTCCAAGTGATGTGCAAGAAGCTCTAACTCATCCCAAGTGGACCCAAGCAATGAATGAAGAAATGGAGGCCCTCCAGAAAAATTCCACCTGAGAGATGACTAACCTTCCTAAAGGGAAGAAAACAGTAGGTTGCAGATTGATATATACAGTAAAATTCAAGGCAGATGGTACCATTGAACGATACAAAGCAAGACTTGTGGCGAAAGTTTACACTCAAACTTATGGGATTGACTATGGGGAGACTTTTGCTCCTGTAGCCAAGATCAACACAATTCGAGTTCTCCTTTCCCTTGCAGCAAACCTTGACTGGCCATTACATCAGTTTGATGTAAAAAATGCATTCCTACATGGTGACCTAGAAGAAGAAGTTTATATGGACCCCCCTCCAGGATGTAAGATGGGGTTCAGTCAGAGTAACATGGTGTGTAAACTGAAAAAGTCTCTTTATGGATTGAAACAATCACCCAGAGCATGGTTTGGAAGGTTCAGCAAATCAATGAAGAATTTCGGCTACAAGCAAAGTAACTCCGATCATACTCTTTTCCTGAAACATAAGAAAGGTAAGGTCACTGCCCTTATTGTGTATGTTGATGACATGATAGTTACAGGGAATGACCTATATGAAAAGGCAGCATTACAGCGCCATTTGGAAAGTGAGTTTGAAATGAAAAATCTTGGTGCTCTGAAGTATTTCTTAGGCATTGAAGTGGCTCGTTCAGAACAAGGAATATTTCTATCACAACGGAAATATATTCTTGACATCTTGACTGAAACTGGAATGTTAGCCAGCAAGCCAGCAGATACTCCAATGGAGTTGAATCACCAGCTTGGTGAATATCCTGATCAGGTACCCACCAACAAAGAAAGATATCAACGCTTTATGGGTAAGTTAATCTACCTATCTCACACCAGACCTGACATAGCCTATGCAGTAAGTGTGGTGAGTCAGTTCATGCATGTACCTAGTGAAGCCCACATGGAAGCTGTAAACCGAATTCTGAGATACTTGAAGTCAGCTCCTGGAAAAGGTTTGATGTTCTCACGACATGGTCACCTAGATGTTGAGGGTTAAACTGATACAGACTGGGCTGGTTCTGTTACTGATAGACGATCTACTTCTGGATACTTTACCTTTGTGGGAGGCAATCTGGTCTCTTGGCGAAGTAAGAAGCAGAAAGTGGTCTCAAGATCAAGTGCTGAAGCAGAATATAGGGGAATGGCGCACGGAATATGTGAGCTACTCTGGATAAAGGATTTGTTGGGTGAATTGGGATTCAAACCCCAACGTGCCATGCAACTGCATTGTGATAATAAGGCCGCAATAGACATTGCATATAATCCAGTGCAACGTGATAGAACCAAGCATGTTGAAATTGACAGACATTTCATCAAGGAGAAACTCGAGGAGAAGATCATTGAGGTACCATTCGTTAAATCTGAAGATCAACTTGCAGATGTTCTCACCAAAGCAGTTACAGACAGAATTTTTCACAGCTCACTTAGCAAGTTGGGCATAGACGACATATATGCTCCAACTTGAGGGGGAGTATCAAATGAGCTGTTATATATTCCTAGAATAGACCTTTCCCCATTTACAATATTGGGGTTACATTGTAATTAAATTCTCTTCCTTATTTGTAAATCATCTTTTCCTATATATACAATGAATCATGGTCTCTCTCCCCATTACATTGAGAGAACATATTTTCATATTCTAACAATATCCTTAAAAAATTTAAGAAAATAACTACAGGTGATTTTGACAACTAAAATCAAGTGACTAAAAGTTAAATTTTTAGATGAAATTAGGTCGTTTTGTAGCTCATTGAATCTACTTTTAATTTCTATTGTTAATTTTATCCTATGTATTTAAAATATAAAAATATACATAAAATATCCGGGTCAAGTATGACATTCAATGTTGATATGTCCAAGCCTAAGTCTGCTTGGCAGTAGCACTCAGGGCTAAAATCTCAGCCGATACGTAGAGTATTGGCCAGAGATAAAATAATTTGGTTGAATATCAACTGATTTTTTTTTTTTTTTAAAAAGAATATCGGTTGTAGGCCCGGCCGATATCTCGGCCGATTTTATATTTTATATTTTTAAAAAAAGACCTTTTTTATTTTTTTTAAAATGATTTTTTTCAAAAAAAAAAACCACTGAGATTTAAAAAAAAAAATTAATGAGAGAGAAAAAATCTCTGTCGATATGAAAAATTGACCGAAATTTTGGCAAGACCAATTTTTCAACCACTGATAACACTATAAATGATCAAGTCTTATTTTTCTTAGGCCGGGCTTCTCGGGCTTTTTGGTTTTTGGGCCATATTACCTTGGTCATCATACGTGTTACTCAACTCAAACTTAATTCAAGAAAATTATGGTATGCAAATAATATTTTAAAAAGTTACATATTAAACCCACTCATACTAAGTGAAGATGAAGAATTCAATTTCAATTCTATTAAGTGAGCTAATCGAGTTTGTAAATGAATAAAAACTACTCAAATCTCAACACAAAAGGGTCACTCTCTATAATGTAACTCAGTGTGTGGATAAAAAGATTTGCAGATGCCTAAAAGATTAATCCGGTACTCTACGAGACTTGGATACTTTGATCTTCAAAAAATAATAATAATAACTACTTAAATTCAAATTCTATTTTATAATTTGAGTTTGAAACTTTGAATAAGGGTGTTGCAAGCAATAACTTGCGTTACTCACTTAATCTTAATCCTTTTATTTTAAAATACTTGATTTAAAAGCAAAAACATATCTCATGCCATCACTTAGATTCTCGGTCACCTATCCTCTCTACTATTTTCTTCTTGGTTTTAAAAAAATATGAAAAAATGGAGAATCTAAGTTGAATATGTATTTTTTTAAACGTAACACACATATTTCTAAAGTTTTTGGCCTTTGAAAGTAAATTTTTTGATGTCTTAAAATTTTAAAAAATGTCATAAAATTTCGGAAACAATTAATATGAACTTCATGTCACCAAGTGATATGTATCTTCTATTACAATTCATAATTTTTTATTGAATTTTTTTTTGAGTTTCATAAAAATATCAGAATATTAAAAAAATTACACAAAGAAAATAGGAAGTATCTTAGAAATCTCAACTTTTATCAATTTTTTTTATAAAAGTCTTGAAAAATCACAGAGACACTCCAAAATCTACGTGAGCATTAACACATCTCCATTTAATTCCATAAACACTAGATTTTTTTTTTTTTTTTTAAATTTACGTGTGGGAAACTGTGGGATACCCAACGTAAAACCCCAACAGATGAGCCCACTGATGAGTGCAAAATAAATACATATTTTATTCCTAAATTTATTATTGTTAGTATCTCATTTTATTTAATTTTATCTAATTAGTATAATTTTGTGTTTTGCAGGTTTAATAGTGAGGATGACAGAAAAAAATGCTTAAATATAAAGCCTGGGCCCATTATGAGTTATTATGGACCTCAAGCCCAATTATTGAACCCATTAAGAAAAGCCCATGAAGAAATCCACATGTGTGAATACTATTTCCATTATCTCAAGAGGAAATTTGAAATTTATAAGTCAATATAAGAGGATTTTCGAATTTGGCAAGTGGATTAAGGAAAGAGAAAGAAAATAAGGAAGGGAGAAAAATAAGGAAGGTTTGATACATATTCGGTATTTTAGTCATAACTTTCCACTCCGATATTCAATTTCTTTGATTCTTTTTGCGTTGGAAAGAACACTTCAAGAGCTACAACTTTGTAGTTTACAACTTTTCCTGATTCGGAAGTTAAAAGGGTCAAAACTGAGCTGCAAGATGGTGCACGTGTAAAAAACGGGATTCTACACCCACTTTCCTTATACAAATTTAGCTCCTTATCTCTTTTAAGTCATTCCATATTAAGCACAAATCAAATCCGCCCTCCATGTGTCCCTTGCTTTATTTAAATCTTTGAATCCAATCCATTCATTCCACTTCCTTTCATCTATAAATACTAACCCTCTCCCATTGAGAAAACTGAACTTGGGCATTGAAGCAAAGGAGAGGAGAGGAAGAAGAGGAGGAGAAAGACTGTGGGATTTTCAATCCACATTGGGTTCTAAGGTTGGTGGATTTTAATTTCCATTGTATTTTTCTTATGTCTTTATTCCAAAATTTCAATGCATTATAATTCTTAATTCCAATTTTTATTAATAATTAAAAGGCAGAAAAACCCTTAGAAATATGGTTTTTCACTTATTTATTTTTGTATGATGAAAGTTTGATTTTATTTTAATTCTTTTTATGGATTTATGTTAGAGATTATTTTAAGTTGTTCAATGAAAGCAGAAAAAATCTTTAGGATAAATAGAACTTGATTTTTTCAGTCTAAGGCTCTTTTTAAGAGCAGAAAAACTTTTAGATTCGAAATTGCAAGTTTAAATTTTATTTAGCCTAAGGCCGGATTTGAATTTTCTTATTTTAATTGATTTCATAAATTTCATAATGAGGATTTTAATAGATGAAGAATTTGAGTACATGATAAATAATAAATGTGATCTCCGTATTCTAGGCCTTGATATTATTTTTAAAATATGGAAAATAAACCCTCCATAATTCAATGGTGTATTTTCATGGATATATTTTTCTAAGTTCCGATGGGTTCGACCTCGCACTTAATCGCTATACTATCTAATGGTTCGTGCGCTTGCGAGTTATAAATTTAAAATTTGCACAACACCCACTACCCCTAGGGCACACTAAGATTAGGCCATGGGAGCTCGAATCCACAACCTCCCACTTCCTAAAGTAGGAAGTAACCAGTTGAGTTATACCTATGTACATTATTTCATTATATTATTTTCACAAAAACTCATAATGAGATTATCTTAAAGTCAAAACTCAAAGAAATTAATGAAAATAACTCAAAATGATAAGAAATTTGCAATATCATTTCAGTGTTCCGTCTTTCTAGAAACGGTAAACAGGATATCCACTACATTGAGACATAGATCCAATATCTTCGACAGCAATACTAAAAAAATATCCTATCCTTAAGTTCAACAATGATTTTAATGTTTAAGATTTGATAGTTTTTACTGCAGAAACATTAAGCAATTTCCACCACAACGAAGCGTCAACTCAAGTCAGACTCATGGTAGCTGGAAATGCTGAAGCCATCATTTATCAGAAATGATTCGGATGACTATGACTGGGTGGGATTCATATCGGATTTCATCCATCTCCCTAGTAATCGAGTTCCATCTCTCTAGTAATCGAGTATATGTTGATATCCAAAAGCTTACAGCAAGGTCTCAAAGGTAAAACTCCAAAGGGTTGGAGTGGTCTACAGCTGAAATTTGCAATATTTGCTGAGGTTGCTTCTATCAGTCTTGATATGATATTGTAATACAGTAGTGCGGGTGTTGGACTGACGGTCAAGAAGCTCTTCTTATAAAGGGAGGTCTTGAGTTGGATTCACGCTCATACCCCTGTAGGCCACTCTCCGTAGATACTTATCTAGCGTGTGTGAGATTGGGAGACTTGCATATGCTTCAAAGATTAGTCGGGTTAAAATGTCTCTTATCCAAATACAGGTGAGACTCTTGAACATCTTAATCATAATATATATATATATTGGTCTGATGTGTTTTTGGACAGGCTTTTAATATGGCATAGCCGAAAGTTCAACTCTTAGTTTAGCACAGGCATGAAAATATCAATTTGCTTATCAATTTGGTGAAGAATAATAATATTCATATCACTTCTCTGCATCTGTTGATTATTTAGAAAGGGAAAAGAAAGTGGAAGAAGTGAAGAAGGAACTTGCCTTTTGAAAAAAGTCAGTGACTGCACTTTAGAGTTTGGATTCAACAATAGATTTCTACAATTTATTAAAGAGAAACTAAAAAGAAGAAACGATGACTCATCACAGAAATTGTAGATGAAGGAGAGAAGAATGGAGAGTTGACAATGGTGGGATCAAGAGGTGGAAATTTCAGTGAGTTCCAGTTTGGGCTTAGAGTCGGTGTCTTCATCATACCATTTAGTAGTATTGTAGTAGCAGCCGTACAGAATCAGCTGAATGGCACCAAAGATTGCACCCAACCCATTTGGAATCTGCAAGAGAACAAGTTCAAAAATAAAAGAAGAGGAGGGTACAAATAATATAGGTTAAATTACTGTTTTATTTATTTGAGGCCCATAGGCCTATTGTAACAATGTTTCTACTCAAATTGAAGATTTCTAATATTTTCATTAAATGGAAAAATACACACTTAGCAATTTACAACTTTTAGGTTAGGGATTTTTTGTCTATCCTATCAACCATGCTTGAGATATTTCTTGTATTATATTTCTCTTATTTTTTTAATGACCAAGGTATCCAGTTAATCCTCGGAGCATATACAAACGTTCCTATCCACACATAATATAGTAATATAATTCATGTATAATAAGTTTTTACTATGTATATTTTGGATCCATTCACTTCACGTGTTGTAGGGCAATCAACACAGATGGAACTGTCTACATTCATTTAGTCATAGGCTCGTAGAAGTTGGGGTCCAAATATTGGCGGATATGATGCATATTATTTTTAGACTCTCCGATACATTTTGGCCAATTTGATCTTCTATCGTCAATATTGGATTGAGATATCGTTAGGATGATAAGTATCACCTACATATTGCCGGTATCTTGCTCATACGATATGTATTAACTAATATACTTATATTTTACCATATCAAATTTCAGATAGATATTTAAACCTCTACGGCTCTACATAGAATGCTTGCATTGATACATCTCCAATTGGGTACAAACTTGGCCTGAACCTGTAAGTTTTCTACTTAGACAAAGTTGATCTCGAGTCCGGTCAGTACACATCCGAGTTAAAATTTTGTTTTAGATAAGCAGCTCTCCCTACTCGTTAGGTGAGAAATTATCTATTGTGAATGAGTTTATTAGTCAAAAGTTGTGAACTCCCATTCGAAGCCATTAAATCTAATGACTTTCATATTAAAAAGAGTTGCAAGGTACTTCCCACCTCATAAAGTGAGAGGTAGTCAATTCAAATCCTAGCGGCATAAACTAGAGGCGTTCTGTGTGGATTTGGGGCGTTCCCCCTGAGGAATTGATGGGGGCTCTTGCCCTCATTGTTCCCCTAAGTTATCAAAAAGTAAAAGAGTTGCAAGGGAGCCAACCTAGAGACCAATGTAATGAATGGTTTATGAATTAAAATGCATTGAGTATGATGAGATTAAGTGCATATACCGTGATAAAGATATCGAAGCGCAGGAGCGCATAAGAAGTCCAACAGACTCCATTGAGGAAGGCCACCAGAGACAGCCAAAAAGGCATGTATTTTACGCTCTTTGTTTGGATAACCATTTTCTGCAATCAGCCCAAATAACATAACATTATCAATGATAATTATGCTGATAATATGAGGTTTCAATTTTTTCTGACCATAAAATATTACTTTGGTAAAATTACGTGTAGTTAATACCTCATTTCACATCAAACAAAATGATTAAATAATTGAAAATTAATCTTCAAAAATGTGTTAACACCCTTATGATTTTAGTGACATGGACACCTACCATTGGTCCAAGAAATGAAGTATAATTTTTTCTACTACAACTGGGTGTATACAATACTATATACATAGAACTCGAACCCTACACTGCCTCATTTGCGATATCTTCGTGTGAGGCCTACATGGACCCATGTGGATGAATTGGTTCGAATACGTTGTCATAAAAAAATTACCTTGATCAATTAAATAAAGTTATACTTTATAAGATCCCAAATATTCAATTTCATATGGTTAAAACAATAATCTATCTAACTCAAAATGGGAAAAGTTGGAAAATGATTCTAAATGGGTGTGAAGAGGAAGGGTGACGCAGGCACCAGACCCAGTGAGTCCAGTGATGACTCAATATATCGGCTGAGACCGTTTTTTCGACCCGTACTATCACCACATGAAAGTTACATGCAATGGCCACCTTAGGTATATATATAGCCCCTAAATTGGGACATGTAAAATTTAATTCTGAAATGATTTGACTATAATGATGGAGTTGAAATCTAACAATAGATAAATTTAATTTTTTTTTAACATGTATAGTTCAAATTATTTTTGAATATTTGAAGCACTTACCATGACAGATAGAGGTGAAGCGTACATGCAAGTGCCGAAGATGACACAAAAGCAGCCCACTATCAATGATCGTCTCTTTGGAATGTGAACGACGGTGAGAACAATCACAACAACTGCTGCCACGAATGCCAATTCAACTACTAAATATTTTAACATCCTCACCTAAAAGAAATTGAAAAAATACAAAGTAAGGAGCCCCATCACAATGTACAAATATAGAGTAATTTGAAAGGAATGAGACAATCAAGTTACAATCTTGCTTTATTAATTATTACCGGGACAGGTTTAAGGAGCTTGTGTGTTTGATTTAACCTGTCTTGGTGCAGTATTTAAAATCGAACCCAAGTGTATGATTCAATCTGATTGGACTTCAATCAAACTCTTAAGATGATTCAATTTATTTAGAAATATTTTCATTTATTTTTCACTAAAAATGTCATTTTTATTGTGTTCTATTATAATTTTATAGTTGCAGTATGAGTTTTAATTTTCATATTTTAATAATTTATTTTCATAACATAATGTTAGTAAGATTTTATACTAACATTATGGTTTAAAATGGTTCAAGATAATTCGACTTGATGATTGATAATATGGTTTGATTAATGATTTTTGTTTTCAAAATTTTATGTGTGAGGGTTGAGATTATCCACAGGAAGTGGAGAATATGTGTGACGCCTAGGCATTTAGGCCCAACAGCTGCAGAGAGAGAGTTGGGAAAATTTCACAGGTCTATGAGAGGGAGAATTCTCCACCTAAGTACACCATATTTTGGGCCTCAGAGTGAGACTGGCCCTAATACAATGTCGTACGGGTTTTTTTCCTCACAAAATTTAATAATTTTTCAAAAGAAAAGTTATAAGAGTTTTCTTATTTTAGTTCATAAATAGTAAATTCACCTTGGTAAAATTAATTAGTCGCTCATTTTTCATTTATCTACAAAAAAAATAAATGATAGGGACTTCGATGTTTTTTATAACAAAGAACGATAGACTTATTCTTTTATCTATATATTTATTTATCATCCAAATAGTATAAAAACACACTGATGTCCTTTGTTATAAAAACCACCAATGCCCATGTCATTTTCCTCTGTCTAAACCAGTGTTATCAGAACCGGACCGAACCGCTGTGACCGCCTGTTCTGCGGTTCGGTCCACCCCAAAAATTGCCTTTGGGTCAAAACCGCATAAAACCGGTCAGACCCGTTGTTTATGCGGTTTTTACCCAAAGACCGTGAACCTCGGTTCAGATATTTAAATTATTATTATTTTTTTTTTTAATTTTCCCTTTAAAAAATGTGTATATTTGAAATATAAATGTTTATTACTATTAATATCTCATATATTACCGTTTTGGTATATTACTCAGAGTTTGAATGTTATTTTTAATATTTATATTAATGTCATTGGTAAAAAATGTCTTACTTAATATTATATAGAATATTTATATTATTTTAATACTTGACCGGCTTTGATCGCGGTTGAACCCGGTTGAATCCTGACGTCCTCAAAGACGGTTCGTTACACGGTCCGGTTCTGATAACATTGGTCTAAACTCTTAAGCTTTATATTTAAATGCCTATTATTCAAAAATCTTCTTTCCATTTTAAAATGTAAAATCTATTTGACCTTTTCTTCTACTTATATTAATTAAAATTTTGCTTTTTTAGTCTTCTACTTATGACCCTTCATTTTTTTTTCTAAATCAATTATGGATGACATTTCTTTTTCTTTTTCTATTGGAATTCGAATATAACCTTTATAAGAGAAATATCTGACTTAAATTCTAAGTGAAGAGGAAAGGGAATATATGTGTGAAAAAGATAAAAAAACATTAAAGTATTTAAGAAGTGGGATCGGTGCAGTTGACATACTCTTTTCTTTTTGTTGGAATAGGCGAAATATATAGCGAGGTAGATGATCTCAAATACGAGGCCAATACTGTTGATGGTGACGACAAGAATGCTTTTGGGAGTGACGAAAGGGAGGCCGTAGAATACCCATAACATGCAATTGAGGAAGGTAGCAAGATAGGGGATTGGAGAGAACTGCTCCACGTCTCCCTTCTTCCAAATCTTATAAAACGTGGGCCTGCATTTACTCAATTTCGTCATCTAAGCACCTAAACTTCAACTCTTTTGTTTCATCAACATCCATCCAAAAGAAGTAAGATTTTTATGAGAAGCAAATCCTTGAAGCTTGAATCAATCTCAAGTTTAAATATTTTTTTAGTAAAGTTTTATATTGTGATAGTCAATTTTTAAAGATGACAGTTACTTGTCTGTTCTTACTTAGTATCAAAATGGGGGTATTATAGAGATGGGTCAGATTCATATCTTCGGTTCTGCATGGAGGGAGAGAGCCAACTATCTCTAGCTTTAGTACTGAGGGGAAGTCTAACATTGCGAGTGGATCTTTGGATTATGGGATTTATAAACACATGGGTTCCCTTTCTTTAATAGTTGATTTTTAAGGATCAGTTCTACTCATGTGTTTTAATAAAATTATCATTAATTATTCAATATAGTCTAAGTAAATCAAACAAACAATTTTGGTGATAGCAATGATCATTCCAATCATTAGAGGAAATTATCACATCAATTTAATATTGATGCTTACAACTTAATTTGACAATTTTTTTACGAGTTGACTATCTAAGACTTCAACTGACAACTTTGAAGTTATAACTATAGTTGCGTTTGGATGAAGGGTAAATTTTGGAGGGATTATCCGGGGTTACCCTTGACAAGGGGTTATCATGAATATTATGCATACTCCTTACTTCGAGAGATTTCAAAAGTAAGAGGTGAGGAATAAAAAATTAATTTTTTACCTCTACATCTTAATTACCATAGAAGGGTAACCTTCATCCAAACACAGTCTACAAGTAAATTATGAGAATGATGAGATCTAAAAACAGGGACATCCAAGGAGAAGAAAATGCTAACCATTGAGATATTACCCTTCTATTTTTATCACTTAAAATGGTGACAATAGTTGAGAAAAGTAAATATCGTCTCTTTCATCAATCGAAGAAGGTATTCTGCTCAGTATCACTGATCTCAACAATGGAAAAAAAAAAATTAAGAAAAAAAATCCTTACACAGGTGAGAGGAATAAGCCAAACGAAATGACATTTCCTGCAAAACCAAGAAATTGTTACTGAGAATGACTGTATAGAATTTTTTAAACCTTTATTAAAAGATCTTTTTTGTCCCATAGAATAGTCAAATTGAAGCATGTGGGCTATGTCATGAAAATTTAAGTATATAGGGGTGTTAATTTCTACCCCAACAAGTGAATTGGACTCAATTTTATTTAAAAAATTAAAGTTTGAATCAAATATAATAATTCATTTAATAAACAAAATGATCTAATAATTAAATAAATGAATATATTAGAGTTGAGGTTCAAAATAAGTTGATTCATGTGAAATCTATACTATTTAACTTCAACAATTTATTAACAAGCTCAACAACCATACATGAACTCAACTCTTTTTCTTTAAAAAAAAAAACATGTTTAAATTAAATATCTTAATCCCTTTCATAAATATGCCTAATCTCAATTCAATCTTTTCACTCTTGCTTAAAATAATAAGCATGAAATGCAAATCAAACTATCAAAAGTTAATTCAATTAACCATTTGTACAAAATTGTATATAAAACTCCCACTAAAGATTATCCTCCAATCAACTTAAGCTTAAAAAAATCAGACTTCATATCCAAAATTTAAATTTTAAATGATATAAAATTCAATTAAATACAATAATCATTTTAGCTCGACTTTTGAATTTTACTCTAATATAAATTAAATAAAAATTTAATTAGACAAAAGAATATAAAAAAGAAATGAAGAAGAAAGGTACCTGAACAAAGGTATTAGGTTCAAACCCTTTTAAGCTAACCTGACACACATAACTTGTAGACTATGGGAATAATTTCACTCTCAACATGGGGTATAGATACCCATGTTTTAAAAAAAATGTAAAATGATATTATTACCTTTGATTTAAATTCAATATTGATCATGCTTTCATGTGATATGGAAAAACAATTATCTAATTTTTTTTTATATTTTATCTTAAAAAGAATAAAAAGTTAAGACGATCCAATAAACTACTCATGTTGCAGTTTATCCATTCATGGATTATAAACTACAATCAATCTTTTAACATAGTCTGGGCTTTCAAAACCAGAGGTTGATGACAGGTGAGAAAGCACTCCAACGTATGAAGATTAAAGAGAGCAGAGCACACGAAGGGAAGGGAAGAGAAAGGGAAGGGAAAGGAAGGTGATTTGAATCCGATATCTCGGAGGTGATTGCGAAAAAAGAATATGACCGTACCATCCGATATCTACAACATCTGATATGATTCAGACCCTTGAAATGCTCTAACTACAAAGTCTCCTTCTCTCCCTCTTTCTTAAATCCATCACAAATCACTAGTCACTGGTCACCAGTCACTACCACCACCACCTCTCCTCTATCTTCACTTATGCCTCTTCTTGTTGGGTCTCTTTCATCTACTTTTTCCCTCTCTTTCTCTCTCTTCTTCCCATTTTCTTCCCTCAGTGGCCACTGCTCTGTTCTACGTACATATATCTCTGTTTCCCTCCTTTTCTTTCCATCTCCTCCCTTTTCCCTTTTTAAGAGAAAAGGAAGAAAGAAGCATGCTCCAAAACTCAGAACTCCCAGATTGTTTCTACCCAAATCAGCCAACCTACATATACCCAAAAAGCCCCACACCAAAGCACACTTTCTATCTATCCAACCTTGATGACCAGAAATTCCTCAGGTTCTCCATCAAATATCTATATCTATACAGGAAATATGTCTGCTCAGAGACCCTCAAATCCTCCCTCTCTAGAGCACTTGTGGACTACTACCCATTGGCTGGCAGGCTAAGAGCTGGTGCAGAGGGTGGTGAGAAGCTTGAGGTTGATTGCAATGGAGAAGATGCTCTCTTTGCTGAGGCTTTCATGGACTTCACCGCCGCGGAGTTTCTTCAACTCTCCAGAAGGCCCAACAGGACGTGGAGGAAGCTCCTTTATAGGGTGGAGGGACAGAGCTTCTTGGCTATTCCTCCTCTTGTTATTCAGGTACCTTTCTTCTTCTTATCTTCTTTATTTCTTGCCTTCCACATAATTATCTTTCACACAGTTAAATAAATACAGCAAAAATAAAGTAAAAACATAATTCAAAACCATTACCTATGTATTTAAGTTAAATAATCACAACCATAACAATTATAATAACAACAACAATAATAATAATTAATTATTAAAATGAAAACGAGCATTACCGATGACGCCGATGATTGTTCGGACATGGTCTGTACTCACCATCATAGCTTAGCTCTTGATTTTGAGAGAGAGAGACTGGTTGATTTTAGAACTATAGAGAGGAGACTGAGTGAGAGAGAGATATCTTTATAGAGGAGACTTTGAGTGAGATAGATATCTTTATAGAGGAGAATTTGAACTCAGTAGAAGAAATGTTGAGAGGGAGAGAGAAGTAAAGTAAATGCTTAGTTTTTAGAGAAGGGTTTAAAATAGAAAATTTGGAGGATAGAAATAAGAAATAAGATGGTGTCTTTTTTAGTAAGAAATAAATGTTAGTTCATCCAAAAATTGATATTTAAAATTGCAAATGTCAAGTTTGGCAGCCATGCTTTCACCAAAGCTTGCACCAAAGTCGTCCATGCAATTATTTGGTTCAACTCACATATCCCCTCATGTATTAAAATTGGCAACAACACTGTCATTAATGCAGAGACGTGCCACACTACTTATTTGTTTTTGACATTCTTAGTTCTTAGGTCTCTAAATATGGTTTCACATGTTTATCTTTTTCTTTTTTGGAATTTACGTGTGGAAAATCGCTGGGATACTCAATGTAAAACCCTCACGGGTGAGCCCACTACCCCTAAGGCACACCATGATTAGGCCATTGGGGCTCGAACCCGTCACTAATGCAGAGATGGTGCCACCCTACTTATCTGTTGTTGACCTTCTTAGTTCTTATACCTCTAAATAGGGCAATGTTATAAGAACTGGACCGTCTAACGAACCGTTTTCAAGACATTTTGGGTTCGACTGCGGTTAAAGCCGGTAAAAGCCGGTCAAGTAGTAATATAATATAAATATTACATATAAAATTAAGTAAGTTATCTTTTACCAATAATATTAATATAAATATGAAAAATAACATTTAAACTCTGAATAATATATCAAAATGGTGAAAGATATGTGATAGAAATGGTAATAAATATTTATATTTCAAATATATACATTTTCTAATTTAATTTTGAAAGGAAAAAATTAAAAAAAAAATAAAAAAAAATCAAAATTTGTGAGCCGCGATCTGAGGCTCACGGTTGTGGGTCAAAACCGTATAAATCAACAGCTCTGACCGGTTTTATGCGGTTTTGACCCGCAGCCGATTCTGAACCAGAACTGAACCGCACCGCCGCAGTTCCGGTCGAACCGCACGATCCGGTTCTGATAACACTGAAATAGGGCTTCACATGGTTATCTTTATCACCTTATCAATTCCAACTTCCAATAAACATGAAGGACCAAACCCAATCATAGAGATAATTTCTATATTCAAACACAGATTTCTGTCCCAATCTTCTATTCAAATCATCTCAATCTTTTATTCAAATCATATCAATCTTCTATTCAAATCCGTGTTTGACCAGCCCTTGATTATGGGTGAGGATAATCATGGGATCGGTAAGGAGAGAGTTCCGAATCTGATAAGGCCAGATGAGGAGGGCCGATCTATATCGCTAACATGGCTCACCTAAATACCTACACTCGGCTAAACCTATCACATCTTAAAATTGTTGAATATAATTAGATTTAGTATTTAGTTTTGATTAGGATTAGAGTTTGAGTATATTTATGTGTGTGTAATAATCTTTATTGAATATAGATTATTCTTTTCTGACAAAAATGAGGCCCAATTAATAATTCATTTATGTTGGCAGGTAGAAGCGATGAACAGTGGGCGGCCCTAAACTTTAAGAAAAATTTCATTGGTTTCAATAAAAAATTCAACGATATAAATTGATAATAAGCTTCAAATTTACAAAAAAAATTAGCAGAAGTTTCAAAACTTTGAAGTTTTGGCACAAAACTCAATTTACAGACACTTAGATCTTAATAGTCAAAGCCACCTGACATCCTTAAAAATTTTAAGAAAATAACTCCAAGTGATTTTGACCACTAAAATCAAGTGACTAAAAGATAATTTTTTAGATGAAATTAGGTCATCTTGTAGCTCATTGAGTCTAGTTTTAATTTCTATGGTTAATTTTATCCTATTTATTTAAAATATAAAAATATACATAAAATATCTGGGTCAAGTATGACCTTCAATATTGATATGTCCAAGCCTAAGTCTGCTTAGCAATAGCACTCAGCGATATAAATCTCGGCCGATACGTATAGTATCGGCCAGAGATAAAATAATTTGGTTGAATAATATCGATTGTGGGCTCGGCCGATATCTCGGTCGATATTTGCCCGTATTGGACGAATATTGGCTGATATTTATTTTAAAAAACAACTTTTTTATTTTTTTAAATGAGATTTAAAAAAAAAAAAGCCACTGAGATTTAAAAAAAAAAAAATTAAGGAGAGAGAAAAAATAGCCGATATGAAAAATCGGCCGAAATCTCAGCAAGACCGATTTTTTGACCCCTGATAGTATAATGATCCAGTCTTATTTTTCTTAGGCCGGGCTTATTGGGGTTTTTGGTTTTTGGGCCATATTGTCATTCCTACATTGGACATCGTACTTGTAACTCAACTCAAACTTAATTCAAGAAAATTATGGTATGCAATCAATTCACGTTTATTAAGTGAGCTAATCCAGTTTGTAAATGAATAAAAACTACTCAAATCTCAACTTAAAAGGGTTACTCTCCATAATATTATCTGGTGTATGGATAAAGAGGTTTGCAGATGCCTAAACATTTAATCAGATACTCTACGACGCTTGGATACTTTGATCTTCAAAATAATAATAATAATAACTAGTTAAATTCAAATTCTATTTCATAATTTGAGTTTGAAACTTTGAATAAGAGTGTTGCAAGCAATAACTTGGGTTACTCACTTAATCTTAATCCTTTTATTTTAAAATAATTGATTTAAAAGCAAAAACATATCTCATGCCATCACTTAGACTCTCGGTCAGCTATCCTCTCTACTATTTTCTTTTTGGTTTTAAAAAAATAAAAAAATATAAAAAAATGGAGAATATAGGTTGAACATGTATTTTTTTAAAAATAACACACATTTTTATAAAGTTTTTGGCCTTTCAAAGTAATTTTTTTGATATGTCTTAAAAATTTGAAAAATGTCATAAAATTTCGGAAATACTTAATATGAACTTCATGTTCTCAAGTATCCCTAGTGATATGTATCTTCTATTACAATTTATAATTTTTTATTGATTTTTTTTTTTAGTTTCATAAAAATATCATAATATTAAAAAAATTACACAACGACCTAAAAACTCTACCAATCACATTTAGGGCTCTTCAAGTTAATGTAGAAACATTTGTATATCCTTTCATCATTTTTTTTGAAAATAGGAAGTATCTTAGAAATCTCGACTTTTATCAATTTTTTATAAAAGTCTTGAAAAATCACATAGACACACCAAAATCTATGTGAACATTAACACATCTCCATTTAATTCCATAAACACTAAATATTATTTTCACAAAAAACTCATTATGAGATTATCTTAAAGCCAAAACTCAAAGAAATTAATGAAAATAATTCAAAATGATAAAAAAATGATGAAAATAACTCTAAAATTAAATAACTTGCTTTAAACCCTGTTTAAATTAAAAAATATGGGTGAAAATAACTCAAAAATTGGTCAAAACCAATTTAAAAAAAATAAAATAATAAAGAAGCCTACATTCCATGAACATGGATGATTTTTTATTTCTTTTTCTTGAAAAAGAAACTGAAATTGAATTCGAATTTGAGTTGGAGTAGATTTTAAATCATTCCATGGGCAAGTTGGAAAATAAGTAAAATGGTGAAACTTTTATAATATGTGTACTGGGTCCCACAATTGTAAACCAATTGAATACCATTTATTTTTAGTTTTGAATGGTATGTAAAGTAAGAACTACCCATCTAACATTCATCTAAGGAATCATTGGTTAAAAGACCAAAAATTAAGACATTCTGCACGTGGGATCTTTCAACCCAAGTAAAAGAGGGATTAAAAAGTCCACGGAAAAGAACTTTCTCACTATTATTATTTATTAGAAAGCCAATCAAAACACATCACGTGGCCCAATAACTTTTCACCGATTTCCTCTTATGCACTTCTCTGTAAGCATCGCTGTTTAAAAAATCAAATGGAACTTTACAATCCAACTCAATTTAATCTCAATTAATTCTTAAGAAATTCCAATTTTTATGATGGTTTAACCAAAATAAAAGAGGTAAATACACCTGTCTGGTCTCAACACACCATGCTCACATTATTCATGAGCCTCATTCAACAGTTGCAATTGAAAAAAAAAATACCAAATCTATGAATTTTAAGGGGTTGGGTGTGATGATCAAGGTATCTGTTTAAAAAAGTGAAATCGTAAGTTCGATTCATACTGAATTTTAATAGAATACTCTATATAATTGCACATCAAGTATGTATGGTATTGAGAAGATTATATATGTTTCAAAAATTAGTCAAATTAAAAGAATGTCTTTGTCTCAATAGAGACGAGCGTCTCAATACTTTTATTGTAAAAATAAAAAAATCAAACCTATGTATAAATTTTCATGTTTCACTAATAAATAGTTAATAGAAATAAAAAAAAACCAAATCTATGTATAAATTTTCATGTTTCACTAATAAATAGTTGACATTTAGTTTTATTTGCAGGTCATGTGGGTCCCACAAATTAAATGGGTCGTGTGGGCCCAACAAATTAAATAGACACGATGATCAAGTGTTCTTGCATGTGGGATCCACCGTCCATTCCATTATGAGGGGAATTACTGCACCAATTTGGACAGACAACTTAATGCCAACAGTATTAATAAAAAGAAATGAGAATGGAGAGTTAAGAGACAGAGAGAAAGAGAGGATAGAACAGTCACATGAGAAACATATGAAATATGAATTATTTACTGTAATGAAATTTTGTTTTTATAAGAAGTTGACGACTGTATAATTTAAGATAATGATCTTGAACTACTGAGTACTTTTATAATAACATTATAATAATCACCTTTGATTTATCGACTATTAATATCTAAACCTAATGTATTAAGCAATTCAATAGCCAATCTAATTTTCAAAACTCTTACTTCATCTATTTGAATTTAGTGAAACTAATGAATTTTCCCAAAAAATAATAATTATGAATTCGTGTATTTGTTAATGGAATTCTCTTCAATACGTGTATATGTATCCTTCTCCCTCATTAGTAGATAGTATGTGCTTTATCATATATAAACTTCTCTCATTAATCATAATTAGATGGATGTAAATATATTCATAAATATTCAAGAATTTCCTTTTGTTATTTTACTGAGAGAATTCAAATTGTTTTCTTACTATTTAGCTATAAGCTTCACCAAATTTCCACCAAATGAGTGCAAGCAGCCAAAAGAGTGCTCTAAGATTGTATTTTGATCGAGTGGAAAATTTAGACAACTCAATTAAATTACTTATAGGGTAATTTCAATATTTTTTAATCGAGAGATATTTCCGTCAAATTTAAATACATATTAAAAAGCCAAATATCGAGGGTTTTTTTTTTTATAAAGAAGAATAATTTAATTTATTTTTGAAAAAAACATAAATATCGGCCATTATGGGCTACTATCGGCCGAGATATTGGCTCGGACCCATGGCCGATACAATGCATAGATATCTCCGCATTCAAAACCCGAGATATATCGGCCGAGATTTAGACCTTTGCGTATCACAATCGAGTTGTTCATGAGCTACCCTTGCATTGGTCTGACTTGGCCTTAATTTGGAAAGCCCAAGCCCAGGCCCATTTGGAGGGTCGAAATCTCGGACTGCGTATCGGCCAGAGATAAAAAAATTCGGCTGAGATCTCGGCCAATTTTTATTTTTTATTTAAAAAAACAAATATCAGCATGGGCCCGATCGATGTCTTATCAGATGAATATCGACCGATATTTATATTTTTTTAATTTTTTTTAAAAAAAACCTTATTTTATGTTTTTAAATGAATTTTTTCCAAAAAAATGCCATTGAGATTTTTGAAAAAAAATGAGGAGAGAGAAAAATCTCTGCCGAGATGACATAATGGTCGAAAATTCAGCTCGTCCGAATTTTCGACCCCTCGTGTGGTGTCTGCATCAAATAATTTTACGGAGATCAATCTAGAATTAGATAGTATTTAAAATTGATATGTGGTACATATATGCCGGGCTTTTGGATTTTTCAAAATATTTCTTTGCTTTATATTCTATCATATCATGTATACATATTGAGATAGTTTAAAATAACTATTAAATAGATATTCATCGTTCATTCATTAAACATATATAATTTGCTTCTATATTTAATAAATGAAAAAATAAGTAAAATTTGTCTTAAAAATAACTAAACATAAGAAAAAAGATTTTATAATGAGATTTGGTGAGTTGGAAGAATTTGATCTAACTTTATTATATAATTATTTAGAAATAAAAAAGTTCGTGCAAAAATTGACTAAAAAGTAGAAAAAAAGAATTTATAATTAAATTTGGTGAGTTGAACGCCATAGTTGAGAATTTTTCTCGATTATTATAAAAAATATTTGACTACATTAGCACAAAATGTGTGCGTCCTATTAATATTTGTAATTGGACGGTGAAATGTAGTTTCTCACGTTTTTGTATTAAGGCAAACCAGGGGTTTAAATTTTTTTGGAAAGTCTTTTATCATTTCTAATTATTTTTTATTTTGGACTTTTATACTTTCAAAATTTTATTAGATTTTAGTTTAAATAAATATTATTTTTATTTACATTAAAACATTTAAAATATTTTGCAGATGGTAAATGAATTTTGTTATTAAATAAAAGTGTTTAGTATAATTTAATCTCTAACAACTATTGGACAATTAATAAATTTTATATTAACATATATTATATTTAAAAATCATAGAATCGTTACGGCATCCTTATTCTTTTGACTCTTGTACCTTTAAATTGAAGAATAAATAACGGAATCTATACTGTTCGCGTTGACAATGAGTCTTATAATATCAAATATATACTTTTAGAAATTATAAATTAAAAGTGATTTTCAGTCTTTTAATCTAAATATAGATCAAATTTGATATTATAAATATTTTTAACTTAAAGTTTTAACCTTTAAAATTCTGTGACTGTACTCAGAGTCTGAGACACGTAATATTTTTAAATAAAAGAAAATTTTCTGCTGCTTCAGTAAAGTAATGCGACTGGTGATACTCTGCCATTCTGCAAACTGCAAATTGGAAATTGAGATGGTGAAGAATATCTCTTCGCAATTCAAAAGTATCAATTAGTGGTGGTGGCTTCAGTCCATGGAGTGACAGATGGGGAACCAAAACTGAGTTCTTTCGCGCTATAAGCATCTGGGTTTTTCTCCGTCCTTCTCCTACTGTATTGGCTATGATGCATTTTCTTAGAAAATGTAGAAGATTTTTGATTTTCTGTTTTCAGTTTTGAATTTGGATTCTTGATTTGGGTATTTTTTCACAATGGATATTTATTGCTGGCTTGGTTTCAACTCAGAAAAGAGTTGTGTCGGGTCCGTGAATTGGGTTTTGCTTAGAATGTAGATCAGCGATTATCTCTCTTTTGTAAGGGTTATTTCTAAATTAGGTTCTTTAAGAAAGGAGAATTACTGATTTTGGATTTCTCAGAAAAGGAAAGTGATGATGTGGGCTTTCCTCAGAAAAAAGATTTAGTTGATCTCGAGTCTGGTGTCTGCTCGAAAAATGGAGACTGGTGATTAGTATTTTATCGCAGAAAGATTTTGTGGTGAGTTGGTCTGTACTTTTAGATAGAAAATACTTGGATAACTGGGTTGTGGTTAAAAGAGGTCTTGGCGATTTGGATTTTGTGGCTTTTCGGGAATAAGTTGTTTGATTTGTTTTTTTTGCTTAGAACATAGTTTTCAGTTTCGGGTTTTGGACATTGTTGAGGAAATCTTGGACTGTTGATGATGATCTCCAATTTGTGTTGTACGTGATTTTTTTTTTAATTATTTTGTCAAGCTTGAATTGAGTGAAAGATGTTATCTTCATCTTCTTCTCTGAATTCTTCTACGTCTGAAGTTCCTCCGCCAGTGGCGACACCTTCACCACCTTCACCACTTTCTCCTACACGATCTCCACCCAATGCAGGTTCTGATTCTCCTATGCCTTCAAATTCTTCTAATCCTTCCCCACCTCCTAAATCCCCTCCTTCCACTCCTTCAGCTCATCCACCGGTTGCTCTTTCTCCCCCACCTCCACCTTCTCTCCCTTCTTCTCCTTCTGCATCCCCACCCGCTCCTTCCATCCATTCTGTACCTCCAGTTTCAGCTCCACCATCTCCACCTCCTACTTCAGCTCCACCACCTTCTGCCCGTAACTCACCTCCAATTTCAGCTTCACCGCCTCCTCCAGTTCCCATTGTCTCCCCACCATCTTCTTCACCTCCTCCATTAGACTCTGCCGTGCTTCCTTCTCCACCTTCACCCCCTTCAAGTTTTAAATCTCCATCACCACCTTTGGCAGAGCCACCCAAAAATTCACCTCATGTGCCAAACATACCATCTCCTGCTCCATCTGCTTCTAAACTTGCACCTCCACCCTCCCCAATTTCTCATCCAAAGCCTTCTTCGCCAACTCCAACAAATCATTCTCAACCAATCTCACCCTCTTCTCCAGGCAATTCATCCATTCTTGCAACGCCCAGTACTCCACCCCTGTCCTCCTCTACACCAACAGGAAACTTGAGTCCTCCAATTAGTTCGAAACCAGCAAATTCATCGAATTCATATGCAGATGTTAATATAGGATCAGGGACATTGGCTTCTCCAGGATCAAGAAGTGATGGCATAAAGACGGGAAATGCAGTTGTAATTGCTATCGTTGTAGGCTTAGTACTTCTTCTCTTTGTCTCAGCTCTGTGGTGGTGTGTGAAGAAGAAAAACAAAAGGGCGACTGGATTTAATGGTGGTTATGTTATTCCTACACCACTTGGTTCTTCTCAGAGGTCAGGTAGTACCTGCAACATTATTCTAATGTTCCTTTTGTAAATTATATATTTCATTGCCAATGCAAACTGTGCAAGCTGCCGTTGAACAATTCATTGCCTTCTGTATTAGTCATTTCTAAGTTAAGTATGTTTATTGCCAAAGGAAACTGCAAACTACTGTCAAACAATTTGAGGCATTCTGCACTAGACATTTCTTACTTAAGTATGCAAAATTTGAGGAATTATATGTGCTCTGTTGGAAAGGTACTATTCTGTTCATCCAGCAATGTTACCTTGGTTCCTATCTTTTGGTAGTAATAATGTTATTCACTTATCTCAAAAAACCAGTACCAGAATGGATCACTTGACGTGAACTGTCATATGATCCTGGCCATCTCGTAAACTAGATGTACTGCCCATTTTCGTGTTTAAGAGACATATGAACAGTTGTACAGTTAGGTCTTCATGACTAGGGAGATTCCCTATTATTTCTAGTCCACCATGAGGCTCATTGTATTGTGATTTTTTCCATCAGCAAGACATGTAATGTTTTTGGGAGATTGAGCAAACAAATGATCATTTGAAAGTTGAACATTCCTCACTAAACTCATAAAATTAATGTAGTTTATCATTGCTCTATTGATTGATAAATCTTGTTGCGATTTACTTGCCCACTTCAGATACTTCATATTCCAAGCCTCCATCTTGGGCCCCACTCTTAAGAAATGTATCCAGCAGCAGTGGGTTTCTGAATTCACCTCGACAGTCTAGTGGGTTGGGCAATTCAAGATCGTGGTTCACATATGAAGAACTGTTAGAAGTCACAAATGGGTTTTCTAAGCAGAATCTTTTGGGTGAAGGTGGATTTGGTTCCGTTTTCAAAGGATGCTTACCAGATGGAAGAGAAGTGGCTGTGAAACAACTTAAGGTTGGTGGCTCCCAGGGGGAGCGAGAGTTCAGAGCTGAAGTCGAGATTATTGGTCGTGTTCACCATCGACATTTGGTTTCGCTTGTTGGATATTGCATTTCAGAGCATCAAAGATTGCTGGTGTACGACTATGTCCCGAACAATACACTTGATTATCATCTTCATGGTAAGAAATATTCTGGGAAGGACATAGTAAGAACTCTACTGAGCCAAGTTACATGGATTTGGAACCATGTGTCAGACATGGGTGCAAGATGTTTAATTGTGCACACCCCAAAACATAGATATGGTGGATTCTACCCATATTTGAAAAAAAAAATCAAAATCAGTATTTACTTTAGATTAAATTTGCATGTGAAAATAATGTCACTAAATATTTCACTATTTTGATTAGATATTAGAATTGGAAAGGTCTGCCAATGTTTTGTCCTCTTGGGAAACAATGTTATATTCTAGAAGAATTTGACAGGGAGGCATGCCTAACACAGCTAAATCCCTTACATGCAACATAGCTCTTAGGCCAGATCTAGTACATTGATAGCCAATAGAGGACCTCAAAGAAAATTTTCTAGATTGGATAATTAGATTCCTACAATCTAGAGAATTTTTAGGGAATCCTTATCGAACGGTGGGCTCCATAAGACCAACAAATTGGATCACTTAACATGGCCCCCCCATGGTAGTCAGCTACAACGTACACTTAGAATGCGAAGGGGGCTTGGCACCTAGTGCTTGCCTTTGACTGCTTAATGTGGCGTTGGAGCCTAGATTTGTTTCTTTCTATGTTGCATGGGCACGTCAATGTGGGCAATTTGTCCATGTCAGACACTTCATTTTTTACGTTAAAATATGTATCGTTGTTGTGTCCATGCTGTGTCTTAGTGTTATCGGTTTCTTTGGCTATTGTGGGCATACTTATTCATAATTTTGTATTTCAATCATAATTATTGGAAACCCATTCTTGCCCTGCTGATACATATGTTTCTTGTTCCAGGTTTCTACTATCTGCATTTGCTTCATTCATTTATGAAAGACACTCAACCAATGTTACAAAATTAGGCATTTCTTCATTATCTTGTTCCTTTATGTAGTATCTACATTTTTTTCCCTTTGTCGGGTGGGTGGGGGAAGTAACCAATTATTTATTGAATGAGTACTATACAATCTCGTGGTATATGAAATCTATACCAGATACATCTACAAAAATTAGAGATATATCTCCATAGTAACATTGCCAAAACCCAAAAATCCCCACAAAAAGCTCCTCACTATGAATACCCTGTTTCATCAAAATATATTCAACACCATTTGCTAATCTTCAAAATGCTCAAACTTGCCTCCAATGAACTTGATGAGCTTCATCCTCATTAGATAAATCACCTTAAATGATGTTTTTGCATTAAAAAATTGGGTTTTGAATTTTTTCAAAGCCTCTCTGCTAGCTAAAACCTCAGCTACATTAGATTCTTTCTACTCAATTGACTCAGGAAAAAAAATTCTTTCCATCACCTCGCATGTCATGTAGCTCCTCTGCATGCCTGCTGGCCCTAGCTGACCTCGTGACGCTTCATCCACATTGAATTTGAGTATCCTTACCGTAGGTTTTTGGCATCTTTCTTTACCTTTTTCTTTTTTGATCTACCATGCAAGCATGCATGCCAGTCTTAGGTCATATGATTACATACCATGAGATTCTTTCCTCCCTATTACCCAATTATTTATTTTTCCCATTGCCAGTCGGAAACCTTCTCAATCTCCATCCACTTACCCTCAAATATCCATTGGTTGCGCGCGCTCCTTATGTTTAGGTTACAGAATTGCAGCTGAATTGAGTCAATTGACATCTGCACCACGTCCCCGTTTCTCCTAAATGGGGAGCTCTTTGCTATGCTTTCTATCATTTCATTCTGGGTCCATGCACACACACTATGGAGGATCTTCATCCATTAGGCTGAAGAGACGTCACAAGCCACAAACAGATGGTCCACCATTTCCTCTGATCTTGTGTGAAACACACTCGGTATTAGTATCCTCTGTCCATAGTTCCCTGTACCGAACTACTTTCTGTGATTGTCTTTCCAGACACTGCTGATCAACAAAAGGCCTCTACCATGGAGAGCCGAAGCCTTTCCACACTCAAGGAGGGATACATACAATAGGGTCTGGGTACAGAGCCCTTGGGAAAGATTTGGTTGTTGATATTCCTGACAGGTCACTTATCCAAATCCTATTGATCTCATCTTTATAAATGGAAATATCATTGAGAGTGATAAAAATCTTGATATACTCAATTACTTCCAACTTTGAGAAGTCCCTTAAGAACTCCACTCCCCAAACAATTCCCCTCCTCCGCCTTCCAAAACTCATAGCACTAATTCAGCTTAGCATCTTTCCTAACCTCTGCCTTGTACACCCTCGGACAGAAAAGTTCCTCATCCAAACACCCCTTCAGAAGAAATCCCTGTTACCTTGCCCCACCACAAACCTCAATCCCTTCTGAAAATCCTCTCGCGTCCTATTAGACTGCTCTCCCACTCAGACACAAGTCTCGCCACCTCCAGTCCCGTCCTCAGAAAAGCCTGTCTACTAGTTTGTCTTAGTCTGAGAACTAAGATTAGGAGAGTATATACATCCTTTTAAAGTAGAACACTGTAGTTCCTCCTTTCTAATAACTTTTAGGTATGAATATTCTGCTTCTTGGTTTACCTAATGTGATGTATGCACATTTTAGGGGAAGGAAAACCTGTGATGGATTGGGCAGCACGGCTTCATGTTGCTGTTGGTGCAGCTCGTGGAATTGCATACCTGCATGAAGACTGTAATTTTTTATCATTTGTTCTAGGTCCTAATACGGTGCACCCATTTCTGATAATTGGATGCACTCTCTCAGTGAGTACTATTATCAGAAACATGTGTGTCCGTATTAGAAACCTTTGCTTTTCTTTTTTCGTCATCTTCCATCTAAATTTTCATATCTTATGATTTTCTTTTCTAACTGTTCTTATCATTGTTTTATTATTATCTTATGCAGGCCAACCTCGTATCATTCACAGGGATATAAAATCTTCAAATATTCTTCTAGACAATAACTTTGAAGCTCAGGTCCTTTGATTATTTTTTTCTGATTAATTTTGTTCTAGCTTTTTTTCTTATTATAATAGTGGATTTGCATTTTTATGGTTAAATTATTTCTAATGCAACAGGTATCAGATTTTGGGCTTGCAAAGTTGGCTTTAGATTCTTTCACTCATGTAACTACACGTGTAATGGGGACTTTTGGGTAGGCCACTGAGCTCAATTTGAATTTCTGCTTTACTTAGTGCATAATCTTATTTTGGAGCATAGTTTGCAGAAGAAACTTGGACTCTGATATTCATATAGTCCTTGGGTCTGGAATTTGTAAATGTGTAGCCTATGGTTCCTTGACCTGGATATTATTCTGAGTGGCCATCATGAATGGGCCACTCTAAAAGATCTTGTTGAGACAATTCTTACTTTTTCATCTTTGGCCTGAATAGATACTTTAGTAACAAATTCTAACAGATTGATTGGATGAGGCTTGGTATTGGATGTTGAGGATCTTTCAATCTGGATTATATTTATTGTGGAACTCATTCAGTCAATTTACTGGATTGCTACTTTGAACCACACAATGTCTTTTGAATGTGAGCGTTCTCCCTCTCATATGGGTGGGGCTGATTTGGGTCATCAATGAAATCCTTATCCATTAATCTCGTAGAAGCTTAGAAGGGTCCTTTGAGATGCATTGGAGTAGGCTTGTTCACAGGCCAAGTTAGGGCCAGGATTTGTCAACAAAAGCCTGAACTATTCCAAAGTTCTTCGGGCTTTAAAAGGCAAAAACCAAGCCCGTCGTTTAAAGCCTGTTTATTTTGCACCTGGCACTATTTTTATTTTCTTTTAAATTTTTTCTTTTGTTAGTAACTTGAAAATCTAACTATACAAATTGAAAGCATACTTAAAGATACCATCATTAAAATTTCAGTTCAAAACTCAATTTTTAGCAACTTGATCTTGATAGTCAAAGTTGGTAGATGTTTTTCAAAAGATTCAACGTCTAATGATTTGACCGTTAAGATCGAGTGGATAGAAATTGACTTTTGAAATGAAATTTTATCAGGTGATAGGTTTTTAAGTCTTCTTTCAATTTGTATGATTAGATTTTCAATTTACAAAGCAAAAATTAAACAAATAAAACAGTACCAAAAACGATCTTGTGATATATGTATATAATATATAAAAAGTAAACGGGCCTAAAAGCTTGACGGGCCTCGATGGGCTTTAAGTAAAAGCCCGATCCCGGTTTGCCAGACAAAAATCTTCTTCAAGCCCATTTATTTAAGTCGGGCTTGGGCTGGGTTTGGACAAATGAACACCCCTATATGGGAGAGAGGTAGCCCAACCATTTCCAAATGCTGGCCGCCCTATCATTTAGTGACTTAATGGGTTGGGAAGGGTGATAGTAAGAAGTTTCTGTTTCATCCGAAATGAATATGGTTTTCTGCACTTCTCCAGCTAGCCATCTGCAGGCACTGCCTTGTGACATGAAAAGGTAGGAAACATTATTTTTGGGCCTTCTAAACACTAATAAATGATTTTCACTTCCCAGGTATTTAGCTCCAGAGTATGCCTCAAGTGGAAAGTTGACTGAGAAGTCAGACGTTTACTCTTTTGGAGTGGTGCTTTTAGAGCTTATAACGGGACGGAAACCTGTTGATGCATCTCAACCCATGGGAGATGAGAGCTTGGTTGAATGGGTAAGCTCCTTTCTCTTGCAATTCATACTTTTGCTCTAGTTCTTTACTTGCACTCAAGTACATTGTTGCACCTGCTGGTTTATTTATTTGTTTGTTTGTACACGTATCTGTAGTTAAGAAATAATCTTCACTTGAATGGCATTATGACATGAGTTTTTGCAAAAGAATCAATTAAGAAAGGTAAAGCATTGCCCATTTCAAAGTGTAAACTGGGAGAACTTTTTTCTTTGGTTGGAACCTCTTGGAACCAAATCAGGATTTCTTGTCATGTTTAGAGCTAACATTCGGTTCTGGGAGGATGTGGTTTGGTGAGAGAACACTCAAATTTCATTTCTAGAGATTGTGTTGTATCTCAACCCTAAAAGAATCACTTATTAAGGACTGTAGAATTAACAGGTAGATATAGATCTAGACCTTTTAATCTTTTACAAGAAACCTGATGGTTAATGATGTTGGGAGGAAACGTCTTTCCGTCCAGACACAAACAACAACATCAGAAAAAACAGAAAAGAGAAATCAACAAAAAGAAACAAACACAACACAAAGATTTTATGTGGTTCCCTTTCAGTACATCCACGGGATTCTAACCGATCCACTATACTCGAAGGCAAAAAACGAAGAAGAAACGGCTCTCGTTATAGATGTTCTGCACTCTCTCTCTCTCACAAAACGAAAATATATACTTCCCTAATTAGGGTTTATATATCTCTTGTATGCACATTAAAAATGAAACTAACCACATAGAATATATAAAAATAATGAAATATCTGAGCAATAGATGAATATGCAAAGATATAACTTTATGGGTTTATATTGTAGGCTCGACCATTGCTGAGCCAAGCACTTGAAAATGGAGTCTTTGAAGGCTTAGTTGATTCAAGGCTTGAAAGGAACTATTTAGAAAGTGAAATGTTTAGGATGATTGAAGTGGCTGCTGCATGTGTGAGACATTCAGCCATGAGGAGGCCTCGAATGGGGCAGGTAAACATTTGCTTTATTGTATGGATTTACTGTTTGAATCTGAACTACAAATTTAGACGAAATATACTTTCTACATTTTTTTATTGAACAATATGCTTGGCCCACAACAGGTTTTCACATCTTTTAGTTATATGACCATAATTTTCCTGGTGGAATTTCCTAGTTGACCCAATTTAGTAATATATTGGGTTACTGGATAGGGTCTAATTGGATGGAAGCGAGCTTTGACTCGACTAAGCCAATTCACTTGATGAACTTTTAACTACTTTACCCTAGTTGGCTGTTCAACTAGTTGAGTGATGATCAGATCACTTCAATGAATAAATTAAGGTTTCATGGAGAATAATTGATGTTCTATTAGAACTTGGGACTTGGTTGAGAGGGCGCTAATAGTTTTTTGAGCGACTTTTGTGAACCTATCGATTATGTTATCATTTATGATTTCATTGATTTTGGCTTCATTGTATGCTTTATTGATTTCAGAATTTTTGTTATTTTATAATTGTGAATTGATAATTGATAGAATCTAGGTAAATATGTACAAATATGTAATAAAAATTGATCTGAGCTGCATGGCTGACCTGCCGAGCGGTTTTGGTCAACCCAAACCAGTAATTAGCCAATAATGTTCCTAGTTCTACTTTGGCAACTATGATCTTATGAAGGGCTCTCTCTCTCTCTCAAAAAAAAAAAAGAGAAGAAGAAGAAAAAAGGCACAAGTAAAGTGATTTCAACTCCCATTTCATTTGGGAGAACCACTTGCTCATTCAAACAGTGAATATTAGAGTGGAATCATGAAAAACCAGGTGATGGGTGATGGGTATAGAGTTTGATTGATTATGGATTTGTGATGGACAAGTTGTATCTATTTTACAAATGAAGGCATTACCTCTCAATGGCATTTGATTACTCCTCTATATGATATCACCTATATGTTAACATTTTTTTGAAATAATGTTCACAGGTAGTGAGGGTTCTAGAATGTACAGATGAGTCGGATTTAAACAATGGCATGAAGGGGGGTCAGAGTAAGCTTATCGATTCTGCACCGCAACCTGTAGACATCAGAATGCTTCAGAGGATAGCATTTGGCAGTCAAGAGTACAGCGATGATTCTAGTGAATCTCGGTGGAGACAGGAGAGGAATTTTTGACTTTGGTTTCGCATGTTCTTCTCAGTCTTTACATGTCTCTCTTCTTCTTTTTTTTATAACTTGAGGCATTATTATTCCCTTAATTGATGGGGATGTTCTTTCATATGATATTTTTTCCTAATATTCTTTTGTAGCTTTCGATAAAACTTTGTTTCGAGTTTTCTTACACCCAAAATGATTTTATCTTTGTGTGTTCTGTTTTAGTGTGCTGCTTCACAATCTATTAACTTGTTCCTGGTCAGCAGCCTCATCTAATCATGCGATCTTTTAATTTTCATGCTACTAAGCATTATTTCTTTCTTTTTATCTTACCAACCACGAGTAAAAAAAATCGTTTTCGGATGATATTGGTCGATATCTTCCCTTTTGTTTTTTGGTTTTTTATGAAAATATCATTTTTTTTTCTGAGTTAAAAAAAATTAAAAACAGCCCTTTAAAAAAACTGTATGCACCCAATATCAGCCGATATATCGGCTGAGCCCACAACAATTTCATTTTTTTTTAAATCATCGATATCATTGCCTATATGATTGGTGTATGGCTGATTCCTATCGTATCGGTCGAGATAACTTGATTTAAAAAATCTGAGACATCTTGGCCGATACGATACGTATCAGCCACGATTTCGTTCCTTGCTTCCAACACTTGCATCTGGATATTCCAGGAAGGCCACCTGAAGGACGGCACAGATTGGGTGCTTAGATGATGCTTGCATCCACATCTGATACAGGCATCGCATAATGGGCACTTGATGTATGATAGCAGGAACTAAGAAAACAAAGAAAAATGGTTTAAAAATAAAAATTGCATCATTCAACTCTCATCATTTAAACCTGGACTAAGTGGAACATCACCATTGCCCGTTGGGCTTAGTATCGAAGAATAAATATTTATCAATGAGCTAATTTTGGAGCTCAAAACTATGGTTTGACATGACTTTAAATAGCAACTTAGAATAGGGGTAAAAAAGTTGGTCAATACGTATAGTATTAGCTGTAGAATTATGGTAATGGCTGATATAGTATCTACTGTTTTGATATTTTTTATTTTTTAAAACGTCATTTCGATTGTTTTTGGGTTGAATTTTGCACTTGGTATAATTTGAAGAAGGTTTAGAAATACTTTATATGTGAAAGGTATTTGTCAATTTCAAGTTTTTTTCTCTTAAAATTTGTCCAATATGAGTTAATGTCAATTTAGATTTTTTTTTTTTTTTTTTTTTTTAAAATTTGGATTTGGGCAGAAACTTTGGACATGTCCATTTAGGTTAGGTAACCATTTTGTCGGTCCATTTACATTGGATAGACCATTGGGATTGGGTCATTTGAGGTTAAATGGACCGTTTACAATGTCCATTTCGGACCGGTAGACCATTTTATGGGTTCATTTGGGTTTGGTAGGCGATTTGATAGGCCTTTTGGATTTGTATTTTAACTGTTTAATGTTCCATTTAGATTTTAGTAGACCCCTAAGAAAAGTCCATTTAGATTAGGTTGGACCATTTAATAGGTCCTTTTCATTTTTGATGGACCATTTGATGGGTTCAATTGAGTGGACCATTTAAAATGCCCTTTTAGATTTGGATTGACAATTTAGTTGATCCATCTAGATTTGGATTTGTTTAGACCATTTAATGGGTCCGGATAAAAAAAATGGTATCGGCCGAGATATCGACCGACATTTCGTTATCGACCGATAAATTTCTCTCTTTTTTTTTTAACAAAAAACTGCCGATATCGGCTGATATGAAGTGGCTGAGATATTGGCATATCGGCCGTACAATTCGTTTCGGCCGACATTCGGACCCCTGGGGTCCATTTTTATTTGGCAGACCATTTTAGCGAGTCCATTTGGATTTGAGTTGGACGATGTAGGGGGTACATTTGGAGTTTGTTTATACCGTTTAATGGGTCTTATTTAGATTTGGGGTTGACCATTTAGTGGATCCAATAGGATTTTGGCGGACCATTTGATGGGTCCATTAGAGTAAACCATTTAGAGCGTCCTTTTAGATTTTGATGGATCATTTAGTCAAATCCATTTCTATTTGAATTTGGACGGATCATTTAATGAGTCCATTTATATTTGGTATACCACTTTGATGGGTCCATTTGCATCTAATTTAGACCATTTAGTGGGTTTGTTTCGATTTGGACTGGACCATTTAGTGGGTCCACTTTGATTCAACGGGCCATTTTGACAAGTCTGTTCAAAATCATGCATTAATTAAAAAAAAATCACATTTTTCAAGTGTATGTCAGGGCTCCGAGTTAGTTATGACTCTTTAAAATTTAATTAAGAAAAGTACGTATTGATTTAGATACTTTTATGGAGAAATCTAGGAAACGCCCACTCCACATAGATTTTTTTTTTTAATTTAGATTCAACTATTTCATAATTTTCATTTGATGCACTTCATTAAATTAAAAATGATAGGTCAAAATATTTTTATCAGATGATTCATTATTAATTGTAAAAAATAAAAGCTAACATTATTCAATATATCTCAGATAGTCCTTATAATTTATTTATCTACATAAATTTTATAACCTATCAAATCATCCGAACTTTTCTAACTCAGGTGTCTACGTAATAAGCCTTGCACACAATAATTTCTTGTTAAGTAAACATGTTCACCCATCACCACACATGCAGTGTCGCCATTGAATTCAAACGTAGAATCTAGCTTGTCCCAATCATGTCAGACCAACTTTTTTTTAAGAATAATCACAAATATTTTTTTAAATTTTTTTTTTAATGATTCAAATATGTCTCAATAATATATGATTAAAATTTATATGAAATTAAAAGACTTAGAAAGCACTTATATGAAACTTTTCCAAATCTCATATACAATATCCAAAATCCAAAATCCAAAATTAGGACCTCCAAGGCACGTATAGATGGGATGGGAAATTTTTAGATTATAACATTTTCTTTTTTAAAATTTAATCGTTTTGATTGAGACTAACTGATGTAACTCAGGTCTTAAGCTTCTTGTCAATAGCCAACACCACACACTCATTTTTATAAATATATATATATATATTTAAAACTCAAAATTTGACTTAAATTAAAGATCAATTAAATAAAATATACTATTATACACTAAATTTTGCCGAGTCTCTCCAGTCAAATTAAACTACAATTTTTTTTTTCTTTTTTAACCATGGAGATGGGCCAGACACCAAATGTCAACGAGTATACATATGTTTATACATACTTGATTACTCCACTAATATTTTTATTGAGAATCTAAATATTCTTTTACAGATATATATATTTTATTAAAATTATATTTGTCTTTGGTCTTTCACCCTCTTTCGTGGAAGAATCCCAAATGCATTGAATGATAGCAAATGGCTCCATCTCCATCCATGGATAAGAGAGGAGGTAAACCGGAGCATCTCAGCCGTTGAAATTCATCTTATAATATTCGCCGTCGGCATGATCAATGCGCTTTGCTGGTTTCTCAACAAAACAAAAACGAAACCACCCCACAACTCTAACAGACCAAATTCCTCTACTATTCTCTTCTCTTCTCTTCTCTCCTCTCCTCTCCTCTCCTCCATTCCTTCACCGTCTTCCCCTTCATCATCCTCATCGTCAACGCTGCCGGTCGTCGTCGCAGCAGCTGCCGTCGTCTTCATGGCTTCAATGCAAACAGAGCAAATTAAGCGGCTCAGGGACATTTTTGCGCGCTTCGACATGGATTCAGATGGCAGCCTCACCCATCTGGAGCTCGCAGCTCTCTTGCGATCTCTTGGGATGAAGCTTTCGGGTGATCAGATCCACCTCATTATGACCAACATGGACGCCAACGACAATGGGTCGGTGGAATTCGAGGAGTTGGTGGAAGCCATATTGCCGGAGATGAGCCAGGACACCGTGGTGGACCAGGAGCAGCTGCTGGAGGTGTTCGAATCCTTCGATAGAGACGGAAACGGATACATAACTGCGGTGGAACTCGCACAATCCATGGCCAAGATGGGCCATCCTCTGTCCTTCAGAGAGCTGACGGAGATGTTCCGGGAGGCCGATACGGACGGCGACGGAACGATCAGTTTCAGGGAGTTTGCGTCCGTAATGGCCAAGTCCGCATCTGAATTCCTCGGCCTCCAAATCTCTTAGCGGACTGGGCCGCCTCCCATTTCCCCAATTGTTCATAATTTCCATTATTGTCCTCTGATTTAGAATTTTGGATAATATTTCCATTTTCTCAACGTTAATTATCGTGGTTTGGAATTGAATCTCTGCTGTAACACATCATTGGATCCTTGATTTTCTCTCTCTCTCTGTCTCTCTGTTTGAATTGTTCATCTACCATTCTCATCTGTTCTTTCTACCTTTCAATATGGCAAATCAACGGGTTATATTTATACATGTACATTAAATGGAATTGGAAATTTGCTTAGAAACCAATCGATCACCTCTTGTTGTTGTAACTCTTTTTTCTTATTTACTTTCTACCTCTCGTTTAGATTCATGGATATACTAAAGTGAATAAGGAGATGTCTTTACCGTTAGATATTCGTATATTATATGGGGACAAAATCAAGTGAATTTTTTTTAATAAAATTTAAATATACATTCAATATAAATCTGAAAATACTTTTTTGATGAATTATGTGTCTAAATCCCATCCTTGTAAAAATGATGTGCACTCATGAATTGAGACAAAAACAAATATTGCTTGCATTGTCATCAAATCTTATATCATTTAAATAGTAGTTTAAGTTATTTAGCCAGAATCAAATTTTTATAACATTATTCATATAACATCTTTTTAATCAAAATGAATTCTATAATTTGTTTTTAATGTAATGTGTTTGTTCTTTCAAGCAGGGATTTAAAGTTCGGCATCGGCCGATATTTTTCTCTCTTACTCATTTTTTTTTTCACAAAAATGACTGATATCGGCTGATATTTGTACCTGCTTTGAAGTGCTATCCTATTACATGTACATTGAAGACAAGTGGAAATTTGCTTAGAAAACTTTGGATTCTTTGATTAGTTCTTCTGCCTTTTGTTCTTTTAGAGAAAATTTTACATTTAAATTTTTAGTTCATTTACATATGTGCATTAAATGAGGTTAGAAATTTACTTATGAAAGTAAATGAGACTGGTTGGTTTTGCCACTTAATACTATATAGATCTGGTACTGGGTCGAATCTAGTTTAGGTTGGATCTTATTTGATTTTCGACCATCAAACTTTAATTCATTATTTGTTTGTTAAATGAGATAGTTGGTTTAAATCTATTTAGAATTTGATTCAAATTATATTAGATTTCGGATTACTCATTTATTTGACTGAAGCATATAGGTGTTTATCTTATTTTAAAAATAAAAATATTAAACAATAAATATCCATAAATCTAAAAAATGTAAATGCTCAACGTGATAGTTTGGATACGTCTATATTTGGAAGGCTTGACAAATTTTAATTTAAATAATATGATATTTGGTGATGAGATGTTGGCAGTGGGGTCGCTTAGTCTCATAAAATCAGCCCACTTAAGTGCAACCCATTTAGTGAGGATAATTGGCTATTTCCTCTATATTTATTGACTCATAGGCTTGGCATCTAAATTCCTCTTCCAACAAACTCATACATGTGTAAGTTAGTAGTATGAGTTTTTCATCTCCTTGGCACCTGATGCGGGCATCACACCCAGATATTGGGTGAAGAATGGTTCGTGTTTGACTGCGAAAAATGCGAGTCAAAACCAGTTGGTCTGGGAGCCTGAATTGGAAGATGTGGTGCATGCAGACCCATACGTGGGCTCAAGGCCCAACTTGAGATCGTGTGGATCCTGGTCTAAGTCAGTCCACACATGTACAAGGCCTATAGAATGAGGAGGACTCATGGAAGAAATGTGGAGGTGACACTTGGCATAAATGAACTCGAAATTGCATGGAATTTTAAACATGGATGGCTTAATCAAAGATCTTAACGAGTCCAAGAACGTACAAATCCAAATTCTTTAGCTCAAGTTATGACCGTTTTACTATACACGCGTAGAGTCACTCTGAACAGTAATATGAGCTCCTCCTATTATAAGTGATATCTTTGGAAGCTCAAAAGGACCGCATCTTCTTATAAGGTGATGACACTTGAACGAGTTAATAGAGAATTGGTTGACTTGGAGGTGTGTACCGACTAGTAGGAACTAGGAAGTAACAGAGTTCATAAACCAGATGATTGTTCACTTTCTATGTGATACTACTCTTCTAATGATTACATTTTGTATCGACGTATATACATTCATAAGTACTTGAAAAAGCTGGTTGAAAGTCATAGACTAAACACAACGATGCGTAAGACGTATCCACTATCCACTAATATAGGACTGTTTGAACAATTTCTATTTTTACGAAAGTAGAATTTTAGTGTCAATATCTTAAGTAGAATGGATCAGCCCAAGCTCACGGTTTGGTTTGAGTGTTAACTATTTAAGCCTATAATCTGGGTTGGGGCCTGATACGTTGGCTTGATAGCTAATGGGCCAGGCTTGGGAAAATAGCTGCAGCCTGGGTATACAAGAAATGGAGGTATTGCATCGACTAGCCTTATTCTGGGTTTTTAAACTATGATCTTGCAAATAGAGGAAAACTATCCAAACATGCCCTATGAAATATGAATAGGTTTGTTTTGGGTCGACGGTCAAAACCCGCCCTTGTTTGCGGGAAGTCTTGGGATCAAGTTCCCCTCAACACAAAAAGGGTCATTCTCCATTATTTTGTAACTGGCATGTGCGGATTGAGAGGTTTACATAAATATTCTGAGAATTAGTCAGGTGAGATGTCTGGATACCTTGGTCTTAAAAAAAATATATGAATAGGTTTGTTTGAAGCATATCACCAAATTATAGTTCTTCACAATTGATTCACAAAATTTTGCTGAGGTACAAGCTTCATATTTCATAACAAGAAGACAAATCGTAGTTTACTTTTGCAGTATAGAACATGAGATTGCACATGAATGTATTTTTCCTCTATTGCAGTATTTTGATTGTTTTTGTTTATTAATCTCAAATGACTCTTATAATTGTTCATTACAAGAGTGACCATTAATGGGAAAACAGAGGAAAAATTGGAAGTGGTAGAGAAGCAGCAATTGATAAACTTCTCCATTCTTCATCCTTGTGAAGGAATACAAGTATCAATTGGTCCTCACCCCCTATACCCCACCCCTTCCTCTCCAGAGGTGCCCTTCACCTGAGATTTTGATGTCTTCAACATGTAATCTGATGAAGACCCTTTTGGAATTCTTCATCATAGAGAGTTTATTGCTTGCAAGCATATTCCCTTCAAAGTGTCACTGCTGGAGCGTATCAATCTTGATCGACTTCGTGGAAAGGGAGTGGAACAGTCTTTACAGCCCTGAACTTGCCAGCATTATTTAGATGCTCATTCTCCAATCTGTACCATTTAGAATTAATTCATTGAGCAAGAGGGAATGAAGAAAAACAAGTGGATTTATAAGCTGAGTACATGGAACAGGGTTTGCAGTGGATAAGGCCGCATCAAGGGCCCCACGTTAGATGGAGTATGGCCCAAAAGCTATGTAGACATCAAATGGTTTGAGAGGAAAGGTAATATTAATTCAGGGGACCAAATTCAGAGAGAGCAAAATTGAATATTTATCATCATTTGATTTGTCAAACTTTTGGCCATGCATCATCTACGGTGGCCCCAAAATTAGCCTGTCGTTCATGGACATGCATGCTATATTGGTTGTGACTGACCCAAGTCCTACAAGAAACGCTATAATTCCTCATAACTACATCAAAGCAGAAGCTTCAAATTGAGAGATTTAGAGAATCTAAGAGGATCACTTTCCCACTCCACAAACTGGTAGACTGGATTTGTGATGCTTGGAATACTGTGGCTCATGCATTTCCTCACATCACAATCATATTCACTTCGAATAATCAATGCTAGAAAAATCATGTTACCTATAGAAATTCCATTGCCCACGCCGAATCACTTCAAGAGCTGCTAGAAAGAATCCTGTTACTCTGTAATCCACACTCCCAAAGTTGGAGTGAAGAACAGTTTGCAGCCAAGCCAGCCTAAGAACAAGATTCAAACCCTGGAAAGCAATTCGAAAGTAAACTTTCAATACCAAATTTACACATTTTAGTACACTTATATATGCCCAGATGCTTTATTGCTCTGAGCATCTACAAAGTGAAAAAAAGGAGGATCTTGGCCATGTACAAAGTGAGGAATGACCTTTAGCATTTAGGGTACATGTCATGTTTTTGTAGGGCAGAAATGATCACTTTCAGATCTGGGCGTTTTCGAGTTCTCTAGGTAATTTGTTGGGGTCTTGGTACCTCACCCATTGTAACCGTAGGAGAAAATTGGCATGGTTCACAATTCCCGCTGTGGTAATGTGGACCATATGGAAAGAAAGGAATGCCAGGATCTTTGAAGGTAAGGCTGAGGAGATCAAGGTTATTTGTCAGACGGCAAAATGGAGGTTGTGCGTGTGGTTGTGTTCGAATAAAGAATTCAAAGATATTAAAGCCTCAAACCTCTTTCAGTGTTGGGAGGGCGGGATGATGTCTAGTTCCAGTAGTAGAAAGAAAAAGCTAGATTGGGCCCCTCCGCCAAGTGATACATTGAAATTTAATGTGGATGGAGCTTCTAGGGTAAGCCGGGACTTGCTGGGATTGGGGGTGTTCTAAGAGATCATTCGGGATCAATTAGCATGGTTTTTTCTGAGTCTGTGGGGATAATGGAATCAAACGAGGCTGAACTTCTTAGCATTAGGAGAGCCTTGACCCTAGGAGCCAGTCTTATAGGGGGGGAGGAAATTAGTGATTGAGAGTGATTCTTCCAATGCCATCAAATGGGCCAGGGGTTTGAAGCGGCCCCCTTGGAGGTTAATTCCCTTGGTTAGGAAGATAAAGAAGTTGATCTTGGGCCTTGAGGTGTCATTTATTCATATTAGTCGCACGGTTAACGGTTTGGCCGATTTCTTTGCTAAAAATGGAGTGGATGGTTCAAATCGTGGCACATTCTGGCTTTAAGGAGGATAATGTTTATTGTTCTTTTTGCTTTCTAGCTTGTTGTTGTTTATGTTGGGCCTAAGCCTTTTAGACCTTGTAATTTCCTTTTGTTTTCTTTTCAATGAAAATCTTCTCTTACTGCTAAAAAAAAAAAGATCCTGATCTGATCATAATTTGGTTCTGTACCCCTTGGCATCTAAGTAGTCGACAGTGATATGGCTTAACCTGATAATGGTCATATCAGTGTATAATGATGATTTGATGTAATAGTTAAGCACCAGTTCATTTCATTCGGATCGTTTCTGACACATCCATTGATCTTGTCTGTGAATTAGAGAAATGTACCATGGAGAAGAAGTAAATGATCTTTCGACGAAGCATCAATTCATTTCTCAACCAAGGGTTTTTCGACTTAGATTGGAGCAAACCCCAGTCCTTGACATAGTCCCAGTACAACTGATACACTGTTGCGGTGCTTGACATCACAACAACAAGAGAGAGCCAGCCAGCAGTCCTTTCCTTCTCATAGGCTACCTTGGCACCAGCAGCTAACATAGCAGAAACGTATTTCCCCAGATTAACAAGATGGCTTGTCTGTCCTTCATCGAACCACCTCCTCGCACACTGTACATCCCAAAGCCAAAACATGAACATGTTTAATCACTGAAAGACATACTTAGCATGATCCTTGCTTACAGAGATTACAGAAATACTGGTAACAAACCTGCATTGCCCTCCAATAATAAGGTAGGAAGGAAACAGCATAAGCCAAATCTCTGTAATGCTTGGCCCTCATGCAATACCCATAATCTTGAGTTCTATAGCTGCCAGTTATGTAATAACATGCAACATACTCTAGGCTCCTTAGCATTGGAACCTGCTCAATCAAAATCATAAAATTAAATGGCTGAAAGAGTGATTGGATGAAAGTACATCCAATCCATGGTCTCTCTAATGTGTTCATTCTTAGTTCTACCTTTTCATGTTATTCCATAATCATAAAGATAGCTGACTATCCATGTGATTATATTCCTTAGAGATTAGATAGCTATGTAAATATGTCTGGAGATAAATTTGAACTTAAGTAAACCTGGATAAAAGTAATATGGAAGTATTAGATGAAGTTACTAAAAGAAGCTAAGTTGTACCTGACTGCAGAGTTGATCGGCCATGAAGAAGTCCACCATGACGACCTGCATTTTAGGAAGTTGAAATTTTGTACTTAATGGTGATTACTGGTAAATTTATATAAGAAATGGGTGAGGATTGCATTTTGGAAGTTAAAATTATGGAGAATATCCTTTTTCTTGTAAGGGTCATACCTTGTAAAGAGGTGCCAAGAAGATATTCCTAATGACTTGCAGGAAATGGTAGCGGCTTGACCGGTACACAATGTTGAAAGGACACACAAGCAACAGTATGAAGAACTGCAAGCAAAATAGAATTAAATCTTATATCATGCCTCTGCTCTAGTAGTGAGAAGAAATAGCTTAAAATCAATAACTTGATTGGAAGAAACATGACAGATCATACTATGATGAACTTCATAGCTATTGTTAGTGTAAGACAACATCAGTTCGAGGCTCACAAACCAAGAGGTCCTCCAATCAAGATTGATGAGTTACTTAGTTTTGGGATTGTTCGTAATTATATTAAGAACTAATTTCCCTGTTTTTCAAGATATTAGGAAATATTGTTGTTGTTGAATTTGATTATATTTTCAACAGAAAGAAAACAGGTGCAAGACGAGGATTACCAGTAGCAAAAGTCCTGGGATTGCATGGACTTGAGTTGATGAATGTCCTCTCACAATGAGGTACAAGTGAACAAACATGACACCGACAACCAGAGTCATGGATGTGGTGCAGATCAAGAAAACATCTCTATATTTCAGCTCTTTGGTGGGGGCGAATTCAAATATAAAGCTATAGTTTATGCGAGCTTTTCTCCACATGAATATGTTGCATCCATACAGAAACAGATGTAGAAACAAGAGGCTAAACATGCTGCAAAGAAAAGATTGAATTGGTTTCGATGACCCATGTTAGTAGCTTGTGTTGTGCTGATTTGTAATTAAATGATCTTTTATTGCTAAAAACAATCATATTATAGTGCAAATCTATGATGGTGATCTGATTGAGCTAATAATCTTCTGTAATTTATACATTGATCATTCACTGTAAGTAATTCTATAAGTTCAGTCCTCTAAGAGACTAAAATTAGAAAATAGTATGGGATACTTGCCTCAAAACAGGGTAGACAGTTTCCATATAGACAGAATTCGAATGCCGAGTATACATTCCAGCTAGATGTGCCATGATGACATAACCCACGAACATAGCGATGAAGCAACCGGTAAAGAGCCCTGATCAGGAAAAATCCCATTGGTGACTTCTAAAGAGCATACAACCAATCATCAGTGTATGTTATCTCCTCCATCAGACCATGCTGTTAAGACAGTAATAATGCACGAGGCCACCCATGGTATATAAATTTTTTGGGCCACACCTGTTGAGATATATTTAGATGATTTAGATTTTGATATATTTAGTTACTAAAGTTGTATTTTAGTCATTTCCTATTTTGTTTATTTACCTTCCTTGTTTGTATTATGTTTTCTCTATAAATATAAAATATAGGGTCTCTCTTGATTAAGGAAGACACACCATATTTTCAGTATGTTATTCTATATGGTATCGAGCAAAACGATCCTGTGATTGTTTCAAGGAGTTTTCATTTCCCTCTGCTGGTTCGGGGAAGTCTCGAAGGTGGGTTTCTCTTAACTCTAGTTAGAAATTAAGACCCACAAAAGGATTGAGAGTCCTAGACCGATACCATGTAGAATAACACACTGAGAATTTGGTGTGTCTTCCTTAATCAAGGAGAGACCCTATGATTTATGTTTATAGAGAAAACATAATACAAATGAGGAAGATAAATAAATAAAGAGGAAATGACTGAAATGGGAAATACAACTTTAGTAAGTAACTATATCAAAATCTAAATCATCTAAATATATCTCAATAGCATCATTGACGGTGCATGGAAAAGCTTATATTGATTAAAGATCCAAGACATTTGATTTGCAGACAACAAACATATGGCTGAAAGAAATATGGCAACAGACCAATTGCAATGGACAAATCAAATGGTTTGGACTGTCCGGTCAGTATGGTGCTCTTATGTGTCACACCATAGTCATAATGGATGCCAGAAGTAGAATGGTTTTTCCAACATGAATGCTGGAGATGTGCATGATCATGATCCACTACTCTCTTGCCCTGTGGCAGAATTCAGAACTATCTAATTCTAAAAGGTTAGTTTGGTGAAAGATAAATTACCAATGAAAAATGTGATTGCATGGGATTCTTTTGTCTGGGTGGGCCTTAGATATTTCATGGCCTTTCTTTTATCATCCTCCGCAAAGTGTTTTACAAAAATCTCCTCAATCTCATCCGTTAATTTCACTATCTTGTGTGAACTGTTGAAGTAGGAGCTCTCTACCACTTTTAGGTAAATGGGTAGAGCTTGTTTCTCAGTAACCTGAAGAAAACAAGAGATGAGTGCTTAATTTGTCAGAGGTGCAATCCTGAGGACATTTTTCCAAAGGAAAAAAAAATACTAACCTTGTCGAATTTCTTCAATATCTTTACAAAAGCAAGCATGTTCAAGTTCCTGCACCATCACAGTACAGAGACTCAGACAAAACTGGAATGAGTATGTTTTAGATGACATGGCTCACACCATGGAAAGAATGAATTCCACTCTCTCTCTCTCCCTCTCCATGTTCAGATGGGCTATACACAGAAACTTGGTATATAAGTTGTTGCCTGTTTTAGAATGGGTCGAGATCGATGTGGGACATCAAATCAGTGAGCCTACTCTTTCGACGTGCCATGTTCAAGAATGCTCGAGTCAGATGACACATGACTATTTTGTGGAAATTTTTACTAACTCATGACCCCTATTGCCAACATCTGGACAATGTGAATCAGATGATGAACCATTTTAGAGTGGTGTGTCAGGACCATCCGATTGGTGAACATGGGCCACTATTTGGGCAGGGGACAGTCTATATAACAAATTTTGATGTATAATCTTCACTTTTACTCACTAGTGCTGCATGCCAAATGCTGTAGGTCATAGAAAATGATGGCTTATGGCAATAATTTTGAATATAGTACACGACAGTGCCATAGGCCCACAGGCCCACATGTCAAGCTTAAAGTGGTTCATTTGGATCATACATTATGTTATAGCACATTTGCCTCCAGCAAGCAGTAGAAATATGTACCTATATGTTTTGAGATAGCCCAATCCTCTGTAGAGTTCAATGAAGGCTCCTCTAATCATCTTCTCTGCGTGGTGTACCTTAGTCTTGTTGATGTTTAGCTTGCCACCATCAGGGCCACATTTCTTTGACTGATTAACGAAATCCTCCCAAACCAAATAAGTAATCGCTGAGATTGTTCGTGATGGCGTTGTTAGGGGAATGTTCATTCTCAGGTTCTTCCCTTGGCAGTTGAAGACCCTTCCTGAAAGACTTCTCATCTTCCTTTCATCGGTCTTTGGCTTGGTTGTTACTCCATTGTCATCCAACCTTGGAGAGTCTGAGAACTGCACTTCATTCTTTTCAAGTTCACACACTGAATTCTCTTGCAGCTGTTCTTGCTCCATGGCATCATTTACAGATTCTTCTTCCTCTGTTCAATAGAACAAAAACATGATTTTCTCTGAACTTTATCTTATTGAAACAAGTAGAAAACGAACCAAATAAGGGAAAGCAACTTGTTTATGTGATCTCGTATTTGGAAAATCATCAATATACCACATATCATATTAAACCAGTTTTTGAGAATGGCCCAATTCCTTCATTTTGAAGAGCCAAAGCCACCTGCGTAGGCCCATTCATCACTGTCTTCCAGCACCCGAATTGACCAAAATCTTTGTGTAATCATGTGATTCCTATCTCCTTACACAACCATAGGTTTATACATCAAAGTTTTGCTGCATTGAGTACACCAAGCTTTTGCTTCATAGACTATGCATTAATATCAAATGATCAATCATGTGGTGCCAATGAGTGGGACCAACCATCATGTCAGTGTACTGATCTGCTCTGTTGGGTCCCATCCATCGCCACCCTCTGGTAGCATATGCACTACTGACTACACCACTTGTCTTTATATTTTCTTGGTTGTAAGGTAAAGATCATATTAAGTTATTCTCAATCACATATTAGCATTTATGCTTTAGTGACATGGTCCGCATTTTATGTTCTCAATGGTAAAAGCTAAGGAGCAGAGTGAGGTTGCATCCACGATATGAAAAGAGAACCCAAATATTGTCAATCAAAACCCAAAATATACACAGGAACATAGCATTTTTTCTCCATTTCAAATTTATTATGAGAAGAAGAAAAAAGAGTAGGAAACTGATATGCGTACCACAGGAAATGGTGTGTGACATGGAGGCATCGTCCTTTGATTCCTGAGAGGACAACTGCCCACGCTGATGCTTGAGCGCAAGCTTCAGCTCAATCAAAATCTCCATTTGTTTCTTCAATGACTCGCCTCTCTCAAGAAACTCCCTCTCTTTTGCCTTGTAAAACTGATTTACTTTGTTGAGCTGAAGGTCCAAACGTGCAAAAAACTCATTTGCTGCATCTGTGTCGGCGAACTTTTCTAGCAATTCAGTCTCATACATGTCCCCCTTACTAGCCGAAGAAGCGAGCTTCTTGTGAACCTGAGCGATCACATGGAAACACATTAAAATTACAGTTGTAATAAAGATAAAACAATTGTACCCACTTGATTCTTTTTTCCACTCATACAACCATTTCTAACATGCATAGATTGTAATACAAAACAGAGAAAGGAAGAATGTCCAGAAAACAAGATACATTCTTTTTTGTTGCTGTTTATCAGAGAGAGAGAGAGAGAGATGCCTGAATGACTCCATGATCCTTGTGTTCATGGCCCCATAAGGAGAAGTTCCTAAAGGGTGAGAAAATGGTGGATGAGAAGGAAGGTTTGTCCTTCCTTGAGGGGTTGTTTTGAGGATTAAGGAGATGGATTTTCTTGAGGTCCTTTTTGAGCTGCCAATAATCAACAAAGGCCTCTTTCCATTCAGGAACGAGCTGCCCTTCGAATTGCTTGGAGAACTTCACCATCTTTGTATGTAAGAGAACAGAGTCCTCCTCTCTCTTCTTGCTCTTGGCTTTGTGATATTTGAGCATTCCCTCGTAACCCCACGTAATATATTTATGGTGGTGAAGAGGAAAGCGATTGATGGAATGGGTTGCAAGTCGTACTACTACTAAAACATCCCATGCCTTTTCCACTTGGATGCCATGACCCGATTGGCCGGTAAATGCCCCTACCGCCGGGAAGCTTTCCGGCCATCATTTTCAGACCAACATGCGGGATTTCTCAGTGCTGGGTGGAGGACCCACTGACACAAAATTACCAAACTAACCCTTTATTGTCATTGGACGCTTGCATTTTTGAGGGGATACTTTGGTCATTTTTGGAGAAGGAAGAAACCGTTGGTCCAAATGACAGCGATGCCCTTGTGATGGGAGGGAAGAGATACATTGATAGAGTAGACATCAGCCCAATTCATTTATCATGAATATGAATGATAAAACAGCTCTAGAAGATCCAGTCTCTCTGAATTAAAAAAATAAACTCTGTAGGAAATGTACTGCAATGAAATGGGCTTGTTTGGTACTCAGTTTTACACCAGTTTGGTGTGGTTTGGGTCATGTCATCGTCGTTTGCCGAGTAGTCTTTCGCTTGAGACATTGTTTCGTCTTGCCTAAGAGCTCTTCCTTATGGAAATTATCTCTTTTTGTCACTTTTTGGAGCCTTTAATGGAACGTAATAATCGGTTCTTCAATAGTATTACTGAGTTCAGTGCGGCGGTTAGAAGACGTGCTCTTACCAAGTGTGCATAGTGGACTGTTTCTTTACAGGAATTCAGGGACATATCTATGTCAGGTATTTCATGTGCTTGAAAAAAATGTGTTGATTTGTGTTCTTGTTCACCTTTTTAGTGGATAGTTCTTTTTTTTAGTTTTTTTATTTTTTATTTTTTTCTGCTATCTCATTTTGTATTTGCACATCTGAATTTAAAAAAAAAAATGAAATGGGCTTGTTTACTTTGTTGGACTCTCTAAGCAGTAGCGTGTGGGTAATTTCAAAGCTGCTTATATGGGAAGAATGGTGCAATTATTGGCTAAAAAGACACTCAAAGAGAAGACACAAAGCTGGCCTCCTATTAGACCAGCCGGATTTGCACTATAATCAGGATAAGAGGCTCTGTTAATTTACTTATTTCCCAATTCCCATCCCACCCAAATGGATTTCATAGCATACACCTTTTGGAATTATTCATATGCTTCGTACCAAATTCCGGTGTAATCCCACTTGGATGTGCATGAAATTCTTAGGATGCTGGGAAAACTATAGCTACATTTGCATGAGGGAGGTGTAGTGTTACCCCATATTATCCTTGTTTGGTAACTAAAGGATAAGAGTAAAAAATCTCAATTTTACCTTTTATTTACCTCTCCACTCTAATTTTTGAAAACTCTTTTAAAACAAAGAGTATTAAAAATTGATTATCCACCCCTGACTACACCCATGATTACCCACTCCTAGAAAATTACTCTACATCCAAATGCAATCATAATGTAAAATTCGGTCTATCAGTTTTTTTTTATGTGCATGGGTTTCATACGGACATTATAATGTAAAAAAAGATCATTGTTTGTAAATGTATTTAAATTTAATCTGTTTGTTTTTCAATATATATCAGATTGATTCAAAATGTACAAACTCCTATCAGCCAACTTGGCCAGTGCATGCCATAGTGTACCACATCAGACGATTTTTTGTATCTAATCTAAATCAACCCAATTTTGCCATCTGGTGAAAGTGATTAGACTTAATTTGGGGTTCATTTCTCTAGCTTTCCTTTAGGTAAAATAATTTGTGAGATGAACCCACTTCAAGATATTGAAGCCAGAAGGAAAACCCGGGTTACAGTTGAACTCGTTCGAACTTGAGTCTGATATGACAGGGTCAAATTGACTCAATAATAGTAACAATGATAAGAGAATCATTTGTTATCTGTGGAAAATTCAAGCAATTGCAGGAACAAATCGAATTGCAAAGATATCACACAAGAAAATGTCGAATGAGAAAGGAATGATCCAATGTAAATAGATAGAGCACATATACCTTATAAATATGTATAGTATAGATTATAGAAGAAGCCGCAAAACGATATTCTTGGGATCCTTCTTTGGTGATGGGATTTGGCAGTTGCCGTATCATTCACCTATGTAGCATGTGGTGGACTGATTACTCGGTTGGGTTCCAGCTAAACCTCGTAACGGATTAGATTGGGTTGGATTTGGGTTAGATTTTATTTATTTTAGGTCTATTTTTTATTTATGTCTGTTTTAAATTTTGTTAAACGGATTAAATCAAGTTTTAATCTATTTGGAGTTGAAGTTGGATTAGAATTGAGTCAGATTACTCTTTTTTTTTAATGATAAGCAATTTTTTTTCATTCGGAAGAATAGGGAAAACCTCCCGACATTACAATACAGATCCAAGAAATTGGAACAATACTAGAGTCAAGGCAACTCCTTACAGATTGATACAAAAGCTATACCAGAATTGCACCATTACAGACTCAAACAGTCTTATGGAAGACTAAAGCAGACTCCGAAAGGAAAAAAACTGAAACAGACAAAAGCATATTACATCTCATAGACTCTCACAAAGACAGGAAACAGAAAGTAGATTACTCAATTACTTGACTATAAAGACTTTTCTAATAGGACTCATGCCAAGTGTACTCTATGAATGAGTTTAGACTTAATATATTTGAATATGTTGTATATAGACGTATCAATAATAAAGTAAATCAATCATACCCATTTATAAACAAGTTCAGATCAGATCTACCATTTTAATGGTTTCTGATGAGGTCAGTCCATTTAAATTGGTTCAGGTTGGGTTTACCAATTTATTAAACTGATTGAGTTATTTTACTTAACTATTAAATGGGTCAATTTGAATTAAGTAAATAATTCGAGTCGAAGATAAATTTTGGCAAATTCCGCTTTTAATCCAACAAAAAGTTGCTAAATTTGAACTCGATAGGCTCATTCAAGTATTGATTTGCATTCTACTTTTGAGTCAGGTGATGCATGTGAGTTGTGAGTATGAGGCCAGAGCCCAACTTAATCCATTCTAGTCAATGAAATTGAAAATATACAGTAGACATAATGAATATAACATATTTTCACTATCAAACAAGTAATATTAATTATCTGGAAATGAGTTAGGGTTAAATTACTCAAGCAAATTTTAATTGTAGTCAATCAGTATGATCCACCTCGACTTGCACCCTAATCCCAATGATCCACACCACCAGCATTGAATTGGACCATCCATTTAGAAACATTCATGATAAAATAGAATTAAATGTCACATTTCAAGAATAAAGACCTTGCTATTATTAACATTAAATTATTGTGTTCGCAGAGAAGCATATAGTAGCTAAAAAGTTGCATGCCACTTTCCATATTCCCCAACTTGAGCCCACCTTGTAAAACAAAATGGTGAAATCTTGAAATAGTAAGAAGGCCCACCAAATGGATGGTCTAGATCTTTTGTCTGTTGCCCCAATATTCCCAAAGTGCACCACATCAAATACCAAAAATATCCTCAGTATTCAGTGACTCTCTTCTTTCAATGTTACATGAATGAAATAATTGCGGAGAATTGACGTCGTGTCTCACGTGGGCTGACTCAAAAGATACCATGTTCCCTCACTTGTGCCTCCCCACAAGATTCGTTATTATTACTTTTCCCTTACCCAGTTTCGGAATAAAAAAACTTTATTATCTTTCCTTCGTTCCTTTACTTAGTGCAATATTACCCAATTTCGAAATAAAAAAACTTTTAAAATATTTTTGAGTAGAGTATTCCTTGTCATGTCTGTAATTTATTTGTTCTTGTATTGGTCGATGTATATCAATTTTTTAAACTTTTATATGGGGCTGCAACTCGGGTTAGATCGAGTCGGATTTTAAGAAACTCGATCCGACCGAGTTAATATTTATAGAAACCAACCCGACCTGAATTCTCAATCCAAAATTCTCGACCCGACCCGTCCCAAATTCTAACACAAATTAACTCGAATTCTGACCCGACTCTCATTTTAAACCCATTTTAGCCTAGTTTTACCCAGGTCAGGTATGGTTAACTTGTAAAATCCTCAACGTGACCCGACCTGAATTTCATGCGGACTTTTGTCTTCTCAACCTGACTCGACCCACTTATCCGAAATTCTCAACCCAACCGCATGATTTCTTGAGTCAGGTCATGCGGGTCAGTTCGACCCGAGTTGCAGCCCTAATATCAGTCGATACGATTGTATCGGCCGATATCCAATATATATCGTCAATATTTGCCAATATCTCAAGTTTTAATTAAAAAAATAAATGAGAGAAATTTCTCAACTAATACCGAGATTTGAACTCCTAATTAGAATTAATTACCATCAATTACCTTATTGTGGGATCCATGTGTTGTAGGATGCAAGTGGGTGGCCCACCTAGTGATTGCTGCAAAGTCATCTTTCAATGAATAGCCCTAGTGATTTAGATATCTTTAGAAGTGTTCAATAGGATCACATTTCGAAAGATATCTAAGTAAGATGTCTCCTCCAATAAGTAATCAGACCTACCATTGTTTGGGAAAGAACTTTTTGGTGGACCTTATTTTGGATTGTGAGGAGAACTTCATTTAGAAGATGTCTACTTCGTTAAATGGTGGATTAAAAATAAGTAAAGGCTACCAAATTTTAATAATTGAATGACATAAGCATAATTCAATAATAAATGTATTTTGCAATAGGTTCAGAAATAGAAATAGATGTAATGTTAAGTTCAAGTCCAGGAATGACAATGAGTGTGAGAGAATAGATAATGTAATTGTAAATTCAGAAGTAATTATTAGATAATTTATTATGGATTAGTTCTGAAAAGAAAATTTTTTTTCATAGTTCTTTATTTGGTTATACAATCAGTTTTTAACTCTAAAAAATAGATTGAAAAATAATTGCATAAATAACAACTTAAAAAATAACTCTAAGTAGAGGACAAATAGGGGTGAAACTTGGGTCTGGTTTTAATCCGACCTGAGAAATCAATGAGTTTGGGTTATGTATTTGTATATATCTCGGGTCGAGTTGAGTTGGGAAGAAAATCAGCATGGAATTTGGGTCGGATCGAGTTGAGAAATTTAAAATCAACCAGACCTGACCCGACTCAAGTGCACCAAGTTATAAAGCAGCAGTTGGGTTAAATCAGATCAGAAATTTAGGTCAGGTCGAGTTGAGTAGCTCAGGTCAGCACTCCAGGTCAGGTCAGATCGGATTAAATAAATTTTAACATGGGTTGGATTAAGTCTATTGAAACCCAACCTCACTCGAGTTCCAGTCTTAAAAGACAAAATAAGACACAAATGAATATATGATTTATGATAGAATTATATAGAAAATTAGGACTCACTAGATAAATAAAATTTACTTATGATAATGACACAATTTTTTTATTGTTTTTTGCATAATTTACGGAAGCTCTATATATTTTTACTGAATATTTTAAGATCATCTTAATTTATAAATAAAATTTAAACTTTCACTTTCCAAGATTTATATATTTTTCATATTACTTCCCCATTATACCCAAGATAACAATTATCTAGGAACTCCTGATGTTAGCTTGATAGAGAAAGTTTAGGAAAAAGGGTATTATTCCAGTCAATAAGTGTCCGCTTCTAGAAATGTCCTAAATATATAAGATTTGACTTATGCTCCACAAAAAACATAGAGGCATCAAATAAAGGCCATGTAATATTATCTTACGCTTTTAAAATTGGTATACATTTCAAATCAGAACATATCCTCACGTACTTAGGATGGAACATTTGTTGTAAATCTATATTTCATTTATTAATTTAAAAAAATTAAATTTTCTAATATTCATAATTCTAATCTACCCAAATCTTGAGGACTAAATCACAAAGCCAAGATTGATTTTGATAATTATACATTTGGACTTTTACAGCAAAACATAATTTATATAATTGCTATTTAAAAGAGAGAGTTTAATTTGATTTTCAAATGAATTTTGACGATTCATTCATTAAATGGTTATAATTTGTTTTTATATTACAAGCAACAAAGTAGAAAAAAAAAATGTCTGCAAAATAGCTAAAATAGAAAAAGGAATTTCAAGACTCGATTTTGTAAATTTGAAAATGTTGACATATTTTTATCATAATAGGAAAAATATTTTAAGACTAAATTTTGTGAGTTAGAATTTAACCAGTTCTTATTATATAATTATCTAAAAATAGTAGAAATTTATGTAAAAATAATTAAGAAATAGAATAAGGGATCATATAACTAAGTTTCATGAGTTTCAAGGATTTGACCTACATTTGTATAATAGTCTATAAAATAAAAATGTTTTATATAAAATTTTGTGAAGTGGAGAAATAATTATCTACTAATAAAATTTTAATGAATACTACTCGCATGAAGTGCATATCTCTCACTAGTTTTATCTTATGTTAATCCTTGATCTATTACATATCTAATAAAAACTATAAAAAATCCGAACACTAACTTTTCTTTAATAACACTAGGGGAGTATTTCTGTTAAATGAAAAAAAAAAATGGGGCAATCATAAAGTAATTAGTTTTTATAATAATAATAGACCCTTTACCTTAACTTTATTTGGAAGAAATTCCTAATTATTTTTATAATTTAAAACTCTTATGTTCTGGTAAAAGTTTCAGAAGGGTCCTTCACAGTCTTGAGTCATGACTACGGTTCACTACTTTACTAATGATCAATTGCTTTTTAAAAGTTAAGCATGTTTTTTGCAAACACTTATGCACTAATGTAAACTATTTGATGAGACCTACATAGAGTCCGTTAATCCACTCTAATAAATACCTTCAATATTTCTATTTTTAAATAATATTTTCTGCTAATACTATGATAAAAAATTAAATTTAAAATATTCTAATAATATTATTCGTTGATAAAATCTTGAGAAGCTTTAAGCTCTCATCTTCTCTCTTATATTCACTGTCTCTCATGTATTGTTATTCCCAAATTTAGTTGTGATCGACAATCTTTCAATTCACCAATGGATCAAAATCAAGCTTTCTTATCATAGTAAATTCTTCAACTTTAAAATCACTAAGTATGAGCAATTAACCTTGTTAATTTTTAAGAACTAATTAAAACATAAAAAATACCTTTAAATATCTATAATTTTTAAATGGTGGTGACCACTTTCAATAAACAATATTATCATGATTGTCAAAATATTTGTCTCATCTATATTTATATATAGAAATCTCAAGTCTATTATCAGCATGACAAAAGATCTTTTTAGACTTTTTTACAAATAATAAAGTTTTCTTAGAATATTTTCAAATAAAATCAACATATTAGTTTTCTATACTAAAGGTATTTTATTAGAGTGGATTAACGAAAAGGGTCACTCTCTATTGTTCTATATTTAGAATGTGTGGATTGTGATATTTACACATGCTCGAAGGTTAATCAAGTGAGACGTGTGAATACCTTAGTTTTAAAAAAAATATAAATATTAAAAGCTTAACTGATGCCCAAAGAGCTTTTGAGGCAGTCAAAAAGATTTCAAAGCTTTTTTATATTAATAAAAGTTAAATTTTTATATCATTATACTATATCTTTATTCTTACTTTGTCAAGATTATATTTTTAATTTTTATCAGATATAATGAATCAGATTTTTCTTTGGTATAAAAAACCTATTTTTTATATTACTCTCAATTTTTTTCTGAAATTAAGGTAAAAACGTAGTTTATTTTAGTTCTTCCCCTTCATATGCACATATTTTTTAGAAAATGTTTGGGATTTTCTAAAAAAAATAAAGGATAAAGGGTTTTCCAATGTGGATTTTAAGTTTAGAAGGCCCACAGTAGGACGAAGCCAGGGCTTTAGTTCCCCGCACGAATGGCAGGATCTGCAATTGCACCACTGACTAGGATTGCATTCTTGGGTGCGTGACACGAGGCGACCCACGCCACCTCCTTTTATCGTCCTTTTTCTCTCTCTTTCTGCTCCATACATTTCAAAACCGTTTTTCCTCTATTTATTTTCTTTTCTTTTCTTAAATTCCATAAACTTTGAGTTAATATATGTATTCATTCCATTGTTAGATTTTGATTTTATCGTTGAAATTGCAATGGTTCAAATTTGGATTTAGGTATCAATTTATATATTTTAAATTTCAATTGAAAATTCAATCTACTTATTAAATAAGTCTAAGATATTCAACCAATTTCATTTATTCTTACGAGGGATAGGTACCATGGACACTTTAGCTGCATTTGGATGAGTGGTAAATTTTGAGGGTTACCTCCATATTATGAATACCCCTTGACAAGTAAGGGTTTTTAAAAGTGAAAAGAAAGGAGAGATAAAAATTTGATTTTTTACTCTTACCCCTCTATTACTAAACACCCCCTATCTAAATGCAATTGAGTCCATAAATATTAATAGATACATGTAAAAGGTAATTTTAAGAAGTTTCTTATAAAAAAATTAAGTTTATTAAATCTAAAAAGTAATGATTTACGTGAGACCAAATTAGAAGAAGTTCAAATTGAGTAAAATTCTAATTCAAGGGAGTTAAATATGTGTCCATGTGCAATGTCAATTAGGTGAAAGTTGGGGTGAAAAAAACAGTGGATTGATACGTTGTGCCGTTACAGGCGTAACATGCATAGCTGCCTGTAGCGGCCGCTACATTTTTTCTCTCCTCCAATTTTCTTTTTTAATTTTTTTCAAAAAATTCTGAAAGTTTTACAGATGATCAAGAAAATTCTAAGATTCAAGACTATGTTATTTTATCATTAGGATGCGGCCATTTAGATATTCAAATAATGTTTTGAATCTTACGAAATCGGTAATTCAAATTATTGTTAAAAATTAATGCAAAAAATACCAAAAATTCTACAAAAATGAGAAATGGAAACAAAAATGAGAAATGCAGACACTGATATTTAGAAAACAGATCGATGAAAATTTGACAAAAATCGGATTTCTTGAGGTAATAATGTGAACAAATGAAAATTTGAAGGATGAGATGAGAAGGTGCCCTAAGGCATTTATAAAAAAAATTCAGATATTTGTGGACCCCACAATCGTAAAAAAAAAAAAGAGAGAATGAATCCACCTGTTAAAAACCGATACGCATCTATATAAACCACAACATATCGATTGCGATGTAGCCTGTTGTGCAACATATCAATGCTTGATTCTATGTTACGTATCAACTGCAACATATGTTATGGCCGAATTTAAGACCCTTTTTTGTAAGGAAGGTTCAAGTGAATTTAAGACCATTTGATGATGTAAAGTCCAAATTCTATTTTCGTAGGTCAATTTTGGATCACTAAAGCAAGTTAGTTCACAAATAAACAAATTATTTGCACATCATATTGAACTAAGGTTGAGTCATATTAACAAACCTGTTAAACTATTAATTTATTAAATATGTTCAAATCAAATCATTTATTAAACAAGTCAATAAAACTAAAAAGAAAAATAGTAATAATGACAACATTACAAATGCTTGTCCGTGACGATGTTTCAAAATTCCAACTCTAGTATTCTATTATTTCAAACTGCATCTAGAGTTGTAGAAAGATAAGAGATGGAGTGAATACTCTCATATTTCTATTTCCCCATTAAGGAATAAGGATGTGCTGAAACAAAGAGCATATGATTCTTGATTTGGACCCTCCATTCAAATGCTCTAAGCATCTTCCTATTATTGCATCGATCAACACCGTATATCCATCCAGTTTAGGTTACTATAGAAAGTGGATCAAGATTCATCATCCATCATTCCATTCCATCCCCCTCTCTCTCTCTCTCTCTTAAAGTTTAACCTTATCTTCACTTGTAATATTCACAGAATTTATTCCATTTAAATAGATTAAATAATTATTTTAGAATCATCAATAGTCATACAGAAACAAAAAAGAAAAAAAAAAAAAGAATTTCCATCAGTATATGCCAATATTAGCATCTTTTGCAAGGTTTTCGGAGACACGTGAGGAGAAGAAATTCTGATTCTGAAGGGTGACACTGACAGGAATAATTATTGAGAATCGCAGACCTCAATAAGGAGAATCTTTGTACCAAACGTCGGACGAAATTGAATGGTGCTAATCCTAACCGTCCAAAGTGAAGATTATAATGTGTACAGAGTTAACGATGGGTTAAGTGATTTGATGAGGTATAATGCAATCTGAACTTAACTAATTATTCTTATTCCAACCGAAATGATTTTGCTTATCAATACGAACAATGTACAAATTTTTATTAAAAGCACATTCAGATGATGTGATACCCTGACTCATGAGCCAGAGGCCACACCCTAGAGAGGTTGATCCAAGTGACACTGGGCCCTGTCGGTCAGACCAGCAGTGTGGGCCGGTCAGATCCAACAAGCCCAGCAAGTGGGAGTGCATGTAGGAATTTTGGAGAGTCTCACATCGGAAGTTGAGGACTTCTGGATGGGGTTTATAAGTAGTTGCCCCTCCGTAACTCACGAGACACGTTTTGGGCCTACCGGGTTGGGCCAGGCCCAAAGGCAAAACCGTGAAGGCTCATTTTTGGCCCAAAGTGGACAATTTCTCACTGAGTTGGACCCTAAGCCCTGTTTTCGGGTCTGGTCGTTAAAAATTGGTATCAGAGCCGAGTTCAGCACTCGGACTGTGTGGGTTTACAGCCTTCCACTGGGTTTGTTGGGTCGAGCCGAAGGCGGCTCTGGGCTTTAGGGGGGTGGATTGTAATATCCTAACCCATGAGCCAGAGGATAGGCCCTAGAGAGGCTGATCCAAGTGAAACTGGGCCCTGTCGGTCTGACCAGCAGTGTGGGCCGGTCGGATCCGACAAGCCCAGCAAGTGGGAGTGCATGTGAGAATTTTGGAGAGTCCCACATCGGAAGTTGAGGACTTCCGGATGGGGTTTATAAGTAGTTGCCCCTCCTTAACTCATGAGACACGTTTTGGGCCTATCGGGTTGGGCCAGGCCCAAAGGCAAAACCGTGAAGGCTCATTTTTGGGCCCAGAGCGGATAATTTCTCACTGAGTTAGACCGTAAGCCCTGTTTTCGGGTCGGGTCGTTACAGATGGGGCCCAAAGAATGTGGAGGTACAACCGTACAGGTTAGAAAAGTATAGATAAGTTAGAGGAAAACAAATCTCGGTTGATGCGGTACATTCCTGATATCGGCCGATATCTTCATTTATCATTTTTATATAAAAAATCTTGATGTCGGCTGAAGTTTCAAATATCAACTGATATTTGTGTTTTTCAATTTTCTTTTTAAAAAAAATTGGGTTGTTTTTCATTTTTCTATTTAAATAAATAAATAATCTATATTTGGAAAAAAAATGAGGAGAGAGAAAGTTATCAGCCATATCTCGTTTTTCCAGATTTCAACCAAGAGAGGTTTGGCCTGACTCTGAAATAGGTAACAAGCTTAAGTAATTTGAACTTTGAGTACCCAATCCTAATGTGATGAGAGAAGATTTAGATCTGTCATTGGCTCAATGGCTCACTCTATTATCTGCGTATCCAATTTAAAAGACTAGTCTATTAGGTAGAATGATTTGAGTCTTTTATAAATTCTCAAATCTCTCTTTACACTTCTAATGTAGAACTCATTCGTAACTTGAACAATTTTTGAATGTACCACACTATTTTCTATGTAAACATTTTGAAAAAATGGCATATAGAAATATAGAATGGTCATTCGGCCATTTAATCATAGAGGATGATAATTTAGGCTAGCAAAATTTAATCCCACTACTTTGTCGAACGACAAATTATTCAAGATAGTCCTATCTATATATACATGTATATCAATATTTTTTCAAATTTTACTTTTCACTAAATTTATTGACAATCATGTTCTTTATTGCCTATTATTTTATCATATCATATGTTATCACCTTCAACCATATATTTAATAGCCTCATCCTTCTTTCTACTATCAACTTGTAATCTTTCAACTCTTTATTCTACATTAATTCTTTTTCAAAATATTTTATAACTATCTCAAAACTTTTTTGTTAGCTCTAAATTATAATGCATTCCTTTTTAATTTTATCTCATTCTTTTTGTGCCATTTGTTTATCCTAATGTATAATTTCTTAAAGTTAAAACAAGAAAAGAAAACTTTGCATACTTGTATATAGAAAATTCAAACTCAAATTAGAACACTTCGGTGGAGAGTATAATGCTTGAGAAATTTATTCCAATGAAAACTTTATTTATTAAATTAACCTAGGCTATTGATATTTGATACCAATATTAACTTTTCACTAAAATTAATGTGGGACTGTGTTCACATGTATCATGAAAATTTAAGATAATCTAGAGTTACGAATATTACTTGAATCCTTCCAAGAATTATTCTAAAAGAATCAATGAGTATGAGAAGTGGCTGCCAAGGGCGACACTTGTTGGGTGTTGTTTCTATTTTCAATATTTCTTTCGTAAGAGATAGCAACTCTTTGGTTCCTATGAACAGATAATTTTTAGTTCTTTATTTAATTATTTTAAGAACGTTTCTAGATTTTTTTTCATGCTATTCTTTTGTAATTGATGGAGAATAAATTAGAATGACACGTGTCATTACGTGTCAACTTGTAACTGAAGGGTAAACATCAATTAATGACATGGAAAAGCACATCTTGGGTTGTAGTATGAATTTTTTTTTTTGAATTAACATATGAAAAATTTAGAAACAGTTTTACTAAAACTTTCATGGATGAGTCCACTACCTCTAAAGCACACTAAAGTTAGTCATGGGGGCTACCTCTCGCTCCTTACGACGAGACAATCAATTGAGCTACAACCATGTAGATATTATGATTTTTATAGCATGCTCATCCTAATACAGGCATTTTCTTTTAAGATGCAGGAGTTTTTTAGATTTTCCACTTTGCCCTATTTGTAGAAATTGGTTCACTTTTTCAGTGAAACAGTTCAGTCATTGGTGCACTATCCGGTGCACCGATGAGTGAACCGATTTATGTGTAAAATGATCCGGTAGGTGCACCGATTTGGACTCTTAAAAAATTGGTGCACCGATTTTCAAGTGATCCGGTCGATGCACATATCCAGTGCACCGATAAGCGAACCGATTTTTGCAGATGGATGAGGGGTAAAATGGAAAGTTCACTAAAATACGTGCCTCCTAAAAGAAAACTCCCGTGTTAGAATGACGCGCTCTATATAATCACAGTACATAAAATTCAGTGTTTTCTCTTCTCTTTTGTGTATTCTCGGGAGGAATGTGTAACAAACGTTTTATTTTATAAGACATGATGTGATAGAAAATGGAGTGGCAAATAATATAATATTGAGTAATTAAGGAAAAAAGAGAGATAAAACTAAAAAAATATGAGCATTAAATAAATAGAAAAATAATTTTGATAGTAATTATAAGAGAGACCAACCCAGTATCCCATCAACGTGCTTCCTGCCATCGAATCCCATTTTAACTAAAGGCATATGTTCCCTGTTTGTGTGGTTCTGAGCATTCAAACATTCATTTAGTTGATCATGATTCATTATCCAAATCTGTTATTTTCTTTTTTATTCATTTTGTTTTCCTTCTTTACACCAACTTTGGATCTTTCATTGTCAACTTTAAATTAAAGAGCTTTGATCTTGTCGTTGAGAAGATTTTCTGGAATCCCATCTGCATTGGACCTTGTCATATGGGCCTCACATTTAAGCTGATATAGAAATTGTTTAAAACTTTAAATCTCTATGGCGTACAATCTGATAATTCCTTGAGGAATTTCTAAATGGGCCAATTGTGACCGATTTCAAATTAATTGCAGTGGGTTTCGGTTGGGTTTATTCATATTGGGTCTGGGATTCCAGCCCAAAAGACTAGTTTGATAGGTGGAGATATCGAACCCCATATAAGTTTTTATATTTTTCTCCCTCTCACCGATGTGGGACTCGTTCGTACCCCAACAATCCTCACATCGAACAAGGTTCTCTAGCGGATAGAAAGTCACTAACCATTCCATTCGGATAGGAGATCCCTGAGTCCATGGATAGAACGTCACTAACCATCCCATTCTGCTAGGAGATCCCTGAGTTCACATGCATGGCTTGGGAAACCTACTCTGATACCACTGTTGAACTGGGCTCACAGCCCAAAAGACTAATCTGATAGGTGTAGTGACCCAATCCCTTATAAGTCCTAAGATTTCCTCCCTCATAATCAATTTGGGACTCTCGTTCGCACATCAACAATCCCCCCTTGAAGAAGGCTTTCTGGTGGATAGAACGTTGCCCACCATCCCTCTCGGCTAGGGAATCCTGAGTCCAGATGTTGTGGTTTGGGGTCGTAGCTCTGATACCACTGTTAGGATTGGGCTGGAAAGACTAGCCTAATAGGTGGAAATATTTAGCCCCGTATAAATAAATCCTCATATTTTTTTTTTCTCCTTTTCACTGATGTAGGACTCATTCATACACTAATAATTCCAATTTCCAAATTCAAATTATTGGCTGTCCATTCATATCTTTTTTAGGTCCCCATTTACACACCCGGTTTTTCTGCCTTTACACACCCGTTTTCGGGTGTGGGTGGCTAATTACCATTGTGCCCCTGCGTTTCTATTCGTTCGAACGAATTCTCAGTTCATTTCGGCATTCGTTCGAACAAATGGACGTATCCCCCATCCAATTTTGATTCGTTCGAACGAATCTCCGTTTAAATCAATTCGTTCGAATGAATGAATCGGGTGAACAGTAACGCGCGTTACTGTTCACCCGTGAATGAACCGGTGATTCATTCGAATGAATCGATTTTTTTTTAAATTTCAAAGTTATTTTTTAAGCACTGTGTATTTTTAAAATTTCTCAAATTAAATATCCGGACTAATTACGATAATCTGATAAAAATACTTTAAGACTTTAAGGTCTTTTGACACTCCTAAATGTGTTTTCGGCACACCCTAGGGATACCCTTATTTGTAAAATACTGTGTTTTAAATATTTAGGAGTGTCAAAAGACCTTTAAGTCTTAAAGTATTTTTATCAGATTATCGTAATTAGTTCGGATATTTAATTTGAGAAATTTTAAAAATATACAGTGCTTAAAAAATAACTTTAAAATTTTAAATAAAATCGATTCATTAGAATGAATTAGTTCTACTGAATCGATTCATTCGAATGAATCGATTTTTTTTTAAATTTCAAAGAATACTGTGTATTTTTAAATTTTCTCAAATTAAATATCCGGACTAATTACGATAATCTGATAAAAATACTTTAACACTTCAAGGTCTTTTGACACTCCTAAATATTTAAAACACAATATTTTACAAATAAGGGTATCTTATGGTGTGCCGAAAATACATTTAGGAATATCAAAAGACCTTGAAATCTTAAAATATATTTATCAGGTTATCGTAATTAGTCCGAATATTCAATTTGAGAAATTTTGAAAATATATGGTGTTTAAAAAATAATGTGCATAGTGTATTAAATAATAAAATCTCCTTTAAAACTTTAAAGTTATTTTTTAAGCACTGTGTATTTCAAAATTTCTTAAATTTAAAATCCGGACTAATTACGATAACCTGATAAAAATACTTTAAGACTTTAAGGTCTTTTGACACTTTTAAATGTGTTTTTGGCACACCATAGGGATACCCTTATTTGTAAAATACTGTATTTTAAATATTTAGGAGTGTCAAAAGACCTTAAAGTCTTAAAGTATTTTTATCAGATTATCGTAATTAGTCCGGATATTTAATTTGAGAAATTTTAAAAATACACAGTACTTAAAAAATAACTTTGAAATTTTAAAAAAAATCGATTCATTCACAGGTGAACAGTAACACGGGTGAACAGTAACACATGTTACTGTTCACCCGATTCATTCGTTCGAACGAATTGATTTAAACGGGGATTCGTTCGAACGAATTAAAATTGGATGAGGTATACGTCTATTCGTTCGAACGAATGCCGAAATGAACTGAAATTCATTCGAACGAATGGAAATACGAGGGCAAAATGGTAATTAGCCACGTGCACCTGGAAACGGGTGTGTAAACGAAGATCCTCTTTTTTAATTAAAAAGAGAAATAAAAAAGTTTATAAAAGAGAGATTTATTTAAAAATGACTGTGAGAAACCTTTTCTTACGATTTTTTAATGTTTGTTTACGAAACTAAACACAGTGATGATGAGCAATCACTAATAAGAAGAGAAAAAAAAAACTAACTAAATTCATCTAGCCCATTTCATTATTAAAATATGGAGCAGGTGGGCCTTACCAATGCCCACCAAAAGTGTATGAAGCTCATAAATATTGTACAATATTTATTTAGAAATATATTCAAGTCAAGTCACTAAAACACATAAAAAAAACTGAACCCACTAAGACATATGCTAAATTAAGAGGTAGGAGAGTTTTCCAAACACCCGTGAAATTGTTGTGCCACATCAAGTTTAGATTAAGTCAAGTAACTCAGTTTTTGTCTCTTAAATATCAGTGTTTAAGTATGAATCGATTTGTCCAACCTATTTATTAAATTTAAATTCTATTTTCTAAGTAGAGTTTGGCCAACTTAGGTCATGGATTGGGTCACATATAGCGCTTAGACTGGATCACATTACACCCTGTTTAGATTGGGTTATCAGCATATAAAGGATTGGATTGAGCCTTGATAACTCTTGATATTTTGTTAAATTTTTTAAGGCGAACATTCTGAGATGGGCTAATAATTGAAAATGACCCTAGTATTTATTAGGATAGTGGCTCCCCCCTCTAATGTTGTACATGTGTGATATTATTCGCTTTGCCGACCAATTCAGTCCTCTCACTCCTGCAATGTCTTTTGGACACACCACAGTATGAGCTCACGGATGTCAAAATGTGTCACACTCGTATAAACACCCACGCTGAATTATAATTCCCGTAACCCAACAGTATTGTCCTAGCAAAAGACGAAAACCTCTCTTCCTAACTCAATAAACTATTATAACTTTTTTGTGAGAAATGAATTTCTTTGCAAGAAAAGAAAATGTCACATTTTTTTTAACTATGGCAAAGAACTTGCATTCTACGAAAGAATAAAGCAATGTCTTATTTTCCATATTTCTTATTTTCATAGCTGAAAAATGATAGATAATCTCAAATTCAAAATTTATCATTTAATCCCATTTTATATTTTAAAACTTTTAAAAGAAAAGAAGTATCATGGCCTGTCTTGGCCTAAGACAATCTCATCACGAGTTCTAAATTTTGGCACTGATTCAACCAATATGAAAACAACTTCAATTCAAGTGTCTTGATTTGTCAACAAATCAAATATCTTAGTCAAATGCATTGCCTTTACTCAAAATTTTGAATTATACTTGCATTTGAGAGTAATCTAATTGGAGTCGACTCAATTTTACTTTGAAAGAGATAACCAGCAGCAGCGTCACTTCTTTTGTTTATATTTTCTAAAGTACAAATTTTATTTTTTTAAGGAGAGCATATAGAGTTATAGACATTCGGGTTTTCTTTTTCTACACACGTGTTTTTAAAAAATCATGTGAAATTATCCTTTTGCCCTTCCTTTTTTGTTTAAAAAGAACGTAGGTGATGGAGTGGGATTTCCAAACGAGGTCATTTCTCGACCGATTTCTATAAACAATGTATCAAAATTCATCTAATCTGAATTTTATAAACTCTTGAACTGATTTTAAGTGAAAATAGTAGACTTTTGGCTTCAAAAATTGTACCCAAACAATTAAAGAAAAATGGCCTTCTCTCTTAATTCTTTGGATAAGATTTTTAAAGCTCAAAAATATACCATTTTCACTTAAAATCAGTCCTAGAGTTCATAAAATTAAGAGTAGATGAATTTTGATACCTTATTTGTAGAAATCGGTCGAAAAATTGTTTTGTTTGAAAATCTCACTCCACAACCTACAATTGTCTGCAAGATTCCTTCGAACCAAAAATTCATTCGAATTCCTCCATATTATTCGAACGAATTTTTGGTTCAATCAAACGAACTTTGCAGTACGTGAGCTGTGCAGTGAGATTTTCAAATGAGGTTGTTTCTCGATCGATTTTTACAAACAAAGTATCAAAATTCATCTACTCTAAATTTTATAAACTCCATGACTAATTTTAAATGAAAATGATATAGTTTTGGACTTCAAAAATTGTACCCAAAGAATTAAGAAAAAATAGTCTTTCCTCTTAATTTTTTTGGTACGATTTTTTAAGTCCAAAACTATACCCTTTTTACTTAAAATCAGTCCCGGAGTTCATAAAATTTAGAGTAAATGAATTTTGATACCTTGTTTTAGAAATCGGTCGAGAAACGAACTTGTTTGAAAATGCTACTCCATAACCCACAACTACAAGGTTCATTCGAAACAATCAAAAATTCGTTCGAATGATTCACAACGGCAAGGTTCGTTCGAACAAACTAGAAATTCATTCGAATGATGTGGAGGAATCGATTTTTCAGAAAAAACAGAAAGACAAAAGGATAATTTCATATGTTTTTTTTAAAATGAGTGTGTAGAGAAAGAAAACCCAAATGTTTAAATGGCTGACATTTTTAATTGAACTCTTTTAAAAAAAGGTTATAATAGAGAAAAGGATAATGTATCTTTTAAGTGAAATGATAACATAGTAATAACTAATGATTTGACATAACAGTTCATAGCTTCATACATTTATGTGTAACGTGCCTTTATTTCCTTTTTCTATCGGTGTTAATAACTTTTTCTTTTAATGATCAAATCAAAGTGGTCTTAGGGCTTTTAGAGTATTTGGATATTTTTGGGTCTTATTATCCATACATACATGCAACGTCACGGAAAGTGACTTTTAAAGGGGAGTAATTCTTATTTTTGAAGTAAATTTTGGTCATCACTTTAACTCTTTTAAATTTATCGTTCATGTAACTTGTCATAAAGATAAAAATATTTATAAAGAAATGATCGCTTATAGTTGTTGTTATGTGCTCAATTGTAGATTTTTCTTTATAAATTTAAAATTTTCATCAAATTAATATATACCCTTGATATTGGCAAATGTTGCATGTCGGTTTTACTGTGGCTTTTGTTGTCGTATGCTTTGCTCTTTAGATAGAAATGTTAGAGAATTGAGAGAAACAATAAAATCACTATAATATTTCATTTTGTTATTCTATTTAATGAGATTCAAATTTATAAAGTATACCAAAAGATTACTATGGTCTTAATTTTTTTAACTGAGAGATATGCAAAATCTCCCACAATATAAATACTCTCATTTAAATTGCTCACAATCGAAATTTACATATCTTAACACTCCTCTCAAACTTCGGAAGGCCTACCACTTGAGTTTGAACTTATTTAATTTGATGATTCAACTGTCAAATGATGTCATCGGATAGAGCAGAAGCAAATTGATGAAAGATGCAATGGATCACACGATAAGATCATAATGCCACAATTGACCTACTTGCCAAGAAGTAGGAGACAAAGATTAACACTTTGGCATGGGGGATCACTAAATTCAGATGATCTCGGTGGTTGGGACCACGACTAAAGACAAAAGTAGGTAGATCTAAAACACACAAAATCTAAATAACATGAGTAGACAAATCTAAATGCAAACAAAATATGGATAAAAGAAGAAAACAAATCTTCATCAGAAAAAAAAAAATTGTTGTCACAATGATCAGATCCGCAGATAAGGGATCCAAATTAAGCCACAAACACTGGCAATAGTGAGCAAAACTAAAAGTAGATTAGTAAGACGACTAATCCTTTGCATGTATATTGAGTCTTCTAATGAGATTCAATACAATAATGCCAACTCAAAACTGTGGCATTTACTTTTGTCTATTTTGTTTTATGCTAATAATATACTAGTGTGATCAAATCATAATGGATGCAAATCTTGAAAAATTGATTCACTTGGCTCTGTAATTTTCTTTAAACTCCACTTAGCTCAATAATTAAGACAAAATATGGGATTACATAAAGAATGTCACCACTAATATACTCAACTAGCACAGCAGGTTTTCCCCCCCTTTTCTGCGTACTAACGTCAAGACTCAAGACATATGCCATCACCAGTGGTCCTCGTTGCTATTTACAATTGGAAGATAAACCTCACTTATGGTATAAAAAATTGCTTTCGAGTAATTTGGAAAATAATTTTTAAGTATATTCGTGAGAAACTATTTTTTTATACAATTTTTTAAATATTTTTTATTTTTATAGAAAATAAAATTGCTGGATCATGTTTTTCATGGATATTAATTGGACAAAATCGACGGTTAGGATGGTCAGTCCAGTCCAGTTCAAGAAGAATGCCAATGCCAGCAAAAAAATAGACGGTTAAGATGGTACAGGTAAATCTTGGAAATTTATCTTGTTTGACCAAGTTGACTTCATAGATTGACAAATATTGACCTCGTTCATTTTTTTCTTTTGTTATTATGACTTTTAAAAAAAAAAAAATCGATATAAATTCCTTAAAAGAAAATTCTCTCTATTTCAATTCAGAATAGCTACATGGCTACATAGTTTTTAGTCTATCATTTTTAAAATTCACCATATAAATAGTTGGAAACTCAATTATACTATATAAAATAAAAGTATATCTTTAAAGTTGTCAAAATAATATATTAAAAAGTATGTCTTTTATGACAAAACAAAATCCAAGACCTCCACATCTCTCTGAGTACAAGGACATTGAGTGAAATTCTAGATACATGCAACCCTCTGCAAGCAACGAACATCAGCTGATTATGGGACTCGAACTTGAGACCTTTGATTCTCAAACTAAAGTGTGTGCCGATTGAGATATCCCTTGCGAGGTCAATGTTTTTAGTCATTTGATCTTCAACTTCAACAATTAGTTTTGCAACTTTAGATTAAATGGCTAAAGCTTTTCTATTTGATTAAATTTTGACATTTTTGCTAATCTAGACGTTTTTTATTAAGTAAAACAAATCATTTCCAATTTCAATTTTCAAAGGTGTAGATTGAAGTATGTGCTTTAGATATTGAATTGGGCCAAAGGAGACTTTTTTTAAAATAATTTTAAGGTTAAAATTTATTAAAAGGGAGCTCATACAAACACCCGGAAAATCTGTCCAAATACACCCGTTTTCAAAACTTTGATGGAAAATACCCTTTTGCCCTTCCACTTAAAAGAGCCACATGCACTGAACGAAAGAAACATTCTTTCGGATGATTGAAACCATTCAGTCGACATTCCATCATTCGAACGAATGTTTCTTTTGTTCGGTGCATGCGGCTCTTTTAAGTGGAAGGGCAAAATAGTATTTTCCATCAAGTTTTTGAAAACAAGTATATTGAGACAGATTTCCCGGATATCTGTATGAGCTCCCTTATTAAAATATGAAAAAGAAAATTGACCCTTTACTTTTTTGTAATGATCTTAAATTTTATTTGGTAATAGCATTGGATGGAGACACTCCAGTTTATGCTCAAGATCTTGCCCTCGAATTCTTGTAACGATTTACTCGATACATGGTGTTGTTTATGGATGGTGTCATGTATTCGGGGTTTTACCAATGATCATCATAAAATAAGGTCGAAGGATTTCCACGATTATAAAAAAAAAAATGTTTTCAATAAATCAAAGAATTTTTTGCTAAAAATTCAACCATTTAGGTTCATTTTGCTTTAAATTCCGGAAATTTGGGCCAAATAGTTTGAAAGTTGAGTCCGGCCAAAATTTTGGACAAGTCTGTTTTAGGAGTTTACTGTAGAAATCAACCGATGGTAATATTTACATAATAGCTCCTTCAAACAATATTTAGTTAAATTTGTACCTTTTTTTATGATCAAGGTGTTCAAAGAGCGCATGACTAATCTTCAGGGTATGTACAAGCCTCCTTATCTATACAAACTGGGTAATTCTGCAGGGAGTAACCCTTTAAATTAGAATGGAAATCGAATTCAAGACTCCCACGAGATGGATTCTTGGCCATCAGTTCAACCCGTTTGGATTGTTGAATCTATAAATCTGAACAAATATATTTCAGTGAGATAAATACAGCACAGCCTAAAACATGTAAAAAAAATAAATCTAAAGGCAAGAATGAGAGAGTGCAGTAAACAATATATGAAGAGAATTGTCATCTTCTTAATACATTATCATCTTTATTCCTTCAGTCCCACAGCCTAACAAGCAACATTACATGAAAGCCCATGTAAAGATAAAAGATAAAACGCACACTAATGGAAAGATAAAACAGATTATAACATAAAACCCCCATAAAATCCTATTTATCACACCATCGGCCATCCACCCTTAATCACTGTGATCAGTTCTTTGCTGCTGGTTTGCCACCTTTTCCCTGACAATGAAGAATTTGAAAGAAAAAAGAAAGAGTAAGCATATGAAATAAGAATTTTACATGGCATTGATTCTAGCCTTAAAATATTTAATATGATATGTGATCTCCATATATTTGAATTTTACCTAATTTAATATAAGTGGGTGTGAGTCGGAGTATGGGCCAAAAACAGAACCCTAATAAGGCCCAAATCTGGTTAATGATAACGAAGTCTCAGATCGGATTTTGAGATAGTATGCTAGCATGTGTATGTATGTACGTGTGTATGTATAGATATATATACATGATTACCTTCTTCTTGGGCTCCCGAGGCTTTGGCGAAGGCTTAGAAGCCGGGGCCTTGGGCGCGCCATCACTAGCTTTGGCCGGCTCTTTCTTGCCAAACAAGGGCTGGGACCCAACTGGTTTCTCAGCTTTCACTGATGCCATGATTCTAAGCTTGTAATTACTCAGATGCTTGGAAGCTTGTGTTGTTGGGTGTGGAGGTTAGCTTGCAGACTACCGGCATTTATAGCCCAAGACATGGAATCAGAATAAAATGACAGAGGAAAGATGATGAGAAAGATTTGAACATATGGAAGTGGAATAACTAAAATGGGGTGAGAAGTGGTAAGTTGAAGATAGGAATTGGATACTTGATTTATCACTACTGCTGTCATTATTCGACAATGAAATAATGTTAAGACACTTGCACCAGAGAAGATTTAATTGATTAGATTTTGAAACTAATCTGATGGAACATGCCGTGAAGTTCTATTTGGAGTGAGCAATTATTTTTAGACCAGCGACTAATCTGATGCTCAAACTTCTCTTCTTTTATCGAATTATACACTGGCAACAAGTGGATTGCCCATTTGAATAAGATGATCTCAAGCATCTATCTGATCAGAACTTTTACACCTTAAATACGAACCACTTGCAGGTCTGATGTAGGACTCGACTCTGCCAACCTAAAAATAGAAAAAAAAATGATTTTCCTTTTTATTTTTTTCCTTATTTTCTTAGAATTTTAATTAGTTTTTATTTTGTTTCTTTTCTTTATTTTCTTATTTCCATTTTTAGAAATTGGGTTTCATTTAAAAACGTATGTTGGGTTGTAATAGGAGATAACAATGAATGGAGATTTCTTTATTTAGTTTCCTTTCTTCTTCTTTGAATTGATTCTTATTCCTAACATCCATCTGCAAGGCCAAATTGTATGATGACCCAATAAGGGGATAGAGAAAAGAAATAATTTTAACAAATTGATTTCAAAGTAAAGTAAATCTTATGTAGGGCCCTTGTGCTTGTGCACTTAACAGACATTTTGTAGTTTCCCCCTTTATGCTAATGTATTTTATTTGGGAACGGGGATAAAAGATTTGATGATAAATACATACAGATTGATTGTAGGAACAGTGAAAGCAAGGATCCCAACTATAAAAATTTAGAGGTGAGACCTTTGTGTAGTAAAGGGCATTACAATCTGGTGATTGCTGTTTGATTGATCATTCACAATAGAAAAATAAAGGAAAAAAATCTAAATTAAATGGAGGTGAAGAGCCGTTTGATGAAAAGAAGAAAAAGAATATTGAATAAAACTGTGTCTTTTGTTTTCTTATAGACCAAGATATTTATGCGTCTCACTTCATTAATCTTTGAAACATGGATAAATTTTCTAATCCACACACACTGATACACAACAATGGAGAATGGCCTTTTTTGCCAGTAGAAAATTGTTCTAAAAGTGTGGAGGTAAACTTTAAAGCCATATTATGCTCTAAACAAGGGTTTAAAATTCGATTGCCGTTACAAGAAATGATTTTTTTATACTTGTTAATATTTACTTTCTGCACAGCTTCATCATGAAATTTTTTCAAATCAAATTTACCAAATTTGTGTTTTTCTTGGTTGATTTAACAAAGATATCAATACTATCTGCAAATTGCAGGAGCAAAATGTTGTATAGGAGAGGGTCTTCTTGTGTTAAAAGGCATTTGAGAAAGCAGTAGATGAAGATCTAACCTTACACAGAGAATATAAAGAAAAGGAGAAATTGGGTCTCCCATCTCAATACTCTCTGAGCTTAAAAAATATAACTAGTTCCACCATTTGTAAGACATTGAAGACAGGTACTTAGTGATCCAAGTCATTCTTCAAGAGATCCTAAGTGTTTGAAAAAACAAAAAAGAGAATGACAACTTTTGATTAATTGCTACCTAATTCATAGGCTTTTTTTCATATAAGTTTAATCAAGAAATAATTTACAAAGTGAGCCAATTATTTCATACTATATGTAATTTATGGATTCATGGCCTAGTTAAAATTGTTGACCATCAATCATATCTGGTTCTTTAGGATTTCAGACAACCTATTAGATAACACAAATAGATTCTTAATATATATATATATATATATATATATATATATATTAAATTATTTTTTATTAAAATAGAGAAACGAGCTGAGAATTAAGAATCAAACCCCAATTAAACGATCTAAAATCTAAAATAAATAATCGAATGATCAGCTACACTGGCTCTGTAAGACTGCTGCAAAAATGGAGACTGCCTCCTGCCCTGTTTTCATTGCAGCAGCAAGAAAGGGACCTCCGTGCATGTGGAGACATGCTCTCCCTGCCATTTTTGTCATATTTATTACTGAATACTCTATTTCCAGTCTCTGTGGAAAAGGACATTTCACTAGAATTATTATATTATCTAATTCTCCTTGAAAGAGAAAGACAACTATGGCATTTCCATTGCTCCATTTCCCTTACAAATCAAAGGAAGAGAAAAGATAAAAGAAAAAAGAAAAACACTATACATAATCAGATCTCCATATGCCAAATGCCCCAAAACCAATACTTACCCAGGGTAAGTTACCCTACTACAATTTTGTTTCCTACTGCTACAGAGACATTACAAGAACATAACAACAAACCCAGAAACCATAACCCAAAAAACCCAGCATACATGGTGCAACGATCTAGTGTAAATGGATGGATAGGTAGAGAGAGAATTGGAATAGAATATACACCAAAAGTTACAGTGTATATTCCACACACTAGATCAACCATGAAAGGAAAAGCAAGCTAACCATGAAAGAACAATGTATCTCAAACTCTAAGCAAGTAGATACTGAGTTCAGGGCCTCCGGACCCAGGCTCTGGATTCATCATGTAAAAGGCTTCTGAGTCTCTGGACCCTACAACTCTCTCAAATTTGGCCCTCATGTACATGAGTTCACCCTCGGACCCGGCTCCATTCCCCGGCAGCACACCGGCACCCATCGAGATGGGCTCGACTGCCTTCAACACCTTCAATTCGGCAGGCCCGCACTCTCGCCTCATCGCGAACCCGCATTTCTTCCCATTGCAATAAGTTCTCCACAATGGCTCCTCTAGTAGCTTAACTCCTTTCTTCTCCTCCTTCTTGTCGCATTCTAGCGCAATTCGAATCAGACCCGATGCCATCTCCCTCACCAGTCCACTGGTGGGAGTGGCCAGCTCAATCAGCAGAGCTGGACCCGCCTTGGGGTCCTCTTGGAAGGCAAAATGGACGTGCCCTTGCCGGTATCCGAACAGAGTGCCTGTCACCCGGCTGCCCATACCGGAAGACGAGGTCACATGCCGTCGAGCCTTGCCCAAGGCAGCCAAGACGGACCGGAGTCTTAAGATTGCTACCGCAGCGGCCTGCTTCTTCTTACCTTCTTTCTCTTTCTTCTCCTCCTCTTCTCCCTCGCAAGGTGGGGAAGAAACAGAGGAGTTGAGAGGAGGTAGAGATTCTTTCTCTTCATCTTCTTCTTGCTCTGTCTTTCCTCTCCACTGGAAGTGTCTCTTGGAGTTGGAGAAGGAAGAGTCGTTGAATGTTGTGGCCATTGTCGTCTTCATTATGACAAGAGGTGGGAGGGAGAGGGAGGTGATTAAAGATTGGTGATGATAACAAAGAGATTGGAGATCCCTTTCTCTTTAGGAATTTAGATCCCTCTCTCTTTTTGGCTGTGTGACCTCATTTATTCCATGCTTCTAGTCCTTTTTGTCAGCCCCTGTTCTAAATTTCTTATCAGCGGCACTGAGGGTTTGCCGGATAATACTGACAAAAGCAAGATGAGCAACCCCACCTGAGAGAGAGAGAGAGAGAGAGAGAGAGAGAGAGAGAGAGAGAGAGAGAGAGAGAGAGAGAGAGAGAGAGAGAGAGAGAGAGAGAGAGAGAGAGAGAGAGAGAGAGAGAGAGAGAGAGAGAGAGAGAGAGAGAGAGAGAGAGCAGAGCAGAGCAGAGCTTCCTTGGCTCCTTATTGATAGTAAGGGAACAGATATTGGATGGATGGAATTTTTTTAACCTGAGCTAGTTCTTGGATTTTGTCTTCTTATAATGTAGATCTTCAAACCGTAGTTCCCAGATCCCAACAGGGAGATGGTCAAGACAAAACATGTGGTGGAGATCATATAATTGATAATTGGATTCTGAGATAGACTTTTGTGGCCCACTTTACCAGTGAGTTGGGAATATTGTAAAGAACAGAGGTAGCAGAGAACATTTCTTTCTTTTCCTTGAAATTTTGTCAGAGAGGAAATTTACCTTCAAATGAAAAACTTAAAAACAAGATTTTTTTTTCCTTTACTTGATAGTAGCTGCATTTGAGTTCAGACACAATCTTAAGTCTTGATTGTTGTATTTAAATTTAAAATGTTTCTACATTCTTTTTATCTTGATGTCTCTGTAATGGATTTGGAGGATGGTGCTCCTCAACTGTTTAGGCATAGGTGCTTAAGGCACCCCATATTTGTCAACTTGTCCATTTTTATCATCATTAATCTTTTCCTTTTAGTGTCTGCAATCTTTGCAAACTTGTTCATTGAATGTGGAATGGGAGTTGTAATCCTGTCGAAGTTGCTGTAAATCAGAATCACATAATCAATTTACAGCAAGAGGTATTTTAAATTGGTTCAGAGTTTCATATTGGTTATGAAGAAGATATTTAGGGACATATAAAAGATTTGGGTCACTCCATTCCAGTTTTAACAAGTGATATCAGCGTTATAATCCTTTTGGGTAAACGGGATGAACAACAATGTTCTATCTATCAGAGGCTCGTTCGAAAAGAGGATTGTTGAGGCAGCGTATGAGTCATAAACTAATTGTGAAAGGATATATTTAGAGATTTCTAAAGACTTAAAGTCCCATTTTTGAGCCTTTGATATCTGTAAATGTAAAATTTTACATGAGTATCGAATGGAAGATGAACCTATAAATTAAAAAGTAAGAAAAAAAAACAGTCAAAAGCAGTCTCTTTCTCTCACCTGACCAGAATGTATTGCTTTATGTGTGGGGCTTACAAAGGATTGGTCCCACAGCCACAGCCACAGCCCATCTTCTTTTTTACTCCATTGAGTGCAATCATATCCATTTGAAAAGAAGAGCTTGAATATGAAATTTTGAAATGGAGAGCAGTGGCTTTAGGCAAAGGGAGTATAGGCCGACCAAGGCATCTCCTTTTTGGCCCTACCTTATCAACAGTTGCCATCACCGTTCACCACAGCAGCAGACATGGCTCTTGGCTCGACTTACTCGCTACTCACCCAACCAGCAAGACATGAATCAGATGTTGGGTGGACCATATGGACTCAGCTTTTGCTTTATTATGGGGATCTGAGGAATGAGGAAAGCTTGACTGCATTGGAAACGGCTACTTGCAGGTGCCCGAAAACGCACAGGCCGTACCAACATTTGGTTCATGGAGATTACCGCTGCAACTCTTTTATTAAGAGAATTGTTGTCTGGTGGGTCTTTCTTTAAAATCTCAAATTTTAAAATCTCAAATATCCTACTCAACTTCAAATTTTGTTGAATTAAACAATTATTGACTTATTCGACTTTTAATTTTATTTTTATTTTTTTTTAAATTTATATGTGAAAAATCATGAGATATCCAACATAAAATCTCCACATGTGGTGAGTCCACTACTTCTAAAACAAACCAAAGTAAAATCATACAAGCTCAAATCCACAATCTCCCATTTTCTAAACTGAGAGGTAATCACTTGAACTACAGCTATATAAGTGACTTTTAAAATATTAATCAAATGGACGCACTCGTCTTAATTTTTTCAGTTCTTAAACAATTGTTTCAAAGAGACAAAAGACTACTTCTCAATTTTTGCACTTCATCTTGGCTCATGTTCCCATGGCATCAAAGAAATCAAAAGAAAAAGAAACAAGAAATCCACAAGATTTGAAGGTCTTTGCTGAATTGGGCTTTGGGCCATTTTGGCTTTCATGGCCTCAACGCACCATTCAAATGAGATGCGAGCATGTTGATTAGTCCACGCTAGTTATGACCTTAGGATGTAAATTGTTTTGGAGGAGGAAGACTAAAATACTAAATTTTTTTATTTCATAATTCTTATAGGAATATAAAATATATATATATATATATATATATATATATATTATTAACAAAATTAAAATTGATAAGGACACCCATGCATTTAATTACAAGACACTAATACATCTTTTCACTAATTAGATGATGATAAATGAATAAAAGAATTTAATTGAGAAAACTTACTCATTGTAAATTAATGAGGAGCCTTTCTTGGACAGATCATCCAATGAAAAATTATCTATGTTTCTGACCTTGGCATTGGCAATCCTTCCTTATGAGGTGATGGGTTATTCAATATGTTATCCATTAAAAATCACGTTGTTCACATTCATCGAATCACATTATTAAAGTTTTTAAAATTTAATCATTTTTAATTATTTTTAATTTCTAAAATTTATAGCCTTTAAAAGATGATTTGATCAATCAAATAAAATAACTTTTAGTAGAAAATATTAAAAAAGGATTATTTCACTGGATCAATCAGTATTTTATTTGATAAATTTTATGTATGAATGTATATAATAATGGACGCCCATCTTAACACGGGCAAAATTTGTTAGGAGACAAGAGATAGAGTGAAATTCTCATTTTACCTCTACTGGTGTACCGATATAAAGAACATATACATATAGAAGGGTATATTATCGATACACTGATATTGATAAAATTGGAATTTCACACTATTCCTTGTCTCTTAATAAATTTTGTCCATATTAGAATGATTAGACTATAATAATATTATACAATTTTAGTAAAGAGTACTACAATATGATGATACATATATTAATCAAACATATGAATTTAAATTTCATTGGTAACAACTGACCACTTCCCTAAGAATTTAAAAAAAAAAAATTAAAATAAAAAAATCTGACAGGACCCTTTTTTTTTTCACAAAGCTCGAGGATTTCGATCAAGCTTCATAAAATTTTCAAAGATTCAAAGCTAAAGTTTGGCACCTTCGTCATAAGTAGAGCATTAAAAAAATAAAAGTTTGATGGGTCAAACCTTGAGAATGAGGTTAATGCAAAGGTTGGTAAGTGCGACTGACTGATTTTTTTGTGAACGACAATCATGACCCTTTCTTACTTCCTAGTTCCTACTCGTCTTATTTGTACTGTGAACGAGAGCCTTCATGCGCACTTTCAAATGCCAAAACTACCTTAATAAAATAAAAATGATTGTAATTTAATCAGTTGCCTCTTATTTTAAAGAAGTGAGAGATTCTAAATTTGAACTTTTGTGGTCTAATTTTGGTCTATTTTAAGAGTAGTGGGTTCACTCGTAAGAGTTTTGGACTGAGTATCATGCAGTTTCTCACATGTAAATTAAAAATTAAAAAATAAAAATAAAAAGGTATGGGTCCCAAATGCATGAGGCATCATAAAATTCATCGGTCAAATGGAAATTAGTGACAAGTGAATTCAAGTGTATTTCATAATGTATGTTACATTGGATATCAAAATATTATGAATAAATTCAATCTTAGACTACGTTCAATTTATAAAAAAAAAAAAAAAAAGAGATTAGAATAGAGTGGATTGAATATATTAGATTTGAAAGAAGTTCAAATTTATCCAAGTTGTTAATCAAATATGACCATAATATTTTATTTGTTTTTATACATCTCCTTCGATTTTATGGATTTGAGAACACCATTACCGTCGAAAGTTAAAATAATGTAATTTTGAAAACCAAGATTTTTTAATATTAAAGATCGGTACAAAACCATTAAAAAATCATTTTTAGATTTCAAATGTCTTACATGTAATTAATACTTTTGTGATACATAATCTTCTCCTATTCGTTTATATATATCCACAAATATCTAAAATCTTCTTATGAATTACAATTTTTAAATCTATGATACTTGTAACTTGGTCCATATTCAGTGTCAGCAGCGAACGATTTTTACAATGATTGCGAAGGGTGAGATTTAGAGACTTATAAAATATTTGAGTTACTCCACCTAATGGGCTAGTCCTTTTATACTGGATATTCAGTTCTAACAAGTGATGTCAGAGCCATATTCCCAAACAAACACATGTGAATTCAAGAGATCTCCATTGATTAAGCATCGAATGAGTCCTATATTGGTTGTAAAAGGAGAGATTTATAAAAGTAGATCTTTCTACAACACAAAATAATCGTCCTTTCACCATGGGAACCTTGTGGTACGGCACCTGATTCATCAAAATTTGATTTTATAAATTTGAGTATTAATTTAGACACCGTATTTGTTTTTTAAATGGAGATCGAATGATGTAATTTTGAGCACTTTCTCATTTTACCTGTGATTTATCTTTGATAAATTAAAAATTGAAAAAAAAAATGAGAAACAAAATTAAAATTACATCATTTAGAAAAATCACTTCTTCCATTTCAAATTGTGATTTGTTTTAACAACCAAAATGAATAAAATACACATTTTGTCCAAATAAATGAAAAGAGAGAAAGAAGGATCGAAACAAATTTAAACAAAATAGATATTTCATTCATTTTTTGTATACCAATAATAAAGGTGTTGGCGAACCAATCACTTCCCATAAACATCTCATCTCTTCTTTTTTACCTTTGTGGTGGCTTTGATAGTGGTAATAAATTGTTTTTTTTTTTATTAAGATATGAATACGAGATATGATACCTATTTTAATATCAAATGTTAGGTATATGATCAATGCATCAAAAGTTTTAAAAATAGATGGAACACAAAAAATCAAATCTTCCGCTAAACATATAACAAACTAACAACTCGTCCATAAATCTCAACAAATGCACATGTTATTAATAGTACAACTCGTCCATAAATCTCAACAAATGCACATGTTATTAATAGTAATTGCTGTCATTAAGGGTTGTAAAACTTTGTTTAAGAACATACTTAGAGAACTGTACTATGGAGCACATGAGTTTCCCCAATTTATGATTTTTTTTTTTCACTCACCAAAATGTGTAGGGGTAAAATATAATGCAAAAAGTTCTTTAGTGTAGCAGATATGCAAGTTACACACCACACTCCAAATGATTAAAATTTAATGAGCACTAACCCATCTTCAAATGATTACAAGAGTGCCAATCCCACTTTCTTTTGAAATGACATAATACTCTCTCTCTCTCTCTCTCTCTCTCTCTCTCTCTCTCTCTCTCTCTCTCTCCTAATTGATGATCCCATTATGGTTTAGCTTTAGAAAATGTGGGTAGTGATCACTTTTATAGGGGCCATGTGCTTTTGTGATCATTGATTAGCCTCACCATTATAATAATACAATGTTAATGCCTAAGTGATTTGTAAATGGTCATCTTAACGCAGCCGTTATCTTTTAGGAGGTATGGATTTTAGTGAACTGCTCATTTTGGCCCTCATCCATCCGCAGAAATCGTTTCACTTATCAGGTGTACCGACCAGATGATTTGAAAATCGGTACACCGACCGGATCACTTTACATATAAATCAGTTCACTCATGGTGCACCGGACAGTGAACCGATTCACTGAAAAAGTGAGGCGATTTTACAGATTGGGGTAAAGTGGAAAAATAGAAAAAATTGTGTCTACTAAAAAAGTATTCCCGTGTTAGGATGACCACCCAAAAAAGTACTATACACAAGAATTGTTTTATGAGGTGCCTTTCCTTTTCATTAGCTAGTTAAGCAGAGGTCTAAATGTTAGTTTGAACTTTAAACTTCATTAGTTAAAAATTTGTATATCAATGGTGCATATTGTTTCAGTGATAGCTTGATCCAGTATCAATGATATGTGATAAAATTGGCCATTATGTGGAAGTCAAAGCATATCGAATTAGCTCAAAAATAATAAAAATTACATTGGTCGATATTTATGCTCCTGTACTTCCTCTTTTTCTTATTAAATTTTCCTATCTTCTTGTTTATCAAAAGAGTTCCTATTCCATCACAGAAAATAGAAACCTCTCTGTTTAGGAATAACAGATAACTCCTAAAAAAATCATCCCATTGAAATTTGGAATTGAGCCTTCAATAACAATTAAGATTCACTTTGTTTGAGTCTGTAGTCTACAAATACACTCCACCAAGTGTGTTGGGCTTTTGTCTATTTAAATTTTAAAGGTGCAAGCTTTGGGATTTGGCCTAAAAGAGCCTGAAAGAACGCAGGTCAGCTTAAGCTTTGTACGTAGAAATAGGATTGAACTTAAAGAGAAGACAGCCCGTCTAAAACCTGGGCCATGAACAGTCCTATGGACGTTTTAAGCCCAAAGGTTGGCTTGGCTAGATCAACTAATTCAGACTAATTAATTTGCAATGCATCTATGACGCTAAATTGCTAGTAGATTATAAAATAAAAATATGACTATTAGCTTGAAAACATCATAATGTCTATTAACTTCTTCTTTTTCATTAGACAAGCCAATGGATAGCCAACCTAATGGTATTCATAGGGCTGCAAATAGACCAAGATACGGCCCGGCCCAATAAGCTTAATGGACCGCTTGTGGCCCATTAAGAGAGCGATTATCTATTGCCCCATCTAATAATCCTAGTTGTCACTGTTAGGCACCATCAAGGGTCCAATCTCGGCCGATATGAGATGTATCGGTTGTACAAATGAGATCTCGACCGATATGACTGAGATCTCATCGATACGGCCGAGATTTGGCTAAAAAGAGAGAGAGAGAGAGAGAAATATCGCCCGATATCGGGCGATATTCGTGGGTCCGAGATCTCACGTCCACCGTTTTTTTAACCCTGGGCAAAATATTAAATTTTTATCCCAATTTGATGCTATTAGATCCATCTAATGGCCCTAGTTGCTGTTGTTAGACTCAAAACTGTATTCAAATGTCTTGTGGGTATGTTTCGAAAATAAAAAAATTATTTGAAATTTAACTGAAGTTTTTTCTAATATTTTAAAGTTTAATATAGACAAAGAATGAGCAGATAATGAATCATTTCCACCATTAGAATGCTTTAAGTAGCATTTATCAGATCACTTTAGCCTCAATCATTAAGCATAAGAGTTATACCATTAAATAGATATTTAGTCTTTATATTCAATTACCGTGAAGATAAATTAGATAGATATTAGCTCAAACTATATATGAGTTTTCAAAGCCAATTGAATAAATAATCACATGGATCCACCAATAAGTTATACACTCAAAATTAATAATATAAACAAAATTACAAAAGACTTTCATTAAATATTAAAAATAATGTCATAATAGTCACTAAAAATTTTAAACAGCAAAACACTCACTAGAAAGATTAACAAGGTAGTTTCCTAAAAATATTCCTTTCTACATTAAACATGATGAAAAATGTATAGTTACATACAGGGTTCAAATCTCGATATCGGCCGATATTCAGATACCAGTCGATATCTCGGCCGAGAAATTTCTCTTACTTAATTTTTTTTAAAAACCGAGATTTCTCAACCAATACGATACATATCGGCCGATATTGATTTTCCCTATTACATAATTCTTGAACATAAATGACAAAAATGATTACTCTTGACTAAGTTGATTTACAACCATAGGTCTAAATATCAATCTAAAAATTGGTAGGTTCTGTATTAGTGATACACGACTTATGAACTAAAAGTTTTTTTATTAAAAATATATCATATCGATGATATCCCGTCAATATGTCAGTCTAATGATAGTGATACGTGATTGAATTAACTATATACATATCATTTAAGTATTCAGATAATCTAAAAATAATATATATCATCAGATATTTAAATCTGTCTTTAAAAGCAGTTGGATTTGAATCCAATAGACTAGGGATTAGATTTATTTGGGTAACCAAAACAGAAATTAATTTACTAATTTGGACCCAAACTTAACGGTCTAAGTCGGGTAGACTTAATATTTGACAGGACTGAGCCTAAAAGTAACAGTCGTAGATTCAAGTCTTCTTGGTGGAGGGTTGACTTGGTCAGTGCCGGGGTTTGTGGTGCGTGACTTGGTCAACAACGCTGAGGTTTACTAAACACTTCATTTTTAAGTTTGGCTTTTATGGAACACTTTTTTTTAAAAATGGGCTCCATCCATAATATGAATATATTGATAGATATATGATTTATTTTCTTAAAAAAAGAAGAGTTTTGTTAATTATTATATACTTCAATATTTAATTATTAAAGTAAAAATTAAATAAATATTTGTATTATAAACATAATGCAACAGTAGGATAAACTATCTGTATGTGTTTGAATTAATTATTAGAAGCAATATTTCACTGGGGCATTCTGTTGATTTGTTAGTAAAAAATTAAATTATGTTTAATGAAGATATTTTATGATATTGTCGTGTCGACTCTTAAACCCTGAAAATAAAGTTTAAAATAAAGTTAAGAAAAGATAATTTCTCTTCTGCTTCACTTCTCTCTCTCCAATCTCAGATAAGTATAACATCCAACTCTTAATCTAAAATTATCTAATTCAAAGGGATTTAAGTGATAGTTAAGAACCCACCTCAGGAAGCAGGATTCTTGAATCTGATTTCTATTCCACGCAAAAGTTCTACTCCGACTAAAATTATTGAGTGTGTGGGCAGAGAGATTTACACGTAACGTGACTACCACGAGGGAGGTAATAAAAGTGTGAGGGCTGATGTGTTACTAATTCACAATTAAATAGTTTGTATGTAAATAATTACTCATTAGAAGATTGAAAACTTTTATTAAATCTCGTTTATTTCAGAACCCATTAGCAGACCCAGTCCAGTAGAACTTAATGATTTCGACCCAAGGCGACTTCTTCGTCCCAACTCCCAAGAAGTCTTCGTCGGAGGCTCAAGACTTTTAGGCGACTGAATGGGGAGGGAAGATGTGGCTGCAAGTTTGACTCAGACCGATAAGAAAACGATCAAAACAAAGCACCACTAATCGGGTCGGGTATGGTAAGTGCCTGATTAAGGGGAAACCCATCAATGGGACATGCACATCTATTAAAGTTTTTCATGTACGAGCGGGTTCTAAGTTACCACAGGGAAATAGATGAAATATGATGACTAGTACCCAATCATTTAAATTGAATTTTATTAAATAATTAAATTTTATTTTAAATCTTGAAGTTCTATAATTTAAATATTTGTAGCTTTTATTTGTTTTAGTGGGAGGATGATTTAGTCAGGTACATCATAATTTTTAATTTATAAAATAATATATAGAGTGATGTGGATTGATTATCGTATAAGATCAGCAGACCAAATTACCAACTACTATTTCTTTCAAATTTGAAGTTTGACAATTCAAGTGCTGTGAAAACCATAACTCCGTTTCCAATTTGATTACTAATGACACTCAATAATCTCCACTGACTTAATAAAGTAGAGATTGGAGGTGTACAAATTACAAGAAATAAATATCATTTAAACATTTTTAGTATCATTTGATTTAAACAAATGAAATAGACAGAATACCGAGAGAATACTAAATCATTCATTTATTTTATTTTAGGATAGTGATTTGTGCAAAACTCATGGTACACCAACTTTAAAAGAAAAATATAATTTTACCCTCTCGTTTTGAAACGAGGGAAAGAGATAATGGTAAAATTATATTTTTCACTACCCCTGTTTTAGTTAAATTTAAACAAAATAAATAATTATTTTTAATTTGCATATAAACATTTCCTTTATTTTGTATAATTATAGAACTCTATGCTATTGCTAATTGTTAATTGATAATTGAGTGGGTGAAATACGTTAAACATGACCTCTGTGGGTTAGTTCGAATGGTTATCTTTCACTTTAGGAAGTGAGAAGTGTCAGGTTCGAGCCCCACAGACTAACCTTGATGATGCCTTAAGAGATAAAGGTACCACTTGTGAAGGTTTTAGTAGAACTGTACATGAGATTTATAATTAAAAAAAAAAATAGGTTAAATATAGTACCATCCTAAGCTTCATGTGAATGAGATGGTCAGCGATATGCCAAATCAGCTTTGACTCTGTTATGCCATGTCATCCACTTGTTTTCCGTCTTTCCTACACTTGAGCCATGAAAGGTCAAACCGCAATCCGTTGCTATTCTTCCACAAAACAGAAACTGCATAGAAATCTAGCAATCTTACTAAGAAAAATATCACAAATATACCAACTTCTGTGCGTGTTCATCACGTCTTTCCACCCTATAAATTCTTCATCCATGAACTTCATTTCCATAACACTTAGAAAAATCTCTCACATGGCTACTTCTTCTTCTTCGTCATCGTCGTCTTTGAACCTTTCATTTTACTTCCTCTTCTTTCTCCTTTTCTTCCTTCCTTGGTCATGTAATTGCAGTAGATTCAGAGAAGGTGTTGCATACACCAGTTCCACAGACCCTCTCTCAATTGCAGCATCTAGCAGTCAAGAACACGAAACGGGCTTTCGATTCGAAGACCAGATTTTCAACTTCTTCCCAAGGGGAACACCGGTTCCTCCGTCGGGTCCTTCGAAGCGGAACAATGGGGTAGACGACTCTCTCTCACCTGATCGGATCACCTCTCCATGAAAGAGCTCTGCTTCTTGTAACTGGGTTAGGAAATGTGGAAGGATTCTTCGACTGAAAGGACAAAGTGAAGTTTAATTTGCACTCGGGACGTGAAATTTTGTATTATTTATTCTTTTGAAATAGTGATTTAAGATAGTATGTTCATTGATAAAAGGGATAAATATAGATCCTTTAAACACAGAGTAGTAACAAGTAGTCTTCTTTCATCACTGGCAGTGTATTTTTAATTTAATCAAGCATACAAACTTAAAGAAATATTTTAATATTCTTTCTGAATTTTATTTATATCATGATTATACAATCAATGTAATTAATTGGTTTGAAGTTTGAGATTTATTTCATGATTATGAGATTGATGTAATGGAATAAATTAATGATACAGCAATGCAGTTGTCTTTATATTTCTTTGTCAGCTACTTATCTGTCTGGTTGTCCTTGACTTTTCATTTCTTAAATTGCTCGGTCAACTGTTTTCATTTAATTCATTTGACATTTCTTGTTTTTTTAATTTTATCGAATTCAGAACTGTTATTTGGAATTGGAAAGACAATATTATTTTGGTCAGCTATCCTCCCACAAGCATTTTGTGTTTAGTTACATGGATTTTAGTGTATTTCCGATTTTACTCTTTACATGAACAGTAAAATTTTGATGAGTTGATTTTCACTGTTCATGTGAATTTTAGCGAGCCGATTGCAGTGTTCATGAACTTTTGTAAGTCGATTTGCACTATTTATGAATTTCTGGCATTCTTTTTTCCAGTATGACAGGTGGAGGATAAATTGGACATCACGATAAAATCTACGTCTATATATACAAAATGACTGTGAGAAGATAGTTGGCTTATTATTTTTGCAAAATGGGCTGGGCCGAAGCGTATGCAATCCTAGTCAGATTTTTACTGGGCATCATTAGCAGGCTGAGATTCAGACTATTGGGCCTAAAAATTAGAATTCCTCAGCCAACTGCTAGCTTAAGGTAGGGGATACACAGGCCCAGTATTGTTTCGCTCCAGATAAAAAAAGTGACAAACCCACTCTGGCTGCTTAAAATAGAATGTTGGAAAAAGCCGTTCTTCACAGCTTTACACGATGTGTGCGGATTAAAAAGTTTTCACATGTCCTGAAGAATTAATTAGATGAGACGTCTGAACATCTTTAGCCAAAAAAAAATAGAATGTTGGATCAGCGAGGTCGGGGGTGGTCCAGCCCATTTGTAAACCTAATGCTTTGAATCCAGGGGTAGAAAAATTGGCCGGGCCGATATCCCGGCCGATTTTTCATATCGGCCGATATATCTGCCAAACTTTTTCTCTCTCCTACCCGTTTTTTTTTTTAAAAAAAAAATCCAAAAAAATTACAGTAAATGCAGATAATTATGAGCTTATTGAATATGTAATTTTTTCATAAAATATCGGACATTTACATCTTCTAATATATTTTTGAAGTTATGATATCGAGAAATTATATAATTAGTAATAAAATGGTGAAAATTACAAAAAAAAAAAAAACAGATAAATGAGGAAAATTTGTAGAAATAATTTCATAATTTATTTTCTTAGTCAATGAGTGTTATTTTAAGTTATGAATTATAGAAATAAAAAAATACATAATAAAATGCTTGAAAATTACATAATAATGTAGAAAAAAATATTAGAAAATGAAACTAATGGGGTCCTAATCACTTGAACTGATAACCACACAAATGTCATACATAATAATATAATGTTTTCTTTCATTTGAGAAAATAGATTTTATTTTTCATTAATAATAATTAGATACTTTTAGACCCTCTCTTTTTCTTTGTAATTTCTCCCCTCTTTTAATGAAATTCTTTTTTGACTGCTCAAAAAAAATAATAATTATTAGATAAAATTATGAGCTATAGTTAATTATGTTAAATTGATATAATAAAAATAAAGAATACCTTCTAATAATAATGACAGTGGTAAAAATATTAGATGATAAATATAATATTAAATTATTACAATAAGATAAATAAAAGAAGACATTATACTTTCAACATAAGTAAATATTGTATTTAAAATAAAAATATTAGTACTTTCACATTAAAAATAATTTTTTGATAAAATATAAGACTAGATACATGATCCTTCAAATGAGCTCTTTAGGATGCTCACGTGAGCTCTTTATGGGTTTTCACTTAGAAATCCTAATGCTCCATCTTTTAATATCCTTCTTCTCTTTCACTCTCTCTACTGAAACCCTAATTGCAGCCCCCGCTCTCTGTAATTTTTCGCATTAACGAAGAAGAAAAAGCAGCAGAGAAGAGAAAGGCAAGCAGGTGTAGCGATTTTTTTTCTTCAATCTTTTCTCCATATTTTCTTTTTTCTCTTTCTATTCTTTCTCTATTCCTAAAAAAAAAAATACAAAAATCGAATTTTTAAAATTTGGCCGATATCAAGACCGATAATTCGGTCAAAAATTCGTTCATATCGGTCGAATTTTTTTTTGTACAACCAATACTATACGTATCGGCCGATATAATTCGGTGATAAAAAATCTGACATATATCGAGTATCGATATCGATGATATTTTTACCCCTGTTTGAATCACAAGTTTGAGGCTCACTTTAAGATTTGCAGTGGCAAAAGAATTTAACACCCTCGGCCGGATTGGTCATGTCAAAAGAGTAACCCTGTAAAAAATAATGATTGTATGTATATCGGTGGGTACCGTAGTAACATGCAATCATTGGCATCTATTAAATGAGATGATGATGTGTCTTTTGGAAACATTTTTGTTTGCCTAGTTTAGAAAAAAATCATTTTGATCTAATTAATAATGGTATATTTTTGTTTTTAATTTACACGGTGGAAATCATAAGAAACCCAGTATAAAACTCGTAAAGGTGATACCTAATTACCTACTATCTAAATTTTAAAAATTAAAAATAATTTATATTAATAAAATTTTAAAGAGTTCAAAAAATATGACTTAATTTATTTAATCAGAGTAATTTTTTATTAAGAAAAGAAGTTTCGAAGGAATTTATTATCACCCTATTTAGTTGGCTTAATGCGTAAGTGTGTGAAGTAATATGTGAGTGATCATTGGTACCTATAATTATAAAAGTCTAAGATAGATAAATATATTGGATGAGGGAAAAAAAAAAAAATTATTACATTATGTTATTGAGTAAAATAGATAAATTGATAAAAATTATCTTGTGTGTGATTTGTGAATAGTCAGTTGGATATAACTGTCCTATTTAAAATCTAAATAGATTATTGATACATAAAATTAAATACAGTTGTCACATATTGAGTTGCTAATTGGGTAGGATAGTTTGAGGGATCTATCTTAGTGGTGCCTATAGAAAACTGCCACATATGGGAAAAGGAAAGTCAGTGAGAGTTCTGTGAGGGAGGAAGAGTTACATGAAAATATTTTAAATTTAAATTACAAAAGTATTCTAATTATTTTATTAGAGCTAAGAGAAATAAGGGACAGATTGATAATTAGATAAATTGAAAATTTAAAAAATTATAAAAATAAAAATCTGTAAAACTCACAATCAGAGACTCACTCTCAAAAAAATTTCATCCACTTTAATTCATATAATAATTACAAGTCATGATCAGCTTTGAATCTAATTGTCCATTTTAAACTCTAAATAAGAATGTTAAATTGAACCTCAGATATTTTGCTAAAAAAGTTAAGTCATATTTTTTAAACTCATCAAAATAAATAAAATAAGTCATAAAATTGAACCTCTCATTTTTAAGAACCCTAAAAGATCGTTGCAATTGCCTCAAAAGATCAACGAAAGTGGGAAACTGACCCACTTCACAGTCAATTAAATGAACCACTTAATGAAAATTGTCAATCTAAATGAGTCTATTCAGAGAATGTGAATGCTGGTTCTCTACTAATAAAGATAAAAGTTATAATATTATCACTAAATACATTAATTTCATTTATCTCGAGCTGGAACTCGTAATAAAATTTGTTAAATTGATTTCAAGAGACGTGCCTAACTTCATACCAGTTTCTTTGGGAATGTAAGGAGTGAAAAAAATACAAAATATTGAAGGAAAAAATCACATATTGCACATCAAACTTACAATATCAAAGTTTTTTTACTTTAAGGGGCTTGTGTGTTGGTTTGTAACCCGAAGAAAGTGGGAGTTGTGAGTTCGAATTCTATCCCACCTTCAAAGACTATACTCCTTAATTTTTACCCAATGTATATGAGTAGAAAGACTTGCAGCCAACCTAAAGACCAGTCGAGTACTCTCGAAGACAATTAGAATTTTATCTCCACCATAAAATATAAAAAAAAAAAAAAAGTAGAGACTAAAATCCAAAACCTTGAATTTTACTACAAACCCACCATTCCTTACAATCCTTAATGATCTATAATGGCAAATACAAAGAGAACAAAAACCACCATCTTCTCCATCAGACGGTCAATCCAAAATCCACCAACAGCAGAACCTGAAAATTCAAGAGAAGACTTGCCTTCTTCATTTGAATTCCCACCTCCAACCTCTGTTTTCAAAACAGAGGCCGCCTCCTTGTCACATTGCTCGACTCCAAGAGGAACATGAACCAAGCCAACTGGATAACAAAGATATGGGTTATTCCAGACTGAAAACCTTCTTCCCATCTTTACATAAAACTTCTCTGAGAATTCAAGCACCCCTGACAGGTTATTCCGGCTAAGATGCAGAGCATTCAGACCAGGAACAGAGGAAAGCTTTGATGAGAGGCCGCCGGAGAGGCGGTTGTTGTCCAATGCCAAGAATCTCAATCTCCTGATTTCTACCATTGATTCTGGAATACTTCCAGTCAGACTCATGTTAGAGAGATCCAAGGTGTTGAGATTCTTCAGCCTCCACCAACCCGACTCCATCAGATTCCCTCCAGTTGGGTTATTGCCAAGAAGCATCTCCTCCAATGACACCATATCTTGAAGAGATTGAGGCAATTCAGCCGAAAATTTGTTGTACCTGAGGTCTAGAAGAGTGAGATTTCTCAGTCTTCCAAGCTCAATTGGAATCTTTCCTTCCAAGAAATTGTTGCTTAAATCGAGCTTCAGAAGAGAAGCCAGACTACCAAATGTTGAAGGCAGTGACCCAGATAGAGAATTCCTGCTAAGATCAAGGATCAAGAGCTCTGACAGACCGCCTAGCGAAGATGGAATTTGACCCGAAAACTGGTTTTCTGCAAGTACCAATCGCTTCAATTTACTTAAATTGCCGAGCGTTGCCTGCAATTCTCCTGTAAGTCCATTCTCTACGAGTACTAAACTCAGAAGATTCTTCAGTGAAGCTATACCTGTTGGAATTCCTCCAGTAACACCGGGGTTTGATCGAAGTTCTAAGGTTTCTAAGCATCCAGCAAGCTTCTCCCAGTTTTGAGATGGGATGGTAATCGGACGGTGGAAGCAGTTGAAGAAATAGAGACTCTTCAGATGCCTGAATTCAAAGATACAGTCACTGAATTGTGCATTTTGAGAGCATTCTGGAGAGTTATCGTGGATTGGTCCAATGCTTACTGCTGTTACATACCAAAATCCATCAAACAGATCACAAGAGATCCCTTGAATTGGTGTCCATCCACAAGGATCCGGGTAGAGTTCAGATACATTGAACTCGCTCCCGATTAGTGCTCGCATAAGAGAATAAAGAGCTTCTCTCTCCGTTGCCAACATAGGAGAAACTGAAGTGTCTGTTTCAGCTAATGCATCAGAGAGCAGCAGCACTACTAGAAGAAGATAATTTACATTGATGGACTTCATCATGGCAAAAACCCAAGAAGAGAAAGATTAGGAAATGATATCTTTTCCATGAGTAAAACAGAGGATCTGAAAATGGAAATTCTGAGGTTGAATACAAATTATCTTTCTCATAGTTAATGCAGCAAAGAAACAATATGTAGATAAAGAAGTAGTAACTAGATTTATGAATTCTAAAGAGACCTCTATATTGGATAAATGCAAGAATGGACGCATTAGCCAACTTGAAACTAGACTAAACACCAGATTCCATAGTTGATAAGAACATCAACAAAGAATTCTTTGTGCAGATGAAGCTCCTAAAATGAAAATCATTACTTCCACACCACAAAAAAGGCAACAAATCCAACCTCTGATACCCAACCACTCAGCTGAATTGGAAGCTTTTTCTGGTCTCCAGTTCCAAGCTAGAAGAACACAACCTCGAGAGTTCAAGAGCAGATCCAAAGAGCACAACTTCAAATGGGTTTTGTTTCCCACTTTTGCTACCACTAATCCAATAGGTAGCATCAAAGACAACAAGCCAAGAAGAAAGATCCAAAGGAGAGGAATCTAGAGATGGGGTATCATGACCTTTTCTACAGAGGCATTTATATAACTGAAGGATAAATACATTAGAAATATGTAATGACCGTAGTCTGCAGGCACAGTAGGATACCTAGGTGGGACTAGAGCATTTCTTTAAAGATAATTTAAAACAAAAACTATAATAATTATATATTTTAGAAACCATCCAACATGAAAATAAATCTTAGATTTGTGTGTGGTCAGAACACTGGCTTATGACGTTTTGTTTCTCATCGTTTCCTTGATGATGCAATTCTGTGATCTTATCCTCCAAGAACTAGGGTTTTTTTTTTTTCAAAAATTAATTTTTTGTTTTTATCTGTTCTTATTATGTATACTCATTTTTATTCTATAAATTATGATTATACTTAATTTAAATTTATTTTGTCATACATTGATCATTGGGTTGAGTACAAGTTGTAAAGACTATTAAACTTTTTAATGTTTTAAAACAATACATAAAGTGACATACTCACGTTCGAAGATCTTTTTGTTATGACTGGGTATCCACCCCAAAGAGCTAGCTTAATAGGTGGAGTGATCCAAGTTCAGTCTCTTAACCTTTCCCTTCACAACCAATGTGAGACTCATTTGTTGCCCGAACAATCCTCTCCTCAAACGAGGTTCTCCAGCGGATAAAATGTCGTCGACCTTCCCATCCGGTTAAGGGATTTCATGAGTCCAACATAGCTGTCATCACATATAGTGATAATATCTCCATCATTTGAAGCAAGTGCAGCTCTGTCTCTCTCATCTTTCTTTTCATCATTTCTTTCTTTTTTCCGCTCCTCTTTGAAACTCGTTCATTGTCCCCAACACTTTTCACTAACTCATTCTTATTATCAATGTAGACTTCATAAAAAATTAATTATCTAATGAGGAAATATAACTATCAATCTATTCTCTAATCAACTCCTTAATTGAGTATCATAGTCTAAATAGTTTAAATTTGGTGAACTGTATTTTAAAATAAGTATCTTTCCTTCAAATGAATTAATATAACACATTTATAATTTTATATACAATAATATCTTACTTTATAATATGACAAAAAATAATATATTCATTGTCACAAACCCACATACTCAATAATTTAAAAATTCCAAAACTTGATCTCGATTTGAAATCTTATTCAGTACCAATTATCCAACTCACCTAGAAATAGGAATAACTCATTGATTGCATGACCTTCTAGAGTCGTACTTGTACCATAAAAATGGGAGTAGCAGAAGAGTAATTGACTTGTACCCTGCTTTCAATCTTTAAAGTGGTCCTCAGTAACACCAATCAACACTCTTTCAATGCCATCATTTATCAAAGGGCTTCAATTATTTAGATTTAGATTTAGATTTTACAAGCACCATCCCTCCCTGTTATCTAATTTTACAATTTATATTATAAACAAATGGCTCTCAAATTCATAAATTCAATTTGTAACGCCAATTCAAGATTCATATAAATGGTTTTAAAGATAAAAATAGTGCAGCCATATGAAAAATAATCCATCAAAATCTCTTAAAATAAAACTAGATCACCACTTCACTGCTTCCAACATCTACTATAGACTCACATAGATGATGCAATTGAAAAGGACATGAATAGAATACCCATCAAACTCTATAAAATTGATCACAAACTATGTAAAAGTTGTATCTAGTTAGGGTGACAATTTTTTTACCCGACCTAATTCAAATAAAACTGGGTTTCGGCCATTTATTTCTTTTAAAAAAAATTAAATTAACTCAACCCGAGATAAATTCGGGTCAAGTTGGGTAGAGATGTCCGAATTACAACTTGATACCAATCTGACCTGAATTAAGTTAAAATTAATATTTATTTATTTATTTCTTTTTTATCTATTAAGTTTAATCCATGTACCTCACCAAGTTATAAAAATCTTAGTATATTGTCTCAATTTCTCATATCTCAATGTGCTCACATGAAAGAGAAGGTTTTTTTGGGAACATGGGTATCTCCACCCCACATTGGAGGTGAGACTAATTCCATGAGTACGTGTAAATCTTTCAATCTACAAACACTGGTTTAGTCAATGGAGAGCAACTCTATGATGGATGACTAGGAGAGGTCGAATCTAATGAAAAAGGTGGACGATGAGCAATACTGGTTTTGGTTAGATTTCAAAACCATTTATAGTCCTTCCAATTTCCAAATGCTGGTCCATTTACAGATGGTTCGCTTTGTGAGGTTGGACCACCCCATCTGAATTCTGAAAGAAGAAGGGTCTACAAAGCTTCTCTCTTTCATCTTCAGGCCTTCGTAGAGTTAGTAGTTGACAAGTCACTTTCCATCTTCTACCTTTGTTACTTTTTTCTCTGGATTCGTAATTCGTAAACACCACCATAGACATATAGAGTTGATGATCGAGGAAGGGCTTTGTGTAGTTATTTTTGGAGTAGCCTTCACATTAACTACTTACTGCTAACTCTGCAGGATCAAAAGTAAACTGTGGGGGTAGAAGGAAGAATTGATTTTGGACTTTTGTAATGTTTTTTTATAAAAAAAAATGGGAAATTATATTTACTTTGTTCTTCATTTTATTTTAATAAATTGAAATTCTTTTACTTTTTCAATTTGTAACAATAACATAAAATATAAGATGAAAAAAAAACAGCCTCCTCAGACAGATGAATTCTGGGAAAATGATGGAGAGAAAAGGACAATAGCCCTTAATTTTGGCACCAGCTAACCACGTTCATGTTGTGGTCACAACCTCAGAGGCCTCCTTGGATTTATGTAATGAGTAGGGGGAAGGACCATTTCTGTGTTTCAACTTTGCCCTCTCCATGCAATCCAAGTACCCACTACAGTTGGCTCTTGGTTTGGACTTTGGAATCTCCATTGGGACTTAGCAGTGGCAGTACTGGTCCTAAGGGTTTGGCATCGATAGTCTTAGCCATGATATGAATGGTTTTGATTTATCTGGATCCTTTCAGATTTCGTGTGTAAAATAGATATCTTTTGGTATGCTTTTTTTCTTTTTTTTATGATCAAGGTGTGCAGGCGTTTCACCCGATTCATTGGGGTAAAGTGGGAATCAAACACAAGACCGAGACGGGTTCTTAGTCGCCACTTCAACCCCCAGTGAAGCGATAGAAGTACCTAAGATCTAGTGAATAAACTATGTATAATTGTATCACATTGATAAGCAACACTTTGATTTTTGGCATAGAAGACAGTAAATTAATAGAGAAAAGATAAGCTGGCATTTTAATGCATGGCGATTCAATTTTTTCCCAAGAGAAAGGTCTCAAATCAAGCAATTAGGCAACTAAAGAAAATAAGAAAATTCTTCCTGTTCTGGTTTGTTTCTCTGGCCGCATATGCCTGGTGACCCCATCACAAACCTTCTGCTCGCCACTCAATCTTCTCTGTTCTGCAGATTGGGTGTAAGGATTCGCTCAATCTTCTCTGCCCTAATCGTACTCTCTCTTGGGTTTTCATATAACGCATGTTTTGGCTATTCAGAAATAAGATACCCGACCTGGCCCTACTTAATATTTATGGAACTCAACTCGGCCCAATCTGAATTCTCAATCCGAAATTCTCGACTCGATCCGACCCGAATTCTAATACAAATCAACCCGAATGCTAACTCGACTCGCATTTTGAGTCCATTTTAGTTTGGTCGGGTGGTTTAACTTGTAAAAAACTCAACCGACCCGACCTGAATTCCATGCAGGTTTTTATCTTCTCAACCCAACCCGACTCTCTGATCCGAAATTCTCAACCCGACCTGTATGATTTCTCAGGTCGGGTCATGCGGGTCAGGTCAAAATCCGACCCGAGTTGCAGCCCTATTCAGAAGTTACTTAAGGACGTTGTAGTTATTTAGACATCTGACTTTTCGTTTAAGAGACTTCATTTGAAAATTTTATGTGAAATTACCATTTTGCCCCTCAGTTTTGTATAGAGGACCTGTCTTTTAAAAAAACTGAGGGGCAAAATGGTAATTTTCACACAAAACTTTGAAATGGGTATCTCTTAAAAGAAAAGTAGAGTGTCTAAATGGCCATCCTAATTGTAATCGAGTTACATATGTTGGGCTCAACTCAGAAGCTGGGCTCAGAGCAGACCCCCAAACTGCAACGGTAGTGGATTCTTTGTGGATTGGTTCCCCCTTGAACCTTGGAACCTGGTGGCTCGCTGCTCTTGTTTTGATTCTAATTTGGAGGCTTGTTGGCCTTTTCTTGGCCCGGGTTGTAGGTATTTTAGGGCCTGGCCCAGAAGTGTCTCTTTTCTTTTGCCTTTTGAGGGCCCATTTTTGTATTTTGTGCTGAAGTTTTCCTTTGGGCTTATTCTTTTGAATGAATCTACAACCAAGTACTAACCTTTCATAAAAAAAGAATGAGAAAATTAAATCTTTATTGCTTTAGAAAAGGTAGCATAATTTTGTTGGTTTAAGCTAAAGAATAAGAGTTCAGCCAGCTTTAACCCTATGGATCCATGTGGCAATGGAACCGAAAAATATTTCTAATTATTTATGTTGATTGGAAAGTTGCTTTTTAAGGCAGAAAAGATTTTGTTCTCTTGCTTAAATTCAAACCGAAAAAAAAAAATCAACTATCTAAAGAATAATGTTGTGAAAGATTGTTTTATAGAATCGATGGGCTCAAAATTAAAAAATAAATAAAAAGGGAGGTCTGACGATTAATAACCCACTTCAGAAAACACAGATTTTGTGTTTGATTCACGCTCAATCCCAAAGGGTCACTTCCGTAGTTTTACTCAGTGCGTGCAAATTGGGAGGTTTTCACATGATCTTAAGGATTAGTGACGCCTGCACACTTTCAATTCAGAGGTTGAAATCTTTGAATTTTTTTATGTTTGATCTCCTCTCTTATCAATTCTTAAACATCTAGTCTTTTCCCTTAATAATTTCCAAAACAGGCAAAAGCATCACTCTTTGGTTTGAGCATGTATACCCACATCTATTTTCTTGAGAAATCATCAAGAAAGAAAATAAGATACGTTGTACCTCCAAGCTTTCCAAATATTATTTGTCCTACACATGGCCTTTCTGTATTTGTATCTGTACTTCTACATGATATTTCAATGAGTAACATGAACACCATCTATTCAGAATTGCTATTTATGTCCTTTTCAGTACTCATGAGTCATGACCAATGTGTCCCAAGAACCTGGTGCATAAAACAAATCAAAATACAAGCTTTTTATTTCAATGGAAAACCTCAATTGTTGTTAATCTGTTCACTAGAGTTTTAAATTCATTCAAATGTTCTTGCAATGAGGATCATTCTTTCATCCTTAAGTTGAGAATTTGCATTCGAATAAAGATCATCTGTGAATAGAGATTTTTTGCAGCTATCCCACAAACCTTTAATAATGATTTTTTTTTCGGACACATCAAACAAAACCACCTCAAGTAGTGTAGAAAGAACACCTTCAATATTAGAGCTAGCCTACATTTCTAATTCATTCTTCTTCTCCATTAGTAATTAATGGTCATGAAAGATGTGGAGAAGCTTAGTGGCTTCCTCTAAGTTTCCAAAGCCTTTTCTATCTCACTTCACTTCACTCTTTTTTTTCGTATTTCTCTATTTTCTTATTTATTCTTTCATTCTTCTGCTTTTCCTCCCTGCATTTTTTGGCTTTTTACTGTTGGGTGTGGCTCGATTTGGAGTTAGATTTGACTAGGATTAGGAGTCCTATTTTTGTCTTCAACTTCTTCCCTCCTTCACTGACTATTTCTCTAATGTTCTTCGTTTGGGATAGGTTTGCACTGTCAGTTGGCAACTGTGTATAAAAATAGGGAGGGCCCCTCTCGTTGGCTTGGCACGCTGGCCCCTCTAAGGCACCACTGAGAGTTTTAGTTTGAGAGAGGGGAGAGGCGTGAGAGAAAATAAGTAGGGAAACAGAGAGGATTATGTACCCTTCGAAATTTAGTAGAATTTGTCGTTTGTTTGTTGTCTGTGGATGTAGGTTTCGGCCGAACATATTAAATTCATGTGGATCTTTTATAAATTCATATGAGAGAACCACGTTAAAGGCTCGATCATCTCCTGATAGGCACATGGAAAAGCCATTTTTAAACCTTTTTTTTTTTCCTTTCCCTCTGGTTCTCTACTTATTCTCACCCCTTCTCTTTTTTTCTTTCTTATTTTTCTTCTCTCTTCTTTTATCACTATTGCTTTCTTGATTGTTGTGACAAAGAACAAGGAACCATTCAGTCCTATTTGATGAATAAAAAGAATAGCATACACTCTCTCTCTCTCTTCTTATTTCTTTCTTTTTACCCTCTCATTCTCAGGCTGAGCCGGCCATTGCATTCATCTCTCAACTTGGCCATCAAACCACCTCAATTCATAATGTGTTGGTAGGATGAACTTAAATGAGTATTTAGAACTCAACTATGCTATTGAAAATGAATCTAGACCCGTTGGATAGCTTCAACGAACACTCATTAGTTTGAAAGGTTAAGATCAAAGAATTAGGGAAGCTAATTCTTAAAGTATATTAAAAGTTGTGCTAAAATTTATTAAAGATTAAAATTATCAAAAGTGATTAAAAATAGATTTATAATTCGCTAAAATTTGTTAAAGATTAAAATTATCAAAAGTGATTAAAAATAGTTTTATAATTCTTTAATTACAATGTATATTCTGAAATCAAAATAATTAATCCTAAGAATTATCGATATATTCCATTTACCAAGGATGTACCTCACAAACAGTGGGCCCTGTTGGCCTAAAAGTTAAATCTGTCTCCCCTAAGTCAGACTGAGTTGTCAATTCCATTACTGTATCCAACTGAATCATGAGTTGTCAATTCCGTGACTGTGTCCGACTCAGTCATGAGTTGTCAATTTGTGTGAATTGTCGTGACCTTGTTCGGGTGTCAAGACCGTGCCTCTGGAAGACCTATATAGTCAAATCAAGTTTGAAGCTCTAGAAGACACGTTATTTAGAAGGTATTGGACCGAAATAGGAAGAACTTCATGAATGTCAACCAACACAGGTATTTGGACCTTAGGAATAACTTAGAAGACCTACAATTACCATTGGTACAAACCTTAAAATCCATAACTTAGAATTTGGTTTGACTAATTTAGATTTTTTAGGTTAGGTAAATTTTTCTCTATTTTGGGCAAGTTTTTTCTTCTATCAAATGTTCCCAAGTATTAGTAAAATTTTAATGATTTGATAGAGCACTAAAAGAGCTTTTCAAAAAGTCCAATAATAGCCAATTCGAAAATGTATAATTCAAGTTATGAGCATTATAATAAAAAGGTGAAAATAAAACAAAACTGTTTTGTCATATACCCTCACTTTGAGAGATTGTTTGAGACATCAAAGGGACTTTAAATTTAACCAAATTTTGTAAGTATATAGATCTCTCAATGAGCTTTCCAACAAACCCAAGAACACCCAATTTGGAAATGTATAGCTCAAGTTATGAGCATTTCAATGAAAGGGAGCAAAACAGATCAAAACAGTTTTGTCATATACCTTCACTTTGAAAGGTTATTTGAGGTATTAAATGGACCTCAAATTGGACCAACTTGGTGAGTAGATATATCTCTCAGTGAATTTTCCAACGATCCTAAGAACTCTCAAAACCGATTAGGAAATCCAAGTTATAGTAGTTTTAGTGGAGGTGTACAAAACTGTCGAGATTCAGTCGCCTGAACTTATGTTTCAATCGACTGAAAATGCTGCGTCGACTGAATTGTGCCCAAATGCTTCAATGGTCATTTCTGGATATTTCAGTCTATTGAATCTTCAAGTTCAGTAGACTGAAATCGCAACGGGAAGTTTTTAATGGCTCTATTTTTGTGATTTCGACTTCCAACGGCCATATCTTCAAGAGGGCTTTAAATGTATGACCTTAGGGCATTCCAAAGGTTGATTCTTGATGAGCAAAACCCTCTCTAACATTCTCCAATACTCCCAATCATTTTAAGAGCACTAAATCTCCATAGTTAGATTACCAAAGTTATTGAACTCAATCTCACTCACACTCAAAGCTCTGATATGCAAATCTTGAGCATCTTAGACTCACTCTTGAGTGTGTATTTGAGAGAACCTTTAGGGATAGATTGTATTTATAGGTAAACCTTCTACCATCCCTAAATCTCTTCTCCTACATCTTGGTTGGGTATCATTGGAGCATCTACACTTCATCAAAGAAGCTAAGAAAAGGGAAGGAACTTCAAGAACATGCCAAAGCCACTTAGAGCATGAAGAGGCAAGCGTTCTTGGTATTTTTCTAAAAATCAAATTCTTTCTATCATTTTGTAATTTGTATAGGGTTGGTGTAACTCTTGTAAGGAGAGAAGGGTGTCTTCTCTCTTGAGCGTTATCGGTCCGACCTTCACCATGAAGAAGATCAAACGTTGTATAGGTCGATCTCTACCCGTGAAAGAGATCAAGGTTGTAATAGGTTTCTTCTCCACCATCGAAGGAGAAGTGAGTGGAATCCTCAAGTGGTGTACTTGAGGCGTAGATGTAGGCAAGATTGTCGAACCACGTAAAAATCCTTTTGTCAAGATTTTCCATCTCTTCTCACATCCTCACATTACTTTATGTATTTGTGTTTATTTCTTATATATCTAGCACACTTGTTTGGTTAAATTGTATTTGTTGAGATTTCACTTCACATTCATTATTTATTATAAATCTCAAAATCTTGGAAGATTAATTTGATTAATTAGTAAAGACCCAATTTTAATTAACCAAAGTTCGAAAGAAATTTAAAATTCCACAATTGTCCTATTCACCCCCCTCCCCTTCCCCTCTAGGACAATCTTGCTTGACCAACAAGCCCTATTATATAGATCATAGTTTATAGGTTCGAAAAGAGTTTTACCTTGTTTTTTTGAGTTGAGTCCAAAAACTCGACCGATGCAACAAGTTTGATATATTTTAGTGCTATTTTCTTGAAAACTCAACTTGAATTCTTATAGCATGTTAAAATTGTACAAAATTTAGAAAAAATCTAATTTATATTCAAATATGTAGTTCGCAATTTTGTACTTGTTATGATTTAGTAATTCGTTGGAGTAACTTCATTTAGTTTATTCTTTAATTCATCAAATTAGTAGTTTGAATATTCTAGCTTAAATAAATTATTTTTTATTAAATATAACTTTATTACTTCACATGATCTATAGACTTAATTCAACTAATTTATTAATAGAAGCATGTATATTAGTCTAGTAAGAAAGAAAATTAGATATTTAAGCTCTTTGGTAGTGAACAGACTTGGGTACATGATGGAAATGGGTTCGGCAAAATGTAGATAAATCAGGAGAATCGTGTACGATAAAAAGAGTCTCAAATTGCTTAAATAGGCCTTTCTATAAAATAGTTTATCAGACACATGACACTATAATAATATAGTGTTGGACATTGAATAAAAGACAAATAAATGAAGTTAAAGTAACTACATTGGACGAGTGATTTACCTCTAAAAGCTAGTGTTAGAAATTACTCAAGTAGAGACAATTTAGAAATAGCACAAATTGACGCCGAAATGTTTAAAACCCATTGAGGTAATTTGAAATGTAAGTAAAAGAATTTGAGAGATTGGAAAAAAGAGAGTAAAAGACGAAATAAATCACTAAGACATAGAGGAAAGAGATAAAGAAAAACATAATAAATAGTGGAGTGAAAAAATATATGATTTTTTATAAAGACAAAAAGAGAAGTAAAACTCAAAAGCCGAACTCAAATAGATAGGATTGAGACTTTATAATAACTATGATGATGATTGTAATAAACTCAATATGGACAATTTTTTTAAAAATATATATATTAGAAAGGAAATACCTTTAAAAGTGAAAATTCCAAATGTAAGATATTTAAAAAAAAAAAAAACGAAAAAGGTCCGTAACAACCACGTCTTCTGTATCTGAGCTTATACGCAAATGCTATACTACAGTAGATATTATATTGGGCAATACATATCTGTCCAAACTCAGGCAATAAATATCACCCGATACCGCATATAATCTAAACGTGTTTTTTTTTTTACAACTGTGGTGGCAGTAAATATATATCCTCTTCCAAGCAAGGATCTGTTGGGTATAATCGTCCCAGAAACATCACCAAACGTAAATAACTAAATGGTAAAAATTCAGTGTAAAACCACGAATATATTAGCCAGCAACCAAAGTTACTTTGAACAAAAAGGAAAGATAATGACTGCATGTACATGTGATGAAATTGAAGGCAAGAGAAGCCAACAGTAAGACATCTCCTCCTTCCAATCGTGAAAATAAAAAAGAATACAGAGATGCCGGGCAGAATGGTCTGCTGCCACCATGGGTGGTCACGTTGTAAAGAAATTCCACAGAATCCTCCCAATTGACGCATCTCCATTTTCATGGTCTTCTTCCTCATCATCATCATCTTCTTCATACTCATCACCATCACTGCCTTCAACGTCTTCTGACTTCTCCATCCAACTCGATTCCTGCCGCTCGGGGAACTCCATCTTCTCCTTCTCCACAGACCTCACTCTTCCAAGCTGTGACATAAATAAAACAAATGGCAAACCACAATGAATGTATGTTGAAAACAGTGTTACCAATATGGATCTACGGATACTGATGGATCAGGTTAGGAACACAATTTTCCTGATAATCTCATCACTAACATGGGCCCACATTTCACATCCAGAATTTACTCTTCTAAAAACATGCATGTAAAATCATCGCACTCGATCTTCTATCATTCACACTCCGTGCACAGACCAGCAGGTCCGTTGAAAAAGTATACTTAATTTTATAGGGCTTACCAAAAAACAACCGAGTATGGATCGATCAAGTCATGCTTTTTAAGCCCAAAATTTTTTGATGATTACAATGTTTTCAGTCGTTGGCCTTAAAACAAATACAACCACACCAGAGTCCAAAGTAGGCCCAGTGTAAAAGTCAGCATGGTAAGAGAGCATTTTTAGGAACAAAACCACCACCAACCAGAAGTCAAATAATCAACAAGAAATGCAAATACTCAGATAACCAAGAAAAAAACAAGTTCTAGCAATAGACATCAAGACCCAAAAAAAAAACAGAGAGAGAGTAAAAAAAGAAAAACGAAACTGTAGCAAAGAACAATAAAATAAAATATAAAAAGAATGATAAAAACACAAAAGAATGGAAGTGCCCATAAAAGAAAAACTTCAACGGGATAAGTGAAGCCATGTATTTTAATAACTACAACACTCTTCTATCAGCCTATCACACAAGACCAAAAATGGAAGATTGAAACCATTTTTGAGTTCCTAGTGCATTCCTTTCTACTCCAACGGAAGCAACGAATTGGTCATGTAACAAAAATGGAAATTATGGTGAACGTAATTCAATGCAAGCTGCTAAGGAAAGTCTATATGATTATTTATATCATTCCAAGAACGCAGCAGCTTTTCAAAAGGGAAAGATAATCCTCAACAACAGATGCAGACGCAATACAATATTCTTGGACCTTGAATTTTTATGAGTTACATCCCCAACACCTGTCGCATTAACTGGATAATTGGTCTAATGGCCCCTGACATAGGGAGAACATGCTCCAAAAGTTATCCAATGGAATCTCTCAACACAACCATCAATTGCCTGTATATTGACTGTTATAATGGTCCACATGCTAAAAAGGTCAAAGCTTAGATGGCTTTGATGCTGTAGAACATATCGTAAATAAGGAAAGTACTGTGGTTTTGTTTTATAAGACACAAGAGTATCATATTAGCATGGTTGACCTTCCAATTTTGTAGAATATTGTCTATTTAAAAACACCATTATAGCCATTGTAAATACACAAGAACAAAGAGAAGAACACACATTTCTCTCCTTTTTCAATCTTCTTCTTCATTTCTTCCTCCTACGTTTTATTTTCGTGATTACATTACAACATGGTATCATATTTCTCATGTATTGCAGAATAAATCCCCAATTGGCATTCTTTCTCAACGTAAGCACGTTACTACTATTCCTTTACACATATTTGATTGTGTTTGTTTTGTTCATCATTTTGTTGTTGATAAGCTTTCAAAACAATCTATAAAATGGATGTTTTGGGGATATTCACCTTCACAAAAACGTTACAAATGTTTGATCCTATCATTGGGAAAATGTACGTCTCCATGGATGTCGCTTTCATTAAGCATCATCCATACTTTAAAACTCCTAACAAAGCATCCTCTTCTTCCCCTTCATCAGAGGTTCCTATCATGCATGCTGAGGTTACTCCTGATTCTGCATCCTCCAAACCTTCTAGTGTTTATCGACGAAGGAAAAGAAGGTCTACTATTTGTCCAACCACCACTTCATTGACCTTTGAGGAACCAGAGCTTCCCTCATCCACTTTAGATAATCTTCCCATTGCTTTACTAAAAGGTGAAAAGTCATGTATAGAATATCTTATGTCCCAGTTTGTTTCCTTTACTTTCGTGTCTCCCTCCTATCATGCTTTTCTTGCCACAATAGACAGTGCACGTATACCAAAGAGAGTTGATGCTGCTCTCAGGATCTTTCTTAAAAAACTGCAATGGAAAAAGAATTGGTGGCACTTGAACACAATCAAACATGGGAGATGGTTCCACTACCTCAAGGAAAAACTCCATATGGATGTAAGTGGTTCTTTGCCATAAAAAATAATCCAGATGGCTCCATTACACAATAAAGCCTCGTAGGTAGCCAAAGGATTTACACAAACTTATAGTACTAACTATCAGGAGACTTTTTCACCAATGGCTGGCTATACTTGTGTTTGCAAATTTTGATATCTTTTGCCACGACAAATAGTGGTCTCTCCACCAACTTGATGTCAAGAATGTCTTCCTTCATAGTGACTTGAAGGAAAAAGCATACATGGTGCCTTCTCTGGATTCAGCAATAAAGAGGAGTAAAGCAAAGTCTGCAAGCTAAAATAGGATATCTATGGTCTCAAGCAATCTCCTCGAGCATGGTTCGACAAGTTTAACACCTTATAAAAGTATGGTTATTCTCGCTGCCAGTCAGATCACAGAGTCTTAGTTATTGTGTTGGAGACATTGCTAAGTATCCTATGTTTTGTGGAAGATATTGTTCTCATGGGGAACCATGAACACTCTCTACTTGCTCTAAAAGACTATTTACACCAATTCTCCTTTGATATTAAAGATTTGGGACCTCTCTGCTACTTCCTTGGAATATAAGTTGCTCGCTCCTCTAAGGGCCTCTTCCTTTCTCAGCAGCAGTATGTGTTTGATCTCCTCCATGAAGCTGGCCATTCTGATTGTAGACTAGTTGACACTCCCATCGATGTTAATATCAAGCGATGTTAATATCAAGCTCTATTTTAGGTGGCACTCTTCTTAATAATCCCACTTTCTATCAACAACTGGTAAATAAACTTATATACCTTATCATTACTCACCTTGACCTCCCATGTGCTATTGGAGTTGAGTCGGGTCATGCATGCTCCACATGATGTGCACCTTCACGTAGTCTTCATAATTCTTCAGTATCTTGAAGCTCATCCTAGTAGAGACTTACTATCCTCATTAGTCTTAGTTTTCTGCCTGTGGTTACTGTAACGCCGATTGAGCTGGTTCTCCTAATGATAGTCACTCTACAACAAGTTATTTTGCTTGGCTCCTATTTGGTTTCCTGGCGCAGTAAAAAACAAAGTGGTGTGGCTCGATCTAGTAGTGAGGCTGAATATTGTGATATGGCTAGGCTACTACTAAACTATTATCGTTTTGACATTTCCTTATTCAGATGGGATTTTCATCATTAAACCCATTGATTATGTTTTGTGACAATCAAGCGGCCATCAATATCTCTTCCAACCCTGTTTTCCATAAAAAGACGAAGAATATCGAAATTGATTGTCACTTTCTTCGCTCTTACATCACTATTGGCACTATTATCACTTGCTATTTAAAGTCTCACAATCAACTCGCTGATTTGTTGATCAAGGCTATATCTAAACACAACTTGATGATATATAATGCAAGCTAGGCTTGACTGACATCTATGCTCCAAGTTGAGAGAGATTGTTGTGGAATATGTTGTACATGAGGACAGTGATATAATTTTGTTTCATAGGACACAGGTGTTTCATATTAGGAGTAGTTGACCTTCCAGTTTTGTAGAATATTGTGTCTATTTAAAGACACCATTGTAGTTATTGTAAATATACAAGAACAGAGAAGAATATAGATTTCTATCCTTTTCCAATCTTCTTCTTCTTTTCTTCCTCCTATTTTCTATTTTGGTGATTACATTGAAACATTTGATCCTTTCTACTATGAGGAATTTTCGGTGCATGGTCCATTTCAAAAAAAAAAAAAAAGGTACATGGTCCACTCATGGTATGTGTTAACTATAAACAAACTAATTGTCTGGATCAACATCCATGGGCCAAACTCATGCAAACTCAGGGAGAAAGGTACTTCAAGACAACAGCCATACAGTTTCTTTTGATCGTTACCCTAACAAAACAAAGAGAATACCTTATGACCTGCCATGGGGCTTTCCAGTTTTTGCTTCATATTAACTCCGTCATCAACAGCCAGTTCCCCTGAAATTGCAAAACCTTCTGTCACACTATTTTCAGGCAACACAATTGATCCTGGATGATAAACTTTCTCAATTCCTCCAGTCCCTTCAAGCAAGGCTTGTGACCCAGCAACTCTGCCTGCACTGATCAACATTTCAATGCAATTTTAGATGACAGATCAACTGTTTTTTTTTTTTTGAAATGGTAACTGAAATAATATAGATGACAGATCAATTGTTACCAGAATGTTCAGAACAAAGTTTTAAATACTGGTCAAATCATATAGGAATTTTCAGAAAGTGAGATATAGATAGTATCACTTCAACTCCATACAATACAATATGCCTCCACATCGGCAGCTAGTATCAGCCGATGGAATACTGTTATGGACAAAACACTGTTACAGCCATTTTAATAACTATTGAGGTAGATGCAATAACCGATCAGGACAATACCAACAACTCTGGAAAGCACACTGTTTATCAGCCAACACACAAAACACATCCAATATTTTATGATACTTTCAGAATTTTTCAAACCCGATGGAGGACCAATACCTGATATTTAGAATCTTGGTCCACATGCAACACATGGGCACAATATCATAGTGTTAAATGACTGACTACTGAGACAGCTCCTACATAGATACTTTACAACCCTCACCATTAAGGGGAAAAAAATTTAATAACAACATGCTGTATTTAAAAAGAATCAGTTCAAATTCTGGTTCATTACCATTTTGGAACTAAGAAAATATTTCCCAATTTTGTAAGGCCTTCAAACCATGCACCCATTTGTCATGGCACAAACTCAAGATCAAGACATTCGTCACGTATGCCTGACAAGGAAATTATTGTGCACTCTTTAGCTATCCAATTTTTGCAATGAAGAATATACGTATGACCCACCTGATATGATCACCATCACATTTCTGGGCACATTATATCACACGAGTGCAAAATTGGAATATATAGGGCACACTGTGCAAACGTTAGTTTCTCTCTTTATGAATTCTAACTGGAGAGATTCTCCTGCTCCAACAATGGTAAAGAGCAAACACAGCCCTCACCTTTCCTAACTACTAACAAATTATTCATTGGATCATTGTATTGGATGCGGGCTACAATATGATAACCAGTCTCTTTGCAAATTCTAACTCATAAGAGATTTTCACTGCTCCAAAAATGGTAGAGCAAACAAAGCCCTTACCTTTCCTAACTACTGGAAAACTATTCATGGTACTACTGTATTGAATGCAGGCTACAATATGATAACCCAATACTAACAGGCAAAGTATCTGTATCATATATAACCAAAACTTTGATCCTATGTATAACATCCTTGCCATTACATGGCATACTCCTGTTGTACCCATGGCGTATCTGAGCATCATAGGCACCAATATCCATATCCCTCTCCTGGGTTCAGGAGAACTGGAAAATGTGGTCTTGCACCCTATCCCCACACCATGTCCATATAGAAGATCTGTGTTAGGATGTTAATCAGTGGTCACTTGACAGCTGTCCTCTTTCAAAACAGGATAATGAACTGAGTGGATTTCATTCAACTTGCAGGCAGTGATTGAAAAAAGTTAAGTGCCTGCTTGGGTATAACATCCTTGCCATTATATGCATACTCCTGTTGTACCCATGCCGTACCTGAGCACCATAGGCACCAATATCCATACCCCTCTCCTGGGTTTCAGGAGAACTGGAAAACGTGGCCTAGCACCCTGTCCCCACACCATGTCCATATATAGAAGAGCTGCATTACGAAGTCAATCAGCAGTCAATTGACAGCTGTCCTCTTTCAAAACAGGATAATGAATTGAGTGGGGAGTTTCTTCAACTTGCAGGCAGTGATTGAAAACGGTCAAGTGCCTGCTTGGGTATCTCCCTCAAGATTTCAACATAAACATCATGTCAAAGCATGCATAGATCACACTATTAGGCAAATACACTGAAAATAATATGATATTAGAAATTACACAGTAGATCGTCTGAAGTTGTAGCGTTTTTGTCCAGGAGTTTGCAATCCTGAGTCAGCAGTCTGCCGCCTTTTGCGCTGCCCACCAGTTGTGGCACGATCAGACTGTGTTTCACTGTTAGCAGCATCCTGCTCAATGCTCATGATTTGAGACACCTGAGTATATTGTCGCTTCTGCCCCACATTTGTAGTTCTAGAATCTTCCCTGCTTCCCTCAATGGTCTCAGCAGGATCTTTGACTTTCCCATTACGTTGTCCATCCTTGTTCAATTCCAAAGTCTCCCCAAGAAAATTCTTCGCTTCATTGACAACCTGCTTCACAGAGCGTGTGCCCCTAAGCCTAATTTCCTTGGCAGGCTTAAGCCTGCCATATCCTTGCCTTGGAATACCAGAATTTCCTGCATTTTCAACAGATGAAGATGGGATTCCTGAAAGTCCTTGTACCTTTGCCATGTCACTTTGTGCATCAACAGATGCTGAAGGTTCACATTCCACATACCTAACACTGCTTTCAGATTGCATTCTATGGATGTCAGTGGAATCACTTGCTACCCCAAATAATGACTCCACGTCATGCCCAGCTTCATCTAATTGGTCATCCCAATCTTGATTCGCAGGATCCTCAGCTTTGTTTCCTGGGGAAATGTTAAATATCCTTGAAGCACATTTCTGAAGCCAAGACATACGAACTCCAAAACCAGGAGAGAGATCAGAACCGGGCTTTTCAGAAGCACCTGGCATACCCATAATATTTTCCCTCAAATAACCTTCAGCTAGCCTCGGCTGAAGACCAACAACTGTATCCTCAATCTCAGGCAGCAGCTGGAGATTAGTTAGTATCAATTCCCCACAATTCCTACAACTCTTATGCTCCTTGATAACAGCAAACAGACGCTGATTCTCCTTAATGAAGGCTTCACGTTGATCTATCAGGTTCTTACTAAGAAGATGAAGCTCATTGATATCATTCCGTACTTCAACCTGGACACGTTGAAGATCTTTCCTACTTTCACCAATCTCCAGCTTTTTCCTTTCAAATTGCTGCTCTTTCAGCCTCAGTTCATCCATTTCCCCTTGAACTTGTTCTCTTATTGAATTGATACAACTCAGTGTTCTCTCCTTCTCATCTTGAAACGCCCTCTCCTTCGAAAATAGCTGTTTCTCCATGTCCTCTTTCCTATTCTGCATATCTGCCTCAAGTTCATGACTACGAATTTCAAAATTGCGAACTATGTCATCATGCTCCCTTTGGGCCTGCTCGAGCATCTCTGACCGCTCATGTTGCATGGTGCTCTCAAATGCACTTTGCTCCAGCCTATGAGATTCCAATTCCCTCCGAATGTAGCTCTCCATCTCCAAACGCTCATTTTTCAGCTTATCCTCTTCATCATATTTCCATTTTGCAAAAAACTCCCTCTCCCTGCTGAATTGATCAAGATTTTTCGCTATCTCTGCCCTCTTATCATCCAATGCTTCCCACTCTCTCTCAAATCTGTCTCTTTCTTGCTTCAAATCCTCCTTTTCCTGCGTCAAGGACTCCCTCTCACTATTATAGCTATTTATTTCTTCTTTCAATTTCAATTGCAAGCCATGAAATGCACTCCTTTCTTCTTCAGTCACTTTCATATTTTCCTGCTCTCTAGAAAGGAGCTGCTTTTCTTCTTCAGCAGCTGCACATTGCAACTCAAGATCAGCCTTGCAATTCAGTAAAACCTGTTGGTCTGCCTCAATTTGATTTTTGTCCATTTTCAAAGCCTTTTCTTCAGCTCTAACTGATTTATCCCTGTCCTTCAAAGCCTTCAGTTTCAATTCATAGCTCCTTTCTTTCTCCTTCAATTTCTCTGACTTTATCTCGAGATTCTGTTCTCTTCTAGTAACTTTTGTTTCCTTGTGGTTGACTTCATCTTCTTTTTGCTTCAAAGATGCTACTTTGCTTTTCAATTCCTCCTCCATGGATTTTCGTTTTTCATCCATTTCCAATTCAAATTCATGCTTTTTCAACTCCATTAAAGCATTGTGTTCATCCATGAGCCTCTGGATCTCCATCTACAAGAAATCAATGCATAAAATGAGGTCAGGCATGTCTGGCAAAATGATTACTGATCTTCAAACAACTTACAATATCTCAAAATAAGCACTGCATGCTAAAGAGGATCAGGGTTATTCATAAAGTGTTCAAACACTATCCACATGAACTAATTGCTTAGCAACATAGATACATGTGGAAATGAGTGCAAGAACCAAGCACCACCAAAACTGGGGCTAACCACAGGAGCCAAAAAGTCATACCAGACCATACACCATATCAACCACTTAAGTAAAAAGATGATGTATGTATTAGGCAGGCCACAAAATGGCTTGTTGACATCAAGCCTAATGAGATATAACAGGGCCTATTTAACTAGGTCCAAATCCTAACCAGATCTGCTACATATGTGTGCATGAAGGTGCTAATAAATGGTACAAGTACACCAAAATAACAATTGTTTGATTCATAAATAAGCTATTAACATACCAAAAATAGCAAATAAACTATTCAAACCTTTTAAGCATAAACAATGGAATAGGAAAATTCTAAGTACACACAAGGAAAGAACAAGGAACATGGACATTGATTGTCGGAACTAGTGTTCAAAAACGTGAAAAGTAAGACACGACTCAAAATCCCATCGACTGGAGAAACTCGGACAGGTTATTGGGGAAAAAAAAGGGAAAAACTCACCATCTCGCTTGACTCAAAATGTTGTTGAATCTAGTCAACTTGGACTAACTCATCCAAGTCATTTCGAGTTTTTAAACAATAGTCAAAACAAAGTAGATCCATTATGGCATACCATTTTAGAAAACTGGTGCCAACCACTACAACTTATCCAGCATCAAGCTGGCCTAAGTGCAGCAATTGCAACAACAGTGGTACCTGTGTTTGATGACCAACACCTAATTCCTTGTTCTCTCCTCAATAAATACACCTAGAGTACTGCTCCCATCCATTGTTTATGCATCAAAGTTAAAAAAAATTATGGATTAAGCTTTCCTCAAGAAGAGCATGTAGCACTGTAGGTAAGTGCACCTTGTTTGCAACCAAAAATGTTGCAGGTTCAAGTCGTGCCGGCGTCAGGAAAGCAATCATTCCACAGAAAACAATCTTCCAAATCCAATTATGAGTGTAAACCCCGATAGATGGGATGAATGGTTTTAATGGGAGACCTAGCAACAGGTGACGTCAGGTCTTATCGATTTGGGTCAACTAAGGTTTAAGTCTATTTCAAGCATTGTTAAATGGGTTAAGTCGGTTCAGGTCTATTTCGGATTCAGGTTAGGTTTACCCATTTACATAAGGAGACTTTTCTAGAAAGACATACCAAGACAACCCCTTAAATAGGTGAAGACCTCATATGATTGAATATGTCACTTAAAGACATTTAATAGCCGGGTTAGTCAGATCTACCCATTTATAAATGGTTTGGGATGGGTAGATCATGTCATTTATTAAAACGAGTCTGTTAGGGTCAAGTCAAGTCAAATTTTGTCAGGTGTATTGACGGTGACAATGATTTGGTGAACTCACACCACTAATGAAATACCTGAATGGAAGTACATTTACCATAATGCTATGCAAAAAACCAAATTTTATCATATGAACTTGTGTTTATAAGCATATAGAAAATAAATGTGCCCAACTAGAAATAAATTAAAACCTGATATAAATGGCATGGAGTATGCAGCTAAAAGAAAAGATATATAATAATGACTACTCCCTAACAACTGCATCAGCAGTATTTGACATGTGATGCATGAGAGAGAGAGAGAGAGAGGAGCCCAACTCAGGTGTAGGAAACAAGAAAACTTTGGAGAAGGAAATGCTGTGTCACAAAAACTTAACTTTCCCATTATACTGGTCTTTATGAAAACCAAGAATCAAAACTGAATATGTCCAAGTCATATTGGTTTGCACTCACTTTTTCTCTAGTATTAAGCTTTTCTTCTAAAGCAAGTAACGCCTTCTCTTTCATATCTAGGTTCCTTTCCCGAACAATGGCATCCTGCAATTAAAACATATTTATAAAAAACTGTAGATGGTTGAAGCTCTAATGCAAAACTGTAATGAACAGATCTCACCTTCTCTTTCACAGCTAAGGCTGATGATCTTGTACTTATATCAGCCTCTCTTTTCTTCAAATCTAAACTAATCACATCAATCTTCTTCTGTGCTTCCTCCAGATGCTTCTCCTCCTGATTAAGAGCTCTTTCTTTCTCATTTGCCAGATCAACCCTCTCGTCAAGTAGTTTCCGGTCCTTGAGAAGCCTATCATTTCCACCCTTGAGATTCATTTGCCACTCTTGCATGTCTTCCTTATGTTTAGCTAAAGAAGCTTCATCAGCTTGTTGCCTAATGACATAAATTAAAATTAAAATCAGTTAAAAAAACATTTTGCACTTAAAATCCAAAAAAAATTATTATTGACATGATCAAGAATGATGATTCCTCTTTCTTTCTTTTTTTGTTTTGTGTTTGTGCGTGGTGATGGTTGGGGAGGGGGAGGTTCGGGGTGGATGGTGGGGGGAAGAAGGGGGGTGGGGAGTGAGTGGCATGGCATAGAGGAGCCCACCTATTGAAAATGAACATCGTTTATCAAATGGATTTGTCTCCTAAATCTTCCCTATGAAATAATCGTCCCCAACATTATTTAGCACATTGCAAATGGAAACAACAAAGTCAATGGTCTATATTTAGAGGTCATTTGTCTATTTCCTTGAGGAAAGCAACTCCACAGAAAAAATCTCTCTTAGGATTATATTCATATAATCCACAAGTGCTATAACATCCAACCTCATTTCAGGTTGTGAAAACTCAAGACTTTTTTTTTTTTAACTTGTGTCAAAATATTTATTTTTATGGAAAATAAATGAAGCATAGTCTTGGCAAGCAAGGAAAACTCCCTCTTTTCATCATTAAATTTTCCTATAAACATCCCCCACCCCAAATATGGGAAATGGATTCCCTCAGAGAAGAAAATGTCTCATTTCTTGTGTTCTTGGCAAAGAGCTATTGATCCATGGAAGAAAGAAAAGCCTCATTCTCCATGCTCTTTTTTATTCATAGTTAGAAATGATAAGCAGCCCCTTAAAGAGATTGTTAGGATCATTAAGCTCTATACATATGCCAACAACAAAATAGGGCGCATCATATGAAAGGATTTTTTTTGAAAGTTTGGAGCTATAAAGTTAGTTGGATTGAGCACAAGTCATGGCCCAGAATAATTGAAGTGCAAAAAACAGTTACGAGAAATAGGTGCATGAGAAGATTATGCCTTGCAATCAAGAAGCATAAGCTGAACACTTAAGTTCTTCGCATTCATTCACAAACCTAATTCAACTCTTAAATCTCTCACCCAAAGTCCTTCAAAAAATTAATAATACAATTATCTCTATCCCACTAGCCTACATCTCCCTCTCCTCTAAATCTCTCCCCTATGAAACTTCTCCTAGAACCTACTGCTTTCTAAGACATTATTTAGCATAAGTCATGGTCCATAACAAAATAATTTAAGTGCAAAGAAGCAGTTATGAGAAAATTATTTGTTGGAGTGACAAGAGGTCATGGTCCATAACAAAATAACTGAAGTGCAAAACAGTTACAAGAAAAAAGTGCATGAGAAGAATATGCCTTGCAATCAAGACACATAAGTTGAACATTCAATCTCTTTGCATTCATTCACAATATCCTAATTCACCTCTTAAATCTCTGTCCTAAAATCCTTCAAAAAATTAATAATATAATAATCTCTCACCCATTAGCCCACACCTCTCTGACTCCTCTAAATCTCTCCCCTATGAAACATTTCCTAAAACCTACAACTTTCTAAAACACGATGGAAGTTGCCCTAGACCATGGCAATACTCGAGGTTTTCTAATAGGGGTTTGTTTTCTTAGGTGCTTCGGATTTCCAATTTTATTACATGGAACAATCTATGATAATCTAGAAATTAGCAATATATGACTCCCAAGTTTTTAATGAAAATATTTTGTACTATATTCTATCTAAAATATCACATTTAGTATATTCATTCTCAAATTTTCAACTTAAATTTCCTTTTTATATTGTTCTTGGAATATTTTTCTTTGTCATTTTTTACACAGCCTATGCATATCACGTGCGCTGTTTTTCTAGTATAGTAAAATCTGGTGTGGACCTCCTAATAAAAGGCTCAGATCTTATACACTAGGTGCAGGAAGGTGGCATGACTTTGAATGGGGACATTCAAGTAACCTAAACAAAACTAAGATGATATTTCAAGGGACATGGAAATAGGAGTCAAACAAAACGAAGACATACGCTGTTTGCAAGGATAGTCGTTCCTTATGAAGTACACTATCAAGAGTTTCTAGCTCCTGTAGTTTCCTTTCAACCTCTAAACTATTTCTACTTGCTTCTGCCAGCTTATTCTCAGCAGCATGCAACTTTGCCTCTACCTCCAAAGATTTCTCTTCAATGTTGTTTACCACAGCATGAGAATCAGCGAATTTCTTTTCTGATGTAAACTTAATTCCTGCAGCTTCTGTGCGCATCTCTTCCAATGCGTTTTCAAGCTGCAACCAACACACTAAAACGATGAGAAAACCACATAGTATGTATAATCTTTCTGGTAAGCGATTTGGTTCAAAGAAACATTATGTGAAAAACTTGGAGAAACTACTGAGAACAGACTCAACCAGACCCATAAAACTTCGCTAATTATCACATAACTCGCAAAAGGACTTTGCTTGTGACTAGTCTTAAATCCACCAGAGAGAGAGAGAACAGCCTCATAAAACTTTGCTAGTATCCTATGACTCACAAAAGGACTTGCTTGTGACTAGTCTAAAATCCACAAGAGAGAGAGAGAGAGACAGAGACAGGCCCATCAAACTTCACTAATTATCCTATGACTCAAAAGGATTAGCTTGTGACTTATCTAAATCCCCAGAGAGAGAGAAAGAGAGAGGGAGAGGGAGAGGACAAATCCACAGAATATCAAAACAAGAGAAAATAAAAGAAAAGGAGTTGAATGAGCTGATCCTGAAATCTGAAAGGCAATAAAATGCCTAGTCCACTTGACAAAGGACCACTCAAAGCTGACTTAAAGGTTAGAACTCAATATTCTCATGACGATTCTTGAATGCAAAAGATAACATCCACAATGCTTGGTGAACTAGAATGTGACAATGCAAAGAACTCTCCTTATAAAGGCATGGAAACAAAAACAACTAAAAAAAGGACAAGATAACAGTCATTATGAATAGAAGTAAAGACGATAGGAGGAAGGACAAAAGTAAGCAAAGATTTCATACATCGGCAACACACTGTTTCTCCACCCCCAACGCATGCCTTAAATTTTCTTCCCGCTTCTCTACTTCTGAAATGGCAATAATGTGTGCAGCCTGTTCTCGTTTGAGGATCTCATCCGTAGCTGCTAATGCCTGCCTGAGCACTTCACGTTTAGAGGTCCACTCTTTCTTCTCAATCAACAAAAGGCCCATATTGTGTTGATATTCATAAAGCTGCTCAGTCGAATCATCATTGAAACCAACAAGACACACAGTTACATCATAGGAAATATATGAACTAATTAAATAATAAAATGAAAAAGAATGATCCATTGTAATGCCACAGGAAATTGTGGTGTGCTATCCCTTGCAGGGACCACTTGGACAATCATGGAGGGAGAGGAGAAGTGACGAGGGTATTATTGGTTCAGAATTTGTGGATTTCACCCAGTTGAATGGTTTTCACTATGCCACATTAAGATTTCAGCCAACCCAAATCGATAGTCCCCCTTCACATCCGCTGCCACCATGAAATATCATGTATCCAAGTGAGCTTCACAAGGCCCCCACCCCACTAAGGTCGCACGCATTGCCAAACTAGATTATTTCCCTAGTACATAGCATCACTGTACAACAAATATGCACAGTGATTAAGAGACCTAAATACCAAAGATGACACCAATGATTGAAATCACAATTAGACTCTAAAATTAAGGGATAAGACCCAATAATGGTGATGACTCTAAAACTAGAAGAGAAAGATGAACAAAGACTTGGTATTGAAGTAGCTAAAGTGGCACATTAGACTGTGGAAGGAAAATTGCTCTAAGCCAGGCTACATAGAAAGCAGAACTAAAAAGCTGACACCAAACAAATGGGATAAGGCATCATTGATGATGATAATAATGAGAGAATACAGATATCAAATGCATACAGTCTTGAAATTCCTATAAGAACAATATCATTAGATAGCTTTATCATCCATAAAATTTATATTACAACTACAAAGCCCCCCCAGAATGTAAGAGTTCAACGTGTCAAAGAGACCTGCTGCTGGGAATTGGCTTTACATGTCCAAGAGCAGTTCAAAACAAATCAATGCATCTGCTTAGAATACGAATGAAACCTCATCTTTGGATCCTTACAGAAGATTGCTAGTTGATCACAGTGGGAGTAATCAATTTAAATATGAGCCCTAATTACTGAAACAGCATAGCTTTTTTCTTTTCCTCTCTTTTTTTTTTGGAAATGGACAACATAGCCATTTTTTAGGGTTTCTAATAACATCTATCAGACTATCTCTATTGAACTTTATCGTAATATTTCATAACTTCATTGATAGGCACAATTTTGAACTATGAATGGCATCATCCATAATCATGCACTTCTAGACTATGGGAGAGAAGGTAATAAACTCTCCTATGTGCAAGATCTTGACTGTTTTTTAATTTCCCACCTTTGGGAGATCCAAGATTCATGACTTCAACAAATACGACTGCATCCAATATATCACAATAAGGACACGGCATTCTTAGTAAAGCAAAATACAGCAAATTACTCAAAATTTCATCATTTTATGCAATAAAATTGCAAGTTTTGGCTCTCAACTTCAATGTTTTTTTTATGGAAGGTTCTCAACTCAATGTCTTCCCTGCTGAATTTTTTATTTAGCCCAAATTTCAGATGCCAGGTTTCCCTTTTTTAATTTTTACTTAGCCCAAACTGAAGAGTAGAATAACGTGAACACATTCACTTTTCTAGGTTGTCCAAGCCACTAATGGACCAGTTGGAACCTGACACCCAATTGCATGATGAATAACTTCAATACTTTCTAATTACAACCAATCATTTAATTATAGATGATAAAAAGTTTTGATTTGGGTCACCTAATTTGACAGGAGGGGACACCATTTTTTTCAATCGACAATTGTCAAAAATTGACATTCACCCTTGGCATGGAAAAGTTTGAAAAACAATTCCAGTCAAGGATATTTTTGTCAAGTAAAACAAATGGCATAACCTTTTAGGTGGTGTCTGAATCACGAACCTAAATAAATATTTCCCATCATATCTGGTCACGAGTAATCAATCATTATTTTAATTTTTTTTATAACCAAATCAATCATTATTTTTAATAATTAATAATGTTCAAAAGAGTCATTCTTGGCATTGCTTGATCTTTTCTATCATATTATAGATGATTAATGCTAATAACAGTAAAAATAAAAACAATCCTCTAATTTAGTTATTCTAGTCAAAACTCTAAATCGAATAGAACCAAACCTATTTTATAATGACAACAGCCCATGGCACACATAGTTAAGAGCTCATTTTTGCAGCCACAAAAATTGTGGGTTCGAGTCACACGACTCATTGATGGAAAAGAAGACAAATGTAAGCCAGTTTGGACCATCATTGATTAAAGGTGGAGTAAACAACTCCAACGCCCTTTACATGCAGCCGGACACTTTCTCAATCCCAATGTCTTACATTTGAATCCAAAGGTTAATAATGATGCCAAAATCAATGAAGGCTTTTTCCAATCCATGAAGAAAATGGTGAATGATGTGAACACTTGGAAAAAAATAATTGAGGACATTACAACTGACAAGGATTCACTGGCCAGTTTCGTGAAACTTATGGCAAACTAGCAAATTGTTACAACTGCATCCTAGTACATAGTGATCTCAGATATCGAATTAATGATTTCCACATTTGATTATCATATTAAAGAAAATAAATAACCAATGTTTGTTGTTTAACTACATAGTAGAGTATACTTGGAAGTAGAGATCCAAATTTACAAGAACTTGCAATTTCAATCCTTCATCTTTTACTTCTAATGGATCCAGTTCACATAATCAAGCATTTTTTAACATGTGAGTTTCTATATTCATAGTTTTCAGTTCTTCAAAACTAAATTAGTAACTACTAGTTTACTAACTAGTATGCAGCTTTGATCCTTGTAGTTAATTTTTATTATTGTAGATCCATCCATACCAAAAGGAGAAAAAGTTAGAGCCCAAAATAAATAAATAAATGAATAAAAATTGAATGATCTAGTATTTATTCAGCAAATCAAAAGTTGTAACCATAAGTTTTTGGTAATTAAACCATATGTTTCTCATCCAGACTTAGATTTGAGATCCGTAAGTTCATTAGGAAGCTAATTTAAGGATCTTTGAAATGATATCTGAGTCATGATCATGTGATCATCGTAGGTAGGCCACATCTTATTTTTTGATCCACGTAGTCAATCAACTATCCATAAGTTGTGTTTAGAAAGTCATCGAAGTATCTCTCAATTGGTCTCAAGTCATGGTCATATATGAACATCATGGGTGGGCCCCACATTGTATGCTTAGATCCACTTATCCAATCAAAGATTGATTTCTTCTCTAACATCTTTTGAACCTTGGATATGTCATTGATCATCTCTTTAGGCACTTTTGCATTATACATGTCTTTCTTCTAATGAATCAAATCCTGTAAAATCTGAATCAGCATGGATCTTGCCAGACCTTCATCTAATCAACCCATGAGGTTCAAATCATCGTGATCAGACCGTTAAGTCCGGACTCCGTATTGACATGACATGTTGAGTCTAGATCATCACAATCTTGCATGAATCTTTTAGATCTTCTATAGATTTTGTTGGATGAACCTTGTAGAAACTAGGATCATGTCTTCTTATGGCTATTTTATAAAATTTTAGGTTCCAACAACTGCATTGTAGTTTCGCCTTTAAGGTATGAGGATCTCTTTTCCATAGTTTGGAGTCTATTAGTCTGTGTTGGGCCCTTATTTAGAGGCCAGCTACTATATGGGGCATATAGAAAGAAGGAGCACTAGGATCTTTTAAGAAAAGTCTAGTTTATCTTCTCAGGTCATTCACCTGGCCATGTCAAAATGCCTCGATTGGACAGTTACACTAAAGGAATTCAAGGATGTGCAAAGGCCAATCTTTTCAGAGCTTGGAATTCCATAATTGAATCCTACAACTCTTCTTGTTGTTGTTGAAAAGGGTTGTTAGGCTTCTATGTGTATTGTTGTTTTGTTTTTTGAAAGGTCTATTTGTATTGTTGTTTTGTTTTTTGAATGGTCTACTTGTATTGTTGTTCTAGCAAACCTTCTGCCCATATCTTAAAAATTACAGCTATCACATTTAACACAAAAAAAAAAAAAAAGGTGTTAGCACCCATATGTTGCTTCATCAAGCTCCAACAATGATCAAAGACTATTGTTACTTCTTTTTTTTGTGAAATGGTAATTATATTAATAGGAAAAAAGCACCAGAGATGCAGGTACAAAGAGCAAAAGAAAATAACCAAACTAACACCCGAACCCAACTAGGACAGGAGACAAAAAGGAATAGAATTTTAAAGTTCATAGAACCCTAAATTCTCGGATCTGGCTTGTCGAGGATAAGTCTGGCTGTTGGGATAGGGTGGATAAGTCTTGGGAACTTGGGTTGATAGGGGGGAGGGGGAGATAAAGGACCTGGGTTAGGCTCGATAATTGGGCCTAAGCAAACCACGAGCTAAGGCTGAGGTCTACAGCTTGGCTGAGGAGAAGTCCAAAAGAACCATCCAACAATGGGTCACAAGGATGGGCTGAAACAGGCCCAAGAGAAGAAGGCTCACTACTGAAAGGTTGCACAAGCGCAGCACTCACGTGAACACGTGAGATGAGGGAAAAAGGGAGAAGGTCGATAAAAAGGGAAAAGGAAACATGTTTTTGAGAGTAGAAGAGAGTAGGATCTCCCGATCGGTGCAAAAGAGGTAGGCTTCTACAACGTCACAGAGAGGAAGAGGGAAAAAAGACCGTTGGGCATGATTCTAGAAGCTGACAATGGTGAGTTGCAGTTGGGTGTTTGACGAGGCTAGTAAGGGAGGTTTGACTCTCCAATGGAAAGTCGATTACATCTGCAGAGGATTTCTCAGGAGGTCTGACGAAAAGAGAAGACAGAGATGACGTTGTTGGCACGGAAGCATCGGTGATCCAATCTAAGCCTAACACGTGACCACGAACTCATGTTGAGGGCTGGCCTCGTCGTGGATAGCAGCTAGAGACGTCTCCGGTGCCAAAGGAGGAATTGGAATAGGTGGACCTGAGGATTGGGCAGTCCAAAGACAACAGTCAGGAGAGGCAAGCTTTAAATTCCACCCAAGAGACGAAGAAACAGGGACCGATGACGAAGAACACACGCTAGCGTACATCGCACGAATCAGGAGTGAGAAGAGGATGGAAACCAGAACCAAACATATTCGACATCTGAGGCAAGAGAGAAAAGAAACCGACATGAGTGATAATGGCATCGGAAGCAGGAGCGATGGCTACAGCACAACAACAAATTGGCAATGAACAGAAATGAACAACATTTCAAGGAGCTGGACAACGATGAACAAAAATGGCTTCGGGCACTAGGTGGGGAGGCAAACGATGGAAATAGAGCTGGGCAACAGAGAGAGAGGTGACCCATTACTGGAGTGGATTTTTTTCTGCCACTTCCTTCCAAAGACTATTGTCGTTGCTAGATAGCCTTCTTATTCTTTTCTTTTTAATGACGGAGGAGGAAACCTCGAGCACAACACTACTAACCCCCCCTACCCCCCTTTTCGAATGTTGCTAGCTAGCCTTCTTATTCTCCATCTCCTTCCTTTCTTTACTAGAGATTTTTTAATGACCTAGTCTCCATTATTCCAACTTCCTTTTTCCCTAAGATACAAATAGGACTATATATAGTACAAATCACTAATATGTGCTCTCGTGGTTATCTTTCATTCAAGTAGTTTCAATCCCTTCAGCTTTCTAGCTCCCTCTTCTTTTCCTACTTGCTAAAGAAGATGAGTAGTGGTGATGAATGAATAACAGTTGTGATCTTTCTTACATTGACCATTCGCTTCTTCTCCAACTTATTCATCAAGGCAACACTTTCTTTAGAAAGGAGATTGCCCTATCTACCAATGGATAAGATAAAAGGAAGATGAGTAAAGGACGAACAGGTAGTTCATAAATCAATCTATTTACAAGAAATAAGGAAAGGAGGGGATAGATTAGTCACTAAGAGCAAAAGCTCACTATAGCTAATTTTAGTCACTTTAGTAAGGATATGAGAATACAAGGATGAGAAGCTTTCAATTAGGCGAACAACAAGACAGTTATCATTTACAAACTAAACTTTTTCAACTCTATCATGTGCAATGTTATATTTGCTTTAAAAATCAAACAAGGAGCAAGTGTAAAACTTCATCATATGCAATGTAATATTTGCTTAAAGATCCAAGAAGGTCACGTAATGAAGAATTTTTGCATTTTTCAACAACTCTACACATTGTCCATACAATTTACACTAATTAATTGAAGTGATCCAGATTACAAGTGTAAGGATCTTGTAAAACACATCAAAAGACAGAAATAAACGCAAGATATCCCCAAGTCAGAAAGTAGGAGTCCCCATGGTCTAAGGGTAAAGATGTTGAAGGGTGGCACTTGGAAACTTTTCTTTCTATAAGATCAGGAAGCAGGGTCAATTTATCAAGTGTGATCCATTTTATTGGACGGTTTTAAGCTAATTATGATGTGATTATTAGATTGTGATTATTGGAATTAACTTGGTACTGCACTGTCGTCAGTTTAAATACTTGAGGTCTATGGTAGAATCTCTTGGAGGATTGGACCTAGATGTAGCTAACAAGATGGGAGCGAGGTTGGCAAAATGTATACAAGCTAGTGGTCTTTTGTGTAATAAGAGAGTCCCACATCGCCTTAAAGGACGATTTTATAAAACAATTATCAACCCGCAATGCTCTATGGAGTGGAGTGTTGAACAAAGACAATCGGACAAAGTTAGAGTGACAGAGGTGCACATGTTACCCTAGATTAGTGGCTTAACTTTGAAAGATAGAGTAAGAAATGACCATACTAGAGACAGTTTAAAAATATCCCCAAAAGAGGACAGATGGAGAGAAACTCATTTGCAATAGTTTGGACGTGAGTAGAGGACCGGACACAGCCCCAGTATGTAGAATTGAAAGGTTACAAGTTACAAATACGAGGAGGGATAAACTACCGAAGACATGAAAAGAGGGATAAAGAAAGACATAACAAATGGTGGAGTGACAGATATTATAGTTTATGATAAGGTCAAACAGAGAAGTGGAAGTCAAAAAGCCAATCCCAAATAGATGGGATGGTAGTTGTGATATGTTATCATCATCATCAATAATAATATTATCATTATTACTATATTATTATTATTATTGTTCTTGTTGTTGTTGTTAGATTGTGATGAAACAACAAAACTACGACATAATTCCCATAAACATCACTCACTGCAACAGCAAAGAAAAAAGGGTAACTAGAAATTTTACATAAATAGGAATATGAATTTTCACAGCAACACATTCCCATAAACAAAATTGGGCTATTTGGTAAATATGGATGCCATTTACAAGAAATCAATGCGTTTTTTTTTTTGGCTTAACATTCCCAGAATCTCTGCAAAACCAAGGAGTGAGACGGTCTGCACATTCATGGAAATCCAAAGTCCTGGAATTTCAACAATACAGAATTACAGATTTCAGGCTCATTCGAACAACCTGGGCTGCATTTCTCAGAAAGCAACTACTTTCTAATTAAAAAAGGAATTAGGCTTAACCATTTATTTTTTTTTGTTAAAATGGTATTCACTATACAAACTCCCAAAAGAATTGCACCTATGTTCAAACTAACCAACTCCGCTAAACTACTGAGAGACAGACAGAGAGGCACAGATACACACACACACACACACACACAGGAAAATCAAGAAATGGCTTCTTTCACTCACATTCTGTTCAAGATTTGATATCCGCTGGACTAGTGCCTCCTTATCTTTCTTCTCCAATGCCGCCTCATCTAACAGCCCCTCTTCCCGGAATCTCTGCCAGACCTCCAAATCGTTGTCACTATCCACATTCAGCCCACTCCGTCCTAAAGAAGCCAGTGGCGGTGGCAACTCTTCAAAGCCAGCGACGCCCTTTCCTTTTTGACTCAGCGAAACCGACCCATTGCCACCAAAATTCCTCTTGCCATCGCCCCGTGGTGAAATTGACCAGCCAGGAAACCCCTTGCGTTGCGGCGTAAACATCACCGGCACCAAATAGCGAATTTCTGCGACATAACAGAGAAAGAATCCGATTCTGTCAAAATCTAAAGGGACTTGGATGGAAATTTGAAGATTGTGAGGGGTCTAAAAGACCGTAATTTTAGGGAAGAAGAAGAAGTTAGATTGTGCATAGAAATTTAAACCGAGGAAAGTTTCGTTGATGCAAACGGTGAAAAGTGGCAGACTCCGTGGAAAATGCAAACCTACCCTTTTATTAGAGATTCAGCCAAGGAAATGTCTGAAGCGCGAGGGAGAAGAAAAGAGCACCCCAACAACATCGCCCTCTTTCGCGACCGCAGGCTTTCCTTTCGTTGCGGCCATTCTTTTATGGTCCCTGCAACCTTCAAGCAACTGAGTCGCGTTCCACTCTTGACTCGTGACTCATTAAATCAAATTTAGCTCCATTTTTATTATTATGTATTTTTTATTTTTAATAGCTTTAATAACATTAAAATCAATAATTAAAGTGTACAATGTTTTAAAATTAAATCATTCTTTATCATAATTAAGTTCAACAATCGAGTGAAACCACTTTAAACCATTTTGAATGGTGATGCAGATTGACATCATAACAGCAAAATATATCATTTTATCCAGATAAAAATTATTAAAAAATGATAAAGTGAATTGCATGGATTTAATTTAGTTGCTTGGAATTTTTAGAAATAGGCTTTTGATTTTAAGTTTGACCTGCACAAGATAGACGAAGTTTGTACAATTATTTTAAATTTTTGAGGAGATACTCGTGATATTCAAAATATAAATTAAAGATAAATATCATAGTACTGTAAAAAAAATGACATTTTTAATAGAAAATGAAAAAGAAAAAACAAAAATTATAATAGTTTTGAAAAAAAAAATGCACGGTTTTAAAAATCAGACCACCTCATGTACTAATTCAAGTCCAACCAAATCCAACCGCACAGAAAAAAATTGGTTTAATATAATATAATATAGAACAGGTCGAATTTATCCAATCAACGTATTGCACTTTTGAAGAATTTCATCCTTTTATAGTTTAGGACTAAGGTCTAAATATCGGCAGATACATATTGTATCGGCCGATATATATCGGTTTTTTTAAACCGAGTAATATCGGCCGATACGATAAGTATCGGCCGTACATACCGAATATCGGCCGATATTCATAAATATCGATATTTAATTTTTATTTTTATTTTAAACACCGATACGGTTTTTCGTGGTTTTTACACAGTTTTTCGCGGTTTTCTGCGGTTTTCCAGAGTTTACGGTTCCCAGGGGTGTTCACGATTTTTTGCTGTTTTTCGCGGTTTCCACGGTTTTCCGCAGTTCAGGGTTTACGGTTCTCAGGGGTGTTCACGATTTTTTGCGGTTTTTTGCAGTTTTGTCACGGTTCATCACTGTTCATCACAGTTTTTTTGCGGTTTTTTCACGGTTCCGATATCGGAGGAGAGAGAAAATACCGATATCGGTATGAGAGATAAAATTATCGGCCGAAATATCATTTGTATACATATCGGCCGAGCCGATTTTTTAACCCCTAGTTTAGGATATAAGGTATAAAACTATAGAAAACTATGTAATAATTTTACCCGATAAAATCTCACTCTTATTACATTAACCCTTAATTTTCTGACTTCCGAGTTGGTAGTTGCCATCAAAGGGCTTGTGTTGAGATAGATTTTAAAAATAGACAAAAGATTTTAAAAATAGACAAAAGGTACGTTACATAAGGGGCTTGAATTCGTAAGAAAAACAACTACTTCTGAATTAGTGACATTCCAAATCCCAAATTGAAAAGATGTAAGTCTAGTTTTTTCCGTCCAAACAAATTCGAAACATAACCATTAGAAAAAAAAAATTTCGAAACAACATATTGTCCGCTTTAATCAAATGGAATTTATCAAGTTAGACTCATAATTTTGTTTTTGAACACTTGAAAATGTGAGAGGAAGGACTCCACTTTATCGCAAGAATTCTGAACACTTATTCTTTTTATACGGGACTAATGCACAAGTCAGAATCCATTATAATCCACCGGAACCCACATTAGCTCTTGTACTGTCACAAGGTTATAAATGAAAAAAAAATCCTATATTCACTAAAGAAATTTCAGCCTTATAAGATGGGTTGCTTGAAAGTTACAGAACTGTGTATGAAGATTAAGAGCATTTTTATATATGCAATATAATTTATTTGTGATTATAGATAGGAGTGTCTTTCAATAATAAAAGTAGAAAGTGTCTCTGCTAGTAGCCCAAGCTAATTTGAATAAATTATTTTAAATATATTTTAGGGTTAGTAAAGATCACAACTACAGTAGGTCTGCTAAAGTTTGGGCTAACCCTGCAATTAAAAGGCTAGATAATGATGTCTAGCTTACTTCAACTTCAATCAGTCAAATCAAACTCAACCTAAAATTTGTAGGACTAGCCTGAATTATAATGGGAAGCTTATTTAGGCTTAAGTTTATTTTTGCCTTAAAAATATAATTTTTTGGATTATTCCATTAAAGTATAACATTAATTTTATATTTATACACAACAGTAATTGAATAAAAATTGGTTTTATAATTTATGATTCAAATTCAAAATTACTAAATTCAAGATTTTATGTAATAGGTATGGCCCAATCAAAATTCTAAATCATGCTTAAATTTTTTAGGTTTGAAGATGAGCCAAACTTGAGTCCCAAGTCAAATTGGGTTTCTTTTAATGTGGGCTTCGCCTAGGCGTGATCCAAGTTGCACCATTACACCGAAGCATAATAAAGTCTAAACCATTAATCCAATAGATGCCAAAGATAAAATATATATATATAGATTATGTCGTACGATTAATTGGGGGATAATCATCAATCACAAATTGTTTTTCTTTTTCTCTCAAGATCTGTTTGATTCTCACCATCCTTGTCAATGGCTCCATATTGGTAATAACATAGTTACCTAGTTCAATATTCAACAAATTTGTTTTTGAGTTTGTATTTATAATTTAATATTCATTATAGTTCATTAATTTAGTCCACATGAGTTTAGTTCAACGGGTAATATCCTTTTTAGAAAGTGGAAAGTATTAGATTTGAGTCCCTATGACTTCACTTAATGTGTCCTAAGGGTTTTATACACGTAAATTAAAAAATAATAATTCACTAATTTATTAGAGTAGATTCATAGTTCGAGTTTGCTATTTTAAATAAAATTAATTTAATTTTCAATCAACGACATCTATTTGTATTTTGAAGAGTTTTCGAATGATCAAAGGTGAGACCCTGCATGACTCTCTATTTATATTAGATAGCATCTCTACGTCACTAGTACAAGTATCGACCTAGTAACTTTCATTATCTAATTAGAGATGCATGAAATTTTCATAATTAGATAATCAAATATGAATATATTCAAACCAAAATTAACAATTTAAAGTTTTGGAACTTCTAATTCTAAATTTTTCAGTGTGAGGATACAGCAACGGAAAGCATCCAAATCAAAATTAATAAATTTAAATGATTTTTTTCATTTAAATTCAAATTCAAATTCAATTTTTACATCTATTATTTATACAAGCAAATGCAAATGCTGATTTTTGTCCTCAACATATACATGCTGAATCAGTTGAGGCCCCGATAAATCGAACAAAATTTGATGACCCAATGACTCAATTTGACTTGAATCATACTACTTCAAAAACTGACTTGACCCAATTTGACCTAAGTCAAGCACATTTAGAAATAGATAGATTGAGTCCATATTCAATTACAAATATGTAGATCAGACTAATTCAATCATTGTTACGTCTATATAAAAAATTATATAAAATCTATACTCATTTATAAAATAGATTTGCCATATTCCTTTTTAGAAAAGTTTATTAGTAAAAAGTTGAATTACACACTAAATCCAAAATATATCAAAATCAAGTTATTCTATTTAACAAGAGCTAAGACTCAAATTGTAAGACCTTATCCAGTTTCCAATCACTTGTTAGATGGAAATTCTAAGTATTCAACGACGAAACATCATGCAGTCGTCTCCCATCCAACACCCATCAACCAGTTGACTTCCAGTTTCAACTAATACCTTTTGGTTTGATTGATCCCACCACAGAATTCCTAATTGCATTTGGAAGAAGGAATTGAAGAAAATCCATGCAATATGTAAGTGACAAACACGGCAATCAAGGAAGGAAAAAACCCCAAAAAAGTCCACACAATATGATCACTGATCGATGATCGGCTCGGTATCTTTTGCAAGTTCCGACAAAGAAATTTTCAACACAGGCAGAGACTTGACTCGTCCAGTCCTCCTCTATATACATTGCATTTTGTAAAAGCTTTCAACGACAAGCATGGTTTAGTCTACTAAGCTGCAGAAGGCTGTCTGTGCCGTAAGATGGACGACTTGGAGGAGTAGAGGTGGGCCCGAGGATCCGTGGTGGGACCCTTGTTGCTGGTCACACGCTCGCAGCGTGGGCACATGGTGAGGGTCGAGGCAGGGAGGGGCTCACACGAGTGGGGAGAGAGGACTGTGGGTGGCGCCACCCTAATGGCCCTCAGCTCCTCCACCTCACGCTGCAGCTTCCTGTTCTCCTCCGTCAGTGACCCGAAGCACCTCTTCAGATACTCACACTCCATCTCCGTTTGCTTTAGCTTAGTCCTGTTTCAATTTTATATATAAAAAAAAAAGTTATCAAAACTACAGAGGAGGCAGCATGTGAATTTCAATTTTTCAACTTCATACAATCTTTTAAGTGGGAGAAAAGATTTTCACCTAGCGAAAATGGTTTCACCCACCAGACCAGTTCTACTCCACAATCAAACGTGGCAGCATCTTTAAAGTAAGACTTGTACAAGTGAAGAAGCTCAGTAATACACGAATCTGGCCTTTAATGCTTTGGGTACGGATACTTTTGGTGTTATGAGGATTTTAAATGGACTTTGATTGGTTTTCGTTTAAAATGTCTGCAGCAGAATATACTGTTTCCATCACAGAAGATAATGATAGAGTAAAGGAGGGAGGCTATAAAACAAAAATATTTCCTTGGTCCACACACTTTATTTCTTCAAGCAAACGTGGCTCAACCTTGAATAATTTTATAGCCACAAAAAAAAAAACATGTCAGAGTCCTATAATAATTTATAAATTTATGATCTCCACCCTCTTCTCTTCTCCCTACTATTAATTATTAATAATTAATAGTGAATATCAATTAAATTTTTTCTTTTTAAAAAAAAATTAAAGTGACTTTTTAATATTTACTATAACAAAATAAAAAAATCAATTTATCAGGGGCATGATCATTTTCTCTAATTGGGCCTGCCATGAGCCCCTGTCAAAACATGGGCCTTTCTCTGACTGACACAGCTGGCAAAGAACCCTAAGCGACCCACCTTTCTTTCATCCGTCATTCTATCCAGTCATAAACGAAAATGAGCACATCTGGAATTACCATAAAAGGGAGCCCATCCACCGTCCACACACATGTGGGCCCCACTCTCTTTGGATCAATGAGGAAGGCAGAAATTATTACATAAACTCATGTGGATCTTAACCTATTTCTAATTTTAACTTCCTTTCCGAGAGGAGAATTGGCAGGAAGTTTTTATAATACAGAAATCAGATTCATTTTATCTATTTATTATAATTTAATAGTACAAAAATATATTAATATCCATGCTAATTCCCCTGTGAGAGCTCAAAGTGGACACTTTCTCTTGGATATTCACATGGGCCATCAGAGGTTCATGCGCATGGCTTTCTTAATACTTAAAATCCAAGGGTGATGGAAATATGCCACAGATGGTTTGATCCAACGGTCAGAATTCGAGGAAAAATGACACGTGGGCATAAGGCATACCTCGCTCGACGGTTTTGGAACCAGACTTCAACTTGGCGTGGCTTCAGCTTCAATTCCAACGCCAGAGCCTCTTTTTGCTTCTGCAAAACCAGAAACAAGAAAGGAAGAAGAAATGGAGAAGTTAAAAAAAAAAGCAGAGGAAAGAAGAAGAATGTGTTCTTCATGTATTCTCTACAGTCGGCACAGAAGAGAAGAGAAGAGAAGAGAAGAGGAGAGAAAGTAAACCCAAGTCACTGACGGGAGTCAAGGTTTGGTTTTCTCGAAAGCTTTCTTCCAGCAAACGAGACTGTTCTTTGGTCAGTCTGAGCTTCCTTCGCGGCGGACCATCGTTATCTTCCTCTTCTTCTATGTTCCCTGTAGTCCATTCCTCACCACATGGCACTTGGTTTATGTCCAAACCCCTCATGTAATTTGCCCCATCTTTATCAAACAAACAAAAGAAAGAGATAAATCCTCATTATCATCATCACCATCATCAAGAAGAGGATTAACTTGCGCCCATCAAAGAATATGTATAATGCAAAGAGATATTAAAAAGAAGAAACCATTTTGTCTATAGGACGAGAAATATTTGTGTAATATATTCACACACAAAAAAAAAAGAAAAAAAGAAGAAAATTGCTTTAAGAATTTCTTTTAAGAAGATGGAGAAACAGAGGAAAAAAGACAGAAGCTCAAATTTTTGAAAAAAAAAAAAACCCAGAAAGTTCATCTCAAATGAAGAAGAACAATAACAAGAACAGAGCTCCTCATTCCTCAATAACTCGAACAGAGGACAAGATATTCTAGTAAAGAAGAGAGAAGACAAGGATGAAAGATCTCCAAAACATACCAGACGAAGGGGGAGCCATAGTCAGTTCCAAAGAAGAAGAGCTTGAGGGTAGAATTACCATGAAACTAAAATTTGGCAAGAAGAAGGAGGGAGAAAGGAAAAAGAAGGGAAGGAAGGAAATGGAAGCGAAGCAGATGAAAAGGGGAAGATTTGGAAAGTGAAAAGAGAGTTGGAATAGAAATGGAAAGAAGAAATAAATAATAAAGTAGAGAGAGAGAAGAAAAGGTTCATGACAGTGCAAAAAACGATGAAGGTTGTGGTTCCCTAAAATTTTGACCGTAAAAGGTCCGACCGTCGGATGCAAGACACGTGTCGTATGGTATGGATTGCTGTGGGAGAAATGCCGGCAGGTTTCCCGTATAGGAGGATGCTGAGTCGGCTTGTTGGGTTGCAGGTCGGCTGGCAAAATGATTGGGAAGATGCCTATACGAAGAAGCCCTTTCTGCCAAAATAATTTATTTACCATTATTTACACTGCACAGTAACTCCTGTTCTTGCTGGTTTAAATCTGAGTTTATTTTAATTTTTAATTTTTCTAAGTTGAATATGAAGTTTAAAGTTCATTAAAATTAGTTTATTATGTTATGAAAATTTAATGAAAAGTTAAGACCTATAAAATTTATTTATAGTGATATTAAGCAAAAAATAAGTGATTTGACTCTTTGTTAACCAAGCATATTAAATTATATCTTGATGCAGAGAAAACTAAATTTGAAATAATTGTTAAAACATACCTTGACCATATTTATTTATATTGACAACGCTTGAGAGTGGCAAATGTCTTGCATGCATAGGTATTAATATGTATAATTATATTTTATTGATGCATTAGATGATTTTTTAATATTTATTTATGGGCTTTTCCTAGATATTTGTAAATATATCTACTTTCTTCTCTCTCACTTGTAGAGTATAAGTCAATAATTTACATTATGATATATAAATAATTTTGAAAGTGATAAAAATAGATTAATGATACTAATGTAAGATCTATAGGTATGTTTTGTACTAAACCATTTATGAATCTCTAAAAGTTATCTGATGCATTCACTTTTAATCACATTGATAGTATTTAAAGTTTCATAATCTAAAATAATATTTGATCACAATAATTTTCACAAATTTTCTTTTAACTTGTATGATTGTTATACCTAAGTCACTTATAGAATTACACTATCTTGTGAGAAATTGTTTATTTCCATCTCTTAGATCTCAGGCTTCTTCTCCTTTCACTTAGTCTCTTGAAAGTAAGTTATTTTTCTTTTATAACATTTATTAACTCAATAATTTTCTTCATCAAAGTAACTAAATTTCAAGACACCATCAAGTTAAAGCTCCTATGTTGGAATCTTAGGTCTCAAGTATCTTTTTCTTTTATTCATATTAGTTTAAAAATCTAGGTGTTGGAAGTATTTTAAGTCAGATCTATTTTAAGTTAAAAATCCAGATATAAAACGGGTTAGGATAAGCCCAACCTAATTAAAAATCACTTACACCCTTAAATGTAGGGGTGGAGGGGAAATATTGAATTACAAAGTGGTTCACTAAAAAAATGTTCGAGCTCAATTCAAGCTCAACAAACTTTGGATGACAAAGCTCAAGCCCATCTAGTTAAGTTCGATTATTTGCAATTCCAATTTTTTAATTTTTAAAAAAAGTCTAGTAATTTCCACGATCTTTACAAGAGAGAGAGAAAGAGAGAATTACATGATGTAGAAAGGGTTTTCTGAAAATACTTTAAAGGGAGAAATCTTAAAGGAGATTAGTATTTCTTGAGAGCTACGATGCTGATGATGGTGCAGAAAAGAGGGGCAACAACAACAAAGAGGAGGAGAGGGGGGTGAACGAGAGGGGTAATGACAAAAAGGGTGGAGAGAAGTGGTGAGGCGGCAGTGAAAAGAGAAGAAAGGAGCATAGGGAGAGTAGGACAGTGGGAAGAATAAAAGAAAGCCCAAGTCGGTACAACAAGAGTTTTATTTATATTTATATTTACGAAAAATAAATGGGATTAAGTTAAAGTCTAATGGAAATTAAAGTTCAATCCAACCCATTAGACAAAATACTGTGTTTGGTCTGAATCAGGCGAAATAAATGAATACTAAGTAGATAGGAAGAGATATAATTAAAAGAGGCAGTTTTGAAACCAAATACTTCCTATTGCATCTTTAAGTTTGTCTGTAGACTTTTGTAAAGACTCATATTAGGAGAACGAGATATTATCCTTTATTATCTTTGTTGATAACTAAAGTATAAAGTCCCTTATTTATCCCTTCACTCTTGTTTTTTAAATAAAAGATATTCATAATTGATTAGTAACTCTTGATTACCCAAATCTCATAGGAAATGCATGGCAGAGTATCACGGAATGCATATAATGCCTACACCTTACCAAATATAAAAGTAAAGTTACGGATGTCCAATAAATTAAAATATTTTTTATCAGATATTGCCACTCAATCAATTTAATATGGTTATTATTACCAAGACACTGAAATCACTTACATTAGATTCTCTCATATCTTAAAATCTCTTATTTTTATATATTTAATTTTAATTTACTAGCTGTCAAATACATAATTTAAAATATTATTTGTTTACAAATTAAAAATTTTAATATCTAAAATTTTAAAATTACCAGACACAGACAATGAATACCATCACCGTGCATTCTCAGTAGTTCTTCAATAAATCTTCTTTCACATCTTACCTAATTTATAACTTATTCAGGCATTGTTTCAAAACGTACAAATTATGGACCCCATCATAAATAAATAATATATTAGTCAGTTTTAGTATCTATTTAAATAAGAAAGTAAGAAGGATATCAATGATGGTTTGGACTTTAAAATATCTTTACTAATTTATTACTGCATTTGCTACATCACTGGCCACATGCACAGCAATGCGTTACAGCATTTAATCCAACAAATAGGCTACATAAATGGTTAAAATATCTATTTAAATATCTTAAATGAGATGAACTTTATGGGGATTTATTTATTCTTAAGCTTACATTTATATGCCTTTTCTCTTCAATAGTCCATACTATCTATCTTTTTAAAAAAATGAATCTTTGTCTAATTGGGGTTTGAGTTAATACTTACAGTTCAATAAATTTATATTCTAATGGACCATGAGGCTTATCACCTTTAAGATATATTTACTGAATTTTGATAATTTTTATTAAAGGACAAACTTTTACCACTAATGCATCTTCATAGTTTGGAAAAAGTTATCAAAGAAAAATCTCAATAAATTATTTCCAAATGTAATTTTGTGTAAGTAAGTGACTTAGTCAAAATTAAAAAGTAAAGTTGGTTGGAGGTCAAGTGTTTTTACTTTTTTTACTATTATAATTGGGTATTCCAACTTCATATTAGATGTGAGACGAATCTCCAAAAACACAAAATCATCTTAAGAAAAGAGCCAATCTAAGACCTTTAGTCTAATCAAAAAGTTCAAGTCAACTGAGCTATTCACTCGTGTTGGAAGTTGACTCAAGCTAATATTTATTTGTACTTAAAGCTTTCTATTTTACACAAGTCAGATATTGAAGCTCTGGTGATCCTGTTAAAGAAAAATCATGAACTCAAGTCAACTATTGGTCCTTTTAGATAGGAATTGCCAATGGATAACAACTGTCCATGGGCCTCCTAGATCTAATGTATGATAGTGATGGAGTTTGAAAGGTATTTTTAAAATAATATTTTGTTTATAAAAATCAAATTTATTAAATTTGAGAACCCATTATTTTCAAGGGCTAAAAAATTAATGGTGAAAATGGAATTAGTTTTTGAAAGAATTTTTAATCTAAGAAGGGATCAACTAAAAATGAGATGAAATTGAGTAAAAGTACAGTTTTTAGTGGAAGATGGGTTTGAGAAGGAGAGGGTTTGAAATTTTTCCATTATGTAAAGGCATATGCGAGGGGGTGATGGTAAGAATTAATATCAAATAAAACAATTTTTTACATGAACGCAAAGAGATTGAAGTAATGACAAAAAATCTAGTATATTCAAAAGGGCTACTCCCGGTAAAATTATTCGATGTATATAGGTAAGAAGATTTACATATTTTGAAAATTAATTGGATGCTTTGAAAGACCTGAATACCTCGATCATGTAATTAATAAAATCAAACTTGACCTAATTAGGTGTGATTATGCAAATCAACGCAGTCCATATCCACATCTATTATCCAAATCAAAAGAATTCCCTGTAGAATTGATTATCGCCTCCTGAAAGTGGAAAAATGGGTCCAGATTGGTGAATTGGTGGGAAACAAAGGGACCCTCCTGCTCAGTAGAAAGGGAATGCTCTCGACATACTGTCTCAATTTACAACACCTAATGTCACAATATAACATCACAAAGGGACAAGTGGACACCACCATCTTTCTAGATTCAATCTTTTCTTCATTTTTTTTTTTTATATTTGTTTTGGGTCCCTATTGAATTTATCATTTAAATTATTTTACTGTAAAAATATATTTTTAGACATAAATTCAAAAGAATTTTAAATTAAAATAATTTATTTCATATCCAATCATTTATTTTCATAGCTTTATATTAAAAATAAATATATTTTATAGTTAAATGAATTTAATAAAAATGATTAAAATGACTATTAAAATAAAAATGTCAAAATACCTCTTTCTCCTTGGAGCTAAAAAGTCAACTGGCTTACTTTCTTGGTTATTAATTACACGTGTCCTATACTGCACGTATGGTAGAAGCAGCAGAGTTCCATTTTGACACGCATTCTGATCCAAACTCTACACTTTTCACTCACTTTCTATTGTCTACTACAAGAGTCAGCCATTTATCATGTAATGGGAAATCTATTGGCTGCGCAACTCGCGGTTGCATACTGCATGACCCATTCAAGGCGACTAAGGTGCTGTTTGATGAACGTATATAATTTGAGAAAGATAAAAAAAAGAAAAATAATTTTTTTCTTTAATTTATAAGTGAAAAATCACGGAAATCAAGTGTAAATTTTTTACCGGTGATATCTACTGCTTTTAAGACACACCATTTGAAGTTATTGAGGCTCGAATTTTGCACATCTCACTTTATAAACAAAAGATTACTACGTAAACTACACCCAGGTAGAAGAGTAAGATAAAAAAGAAAATTTTGGAAATCACTTTTTGCGTTTTGAGTTTCATGGATTTTTTTTTTGAGATTACATCTTCAAGGGATGAAAATCTTGGATAATTTATAAATTTTACTTATAAAATTTTAGTGATAGGTGATATATATGACTTAAAAAAGAATAAGATTAGTGCATAACTTAAACAATTAGTGTATAATATCAAAAGTCAGTGCATATATTTAAAAATATAAATATTTCTTTGTTGTGCAAAAATTCATTTCACCAAAGAGTAAGTTTTTATGCTAGTATTTTCTTTATTTCTCTTATTTTCCTTCTCTTACTTCTCCAGTAAAGTTGTGCTCTTTTTCTCTTTCTTTATATTTCCATATTCTTCTTCTTCACAAGTGACTTTAAATGGAGAATTTAATGGCTGATTCTATTGATGTAAGTGTTCTCTACGATCAAGTCAACTATATCTCTGAAATGATTTGATCAGGTACACACATTTTTTTTTTTTTCTTTTGTAAAATAGACAGTTATTATCTGTAAACATAATTATGTGAATATGTTTTTATGATCATCATTGCTATTATCAAAGTTTTTGTCTTATATCACTAAATTTAACTTTTCAAACTCCATTTTTCCATTATCTATTGACAATCATATTTATCAGTCTCTACGAATTAAATATTTACTAAGTGTCATGTCCAATGATGTTAATTCCCATTGGATTTGTAAGGACAACTATCCCCATTAAATATTAACTTAGAGGAGATTTATCTAAGTAGGCTTGTGTAACCTAAGTGTTGGAGAGCTGTGTTATTTTGTTTACATTCTTCTAATATAATATACTGTACATAAAGTACCATTTGAAGAAATTGACACACATCAATTTTTGTGATACCCCAGTCCCACATCGGTTAACTAGGAAAGAGGAATGGGCTATATAAGAGGCCAACCCACCTAAAAACAGTGTGACTCGTTTTGGGCCGGGCCATGTGGGCCCGGGCCCAAATGCAAAACTGTGGGGGTTTGAGCTGTGTGCGAGGCTCAAAGCGGACAATATCACACTGAGTCATGCCCCAAACCCTGTATTTGGGTCGGGTCGTTACAAATGGTATCAGAACCTCAGTTCAGCACTCAAACTATGTGGGCCTTCCTCCTTCCCTAGTGTTGTTGAGCTAAGTCAGGTCGAGCCGAGGGCGGTTCGAGGCTTTAGGGGGGGTGATTGTGATACCCCAGTCCCACATCGGTTAACTAGGAAAGAGGAATGGGCTATATAAGAGGCCAATCCACCTTAAAACAGTGTGATGCTTTTTGAGCCAGGCCATGTGGGCCCTGGTCCAAATGCAAAACCGTGTGGGTTCGAGCTGTGTGCGAGGCTCAAAGCGGACAATATCACACTGAGTCATGTCCTAAGCCCTGTATTCAGGTCGGGTCATTACAATTTTACAAGATTTTCTACATTTTACAGGACATAATATCCATTTCTTTTCATACTTGTAACATTTCTCCATGGCCTTAACACACAGTTCCAAATGGCGTGAAGGCTGGTTTGGTTAGGACTATAATAATTTAAACCATTGGTTGGATGGTCATCCAATAGGTATAAAATGTAAGAAATTTACCTCTAATTAAAAGGTAGTTGAATGTGGAGTCCATTGGCAGTGAATCCTTTGGGACTGAAACTCGAGTGGATTGAATTGAGTTTTAATAAATTTAAATCAATTTATATAAAAAATTATTGAGCCCGATGAGACCTGAGTTGTTGGTCCAAGAGTCCAACCCATTTTTAGTCCAAATATAAGGAAAAATTTCAACAGCAATTATTTTATGTTTCCTGGGACTCGAGGTGGATTGGATCAGGTTCAGATATATTTTAAAATTTTGAGTTCAGTTCAACCTGAATTTTATGCGGTTTTTTCCAATTCAACTGACTCTAAATTTACAAATACATAATTGAACCCACTGATTTTTCGAGTCAGGTCATTCGATCTTATTAAAACCAACCCAAGCTTCTATTCCTGAGATCCTTATTCGCATGGAGAATTTGGATGTGATTGATCAAAATGGCAATGGCCTTGAGAAATGAAATTAAGCTGGATTAAAGCCCCTACCATTTGAGGCAATTACCAGGCTTTGAAATTTGCCTACATTCTCTCTATTTTTTTCGAGTCTTGTATAGTTTTTCTGTGGTGGGCTATACAGATAGAATTATTTGAATGATGATGTTGAAATATTGCTTTTATTTTATTAGACCTAAATCCTGAAGTAGTCAGACTGAGATTTCAGGTTATGCTTAGTCAAACTTCACATTTTATCTAATCTAGACCTAGATCTGGTCTAGATTAGATTAATAGTTTAGAATTTTAGGCACCCATCTGCAAAGATTCATAAATATATAAATAAATAAATTAATAAATACAAGAAGAAGAAAGAAATAAAAGAAAGATATCGAGGCCAATTCAACAGTTAACTTAGATGACCATAAATTCACTAATAATCGAATGAGTAAGTCTATGGAGAATGATTTTAAAAAAATATTATTGAAGAATATAATTGGATAAGATGTATAAAAGAATACATAGATAAAGCATAGGTATTTTTTTATGCGTAGTAAATTATCTCACATCATAAAAAATCAATAGCTTATCGCGTTGCAATTTTAACGATCAAAATCACAAGACTAAAATGATCAATTAGAAACATAGTTTCACACATATCTTCTTATGTGTCTCTCTACGTATTTTATCAATTTTTAGAGCCATTCTCCTGAACATATTCTTTAATTAGTAGGAATCCTAAGCTAAAGAAGTACACTCAATTAATTAATGTTAATCTAAATGAATTAGAGTCCATCATTTTATCTTCCTTGTGACTAACTGGGTTCACTTTCTTGTTTCCATGAAATGTTTCAGCACACTAGATTAGATGTCAATCAGGACTGAGGGCCTCGGATTTTTTTGGTCCAAGTTTGGCAACATGGCCCCATATTTTATGAGAATGGGTATGGGATGTCAGTGGGTTGGGCCGGCCCATATACCTGCAATCCTGATCCACATTTGAGGTGGAAAAGTTAAGAGTTGTCGTCACTGTCACGTCAAAATCTAATTTATCTTTGATGTGAAAGATTTTAGTATCATCTAATATTCATTATTAGATTGAATCATGTTAAAAGGCAAAGTCATCACCTACTGAAGTAAATCACATGGTGATACGTAGCAATGAACATGGACATAGGATGAGCAAAATGTCACTTTCATTTACTCATCCTATCTATCATGGGATTTTATTTGCAAAGTGCAACAGCTAAATCACAATTATTGGATCATTGATTAAGAGTTGAAACTTCATAAACCCTTTATTAGTATAATCTCCAACACATTTGACCAAATAATTTAGAACGGAATACCATTTAAATCGATGCCTTCTAAAACTAAATGGGTCAACTCGATTAAGATCTTTTTACTCATTTATTAAATAAATTTCTCTCGATCCATTAACAATAATATCATTGGATTTATTGATGAACTTCAAATACAATGCTGGTAGCAGACTTTAGACCTTTTGTGGGGCTGGGTCAGGCCTGATCCACACTGGCTCAAGCCGATCTGAAAAAACTTAAAACGTTAAAACTCAGCCCAACTTAGCCTGTGCCCAAGTTCATTTCAGGCAAAAAGCTACAGCCTGATTTAAAATGGGGTCAGTGTCAGGCTTTGTATTTTAAAGGCTTGACCTGAATGACTGAATTTAGATACACCTAATTTAAACTCAAGGGCCCGTTGTATATTTAACTTTAACAATCTGTTATAATATCTTAACACTTAATTTAAATTCAAGGGCTTCCTTTTAAACTTTTTAATTTTAAATTTTTTATGAAAATAACTCGAAAAATTAATTGAAAGTGTTTTTTTAAATTAAAAAAGTCAACATCGACTGATATGACCGATACATACTGATCGCGTTATAAGCCTACGGCCAATTCGATACGTTTCGGCAGGTCTAAGACTAAATATGTATAAGGTGATAATAATACTCTAGAATTGGAAACACCTAATTTAAACTCAAGCCTGTCATAGACAATATGTGCTCTTATATTATATATTTAACTAAAACAATCTATTAAAATATTGTTGTGAAAGAGACCGCCTAACACAGTGTTCTATACTGCATGTAGCAATCTCTGGATCAAATATTTCCCCATGTGTAAATGAAATAGGAAATGCCCCCATGGCCTAATCTTGGTGTACCTCAGGGGTAGTGGACCCACTTGTAAGGATTTTACGCTAAGTATCATGCGGTTTCCCACACGTAATTTCGAAAGAAAAAATGAAATAGGAAATTAATAAAATAATTGCATATGTAACTATGAAATGACACCAAGATTTACATGGAAAACTCTTCAATATGAAGGGAAAAACCACGAAACAAACTCTGAAAAATACTTCACTATAAGAATGGGGTAACAAGCAACTCTCTTTTAATAAGAGAAGATAGTAACATCAAGAGTGTAGCATTCAGGGAAACAAATCTCGGTTTTTAAAACCTTGATACCTCGGTCGATACGATACATATCGGTAGAGATCTGAGATATCGACTGATAAATGTGGTTTTTTTTTAAAAAAAAAAAAAATATGAGAGAAATTTGTCAGTCGATATTTGAGATTTAAACCCCTGATACTACGATTCACGAATAACAATAAAAGAAACAATCTCACCAAAGTAGTAGTGTCATAGTCTCTTCCAGAAACACTTTTAGAGAGATTGAAATTTGAAATGAGTAGGGGAGATAGGTTGATTTAGGTTTCAAAGACATAATGAAGCCATCTTCACTTCCTAGGAGCCGTCTTTTAACTCCTAAGAGATTTCTGCATTTCCTACGAGGCTCCTCCACTTAAGGAGAGAAATCCAACATATATCTTAATTAAAAATCCTAACTTTTAATTAAATGATTTAAGATCTTAGCTATGCAATTCTAAATTCAACATAATCTTGAGTATAAGTTCAAATCAATTGACTATTCCACATCCACATCTTTAAATAGAGCTTGGAATTGCATGTGCCACTAGTAGACAAGTTTTTGTCATTATCCAAAAAATGGCCCATTAGAAATATTGGGATGATAAGGAGAAAGAATGAGAGTTTAACAGGTCCAGAAACCCCAAATGCCTGTTTTGGAGAGTGATTAAGTTTTAGGACTTGAGCCTCATGTAACATAATTAGGGCCTTGAGCCCGATCTAAGATTGGACCCCGTAATTGCAACTCAGGTCCTATTCAAAATTCACTTGGGGCCCAGCTCAGGCTGCCCGACTTGCAACCTTAGGCCTACCAGTGAGAAAGTTACAACCTTGTGATTTGAGGAAGGTTCACGAATCACGACAGAGCAGTACAGGTGAGAGTCCAGGCCCTGGCCCAGGCGATTCAGAACTTACAAAACCCAGCCACCTAATGTTTCTTACGATGAGACAGAATATAAAAAATATCTAATAGTAATAAAAAGTAGAGTGAAAAATGTTGCAATCTTGAGAAAATTCCAGAAAATAAAGGCAGGCAGGGCCCATTGCTCCCTGGAGGCAGTGGCACATGATGCCACCCAACCAACGCACCACCAATCATCCTCCACTGCCCGACGCTACTCACAACACCTCCGCTGTCTACTGCCAGTGAGAGAGGACAGACAGATTCCCTCCTCTACATTTTTAAATAAATAAATTCCACTTCCTCGGCCCGTAATAAAGAAAGTATAAAAGCCCATTTCCTATTTCCTCTCCTCTACTTAAACAAAAACAAAATTTCACAATTGGCCAATAAAAGAAAACACTACATAAAATTACAAAGTCACCTCCTTTTCTTGCCTTGCCACCTTTTTTTTGTTTAGAGTTTACAAGTGAGACAAGAGAGAGAGGGAAGCGCATAGGAGGATGAACGTGAGACCAAGGGGAAATCCAACGGCAGTGGAAGAAGATTGATTGTCCAGCTCAGCGGAATCGACGGCCAGGGGCATCCCGTCCAAGCTGAGGATGCAAGAACGATGCTCCAAGGATCCATCACTGCCGCTCATCATAATGGCCCGCAGGACGGCCGTAACGGTGGGGAAGTACGCCGTTCTGTTCTTGGCAAGAAGCCAGGTGAGACCCATCAGCTCGCAATCTCGGTCGTGCATCTTGTTCTTTCTCTCCGACTCTGTGCCGTTCGTCACCCCTTGCTCCCCATTCAGCTGTCACGACAACAACGTAGCATCAGTGTTTATATTAATCAATCCCTTAATCTGTGTTTTTCTTTTGAAAATGCAAAAACATTGCCATCATTATTACTATGATGAATGCAGAATTAGTTTGATTTTATTAAATTTGATGCAAATTGACTAAAAATTACTGCTATGATTAAAAAAAGTGACCAAATTCTAAGACATGCCAACTATATCAGCTGAATCCTAATTGGCTCAGTCAAATTGTGGTATGGTACTCATTTAGCTCCAGTCTAAGTCCTACCACTTGGGAAATCCTAGACCATCCCAAATGAGAACTAACCCATTTCTGCTACAACATTTTCCATGTTCTGTTCCAACAACAATGGCCCACAAAAGGATTTGTTCATTCATTCTAAAAACATGACTGATAAATAATACTAAATAATTTTTTTAACATGGGTATCATCATTCCGTGAGACTAATCGCAACCGGATGTGTAAACCTCCCAATCTACACACTCATGAGGATTAACCTCATGCGAAGTGAGGTTATTTTGTGTCAGTGTGGGCTCCATTTAATTAGAGTAAATTTTAAAAATTCTCGTAAGTGGATCTTTTGGACTGTCTAGAGTTTGCAAAATAAGTTATATTCAATTAGAAGAGAAGCATAAAACAATCTAAATAGGTACCAAATCAAGTTGGGCCAATTAGTTTTATAAGACATCAAAACATTCTTAACAATTTTAAGGCCCGGGCCGAGGAAAAAATATCTACCTAAATCCTAATTCCAACTCCAACTGATACTTTTCAAATCTAAAAGCCTTTGTTTGCAAAAATTCAGTGGATGAAAAGAGTTTTAGATGACAGAATTTTGGTTATCAAACTTTTCAAAACCAAAGAAAATCCTCACTCTATTGGCATGTTGAGTTTAGATGATGCAGGCCACTCGTGGGTGAGTTGGCACGTATGGCTTTTGTGTGGAAGACGCACAATGGAAACGGGTAAGAAAGAAGTTTACAAGTTCCCCGCCAAGAACGAAGGGACCCCAGGGGTATTTTGGTCAGTTGGAGTAAAAAATCATTCCTATCAGCGAAAGAAGATGATGAGCCCATGCTGCCTGCCTCCTTCCCCAACAGGACAGTAATTCTTTTTATTTAAAAAAATACGAAAGCAGTGGTCCAAGAGACCACCGAAATCACTCTTTACTCGCTTAACGAAAGAAAGAAATCACCCTCCGAGTAGTGAACTACTAAAATCGAAAGTGCAAATACTGGTAGTCCGCGGGAGTACAAGAAATTAAAGACTGGAAGTGTGCAACCGGTTGTTGTTCTCACCTGATGGAGGGACTTCAAGCATTTGGTGCAGCCACCGAGGCCCGATCCGGCCCGGCAATCCCTCTCCAGGCGACTAACCCTCGCGTCGCCGACCAAACTCCCCTCCTCCGACACCTGGAACGCGCCCGTACAGGTGGGCACGTGCAGGCGAATGCCGCAGTAGCAGTACACGGCGTCGCACGTGTCATTGGGGCGGGCCAGCTCGATGCCCTTCCCACGCAGCGCCTTCTCCAAGTTCTCCACGCACGTCTCCGAGTCGTCGGGCAGCACGGGCAGGTCGTAGGGCGCAGCGGGCATCCTGCCCACCCTGCCTAAGGCCGTGGCCGAGTAGGCTGTGTAGAGCCACGTGGCGAGGATGGGGCAGCAGCGGGCCCTGTTGAGGTGGCGGTTCTTGGCGCTGCCGCACGCGTGGTTGAGAGCAGGGAAAAGGCCTTCGGGCAGATCTAGAGGGCAGCCCGAAAGGTCGGACTGCTCGGGGAAGGCGGGGATGGTGGTTGGGGGTGAAGATGTGAAGAAGGGCTGGACTGGGGCTGGGTCGGGCAGGAGGGGCAGCGCCGGCAGCAATGGCAGGAGTAAGGACAAAACGAAGACAATGCCATGGAATAGACAGGTCTGCCGCATTTTTCTTCTCTTTTCTGTGAGAGAGAGAGAGAGAGAGAGAGAGGGAGGGAAATCTACTGTATGAGGTGAGTTTATAATAAGGCTGGATGCAAGAATGTAAGAAGGGGAATTTTTTTTCTTCTTCAGTGGGAGTGGGAGAGTGGGAAAGTGAGAAGGAGGGGCAAAGAGTTTGGCGGTTTCCGGTAGATATACTGTGTGAGAAAGAGGAGAGAGTAAAGGGGATGATTAATTAATGATTGTATTGTTTGTATGAAAGGTAAAGTGGAGATTAACAATAATTACGAACGTGTAGGGTTGTAAATTTATGGGACCCACTAACCTTTTGGCCATATGCGATGTCCATGCTGGCATTATGATGGTCAATGGAAAAAATAAAAATCGAAAAATATTCTGAGGACAGATATTCTTACTTGGGCATTTTGTGTAACCTATCACTGTTCCCTATAATAAAGAAATGTTCCATATTTGATGATTCATTTGCAGTATTGAAATGAACACTGTAAATTCTTTTACCGTTAGACATATTTATTATGTTAAAGAAAATATTTTTAAATTTGCTTATATTAAAATTTATTTTCAAAAAGATGTTTGCAACATTGATAATAATATATGAAATAAATGACAAGTTCTGAAATCATTTATTTTAAAATTTTAAATTGGGACAATAAATAACAGGGTATGATATTTAGAAATAATTTTAATACATAGATAGATTAAAAAAAATTGGTTGACATGATTGGTGAATCACGCTGAACAATGTATAACACGTTTCTAAATATAATGTAATAAGTAGTAATCACAGCACCTAATCCAGACTGAAAGATTAAAGGATTTGATGAGGTGTTTTAGAGGTGATAATTTCTCTTATTTTTTTAATGAAATTATAAAATGGTGATTTTTTTAATTGGATGAGAGAGAGAGAGAGAGGAGTAAAGGACTACAAGTATGCAATAGCAATATGGAGTAATCACCAATTTATTAAACTAACAACCGGTTATTTTGATTTAATCTTAAATTTAATGTTTAAATTAAGTGACTGGAAGAAATACTCAACGCTAGTTTGTTTTAGGCTGATATTCACGATTTCAATATCTAGGACTCTTTTGTTACCATGAGGCATGAGGTATATATTAAAAAAAAAACGAGATGTTCACTTGCACACTGAGTCGCATAGAATTAAAGTGATGGTGAGCAAGACATATTCTTAAAGTTTTTAAATATTCATCATTTTGAATTATTTTTTAACTCTTAAACTTTACGATTTTAAAAAACATAGCTTCATCAATCCGATGATGATGATTTTTGGTGAAGAATATATTGAAGGAAAGATCATTCCAACGGATCTATCACCATCCACTCTGCAAGCCCTACGTCTAGGTGCATATGGTAATAATGTATCATCAAAATATCGAGACGTGTATAAACTTAGAAAGGTGTAAAGAAATCGTATGATTGGATATTACTTTAAATAATAATTTTCTAGTTTATCGGATGTTGGTATCACTGTCACTTACCCAAAGTAACATTGTTAGAGATTACAGCTAAAATCATTTAATCATGAATGTGAGTTACAGTCGGAGTCAAGTCCAATACCCATAATACCACATAACGACAATTACTTCATTGCAACTTGTTTTTAGTTTCAAGTGTCGTTTGTAAATCATTCATATCATAGTCTAATTATTTGGTTGGGGATAGAAAAAAAAATGAAATGATGGGTCCAAAGTTGTGACCATTATAAGGCTATATGAGTTGGCTTGGAAAGAGACTTCTCTCCTAATTCATGTGCTCTGCTTCACTTTTCTTGGCTCACTCAAATGTGTTGATAACATTGTAATATCTTCAAAAATTACAATCTATCATCTTCCAAAAAATTCAGATTAGGGTTTGAAATGTCCTGAAAATTTTCGACTGAAATTTGAATAATATCAACAATGTTTTAAAAATATCGATTGAAAATTTCAAATATTCAGATTTCAATATGAGAATTTTAAACAAAAAAATTTGTTGAATTTTTCAGATTTCGACCGAAATTTTTAACTTACCATATGTATCATCCATGGATAGGGCCCATCTCTGAAATCTTGAATGTGACATTCACTAACAAATAAAAGTGAGGGATGGGTTTCAATTTTCTTACTCTTTCTGTAGCATGCATGTGTAGGATGTGGTTCTCACCTGTTTGGATATTGACATATTTTTGTTTGGATCCAATAGGAGTATAAGAATGGATTCTATTTTTAAAAAACTAATTACTTTATTTACTTTTTGACTTTCTGTATGGAAAATTGTAAGAAACTCAGCAGTGTAAAACTCTCAGGGTGATATCTATTGTCTTTAGAGCACACCAGGTCAGATCATGGAGGCTCGAACCTCACACCTCCGTTTCTTGAAGCAGGACATTATCAGTTGAGCTGCACCTATCAACTCTGTTAATTTTTGTTTTCTTTCTTGTTCGGTTAAATGATCTCATTTAATTATAATATATTTTATAATTTTTATAATTTTTATAATTATAATAATAATTATTATGATAATAGTTAATCAAAAAGTATTTCTAGGTTTACTCTCTCAATAAACATATTATTTCGCTTCATATTCTTGACTATCATATACTCATAGCATATCTCACCAATTTTAATTCATGTATTTTTTTCCCTTTCTTCTCTTAATACTTTTATTTATAATTACTTCAACTACTCATATTAAATTTCTTTTACTTAAAAAGGTTTCATCTATACACTGTAGCTTACTAAGTTTCTCAGATCTTTTATCAAATTTAATAAATAATAACCATTTTTTAAATTATTAACACTTACTTTTACTTTTATATGTACAGAAGAATATTATATTATGTGTGTGAATAAGTCCAATTTACATTATATAATTTTATTATTCATCTAATTATTTTTTAAGAAAGATTTTGATCGGATGAGGTAATCGGGTCTGTGGACAGCGTACGGTGGAGAATGTTGTCCGAGAAGCGACAAAAGATGGTCGATTTTCATTCTACACAAATTCTCCGGCGGCCGGAGTTTACTTATGTTAGACACTAGAGTTTCTCTCTGTGATGGCTTGGCATGTTAAAATTGTGAGGATGGAATTTAACATTATTTATTTATTTTATTTTATTTTATTTATTTATCCAAAGCCCAAGAAAGGGAATCACACCTCGGATGGTGTCTTTTATTTTATTTATTTTGAGTTTATTTCTTTTATAACTTAGGGGACCATACCAATTCACGAGATTTGAGCCATCGCTCTCACCCAATACAAAATTACAAATGTTGTCCAAAATTAGATTCCTGTCTACATACTTTTATTTTTCAAATAACAAACAGATGTTGAAAGGCTCAAATTGGTTGATATTTTATCTTTTTTTTTGCAAAAATATTGGTTATATCAATTTTGCCAATGCTTTTGACATATATTTGGAAAACATTTCAATCTAAATGATTTTAACTAATATTTTAAATAGAAATAGAATCTTTTGAAAAAAAAAATTGCAATATCATCTGTCTGTGTGTAGTATTGGGAGAAAGAAAAAGAAAAAGCAGCAACGGCTTTGTGTTTAAAGCTGAAAAAAGAAGGGCTGCTTTGACTCAGGTCCTGAGTTCTTCCAATTAGAAATTCTAGTTTATGAGAAGTTGCTCCTTTTTTGGAAGATGAGAATCCAACTTCAAAGAATATTTATTAAGTGGATGTTGGTTAGCTATTTAGCATTAGACATTAAGATTTGAAAAATATTAATAGGATGTAAACATCAAAGTAGGGGTGAAAAATCTGCCCACGCCGAGATATCTTCTCTCTCTATTTTGTATTTTTTTTTTTAAATATCGGTATTTTTCTTTTTGAATTAAAAAATAAATAAATAACCCAAAAGAAAGTTTTTTTTTAATAAAAAAAATTGAAAATGATAATATCGACCGATATTGGCCCAATATCGGCCGAGATATTAACTCGGACCCACCACCGTTTTGATTTTTTTTTTAAAAAAGGCCGATATCGGTCATATCGGGCGAGAACTACTACGTACGGTCAATATAATACGTATCGACCGCTATGATAAGATCTTCACCTCTGCATCTAAGGATGGATTCTAATTGATTTACGTGTTTTGTAATAATGTGAAAATCAAAGTGAAGAAAAATAGTGAAAAGTCATTAGAATATTATAAATTAGAAGAAATGTGATAGAACTTACTCTAAAAACAAGTTATTGAAAAAAGGGTGTCTCAAGTGTTTTCTTTAGTAGTAATATTATAATTTCATTAAAAAAGAGAAAATGATACAAAGAAAAGAGAACGGTCCAACAAGATTAAATCAAAAGAAGAGGAATAAGACAAACAAAGCAAAACAAAAGAAAATAGTCTACAAGTCTAGACCATCTCATAAAAAGAAGACAACTGGTCCGAAACTTCAAGTTTGACAAAGTAGTTTGCGACTCTATTTGCTTCTTGACGGATCTCTACAAAGGAAACATCGAGTCCTGAAATCAAGTCTCTAATCTCCCTTACCAAAGTAATCAGTTTCCATAGAGGCGTCTTTGCCCCTTAGCCCACTTAATTACATTCACTGAATCCCCTTTAATAACAAATTTTCCTTGTCTATGAATTTTTCAGATGAGCATACATATAGCTATACGTAAAATCTGTTTTGATATTAAGTTAAAAAATCATGACTTGACTTGATAATAATTTTAAAGAAAAATTCAGTTTCAAAAGTTAATAATCGAAAGGAATGTAATTCAAGTATAAACATCATGTAATGGATTCCTCTGCAGTCATTTCAAAGTTCTACTTTAAATGGGGTTGGGTTAAAAAGCTAAGCTTTAAGGAGGACTCAACTCATTCATACTTCGTCTCTGTAAGAATTCAATGTGGCCTCCCACCAGTTTTCAGTGCTTTATGGATTGGATTATTGCCTTTCACTCCTTGCGCGTGATGTCTCTTTTATTGCCTTTTTCCCCTCTTTGTCTCTTGATGGGTTCACTTCATAGGCGTGAATCTCTCGAGTCAGCATCCAAAGCCCCCCTAAAAAGGCTACTGCCATGCAATAACACTGATGCTGGCTACTCCACCAAATGTCTCAAATAAATCCTGACCGTCCTTTGTGGGGCCACAACAGTTTGTAACTTTGCATTAATTAAGTGCATGATTTATGCACATTGTTTTCAATAAAAATGGAAAATAGTTTACACAATTTTTTGTGAAAGTTGATTGCCACAACCTGACACTTTTTAATATTCTTATTGAAAACAATTTCATAGGAAAGAGGTTAGAAAACAATTTCCAAAGCCTGTGGATTTAAAGATTTACGAGACTGACTCAATCCATGAGCAAACAATGACCCAACAACTCAAACCTAATCTAAAACTTTGACTCATGACTCATGCTCCAACCAACACATATAATATCTATTACTTGACTGGTGATTCAACCTAACTCATATTCCCCTGTCGAAACACCTTCCAAAACATGAATTGACCCAACCTTGCCTAACTTCGAAATATCCAAACAAATTTGGTTTGAGAAGACCTCACCAACACACTTATCAATGTCAAGGACCCCAAAAAAGAAAAGATGCCAACCTTTCAACTATGGAGCCATCATTTGGTCGTGGACCCTGAATCCTTGGCAGACCCAAGGGGATCCTCCAAATTATTGTTTTGATGGCTCTTTTGAATATTATTATTAGTTTATAGACAGGCTGATTTAGGTTTATATGCATCATATTATATCCATTTATTTAATAAACTTTTGTCCTGTTTAAAAAATATAAGATTGCATTATTTAAAAATTGATTTTTAAACCCATATATTGTGATCCAATCTTACAAAGATAGAAAGGAATAGAGTTGAGAGGCAGGAGGAAGAAAGGATGGCGGTCATGAACACTTCTTCCTCAATGCAGATAAATTGAGAGGCAAATTTAGCTCTACAGAGAATAATTGGACAAATTATCACACTCACAAACTAGGGCTGCATTTGGACGGAGGATAAGTTTTGTACAGGTTATCTAGGGTTATTTCTGATCAAGGGTTGCTCTCCATATTATGAATACCTTTTGATAAGAATGGATTTTCAAAAACATAAAAAAGAGAGGGAAAATGGATTTTAAGTAAAAAAAAGGTCAAAACAAGTGAGAGTCCCAAGAGAAAATAAAAAGAGAGGAGATTGGAAAATTGAATCAAATAAAATAGGTAAATTTGGAAATAGAAATCAGACAAAAAGACTAGTGAAAGGAAAAAAATAAAAAACCAAAGAAACTTTTGGAAGATTCAGTACTTCAGAAAAAATTAGTTGAGAAAGAAACTTTGATAATATTCAAAAAGAGCTAAAGGTTGAAATTGATTTCATTGAATGAATGAGATTTTGTGAGTATGGCATTGGCATGAGAATAGATATTTAAAAAATTATTCAAAAAATTATTCCGTTGTCTTTGTTTTGAAAGGTTGTTTAGTAGAATTTATGTAAATTACCCCTTTTGAGAAGAATGAAAGAATGAATATAAAATTGATGGTCATTTTGCCACATCAATCATACTGTCGTACCAAACAAAACCCATTCTTACAGTCAGCCACCTTCTTATTTTATAGATTTGTTTCATCTACAATTTACTATTGTTTTGGTTTACGCTGATGATGAATAGGGCTGCAATTCGGGTCGGTTTTGACCTAACCTGCATGACCCAACCCGAGAAATCATGCGGGTCAGGTTGAAAAGATAAAAACCCACATGGAATTCGGGTCAAGTCGAGTTGAGAGTTTTACAAGTTAACCTGACCCGATCCGACTCGATCCGACCTGGCTAAAATGGGTTCAGAATGCGAGTCGGGTCAGAATTCGGATTGATTTCGGGTCGAGTCAGATTGTGAAATTCGGATTGATAATTCAAATAGGATTGCGTTGGATTTCATATATATCAACTCAGGTCGAGTTAGGTTTTAAGAAAACTCAACCCGAGTTGCACCCCTAATGATGATGAAAGCTACTTATTAGTGCAATTTGATATGAAAAAGTGAGGAGCGTGAGTTTTTAGTAAAAGAGGGTGATTACAAAAATGAATAAGAAAGAAAACGATTGGAGAAAATTTGACTTTTAGCTAGTGGGAAAAACTTTTGGCATTGAAAATTTGAACAATTGTTTGAATCGAACTTTTATTCAACTAAAATTGATATGATATTTATATTCAGAGTCAGGGATTTAAATATCGACCGATACAGATGTATATCAATTTTTTAAAACCTTATATATCGGCCGATATCTGATATATATCGCTGATATCGGTTGATATATTAAGTTTTAATTAAAAAAAAAAATTAAGTGAAAGAGTTTTCAGTTGAGAATTGAATATCGGCTGATATCGAGATTTGAACTCCTGATCTAAGAATTGAGAATCAAATATTGATATACTATGAAAATTAAAAATAAATTCAAATCATTATAGTTGATATTCCAAGAATTTTAATTCATTAAATGTTAAAATTCATAAATTTTACTTCTGTGAAAATGCGTCTTTAGTTTTTTTTTTTTTTTAAGAAAACTGCCCCTGCAAATATGGAAAATATAGAACGAGCACCACGTGATGAAACTATATGGAGCTGTTTTTGTAATTTTAAAAAATGACTCTTTGACTTACCATCCTAAACCCTAAACCATCCTGCCCTTAAATACCTCCCCATGAGTACACTTACGGGGCATTAGGGTTTAGGTTTTTGTTACCTCCTCTTCCTCCTCCTCCTCCTCCTCCTCCTTCGTGTGCCTCAGAGTGTTTCATGGTTTTTCAAGGTTTTTCTATGAAGGGCTGGTTGAAATGAAAGTTGGGGGAGCTAGTGCAGAGAATATCTGCATATATACCGTAGCTCCGGAATATCTGCAGGTCCTCTGCAGGGTGCCCAATCATCTCAGCCCTACATCCAAATCAATGGTCTCATAGTACGGGTTTGCGCGGCGGAGATTTGGTTTTGGTGGAGTCATCTTCCTCCGCCATCATCATCATCTCTTCCACTGTTTCTCTCGCAAATCCGCCTCCAAGGGCCATTACATTTCTTTTCTCTTACACTCGGTCACTCGGCTCTATGCCTCAATAATACTGATCAATACCGTTAATCTAATGAGACCGTCGAAGTATGTTGAAACAGCAGGAGACTGCATTTTTTTTTCTTAGAGTGGATTCGTCAATCGGCAGATTATGATATTAAATATTTTCAATTTTAGATATGGGCGATTAAAATTAAGAAATTGGTCACAATAAAGTAGAAAAGATTTACGAAAATTAGATAAAATTTTAATTGAATATACAGCTTCATAAGCTGAAGATTCACTTATAAAAGTTTTCATACTTAATAATCTATTTTTAACATATTGAGTTTTAATTTATTGTCTCTTAAATTTTAATATTTAAAAATTGGTTTTTTATATTCTCTAACACTTCAAGAGAAGAGAATTTCACATCTTAATTCCTTCAAGAGTATTTTTCTCAATTTGACAGTATAAAGACTTTCTTTTTATAAAAAAAGGATTAAGTGAGTTTTATGTAAAAGTCCACAGTTTTGTTTAGAGAGCAAAATTACTCTTTTTATGTAAATGGTTATATATTCTTTTTATAAAATTGTGTTTTATCCTTTTTTAAATATAAATATAAACACTTAAATATTCCACTCTAAAAGCAAAATGAAATGGCATAAAACAAAATTGGCAATTATAGATGAAATTCAATTCAATCATTTGGCTTTTCCACACTGTGAATAACAAAGTTAAATTTTGACTTTAGCTAATAACGTGGAAATTTGAAAAAAATTGAACACATTCTGAGCTCTTTTGTTTTTTATAACGAAGGTATCGCTCATGTATTGACCCAACAAGACTAATCTCTCAAAGTCTGCACCGCCATTGCCCACACAGTCAGTCCAGATAAGTCAGGAGCATCAAGATTTGATCTCGGGACACGAGAGACCAAACCCCACGCCAAGAATCACTTGAGTTACTCATGTGGTGGGTAACTTTGACATCCCCTTTTTTTTATGAACAAAGGTGTCAACATCTCACCCAACTAGTCTTACGGGGCATATGCACACCTCCCTACAAACTCATCCTATTTTGATAATAGATGTCGACATTTCCCATTTAAAAAATCCACCTCAAAATAGGATAACTTTGACATCCCCACTCTAGACTTGCGTCACCCCTTGTATGGTTTAGCCAATCCTTGATATAAGGTATTTCTAATGCAAAGTGTGGATTATCATCATCATATATGTTATTTATGTTCCCCCTCTTTATCTTTTATAACTTGAATATCATCTGATACATACAACTTAGTAATAAATGTGGGACAATTTTTTCAAGATACAAAATTATTGAAATAAAATAAGGGAAACAAATAATTACATGACATCTATGATATATAAGCCTAGAAGATAGAAAACCTAATCACCCACATATCCCATATGATCAACAATTAGATCATTCTACAAGTTCTACATGAATATGATGGTTAGATATAATATATGGGCCCAACACTATATTTTTCACTTACACAGTTGTACCAATGATTAACTAAGTAGGTAAAGTCTAGGGAGTATCTAATTCTTCATCATAAATTTAATAGTGTTTTAAATGAAAGTAGGAGAATCTTATGGACCATTTGGAAAGAAATAAATTCAAAAGTCTTTGAAGGTAAAACAACAGATCAACGATCTTATCCAATTAGTCAATGGAGGCATTGTATTTAGCGCCCTTAGATTTACTGACCTCATGTCATCTTGGGACGAATGTATGAATGTTTTTAGAAGAAAGATGAAACCTAAAGATAAATGAAATCCTCCAGAACCAAATGCTATAAAGTTTAATGTAGACGGGACAACAAAAGGAAAACTGGAACAGCTGGGATAGGAGGAGTGTTTAAAAATCATATGGGAACCACATCTATTGTTTTCAACAAGTCAGTTGGAACCAAAGATTTCAATGAGGCAAAAATTCTTGGTATTAAGAAAGCTTTGCACATCTACAAGTTGTATGGTCAAAGAAAACTCATTATTGAAAGGGATTCAGCAAATGCAATTAAGTGGACAAAGGATAAAACAGACAAGTCCTGAAAATTGATCACTGTGGCTAGAGAGATTAGGTTATTAGCTTTGGAGATGGATGTATACTTTTCTAAGATCGGCTGGACAACAAATGGAGTGATAGATTATTTTACCAAGCTTACAGTCACTGACATTTTTTCGAGTGTTTTCCTACTTTTTGCTTAGAGGAGTTGTTCTTTTGTACTCCTTATATTTTCTGTTTTTCCCTTTTCTATTTTGGTCTAATCAGGTTGGATCATTTTCTCGTGTATTTATACTTCTCTTTCTTTAATATATTTCTCCTCGTTGCTGTTAAAAAAAATAGTTGAGAAAGGCCCAAACCCATGCACTTTTACCCCTTTTTTTTCTTCTTCTACTTCTACTTCTCTTTTCTGTTGGGGGTGGGGGAATACAGCGTAAGATTAGCTTGCACAAGTCATTCCAAAAGAGGGGACAAAATCTCCAACAATTACCAACATAAAAAACCTACAGCTACAGCACGCTTCCAAGCAGAAGAAACAGCTGCCCAACAACCAGAGTACCCGAAAAACAATACCATACTCAGGGCTAAGGGGATTGAACTACAACTGAAATCAGATGCATAAATAATCAAAAATCAAAATAACATGGCAAGTCAACCTCTTCTAGGAAGTAGTGGCTTAGTCATCCTCTTTAAATTGGCAGATGAACTTCCATTAACTGCACAGATGCTCCATTCTGACATTCTACCTCTCATAAACAGCATAATTATGAACTTCAATGCATTTGCAAATGCATGCCAGACCTGAGAAGAACTGAAAAATATCAAGATGAATTCTCCCAACCAAATTTCAATTCTAGACTTCCGATTAAAAAGTTCAGTTTGACGGAGTCCTACAAGTTGAAATAAAAGAGAATTGGACTGAAGCTGTCTTCCATATTCTATCCTCATCAGATACCAAAATTCCACACCTTTACAATACATAGAACTTCAATCCTACATTTTTTACGATGAGTTAATGTGCTATAGTAGGGTGAGAGTTAATGTGATATTGATGAAAAGAAACAGTATCAACAATATTTTCCCACTAGACATGTAATACCTCGCCCCAATAAGTCCCATATTGCTAGTTGCATTGGAAATTCTCTGGTATATAAGTGGTAGCCTTCCTCCTTCTAACATGAGGCCTTTTGGGAGCAACAGTGGGTTGGCTCGTCAATTGAAAGTCGTGCGGACCGTGTGTGAGGTCCAAAGCGGACAATATCATGCTAACGGGGCAGGTCGTTACAAGACAAAAGTGCAACAATGAACTTGCAAGTAAAAACATTTCTCAATTCAGAACAAACTTTGAGTTTGTACATACCCTAGATTACAGTCAGTTATATTATGGAAGAAGACAAATGCCTACATTGCAATCAGTTTAACGTTATCGAAGAAAAGAAGTCATCCATTCTCCCCCTGCATTTTCAGTATTAGGAAAGCAGAAGCCATTGTTCCTGTTATTGTCATTTGCAGACCTGAATCTCATTGAAGAAGACCAATGGCAAGTTCAAGCAGAAGCTGGTAAAAAAAATTCCACCAAATAAGTTCTGATTTCAACCCCTCTGCAAATACATGGGAGATAACATCAGTCCTCACAAATATTCAAAACAATTGCATTTTTTTTATCATTTTCATAAAACAATTACTATTTTCTAATATATTCACGTTTGCTCGTATACTCAATAAATTCTTTAAATGATCCAACAGTAAGTGCAGTTCACCATATTATAGGACCAGTCCTCTGCTGCTAGTAGTTCACAATGTGAATTTTTCTTTAGAATTGTGGGCCCATCAACTTTAATTACCAATCAACAAAGGGATTAGGGATCACCATCATCCGGTAATCCTATCTATCTAGGGTCGTCATTATGAGTTCTTCTCCATTTTACTCTATCATCCGGTAATCCTATCTTTCCCTCCGTGTTTTTGAAGGTCGTTCTCTCTCCTAGTGCCTTTGATTCATAGCCTCTCCACTCAATGCATTGGGGCTGCGCTTGGTTTTCTACTAACATGACAAAACCATCTCAAACGAGTTTCTCTCAGTTTGTTATCTATCAGAGCTATCTTTAAACTTTCCCTAATGCGTTCGTTTCTAACTCTATTTTTAAGGGTTAAACCACTCACCCAACACAAAATACGTATTTATGTTGTCTTAACTTTGTTTATGTCTTTTCTTCATTAACCAACGCTTTGTTCTGTAGAGCATCACAGATCTAATAATTTTTTTTTTATAAAATTATCCTTTAAGGCAAAGAAGGACTCTTTTATCGCAAAAGATCTCGTAGCTTGTCTACATTGTACCTTCCCCGCTCATATCCTATTTGTTATATCTAATCAAAACCTCCTAAAGATTCTATCACAGAGCCCAAGTATCTAAATTATCAGAGTGCCACTACGTCGTTTCCTATTTTTACCCAGTTACCCTCACTATCATCTAACCCACTAAAGTTACATTTCGTGTACTCTGTTTTAGTTTTGCTAATTTTCACAACCATTTGACTCCAACGATTTCCTCCACAAATCTAGCTTAGGTTGAGTTGTTTCGTTGCACTAATTAATACTATATCATCCGCAAAAAGCAGACACCATGACACTTCATCTTGGATTTCTTATAGCAAGTCATCCATGATTATCGCGAAAAGGTATGGGCTTAAAGCGGATTCTTGATGGAATCCTACTCCAATAGGGAACTCCACTATGTTACCACAAACGGTTTTAATGTCAGTAGTTGCTCTCTCGTACATATCTTGAACAATCTCTACATAATCGTAGGGAATGTATTTATTTCTTAGGGTTCTCCAAATTAGTTTATTTGGTACTTTAACATTGGCCTTTTCTAGGTCAATAAAAGTCATATAGAGGTTCTTCCCCTTCTCCATTAGTTGTCTTAGAATAAAAATCACTTTTGTGGTTAACCTGCTTGGTATAAACTAAATTAGTTTTCTGATACATTTCATTCTTGTCTTAGACAACCCTCTATAAACATTTTCCAAAGTTTCATTAGTGACTCGTGACTTTGATCGTTCGGTAGTTGGCACAATTTTGAATATCTCCTTTATTTTTATAAAAAGGGGACTATTGTGCTCTTGCACCATTCATCCGGCATCTTTTTTGAAGCTACAATCTTATTAAATAATTGTGTCAACCAATAAACTCTCTTTTCACCTAAAAGAGACCAAACTTCGATTGAGATGCCATCTGGTCCTAGACCAAAGTTTCATTGTGGGTCCATCTACGTAATTACCAATCAACAAAAGGATTAGGGATGGTATGGACAAATGGTGGTGGCCTAGAAATAAGCCCAATCAAATGATCATGGCTATGGATTTAAAACATGAAAATCAGCACAGGAAGAGTTTTGGAAACATACATATCAATCCATAGAAGGGTATGTATAACATTGATCATGATCAAACTTGGGACTTTCCTATGTGGGTGTGGTGGGGTTGGGGGTTGAGGACATAATTGCTAGATCTGTTCTGGTTTTGTCTCCATAGTAGAACGTTCCAGCATTTGGGCACATTCTATTCGTCCTGTCCAGAATATAACAGAAATGGTCCATACAAAAGGACCCAGTGAGCCCACAAAAAAGCTTGCAACATGTGAACAGTCTGCAATAGAAAACTTCTTAGATACATTAGGGGGTCATGAAAGCCCATTTGCAGTGACTTCGAGTAGTGGAGGATGAGAACAACCATTAATTGTTTGTAGGAAAAACCCACCCTAATAGAAGGATCAAAGCTGCTTTCTGGTGCCCCACAAAATAGACATGGAACTCTCATAACCATCCAAGCTGGAGCCTTTGATTGATAGTTTCATGGAAGATAGCTTCAGGGCCACAAGCAATCCAAACTAATCCACAGGTTGCAGGGCCAAGGTGTCTACTGCAGTACTCCTCATTATGTAGTGTGCACTTATCTTACTGAATAATTTCTCTATACAGAGTTCGGGAAAAGAAAAACTCTCCCTTCATGGAAATTCTTTTCTTTTTTAAGATTAATAATGGAAAAGTCTACTGTCTGCACTGCTACCAATGAATAATAATCAGTGAACAGGAGCAGATATAAATACTAAAAAAAACACAGTAAAGACTAAAAGAACCTTTTTAAATAATAACAACAACAATAAAAAGGACAAAAATGCAAACACAACAAAAACTAAAAGAAGATGATGCGGAGTAGTTTCATAATTAGGATTTTATTTTTACTTTGTTGGCATTATTGTATTTTTTATTTTAATTAAGAGTTTTAGTTTATTTGGGATTTATTTTATTATTCAGGGGTAATTTAGTTTTTTTGTATATTGGGGTATTTTGGTCATTTGAGAGTTGTGTTTATTATAAAGCCTTGTAAATCCTATTTTGCAAGAAACAATTGAATGAATAAGAATATTGAGTTTTCGCAACTATCCTGTGCGACTCATCTTAGGAGTGATTCCTTTGTGACGTGAGGCCCTTTTGGCGTAAAGCCATCCTTCCATCTCCAGGTACATATTCTTCTCTCTCTCATCTCTCTCTTCTTCTCTTTTTTTTTTTTTTTTTTTTTTTTGGTACCCACGAGCCCATCCAAGCAAGATCTCTTCCTGGTCTCATCGCCATCATCCTATATCCTCCCATAATCGTCCCTACTGCTTCCGCCACCCCCTTCTGGGTCTATTAGACCACCCAGATCTGTCTCACAGCCTTCTTCTTACCTATCTCCATTAAACTATAGCCCATATAGCCTTTCCCTATTGTCGTTGCCCATTCCCTAACCTAGATCAAGTGCCGCAACCTTTTTTATGCCTCAAGAGTGACACCGCAGCCCACTAGAATCCCTACAGTGTTTTCCGCGATCCCTATTACCCTTTCCAAACTGTCGTAACTCATATTTATTTATTTGAAACCATATACCCCCTAAGTTCCAATACATTAGCCTTTTCCTTAATTACTAAACTGCCATTTAACCACCATAGACCTAGGGGTGAAACACGGGTCGGGCGGGTCGGGTTTTGATAAACCCAACCTTAACCCATGTCAAAACATATTGAACCCAACCCGACCAGACCCGAATTAAAAACCCGATCTAGTCAACCTGACCCGACCCGAATTTCTAATACTCTCAACCTGAGTGTTGACCTGGGACCCAACCCAACCCAGACAACAAACAAGAATCCAGCAGAACCAGCCATTATCAAGAGTTATCCTCACGTCCGTGTTGCAGGGAGATGGTGGTGCGGAGTAGATCTGGAACTCAATGAATCAAAATTCAAAACCATAAAGAAATTTAGAACTAACACGATGTTAAAGTAGCCCAAATCAATCAAGCCTCATTAACAATAGTAAAAATAAGAACCTAGTATAACAGATTATAGTAGCCTAAAATGATAAAAACCAAAAAACCAAAAAGCGGGTGGAAAAGCGGATGTCCTAGTTAAGCCGGCTTGAGCGTAAGGGGCTTTCCGTCGGAGATTCATCGGAAAAGAAGAGGCGGAATTAGAAGTGAGAAGGGCTGATTGTTGATGTCGAGGGTAAGGGGCTTTTCGTTGGAGATTCACCGAAGAAAGAAGAGAAGGAACTGGAAGTGATAAGAGAAAAGATATTTTGCCCTCTCTCCCTGAATGCATTGGGATCTGAAATGAGAAGAAGTGGGGAAGAAGGCAAGGAGTTGCAGTTGGTAGAATCAGGATGGATGATGAAAAGGACATAGATACTTGCTCCTGCTCCTTCTCCCGATGATGATGATGATGATGATGATGCTGTTGTTGTTAGGAAATGGAAGCAGCAACCTCAGATGTAGGATTTGGAATGAGAGAACGGCTGATTTTATTATTGCAGGAGGGAGAGGAGGTGAGCGGTTGTATGCAATTAGAAGATTAGCGATTTAGGGTTACATGAGTTTTATAGTTACTTACGAATTCGGGTCGGATTTTTTCGGGTCGGTCGCGGGGGGTGGTTGGTTTTAAAAATTCTTCAGCCCAACCAGACCCGAATTTCAGGCCGATTTTTTTTTTCTTTAACCCAACCCAACCCGAGTTTACAATTTCTATAACCCAACCCACACTTTTTCGGCTCGGGTCAATCGGGTCGGGCCAAAACCCAACCCAAGTTTCACCCCTACATAGACCCATTTAATCCCTTTAAAGACATTAGATTCTTCCTATTTGCATGATTATGTGTGGTAAACTTTACATTAATTAATTGCAAGCATTAATTTGAATTTAATTTCAGCTCATTCTAGATTTAGGTTACACTATTTTCATCCCTTTTAATTTTTAGAGAACCAAATTAGGCATTTAGGGTTACCTATTCCTTGTCCTGCGTTAAAAGAACACAGTGAACACAACTGTTGAAAAGAGTGAAGGGAGCAACAAATTCATGTATTCATATGATATACTGCACTACACCTACAATGACTCCAATCTGCAACATATTATATATTAAAATAACACTTTCTGGTACAATACTAAAGTAACAAAAAAAATAACGTTCGCATTTTCCAGATGACCCATCACCCAATGGGAACTGACCCACATTCCACAATTCAATCCCATCGTACTGATGTGGTGATAAAGGAAAAGAATTTATTGATTATTGGTAGTGTGTCATATAGATTGAACCAAATTGAACCAAAACCATTAAAGGTACATTGAGGCTCAAGGCTCATCAAACATAAAAATGAATGGGCTTCTTTATTCAAACCCAAAACTTCAGTCTCTATGGAGTTTCCAGCTGTCAAATAAGGCACTGAAATGGACGATTAAAATTAAAAATCCCTCAATAGCTAGAACCTATCCATACAGTAATTTGATTCAACACAAAACCATAGAGGATTTTGATTAAGACAAGAAGGCACTATGGAATTGGTAGGGAAAAAGAGAGGAAAAGAAACACAAAGAGATTGAGATAAAGAGAGATGGGAGAAAATGGTGGTGAACGGGTCCAAGTCCTTGGAGTGCCCCAACAAAGTGCTTCGTCATTCCAAACTTCTGTTTCCAATTCAGTTTACTGGTTGCGAATCTTTCAATCTGAAATTTGACATTTAAGTTCTATCAAGATTATGTCATTCTGTTTATCCAAGTTCTGTTCTTTTTATATGGTAAAATTCACATTAACCTTTAGTATCCTACTGAATTTAAATTGTTTCATGGTTTTCATTCTTTTGTTGCACCTATTGATGGATATTCCAAATGGACTTGACTCAAACTTTTAAGAACATGTGATGAAGTCTGCTCTATGCTTATGGCCTTTTATAAGACAATGGGAACATGACATGGTCTTACTATGTTTATGGCCTTCTATGTTTTATGGCCTTTCATAACATATTTTGTTTTTATAACCTAAGATAAAAACATTTGTCAAAATCCAATATTTCAGCCAACATTTTTCAGTTCTGGATAGGAGCAATAGATACATAAAAACTTAGGGTTTATCAGGAAAACCACAAATTCAACATGGACCAAAATATCAGCAATTTTGGCTAAAATTAAAAAATATTGGATTTCCATGTAAATATAAAAAAATTAAAAAGGATGGGCCAATTTCGCCTAAATGATCTAAAGCTGTGTTTGGATGAGAGGTAAATTTTGCAAGGGTTTCCCTTATACATTTCTCAGTTCTGGAAAGGAGCAATAGATAAATAAAAACTTAGGGTTTATCAGGAAAACCACAAATTCCAACATGGACCAAAATATCAGCCAATTTTGGCTAAACTTAAAAAATATTGACTTTCCATGTAAATATAAAAAAATTAAAAAGGATGGGCCAATTTCGCCTAAATGATCTAAAGTTGTGTTTGGATGAGAGGTACATTTTGCAAGGGTTTCGTTTATCTTGTTTAATAATTACAATGGAAAAGGTATAAGAGGAAAAAAAAACTTACCATAAGGAAGAGGTAAAGTGATTACCTCTTACAGTGAAGGGATTTCCAGATTTGTACTTGGGAGGGGAAACTTGGGATTTTCTCGCCCCTTCCTTTCATTACCAAAAGGGGGTAAACGAGGGTTACCCTAATTTTCACCCCTATACCCACCCCTCATCCAAACACAGCTTAAATAACCAATATTTTTGCTGAAAATTTTAACTCAGTTAATAAAGAAAAGGTGTATAATCATGTCTACATTCTGTAATTATTAGCATGGACATTAAATAGAATCCCTCACTTCTTCCGCATACACCCATGAACAAATGGAATGACTGTAAGAAACACTGCATGCTGGAGATAAGAAGGAAACTCTCATAAGAGTCAACTTGGAAACTTAGATGCGTTGAAAAAAAAAAACACTCCTTGCTTGCTCTGTACATTAAATAGAATCCCACACTTCTTCCACAAACACCCATGAACAAATGGAATGACTGTAAGAAACACTGCATGCTGGAGATAAGAAGATAACTCTCATAAGAGACAACTTGGAAATTTAGATGAGTTGAAAAGAAACATTCCGTGCTAGCTCTGGTGCTAAAGCCAGATAATGTTGCGAATTAGGTTGTGCAAAAAATTGCCTAAAGAAATTATTGACTTAACTAGTACACAGAGACCCACCCTTTTTTTTGAAACACACATAGCAGTAACATATTGCCACAAATACTATGTTTTGGGAATGGACTGAATGTTTGAATGAGTTTGATTTTTTAAGGGTGAGAGTCTGACGGCCTTCACCAAGGTACACGGATCAGCTAGCCAACTTCTTCAGAGAAAAATATGGAATGCAGAAAGGAAATACTGAACAAGAAGGGAATCAGAAACATTCAATGTCCAGTTTGAAAGGGAGGGCTGGAGAGAATGAGGAAACTGAATCTATGTAGTAAGGTGGTGTAAAGAATAAAAGGAACAAAGATCTATGCACTAACACATGGAACAAGCTGGGATGAAAAATATTCGGGTTCTCCAGTTTGAAGGAAAGTATTTTAAAGACTAAGGAAGAAATATAGATCTATATGGTAACATGGTGTACTTTGACAAAGTTAAGCGATGCCGTTAGGCTTGGATTGGAAGTATGTACACACATGGATTCTCCAGTTAGTCTGTCTGCAAGTGTATGGGAGAGGACTCAAAAGTCCTTTCCTCACTTCCCTTTTCCCTTTCCAAATTGGTCGATTGATGACAATGTTATTGAATGCTTATCCAGATGGGGAAAATTTGCAACTGGAAAGGGTTATTCTTAAAAGTTCAAGTATTACACTAAAACTAAATTGTATCCAAGTAATACATGAGTTGGCTAAGGCACCAAACTTCCTACAAAGGTAACAGGCAAAACAGCTTTAAGAGCAGAAATACAAAAGAAAACAGCTTCAAAAGCATAATATGAAATTAAGAAACTTTGAATGTAGTGCATATATTGTGATCACAATGTAGCCCATAAATCAATATTGATAATTCCACTAATTGTTCATTTGGATAAATCCTGGAGTTGCTACAAGTTTTAATCTGTCCCATTAGAATGGATTGATGGTTATCCCTTCTCTTTTGAGATGGAATGTATGGCTATCCATTTAACTCGCATTTTTTGGCAGAGCAGAAACTGGAAATGACATCAAGTCTGATGCCTTCTTTGCTTAATAACTGGAAGATAAAAGTGATATTGTTTTCCAACCTTTCCCTCCTCCAAATCATTGCCAGCACCAATCACCCAATTGATCTACTGTGGTTTTTGACTTCTTTTCTGCCCTAAATATATAATAGAACATATGACCATCTATTCCACTGAAAATTTCATTCAATCAAGATTTCAGAGATAAACTAAATGCTGTGTAAATCTTAAATTCTTACCAGAGAGAAGCTTTCATCATGGGATACTTCAAACATATTCTACAATTTCCAATCGCTTTCCTAATGTGACTTCCATTTTCTTAAAAGCTGATCATAGGTGTCCCCTCTGCCCACTTTTATAAGACTTTGTTTCAATTTTGACAATGTCGAAGAATTTAGTTTAATCCCCCTTTCTATCATATCCTCGGCGTATTTCGCTGCCTCCTGAAGTCTATGTGCGTGTGGGAGCTCAAGCACCAACAAGTTTGAGATTTCCTCAAGTGGTGTAATGTCATTTTTAACCATACATTTCCAGATTCTTAAGGCCATGTCTGGATTGCGTGAATCCAAATAGACCCGAACTGCAGACATACAGTTAGTGTGGTTTGGAAAGCATTCATTCTTCACCATCTCATCAAAGATTGAAGATGCCTCGCGCAGTTTCCGGCTTTTGATCAAAAATTGGAACAAGACATTATAGTCTGAGTATCTGGGAACGCCCCATTTAGTGCCATCTCATCAGAAAGCCTCAGAGCGAAGTCAACATGGTTGAAATTACACTGCAGAGCAATCATTGTATTGTACATCTGTGTGTCGGGACAGCAGTGATTGCGAGCAGTCATCACATCCCAAAGCGTGAGTGCAGCACGGTCACTGGCCAACCGGGAGAATTCTTCGAGTGCATTGCGAAAGAACTTCATCCCCGGTAAGCACCGCTTATCCCTCATGACATCAAAGTACTTCATGGATTCGACAGCACCACCGGTCCCCCTGAGGAGGGTGTTGAGGAAAGAGTCATAGGCAGGCACATTGGCAGGGTCCCACCCCAGGATGGCCACCATCTCGTCAAACGTATTCTTAGCATTCACGGTATCACCCTCGTTCTCCCACCCCTCGAGCAGGATTGCAAAGGTGTCAGCATCGGGGTGAATCTTGCTCTTGGCAGTGTCAAAGAACATGCGGGCACGGTTGGTCTTGCCAACATGTCGACAGATAGCAGAGAGGAGAGAGTTGAGGGCGACAACATCGCGGGGGCAGCCATGCTGGTCCAAGACCTCAAAGGTCATGCAAGCCTCATCGACACGGTCGGCGGCAACGTAGCTGCTGAAGACGGAGGCAAAAGTGGCGAGGGAGATGAGGCGCTCAGAGCGCATGGACTTAATGGCGTCCCACATGGCATCAAATAGTAAATTCTTCCCGAGGAGGTCAACGACGAGGTTCCATGAGTAAGGACTGTGATTGTGGGTTAACCAGTGGCCGGCCCAGCGAAAGAACTTGACCGCAGCGCCGGGGTAGGAGTAGGAGAGCTTGAGGACCTCTTCGACATCTTGGGTTGTAATGCGAATGCCGGTGTCGTTGAGAGCAGAGTCAATGGAAGAAGAGGGGGTGGTGCAAGAATCTCACAGAGGATTTTTATCTTGGGAGGGAGGTTTGGGACTTCATGGTAGGAAGTAAAGGTTTGGCGCTTCTCCAATTTTTGCAGTTGATGAACAGGGGTGGTTGCCGGTGGTATTGTGGTGGTGGGAGTAGCGGAAATTAAGGGTCTCTTGGAGTGGGCTCAGGAGAAGGATTTGAGATATCAGTGAGGGAACGTTTGTTGTTGTTGTGAGACATTCTCTCCTTCGCTTGAGTTCAGATTTCTTGAGAAGAAGTCGAGGTAGGAAGAGGGAAATGACAAGAACTGAAGAAACCAAGGATATGTTGCAGAAATTAGGACTCAATTAGCAGAAGACACTTCTGTTCGGATCTTTACCTTCATCTTCTTCACCAGTGTGAGGCTGTGAGCAGCAGAGTAGGGTTTCTTTTCCGAAGGAAAATGTCTGTGGTGGGCCGAGCCAACCGCTTAAATGAGCCTGAGGCCCAGTTAGTTATGCGCACTTCCGCAATGTACAAACCACATATATCAAATCATCAATCGCTGTAAAGCGAACTAAGTATCTCAGTTTCTATCTTTTCGTGTTTGAACTTTGAAAAGAAATGATCGGATGCTGTGATTTTGGTGGTAAGAATAATTTTAAATGGTACTGTTCAGTGCAAATGAAGTTCAATTTTTTAAAATTTAAATAATTCATTGAATTTAAAATGTGAGGATATAGATAATATATCTTTTTAAAATTTTATGAAATAGTTGAACTCACTATTGAATGAATTAAATAAAAGTTACTTAATTAGGAAAACAATAAAGTCTATCGTGCCCTTGTAATTTGGTTCATCCAATGGTGGATCCAACACTTTTAAACACGCATGTCCCAAATGAAATCATTTGAAATCGATCATTTCACATTTTGAAAAAATTCTAACTGAGAAAGTAGGGTCCATAAGCAGTAATTTTTCCCTCCTCAAAGACCAGTCTACAAATAGAACATGTAACTCATCACTGTTATATTTTTTATTGAAAGTTCATTTACTATAATGGAACTAAATTTCATCTCAAAATTTTATAATTTAGTGACTTTATCTTAGTATATATTTGTTTAAGGGGAAAAAAAATACATACACACACATTGGCATTTGATGGGGCTCACTGATTCGGCCAAAGGAAAAGTCTCATTGTTAATTCTGCTAATCTACAGAGATGATCATAAACTATTCATAAAATCTTAATCAATTATTTATTTTCCTGTCTTAGATCATAAGACTGGGAAGGACACTGCAATTTTTTCCATTTCAGAAGTTCCTCCTTGTTTCTGGTTGGGCCTCTGAGCCCTCACACAACTTCAGAACGTTTTCTCACTGTTAAACTACTGGAACAATACAGTTTATGATCATTAAAAAGAACCAGATAAATTTCACATGAAAAGGTTTAAGCACATCTGCAACTTAACATAGGAAACAGAAATCAAGGTATTGCCAATTTATCGTAGACGTTTCTGTCGTAGCAAAAGAACTACGAAATTGGAGCTCTTTCAACTGTGATACAAATAATGCAAACCAATTGCATTTACAACCTACAGCTTTCTAGACCCCCAAAAATTTCCAATGCTCTTAAATTCTTCATACACTCATACACCATTCAAATAGCATTCTCTTTCTTTTTTTCTTTCACATCTTCAAAGCTGCAGATTTTATATGCACTAGCTTGTCACATCCGTTCCCCGGGTAGCATGAATAGTAATTGCCGATAAGAAGCAGGACTCTTTCATCTGAAAAGAACATGACAAACCCATAGTTTTAGAAGAAATCACTATATCAAGGTCTACGAGGGGCATAAGAGTACAGAACATACGATGTAGCAGTTGCTCCTTGCATCTCACTTGAATGTCTTTTTGACTTGTGTTTGGATCTTTTTTCACGCTTCTTAGTCCTGTTCATTTGCAGAAACACTCTTAACCAAATTGTAGTTTACAGCAGTGGCAGACTTCTTTTTTTTTCGTTTTGAATGATGGTCATTGGGAAAGGTTTTGCATGGAAAATGACATGAAACGGATTTTCAAAGGTGATAGTAGTGTCGAGAACATACTCATCTTGCGAGCTTGGATCCCAACAGTTCTTCAGTTTCCGGTCTATATGTCTCATATCCTTGGCTGTAGGGATTTTCAGTTTCTTCACCTGTAAAAATTAGCAACCCAGGTTAATTCAGAACCAATGGTGGTGATTGTTGTTGTGAAGAGAAAACAGAGATAGCAAAGGAAAGGAAAAACTAAATACATCGGTTGAGCCAGAGAAGGCTAAAACCACACCCCAAAAGACCCAACTTGACAAACGAATTATGATTCCTCTTTCAAGCTGCAAAGAAGGGCCTGCACATTCGGTCCCAAAGGGCTGAAAAAGATATAGTTCTTCCTACACCACTTTGAATCTTGCAAAAGGAAGTGCTTTGGCTTTCTGCTTTTCATGTTGGCATCTACCTGAACAGGTGAAACTAAGAAACTGCCAATTCTTAGAATAACTCGGACATGCAAGCTGCAAGGCAATTCCATAACACTAGCACCAAACCTACTTAAAATCCATAGATAGAATGCATGCCTCCACTGATGAGGACGAAAAATCCAAAAACTCAGGTCATATTCCTTCTGGAACTTCAAAGAAGACCAATGCCTTGAACCCATTTATCTTGTGAACGCCATATTCACCACAGAAACCCCATGTGACCCTATTCCAGTCTTCCATCATAGGGCTGGAAATATCTGTTGATCTAAGAGTAAGTACCAATTGTTTACCCAGCACCTATTGTCTCCTCTCCACCACCTCTTTGCTCAAAAAAATGCTCTTCCCTATCTGCACTCACTATTCAAACAAGGATTTCCAATCTTCTCTCAATAATTCTGGCACGCCTAATAGCAATCCTACAGTCAAGCTCCCATCCAGGCCCAGGAAGAAGACATGGAAGGTGTTTTGGATTGAAAAGAAGGTTCTCCACCCAGAGTCCAAGCCTTTTGCAAGTGTTATTGCAGGGAAGGTTTCAACAAGATGCAATTTGCTTCAGAGAAAGAAGAAAAAAAATCAAAGGTAGATATCACATGTATTTGTGTGATAATTGGAGATTTGGAAACGGTTTCTGGATCAACTTGCTTGTAGTTTGTTATCCGAAGATTAATTGGGTAGAGAGACTAGGAACTCTCCTTGGTCGTGTCAAGGTCCATTAACCTGAACCTGTAACAGCGATGCGTGTTAAAATGAGAAAACAATTTTTATTTTTTTTGCAAGGTAACCAATTTATTTCAAATGGCAAAAAGAATACAACCTAGCACTAACCAACACAGCTAGCACAAACAAAACAACAGCCAATACCACACTAAAACATAAGAACCCAACAGTACCCAGAAACACCCCAAAACAGCTCACAGACTGATACACAAACCACCCCCACATTCTGTCCAGCAACTCCCTGTTCCTGAAAACAAACTTTCCTCCTTGCGTAGAACCCTGCTTTGCTAAATCATCAACTCTGAAATTTGCCCATCTTGGTACATGCTAGACTATCAGTTCCAAGTCTTCAATTACTTTCTTATTCCTCAATTTTTTCCAACAACATCCAAGGACAAGCACTTCCTTTGGCCCATAGGATAACCAGAAAAGAATCTCCTTCTATAATATCACCTATGGGCCCGACCCTCTTCAGCTCTTAAACTCCCTCCAAAGAAAGACCATCATCTCAGCCTCATTTGAAGAGCATACCAAAACATAACCAGAAAAGGAGATCACTTAGGACTCGAAAATTCTGAATTAAGCCGCCAAAGCCAGCTCTACCATCCTTTCTTGATACACTACCATCAATGGATTTGATTCACAAACTGCATGAATTCAAGAACTCTCTACAACGAAATGTGGTATAGAATGTCACTTCACATGGATGAACATAAGTAGCAAAGAGTTCATGGACATGACCTAGCAATTTTGCTCTACCTTGCCGTTCTTAAATGCCAAAACTATAAACATATTAACATGAAATCTAAACCAAAACTGAACAAAGACAGTAAGGATTTCGGATAAGTTATCAAGTATGGGTTGAAAGAAAACACTGCTAAAAAGGTTATATTGAAGAAAGTCTCAACTTCCTCAATAATATCCGTATCTCTTGTCAAATGATTCATGAACTTTGTTTTTGGGGTAGAGACAATGGTATATTGAGCAAGCTAGAACCACCCCACCCACCAACTCTCTTCATCAAATCCATTAAGACTGTCAGCCCCTAAAAAGTAGGAAGCTCTGGTTCTACAGGCTGTCTGACCTGTCATTACCTAATTACTGTCTAGAGTCCAGCTTAGGCCAGATCCAAGCTCATTGACAAACTTAGCTAGGAAGTGAGCTTCTTTAGGAAGATAGGAAGGTAATCTAGCAAACTATTCTGACAACCATCTCATGGTCATAGAGGAAAGAGAATCAAAAGAATTTTCAACACAGAAGTGAACAAAGTAAATGAGGTTTTTCAGATAGTAAGATTAACCAAATGGGTGGTGAAAAGCAGAAAAATTCAAAGAATTCACAATCAATGGCTCTGAAAAGGATCATGCATATGTACAGAAGGAGGTGATAGGAAGCAGAAGATAAAGCAAAAATGGAAGAAACCACAAGTGAGTTATTTTAAGTTCAATGTTGACAGACTGCAAGGGGTAAACTAGGATAGTAGGAATAAGAGTCTTGCATGATAATACAAAAAAAATACGACGTTTTTAAGGGCGCCATTGGGACAAAAGAGTCTAATGCAGCAGTGTTAATAGCAATTAGTGAGGATTTGAAGATTTATATTGAGCAGTTCCAAGGAAAGCTTATTATACAATGCAACTCCGCCAATGTAACCACATGTGCTGTGGGAAAAAGCAAATACCCATGGACAATGTTGATGGCAACAAGGGTGATTACAATATGTTAAGTTGCTGGGGTTACATTAAGACATGTAAGGCAAACAGTGACCACTCTAGAGGACTTTCTTGGCAAAGAATGGCATAGAAATACAAACTGCTGTAATAGAATCTATCTGGTTGGGATAGATTCTTTTGTACTAAAAAAATATAGACTTGGACACATGCTTAGTGTGGCACTCTTATACTGTAAATGTACATTGCCTTGAATAAACACATTTCTCATCCTTCCCAGAAAAGGAGAAGACAAGAGAGAGAGAGACCTAGCAGAAACTGTGTTGGTCAAAACCATCCCCAACTGGTGTTTTTCTTTTGTATCTTTTCTTTTTCAATGAAAATTTCCTCTCTTACTGCTCAAAAAAAAAAATCCCCAACTCCTTTGAGGATCCCATAAAAAATCCCATCAATATCTGGCGATTTCCATTTGCAGCTTCACTCCCCTGAAGCATCTTCCTTGCACCTTCTCTATTGCTTTCTCAGTCCATGCATGAAATAAATCCCCTCTATTCCTTTCATCACCTCATCAATGGGGTTAAATCTATTCACAATCCTGCTGACCTTGCTAAAGAGAATGGAAGTCTCTAACTTCAAGAAATTCGAAGGGATACGGGAGACTGAGACAGCCAATCACTTCTCCTTCCACCCAAATTCCTCTCCAACATTTATTTGTCCTATAAGAACTCATTTCTAGAGGAAAGGATCTGTTCTATAGCCATGTAAGAAATCGATGTGTCAAGATATGAGCAAGGTCAAGATGCAAACCCATTAATTCCCAGTTGGTCAGGTTAAGCCCACCTATAGGCTTAAAAGGTATCTTCCAACAGAAGCCTTCTAAGAAAGGGAAGATGTCTGTGAGGGCAGACAAAAAGGCAGCAAGGACTAATTCTGCTGAGGATCAGTTTCATTGAAGACCTCATTCGGAGTCTTTGGCGGAAAGAGGTGAAACAACTTGAGAAAGAAAGAATCAAGAGATTAATCAACATGGTATTGCTGAAGTCCAGAAATCTAACGAGGAGGTGGGTATGCAAGCTCTGGAAAGAAGGGATGTTCTGTAAAATGAAGCAGTAAAGATGCTGAAGCTGGTTAAGATGATGCGCTTTCACTTCAAGAATGAGGATAGAGATATAGGTGGGGCATTGGTGAAACACAGGTGTAAATTTAGGGGCGAAGGAAGGAATTTTGGGTGATTACTGTTTAATGGAGGTGATGAACATTGGGTCATTTTTCAGCTACTTTGTAACTGTAATTTTTCTTTTATTGTTTATGCAATTCTGTTAACATTAGAAAAAAAAAGACCCACATATCTTAGTTATCAAAACCTCAATTTCCATACACATGATATTCATCTTCTGAGGGCCACCATGGATGGCTCGACTTTACTGGAAGCATATGAGGACAGCAAACAGATGGTTCAGTGATGCGGTGCATCTCCAGCACCTTTCATTTTCGTGTTTTGCTATTTCCGTGTATTTTATTTTAGTAAGGGTAGTCTAGGTATTTTGTTTATTTTTTTGGTAAGATGAAAGTTTATTTAAAGCCTAATAGCCTCCTTGAGGCATTACATACGATTGATGAAATAAAAAAAAATTGAGTTTCCGCATAACTTGTGCGATCGAGATTGTTGGAGTGATTCCAAAGGACGAGAAGCCACGGCATGAGGCCATCTACATTCTTCTTCATGTACGTTTCTTCCTCTTCTCTTCTTCTCTCTCTTTCTCCTTCCCCTTCCCTCTTGCTGCCAGACCTTTTCCTTAGACCAAGATCTGCCTAAATCTGTCCTACAAACCCTTTCCTGGCCTTCCCCTATTTCCACCACCCCAAATCCACCACTCTTGTTTCACCGGTGACCCCCAAAACCCCTCTACAGCCTTCGCCCCTTCCTAATACTCATCTCCATGCTTTCATCTCTCTCCGTAAGCCCCTCTAGCCTTTGCCGCAACCTATATTTCCATTCCCTGTGACTTCCGCAACCCCACGAACCCCATTTCTTTGTTGCCGCAAGCCTCCATTACTTTTCTTATTACCATCGTGCCTTTCTTACTTTATTACCTTTTCTTATTTCTTTATTTAAATCCATGTGATCGTTTAAACCATATGCCCCTTTTATTTAAAACTATATGTCTTTCATGCCCATTACTTTCAAAATTATTTCATTCCACCCTTTATTTCTTTACATCATATTCCGGAATGTTATTTGCATGATTATCTGTGATTAAATTCTATATTAATTAATTGCATATATTAATTGGAGTTTAATTTCAGCCCATATTAGTTTTAGGTGCATTAATTTCATCCCTCCTAATATTTAGGAAACCAAATTTAGACATTTAGGGTCACCCTATACCCTGTCCTGCTTCATTCAGAAACAGTCTAATCAACAGTAAATTCAAGGTTGAGTTGCCTTCAGATGTCAACATCATTTCCAGTTTCCGGCACATTGATTCCCTAACAATGGGAGGACCAGGGAAATGAATAATAAAGATAATGGATACAAGTCCCCGTTACATGTGATTATGATGTAGAATGTCGAGTAATTCTGTAACCTGGATAATAACAAACGTGCTCACGTCAAACATGGAAGTGGGGTATTGGACCGTGTGATCTTTAGAAGCAAGTCATAGACACCCCTACACAAATACATCAGATATTCTAGAATATCAAATCATAAAATAAAAAGGTTAAGCATTGTGATTTTCATGCTTTTTATAAGGCTAAATGAATTTCCATGCCATTTATATCCAGTTGAGTTCTACAAATAAAAATTCATAGAATTTAACTTATAAGTGAATTATGGCAAGGACTTACCAAAGAATCAATGGCAGTCAGAGATTGAACCAGTTCTGATTTAGAGTGTGAAGAACGCTGTCGAGAGAAAATACTATCCAAGTACCTGCAAAGGTACAAAAAGCACAACACAAATCTGAATGAGTGATAAAACAAAGACTGAATATCCATTACAATTTTTTTAATAGGGAATCTAATGCAAAATAGTAAAACAAACTCCAATTTTGAAGTTACTTAAGGGAATGAGAATTGAACCTCTCAAAGTCAACAATTCTGTGTACCTCATTTGACCTACGTAAACCAGCCAGTGCCAGCTGCATGAAATGAAGAATAAGGTATGCAGTTCCAGAAAACAGATAAGTTTAATCATACAGTGAACAAAGAGAAGAGCTTTCAGTGAGAGCATAAAGACCCATAGAGGCAGCAGATGCACATTTTCTAACAGATGATTCAGCAATTTTCATTGAATATTTTTTTTTTGAAAAGTTTTCATTGAATAAATATTGGTCAACTGAAGCTGACCCACATCCTTAATTAATGTCGAAAATGCCTATTCTACAACTGTTCACAAGTTCATGGTAATAACAATTTTATATCTTATCTTGAGGCCGCCAATCAGAAGTGTAAGGATTGTCCAATCTCGGTTATGTTGATGGATAGCATCACATTAAAATTCTGGATAGTAAATGCACATTTTTTAATACATGATTCAACGATTTTCAGCAAATAAATATTGTTGAACAAAAGCACAGCTACTTGCTTAAGTAATGTCCAGACCACCCATCGACAATAGTTTGTAGGTTCACGGAAGTGATAATTTTACGATCTCATTTTCAAGCCACCAATCTTAAGTGTTGGATTGTCTCAATCTGGGCATGTTGATGGAATAGTCCATTCAAGGGTGGCCCATCATTTTGAAATTTGGGATATCCAAACAAGGGCCCACATATCTACAAATTTCAGACCCACCAATAGCATGCAATCATCAGATCAAAGATCATAAAACTTGTTTGAGGAACATGGAGCAAAGCATCATCCATAAGAGGCAAGTCCATAGAACAGTAAAACATAACATAGGAATATAGGATGATCAAATGAAATCATAACACAGTAGTGACCATATTGTACTCTTAAAACAGATACAATTAGTAGGGTCAATATATGAAGGTTAAACTTCAAATGGGTATGGTTCAATCATCAAGATTTCTGCTTCATTAAGACTGATGTGAACAAACCTCCAAGTGAAGATATTGTGACTGAAACATTACAACGCTCTGACTGGCAAGTAAGAAGATATAATTAAAAAAAATTGACAAGTAAGAAGATATAATTAAAAAAATATGACGTGGAAATACATCACAGATATGGAAAGGCCAGAACATGAACATGGTATGGACACAGATTTTATACATAATAATGAAATATCACAAAACATATCATATGAAACATTACCTAATATGAAGTGTCTGGGTATTAATAGATTAGAAAATGGGATCGTTTGGAAGAAGCACAATAAATTTATCTTAAAACTGAAAAAACGCCATCCTCATTCAATTTTCTGAAATAAGCTCCAATATTATCATAAATTTTTTTTTTTGATGACCGATGGTGTCCAGGTATCTCGCCTGACTGGTCCTTCAGGGCATATGCACACCTCCCTAGACACACATACCGGGTTCAAGTGGTAGGACCTTAGTCTGTACATATCCTACGGAGAGTGGCCCTTCATTGAAGTTACCAGGGATTGAACCTGATGTAGGACATGTGGCCCGAAGATCCAGTGGACCCCACTGAAATTTAATTATTTAGTATTATTTTATTTTCCTAAGTTAGGATATTATTGATTTTTATTTTATTAGTCAGTCCATGTTGGACCTTGCGTCAGTGTCACGTTTGGTTGTTAAGCCAGCGAGAGTCCATGTCCCAGTCCCAATGTAGTTTGGAGTCCACAGTTAGAGTCACATTCACAACTCGTCATTGTGTTAGTGTTTGAGTAGTTTTAGGATTTATTTTTTGCTTATAAAAGACGATGAAATCAAAGGAAGGAAACATACCTCTTTCGAATTAATGTAAATCTGAGATTTACAGTTATCTTTATTATCTCGCTTGCTATCTCTGCCATTGTTGCAGGTTATCCCTTGCTGGCCAATTCCAGTCACAACTCCCTCGCATCACCTGGGGCTTTATCCCAAGAGAGACTCCATCGCTGCTACACAAGACATCTGAGCATTATCCTAGATACCATTGTCTCCGTTGCTTCTGCCTGCCTCTCTGTTCCGCCTCTGCTGCTACCAGATCTCTCTCTTTATTCGCTGCCACCAGTTTCGTTCTCCCCTTGCTGCCTTCTTCCTTAAACCCAGGTACTGCAACTCTTCCGTTTCCATCTCCTGCCTTCGACTCCTATTCCTCTTTCCCTCTTCCTCTTCCGTGCTCTCTTCTTTCCCTCTTCCGCCTTTCCTGCTCACCCCTCTGTGTTTTTTCCCTCCTTCATTTCTATGCCCGTGTCTTCTAAACAACTTAACCACGTGACCTTCCACATGTTCCGTGCCTTTGTCTAAACCCATTTTATCCCACATGCTTCAGTATCCAGTTAGAACCCATTCATTACCCGTGCAACCCATATCATGACAGCTCGACCCGAAACTTCGTCGGGGCTACTTAGTTGCTTTAATCCCCTCACTCCGCTACATCAGAACCCAAGACTTCAATCCTAAAGTCTTTTATCTCAACCACTAAGCCAACCCCTTGGGGTTAATATTATCATAAGTTGTCAGATAAAAGCCCTTTCTATCTCAAAATGAAAGAAAACCTCAAGATTAGTACATCTGAAATTTCTAGTCATCTAATATTTCAAGCCTTCATATCTCTCTTGGCCTTAGACTAGAAGGTTAGAAATTCAAATGTGTCTGAGTTTTGGTATTTTTGCTAATCTAGAGGTCTCCTTTTATTTTGTACTCATATGGGCTCCGTAACAATGCTACATATGCCCATTTTTTTAAAATGCTACAATGAAATTTGTCTAACATTTGCTGAATGGAAACCAAAAATGGCTTTTTTTCCAAATAACTTGCAACAAGATCAAATTTTGTTTCAGAACATGGAAAAGATTTGGGGTTTTTTCAGATCCAACCAACATAAGAGGTTTCTTTGAATATCCATAAAAATAATTTAGAAACTAGATGCCACATGCTCTATGCATTATTTGTCAATCACTTCACTTGTTCCAATGCTACAGAGTTATTTGCATTATCCATTCTTCCTGAATCACTTGTCCATATGCTTCAATGGCTTTAGAAGTATGGTTGCTATGTCAAGTCCACAGGCAGGGTACTGAGCATGCTCTCCCTGAAGGGGTTGGGTTGGGTTCTTTCTTTCCTGTCATTTTGTGGGTCCATAAGTGTCTTCTTCTAGTGTGCATCTACAAGTTGAATAATATGAACACATGCACGAAATAGCACTGGCATAAAAATATAAAATTAATTAGAGGCTAGAAAAGTAGGAGTCAAGTGTTCAGTCATGTCTACTGATGTGGTTGACTCTCACTAAAAAGTGCTTAGAGAGACACTGTGTCTCTCCTATACAATCTTCACTAACTACTAAAAGAAATGCACAAAAGTGAGTTCATCAAGCACTCGATGGTCTTAATGAGAATACCTGTCCAGGAGGGAAGAGAAGTGGTGCATCTGTCAGCATAGTTCTGTCAACCTCCAATTTGGCAGTCTCTTGCAAATCCTTTGAAAAAATAAACAAATAAAAGGTCACCCAAATGAAAAGGGAATCACTTCAAATTGCAAAGTATTCTAGATAAGAAACACTAACGTTTGATTTATCTAATCCTTTTATCTATATTGCCCAGGAAGAAGAATAGAGTTAGATTTGCTTCAATTTCTTAAATGATATGCACAACAGACAAATGCATATTATAAGGAGTACATTTATTTTTTTAATGATCTCCATATCAATCTCCTTAGAACTCTGTCATAAGCTTTTTCTAGGTCGATAAAGAACCATGTACAAGTTCTTCCTCTTCTCCTTATATTTCTCTGAGTTGTCTTAGTGTACAATAGTAAATAGAGATGTACAACAATTAATACATTATATCGACAGGAACTATTTAATACTCCTGAAGATTACAAACACATACATGCAAACGGCAAATGTACATGCCACAATCAAGTTCCTCAATGAAAACCATTCCAATTGCGGTCCCATGATGGATGAGGCAAAAGTATAATCCAAAAAAGTACCTTCAATCAAAGCTATTAATTAACATTAGGTACCAACCATCAAATGGATGGTTAAAATGAAAAATAACCAAATGGGATAACATCCAAGTAAATTACATGACAATCACCATAGCCATCAATTTCTGAGGCCCCTGATGAAATGGTTGTGAACATCAAAACAAGGTGATTTGTTAGCCTCCTTGTACAAAGATCCATCATACATGCAGGTGGGATGAACTTCAGAAACAGTTCAAGGAACTTCAGAACAAGTTGGATTACCAACATAGTGAAACCAGTTGGACCATCATACTATCATCATCAACATAATTGTCATACTCATCATTCTGAAATGATATTTGATATTATAAAAATATTACTCGATTAATGGGAGAATCATGATAACACTAGGTAAGGAGATCCATAAGGACAGAGAAGTGATTCACAGAGAAGTGCCTCTTACCTGCAACTTTTGTAGCTCGCCATTCTTTGCCCGACAGAATTCCTGAAGGATGAACACAATAAATTAAGAAATATATTTGCAATGTTAACAGATCATAAAATCCACATTCATAATAATTTTAAAACTCACCACCATATCATCAACAAAACCTTCAATTGACCGATAAGGTGCATATACAATAAGATCAAATCCCAGACTCTGGAAACAGTATCAAATCAGAAAACTCAGTACATTTGATTGGCAAAGAAACAAATCGAAATAAGATGTGAAACAAGAGCATGCCTGAAGAACAATCATCTCATTGTTGAGAATCATTTGATGATCCTGCTGAATTCCCTTCCCAAGCTCCTCAGCTGACACATGATTTTCTTCAACTTTGCAAGATGCATATATGCAAGTTAGCCTGTACACACCAACAGTTCTTTCAGTTTATAATCAATTTAAAATGACAAATGATAGGCATTCACATTGGATTAAAGTTGCTAGCAGATCTTATAGAGAACTAATGGAAGCTAAGTTAGTTCCAAAAAACAGCAATCAATAATAGAAACATAAATGGGTCAGAGTTGTGATGGATTTGAGAAAAAACAGCATCCTGATCCGCATTCTAAATGCAGGATTCAAGTCTAAAACCGAATCGGACTTGGACCTTTAGAGCAGCAGCCAGATCCACATCCCCATCCAGACACTTCTATCAAAATATGTATCCAACTCATGAACTGGATTCAAAGATTCCCTTAGTTTTTATACCACATTCTACAAGTAAAAGTGAGGGAGCGCGCGCGCTCTCCATTCCATTTTCCTGAATTCTCCTAATTTCAGGAGATTTATTCAAAGACGAAAAGCCTATTTACTGTTTTGCAATATTATACAATTTGTCATTCTCATGCGGTGTTAATTCGACTTTACACGGCGGTGAAAGATGGGAGTGGTATCCTTGAGGAGTTGATGGTCAATTCCCACCCTCGTTTGTGGGAGGTCTTGGGATCAACCCCCCTCAACACAAAAACGGTCACTCTCCTTAGTTTTGTACCCGGCTTGTGCCGATTGGGAGGTTTACACATGCCCTAAGGATTAGTTAGGTTGGACACCTGGAAAATTCAGGTGGGACGCTTGGATACATTGGTCTTCAAAAAAAAAGATGGGAGTGGTTGAGAGTTGACACGTGGCAAGGTGTGTAGTAGAGTTGGTTAGAAACATCCTTTCTATAATACATAAAACTCACTTTGATTTTACACTAAAAATATATTTTTTCACCAAATTAAATAAGCTATACTTCTTAACCTTCTTAAAATTAAAGATTTCAAATTACTTTTTAAATCTTAAACTTTTGCATCACATTTAGAGTCCACTTAATTAATTGTGATGGATTAATTAGAAAAGTTTTACAAATATGAGATAAAAATATTTACTTTAATTGGATTAATAAGCTCATATTTTTAAGCTCTCTAAATTTTGATATTTTTAAATTAATTTTCAATCTTTAAATATTTACACCATAATTAAGATTACTTCGATCAAATTTAAATTGTCCTTGGAAAAGCCTAAACATGGATGAGGCTAAAAAGAAAAATTACCTTGATTAGATAAACAAAGCCATGTTTTGTAAGTTCTCCAAAATTTGATGATTTTTTTTTCTTTAAACTTTTGTATCTTATGAAGGCTCTACTTTGATCAAATATGATGAGTCAAGTGGGAAGATCTAAACATGAAAATGAAATTGAAAAAAAATTACCTTAATTAGATTGAAGAAGTCACATTTTTTAAGCTCTTCAAATTTTGATGTTTTTGTTTTTTAATCCTCAAACTTTTGAATTATATTTAGAACCAAATTTGGTTCATTGTAAGAGGTCAATTGGAAGGACCTAAGTATGAATATGAAAATGAACAAAAAAATGTCTTAGTTGTATTAATGAAGCCACATTTTTATGCTTTATAAATTTTGATGACTTTAAATTATTTTTAATTCTTAAACTTTTACAATCTAAATGGAGCCACTTTTGTGCAATGTGATATGATTGCTAGAAAGGACCAAACATAAATATGAAATCAAAAATCAGTTAATAAGATTAATGAAGCCCACAACCAAAATAACAATGATAGATTGATGGCATCTACTAAATAAAATCTTGTAGATTATTTGATTCACAAATTTATAAATTTCTTATAAGGGTAGTTCTATAGACTTCTTTACCTAAGCATGAACATTAAAATAAATAATCACATTCATTGGTTTAAACATGAATATCAGAAAAAAAAAAATCACCTGTTGGGATTAACGAAGCCCAAGGGATTGATGTGTTCGAAATATATGTATGAATATGGGAATGAGACAAAATGATTGGAATAATAAAGATATTTCTTAATTTTTCCAAATTTTGATTACTCTAGATTATTTTTTAATCATTAAACTTTTACATTTTATTTGGGGCCACTTTGGTCGAATATAATTGGTCTACTACAAAGGGCATGAATATGAGATTAAGAATTGCTTTGATTTGATAAATAAATCCATATTTTTAAGCTCTTAGAAATTTTGATAACTTTAAATTAATTTTAACAATAAACTATTAGATCTATTTGGAGTCCACTTTGATCTAATGTTATAAGTCACCTAAAAAGGTCTGAATATGAATAAAAAATTATTATAATTGGATTCATAAAGCTATATTTTTTAACTCTCAAAATTTTGATGATTTTAATCATTTTCTTTCTTTTAACTTGTGTATCTTATTTTGAACCTACTCTGGTTTTATATGGTCGATCAATTGGAAAGTTGAAGGCGTGAACATGAGAACTTTTTCTTTTGATAAAAAGGACACTTAAATTGAATTATTAGAGCTATATTTTCAAGTTCTCCAAATTTTGAGGGCTTCAATTATTCTCCTTGTTCTTATACTTTTGAACCATATATGGAATCTACTTTGATACAATATCAAATTTGACGGTGGTAACCGATCAAGACAATCACCAATAGTATAAAACTAAATTATATAATTTTATTAATAATATTTAATCTTTATTCAATATTAGTTTTTATTTTTATTTTAAAAGTCTCATATAAGCCCATGTTTTAAACACGAGCCTCACAGGCTAGTTAGTATATTATATAGACATTTGCCATTTGGGTTAATGGTTATTAAATTCAGATCCAGCCATATCCAAATCTGCATTAAAAAATACATATTAAATTTCATGCAAATTTGGATCTAAAATTTTAAAAGATTTAAAATTTGCATCCAAACCCGTTTCTTTCAGACCAAACACTTCAGATTTTCAGCCTTTTGAATAACCTTTTTGAGAGAGAAAGAGAGAGAAATGGGAGATTCACCATGTTGCCATCATGACATAAACAATGGATTTACTAATATTTTAGTCCCATAACAGGAAACCAAAGCCAGTCCTTACATTATGTGTTTTGGATGATGCTCCATTACCGACCATTGCAAATAAAACCTTTTGAAGTATATAATGGCTGTTCCCTGCAAAAAATATAACCATTTTATTATTAAAAAATACAGAACTGAATTCATTATTAAAAAAAGGAGGGTTCAGCTTTAAGACAATGTTGATCCTTAAAATTAGAGTTTTTTTTTTTGCTTTTGTATTCGTAATCCCATTTTTTCTTACTACATCTTCTTTACCCTTTCAAAAAAGACGCCACTGTTGATTTCAAAACAAATTTCTCAACCTGAATTTTATGTGGGAATCCAAAGGCTCCACAAACTTCTTGAATCTTTTGCTCATAGAATACACGCATAAGTTGCTCCTCTTCAGTGTTGAGTGGCTTTGGAAGGGCTGGTCGTTCAGCAGCTGAATGCAGAGACAAAAATACAATATTGTCATTGGAGCAGAAATATCATAACAATTTGATGATGCAGTTAATGGGATACCAAACCAAGAAAGAACCAAAATAAGAATGTAATTCAAAACTACAAATTAAAACACCATTGTGGCCGCTTTGGAATGAATGGAAAAACCCTGTCAGATTGACAATAAGTGAAAAAAAAAAAAAAAAACACAAGGAAGAAGCAAGGAAGAAGCAGAATAGAGGTTAGAATATTTACCACTATCTTTTGCATCAAACTGAGGTTCAGGATATGATAGTGATCCATCAACATCTACGCCCAATCGTGTGGCTCCATACTTCAAGGAATATTGTGTAATCAGGAACCATGAGACAAAATATGCCTTGGATGGAAAAAATAAACACCAAGTCGTGCTGAAAGAAGACAACAGCTTGGCAAATGGAGAATGGAAATGCAAAGCATACACTCTATATGGTTAGTAAATTGTCATCCATGTTTTGGCCCATGAAAAAGACATGATTAGAAATAAGTGAATACTGGCAATCAGGGCATCCACTGCCTATCTTCTTTCAAAAACAAACTCCAATTTAATTTGCAGTAACATAAAAATATATCTAAATGAGAACTTAATAATGAAAGTAGAAGACAAGTACGGTTAAAAATGACAAATTCATACAGCTCACACCCCTGATTCTTAATGTGTCATCACCAGATCATAATTCAAAATAAAATAAAACAAAACAAAAAAGCTATCCAGATCAAATATCATATCAATATTTTGTTTTTGTAAGGAAACAATTTTGGGCTTACAGAACAGCAAAATGTGACAGGAATATGTCCGATTATCTTACAAGGGAAATAAATTCCAGTTATAAATACCATCAAGAGACTCCTTTTCTCGTGAAGAGCTGGCAGTTTGTGATGTTAGAGCACTATGGCACTCTTGATAGGAATGCACCACACAAATTCCCCATGGAATTTCATTTTAAAGAAAGTATAAAAGAACTTTCTCTAGATTGATCCACAATAGCAGATGCAGAAGGCTTCACCACAAATGTCCATACATAGACACAGCATGGATATGGATAACAATCAAAGTATTGATGTGGATGAACTTGCCCAAGACAAACAAGAGAAATATATGGATGCATAACAACAAAAACAACAGCAACAATAATAATAGTGGATATGGATAACAATCATAGTATTGAGGGGAATCAGTAGCCCAAGATAAAAGAGAATTATATGGATGCAATGTACATATACTGATTTTTGTAGGTCTGCAGTCCAGAGCCTTGGCAGAGAGCTCACTACCATTTATTGGGCCCAAAATTGACTTGAGCCTAATCCACCCATGTAGTGTGGCCCACAAGCCCACACACTGGTTAACGTCTATAAATACCCATGGATGGTGCTGTTTCAAGTATCCTCTTCACTCCACTCCATCTAGGGACGAGAAGAAACAAGGGAGAAAAGAAAAGAGAAAAAGGTAGGTTTAGTGTAGTTGACTTTAATGTTCTTTCATGTAATCTTCTTATCAACAATGGCAAAGAGAATTCTATTTTGTCCCATTTTGTGTATCATTGTGTTGTCTTCCATCTAGAATCCATCCATGACTGTCCATCATGCAGTTAAAAGAGAGACAACAAAATGAACCCACCCATTTCATCTATTTGAATGTTTCACCTCTAGATTTGGATTATCCGTCCATGTTCATGTAATGATGTCTCTATTTCCTACATTTTACTCATGCACGTTTTATCTAGTGGGTCACATGCATGCTTATCCAATAGGAGACACTAAATTGCCTGCAAATCATGTATGTGCAGCCGGCCATGATTTTCTGGCACAAACATTATGGCCTACGCAATGGAACTCCAAATTTTCTTTTAGCGATTCCATTTCCTTCACCATTATTTTTTCTATTTCTACTACTTTATCTTCTTCCCCAATTCCATTCGCTAGTCCTCATTTCTACTCCAAACAACAATAACAACAAACATTTCTGTGTTTTCTTTTCAACCTCTCATACCAACCCTACAGCCAACCTTAGCTATACCTCTCCCCATTACCAGAAACAAAATATAAATCAATAAAAGTAAAGGGGAAAAAACATGATTTTGGACAGCATCCCCAACCCATCACCTAACTTAAATTCGAACCATTTTCCCACTCCCAGGCACAAATCCAGTCTCCCCTACCCATGCCTTGCACGCTACACCAACACCACCATACAACTCCCCAAAAAAGGAAAGCATCCTCCACCCTTCTACCCCAAATTGGTTTCCTCCCTGTTGATTTTTACCTCCCCAACATACCCAACCCAAGCTCAAGTGCACCCTGCATGTCCCAACCATGCATTAACCAGGATGACTCTAATCGACAGGGCTCCCATCCCCACCACCATCTTTCCACCCAACAATCGTACTCTACCTATGCTCCCTTTCATTTTCTCAACAAGCTGTCTGACTGGCCTCACCTCGCCCTAACAAAGCCTCCTAACCAGTTTCCGACCCCACCTAACCCAAATTTGTTTCTCTTAACTAGGAAAATCGTCGAACTTCTCCCCACTCTGAATCCAAACCTCACTCCCCTTTGATCTAGCCCTACAATCGTGACCTTCCTTTTCAACTCTTTTGACAAGGACATACATGATGGCTACCAAGTCTATCAAAGATCTCAAAAGCGATAAAATATAGCTATCAATCAATATGGTTGGGAGATAACCAACCGATCTAACATCTTGGCATAGATTGTGATTAGATTGCTTGGAAGACCTGATCTAGCCATTCATTTCATCAAGTCGGGGTTTTGGAAGTTGTTTTGTCCGTCGGATTGTGGTTGACTTGTTCCAAACCATTAAATGGATCCAAAGTTGTCATAGTAGTTGACTTAGGAAGTTTATTTTATTTTATTTGAGTATCAACTTTATGAGATGCAATAAGTTATTTTTAGTGGCTTATATTGTTCACACGTGTGCCACATGTGTTTGTCTATAGGTTTTCTTAAGTTTTCTTATAAATACTTGTAAACACATTATTTCACAATAGAATACGAGTGAAGAAATTTTTTTGCATACTCTTTTGAGAAGACTAGTGGTGTGACTCCATCTCTCCTTTGGTATGCCTCCAAGAAAATTAGGTGATTTCTATCCTTTCTCATCCTCCTAACCTCTCTTTTTCTTCTCTTTTTCTTTCTTCTCCAACTTTTCTCCATTTTCCCACATTTTTGGAACCCTAAACAAGCAGAAAATCCCAAATCTAACCCAACCAAAGCCAGATCTGGGCTTTGCAGGCCGCCATGACCCGAACCCCACCTAACCCGTATGACCATACGGACTGCCATACGACCATGATCATTTTGGTCATTTTTCGGCCTATTTTGTATCCTGACCCAATTCCCTACCCTGCAACCTACTTTTTTGTGTAGAAAACCCCCCAAACGACCCCTTTCTTATACTTATTTCTAGTGTTTTTAGGTTTAGATTCAAGCAAAACTTGATTTTTCATTGAGAATCTGTACTTTTTCACTTATTTGTGGAATTTTGGACATCTTGAATCTGATCTTAGAATATTTGGAGGCCCTAATCTCGATTTGTGATTACTTCTAAGGTTTAATATACTTAGATGCTATGGATCTCTTTAGTTCTTTTCATTTTGTGATGTTATTTGCTTACATATTATTTTTAATCATTGATTACATAACATTATCTTCTTAAATTAGTGTTTTTATTGCATCTTGTGAGCATACAACAATAGTTATTATTCAGATTTCCTATTTGCCTTTATTACATTTTTAGATCTAGGGCTTTGAACGTCATAACGTCATTTTAGGACACACTTCACGTTTGTCCTACGTCATATTTGGTATCAGAGTTTAGGGTTAGGGTCTTGGCCGTCTAACTACTATCATTTACACTCTAGTTGTTGTCCTTGCATTAGTTGTTGCTGTCTTTTGCATATTAGAACCTATTTTTGCACTCTAGATCTAGTTTAGTGCATGACTACAAGTAGTGGTCTTGACTATCATAAAAAAATAAATCTCACATTTTTTGAACCCTAAACAGCCTGAAAATCCCAAATAAACCCAAATCTAACCCAACCAAGGCCAGATTTAAACTTTGCAAGCTGCCACGACCCAAACCCCATCCAACCGTACAGACATGGTCATTTTTCGGCCTATTTTGCATCATGACCCGGTTCCCTATCCTGTAGCCTACTTTTTTTGTACAGAAAACCCCCCAAACAGTTCCTTTCTTAGACTTATTTCAAGTGTTTCTGGGTTTGGATTCAAGTAGGATTTGATTTTTCATTTAGAATTTGTACTTTTTCACTTGTTTATGGAATTTCGATATCTTGAATCTGTTTTTTTTTTTAAACAGAATCAAAATCACTTATATTAAAAGCAGCATTTAATATAGAGAAATGTAGGCCTTGTACAAGAGAGCAACCATAAAAGAGAAAATCTACAAAAATAAAATGAACTAAATAAGGAGTGCATATCATGTGCTCCTAGCAGAAGACACCCATAACCCCATACACCCAAGCCATAATACAAAATTAAAATATCTCCACTAATGGCCTCTGCTTCAGGACTCCAACCTTAGACATGAAATATGCGATATTATTTGTTGAATGTGCCACATGTGAGAATAGAATACCTCTATTTGTACTCATCTCCTAATGTCCCTAGCAGTGCTCACAAACTTCCAAGGAGGATTCTTCCTATTGCTAGCCTAGGCAATAGCATTAACCAAAGTCACCTTCAATAATAAGGTTACAATTCCCATATGATACCCACAGCTAGATGGCTCTCCTAATTGCTAGCAGTTTGGCCTAGTTTGAATCCATAATCCCCGTAGATTCAAAGAAAACAAGAAACATCCTACCACTATTGCCGTGTATCACTCCTATCCCAGTAGGACCAGGCTTGCCCCTTGTTGCACCATCAACATTAAACTTGAGATAACCTAAATTTGGCTTCTTCCATGCTACACTTGGCTTCGTAATTCTTCTTCCCCTCCTCATACACTCTTCCCACGATAGATAGAAGTCCTCCAGGGAGTAACCAGCAAATCCCTTGCATAGTGATAACCAAGCAACAAGGTTCCACTTTGCCTTTTCAAAGACTTCCCCTATGTCCCCTGATTTTCCTTCAAAACTTCTGTTATTTCTTTCCTTCCATATTGACCATAGAATCGCTGCTGAAATCAAAATCCACACCACTTTTGATGCAGGACAACTAAATGCCCAAATGGTTCCCTAAAAATTAGAAGGGGATGAAAATAATGCACCCTAAACTAAATGTAGGCTAAAATTAAAATTAAAATTAATATATACAATTAATTAATATAAAATCACCACAAATAATCATGCAAATATGTAGAATTTAATGTGAATGGAAAGAATGGGCCCAAGATATAATGTACGAAATGAATCCAATGGGTACAGGGTTAACAACTTAGAACTTAGGCACATACCGTGGTGACTAATTAGAAACAAAGGTGAAGAAGGATACGAATGGTATTTTATAGATTAGGATGGCTTAGGGCAACCACATGAAAGATTGGAAATAGGAAAGGGCCTTGCGGCAGGAAGGAAAAGAGCGGAAGAGGAGGCGGAAGCCGAAAGGGGTTGGAAATGGTTTGGTAGCAAAGGGATGGCTTCGGAAACCCAGGGAAGAAGAAGAGGAAGGAAACGGAAGAGAGATAGAAGATAAAGGAAGAGTACCTGAAGAAGAAGAAGAATGGCCTCACACCAAGCCTCACGCCAAGCCTCTTGCTTAAGGAATCACTCCCGCAATCTGAAAATCGCACCTTACACAGGTATTTTGCGAAAATATCAATCTTTATTCATTAATCTGTCCTTGCCTCATGGAGGCTACAACTTATATAAACATCTCCTTATTAAAAATAAATTCTTGCCAATTACTAAAATAAACCCTAGCTAAAAATAAAATAAAAAATGAAAAATAGCCAAAATACGAAAATGGAAAGTAAGGTAAATGGAAGGTCCGAATCTGAAGAATCTGGAGAATGCACCGCATCAACTTTCCTCCCTCCAAATGGGCCCCTTGCCCAATTAAATACCACCCCACCCACCCTTCCATTTAAAACCCATGAATATCCCATCAAGACCAGGAATGAATGCCATACCCCCCTACCCCGGCAAAACAACACCTACACATCAAATGATCAACTGACTCCTCCTGCCCACATAGTACACACAGCTCCAACACCCCTTCTGGTAGAAGTCCTCTACTCCTCATATTGCATTGACCGAAATTTTACCTTTTATTGTCACCCATGAAAAGACTTGGAATCTAGGAGGAATCTTGTTATTCCAAGCCAAGGTACATCGTGAGGGTGAGAGCCTTGGTCGCAAGAGTATACCTCCCTAAGAATGGATTTGGCTGAGAACACCCATGATGGTTCTCTTATCCAAATCCACCAATCCACCTCCTCTAAGTACATTTGTGCATCTCCTAGAAGCCTCTTTAATGACAACAATTGGATCTCCTCAAACTCCCTTAAGCCCCTTCTTAATACTAGTGACCAATGACATTCACCACCCCTCTCATTATAGTACCACATCTTGAATCTAATATTAGGATATTTAGAGGCCTTAATCTCGATTTGTGATTACTTATAGGGTTTAATATACTTACCTGCTATGTATCTCTTTAGTTCTTTTGATCTTATAATGTTATTTGCTTAGATCTTATTTTAATCATTGATTACAAAATATTATTTTTTAAATCAGCGCTTTCATTGCACCTTGTAAACATACCACAGTAGCTATCATTCAGATTTCATATTTTCCTTCATTGCATTCTTAGATCTAAGATTTTGAATGTTATAACTTCATTTTATGGCACACTTCACTTCTGTCCTACATCATCTTTGGACTAGTGCCGTCTATTGCCAATCCCCACCCAACATTGGACCTTCCCTCTCCATTTCTCAAATTCGGACCTCCCCCATCCCAACCCATACCCGGTTCCCCTCCCCACCCAATCCCAAACACCAAAACCTAGCTCCGGTCTTTTCCCTTTCAGTCCAACCCCTACACCTTCCATTCCCAATTCCCCTCCCCACCCAATCCCAAACACCAAACCTAGCTCCAGTCTTTTCCCTTTCCAATCCAAACTCCTACAACTCCCATCCCTCTAGCCACATACAATTTACCACCACTGCCCTCCTATTCTCTCTCTCTAGATACATATAATTTACCACCATTACCTCCTATTCTCTCTCTCAAAATTTCCAAAAAAACAGTGGCTTCTATCAATAAAAAAAAAAAATCTCAAAATTTCCCAAAAGAAAAATGTTGAGTGGCTTTTTTTTCTTTTGAAAAAGTAACAATGATACTTCAATGCAAAAAAAGTACATGAAAAGGAGTGAACGAGGTAGCACAATAAAGACATAAACAAAAGGGATCAAAAAGTAGAAAATTCTAGAAACATATCCAGTATAGAAACATCATGCTCAATCAGGAAATATGCTCTTCTATTGGTTGATCTATGGATGTGCAAAAAGGAAATATCCAACGAAGAACCATAAAAGTTGGATCTCTCTTAACACATCAACGTCTCCAAAGTGACTTCTTCTTCCCTAATGCCAGTCTCATGGAATTAACCAAATCACTTTCCGATATGAGTTTCCCTTGGAAGTGATCCCAGAGATATTCACCGCCTCTTTGATTGCTAAGGATTCCGCTTCATTCAAGTCCTTCACTCCTATTGGGTCTAGAAAGAGAAAAAAAAAAAAGTACCTTTCCCTTTGAATCATGGAAGATACCTCCAATACCAATTAGGCTCGGCTTCCCTCTTGCAGCTCCATCCACATTAAATTTCAATATCTTTTAAAAAATTGAGTGGCTCTCTAACATTCACATTCCACAAAATAGAGAAAAAAGGGGATTACTATCATATTACATGTTGGGTCCACTTCCATCATCCTTGCCATTTTTTTGAGAAGTTGTCGCACCTAATAGGGCCCACCTTTGTCTTACATCTTTATTGTTGCCATCGCCACGTGGAAGCGCAATGCAAATAGTAGCCTCCATTGAGCCCACCTATATATAGGTCACAGAAAAATTCCTCATTTGTCGAACAATGAATTTCTCAACCCATTGACAAGTAGTTTGGTGACAAATTCATCTACACACCCCAACCAAACTTATAGATCTAAATTATAAAGCCCCTTCAGGCCTTCCTGGGAATTATACTAATGAAAGTATGCTTAGTTTGGCGAGAATTTTGAGTACAACTATAGAAAACCTCTATGAATAAACCTGTAGAGGATTAGGATTCATATCATGATATAGATATTTTCCCTGAGTCACTCAGTCTTAAAAGTTCTTATATTAATTTCAGGCTTTCAGCTGGTCATATTAGTGCATTGGTGTACAATTGAGCACAGACAATAGAAAAAGCTAGACAAATACGATACCAACATTCCTATCTCTACAATGAGAATTTTCAATCAGTAACAAGTGATAATCAAATCATTCACAGAAAATGAAAACTTTATAAAGTTCCAAAAAAAAGGTAGAAGAAAGATTTCATTTGTACCTGCTCAAGAGTTCTTATAGCTCTTTGATTAGTTGCCTGGTATTTTTCCATCTATGAAACAAAAAGAAAGTCAAAGAGACATTATAATCGCATAGACTCACAGTAGCATAAGAAAAAACATAAATAAAAATAAAACCAAGACACATAGAAAAAAATAATAATAATAATTGTAACCAAAAGGAATTGAGCAATTTTATTTAGTTCAAAAAAGACCTTTATCTATTTCTTTATTATTTTTAAGGATGTTTATTCTAACACTAATGCTTTTATAAAATGAGGCAGCCACTTGTCTGTTAGGGCCTCGGTTTGACCGAATCTATGTATTGTCAATTCCGTGACCAACCATGACCGTGTTTGTTGGACCTTGCCTTGGAAGAATGTGAAGATGTCAGAAGATCTACCATGCATAGAAGAGTCTACACCAAACATGTGAGTAGCACACAGGTAAGTGAACCTTAATAGACCTTAGGCTAAGCTCAATAACTTAGAAGTCAATAGTTTAACAACTGAAAAATTATAAAATGATTGACTTCCAGCCTCGAGACCTTCTGCAATTTGTCGATGCCTCACAGACAATCTTTACCTGAGTGGTATTTGGGACAGCCGTAACTCAGCAAGGCCTAGTGTCATTTGATCGAGTCTCTTACAGATTTAGTTAAATAAATTTGTAATCCTTAATTGGGAGTTTATTATGGAAATGAGGAAGATCCTCTTTGAAAACTCCAATTGTCACCTCACAGTTTGAACAAATCTGTTGGGGAACCTAGCAGCTGTCTCTTACTGTTTCGGAAAGGCTCCTCAATTTATCTGAAGTGTGATTGACAATCATTGATTTAACAAATTTGGAAAATATGTTTAAAACCTTTCTATGTTTTCAAATGGTCAATCACGCACACGTGGCATGTTGATTGACTAGTCATTATCTTAATTGACTAGCAGATAAGTTGGAATTACAGAATCTGTGCACTGTCTTTCCTTTTACCACCACGAGGCCTCATAGGAAACCTCGAGGCCCCGTAAACGTGACCTGCCACAAAACAGAGTGTCTTATTTATATCTTGTGGGCTGAATGAAAGTTTTTACACAACATTTTTGGAAAAATAATAGTGTGACCAGAGAGATTATTCGCCTTCTCTTACACCTTCTTCATCATCTTCTTATAGAGATGTTTGGGTAATCAATACTTCAATTTTGATGAAGTTAAAGGTGTTATCTTAGGACCTGAATACCAGTCATATGTTTGTCCTAAATTGTTGTACCAATAATCACTCTGGTGGATCGAATCTCATGGAAGAAGCACACAGGCATTGAGTAAAGAAGAAAACACTTAAAGAAGATTAGATAAGGCCCAAGACAAGTGTTTCTCCTTTCCTTTGTTTTTATCATTATACGGTGGATTAGATCAGTGTGATTGAACCACCTTAAAAAATAGGTATCAAGGATTAGACCAGGGCGGTCGAACCTTTCAAAACTAGGTTGTAATGTTTGAGTGTGACTCCCAAACATAGTGGATTTGAGATAGCCCTAGAGAGGGTGAGTTCAACAGTGGATGTAGGTTCAGGTGAACCGGGCCACTATATATCGTTGTGCATGTGTGGTTTGCTTTAATGGTTTGATTCACTTGTTTATCACTTACACACACATTTATTCGCTGCACATATTGTTAAATTGATAAATTATTAAAAAGGGAAATAAAATCAGATCAAACCTATTCACCCCCCCCCCCCCCTCTCTCTCTCTCTCTCTCTCTCTCTCTCTCCCTCCCTCCCTCCCTCTAGGTCTTACATACTTCTAGTAATGGAATTTCATTGTCAAGATAGATGGTTGAGGTAACATTATTAAAAAAATAAAAGTAGGAATGATTGCATTAGGCGAACGTTAATGATAACCCAAATAGATGATGATGAGGGAAGGTTGTTTATGATGGTTTGGAGCTTAGGCATGTCCATAGATGACCAAAGATAACCCCAATGCAAAGAACTGAAACGCTAAATGTGATAATTGGCAATGACTGGGAAAATGGGAGACATTAAAAGAATTGGTTGAGGGGAAAAAGGAGGACAAATGGATTATAAAGAACATGGTCTTTGATAATCATCTTTAAAGGAAACGAAGGGTCTTCAATAGAGTAGAATCGAAGCAAAAAACTCCAAGAAGCCAACATCATGTGGATGGAGTCTTCGATAGACTAGAATGGAAACATAAAACTGAATAAGCTAACATACGAAAGATTGGCGGATGGATGATGTCAAATTGTGTGTGTGTGTTTTGGGGTGGGGGAGGGTAAGGGCAGAAGCCACTTACATCTCCACCCGCATCAATGGTGGCAAATGTACAAAAAAGGAAAAAAATAAGAGCCCCACTTTAAAAAACAGAATTTCGATGCCCAAATCGAATCAGTATCCCTTCTCGAGTTGCATCAATATTTTATATGCCATGAATATAGTTCTACATTTCTAACATTTTATCATAATAATAATAATAATGTTTCTAAAAAATTAAAAATGGGAGGCTTCCAAAATATCCAGCATTTGAAGTACCCAAAATATACTTCAATATATTCAATACATTCCATAACCCCCATAAATCTTGGAATAGGACAAAAAAAAACATGTGAAAAGGAATACCAGATCCTGCGGAGTGAAAATCCATTTTGTTCGATGTGTTGATGTCTGAAAGTCGGCCATCGAGACTCGAATCCAATATCTGAATCCTCCAAAATTTCTGCTACAGCACCAAAGAAAGAAAAAGATAAATAAATATAAAAAGAGAAGGGAAAGAAAAGGCAATACAGCTGAAATGAATGGAAGAGACATTTCACGGCGTCGAGACCTTCTCTTATTCACTTGTGCTGGTGATCTTCACTGTGTTGGTGTCATTCTTCCCTTCCCTTGATTCACGATCCTTGCAGCTGAATTAATCCCCCATGAGTCGAGGCCTGAACCGTGGTGCTCTTCTACAGCTTCTTCTCAAGATTAAAGGAAGAGAAACAAGGGAAAATGAGGACAACAAACGCACCGGTAATGACCAGAAAGAGAATTCAGTGTACGGAGAAGAAACTCGCTCAAATGGGCAAAAAGAAGCATCTGCCGAAGAGAAATTTAAAATCTTGTGTGGGGCCAACTTATCATCTCGACCGGTGATGTGATCGGGCCCATCTATGATGAAACCTTGATGTATTATTTTTTATGCTGCCAATATGAATTCCTAAGCCCTTTTAGAATATAAATAGATAGCAATTCAATAATTTGTTTTGTAAATATACTTTTATCAGTTAAACATCTAAATTAGAGCTAACAATGAGTTCAGGTTAAATTTAGGTTGAATCACTTTTAGGTCGAGTCTATAATCTCACCATTTGTTGTTACCTATCTATTTATTAAAGGGATCACCTTCTCTCAATCAGAGATTAAAAAAAAAAAAAACATTAAAAAAAAAAATTGTAAAAAGATATCTCATCTCAATTTTTTGGAAAATATTTTTTGTGAAATTAAAATTTTCTTTTTTATGTGAAAAATAGGCAAATGTGACTGTATTGAGATAAAAAGAGGCCAAATTCATGATTTTTTTTTAACATTGTTTGGTAAATTATGGAATTGTTGCAGACTCTATGGTTGGATACAAAATTGCGTCCGAAAGCGTGTTAGAAAATCAAGACCTAATAGCATCTTTGAATTATAACTCACTTTGAAAAATTAACCGTTAAGAGAAAGATGTCTCAAATATTATATAGAATCATTGATTTGTCAAAATAATCGACGTGAAACTTTTGTCACTTTTACCTATTAACATCACGGATGTTCAAGCTTTAAGAGGATTAAAGTTATAAATGTTGAAGCAAGGACTGACTGACACAAATGGTCCACATCATCAAAATAAGTTTAGTATGATCTTGTGTGTGCATTTATAACTTGTTGTGGTTCACAATGTTGAACTTTCATATTTACCACAAACTCCTAATGGCTCACTAAATATTGAAATTTAAATTCACATTAATTACTTAATTTGAATAAAAATAAATTAGAAAATGATCCACCAAAGTGACCCATAAATGGTCCACTCAAATCAGGATAATGACTCAATACACTATAAGAATCATCACCACTCTCTCATTTACAATAGTCCAATTTGTTTCTTTAATTCTACTATCATGTTATTTCCTATCATAATTATATTATTTTTAAAAAAAAAAACCGATGACCTCTCTCTAATTTTAATTTCTTTTAAATTACCATTTTACTCTTCCATTTTAGATCTGGCACAAAAGAGTAGCGTCTAAATAGCCAGTCTATTTTTCTTTTCTTTTTTATCTAAATCTAAATAAACTTCATCGTGATGATTTAGAATAGCTTGACTTATCTATAATCATATTCAAACTTCTCTAACCAGTGTTTCATCTTTATCACTAAAATAAATATTTAAAATAAAAATAATGATAAAGGAGATAAACTTTAAACCTTCAATATAATTATTAGATTTTCATAGTTATTATCAACATAATCAAGTCACCTATTTATTCAATTTAATTTAAAATTGACATATTAATGAGTTTAGCAATTTTTATGAGTTAATTATTGGTTTATATAACCTGAGTTTTTGTTTTTATAGTTGGAAGAATGAGAACTTAATAATTATATTAAATACTTTTCTCATAATTATAACATCATAATTTTAACTAATGACTAATATATTAATTAATATTATTCAAAAATCAATATCAAACAAACCTACTCATTAAGGGCAAGTGTTGTTCAGCCATTTTTCACAAGATTTGATTTCTTAGATGATCAAATTTTCCATAGAAAACGACATCAGAAGATTTTATTTTTCACAGTAAACAATTTTGGTTATGTGGTGGGAGAAAAAGTTTTCACATTAATTTTTCAATAAATGTCTTCTTTTTTTATTTTGTGCTCCGTTACGAATCGATTCACAACAAATTGTTTTATATCTTTAATCACAACCTTTAAGTTAAAGTTAATAAGAAATCATTTTTTATTTTCTAAACTTTTTCATTCAATATAAACATACTTCAAATATCCACTTTATTTACCATTTGACTTATTGAGTTATTGGAACTCAAAATGGTGCTACTGCTCAACTATGTTTGGTTCTAATCTATTGGTCTTATTGTGTGCATTGTTAGTAATGATTTATGATTTGATTTTAATGGTATTTGTAAATTCTAAATATTTTTCTCCTAAATTTTGATATTTTGAGTATTTTCACTAATTTTTAAAATTTGACTCTAAGGTAATCTGTAATTGAGGTTTTTTTTTTTGTGAAAATAGTTTATTAAAATGATGTTCAGTGCTTATGGAATTCATTGAAGATGTGCTAATGTCACTCACGTAATTTGTAAAATGTATGTCTGATTTTCTAAGGTGTTCTTTAAAATAAAAGTCATCTTTGAGTATCTTAAAAAAAATTGAATGAAATATTATACAAATGTTTCTACAAATAAATTGAGTGCCGTAATGTGATTAATATAGCTTTAAGGTATTTGTGCAATTCTTTTAATATTTCAACATTTCTATAAAACTCAAAGATTTTACAATAAAAATTATGAATTATAATAGAAGCAACTGTCACTAAAAGATATACGAGAACATGAATTTCATATTAAATATTTTTTCATGTTGGTTTTATACTCTATAAAATTGTTTAGACATTTTGAAAGTTTTAAGATATTTTTAAAAAAATTTAGAATATACTTCATTTAGATCAAAATTTTAACTTTTAAAAGTCCAAAAGTTAAAAAAAAAAAAATTGTTATTTCAAAAGATTGCTTACAGTAATTTTTTATTTTTTACAAAAACAAAAGAGAAAAAACTTTATATATAATTTATCACTAATATGGTATGTATTTATACGTGTCTACTGCACTTGCCTTGTACTATTAAATTTAAAAGTACATCGAAAGTGTTGATTCTCACCCTTAACAGAAATAATCTAATGAAGTCAAACGTCTTAATAGCCATAAGTACATTAGAAACCTTTTAAATATATAAAAGATACAAATTTATTATTTTTATCATCAAAACTGCACTAAATCAGTTCGGACTTTAGACTTACTGTTCGAATTGATTTAAAAAGTTTTTTTTTTTATTTTCTTCTTTTATTTTAAATTAATCTCTCAATTTATCTAAGATAAACTAAAAGAAAAAATTCATTAACGGTAAGATAGTGTCCGATGTTTAACGGTGTCCTTATCAATTCCGCTTATTGACATGCAAGTTATCATTTGTATCGTGGGACGCGTTCCAATGCCCCTCAATCCGTCAAACTATACGAGGTTGACCGTCAACTTGGAAGTTGGAACCCCAGGATTGACGGGGGGATTCCTCAAGTTTATCTCAACTAACTCTGTTAGATCTTTCGAATAAGATAATCCGGAGCTATCTTTGTTAAATTTGTTAGCATGCGTAACACTGCAGGACTGATTTGAAGAATGAGAATAGAATTTAGGAGTCTATATAATATTTGAAAAATAAATAAAAATATCATAAATTTGAAATTATCAATGATATTGTGAGAGTGGTGGTGAGATTCTCACTTTTAAATTTAGCAAATAAATGGTCTTCTTAAAACATTATAATTTACAATATCATAATGACTCTGGTCTATCATCAATTTTAAGGAAGTGTGCAACAAAGAACAAAATTAAAATATCTTTATAAAATTCATGAAAAAAGGTGTAGAAGTTTTATTTAATTTTTTTAGAAAACTATATAAAGATAGACTTTTTTATCCATCTTAGTTGTTTAGTTGGTAAGCAAAGATGAAAGAAGATGGGTAGATATTGTAAAATAATTTTAAATTTTACATATTTTTATTAATTGAAAATAAAAAAAAAAACGAGATAAAAATCACAAAAGTTTAAATAGGAACTTGTATAAAAAAGCTTAAGTAAGGAATTGAGGTATTGAATTTGATTGTAGACATGTTTCGAATTATCAGTAAGATAAAGTCTTTTAAGATAAGACGTCTGTGCATCTTTGATAAAAAAATCACTTTTAGAAAAAAAAAAAAAAGCATGGGGATCGACTATTGAAAAATTGACAGTAGACCAACTGCAATGACAACGAACCTGATCCGTCACGGCGTTACCTTATGAAATTAACAAACTTAAATATTTTATACAATCCCTGTATTGATAGTATCCCATCCCTAAAACAGATATTTCTACTCACAGAAGGAATTGGATTCCGTATGACCAACCACAGAGAGAGGTATCTGGAATTTCTAGTACCGGCCGTTCTCGGCCAACGGGGCGGGAAAAGAGGAGGTCTTCGCCAATAGGCTGCTGCGACGTGGCGATCTGGGTGGGACACCAGAGAGTGAATTTCCATCCGTATCGTAGTGGATTACGCCGGAGAAATCCAACGGCTGACACTTCTCCCCCATCAAGATCTCCCTCTGCCAAAGCTCCCCAGCACCTCCATCATCCGTCTCCTCTCCCACCTTCTTCCTGTGAAGAAACGGCGCCGCCTTGTTGCTGAGAGTCGTCAGTAGCTGTTTCGGCTTCCTCGTCCCCAGTCTCAAAGTCCTCGTCCTTCTAGAGGCCAGTAGCTTCCTCAACCGCCTCTCCAGTTTCCTCAAAATTCTAGACGCTTCTATCGCCGCTTCGTTGATTGGCGCCAGCCCTCCCATCTTCTTCCTTCTCTTTCGTCGAGCTTCGTATTTCCGGCTTTCGAGTTTATGCAGTGGCAGACTAGCAAACCATCAGCCTGGAAATGGAAATGGAAATGTCGAGGGAGGGAAGCAGAGAGGGAAGAAGAATATATAACAGAGGATGACCGGTTTTTGGCGGTTGCCATTTTTGGCGACTGACACGAATGGGTTAGCCACTTACGTTAGTGGGTTGGACCATGGACTCATAGGTGCCCGACTACCCTGCGTTTTTTATTCTTTAATAAAATATAGAATAAGATCGCACCCGGTGTTGTTCGGTAGCCCACTTCCGCCTCGTATATGATTGACACGTGTTCCACTGTTGGTAGGCTCCACTAGGAGTGGTCAGTGACCTACATGGGTCACAGACTCCGACGTGGCATAAGTTGGACCATAAATGGACAGTGGTGGGACCTACTTTCAACAGTTCATGTTTGACCCTATCTAATTTAGGAATCAGTATTTTTGTCCACTTTGTCTTTAAATGACGGCGTAGGGTGGATGAGTTTAGAATATATTTTTAATGGCAATGTTTTTTTTGGTAAAAAACTATTATTGATTTTAAAAAATTTAGGCGCCCTATAGACACTCGGTTTTTCTGCTTCTACGCATCCGATTTAAAAAAATAATAGGTGAAATTACCATTTTACCCCTCCGTATTTTATCATCCAAACGAACTGTAAGTTCATTTTCAGGTTGTTCAGATGAATACACTTGTCCGAATGAACTGATCAATGTAATTTTAGTTCGTTCGGATGAATAAACTTATATATATTCATTCGTTCGAATAATCAGTTTGGATATACCTTGAGAATAATATATTCATTTGATGAGTAAACAATGTAACATGGTAAATGTCAAATAATGCAGGAGTAAATGTGGTGCACAAGACACACAATGGAGAGCTAGTTTTGGAGATACCAAGTATCAGTCAACAATTCCTCAAAGTAATTTTGAGTACAGGTTTTTGATGTGTTATTTCGGATTCTGTCTTGAAAAAATGAAATAATGTCATGTTTGTTTGCAGATCTCAAATTAAAGCAGCTGAATATGGAGATGCAGTCAAAACATAGGCCAAGTCTGAAGAGGACAAGCTTGAGGAAGTGAATGAGAATGCACATTCGTTCGAATGATCCTAAGTGATCATTCGAACGAATGAACATATATAAGTTCACTTGTCCGAACGAACTGAAAATGAACTCACAATTCGTTCGGATGATGAAACACTGAGGGATAGATGGTAATTTCATCCGATTTTTTGAAATCGGGTGTGTAGAGGCAGGAAAATCGAGTGTCTATATAGGGCGTCAAAAATTAACCTTTTTAAAATTATTAAATAATATTTTAATTTAAAGGTGAAGTCAACTTTAAACAGATTAAAATTAAATACATGTAATTTCCATAAAGTTGATACTTTAAAAAAAAATATTAGGAGTTCAAGTTCCACATAGAGGAGGACAATTGTCACGTCTAGTGAAGAGTCATTTTAAACCCGTGAGAGTTGGTTTGACGGTTAAGAACCCCAACAAGCTGTGGGAGGTTCTGGGTTCAAGTCTCACTCTCAACATAAAAGGGCCACTCTTCCTAGTTTTTCACGGGTGTGTGGATAGAGAGGTTTGGACACGCTCCAATTACGTGCTCTAAGAAGCTTAGATACCTTGAACCTAAAAAGAAAGTCACTTTAGTCGATTTTTTTTTCTTCTGTAGTGTAAGGTATTGATTATTTTAATAGGCTAGTATATTATTATATTTAAATGACTTGAAATTGATTGTATGACCAAAATAAAAATGGATTTTCTGTTTTATTCAATTGCAAAAATTGGAATTTGTTTAGGTTATGAAAATAAATATTAAATTCTAAGATGATTTTTTATATTGTAAGTGTAAAGTTTTGAACACGAAGAAGCAATTTTATATTGCTTATTTTTTATATTTAGAGAAAATCTTGTACCAAGTGATCCAAGGGTGGCTACTTGTCCTAAACATATATATATATTAAAAAAAAAAAGTGTGATCAGTATCTTTATTGTCATGTTAAGAAATTAGAGGTTTTAATTTCGAATTATGTGACGAGAAACTATGTGCATTTATACTAATGCTCTTGTAGTCAAAGAGAGATGGAGGTTTTGAAATTTCCTATTGTAAAATCTTCATGGTCATTCTAATCCTACTTTAACCTAGAGATATTGACTAACTTAATCTTAAGAGATTGATATGATCCGAGTGCAATCCTAGTCATGATTCATAATGTCTCTTTTACCCCTAATTTCTCTAATGTCCACACATAACACGTTTTGTAGGACTCCTCCAAATTCTAAGTCTTGAGCCTGTGTAGTATGTACCACGGTATGATTTTTTCCTTGCACTTAGTTGATGACCCATTTCCAATTTGAAAGAAAGTGAATTGAACCTGCATAATCATATTTTTATTTCTTGGCTGGAATTCTTGGTCTGAAATCATGACCCAAGTTAAGAAGAATAATGCGGTCCACGGAGACAAAACTTTCCGACAGTCGGAAAGTCTGCGAAGTAACCTGTTGATTGCAGTGGGCCATCTGCATTTGTCTAAGCTCCACTCGAAGTGGGAAAGAACCTACAATGAATGAGCATGAGCGGTGCTGAACACTTGAAGAGAACCAACGGGTAGCAATATTTTTGAAATTAGATTAAAGATTTTAATTTCCAATTATCTCATACTTATCTAATAGAGGACGTTTAAGGGTGACTTCCTGTATTTGTGAGGTTAGACTCACCTCCAATACAAATACAAAGTGAAGATATTCATGTTATTAAAAAAATCTCAAGTTTTTTTTTTAATTTACGTATGAAAAATCGCAGGAACTCAATAGAAAACCCCCACAAGTGATACTCACTGTCCTTAGGGTACACCAGGTGAGATCATAAGGGCTCAAATCTAACACCTCTCACTTCTTAAAATGGGAGATTATGAGTTGAACCATACTCACGTAGACTATTTTTTTTTAAGAATTATTATGCATTGGATAAATTTTGAATAGCAGCACCTGTTAACCGATGTGGGAGTCCCACATCGGTAGTGAAGGAAGATGATTATGGGTTTATACGAGGCCAACCCTCCTTAAATTTGTAAGACGAGTTTTGAGCCTATCCCTGGTGAGCCAGGCCCAATCCAAATCCGTGCTAGCTAGCGTGTGTATGCGAGGCCCAAAACGGATAATTTCTTACTGAATTGAGCCCTAAGGCCTGTGTTCAGGTCGGGTCGTTACACTTCGACCTATACGCATTATAGAACAAAAATGTTGTAAAAAAATGTTTATCATGTTCTTTGAATTTTATTTTTATTTCTTAAGTGTGAGTAAGTCTTTTCAATCAATATTTTAGATCTTTAGTGATTTTACAGCGATTAATTTTAAAATGTAAGTTATGTATAAAGCACGTTGAATCACTAATGTTAATAAGGTCAGATATTGTATCTTTATTATTTATCAAAAAAACCATAAATTTATCAAATGGTGGTAAAAATGCAGCATCTGACCTTATTGATCTCTACCTGTAATTAATTTTTTTTATAAAATAATAAGTAAAATTTTGATTACTTAAAGCAATTGTTTTCTATAACAGGTTTTTCGATGAAAGTTTACTCTTCTCCTGTTCATATAATCTTGGGTACTTCGCCCCTAAGGTTGAAATATCAGCCGATACATATCGTATCGGCCAATATATATCGGTATTTTAATACCGAACGATATCGCCGTACATACCGAATATCGGCCGATATGGCCGATATTCGGTCCGAAATATTGGTCACAATATAGGCCGATATTCATAAATATCGGTATTTAATTTTATTTTTATTTTTAAAAAAACACCGACACGGCTTTTGACGGTTTTTACACGGTTTTTTGCGGTTTTTAACGGTTTTTCGCTGTTCTTCACGGTTTTTCATGGTTCAGGGTTTACGGCTTTTGTCACGCCCCGACCCGACCAGTGGGCCCGGAACGCGACTGATTTTTTTTTTTTTTTTTTTAAGGGAAGTAAACTAAACCACAAGCACTCTTACTGGGCCGGATCAACAGTTAGGCCCAGCGGTTACACATCAGCCCGTTAAGTGAACTCAAACATGTACCATATGTCTGCCTCCAAAAACTAAGACATAAACAATATCAACACATAACATAATCAAAATCAAACATCATTGATTAATCAATCATAACATTGTCTCAAATGGCAACATAGCCGATTACAATATACATTAAGTACCACATCCGGTACTTAATACAAAAACAACGGTTCCAAGAACCAACAGAAAGATCAGGGCATTCCCCTCCGGGGGAATCCCAAGGCACTGCTTCAGCTTAAACGCCCTAAGCCTGAAAGAGAGGGTCCTCCTCCTCGGGTTCATCGCCTGAAAGGTGAGTGGTGTGAGCTAACTAGCCCAGTGAAGGATAATTAACAATGCACATTAAGTAAATAGCAAAACAGGTTAGCAACAGTTCAATATCACATGCTTGATAACAGTAAGCATAATCTCAAATAAGATAATAACATCATTAAACTATCAATCACAGCCATTATCCACCGTAACGCCTGCCGACTACACTGAAACCAGTGTTAAGTCCCGACACAGTCAAAATACATCCTTGCAAGTACATCTCCGGCTCTTAAACGTAGCCGATACTGACACCCTCAAGTCAGCAACTGACGACAGCATGGTCCGCCCATGGTCCAGTAGACATAAACCATCTCTCATATGGCCGATGTTGGTTCAATAGCCCAGGTACGTGGAAGCAGTCTTACATACACATACGGTCAATACCGTAATATCAAATCATCACAGCACTCTTACCATAGTGCATCATGTATAGGCACATGAATGGGTTCATCAAAACCGAAACCACTCATTGCTCAAAATAACACCTGTTTACAAAATCTGCAGAGTTAAGTTCCCTCACCGTTCTGTGTGGTTTACGCGGTCTCTGTCAAACAACATACAAGTGCTCAATCAATATACATAACAAAATACGTGCATATACGTAGTATTTTGGAAATCACACGTTTTCCCACAAAATATCCAGGGTTCATGGAAATGAGTCTCCTACTTGGTTTCTATCCTTTTTAAATCATCCACAAGATAATAATATAATAAACATAAGGGGCTCAGTCCAAACTCATATTGTCTTCTGGGCATTGACCAGATTGACTTATTGAGTGAGGTCTAGATCCTCGGGTCACTTCTCGATTGTCTTCTGGATATGGACCAGAGCTGACATTTTGAGTAGGCCTCGAGGTCACTCAGTGCCCGACTATAGTGTCAGCCTGAAAGTGAATCACTCAGTTCCCGACTAGTGTCGGACTGAAAGCGTATACAATAGTATTTACACTATAAATAATAAAAGGAAAAATGGGTTAGTACAATTTTAATTAACAGAGGGGGTATAAATCACAACAATTAATCAAACACATCAATAATCAATAATCAAGATTTAAAACAGTAATTAAACAATATTTTATCATTTTAAAAAACGGGTCTCTCGGAACATCACCTCGGAACAAAGGTACAGTGGCTTCGGATCGTCCGAACCACTCAAAATTGGGTCTCTGGCCTCGGAACTTGGGGCCTGACTTCGGATCGTCCGAAGACTAGGTCTCGGACCTTCCGAAGTCCATCCGAAATAGAAAACAGAAGACAGAAGTTTCGGTGGGTCTGCAAGGCTCGGAACGTCCAAAGACTGGGTCTCGGACCTTCCGAGAGGGTCGGTCCTTCCGAGCTGGGCTCGGTCCGTTCGAAAGCTCGTCTCGGGCATTCTGGGCTTCGGGTGAAGCTCGGAACGTCCGAAGGTTCACGGTCCTTCCGAGCTGGGCTCGGTGCGTCCGAAGGGTTAGGCTCGCCTCGGGCGTGCTAGGCTTCGGGGTGAAGCTCGGAACGTCCGAGGGTCAGACCGTCCGAAGTTTCGGACCTTCCGAAGAAAGGCTCTCGGACCTTGCGAGAGTCGTCGTCTCCAACTGTCTGCAACAGCAGACAGTCACGGCGGAAAAATGGTGAAATGCGATTCCAGAAAGGGAGGGCTTCCCGGATTCGTTTTTCACATCGGTCTGGTTTGATGGACTCCTCAGGGAATCCTCTTTACACAGGGATTGGGTTGGAGCTCAAAAGCTCAAAGGGCTATCCGATTTTAAGGGTAGATCATCACGGGTACATGAAACCCATGGTTTTCCTTAAAACTTAAAATGGTTTTTCTCCATCAAAACGGGGGTCAATTTCGGTTTTGCTTGATTCTAAATCGGTTAGAATTGAGGGAGGAATGCAATGGATACCTTGGTTTTGATTCCTGGGTTGAAAATCGGGTTTTTGGAAAATCTTCCACTTAGCTTACTGTTACTGAAAAACAGAAGCACAGCAGGGTCTCGGCCGGGTTTAAAACAGAGAGCAGAGGGAGAGAAGAAATGCTGGGAATTCAAACCGAGGAAAGGGCCTGAATTTATAGGATTTCCAGCCGGAAAATCGGCTGAAACCGATGGGACATGACGACGGGAGGTGATGATCACCGCCGGAAGAAGGGCCGAGCGGCCAGTGCACGCTGCGTGGCGTGTGCAGGCTACTCTGCCTTTGCAGATCAGACCCTCAGGTCTTTTCAAATTGCAGAAAGGTCCTGTTTTAATAAAAAATTGATTTTTAAAACTAAAAGTACTAATTTAAAAATCCAAAAACTTGATCCAACCGTACAGATGGATTAGGTTTTGAAAACCTTGGTCACCATAAAAATTTCAGATTTTATCTCTCACTAAAAATCATTTATTTAAATAAAAACTATATTTTACCCATAATTACTTAATTAAACAAATGTAAAAATAACTAATTTGTAAATCTTATTTTCAAGTGAAATGAAATATCTAGATCATTCTTAAAATGGTCTAACACCCGATACCATTTTCAAAATTTAACTCTTTCCGAAAATATTTTAAATAATTAAAACTCTCTTTCGGGCGATATTTAAATATTATTTTCTGAAAAATAAATTCATTTTAAACTTAGAAATGCAAATCATTCAATAAGGAGAGTATTATCAATCAATGACAATCACCAAATCACACCAATTATGAAAATTTACACAACAAACGGTAAAATTACCAAAATACCCCTCCAGCTCGACGGCTGGATCACTGAGCTCACGGGCTCGGATCGGGCCTCGCTTGGGCTTTCCTCAAAGCCTTGACCGAAAACTTCGAGATCAACCGGTTAAACACGATTAACGGGTAAACTACGCTTAATCCGGGGCAGGGTATTACAGCTTTCACGGGTTCTCACGGTTTTTTTGCGATTTTTAACGGTTTTTCGCAGTTCTTCGCGGTTCTTCACGGTTTTCACGGTTCAGGGTTTACGGCTTTCACGGGTTTTCACGGTTTTTTGCGGTTTTTCACGGTTCCACTATCGGAGGAGAGAGAAAATTATCGGCCGATATATCGGGTTGGGCATTTTTTAAACCCCTGCTTCGCCCTACTAAATGAGGTTTGCACTTTTGAACGCCGATATGATTCTCTCTCCTCTTTTTTTTTTAAATATCGGTATTATTTTATTATTTTATTTTTTCTGAATTAAAAAATGTAAAAATACTGAAAAAGAAACTGTTTTTTTTTAAAAAAAATTGAAAACGTAAATATCAGCTGATATCGGCCGATATTGTGTTGATATCGGCCGATATTTTGACCTGGGTCCATCACCGTTTTGATTTTTTTTTTTAAATACCGATATAAATCATCTCGGCCGATATCGGACCGATATATATCGCCGATATATCGGTCATATCGGCCGAGAAATGAGTTGTACGGCCGATATTACACAACTGTTAAAATCCGTATCATATCGACCGATACGAAATGTATCGGTCGATATCTGTACCCGTGCCAGAGACCTCTTATATCATTCTACCCTCTTGAATCATATTTAGTTTAACATCACAATCACATCCGTTAGGATCTAATTGTTGGTTGTTAACACCTAAAGGACACCCTTTATTAATTATTATCCCTTCAAATTGGTTAAAACGATCATCATATTTTGCTGTTGTTAGACGCATCAGATTTTATTTTTAATGTCGAAATGTAAGATTGTCTCTCCAAATTATCAAAAAATTCAAATATAATAGGCCTAATTTTATATAGATCTCCCTCCAAGTTACATTATTATGATATCTACAGTGCAGTTCATTCGCGCGACTCTATGTAAGTGTGATATTGTGTAGATAGAGTTAGGTTCATTTGAAAGGTATTTTTCAGTTGATAGTTCTCGTAAAAAAATCTAAGAGTAAAAATCCGTGAAGGTTGGTGTGAAGGTTAAGAACGTGCGGGTCACTCTCTATAGTATTATCCGATGTATGTGGATAAGAAGGTTTGCACATGCCTCAGAGATTGGTCAGGTACTCTAAAAGGCCTGAACACCTTAGTCTTCAAAAAAAAAAATTAACCGACAATTTTTTATGGATATCAATCAACGGTCATGATTGGATCATTTGGTGACTCAGCTCCAAACAATGTAAGTAGTTGGGTGAATGCAAATGGTGTGGAGGAAAATCAAAGATAAAAAGATTAGAAAGATTGTTTGAACTTGGATTTTAGATTTTAATAAGAAGGAGCATCGTTGATTCGTTGACTTTATTTGCAAGTTGCAATTTGGGGACCCTTCAGATTCCCCCATCGAGTCATGGTCATAAGGACTAAGTCCACTCCATTCAAATTTACAAAATTCAAACTTTCTCTCATTCACATCTCTTTCAATTAAACAAAGTGGTTGCATGTATCATGCTGTCCATGACATAGACCATGGGCATGCTCATGTTTTATAGCCATGGGCATGCTGTCCATGACATAGACCATGGGCATGCTCATGTTTTATAGCCATGGGCCACTTGAATAGTGATAAAAAAAAAAAAAATTAGTGTAGATCAACTGCAACTGGTTGCATCTCGCCTCAGGAAGCGGGACATTGCGGGTTCGAGCTTATATGATTTAACCTTGATGTGTCCTAGGGTAGTAGACTCACCTGTGAGGATTTTACGCTGAAGGTAAATTTAAAAAAACGAGAGTCAAAATAACAAGTTTAATATCCTTTTTTATAAAAATATTTATATTTTTATCATTTCTCTATAATCATGGACGTATTTTAGCATCTTCCACTTTCTCCTTTCTACATTTCTCCTGTATTACTTTTTACCTCTGTTTAGAGATGATGGAAGATGACCTACCTAATTATATTTTTATATAATATATTTTTTGACTCAATGTATCTCATTATATTGAATTTAGAGTTATATAGTATGGTTAAAATAAAAACTTAGAGGTATGAGCCATTTTTAATCATCAAATTTAAATCCATCAAAAATCAATATGTGATGACTATTAATTTAAATGCATTTTGATCAGATAATTAACAATTATTTTTTATCTCAATTTTTTAATTCTTAGATAAATATGATTGGATCTACTGACTGTATATGTCATATATTAAAGATATAACTTATGTTACCATAAGCCATGAGGGGGGCACGGCCCCTTAGGGCAACCGGTATGGTGACCCAAAATAAGGCTGGCTATGTCACTAAATGTAGCCAGCCATGTAATTAAATAATATTTTTTTTATGACATAGCTGGCTATAATTTTTAGCCAGCCTCGTCACACGGTATAGTGTTAACTAGAATGACTACTTTTTAATATTTTATTATTACTTTTTTATGTACATTTTTTAACAATGTTTTAATTGCATTGTATGCGGAGCAGTACCTACGCTCACAAAATGAAGACGACATTGCGCGTTTGCTTGAAGAAGGGAAGGAAAGAGGATTTCCAGGTACGCTTGACTCTATAGATTGTATGCATTAGGAATGGAAGAACTATCCTTCAGCGTGGCATGTCACGCATAAGGGGAGAAGTGGTAAGCCTACCCTCATATTGGAGACAGTTGCATCAAAAAATTTGTGGATTTGGCATGCTTTTTTTGGTATGGCTGGGTCACACAATGACGTGAATATCTTAGATCATTCCCCAGTATTCAAACGTATCATCAATGGTACAATGCCTTCGGTTAATTACGAGGTGAATGGAAACCAACGTACGTTGGGTATTACCTATCTGATGGTATATACCCTAAGTGGGCAACTTTGGTGCCGACCATCCTGCATCCAAATACTGGAAAAGAGAAATTGTTTGCCCAAAGACAAGAAGCTGTTAGGAAGGATGTTGAACGGGAGTTTGGCGTGCTGCAGATAAGGTGGGCTATAACGCATGGACCGGTGTATTATTGGAAAAAAGAAGACTTGAGCAAGATAATGAAAACATGCATCATTCTGCATAATATGATAGAAGATGAACACGACACCAACATTGAAGAATGGACACCTCCGACAGATGAGCCAGTTTGTCTTCCACACTACAATCAAGACAGATCATTTTTAGCGGCACACATTTCCACTCGGCTTAAAAGGATTCGCAATGCAGATAACAATCTGGATCTCAGGAGAGATCTCAAGGAACATTTGTGGAATAAATTTGGTAATGAAGAAGTTTAAAGAGAATATTTTTAGAAATGTAATTTTTCATATTGTTTGCGATGAATAAAATATTATTTTTAATATTTTTGTTTCTCAATAGCTATAATTTTAATTTTTTGTATAGAATAATTTTAATTTTTTGTTTCTCATATATTTTGTTTACAAATGTAAAGGAAAAAAAAAATCAAAAGGTAAAGAGTTATTTTTATTTTTTGTATAAAAAATAAAATAATAAAGTAAAGAAAAAAATAATTATTTGCCCTAATATACAAATTATACCCAAAAACAAAACAAAAAATCCAAAATAATCAAATAAATAAATAAAAAGAGAAAATAAAAAAATCAAAAACTATATATATATATATAAGGAGAGAGAAAGAAAAGTAGGAGAGAGAAGTTAAATGGCTGTGTTAATTCATGTGGGCCCCACTTTTAGCTAGCACTATACCGTTGAAACATGGTGGCCATATGGCATGGTCACCACACCGGTGCTCTTAGTAGTTCCCTTTATGGATCCAGCCTGAGCTAGACCTAACCTATCTTACATAAAAATAAGGAAATTTGGGTTTGAGTTGACTCATCTCAACTTGGGTTCATTTTTGGCTCCAAAACATCAAAGCCCAAATTCATATTTAGGTTGACTGAATCCTAGCACATGAAAGTTCAAAGTTGGCCTAAAACCTCAAATTTGCACTACAAATTATAAAATCTAATTTTATTTTATTAATAATTTTTTGTAAATTATAATTTATATTTTTATAGAGTAATGTAAATCAAACCTGTTTTAGACCCAAAAAAGCCCAGGCTTGGATGGGCCCATATTTTTTACTTCGAACTTGAAATCGTATAGATCTTACAAATACAATTACGTCTAGGCGCCCAAATTGGGTCAATTTGGGCATGGGCTTGAGCCCCTTTAATTGCAAATTAGGCCCAAGGTTGGATAGGCTCAAAACTTGACCCGACCGACCCAAGTTGAAGCCCTAGTTCTAAGTAGGAAGTAACTTTGAGGAAAAATTTAAAAATTAAGGCCCCCCATCAGAATTTTCTTTAAATTCTTCCGTGAACAGATCTACAATTCTAGCTCCAAATCTTCTGTGTTTTGGTGATTTTCTTAGATGATTAGTTTGTATTTTCTAATTTATCATTTCATGTAATGATTATTAAATAACGACAGATAAATAGTATATGATATGCCTGGCACATCAAAATTTATTTTGATTGGATTAATAAAACAAGGACTTTTTGTCTCTAATTTTGGGCACTATGAATTACTGTTTAATATATTTTTCTTTTTCTTTTTTGCCTTTAAAAATATATAATTTGATTATTTTAACTAAGATGATCTTTGGTGGGTTGTTTGAAAGATTTATAGTTGAATATAGGATAGACCAAGAATTATAGATCAATGAAATCATGTTTTTCGAACCTTTCAAAATTAATGACTCTTAATTTTAAACTTAGAAGTAATGTGTAAGGGCCCATATGCAGCAGATTATTTAATTTTACCATTGGTAGAAATTTAGTTTGGCCTCTCTCGTGTCTTCAAGATAAAATTTCTGATCCGTTTTTTATCTAACCTTTATTTATTGACTATTCAAGTTAAATTAAGACAAATATTTAAGTCTTGAATATTCAATTTAAATGATGATGATGATGTGTCAAAATGAAATAACTCTAGTAATATTTAAATTTACAAGATAAAATGATGAGCTAAATGATTGGTATTGAGTGTATTGCAAACCTACATTAAGGCCATAATATATTCGCCCAGAGTTTACTAGATTCGCCTGTAATCTGTAACAAGTGTCGTAATGATGGTTAAGAATTTGTGTGAGGAAATGAAAGTTATAAGTTCGATTTCTATTCTATTTAAAGGGTCACTTCTTATAGAATTATTTGAGATGAGTGGATAAGGACAGTTACATATGTTCCAAGTTAGTCGGGTACTCTAAAGAAATCTAAATATCCATTTTGATGATAAATAAAATGAAACATTTCATTGAATCTATAATCGGTGTCAAAATGATCTGTTGGTGCCCTGAATTGAATGCCCCAATTACAAATCAATCTTGATCAAATTTAAAAAAATCTCAAAAATCGATTTTCATTTTCCACACCCCATCAACAGGATGTTAATTTCCATTTTTTTTTCTTTTTTCTTTTTTACATTCAACCATGAAAAACTTTGGAAATAACAGGAAGCAGGTCTAATTGGCGACTCATGATTTTTGGAAAACAACACTGTCACTTCGACGCGGCGGCGATCGCCGTGGCAATTCTGGAAGCTGGTTTCCGTCTGCATCATAGATGATGGACCCCGAAAATTCTAATGGCCGGCACCGCTCTCCCATGATGATTGTCTTCTTCCAAACTGCTGATTCGTCATCGTCGTCGGTTTTTCTCCATGAAATCATCTTTGCCATCAGTAGAGCCTTACTGCTGATACCGCCGGCACTTGAGCCAAGTTTCTGACTGCTGGGAGCAACATTAAAATCGTCTTCAAGTCTCTGTGATCTTATTTGTTTGTGAGAGCTGCAAAGGAACGATACGATGGATAAAACGGCGACGACGGAAATTACGACGAAGAAGATGGTCATCATGGTTGTGGAAAATGAGGTGAAATGTTGGACAGGGAGCTCTGGAAGAAGCCTCGCCATGGCTTGGGAATCAAAATCTTGAGAGTTTGGAGAAGGAAAGAGTGAGGAATGAAATAGATGGGTCTTTCACCGTTTCTTTTATGAGGGGAAAGGGAGAGAGACTAACATGAGCGGTGATATGAATATGGGATGCACTTTGCAAAGAATAACAAAAATAGCACTACAGCTATCAAATATTTTATTATTGAATTGACATAGATTTTTTTTTTTTTTTTTTAATTTATGTGTGGGAAATCGAGGGATACCCAGCGTAAAATCCACATGGATGAACCCACTACCTCTAGATCTCACCAAAGTTAGGTCATTGAGGCTCGAATCTACAACCTCCCACTTCCTAAAGTAGGAGGCAACCAGTTGAAATACACTCATCTAGACTATATAAAATGATGAGCTAAATGATTGGTTATATTTTTATCTTTTGTCATAAAAAACAACGATGTCTCTCTTAATTCTCAAGTAGATTGTAGATAAAATTTATTGGAGATGGCCATCGCCTTTTTATTCCTTCCAACTAGGGTTGAAATTCGGGTCAAGTTTCAATAAACTCAATCTAACCATGTAAAAATTATTGAACTCGACCCGACCTGAATTTATGACCATACTCAATCGAGTGTTGTTTTATAACTTGGTGCACTTGAGTTAAGTTAGGTTGTTTTTAAATTTCTCAACTAGACCCGACTCAAAATTCATTCAAATTTATTTTTCTTTGAACTGATCTAACTCAAGATATACAAAAACATAATTCAAACCCATTGATTTCTTAAAACGAGTAATTTAGATTGAATTAAAACCCAACCCAAATTTCACCCCTACTTCCAACGAACAGTTGTTCTTCGTTCATTTTCATAATTGGAAATGGTCAATCATCAAAATTACTCGACCTATCTTATCAAATAGAATTCATTCGAAATATCGAACACTTGATGCACAACATACACTAATGCCCCGATATATCCTCAGTTGTTGCGTGACAAGGCATTTTAGTAATTTTATTAAAAGGAAAGGCTAAGTCTAAAAGGCTTTGTGAGTTGAGCTCTTTTCAGTCTTTGTCGTGTTTTACGCGTCGTTTGGACGACTGACTTTGATCGTTGCTGACAGTTGACTTCAAATCTTCTATAACAGTCAGAGTCCAAAAGTCAGTGGGTCGCGATATCTCGATTCTACCGATATTTCTGTTCTACAATATCGATCATATCAATCGATATCTCAGTTGACTGTGACATTTTACTAATCCTTATTACTTACTCTATGAGATTGTATTTTTTAGGGCTTCATCTACACAAGAGCCAGACCATGATGATCAACACCATTCATTGAGTGGGCCACGCATCTCTCTGTAATTTTGTTATCTTCCAACCTGAGGACTGCTTTATCTTTTTTAGTTTTTTGAAGGCCCATTTGTGATCCATGGTGGGGTTCTGAACTGCTGACAAAGCTCTTGTAGAGCCGGCCAACATGGCCCAGCTGGTCTTTGTGTACTGTTGGGCTTTGTACACTACGGTTTGATCTACTCCTGAAAGTCACCTACCTTATATTGATATTATTTTGTGTATAGAACTATGTGGGGGAGAGAGACATAGAGTCAGATGTTGGTTAGAATTGTATTGCCTACTGTTGGCTTGTTTTGAGCCTCAAGAAAAAAAGGAGATGCTTCTAAGCAAAGAACCTTCATACAATATATTAAAAGGTTTGCTCTTAAATAGTAGTTGGTATGATAAAGGTTTCAATATATGTTATCCTATGGCAAGAAATGGTTAAAACTTTTAACAACCAGCCTTTAAAGGCAAGGGTTGCAAATGGGCTGGACTGATATGAGCTCAGCCCACTTAAGGTTGGGTATAGGTTAACGTTTTAAGCTCAGCCTGGGCCTGAGTTTTACCCCAATACTAAGTAAGCCATGCTTTGATTTGTCGTTGCTTCAAGGCCTGAGTTTTGACGGGGCGGATATTGAATCATGAACTTAGGCCCATTTGAGCTCTATACATTGCAACCCTGTGGCTCTTGCATTGTGAAGCACAAGATAAAAATGGGAAAAAATTGAAAGCACAGTAAAAAACGAACATTATAGGCAGTGCACAACGTTTGCAATGAATTATGATATAAAACAAGCATCAAGAGCCTAGAATCATTCACTAACTTCCAATCGATGTGAATTAGGTTCCATTAGATCAAATCAAAAGGGTTGGAGTGCCAATAACCGGTCTCAGAAAGTGAGAGTCCTCAAGTTGATTCCCATTCCACCTCAAAGAGAAAGGGTTACCCCTTCTAGAATTACCCATTATATGTAGGTAGGGAAGGTTGCATGTTCCCCGATGATTAGTCGAGTGCCCTAAGAGAATTGGACATTTTTATCATAAAAAGAAAATTTTCATCAGATTAAATGAGATGTTCATGAGAAGTAAAAATGACATCATTATAATTTATTTCCCATGTTGTTAATATTTAATTTTGAAACTGCATTATCACTTTATTGCTCACTCTTCCATTATAAATTAATAACCTTCTAATTGTTTGTTATTTTTCATATGATTTAAAATAAAGAATATAGAAAATAAAACATTTTCTTTCTTTCATAGAGTAAGGATTTTTTACCAAAAATATAAAAACTTATTCTCCGTAACGACGTTTCATTCATGTTCAACAAATATAATTTTGTAACATAAAAAACTAACATGAGATTGAATTTTATAACACATACTAGATAACGTGAATCAAACTCAAATATAATTTTTCTATAGAATTATCCCTAAAAAATTGAGAAACAATCTCTTAAAATTTAAGTTCCATTAAATTACAGTTTAGAAATAGAACTTACAATCTCTTTTCTTGAATATTAGTTTATAAAAAAAATCAATTTAATTGTATTGATCAAAGATAACTTTAACAACTCATAAAAGTTTAGAAATTAGAAAATAATTCATACATTATAAATTTTTACTAAAATAATTTTGGATCTCATAAAGGTGGAAGTTATATTTTGTAGACCCTAATAATAGTTTATGGATCACAATTGATGCCATACCAATACAAATATAATAGTTCCTCTGTAAAATGCTAACTTAGACACAGGTGCTGTACAATATCGTGTATAATTTTAAATATAAAGTTATCAAATCAGTAAATTTTTTAAAATGTTTAGTTCATCAGATTTTATAAAATTTAAATCAATTTCAAATAATTTTTAAATTCTTATAATTAGAAAATACAGTTTAATAATCTAATTAGTATAATTTTTTAATAAAACTTATATAGAAGAATTTTTTCTCTAATAAACATACTAATACTAAAATTTAAAGAACCTGACATTGAAGTGCACATGGAGTTGTCGTTCTCTATTAGTTTAGAACTTAGGAAAAATCCCGAAGAATCAGTTTCTCTCTTCTTGTTCCCATTTGCCACCTGTCGTCTTCAAAAGGAAAACCATGAAAAGAAATCAGATACTTTGGTTCTCATTTCGTAGACGACTCTGCTGTCGGGCCCGAAAATATGTTCTGATAAATGCCACGTCGGCCCATTTGGCCCGTCCAGAACTTTCCCGATCTCTATCTATCTATCGTCTATCCTCTAACTGACTCAAAACTTGCAGGCCCTGAAGATATTTTCGCCCTTCACCACCTCCCGACTCTCCACTCCACTGTTTATATATACAGAAGCCCATCAATGTCCAATTCCACCCATCCATTCTTCTCTCCCTTTCTGGCTTTCTCCCAAAGCCCAATAAAACAAAAAAGAAAGAAGTGCAAGAACAAGAAGAAGAAGATTGTTGTTGCTCTGTCTGTGCGGCCAAGGGTGATGAGCTGAGCTGATCGTCTTTTGTTTCCGATGGACCTGAATCGATGGTCTCGGTCTTACTACAGCGTCCTGGGAGTGGACCCTAATTCCTCCATTTCAGAGATAAGGTCTGCCTATCGTAAGCTCGCAATGGTAAGCTTCTTTATTTCTCCAATGACTCTTTGAGGCTCTGCTAATTGTAGATTCTCTGTGGGAGTTTTACTGAATGCTGATGGCCCTGCAATTTATTTGTTGATGGGTGCAGCAATGGCATCCGGATAAATGGACGAGAACGCCTGCACTGGCAGAGCAAGCAAAGCAGAGATTCCAGGAAATTGTAGAGGCTTATGCAGGTTGGTTCATTTTATTTGGGTTTTGATGTCTCCGCTTCTTCCTTATGTTTGTGGGAATTAGGGTCATATGTTTGGATAAAAACATGTGAAGTGTTAAAAATCTTATGTTAATTAATTTGAGAAATCAACTATTTTATATAATACTCATTTTCTTTGGTGAGACTGAGTTCTATTTAAGAATTTTAAAAAATAAAAAAATCACAATTTTTTAATATGATATCAAAATAAATTTTGCATGTCCATGAAGCTTTTGCAGCTTAGAAATCACCTCTCACTTACATATGAGGGCAACTGTCAAATGAACAAAAAAAATTATATCAATTAATTTGAAAAAATTAATGACTATGTAAACAGGCCGGCTCTTGAGATCCTCTAAAATATCAGAGACTAAGTGTGTAGTGTCTACGCCCTCTATATCCATAGTCGGCCCTGTAAACACCCCTCTTTCATCATTAATTTTACTTCAAAAATATTATCAAATTATTATTTTTAAAATAAATATAAATTCTTGATTATTCACACGTTCCTCTTTTACTTTGCTGTGGCAGTTCTATTAGATCAAAGCAAAAGGACTTTGTATGATACAGGGCTATATGACCCTGACGAGGAAGAGGAAGAGGAAGAGGAAGAGGAAGAGGTGACTTCTAGAGCCATTCCCATGTGGGCAATTTTTAGTGACGTGGGGCCCACTTCAGAAAGTTTGGTGGGTCTCATATTTTCATTTTAAATCTACAGTTTTACTGACTTGGATCCTCTCTTCCTAACTTTATTTTTTCAGGGTTTCTCAGAATTTGTAGAGGAAATGCTGTCGTTAATGGCTCAAGTCAAGAGAGAGGGTATTGCTTTACGAGTTTTGAATTATTTAAGTGTCATTAACATGTACTAATTTAAAATTGAATCAAAGACCTTCCGAGTTGTTTTTGGGCCTCAGGGCCTCAGTTTGCTGATGACCTAGATCCAGTCCAAATTCGTTGATTGACATCTTTATATGAGTTTATACCATTTATATATTATTGTATGTTGATGGATTTGAACTTTGGACGGCTGGATTTTGCAGGAGAAGAGCTACACCTTGGGGGATCTGCAGCACATGCTGATGGAGATGGCCTATGGCTTCAACTTTGATGGGCCTAGATGGACCGCCCTAGAAACTTCAGGAAGCTCAAAAAGGGCCCGCAGCGATGCTGATGTGGCTCGTACGAGCTCACGTTTCCACGTGGCAAGCAATGCCCATGTGTACACGTCAGGGCTGGATGTGTATTGTAATGGACAGTATTGATGACTGGATGTGTATGGAAATAGAATTCTGATTTTTCTTTTAAATAATGGAATAGGATTGGTTTCATTTGATAAATTTCTATGGTGTTGACAATTTAAAAAGGTTTGTAACTTTTGATTAATGTTTTGAAAAGGCTCTTGGCATTTATCATATGGGTATTGGGGCTTACTTTGAGGACCAGCATTAATTACAAGGGTTTAAAAGAATTTTTATAAACTAGTAATATTTTAAAAGAATTACATTTAAGATAATCATAGGTCTAGACCTATAAATCGAGGATAACATGGAAATTTAGTTTTGTTTAATGATAAATATCACCTGATTTTTTTATCAAATTAGGCATGTACAGAGATGTAGACTTTATTGAAAAACAATAAAACTTGCTCTTTATAAGTACAAAAAAAATTTATATAATTTTTTTATAATTATATAAAGTTTTTCAGATACATTCAAAAGATAGAAATTCTAAATAAAAAGTCAGGTCTCTTAGATGCGTTTATGATACGTTGTGTACAATTTTGTTCATTATATTGTAGTATTTTTTTATAAGCAAGATATTTTTGTAAGATATTTATAAGTCTCTATTTATACACTATGTCTAATTTTATTGACATTGACCTTTAAAATAGAGTGGGAGTTGAATTTAGGATTTCCTTTTTTTTAAAAAAAATATTGAAGTAATATTTCAACATATAATTTTCATATTATAAAAGAGATTTTAAAATATACTTACAAATTTTCACACACATATACAGTATATAATTTTTTTTATTAAAATAAATAATTACATAAATACTCATTTCAATTCATCAGACATTAACTTCCATCATGATTAATATGGAGTGGAAATAATGCAGGAAAAGTAAGTCATAAGTCATTGTGATGAGAAAATGGGTGAAAATTAGATTTCAGATTGGATAAGATTTTATTCAAAAGAGGGCAAAAAATTTCGCAAAATATGCAAAAGCAGCTTGAATAAGAGTAGAAAAAGAATAGAAAAGTTCAGAGCCCAGACTAGGCCACAAAGCAGAAGAGCTCTCCAAGAACTCGAAATAATTCTAAAGATTAGATAAAACTTCCGAATCAAAAGTAGAAAAAAATGGAAGTATTTAAGTGGTTAGTTCAATCTTTAAGAAAATGGGAATTTTTAGTTCGATTTCACGTGCTTCACTCTTGAGAATTAGTTGGATGTTTGAGAGGTCTTTACACACTTGTGATAAAAAAAATCTCATAAGATAAAAATAAATTAATAATTGGTCAAGTAGTAGTGATCACTAGTCAACACAAATTAGAAAATCAAATAAATTACAAAACAATTACAAATAAATTCAAAAATAAGAAGCTTTTAGAAAAAAAATTTTTATTTAGAGTAAACATTTTTATATGAGAGAATCTTTTTATCTCACATAGGAATTCAATTAATTTTTAAATTTTCATTTTACCAATTTTCATTTTACCCTTTCACTTTTTGTGATGGTTGGAAGAGTAAAATGAGAATTTAAAAAAAATGAATTCTCGTGTGAGATAAAAAATTCTCCCGTGTAAAAATGCATAGTTACTATATTTTAAAATGGAAAAGAAAAAGAAAGAGAAAGCATTCTTCTCCTAATGAAGCTTATTATTTTGGCCGTCTTGCAAGTTGTGAACAACATTCCATCAATTTTGGTGCCAAACTTGTCTTCTTTGATGGACAGAGGACCTAAGGACCGATATTGAAATTGTTTAATATTATGATATGAATTTAAAAGTTTATGAGAAAGTAGAAGGGACGGTGGAATTGGAGTGCAGGCCCATTTAATAAATGGACTTTGAGGAGAAAAAAGATAAAAGATGATCCAAAGCAGGAGCAGGGCAGTGGGCTTGGATTCCTGTTCTTAACCTCTTGTCCTCTCTCTCATTTCTTCTATTCTCAGGTCTTTACTCATTTGATAGCTCTTTCTTATTGTCCAGCCCACCAAATTGGCTGTTTCTATCTATCATATTAGAGATGGTCGAATGTATTGTTTGATTTCTATCCATCATATTGCATGCAAACCTCTTTTTTAATCGCCTTATTTAGTAACTTAAGTAATGATAATCTTCAGTCAGCTGCTATCGAAAAACAAAAATGTCTCAGAGACTACTAATCATGATCGTAATAGCGATTGCAATTCCGATCGATTGTCTGCCTTCAAGAAAGCTGAATGAGGCGTCCATGCCGCCTCCACCGGCGTCTGAAATCAAGTGTACCATGTGTTCTTCTTGCAACAATCCATGCAATCACCCACCGCCACCTCCACCCAAGAGTCCGGCAATACCATATTGCCCACCACCACCACCACCACGATTTTATTATATTGTTGGCATCCCATCAGTTAGTTGCCGGAATTCTGTCATAGGGATGCCGAGTTTAATGGCGTGTGGCTTGTTGGGCTTTTCGTTGTTGTGGAGATTGTAAGGGGCAATCTACAAAATCATCAAAGTAGCTTGCCATGTAAGGAGACTACTGTTCGCTCACTGCATTGCTTTCTTCAGTCTTGAGTAAGAATAGCAATTTTTATTTTAATAGAACTTTCTGCCACTCTCTCTCTCTCTCTCTCTCTCTCTCTCTCTCTCTCATGGGTAAGTCAATTACATCAAATGAGGCTTTGAAAATTAAACAAACTCTCTAATCTGACATTCATTTATCCAAAAAAAAAAAATTAAAGAGCACCATAAGAGGACCTCTGAACAGGTGATAAATTTTGTATGCAGTTGGGAATCCCACAGGCCTACTAATTTGATGTCAAGCTGCAAAGGTGGTGGCGGTAATGGATCAGATCTGAACAAATGCATTTGTGCCTACCATAAGGAGTTGATGAATGATAGATAAAGCATAATCTGCAAAGTTCTGTCTATCCAATCCATTCAGTACTGTAAAAATGGGCACCAAAAGGCAAAATATTAATGGTTAACATTAAAATATTTTATTTTACTGCTAATTATTAGGTAATAACAACTTTAGTTCAAAATAGGAATACAAAAAAATCTGTCCAGTGCAGTACTATAAAAAAAATTAAAAGCAAATCCCTCCAAAATAGGGAATTGATATTTACACAAGTCTTTTCTTTCATTATACACGGAATTCAATTTCTTTACAATTCCCGTTTTACCCCTCGTGCCTCAATTTATATTCTATCATCCTCATTTTCCTCATTTTTTTGCTTTTTGGGTCCAAAGGTGAGACTTAAGGCAATGCAAAATTGTACGGGTTTTTTGAGTCCAAAACAGACAAATTATGCTAAAGGGACGGGTCGTTATAAATATTGTAATGCCCAGGCGTTTAGGCCCAGCAGCGCTGGGCGAAGAGAGAGAGAGAGAGTTGGGTGCGTAAGAGTGGGAATTTGTCATACATCATCTAGGACTCAAAAAATTTAGGGGTTTATACCCTCAACTTAGCAAAATGTATTTTGGGCTTGGAAGTGAGTCGGGGTCAATGCAAAGTCATTTAGGTCTTTTTCGAGCCTGAAACGGATAATATTGTGCTAGAGGAATGTGTTCTTACTAATAGTACTATTAGATAACAGTTTAACTCCTTGCATGTATGCTTGCCTATGTACCTGTGTGTTGTGAAAGATCCAGAGACAACTTTGGTCTTAAAGGGGGTGGATTGTGATAGAGTAGGCTTAGCCCAAGAGGAGGCTTAGTGAGAAACGACAATGGGGGTAGGGAATAGAGTCCCATACCTCCCATGAAGAGAAGCTGATGGTGGAATATATGAGGAAGCAACCCTCCCTTTTAGCACAAGGCCTTTTGGTTCTAAGGGTGAGACTTTGAATTAATGCAAAATCGTGCAGGTTTTTCGAGCCCAAAATAGACTATATTGTGTTAGAGGGACGAGTCGTTATAGATGATATCAAAGCACGGTTCAACCCTCTGCCTGTGTGGGCTCCCTTGTGTTGTAGCAAGCCGAGGACGTCTCTAGGCCTAGGTAGGGTGGATTGTAACACCCAACCCCAGATGCCAGGCCCAACAACATTGGGAGAAGAGAGAGTTGGGCGTGTGGGTGTGGGAATTTGTCCAGGAGCAAAAAAGTTCAGGGATTTATAAGAGGGAGCACCCCTCAACCTAACAAAATGTGTTTTGGGCCTGGAATTCAAAAGGGCCCAATGTAAAGTTGTGCAGGTCTTTTTCGACCTAAAGTAGACAATATTGTGCTGGGTCAAGAAGGGTCGTTACAAATGTCAAATAAAAAGTTAAATGATAAATCTTAAAATTATTTACTAAATATAGAATATAATATTTAAATATAAATTTTAGAGCATAGGACTAATTATCATCAAAGTTGTAATTTGTCCAAGAGGAGCAAGATGACTTTTTCATAAGAAATCCAACTTCATTAATTTGGATTAATTATTTAGAAGAAAGTAGAGTCGGTTAAAAGTAAGTTATTTATTTAAAAAATGATTATTAGGAAAATACTATATTATCTAAGAAATGAAAGATGCAAAAGTTCTTCATTGAGACAGAACCAAACGCTGCCTTGTATCAATACCCACATTTAGTGCAATAGAATCAGAAACGGTGGATCAAAACGTTATAACGGCCGTAAATCTATTTGGTTTTTCAACCCTGAAACTCGTATTCCCGCCATTCAATTCACTTCCTGCCTCAGTCCTTTCGTCTACTTTTTCCAATTTTCTCCTCAATCTCTCTATGGATTCCCTCACCGAATCTTCTCTAATCTCAAGCTTAGAAGCCTCCGATTTCACCTCCGTCTACAACCGATTCATCCATTTCCTCCATCCCTTTTCCGATTTCATATCCATCGATTCTGCAAATGCGCCCACCAGCACCAAAACCAAGCGAATCGCCACCAAGAAGAAGAAAGAGCCCGATCCCAACACCGTGCGCCCCCTTGCCAAGAAATTCCTCCCCTTTCTCTCCCGCATTCTCAAGATCTTACCATCTATTCTCTCATCCAAATCAGACGACGGAAATGCCCCCGAGCTGCTCCGAATTTACAGGCTTGCCCTCGGTTGCCTCTCCTGCATCTCTTCCTGCTTGGCTGGAAAACCCTACTCCGTCCATCTTCAAAGGGTTCGCTTCCTCCGGTGCCTCGAGGGCTGCGGCCAGTATGGCGAGGCTGAAAGGGAGGGGTTTTCAATACTCGAGAGTGTTAGGGAAGTGATTGCAGGTCCCCTGGTCACAAAGAAGTCGAAGGGGAAGAGTGTTGAGGTTTGTATCTTGCCGGAGCCGATGGCAGAAAATGCTGCAGATCCTGACCTTGGAATGTTGGTCGTGGAGGTTGTTGTCTGTGTCATCACATGCGTCGGCAAGGGTAGGAGTAAGGACAGTGCTGTGTATTGGAGGGTTCTTGATTTGGTCAGACAGGTCATGCCATGGCTCCGGTAAGGATGACAAGCAAAAATAGCACTGTAGATAAGGATATGACTACCAATTCAGATGGTTCCTCCATTGGGTTGGCACCATTTGCATAGGGAAAGTCTCAATGTATTGCCGGTTCAACAATGCTGGCCTGAACTGGTAGTTCACCGGATTACCAAACTGAACTTCAAAGAGAAATGCTTCTGTAATTATTATTATTTGTTGACTGGGGCTGCATTTTCAGTGCAACACTGAATTTCGAAAGGCTTTATTATTCAACGTGTATACTTAATTGCATATGGAAATTTCACCCGAAAGATTGATTAATGCAGTATTGTGATGCATTCTGTTGCTCAATGTGGAAAACTGTGACACTTCCTTATTTCTGCTTTGGGATGGTGAACGCCACATTGATGTCACAGTGTTCTAGTGCTGAAATGTTGTGAAAATATTAAAATGTTAGTCTCGTCCAAATGAACCATGCTGACCATAATTTGTTGGTGGGGTGTTGCTCAGCAGATGAGTAAATAAATGGTTTAATAATTGATTCAGTACTTCGTTGTTACTGTAATCATTAAGGAGATATCATTGATATGCATTATTGTGCAGGGTTCTAGATTCAGAGTCATCTTTGAAGTTCCATCGAGCACTAGTGAGCGCCTTATACAAATGTTCACTATTCATGGCAGGGGAATCAACTTGCTTTGGTGGAGATCTGGTTCATCAACTTTGCATGACAACATTGACCGAGTGTTTGAAATCTCCTCTGAAGGATCAATTTTCAAAGGTGCAATGATGCTTAACGCCACTATACTTAAGCTCTAGAACTTGTTTTGGGCCAAAAATGAACCTTTGGATTTGGTAACTTACACATTTCAACTTTGATCATTGCAGTTAGCTTGTAGAGTTTATTCTTCTCTCAGCATGCAATGGGAGGGCAGATCTTCGCTTATTCTTGACATATTAAGATGTGCTCTGGAGTCCATTCCATGTAAATGCAAGGTTTAGTTAAATGATCTTCCAGATCATCTATTTTTACTTATGTATCTTCAGTTATAGGTTGAAGTTATATAGAACAAGAAATATGGAACCACTACTCTTAGTAAAATTTTGTGCGCATCCTTAAAATTTAAGTTGATTTGTGATCCCAGGTGAGATTTCCTATATGGTAGACCCATAATTCTACTTTCATGATATTTTGTTTGTTTGTGGCAGCTGTTGACTTCTTTAAATCATACTTCCATTCTTCACCATAGCTATGATTGTTTGATTGTATAACATATGCATGTAAATACATGCATAAATGTTCAGGCAGGTGAAAATGCACCATCTCTCTCCCACCTAGTGTGTACACACCCAATTGAATCCCATAGCTGAGTTACACCATTGTTGGGTTGAAACTTGATAAAATTGCACCACCTTTATTTACTACTGGTCTTTAGAATCTTAACTTTTTTGCCTAGAGGCATCAAATCAAGTTCTTTTCTGGTAGGTACCATATCCAAGCACATACCTTTCTAACCAATCTACTCACTCATCCCTGATGGAGGTCTCAATGTGGGAACCCCTCACGGAGTATCTTTTGTTTACTACCCTATGTATGTGGTTTAGTATTATGATGTCATTTGTTTTGTTGTGTTAGCAGCACAGAATGAGTCAAGTCACACAAGATGCCTTTTCAACCCCGTGTCATCCAAAATGTTTTAGTATAAAACTTGGCCATTTCTAGAAACTCAAATATCAATGTGCGACTGTGATGAGGGTTCAGGATAAAGGGCTAAAGTTTTTGAGACGACATCTAAATTAATGGGGTTTATCATTGATGAGCTATGTAACTATTAGTTGCGTAGAATTTCATTGAAACTGTGAGATATGATGTCATTGGGAAATGTTTTTTCAAGTTGTAACTGATCCCTAACTGTACCCATATTTTGAGAATTTTGGGATTTAGGAACTTCTTTGTCTAAACTCTGGTATACCCCTGCACCTGTGGCTGCTCTATGTTGAGATAAACTGGTCCTACCTGAAATGGATGTTTGATAGAGAAACATATTGCTTCTCGGAAATGTTGGAGCTTCCAATTATTGTCTTCAATAACTTTGAAATGGAGCCTTGAATATCCTTTTTGAGTTATATGTATGATGTTGCTAGAAGTAAGAAGGATTTGTATTTAATACATGAGTGATACAAATTCTTAAAAATGAACAAGAATACAAATATTGAAAAAAGAAAAGAAAAATCAGTGCCACTGTCCGCTGCAACAATGTGAATATTTGAGCTCTTACATCTTAGAATGGTTTAGTATAGTGCAGGCAAATATTTTACATGTCAAGGACTGTTCCAATTAGTACAAAAAGTTCATGGTGATGCTTTGTTGGAGTTGAGAAATTCATCAAGTTAATAATAGAACTATTTTCCTTTAAACATGTTTAATTTAATAGAATAAGTATGTTGGGCAATCTCTATGCTATATGACTTTATTGCTCCCTTGTCTTATATTGAATATGTTATGACTTATGACAGTGACACTGTCATAGACCAAAAGTACACAAGCAGTTCCACAAAATGTAATTAATTTTCCAATGATACCATTGTCTCTAATACTTCCCTTCAAATTGTTAGCTTTTGCTATGTAAATCAGTGAGTTCTTGTCCAAGTAGAACAGTGAAGAAATCAACTAGTCTTTTTGATTTCATCCATTATCCTTTTATTTAATAGATGATGACTCTCAAATATCCCAGAATTGAGCCACACTTCATGCTTGGGTAACCACTCATTCCCTCATTCCCTACAGTGCGTGACTTCCACCTTCACACCCACCCACCCAAGAAAGAAAATAAAGAAATGGAGCTACTTCTATATGTTTGATATAATTGTACAACTACAGTGGCTTTGGTCAAAAGAGCTTATGGGCTATGGCTTGTAGTTGTGTCGTAAGATGTTCTCACTGGATAGTCCACGATAATTTTCCAGAATATTCAAACACAGTAACTGACTGATGGTTGTCATCATAGCTCAACATTTGTGTTTATAATTTTAATTCAATTTAAAATTAGAAAGAAGTATATGCTTCAAGATGACATAATAGGATTTCACTGTTTGTAACACCAACTATGTGCATGCTACATGAATTGATTAGCTTGAATTTGTACAAATGCACTGGGACTGCAACTGCCACTGTTTCCCGAAGTATATGCACAAGCAAGCATGATACTCCCTTTCAAATTGATGCAGCAAGCTCACAAGCATCATTCTTTTAGTCAGAACAGGGAATTAAATGAGGTAACTGTAGCATTTGAGGTCCTCCTAAAGCAGCTGAAGTTTGGAGGAGGTGTGAGGAAGACATTATGATGTCATGAGCAACTGGATCATAGTCTGCCTCAACAATTCAACATGTCCATTTTGCTTGTGCAAAGGGATTCCTGACAGTATTTTCAACATATAAAAGAAATTTGATACGAATCCTGAAGTAGAATTTCACCAAAGAATTGGATTGTTTTGTAAGACCTGCAGCTGCAATGCTGGATTTAGCCATTTCATCATGTTTCTACCAATAGCCATGCTGGCTGTTGTAAGGACATGTGGTAATCATGTTTGGCTTCTTGATTGCTTTGATGATATAGGCTGGGGGTCTCTATGTACATGCATGCTGCAACATGAACCTAGAGGTCCTGAAGTGCAAAGTCCTATTGTACCATTTCAAGCAAATTAAATGTATCTTACTTTTGCATGCATGAGCCAACTTATAAAGAATATTATGGTCTTTAGCAAAGGAACACAGCGTAGGAAATTTTGGGTTCATATGCGCCTTTTACCCCTAAAGTTACACTTCCCCTATGTTTAAACTAATACCTAAAATCAAGAGTTTCAAACATGGAAACTTCTCACTGATTTAAAGAAAGTTTGGTTATGGCATGTGCATGTTTATTGCCATTCCATTATGATCATTTTTGGATATGCAAATCTTGGAAAACATTGGTTATACAAAGAGATCTAAATGGTTGCATACCTTTCTTTAGCTCTTTAGTGAGACCATTGTTTATTTGAATATGATAAATGATTTGATTCATGCCATGGGAACAAGTCTAAGCATCATTTGAGAGATAACATGGGTCATCATTTGGCAGGTGCATATGGTATACAATGTAAATGATATTCTAGACTTTGTATATAATTGTTCCAACAGTTGTAGAATTACAAGCATGGATATGTGTATGGATGCTGCCAAAATTTTCAAGGAAATAGTAAGTGGTGACCTACAGGTACCTTTTTTTTTTACTTTTCAGAATTAGGCTTTTGTGCTTCTTTTTTTAATGTTGTCTCTTCCAAGAATTAGTAAAAAGTTCGCTCTTATCAATTATCTTTCAATTCTAACTGAATAATCTTTTAATAGGTCTTGCTACCAATTGCCCCCATCCTGAATCTTTATGCTGTCGGCTTGTATTTTACAATTAGCGATATTCAAGCAAGAGATAAGGGTTCTATCCCTGAAAAGAATGTCTCCAGAATTTCAGTGCTCCTTAGCACGGGTGAGAACATTCAATATTTGGCTACACTTGGGATCTTAGCAAGTTATTATCACAACGCCAGCAGCAACACTGGACCGTTGTTTGGTCATGCCAAAAAGGAATCAACAGATGCGCCATGTATTGGTTCTGAATCTGATCTTGAGGTTTTGGAAGTGTGCAAGTGTATGCATGGGGACATCTCTGTATTTTCCTACATAAATGCTTTGGAATTCTTGTGTAAACCTTTTGCAGAATTTGTAAATACAGTTTGGAAACATATGGTTTCTGAAGAAGAAGCTGTTCCTTTGTATGCTAAGTATGTTCAGGATGCATTCCATCAATTCTGTGATGTGTTTCTGACTCAATTCAGGTGAACTTAAAATTATTCTTTCATTTGAACCATGTCTTTTCATAATTGTATCTTTGCTGTTATTGCGAATTTCATTTTTTACATTGTTCCTCCAAGCAAAGAAAAAGGCCCACATTATGCTGCTTTTGACTTTTATTGCTTTGATGCAGTAATGCAACTGAAAGGGAGAGAGAGAAATTGCATGAGAGTCGCAAAACATTGTTCCATGTGGCCATTGCTGCTTTGAGAATGTCCCTCTGGACAAATGGAAACACCCAGGTTCTATTCACATTTTTATGGTGCTCTGGAAATTCTCCATTTTGTTGCTTGTAGCAGATGCTGTTCACTTTCCTTTATTTACTTTGTGATTCTGTTTTTCCTATTTCAGAAGAGTATAAATTGCATTGATCATGTCGTTTCAAGAGATTGGGTCCGCCATCTTGAGCTCAAATTTCTCATTTCATCCCTATACAACATTGGTGTGTCGTTGTACAATACTAAGCAGCTGGAAAAGGTAAATGCATTCATTTGCTCCCAGCATTTTTCAGTTCCTTTTTCAAGGTCACAACTAGTCTCTAAATGCATATAACATCACCATCTTTCTTGGTTAGATTAGTATTATCAATTTTTTGTTTTTTAATTGTCCATGGTGTATTCATTTCCATTATTGGTTCTATGATATCTTTGGTCCTTTGTTTTGGGACTTTGTAGCTTGGGTATTTTCATTGTACAAAAAATGATAACATAAGGTGCTTTTTAATGGGTTTGTAGATTGTCATCATCATTGTCATCATCATCATCAAAGCCATTTTCTCCATGTATCTAGGGTTTGCATTCATAATTGGATTTGGCATTCGTATGTTGACAAATCTAACATCTTTCCACCACTTTCTATATTAGGGCACCTAGATTGCTTGTGAGGCTTTCCATTTGCAATTTGGATTTGTGGGAATATGGATTGAGGGTTAGATTGTTGCAAATCGATTGATGGAAGTGATCCAATTTACCAATGACATGCTCTCCACATTTTATGTTTTGCTAGTGAAACAAAAGATCAACAAAACATGTTGATTTTCCATCTTGTGCGTGTCGGTAGCTAGGATGAGGGAGGATTGTTGTGGATGTCAAGAGACAAGCCGAGGAAACTCGTCAAATCAGAAAATGAGTTCTACTAGTACATTTGAAGTAAGGGTAGGGTGTTCCTTACAAGCATTATGTTGCATCAAAGCCCACTTGCAATAACAACTGGCAAGGGTTTACTTAGGCATTCTCTCTAAGCGACGTGTTGAATGGAACTTGGCTGTGGTGAAATAAGCATAGGTTGGGTAAGGCGTTTCTTTTCAAGTGATGGCATAACAACCATTGGAATTAAATAAAGTAGTCCAAAAGTTGCATTTGGCATCTTTGTACATGAGCACTTAAATGAGAAATGGGATAACGTTGGTAGTTGCAATGAAAAGGAGGATAAAAATAACATGTTCACCAGAGACTATGCTTGCATTTAGATTAGGAGAAATAAGTTTACAAGGATCTCCTAGAGAGGATATACTTTCGGGAGGGGAGAGTGGTGTTCTTCTTGGGCTTAATAAGTAGGATAAAATGAAGTTCTACTATGTTGGAAATAGGGGTGGCAATTTTTGACTTGATCTACGAATTTGACAAGATCAACCTCTTCAAAAAAAAATTGAGTTCAGGTCATGCATATTTAAAAATAAATAAATTTAAATTGACCTGGCTTGATTTGATCCAAAATAAGTTTTGAGTCGGGTTGGTTAGAGGTAGGGGTGGCAGTTTTTGACTCGATTTATGAACCCATCCTACCTAAAAAAATTGGATTTTGGTCATGTGTTGTTTTTAAAATTTAAATTGACTCAACCTGACTCGAACCGAAACAAATTTGGGCCGGGTTGAACCCAACCTGAATTGAGTTAAAATTAATAATTTATTTAATTAATTATTAACTATTAATTTTTTCTAATGTACCAAAAAAGTTAAAAAATCTTATCATATTTCCTTGATTCCCATATTCCAATGTGCCCACATGAAAGGGAAGATCTTTTATCTTTTATTTTCTATTAAACATAATTTTTCTCTCATTTTTCTATTTTTTTTTAAAATTTTCTTATAAATTTGGGTCGGTTTGGACTTTGGATTGAATAAAATAAATTCTGGTTGGGTTAGATTGAGTCGATAGGTAAAAAATTGAGGTCAAGTCAGATATAACCTCTGTTATTACCTATAGCCAATCCAACCCGAACTGACCCATTGCCACCACTAGGTAGAGGGGTCCTAGACTCGAACCCAATCTGACATGAATTAAAAATAATATTTAAGTAAGTTATCTATTTTTTACTCATTGGTTTTAGCCAAGTTGAAAAAAAAAATCTTAAAATATTGCTCCAATGTTCCCTGACCAAGTGGCCTCACATCAAAGGGAAGTCCTTTTATCTTCCATTTTTTATTAAAAATATTTTTTTACTCATTTTTGTAATTTTTTTTCAATTTTTATGGAATTGGGTTGGGTGGGGTCGGGCTTACTAAAATAAAATTCGGATTAGGTTGGGTCAAATAGAAAATTTGTTATTATCTATAGCTAGCCCGACCCAACCCATTGCCACCCCTAGTTGGAAATAAAACTTAGGTTCCTAAAAACAAAAGAATCTATCGATGTGTCATGATGTCATCTAGTGCACTTTCTCCTTAGAAAACATACCAAACCAGATTTTGGGGAGAAAACCTTTTTATTTTACGCTGATTAAATCCTAGCAAACATGGAGTTTTTGAAGCAATCAAATTTGGACATCCTATCTTTTGGATGTTTTTGGCTTGTTAGAAGGCCTTCTGCCCAGATCTTTTAACTCCACCATGAGAATTTTAAGACCAGTCCATGAATGACATTGCATATGCATAGTGAGATACTCACTAGCAAATGCATCACTTTTTGTCCTCCTTTCTACTGCACACTTATATTTTCAATTTAGGCCTTTCTAAAGCATCTACTCGTTTTCGATTTAGTCCATCTCTTCTGGATTTATTATCTATTCAGATATTTTACTTTTGAATGCTTTGTTAAAGTGGTTCTGATCTTGTGATGTTAATCTACTATTTAACTTTTAGTTATGTTTTTTTCTTTTGACTGCCATAGATAAAGCATTCCATTTTGCTAATTGTTATCTTTCCCTTACAGGCATCGATTGCTCTGGCGTTATGTTATAGAGTATTATGGGTTCATGTTTTGATAATTTGCCAGAAGTCCCAAGAAGAAGGGGTTCATGATGACCATTTATCAGAACATGCCATTAAAGATACTGTAACAGATGCGTGTGCAAAAAGTGCTACTTTTCTAGATGTTCTCCATCAATGTGGCAATCCTGATATGAATGAAATCATTGTCAGTAGTCTTCTGAATTGGTCTTCTGCTAGCAAAATTTTGAAAAAATTGGCTGGTCCTATAGCCTTGGTGAAACAATGGGCTAAGGTATTACTTTCGGATGCTTCATGCTTGTTTGGTATGGTGTTTTTTCTGGTTCATGTCACCTAACTGTTACTTGGTCCTCAGATAATGTGTAAAGATTTCAAGGATGTCGGTGCAGGGGATGATCCTCCCAGTCTCTTTTCCTTGTTGTCAAGCTCTCATGCAACTTGCTCAAAAGCAGCACTGGGGTTGATTCTGGAGCAGGTCTTGTTGTGTATATCTATATTTTTTTTTTTCGTTGTAATGTACTGCAATATTAGTTTGTTCCTTGAATTGTTTGCAGGAGCTTTTGGCATACGCTGAAATGGATGCTAGGAATCCAAATTTATGTCAGAGAATGCGGTTAAAAATAATGGATATTCTCCTGCTTGATGTTTATATTACAAAAGATTGTTATTTGCAAAGATCAAGGGTTCTGGTCAAAAAGGGAAGGCTCCTTAGGGCGTGTGGGATTGATGGTTTAAGTGACTGCATTCACTGTTTGTCTGAGGCTATTTCTCTTGTTGTAAGTTGTTTTATTATTTCCTTAATTATTTTGCACTGTTGTCACAGTTGTCGTCATCATCATTGTAGCCTGATTTCTCTCTCTCTCTCTCTCTCTCTCTCTCTCTCTCTCTCTTATCCGGTCTATGTACAGTGAGCTGTTTACTCATTTCTTATCTTTACCTTTGCTTTAACCTAATTTGAGTGGTTGGATCCATGTTAAACTGTTTGAGTTGATTGCATGCCTGATGTCGGATATTTAATAAAACAGAGTAACAAATCTGGTGACCCTTTGGTCACTAGTGCTTCGCTGTGCCATCACTTGGCTCTCACATATTGCTTGCATGCACTTTGTATCCAGGAGAGGGATCAAAACTGGGAGGTAATTCTTCTGTAATTTTATGTTAGTAAAATTGTTTGTTATATGTATATGTTTATGAATTTATCATATGCCTGTGTTATTTTTTCTAAAATAGGTAATCCTGCATGATGTTCATTGTGCATTAAAGCTGTGGTTGAGCAAAAATGTTATGAGCCATTTCTCTGTAGATGATGATGCTGAATTCATGACTGAAGATGCAATACCATTGCTTTATCATATTGCAGATTTGCTGTCACTGAAGGTGAGTTATTTAACCAACTTGTTTTTTCTCTCCACAAGATTATTTTCATATACTAAATGCAGACTTCTTTACCTAGTAGTATTGTTATCATCTAATTTTGCGGACCACATTGTTATACAACTCCAGGGCTATTTGCAGTTTCAGTATGATATATACAAGCTGATCATCATTCTATACAAACGGAAAAATGTGTCATTGGAAAGGTGCTTGGCCATGCTGTGGGGAGATAGAAGGCTAAGCCATGCTCTTTGTATTTCACCTATTGATGAGACTTTTATACTGAATTTATCCCAAGAATTTGGTGTTTACTCCAACTCTGTTGATTTCTGGATAAGTTGTATGGAAGGCTTTCCACCATCATTACTAGGGTTTCGTCAAAAGCTTTTGTTTTCTGATTCTGTTTTACCCCAAGCATGCAGTTGCCATTCTAACATATCTATGGACTCTGATGCTACTGTTGACAAAGTAAAAGTGGCTGCCTCAGACCTAGTATCAAATGTAAGAGCTCTCGAAGTTAGTTGATAGGAGCCAATAGCCTTGTGCTTTTTGAACTGTTGCGATTACTTGCCCTGTTTATCTTTGTTTGTTGTCTGGTACAGGTCCCTATAGCCACTCACTCGGCATTCCTTGCAGGATATCTGTACTACGACTTGTGTGAAAGACTACTTTCAAGAGGGAACTTGTTTGAGGTACTTTGAACCATATTTCAAATATTTTCTTTTCTTCAACTCCTCCACCCTCCTTTTTTTTTGAGTGACAATAGAAAGAATTATATTTGTAAAGAAAAATGAAAGTACAAGTGATGGGTATAAGAGACTTGGACCCGAAGAAACACCATAGGTCCAGAAATTTACAAAATATAACCTCTAGTTCCTTGGAAAAACAAAGCATGAGCCAAAACAAAACAAAAAATCCCACCAATGGTTCCAAATTCCACTCCCTAAAATCATAGGAAAAAGATGCCTTCGTGTTCCATATCCACCCCGCACTTTGCTAAGAATCCGCCACACCATTTGTTGACCTCTTGACAAGTGCGAAAAAACCTCTAGACTCTGGGCTTGCTCACGGGCTGGGATTTGCCAAAAAAGCCTGAGCCCATCTGAGGCCCATCGTGCTTTTAAAGGCCAAAACCTCATCCTGTTTGCTTAAAATATATAAAGCCTGAGCCTGCCATTTAAAATCTATTTATTTTGTAATTAGTTACATGGTCACAAGGTTGCACTTGACGCTGTTTTTATTTTGTAACTTGAAAATCCAGCCGTATAGCTTGAAAGTAGACTTAAAGACCTACAACAAGTTAGAGTTTTAGTTTAAAACTCAATTTCTAGCCACTTGATCTTAACTGTCAAAGTTGGAAGTGACTAGAAATTAAGTTTTTGGATGAAGTTTTAACAGGTGATAGGTTTTTAAGTCTGCTCTCAAACTGTATGGTTAAATTTTCAAATTACAAAATAAAAGTAAAAAATAAAAACAGTGCTAGGTAGGGTCTTGTGTTATATGTATATAATATTATAAGAAAATAAATGGGCCTAAGAGGCCTACGGGCCTCGACAAGCTTTAAGTAAAACTTGAGCTTGCCCATTTCTAAATGGGCTTTTAAAAAGCTCAAGCTTGGCCTGTCAGACAAAATGCTTGTTCAAGCCTGTTTATTTAAGTCGCGTTTGGGTAGGATCCTGGGTGGGGTTAAGACGAATTAGGGCTGAAATCAGGCCGGGTCGGGTTTTTTTAAAACCCAACCCGGCCTGAGTACTAATATATGGAACCCAACCCGACCCGAACTTTTGACCTAGACGTCTTGACCCGACCGACCCGAATTATAACCCGACTCAACCCGAAACCCAACGCGACTCTCATTTTGAACCTACTTTAGCCTACTTTTTACCGGATCGGGTCGGGTTTGATCGGGACGGGTCGGGTTAACTTAAAAATCTCTCAACCCAACCAGACCCGAATTCAATGCGGGTTTCTGACTTCTCAACCCGACCTGACCCGACTTTTGTAACCCGGCCCGCATGATTTTCGGGCCGGGTCATGCGGGTTCAGGCCAAAACCCGACCTGAGTTTCACCCCTAAGACGAATAAATGCCCCTACTCGACCCGAGCATAATGCCCTGATCTCCCTAGCTATTGAAACCAATTTCCAAGGAGGACACTTACAATCCCTAGCCCATTTAATCGCATTTGCCGAATCCCCTATATTTTTAGTTTCCTCTGACCAAAATTCACCCATAGAGACAATGCTCTCCTAATCCCTAAAAGATCTACCTTGTTTGAGTCTCTAACTCCCTTTAACTTGAAAAAAAACTAGGGATGAGACACTGATCGAATCACGTAAGACCCCTCTTATTCCTCTTAGCGCTGGATGACCTCTTGCTGCCCCATCTACATTGAACTTGGATAAAAAAGGCGGAGGAGGAGAACAAACCACACTACTTCCCCGCCTTTCTAGGTTTACCACTCAACAACCCTCCCATTTTCTATAAAAGTCCACATTACACCCCTTAAACTCCTTACTTGACAGTAGCCTAAGTACACAGTCTCCATTTAGCCGTTTGGAAAATTTCATTCTCCTTAGAAGTTTTGTTCTTGAAAATCCTTAAGTTCCTTTCGTTCCAATCAGACCACAAAATAACCGCCAGAATAGTATTCAATGTTGCTTTTATTTTAGGCCCTATGTTCGAGATAATCCAACTTTCCATGATTCCTACACAAGAATTATCGAAGACCCACGAAACTCCCCTCATACTGGCAAATCTGGACCAAAGACATCTTACTACTGGACATCTCCCAAATAAATGTTCTACGTCCTCCTCTTGATTTCCACAGAGTGCAGGATAGGTCATCCCTTCGGTTTAATTCCAGTCTAGAAAGAATTTTTCATTTTTGGAGCACACCACACGGAAGTTCGAACTTTTGGGAAGCCACTTTGGACCATGCTGAGAGGCCAGGGCTAGACCCGTTATGTAACCATTTTGAGCCAAATCAACCCCCGACCCTCCTGTTGTATGTGCTTAAACTATCTATTTTTGTGTAGATATTTGGACTGCTGTTGTCACTGGATCGTTATGACATTATGAAACATTTAGTATCAAGTGTTCATATCTAAAGAGATAATCCTTGATACTATGATTCTAAGCTCTGTGCAAAATAATGTCAGTTGGCTGGTCACATATACAAGTCATGCTTTTATATTTCTGTTGCATCTACTATATGGTCATTCTATTTCTCCTAACGTGGAGATCTTTTGTAGGTGCGTGGTGTCTTTAATACATATTATTTATTGAATGATCATGAAAAAGTTAACTCATGCATACAACTTTAGCTGCAATGATAATCATGTTTTGCATTTTTCCCATCACACACCTGAATGCTGCTATTTTTACATAGCAGTGATGTTTCAAAATGAACTGATTTTTTTTAATATTGCCTATTTTTCAAGTTGGTTTCTTGTATGTCCTAATTCGTGTATATCTTTTCAAATGAACTGATTAAATTCTTTTAGGCTTTTTCTTATGCAAAAGAGGCCCTCAGGATTAGGACAAGATTACTACAGAGAAAATTTGTTTGTAACTCCAGTCTGCAGTCCTCGAAAACCATCGAGGATCATACTAATCTTGAAGCAATTGGATCAGTTATTACAGAAGTTTGGCCAGATAACATCAAATCATGGAACATTGCAGGCCCTATTCTTAGTCCATGGAGTATACTTAAATGCTACCTCGAAAGTACTTTGCAGGTTTATCTTTTCTTTCCTTCTTGCTAAATAGAGGTCAGGAAAGCGCATGAGCTCAAATTTTTATTGACACGCCATCACTTCTGAATTAGGTTGGAATAATCCATGAATCAATTGGAAATGGGGCTGAGGCTGAAGCTATCCTACTGGTGGGGAAAAAGATATCCTGTTTGCAAGGCTTACCATTATTTGAAGTTTCCTTTGCATCATTGTTAGGTATTGCAATTCTCAAACATTAATTATTATTAAATTATTTAATTTTGGTTCTATCATGTACTTTTTGTTTAGTTGGAAAGATCAAGCATTTCAGTGTCTTTGATATAAATTTCCAGGACGAGTATACCACAAGAAACAACATTGGGATCTGGCAGACAGTGAACTCAACAAAGCAAAGCAAGTTTTAGCTGATAGTAATACAACTCTTTCTTGCAAGCGATGCAAATTGGCCTTGGAAGTGACCATTGATATGCAAATTGGGGATTTGTCTAGAAGCCGACTTCGTACTGTGGAAGATCATTGTCCCAAAAATTCATCCTATTCTCTAGAGATGTACAGATCTGCTCTACAAAAGCTAAATCCTTCTGAACTGGGAAATTCCTCCATATACAGTGAAACAACCACTGACATTATAATGTCTGGCAAAACTCTTGATTACAGAATTGGCAATACTGTATGCTTATCAGCGAAGGAAACAAGAAATGTTTTAGGCAGCAATTCTGTGTCTTCTAAATGCAATAACAATAGTAACTGCAATGGACCGAATCAGTGCTCTCTGATAGTTGAGGGTGATGTATCACATGTTAATATGGATGCTAAGTCCAAGAAATCAAAAAATGCATCCAGACGTGTACTGCAGAAGCAAACTAGTAAAGCTGAGTGTAATTCAAGGAGAACTCGTGCTACCAATCGATCTTCTTATTCTAAAATTGTTCTAGTTGAGAGTGAAGTGGGTATTGGGCCGGCTGAACATACAAGTCATGTTTGTGAGTTTGCAGGCCCTGTTTCTCAGATGGGGCAGCACTTGCTGCTTACCAACTGTACTGCTGATTTTGGCTGTGACAACATTGAAGCTGGGTCCATGCAGTACTTTATTTATATGAAATGGCAATGCCACTGTAAACGTCTTTTACTGAAGCTGTTCAGAAAGATTGGTATGAGGCTAGTAAAAATTGTGAACCTTTGTAGGCAACATTTTAGTAATTATCATTCCTTGTTAGTGCTTTTGCCTCCTTAAGTCTTAGAGCTTACTCATTGTAATAGAATAGTATACATTCATTTTCATCGTCTTTTATCGCTAATATAATATTATTATTTTGTCTTGCTCAGGGAAATGTACAATGGTTCATGCCAAAGTTCATGAAGTACATAAAGTATTCTGGCAAAGCTTGTGCACGCTGCTGAATAGAAACCCATCTAGTGAATCTTATTCTGATGCCCCAGACTTGCTTGAGTTCATTGGGAAGGATAATTCAAGTGACATATTTGCAATTGAACGTGCAACACTACTGTATGATATCAGTTGGTTTACTGTGAAAAACTGTCATTCAGAGAATCCAAGGTAATTATCAACCAGGGGTTCATATGTGTCAGGGCTTAGCTTTTGTTAACATCTGTGTCTTCTTAATCCCTTTTCTGTACATTTTTTCTTTGTTTACCAGAACTAAATGCTGCCATTTGTCTGAAGTTCCAATATCAAGGACGGTTACTTGGCTATTTCATGCATTCATTCTTTGCCGTGAGTTTCCCATGCTTTTGCAGAAGGTTGTACTCTTGTCATTGTCCTTAACTCTGCATGTTTCATTAGCGGGCATTTTTCAATTCAGTTGAAGTTGAATATGGCATTAGTTTTTTAGTTGGCAGTGGAAATTCATAGATGCCTTCTATATTTTCTACGTTTAAAATTGAGTCCTGACATTTTTATTTCAGTGTATGCTGTTTCATTCCATGTTGCACTTAAAGATGTTAGCTTTTATGTTGCATGTGTTAACACAGGTATCTAGGCTGCTCTCTGCCATATTCTTACTTTCAACCTTTGCTGAGCCATTTTCTTCACCTGTTTGTACTGGCAAAGCTCTCTCTGTTAGTCATTGGGCTGCATATTTTCATCAAGCTTCACTTGGTACTTACATGCTTCATCAATACCTTTCTACTATGAAAGGTAAACTTAAATCCTACAACTATAGGACTCTTGAGGTTTGTCACTTGCCTCTCTTTTCCTGTTTTGATGGCATATTTTGTAGTAAGTGCTTAGTGAAACCACTCATGCAAATACCAGTGCAATAACTTGGGATTATTTGTTATTGCCGTCCTGCTTGCTCCTCTTCCTAATTTATACTTCTGTTTGTTTGAATTTTTGTTGTATTTTACCATTTTGTAAAAAATTAATGTGTTAGCCCAGTTCAAGCATCAACCATTTAGTTATAAGTTTCAGCCTAAAGAAGATGTTTATTCTGTATGCTTATCTTTTACATCTGTGAATAGTTCTTAATCAGTGCTTTGAATATGCATTGCCCATGAACTAACTAAACTGATATTTACTTGATCTTTCATTGCAATAAAAACAGATAGTTTTCTTGGATCAAGCTTTGCTTTTAATGTTTATTTTTCACAACAATGTGTTTGATTAATGCCTTTCCTATTTACTAATAAATCATGAGTAATGCTTTATGAAAGATGACCCCCATGCTTCTATTATGGTGTGCATTCTAATTTGCACAACAGAGCTTCATTTCTAATCTGCAGTGGAGTGATTCCCAGGCCCCCTTTTGCTTTTGGCTTAGTCACTTTTGATCATGCAATGAGATGAACTTTCCTTTTCGATTTCTGGTCGCCCCACAAAAACCTCCTAAATGCCATTTTCAATTTTTTAGTGACGCTTCTTGACATTTCAAATATGGACAAGAAGCATGCCAGTAGATTGACTAACACTGATTTAATGAGTCAATCTACCACCCAAGGAAGATATCTCCTGTTCCACCCTGCTAGCCTTCTCTCGATCCTTTCCATCACTGGAGTCCAAAAGTGCTTAAGTCTAGGATTGCCCCAACCGGTAGACATAAGTAGGTGAAGGGCAATTTGCCTACACTACAACTAACTTCATCCGCCCATTTCTTAACTTTTTCTCCTTCCACATCTACTCTGATGAGGGTACTTTTGCCCAGATTTATTCGGAGGCCTGACACTAGCTCAAAACACCTAAGAATAGCTCTAAAACCCAAAATCTCCGATCTGCTAGGGTAGCAAAAGAAAAGGGTATCGTCTGCAAATTGAAGGTGTGTAATAACTGACCCATTGGATGATACCACAAAGCCTTTCACTATTCCTAGATCTTTTGCCTTTTTCCACTAATTTATTAAGGCTTTCTCCCACTAAGGTGGAGATGAAAGGAGAAAGTGGATCCCCTTGCCTAAGACCCCGCTTTGCCGTGATTGGCGATGTCGGGGATCCGTTTACTAAAATAGAATATGAAGTCTCCTCTACACATGCTTTCATCCACCATCTCCAACAATGTCCAAAACCTATCCTTTTCGAATAAATAACCTACAAAAGACCAATCCACAAAATCATAGGCTTTCTCCATATCTATCTTAAAGAGTAGACCCAGATTTTTATCTTTCTTTCTGTTATGGACCAGTTCGTTGGCAATCATCACACCATCCAAAATTTGTCTATTTTCTACAAAATCTCCTTGCGTATCACCGATCAAATCTGAATAGAGCCTTTTTGAGCCTTTTTGCAAGCACCTTTGCCAGAAGTTTTTAAACGCTACCAACCATGCTAATGGGTCAAAAATGTGAGAGTTCCAACGGCCCCTCTCTTTTGGGAATCAGGGTAATGAAGGATTTTTTGAGACCTTCGTTTATAATGCCATTCCGATAAAACTCCTTTGGGGTGAAACTCGCATGACCGACCCGAGAAATCATGAGGGTCAGGTCATGCGAGTCAGGTTGGGTTGGGTCGAGGAATTTAAAAGTTAACTTGACTCAACCTGACCCGTCTAAAATTAGGCGAAAATGGTTCATAATGCTGGTTGAGTCAGAATTTTGGTTGAATCAGGTTAGAATTCGGGTTGGGTCGGGTCGGGTCGGATCGAGTTCCATAAATATTGACTCGGCTCGGGTTGGGTTTTAAGAAACCTGACCCGATTTCAGCCCTAAAACTCCTCAAAAAACCTAAGAAAATCTGACTCTACAATCTCAGCAAGCCTTTAAAAAGGAAAAATTAAAACCATCGGGTCCATGGGCTTTGTCACCTTCTAGACTATCTAACACCTCTTGAATTTCTTATGCTGAGAATTCCCTTTCTAGCGAACCTGCCCTATCCTCACTAATGCCCTTAAACTGAATCCCATCCATTCCAGGTCTAGGGAAACTAGGCTCTATAATGGAAGCTGTGAGCTTAGTAAAAGGGGAACTAGGTCTCCTGTGTTAGGTCCGTGGTGGGAACTAGTGAGGGAGATGGCAACTGTGCAATAATGGGATTAAGACGAGAAACTTGCCCCTAGAAAAGGTTACCGTAGCTGGGAAAAAAGGACAAGTCAGGAAAGAAGGTACTCGGCTCTCCTCCGTAAAGATCTGTGCTCCCATCGAAGTCCAACAATGAGGTTCTGTGCTGACAAGAAGGTTGTGGGATGGCGATGATGTAAAACGCTTAAGGATCCTAATATCGAAGATGTGTGACTAACGAAGCCCCAAGAGCTCCTTTGCAGTTCCACGGTGAAGGAATAAGTGCTGCTTTGCTGTATGCCATTGGCGAATCTGTTTGAACTCTACTGGGAGGGCAAAAAGCTGACTCCAAAGATCATAACCAGAGAAAGATGCGAATTGAGAAGTGTCTAAGCTGAGTGCTCTCGAAGACTACGAACCATCAGCGGAGGGAGGGGGGAGGGGGGGGGGGGGGTTGGGTTGGTTGGTTAGGTAAAAACAAGGGGGTCATGCCACCTCCCAAGGTGAAGTCCCTGGCCCGCGAGAAGTGAGAGGCAAACACACAACGAGGTATCCAAAAAGAGTGATCGCAATAAGTACAAAATGAGTGAGGAAAGAGGATACCTGAGGCAGTGGATGACGATGCAAAACCACGGGGGGGGGGGGGGGGGGGGGTGGGGCGCGCGAATGAGGAGGTGCCTTGTACAGGGGAGGGGAAGGACGAGATGATACTAGGGGAGGTTGGAAGATGTCTAAGTAATATAGTGTAACTGCATGTCTAATGCCAATCTTGTCCACAATGAGCCTACCATCCACTACAAGTGATCTAATGCCACTTGGGGGTCGTCTTGCATTAGCTTGTGCATGAAAAAACTTGGTGTTTTTATCCCCTTCTTTAAGCTATAATGCTCTCGATTTTTGTCTCCACTTCACTTCTTCCAACCTCAAACAGTTCCACAAGGTGGCCTTGGCCTTTTTCTTAGAGGTGATCTCGTCCTCCTCAAGATCCCTATCTTCTTCCACCCTATTCTAGCTCTCGAGTTCTTGGACAGCCGCTTCCTTCCTCTCTCTCAAAGGCCCACCAAATGAGGTTACCCATTCCTTGATTTTAGATTTTAGTAATGTGAGCTTTCGTGATAAAACAAAACCTCCCCACCCATAAACAGGAAAACTTGCCCACCATTCTTTCACCAACCCCACAAATCTAGGATCCTACAACCATGCATTATTGAACCTAAAAGGCTTCGGATCCCAATCTATCTCGTCGGAATCATACATAATAGGGCAGTGGTCTGATATGGGACAAAAAATTTGATTTGGCTGACCGAAGAGAAAACTGTGTCCCATTCTACAGAGGTCAAAAATCTATCCAACCTGCTCATTGCCGCCCTAGCCTGACCACTGGACCAAGTAAAACGACCACCAAAGAGAGGTAAATCTGTCAATTCATTTCTGTCAATGAACTCTGAGAAGGCATCCATTCCCCTGGTAAAACCTCTCTTGCCCTTCCTTTCTGATAGGAATCTTGTGATATTGAAATCACCCCCCAAGCACGACTTACTTGAAGACCAACTCTGGATGTCATCCAACTCAATCTAAAAATTGTCTCGGTCCTCTTCTGTGTTTGGGCTGTACACATTGGTAATGCATATTCAACACCTTCATTCACCAACCAGCCCTTATTTGGTATTGATCTTGTATCCATCCTCCTATTTGAGATGTTGAGAGTGGATGGCTTCCATAGTATTAGCAGTTCCCCGGATCTTCCGTCAGAAGGTTTGTAGAAACTGTCACATTCTCCAACTCCCCAAATTTCCTTCAACAAAATTTTTGTTCTCTCTTCCCATTTGGTTTCTTGAAGAAGAATGTCAATTTTTTTTTTATGAAACGACGAATCGCTCCGTGTTTCTCCTGGAGTCCCAGAAGCATCCTCTTGACGCTTTTATTTTGGGAACATGGTCTTTGGCTTGTCTTTTTTGGTATTGGATTGTTTAACTGTCCTAATACTACGACATCTGATTCCTTCTGTTAATATAATGTTCTTGCCCTCTCAAGTTGTTTTTCATACATACACTATTAGTTGAGCTGTGTGGCTCCTTACAATTTTTTGCATCAGAAAAAAAATTCTTGATTTTTTATTGTAGATTCCATTAGCTTGTAAAATGCTATCAGCTTATAGTTAAGTGCAACCTTGTGTAAATTTTCTCCCTCCCAAGGTTTCTGCTCCTTAGTGCGAAATGGCAACAAATTCCCAGTTGGGTAACCTTATCGGTATGCCTTAAAAGTTTACTGGTCTTTACCAGAATAAGTGCATATATGCTCTTTCTACATTTAAGGACTAAACAATCTTACATTAATATTTTCCTGTTCCATCTATCAGGGCTCCTGTGTAAGTGGTTCGGCTGATAGTGTTTTGGAAGCATTCAGTCCCTTCAGGTGTTCATTTTACACAAATGGAAAAAATGATATTATGTGCATGTTGTGCTTTTTTGAGCAGTATGTGCATGCTGTGCTTAATAACAGGGTTTATTTTGTCTTTTTTCCCTTTTCAATTTGCAGATATTTACCTGAAAATGTTGAAGATCTTGAAGGCTTTGTGATCAATTTTTTTGAACACCTCCCTCGGGTAACAATAATCTGCATTAGTTTGCTTGGAAGAAGCTATGGTAACCTCCTCAGAGAAATGCTTCCTGTGCATTCATCTTTTCCTGCATGGATGCTACTATCACGCTTTGTTTCAGAAAAGGCGAAACCTGTCATTATGCTTCTGCCTGTAGATTTGTTGGTTGAAGGTGCTTTATCTCCTGTATTCATGACAAAGTTGTTAATAGTGATGTTATTTAAATAGTTAATTTTAATTTGTACTGTAACAAGTTACTATTTCTCACCAGATAATTTCCCTGATGATGCAAATTGTGGCATGGAATCCATCTCTAATTCTGAGTTGTGTAAAAAGTGGCAATGTCCATGGGGCTACACTGTGGTGGATGATGTAGCACCACAATTCAAGCTGATATTGGAGGAGAACTACTTGTCTTCTGCCACAGTCGATCCGGCTGATACAGAAAAAAGCAGGTTCACCTGGTGGACATGGAGAACTAAACTTAATCATCGGCTTGATAAATTTCTGAGGTAGGTATATGTGCCTGTGCATTTCTTTCTGCTGGTATGACATGTCCTGAAGTTGAAAGTGCTTTAAAAAGTTTATTAATACATGAAATAGTGTTTGTAGTTAATATTTAGTTACCAACTTGTCAATTTTCATCTCTAACCTTTGAGTGCAGAACCTTTTTTTTTTTTGGAAATGTTGACAAATACTTTCACCGAATATAGAAAAGGAGTACAAGATAAAAACCACCTTGTATAAGAGTGATATACAAGGCTACCTAAAAACAAGACAACATAATAAGGAGAGCATATGCAACTTGCTCTTAAAAGGAAAACTAGATTCCACGACCCCATACACCCAAAGCAAACCCCAAAATAAATAAATAAAACTCCAAAGTCGTACGCCGCTTCTACACACCAATCTTAGCCAAGAAGTCAGTTACACTATTTGCAGAGTGGGCTACATGTGTGAAGGTGATCCCTCCATGACAACTCAACCTCCTAGTGTCCCTTACAATGTTTATTAGTTTCCACAGGGTCCTTCCTATTACTAGCCGAGGTAATGACATTAGTTGAATCATCTTAGTTAATGAGGTTACCACACCCAAATCTAGACCAGATCTGGAGAGATCTCCTAATCTCCCTCAACTCTTCCTCATTTGACTCCATGAGCCGTAGAGGTTCAGAGAAAGCTAATATAATCTTGCCTCCATCATGGATCACTCTCCCTATCCCTGCCGAACCATGTTTGCCTCTCGTTGCCTCATCAATATTAAACTTTCAAAATCCTAATGCTTGTTTTGTCCACCTCACTTTGGATTTCCTATGCGTTCTAGTCCCCCTCATGTGCCTTTCCCAAGACCTATAGAAGTCCTGTGGGGATAGCCAAGCCAATGTTGTGAAAATCGAATCGTATCATATCGTAAAATCGTTATACATCTTGAACCGCAAATCGTGTATTGTAAATTGTAGAATCGTAAGATTCATATGTGTTTTCCCTAAAAAATATTTAATATATGAAATGACGTAAATTATATCTAAAATGCAATAATTTGAGCCAATGTTGTGAAAATTGAGTCGTATCGTAAAATCATTATATATCTTGAACTGCAAATCGTATATCGTAAATCGTAAGATTCATAAATGTTTTTCCTAAAAAAATATTAATATGTGAAATAATGTAAAATATATATATATATATATATATATATAATATAATATAATATAATAATATGAGCAATTCTCCAACTTTCTTTCAATATTAAGTGAATATCATATAATTAGTTCATTGGAGTTCAAATTTTAATACTCAAATTCCTAAAAGTATAAGACCAGTATATAATCCAACTATACTGTGAAAAATCAATAATGAACTAAAAAACACTCAAAAAATCGAAAGGTCTTAAATGCTCATTAACTCAAGTCTTAAAAACCATTAAAACAAAATGTTTCATATTTTCACATTTCTAATAACTCCATAATTCTATTATTTATTTGAATCGTATGATTTGTTAATAGATACGAATTGTTCCCCTTATCATATCGTGAGACACGAGTTGTGTATCGTAAGATGTTGACAACAATGGATTATATATTGGTTTTATACTTTTGGGAGTTGGAGAATTGAAATTTAAGCTCCAATGAACTAATTATATAATATTCACTTAATATTGAAAAAAAGTTGCAGAAGTTGCAATATTATTTATACGAATTGTAAGATTTGTTAATAGATACGAATCGTTCCTCTTATCATATTGTATAAATCGTAAGATACGAATTCTGTATCGTAAGATTTTAACAACAATGAGCCCAACAAACTCGTTGCATAGAGAGAACCATCCTACAAATGCCACTTAGCCTTTTCAAAGACGTCTCATGTGTTCCCTCATTACCCTGAATGACTCTTCCATTCATTTCCTTTCATATTGTCCAAAAGACAGCTGTCGGGACCAAGCCACTCGGACACAAAATTCCCCGCATGTGCCCCTAAGGTCCATGAACATCCGAACAAGTCCAAAATAAGGCGTCACACGTTCCTTGAGAACCAACATCTACAAACTAGTGATCAACTGACTCATCGGCCTTACCACATAAAGGACAACTCTGAATTTGTTTTTTTATTTTTTGTAATATGCCTTTTCTCTTGAGGTTGCATCTGACCTAAATCTTACCCTTCAAAGTAGCCCACATAAAAATTTGAATCCTAGGAAGGATTTTATTATTCTAGGCGAACTTCCAAGGTGATAGTGGATTTAGGCCTGCATTGTATGCCGTCCTCAAAATTGATTTCACAGGAAAAAACCCCTGATGTATCATTAGACCAAATCCATTTGTTCTCACCATCTAACCACCATTGATTGATTTTTAGGAGCTTTTCCAAGGTTCAGAGTTGTTCCACCTCAAAATCCCTTAGGGCCCTTTTGAATGTTATGGACCATTGTGGAATACTATTGATCTCATTATAGTACTCGTCATCCTTGTTCAATGCCACTTTGAAAAGTCTAGGGAATGCCTCCTTAAGGGGCCTCTCTCCCGCCTAGCTATCCTTCCAGAAGGAGATTCTATCAACTTAACCCACCAACATCCTAATTCCTTTTGCAAAAAATTTCGCCATTCTTACCCACCCCGTTCCCTAGCCTAACTAATGCTTTCATAACCAAAGATCCCTCCCTAGCAGCCCTCCTCGCTACCTCCGGGATCCTCCTCTTCATATTTAGCTACCAAAGCCTTTCTCCAAAAGCGTCCTTTTCTAAAGGAAATCTCCATAACCACTTGCACGATAAGGTATGATTCCGATCCCTGATAGTAAGATCCCCAAGTAACTCCGTGACCTCTTCCCACTTCACCAAATGAATTCTCCTTCTATCTCCCTTGCCTTCCCAATAAAAAGTCCTTTTGAAGTCTTTCTAATTACCTTGCAACGCCCTTGGGGACTTAAAATAAAGACATAAGCATGTACGTAGATTTTCCAGAACTGACTTAATTAGTGTCAATCTACCTCTGATGGAGAGAGAGTTTTTGGACCAAACATTTAATCTCTTGGCGACCCTTTCTAAAAAGGTTCCAAAAAGATTTCAATCTTCGGTTATCACCAACTGGTAAACCCAGATAAGAGAAGGGGTTTTACCCACCCCACGCCCCATTACCCTCGCCAACCTCTCCACTAAGTGAGACTCCAAGCTATGACCGATTATACTGCTTTTGCCCAAGTTTATCCTAAGGCTGGATACCAACTCAAAAACACTTCAGATCACTTTCACCCCAAATAGCCATCCCTAGATGCCTCACAATACAGAAGAGTATCATCCGCGAATTGAAGGTGGGTTACTTAAAAAATGCCCGAGGAGATTTCTAGACCCTTTACTCAACCTAGTTCCTTGGCCTTCAAAATTAAGCCATTAAGGGCTTCAACTACCATTGTAAAGAGGAATGGGGAGAGTGGATTCCCCTATCTTAGACCCATATAGTCGCTGAAATCAGTTTGGTTGGTGAACCATTCACCAGGATGGAGTAGGATGATCCTTGTACACAGGCCCTCATCAACCTCCTTCATTTGGGACTAAAATCCATTCTCCCAAATAAGCACACAAAACCCCACTCGTAGGCTTTCTCCATATCTTTCTTCGGGTCAGATTCTCACTCCTTATCTGCAATCCAAGGATCAACTTGTAGATATGCATACTAAGGCCATCTCTTGATCACAACTAGATAATGTCTTAAGCAATCTGGGTCTAATTAATATATTCGCACCAGCTTGAGGGGGAGTGTTGTAAATTTTGCAGTAAATTTCTCATTTTGCACATGTGCATTTGACCTTTAGATACCATTGATTGTAATTGATTGTAACTGATCTTCATTTCCTTTTTTGGTTGCCTTAATTGGCTCTCTGTATTCTATATATACGTATATCCTCTTTTGATTATACACAAGAAATACAACATAGAGAATTCAACTCTTTTTTTTTTTCCTTTCTCTTCCATTATTTTCTCCCTCTCCTATTTTTCTTCTAACAATATCTCTCTCCAAAAGAGTTCTCTTTTAAGTGCTGAATTTGGACCATACACATTTATTAGCAGCACTTCCTATCTTCATAAAGCAATCTGCCTTTTATAGATAGTGACCTAGTACCCATAATTGTTTCCACCACTTCAAAAATCTCCGATTTCCAGATGATTAACAAGCCCCCTGAATTTCCAACATAAGGTTTCAAACTCCAATCGGCTCTACGAGCTCCCCAAATTTCTCTAATGTCTCTATTCACAATTTCCTCCCTTTTTATCTCTTGAATGAAGACTTCATCAGCCCTGTAGCTTCAAAACAACCTCCATATAGCTCCCCTTTTCAGACCTAGGTCCAGACCTCTAACATTCCAAGAGACTATCTTCATTTGGAAACCTGTTTCTTATCCCTCTTCACCCCTCTTTTTTTGGAACTGTATACCTTCATAAAATGGTACCTAACAGTCCTGAAAGGGAGCCCTAGCTTTGTTTCCTTCTTCCACTTCACTCGACGTATTCTTTTCTTCCTCAGCTGAATCTCCCTGCCTCCTATTCCTAACATACAGAGCTACCTGTGTCGTTATCCTCCTTCCACCAAACCAGCCTCATTCGAACCTAGAATGGCTCTCAAATCTACACCTTCCCTGTCATTCTTACAAAAGCAAATCTCTATCCTTCTGGTTTCTCTTTTCTGGTATAAACACATCAACCACCCGACCCCATTAGCTGAAAACCTCCATCATCCATTTCCTGGTAACAAAATCCACTATACTTTCCACAAAGAGGCTGATCAAAGATGAGTTCTGTTGTTTCCTATGCATCTTGCTGACGACGTCTTGCCACCCCTATTCCTTGGCCTGATGATTCTCCCCCCATGCTCGCCGGAATCCCCTGTTGAGGTTTGCACCCCGCCTCTGCCCTCCTCTCACACTCATCTCTCTTTTCTAAGATCCAGTCTTACCTATGAGTGCAACATCAAACTGTTCTTGTTAATTGGTTGGTTCTTTTAGTATTTGATGATGAAAAAGGCTCATCTACTTGTGATTGATGGGTTGACAATCATGTTCAAGTGGGAGAAATGGCATATAAATGTGGTTTACTGGCCCTACCAAAATGGAGGTTTCTGGATGAGTGACATACAAAGATCAGCCCCACCAGTTCTTGTTAGCTTTCCAATCAATATCATCAATTATGAGCAGTTCCCTCTATTTCGTTTCAATTGTCTCCATTTCATCTCCTTGAATTGGAGGGTTAACAATGATCGGTCAAGTTGATATTAGTAGATGCTAATCCACAAAGCCACTTCATAAGACAACTTTCTTTTCTTTGTGATTTAACAATGTTTCTCATGTCCATCGACAAAAGCCATATTATATTGTAAGTGCTCATTGTTGTGACCACAAAAGACTGCGAGTTCCAGTCATATCACCATCTCCAATAAAAAAAAGAGAAAAAAAAAGAGAGACCCCGTTATCTGGTGAGTGGATCTCATTAGCATGCCTCATAACCCCTTCAAAATGATCATCCAGTTTCCATGCACATGCAGTTTTCAAGCACACACTGACACACATCCTCTTCAAACTTGTCCATGGATAAAGTAGCCATGATACCTATGTCAAAGTACTGCACATGCATGTTGGATATGGCACAACTAATTTTTTTAGTAATATATATAAAACTGTCAAAGCAAATTTATATCAATAAAAATAATGGAAATATTTGATTGTTAGATGGATTTAGATACTAGCTATCACTCTTTTAGCCTTTTTCCATTGTCCTAAGATTTGGAGGGGTACATTGAGTCGAATTTGATCCCTAAACAGTAGCTTACCAAGGGAGTACTTTGTAAAAAACATGAAAAAGAACAAAGAAACAAGAGAATCAACATTTAACAAGGTGTTGTCAATTTTATCTTGGCAGGAATATGGAAGATTCTTGGTTGGGTCCCTGGAGATGCCTTTTAATGGGGAACCGCTCAAACTGTGAACTCCTGGACAAGATACTTGTTAAGTTAATAGATGACTTGAAATGTAAATGCAAAATTGAGGCACAAGAGAGTCTTCTCAAAGTGATTCTTGGTGGTGCTGGATGTGTTGCAGAGTCAGAAGCATGTGTTTCTCAGTTGCTTTCATACAAAGGCTACCTTGGCAGAGGCAATTGTCGTGGGAAGGAAATATTTGGGTCCACCTCTTCCTACGGTGAAATTGGAATTTCATGCGGGTTACCTCATCAAATGATCTTAGAAGCAATGGGTGTTGTTGCGGAAGAAGATGTTGAAAGAGAACCAGTAGTTCTTGTGCTAGATGCTGATGTGCATGTGAGTTTTGAGCTGAATGTCAAATTATTATTTGGAAATCTTATTTTCATTCTTTTATTATTTCTCACAATGCAAAAATTTTGCTCCAGTCAAATACAATAGCCTGATATGCATCTGTTTTTCATAGATGGGCAATTGAAAATAATTACCCATGTGTGTACTTTTTTTATATTTTTTAATCACGATTCATCATTACAAAATTTGGGTTTGTGGTCTATATTATATGGAAAACCATGAAAGTAGTTTTGGATTATGGTTAGCCATCAAGGATGTTGACACTCTTTAATGTATGTGATGGTGAAACAGCATGAGTCTATTTGGTGTTTAGAAGTTCCATTTCATGAAGAATACAAGATTTTCTTATCTGCTAGAATGTGTTTCCTCAATGGAACAAAACTGAAAAGTATTTCTTATTCCTTGACAATCCTGAACTAGGCCAACAGCAGCACTCTTGTTACTGCATTTTCCAAAGCTGACAAATGGATTTGTATATATGTACATGTTTTCAAGTATCATAACATCTCTGCCTTTGCCTATAGTATTAACGACAAGATGTATTTGAATATCCATGCTTTCAAGCAGCATAAACGCATTGGCAGAATTGTCTTCAGGGCACTTTGATACTGGCCTTCTATAACATTCTTCAGATGCCAATGCTTGTTGAGCTTAGAAGCATATTGTTGTCTTATGGTATTTTTGCATCCTATTTATATGAATGCAATGGTTGATTGGTTGCTTGTAACAGATGCTTCCTTGGGAGAACCTACCAATACTAAGGAAACAGGAAGTTTATCGCATGCCATCTATCAGCAGCATTTCCATGGCACTTGACAGAAATTGTGGGCACCAAGAACCAGTCAGTGGGACTGCTGCTACATTTCCATCAATAGATCCATTGGATGCATATTACTTGTTGAATCCTAGCGGTGACCTCAGCAGCTCACAGGTTGAATTTGAGGAATGGTTTAGAGAGCAGAAGTGGGAGGTAATATATCGAGTCATTTGGAGTTGTTTTAGAAAAACTCTAGGAAGACTTCTTAAGTCTCCCTCTCTAGGGAGGCTTCTCTTTAAATATTAGTGGGCCACATGTTTTCTGATGGAATATCAAGAAAATAACAAAGACATTGGATGTCTAAAATTTAAGCCCCATTTGATCATTTTAGCCCAGTGATTTTAGACTTATTTTGCTATAAGTTGTTATTTTTTCATGGCCCATCTCACAATGTTGTGATGATCAGATTGAAGAGTTTCCTTGAATAATATCATACATGAGATCTTCTATCCATCCCATCCAACCATGTAGGGTCCAGTCCATGATAAATGTGCAGCTCCCCATTGAAAGTGTATACCCCAATCTCGCAAGAGTGCTCATTGTTTTAGGAACTCAAAAGAAAGGTTTAACTTTTTCTTTTCCTTTCCAGAGAAGAAAAAAGACTCCTTAATAACAGTGGCAATGAGGACAATCCATAAGTGCAGAGGATTATTTAGCCAAATTCTTCTCTTGTTACATTAGCCACTGATTTTTTCTTCATGGGAAGGGGAATTTTTTTTCTCTAATGAATTGAGTATGTCCTTCCATTGTTACCAGAAAACTCATATATACTGTACATACTTCATTCCTGCATTTAGTTCACACTTCTATTTACTATAAATCTCTCAAAATGAGTTACCTCATATGCTGTTAAGTTTCCCATATATCCATTGTAGAATTTCTTTGTTGCGCAACACGAACTACTGTTCAGATACATCGGGGAATTACTTTTTTCCCCCCACCTAGTTCTATTACCTTCCCATTTAGTACTTTTATCTGATCTTTGAAATGATGCTTTGGAACTTTACACAGGGAAAAGCTGGAAATGTTCCCCCAACTGAAGAATTGGCTTTAGCCCTGCAAAATCATGATCTTTTCATATATGTTGGACATGGAAGTGGTATGCTTGAGCAGATTATTCTTGTCATTACTTGGGCTGCATCTGGTTTTCTGATATTGCCATAGTTCCCATTGTCATTGTTCGTGTTATTTCCTGGTACCATCATGACCGATGGTCCTATACTTTTTCCACTAAAGATCAAATTATTTTTGTACATATTTGATGCAGGGACACAATACATACCTGGGCACGAGATTCAGAAGCTGGACCATTGTGCTGCCACTCTCCTAATGGGCTGCAGTAGTGGATCTCTTTCTTTCACAGGCTCCTATTCTCCACAAGGGGCCCCTCTTTCCTATATTTTAGCTGGTTCTCCTGCTATCATTGCAAATCTTTGGGATGTGACAGACAAGGATATTGACCGTTTTAGTAGGGCCATGCTTGATGCTTGGTTGCAAGAACAATCAACTCCACCCACACATTGCACTAGATGCAAGCATATGGTGGAAGAATTTAGATGCATGAAGCTAGCTGATAAAGCAAAAGCTAGTGTCCCAAAGACTAGGAAAAAAACCCTAAAAGTAGAGAAGCTGCAGGACACCTATAATGATACGAATTGCAGACATTGTGGTGAAAATTTGAGAATTGCGTCATTCATGAGTAAAGCCCGAGATGCTTGCAGGCTCCCATTGTTAGTTGGGGCATCTCCAGTTTGTTATGGTGTGCCCACAATAGTGAGGAAAAAGAAATAGCATTCATACACTATACCATACCCTAAGTGGCTTCAATATTGGATTTTGGAAATGAATCCGATCAACCAACACATGACATGCTATAAATTTCACAATAACGATGAGAGTCAACATGCAGCCAAGCTTGACTATGGTTGTTGGACATGTAATAGTCTACACGACATGCAGTTCCCAGTGATGTTACAAGGAAGAAATAAACTGAAGTAGCTAGCAGGAAAATTAATTTGTATATCAGTTCATATGGGGGTGAGAGCAGGTTAATCAACTTGGGGCTTGATCTAGGAAGTATGCAAGGCAGCACATTCCCTCACTCACCTCAGTTTACATCTAAACAAGTTATTAACCTGCTTTGGAGCAATTCTTCTTAGGGATGATGTTTTAACACTCACTTCTTATGTAATGTCACAACAAAAAGCATTGTGGAAGAGATTATTGTACAGTAACAATTTTTTCATGTATCATTAAATTGAAAAGATGAGTTTATTTTAGTGTTAGCTTTGATCACATTGAGTGAAAATCAGAGGTCAGAAACTGATGATGCTCATTATGCTACACTAACGAGGGCTGGTCTGTTGTGAAGATCTTTTTTTTTTTAAGCATGCACTCTAATGAAAATTACATTTAATAAATTGAGTCATGGTTTTAAGCTCTTTAAAATCTGATCATTTTAAATTATCTTCAATATTTTAAAACAAAGAACTGATCACCGGCACATAGAGGGGGGCATTATTGCGTTGTATACTCTATGGATAAGGCTTACTAAATTGGGTGGGTGACGATGAGTTGAGAAAAAGATCTTTTATTTGAGTATGAGGTCCTCCCAAATCACCTCATTCAAATCAATAAATTTATGTATTTTTTTTTTTTTGATTAACGTATGGGAAATTCGGACACAGTCTTGCTAAAACCCACACATATGAGCCAACTACTTCTAAGGTATACCAACGTTAGGCCATGTGGACTTGAACCTACAACTCCCGCTTCCTGAGGCGAGAGGCAACCAGTTGAACTACACCATAATGAATATGAATCATGGGTTTTTAAAAGTTCAAACTCAAGGGATAAGATGATCCGATAGGAAGTAAACTTTACGCAACCCCTTCTCACATGGTCCTCTTTCACCCAACCGTAGAGCCTAAGAGGTTAAGACCATTTAAAGACTATTTAAAAGGAAATCTTGATATCAAGTCTTGCTAGAGAGAGTCTTGTTAGAGTTTTTGAAAAAAAATTACTCCGAATGCTTACACTACTATTGCTATTACTACTACACCACATCATCCATCAGTATTTCAAATACAACTGCTGCTCATAATACAGTAATTATGAAGGTTACATGTATATGAACGGCAGGAAAGCAGATATTACTAAAGAACTTGGATTTCCTCTTAACATGTTCCAACACATACAATATCAAAATCTACCAGACCAAATATGTAATAAGATATAACTAGCTTGTCATGAGCTTACAACCTTATGAGAGAGACAGCTTCCCACCACTTACACACTTGCAGATCTCCATTTGCACTAATCTCATGTAACTTTCCAGGGTTTTGCATAACCTTACATCCCTTATTAATTTAGAAATTGATAATTTCAGGGTTTTCCAGATGAGGGTTTGCCAACTTCACTTCAATATTTGAGTGAAATAATTCTCCTCAGTTGCAGCATCGGTGGCAGAAGGAAATCGATGAAGATTGCACACATCCCTACAATACTTGGCCAATTGATTTCTTAACTTTTTTTGAATTTACGTGTGAGAAATCGAGGGATATCCAGCGTAAAATCTTCACATGTTAGCCAAGTACCCCTAGAGCACACCAAAATTAAGTTATGAGGAATTGAACATGCAATCTTCTTCTTCCTAAAGTGGGAGGCAACCAGTTGAGCTACACCAATTGATTTCCTGTATTGTCTCAGAGGATGCCCACTTGCTGCCTAGGAAGAGATGACACTTTAACTGAAAGTGTGGCTAGATTCTGCATAACCCAAAGTATCTTGACTATAGATGATTAGATTGCATTCATAAACACAACTACATTCACATAGATATTAAGCCTGACAATCTTCAATTGGACAAACTGGTCACATGAAGTTATCAGATTTGGGTTTATGCAAGCCTCTTGACTGCAAAATTCGTGTCTGTTCTGAATGAAAATGGGAGAAGACCCTTTTGTTTGGTGCCTGGAGAACACAACGATGATGGCCTGATGAGAGTGCTTCAAGTCAGAGAACCCAAGCTCTCTCTCTGTTTGAAGAGGTCTGCAACTGAATTAAAATATCAGATACAAATCTCATACTAAAAAACATGTAAAGATTATCATTTTACTCCTCAGTTTTTTAAAAAAGATATTCATCCACAAAAAACTGAGGGGCGAAATGATAATTTTGTATAAAATTTTAAAATCGAGTGTCTTTTAAAAGAAAAGTTGGGTGTTTAAACGACATTTCCCCATTTACCCATTTACCGCCCATAAGAGCCTTTTCTAACCCCTCCACAAACAAAGGAATCAACCCAATTAGCTGTTGCTTATATATTTTATTTGAAATTTTATTAAACATAACAAATATTTAATATTTAAAAACTCCAATACCCTTTAATCTACTATCATTTGCATGTCGTCAACTGTAACTCCCAACTCACAACCATGAATTTGACCTGCATTCTAAGAAATTATGAATCGAGCAATTATATATATATAATTTTTTTTATTACAAATGCATTCAGACTGGTTAGAGCACTCGATTAGTTATTGAAGTATTGCAAGTCTCTTTCATACTAGATAAGTTTTTTAAGAAGTAAGAATCGAACTCAAGATTTCTACTTACTATATTACTAACTATACTTTTTGATGCATTATAAGAATAAGAAAGGTTTTCATAAACAAAATCATATAATCAGTAATGGTAAAATTTCAATACAAGAGTGCCTCGTTTGCTCGATTGCATTACTTAGGTGACGTCAAGCCTAAAGGGTAAAAAGGAAGAACAGAAAAATAGTGTCCCTTCTTGATCCTTATAGTTTTTACAAAAATAAAGTATAGAGTTTTTATATAATCCACAATTATCAATATCTATTAATCGATGTAACAAAAACTTATACTCCTTCTGTCCTAAATTAGTTGTCCTATATGGATTTTGGAATTATTTCAAAATAGTTGTCTTATTTATATTGAAGTATTATAAAGTGTGTTGAAAATAGATAAGATCACATGAAGTGCCAGCCTTACGTAGAGAGTTCCTTAAAAAATACAAATATTTCAAATGAGACAACTAAAATGGGACGAAGAGAGTATTATAATTCATTAATGAAATCCGTTTATATTGTTACGTTGAGTCTAGCATACATTTAAGCCAAATCCAAGATATATAATTTTATATACGGAGTATAATATAATCAATCGAATAATTTGTTTAAATAAATATAATATTACCAAAGAGTCGCAGATGACTTTTAGCTTAACTCACCTCTATTAATTTGAAAAATTGTGTTTGATTTGGATAAAATGTAAATTTTGTAGGAGTTTTCCTAATTTTGTGTGATAATTACACTGGAAAATATATTAGAGGAAAAATCTTATCGAAGAGGTAAAAATTTGAGATTTTCTTGCCCCCCCTCGTCCAAACACAGCCTTGGTAGGATGAATTCAATGAGTTCACCTTATACCCTTAATACTGTGGGATACTCATGGGCCGAATGAGGTCGTGGGTTGAATTGAGCCAAGAATCAAAGTGACGTCATAAATATTTTACAAATTGTAAAAATTAAGTTGGTGAAATTGATTTATGGGCCCTCTTGCTCCAAATTTATTTTATTCATGACACACAATTCTTAAACCCTAAACTCTAAACCTTAAACACTTTGCTAATTCCTCTTTATCTCCATACATGCCCAAAAGATTAGGGTGCAAGATTCATGCCTCTAAATATTTTTGAGAAAAGTATATTTTAAAAGCTTTAAACAAGTCATTGCATTTATATTTTAATTTTTACTAATTTTTTTTTTTGAATAAGGGTCGGTAGATTCATTCAAGGAGCAAAAGCCCAAAATAATGCAACATGAAGCCCATAAAAGCAAAAGGCAGGCACAGGCCCAGTTGGCCCACAACGAGAAGGGGCTCAAGAGGAAACGCAGTTTGCAAAGAGACCGACGCTAGTGCAGCAGTCGTCAGGCCTGCCACGAGCCCAGTTTACTAACTTTCTCTTTCTGACTCTTCCTCGGACACGATTTTCTCTCTACAGACTGTATTCCGAATTCGTCGAAGAGTTATATAGAAATTAGTCTATTTTTATATGTTTTAAGGATTATTTCCGAAGGCTCCCTTTCACAGCAAAGACCACTGCTTCGTTCATCTCATCTCTCTTTACTTATGTTTAACCTCTCATTCTTTCACTGGAGATTTGATTGTTTAATCACTCCCACTTCTAAGTTGTCAAACAAGGTTTCATCTTCCTTAATCCAAACCCATCTCATCAATGGAAGGTGGGAAAGGCGAGAAGGACGACTCCTCATCGTCGTCTTCTAATAAGTTTCCGGCCGGTCTGCGGATTCTAGTTGTCGATGACGACCGGACATGCCTGAAGATCGTCGAACAGATGCTTAAAAAATGCAGATATGAAGGTATGGAAATTCACATTCTTTTCATATCTTGTAGTTTGAATCTGTTTCAGATCTTTTTCCCTTTTCAACTTGCTTGGTTTTGCTAATCAAAGCTGCAAGATGAGGCAGTAATGAGGCTTGATTTCTTAAGATTTTTTTTTTTTTTCTTTGTTCGTGTTTATTCTCTTTCTTCCATGCTAGATTCAAGGTATTTGAACATTCAGTGATTTGCCCGATTTAGAAGGTTTTAACGGATCTTTAGCATTGAGTGAAACAGTGTTTCCTTTTTCACAAACCCTACATAAGATTGTGTAAACCTCCCAATTTATATACGTTAAATAAATTTATTTAGTGAGTCTTAATTGTATCATTGTGTAAAATTTCATGGGTCTGTTTTATAATGGAGAAATTTGGGTTGATACCAAATAAAAGAGGATATAAAAGGGAAAATTTTATTTTATGATCTTATATCGAGTCAACATCAATATATAGAGTTCGGGTATTATAAATTATAGGTAAAAAAGAAGTAAATAATTGAAAATATAAAAATAAAAATATATTAGATAATAGAGTGACTTATACATTATTATTATTATTATAGTAGAGTCAAATAAAAAAAATAAAAGCTAGCAGCATATAAATAGGCCACACGTTCTGATTTACTCGATGGGGAATAACTTCATAAGGAGTGGCCTTGAGGGGTTGAATGAGAATCGAACCGAAGAACTCTAATCTAGAACAAAATTATTCATACCATGCATTGCTCATTTTTCGAAAATTTGAAAATTTTAACAACGAAATCTAACCGACTCTCAAGTGGGGCTTGTGATATGTTGAATCTCAAACCATATACCGTATTATCTTGTTTTCCAGATTAAAATTCCATTGGAATATGTTGTGTCTAATTAATTGTGACCGTTGGATCAATTATAAAAGTGACATATCTAATTATTTAAATTGAATTATTAAAATTAAATATTAATACGAACTGATGCAATCCATTTTAAGCAATATCACAGTGCGCAGGATCCTCAATCCATCCAAACCTTTTTCAATTTGTAAATAAGCCCATTTACTAAAATAGCCTTTATTTAAGAGGACTTGTATGTTTTAGTTAGGTCATTTATCAAACTATTCTCTTTTGAATTATCGATAGAATTTATTTACTGATTTGTGGTCAAATTATTGTGTGGAATTTTAACTTTGGATTAGCAGGCTTGTTGGATTTTATGCATGTAGATTTTTTTAAAAATTTAAAGTGGATTATATATTATTTGATTAGATCTGTAGAAATCAGCAGTGATGATGAGTTGCTAAAAGTTGAACTTTTGAATAATTTTAGTCCGCAATTTTAAAATTTTAATTTTAATTTTATAAGATGTTGAATTTTCATGACACGTCTTATAAAATTATGATAATTGATGTTCTCTTCAAAATGGTCAAAAATATATTGTCATCTTGAACCGATAGGACTTGCTTCAAGCATGGGTGTAAATATCGACAGATACGAAATGTATTGACTGATATGATACTGATTTTCAGTGCCTTATCATATCGGCCGATACGTATTGTATCGGCCGTATATGATAGTTCTCGGCCGATATATATCGGTTCGATATCGGTCGATATCCATAATATCGGCCTTTTTTTTAAAATAAAAAATGAAAAAGGTGGTGGGCCCGAGTTGATATCTCAGCCGATATTTTCGTTTTTAATTTTTTTTAAAAGCTTCCTTTTGGATTATTTATTTATTTTTTAATTCAGAAAAAATAAAATAATAAAAAATACCGATATTTAAAAAAACACAAAAGAGGAAAGAGAATTTTATCGGCGGATATGCATATCGGCTGATATCTCTGTCTTACATTACCATTAAAATTATATATCTCATTATTTGAATTGACAATAATTATTGAGTTTTAACAAATTATTTTCCAAAGATAAATGATCAATCTTTCCCCCATAAGATATTGCAACATCATAACTTACTAATGCTTATGAGAAACTTGAAATAGACAAATTCTTTTATCAGTATAAATACTTTTTTACCCTTTTATTTATGACTTTAATTTCATATTTTGCTCCTTTTTGTACTACTTTTATTTCTAAGAGAATTTTAAAAAAGATATCATGTGGAGAGTAGGACAAGAATCTGTAGCATAACTGTTAAGGAATCATAATTAAAGCTTAAAAGTTATATATTCGAGTCTTATAATGACGAAAATAATTTATCAAATATAAATATAAAAGTCAGACTAGATTGATGAGATAAATAGATTAAATGATAATGACTATGATGATCTACCATTCTTCTGCTGCACTGATTTGAAACTTGTTGTATGACTTGGAAGTTTTGATTGATTCATACTTTGTGGCTTAGAGTTTGTCAAATTGATTTTCCTTTTCAGTCACAGCATGTCAACATGCTTCAAATGCCTTGTCCATCCTGAGAGAAGGAAAGAGCAGATATGATGTCGTCCTCACTGATGTTCACATGCCCGATATGGATGGGTTTAAACTCCTTGAATTTATTGGCCTGGAAATGAATCTTCCTGTTGTGAGTGAGTGTGCCCTCTCAACCCCAAATTCTTCCCCCTTTTAGCTCTAGTTTTACTTAATTTCATGTGGGTTTCTTTGCAGTGATGTCGGCCGACTGTGATGTGAATGTAGCACGCAAAGGGTTAGAACATGGGGCTTGTTACTACCTTATGAAACCCCTGTCAATGGATGAGATAAAGAACATTTGGCAACACACAATTCGAAAGAAGAAAGATGGGAAGGAAATTGAGAAAATGGGATCTGATGGAAAGGAGATGGAAGAAACAAGGAGTGCCCAAGAAAACAATGCAGAGAAGAAGGCCTCCGAGGAAATTGAGTGTGAGTCCTCTGTAAATGAACAGAGTACCAAACACTCAAAGAGAAGGAAAGAAGCAGAGGAGGAAGAAGACGACAGCGAAGAACACGAGGAATCGAAAAAGAAGCCGCGAGTGAATTGGGACTCAGTGCTTCATACCCAGTTCCTGCATTCTGTTGATCAGATAGGCATTGACAGTAAGATCAACTCTCACTCTCAATTCAAGTGATTTAGACCAAATTTAACTCTGGTTTTATTTTATTTTTAGATTATACAGACAGACATTTCAGTTCTTTGATCCTTCTTGCTTGATTTTTAGGAGCAGTCCCAAAGAAGATACTCGAGCTGATGAATGTTCCATGGCTGACTAGAGAAAATGTGGCCAGTCACCTACAGGTTTGTCTCTTTATTTTGCTCTCTATATTCACGTACTTGACAAGTTGATGGTAGATTGAATTGGATATCGATTTTCATATTCTACCCTTCCAAGAAAAGACATTCCCGTGGGTGCACACTTGGGGTGAAACTCGGGTCGGGTTTTGGCCCAAACCCGCATGACTCGATCCAAAAATTATGCGGGTCACGTTATGAAAGTCGGGTCAGTGGGTTGGATTGGGTTGACAAGTCAGAAACCAGCATTGAATTCGGGTCGGGTTGGGTTGAAGATTTTTAAGTTAACCCGACTCGACCCGACCTGGTAAAAAGTAGGCTAAAGTATGTTCAAAATGTGGGTCGGGTCGGATTTTGGGTTGAGTCGGGTTATAATTCGGGTCGAGTCAAGACGTCTAAGTTAAAAGTTTGGGTCGAGTTGGGTTCCATATATTAATAACTCGAGTCGATTAATTTTTAAAAGACCCAGCCCGATTTCAGCCTAGTGCACACATTCACCATTAGAAAGATTTGAGGATAGAAAATCCTTCAGACAACTAAGTAACTAACAATGATAAGGAATTAGGTTTGGTTCTCAATGTACCTGGACCAAGATAGGTGTCTCATGTCTTAATTTGTCGTGAATTCATAATTTTCAACTATTTTTTGTCCTTTTGGATGAATTAGGAATCGAATTCAGAACTCTCGTTTTTTGAGACGGGTTAGTAGCTATCGCTCCAACCATTTTGGATTCTATTTTCCATGAAATTTGAAGTGCCATTATTTTATTAATTTCATTAAATTAAGATATTTTGCTCTGAACAAGCCTTTTGGGTATGTTTAAACATAAAATGATCCAGTCCATTATTAAGTGTTTCCCCACAAACACCTTTAGCAGACAATCCCAGGTAAGTAGTTGGATCTATCATTTGGGTTATTATGCTTAACATTTTGTGTCCTATTAAGGCAAGTTTACCATCTATTGCTTGTTATTGCTAAGTAATATATCCTACATATCTCAAGTTCAATAGTAATCGTATGTTTCCTTCTTATTTCTTGAACAAGAGATTAGGTGAGCGAATTTCATAGTGATAAATGGCTCCATCTAGGACTGATATTCCATATGAATTTTTTTTTGAACGATGACAAAATTTTATTAAAATAAAATAAAAGAAATTACAAAATATATATATAAAAAAAGACCAAATTAAACACTTCTTAATAATTTGAAAATTTGGAAAAGGAGAAGGTTTTTGGCTGGCTAGCACGATTAGAAGATTTTGATGATTGACAAATTGTGCCTACGGGGTATGATTATTGTTAATACTTGCTCGCTTTGTTTGGTTAATGAAGAGTCAGTGAATATCTTCTTCTTCATTGTCAGTTTGCCTATCAGATCTTGTGTCATTTCTTTCAGTTATTAGGGATGGTTTTTTGTCTGCCCAAAGCTTGGTCGGCCTTGCTTAATGAAGAAGTTTTATTGGTTCAAAGTTCGTTTAGAAGGACTCTTTGGGTTGTTACTAGTTTGAGTACTGTATTGTCAAATTGGTTGGAAATGAACTCAAAAGTCTTTAACAGTAAAAAAATCCTTGTCATGCATCTTATTAAAGTTATTAAGTGCAGAGTTGCTAGGTGGCTGGTTCAAATAGGCAATTTGATGATATTAGTATTTCAAATGTATGTAGGGCGTCTGATTCAGTGAATCATATTATGCCTTAGTCAGTTCCGGCGAGATATGTTGTTTGATCTCCTCCAGATTTGGGTATCTTTAAACTCAAATTTGATGGGAGTTGTGTTCGCGAGCTTGGGTTAGCTGCCTATAGGGGAGTTATTCGAAATAAGTAGGGTTCCACCTTGGTTTCTTTTGCGGGCCCTCTTCCGAACGACTCAGTGCTTGATGTGGAGTTGTATGCCTTATAGAGAGGTGTTTTCGCTTTGGAAGAGTTAGTGGCAGTTGGGAATATCTTAGAAGGGAAATCTAAGTTTGTTGTTGGTTGGGTCTTGGGTCTCTTTGTCCTTGATCATATTAGGATGTAGGGCCGGTCCTGGCTTAAGGCCAAATCGGCGGCCATCTAGCCCTCCAATTTGACCAATAGCTTAGGGCCGACACCATTCACTTTCCCTAGGGTCCAAGTCCTACTAGTGTGCTGGGTCTAGGGCTCATGAAATTTTAGGACTGTTTAGATAAGATGGACAAGATTTGTCATTTTATTAAGGCTTATGGTTATTCGGTCTCTTGGGTTCCCTGATATGCAAATTCATAAGTCGATGAGTTGCCTCGTCAGGGTGTGGCTTTGTTCCAGAAATTGTAAATGATTTTATATAATTTTCATGGGTAGTCTCTTTTTTAGCGGCTCGCTTTTTTTGCCTTCTTTGTTTATTATATTATATATATATATATATAAAAATGGCCTTTCATGACCCCTTCAAAATTAATTGATCCAGTAAAATCATTTAAATATTCACCATCCGTTGTCATCTCATGCCCCTCCATACAATCAGGTTCTTGTATTTTCTCATGGTCCAAGACACTATCCGATCCTAGAGGCCATTGTCCCAATTGAATCATAGATCCAACAGATGCAATTGGCCTAGGCTGATCGGAGGAAGAGAAGTCATCACATTCCTTGCTGGGACCCCCATCCATCAAAACGGTGCACGGCTCACAACCTGTGCCCGACTCCACCATCTTCTTCATATCTTCATTGACTCTCAGCGGAACGGAGGAGATCTCAGTTCCGTTTTCTCCAAAATCCCCTTCCTTCCGGCCTCGATCTCCTGCTCCTTGATCTCCTACCTTGAGCCATATCCTTGCAAGAGCATCTCCCGACATTGAAGCACTGCCCGAGCACATCCGGGTGTCGAACCCTCCTCTTTCTTCTTTCTCCTCCTCACCCCTCTCCTTCCCAATCCAAAGCCCTTGATCTCTTCTTGCGGCAAACCATTGAGGAGTTGCAATAATATATTTAAGCTACTATGGTTCTTTCTAGTGTTAAAAACTCAAAACTCAAACTTGACTCAATTCCGTTAAGCCAAGAAACTCAGCTAAATTTTCGAAAAAACTAAGAAAATTCATCGACTTGGCCAACTCGAAATTCTATTGAGTTGAATCAACTCAGGCTGACACGCCGAGTCTTTTCCAATTTTTAAATAATGATTATTTTGATAGAAATATACAAAGCTTCATGTATTTAGTTAAAGTCAATTTCTCTGAAATATCTCTTTTTAATATTGCAGACAAGAAATGTATTATGTTTCACATTACTTTACAACTCTTTTTGTCTCTATGGCAAAAGAAGAAATGGTTGATAACGACCTAGATGATACTTATACTCAAGGGTAGAAATCTCGGTATGGGATGGTAAACATATTTTTTTTACAAAAACCACTAATATCAGCGCATATCGACTATGTATATTGGATATCGGCCGATATTATCACTCATGCCTTGCTCTTGTTCTTTTCAACATTCATAATTAGAACACCATAGGGCTTACTAATAAAATTCTTGATTTGACTATATTCTTGAAGGAAAATTAAATGTTAAAATCTCTACATCTTGACTCTCCTCTCGTGTAAGTGACACTTCTTTTTCATTTTTTAAGTTAATTTTGAGAAATTAAGATTCAAATATTATCATCATCACCATCAGTCATTTTCTCATTTATGATTTTATAAATTCTATATTTCCATTCTAGTCTATGAAACACCATATTCTTACTCTACATTTTATTATATCCACGTTTACCTCCTTGATCAAAGTATTTAAAAATTTGCCATTTTCTTAAACCCCTACCACAGGCATGCCTTTTAATTCTTAAGTAGGTTTGAATGTAGAATAACTATTAGTCAAATTATTTTAATTAAACTTTTACATGAGTTGTTTGTTATCTAGGACCCACAAGTATAAAAACAACAACAAAACAAAATTCAAAATTGTCTCCATGTTAAATTTCATCATCATCGTTATAAGCCAACATCCCATCTATCTAAAGTCGGCTTTATGAATTCTTCTTCTTCAATTGGCAATATCATAAACTACCTAATCAATCACTTATAGTCTAAATATCCTTTTTTATCCATTCTCTCAGTATTTTCAAAAGTCACCCACTCTTCCTTGGGCTTTCGGTCCATAGCGTCACAACTTTACACAATGGGGTCATGTTTGGTCTTCTACTAATACGACTGAACCACCTCAAATAAGTTTCTCTCAATTTACTGTCTATCGTGGCTATCTTTAAATTATCCGCCATACGTTATTCAAACTTTATTGTTTATGACCATCTAACATAGGATACACATCTTCGCTATCCTAACTTTGTCTTTTATTTAATTGTAATGAGCCTGCCCCAAATACTAATATTGTCTGCTTTGGGCCTGACACACCCTCACAACTTTGCATTGGGATGTGCACCCATACACACACCCCAAAAGGCATTGTTGCTAGTTGAAGGAAAGAAGTCACTTATATCCACGGATCAGGAGGCTGTCGAGGCGATGTGGGATCTGTAATTTGCGCCAATCTGAAGAATTTCTCTCTCTAGGCTTGACTCCTTATGGAGTTCTCCTCCTCCTTCCATTGGCGACCTGATTCAAGCACCTGTGTTTTGGAAGTTGCATCCCCGATCACAATAACTACTCAGAATCTGGCCACCAAGTACACCCTTCAAGACTGGGTTATTACATTAATACTCGATACTCTACTCCGTATAGCATTGTAGATTTAATATTGTTTTATAAAATCGCCGTTTTAGGTGAAGGGTGACTCTTTTATCATACAAGACTCTTCTAACTTGCCTAAATTTTCCATCCCTTCCTATTTTATTCTTTACATCTAAGTCGAAAGCTAATTAAGATTCTACCATAAAGCCTAAGTAGCTAAACTGATCATAATGTGAAACTAAGTCATTCATGTTTTTATCGGTTGCCCACATTATCGTCTAACCCACTTCTGTTATATTCCATACATTTTGTTTTAATTATACTAATTTTCCAACTAACGTTCTTTCTCCACTATTCTAGCCTTCCATTGAGTTGTTATTTCATATCATTAATTAGTACTATATGATTTGCAAAAAATAATATACCATGGAACTTCATTTTGGGTTTCAGATGTTAAATCATCCATAATTAGTGCAAATAGATATAAGATTAAAACAGATGCTTGATGTTAACAGGGAATTTCGCCCTTTCTCCTCAAGCAATTCTAACTTTAGTGGTTTCACCCTCTTAAATAACTTGAATAATTTTAACGTAGTCATTGAAAATATATTTATTTCTCAAAGTTCTCTAAATGAGTTTCCCTTGCACTTTATGATAGACCTTTTCTAGATCAATCCAAGTCACATAAAACTTGTTCCTTTTCTCCCTAAATTTTTTCTACAAATTGTCTTGGATGGAAACATAGTTGTTGACCTACTTGGTATAAATTCAAATTATTTTTTAGATATATTTGATTCTAGTCTTAGACATCTATATTATCAGAACTGGACCGTCTAATGAACAGTCTTCGATGCATTTTAGGTTCAACTGGATTCAACCACGGTCAAAGCCGGTCAAGTAATAATTTAATATAAATATTACATATTAAATTCAAAATTTGAGTAATATGCCAAAACGGTGAAAGATACGGGATAGAAATGGTAAAAACCTTTATATTTCAAATATATCTATTTTTTAATATTAATTTTTGATATTTTAAATGGGAGAAATTAAAAAAAAAATTCAAATGTTGTGAACTGCGGTTCACGGCTTGCGGTTTTATGCCGTTCACAGCAGTTTTTTGCGGTTCAGTCGAAAATTTTGGTTTTACAATTGGACCCCGACCCGCAGTCATGCCGGTTCTGGTCGGTTCGACCGCGGTTCGGTCCGACTTTAATAGCACTGGTTCAGAATAGATGATTTATCTTGATTATGACGTGTTGTGTTGTTGTCTATGGTGATCTAGGTCCATTCGATATTGACCCCAATTGGGATTGTTACAACGCGGGTTCCTGAGTGGGAAGTTTAGGGTATAAGATTAATTTTGTAATTCTTATACATAACGTATGACGTATTGTATTTTTGAGAAATTTATGAGATTATAGGTATTTATCTATATTTAAGTGAGAGGAAGAGAGATTTTGTAACTCTATTATGATAGACGGTGAAATAACTATCAATCGTAAATCTTGTACATTTTTATTATATGATTTCTTGCATGTTTGCTCTATTATAATTTATTTGTTTTTTCAATATATTTCTAGTATTTTGAGGTTGGAGATAATTTTTAGTAACTTGTGAATGCAGAAATATCGTCTTTTCTTGAGAAAATTGAACGATGCAAATGGGTCTCATGCGACAGGCGTTTTCTCTCAGACGCCATTAAAATCAAGACATGGCTTCATTTCTCCGCACTTCATGTCTAATTACCAAAACCAAACGACCTTCCCAAAATTATCAGAGCCAAGCAATTTGATGGGATTTCAACAAGAGCTAATGGGCAATACACAGAACTTCAGTGCATCTTCATCAATAAATCCTATGCAATTTCCCAGTCAAGACTTGCAAAACAACCCATCCTTGGCTGGATTAGGATTTGGTCAGTCGATGTTGAACACCACGGGGAATATGCAGAGAGTACCACCGCTCAGTAGCAGTAAATTGGGTTCAGCTCAGTCTTTCCTGCAACAGAGAGAAGGAAGCAGGGGATTTGGGATGCTCCCACAGCATGTGAGGATGGGTTCCTCCTCACTTGTAGATGCTGCAAGACAAAGACTTGTCACAAACAATTCTTTAGATGGCTTTAACATGCAAAATGATCAAAACAACGCCGAATTTTCATTTTCGAAAGTGGGTAATGCTACTGGAATACCATTCAGCAGGTTAAACCAACCCCCAACTCTCAATTTCGCTGAAGATCACAGTGGGCTGCATTCGATGATCAATGGAGCTTCGCATACGATGAACCCGGTCGGAGGAGCATTGGGTGAAGCATCATCGGACTGTTCTATGTCGGGCTACAATATGATGAACGAGATAGGCAAAGGAAAGATGTCTATTGAAACAGAGGGGAAGGATATTCTTCCTGAACTCTATTCAGTCGATTTGAGTTTTATCGATCATGGTTTGGACAGAGACTTTAGTAGCCAAGAACAACATGCAGGAAGCTTTTCTAATGTGGATCAAGAACAAAACATTCTTGGGATGGGAAACACTTCAAGGATTGAGGGAGATAATCTATCAGATATATTGAAGAGCTCAGGGTTTTAAAGTAGCTTGATTCACCAACAAGAAGGAGAATGGTTCTATCAAGCATTCTCCATAGATAAACCAATGTTTTTGACATCAAAACCTTTCCACCCAACAAGAATACCTTCTTTCAATTGTGGTACTTCTTGAGAATTGTCAACAGAGACTGCAATGCAGGAGCTCAGATGGTTAATGAAAAATGCCAAATGAAGTTGCCCTCCTGCAATTCAAAGTAGGATCCCAGGACCTGGAAATATTTGTGAGGCATGTGAATATATTTTGCTTTGCTGCTACAACATTTTCAACATTCCAAAGTCTCCAGTCATCAAATATAAAAATTTGACATGGAAGGCTCTTAAATTAATAATTCTAAATTTAATCGGAATTGATGGCAATAGGGTTCAATTTATGGGTGTAACTTGGGTTAGACTTGAATTAAGAGTTGGCTAACCGAACGCATTTAAAATATGGTTCGTTTTGTGATAAAAAGAAGAAGAGCATAACCCAATTTAATTTCGGCTAAGTTACAGTTAAGTTTTGCATAACTGATTCTCGCCCAATTACTCTAACTATTCATATTTGCATACATATATCCCTCCTTTTATACTTGTTTATTTGTTCAGTTTTTTGAGATTTAATTCTTTACGGTTATTGTGTTTTGGTGATGAATCATTATTTTCATAGATGCTTCTTTGTTTGAAACAAGTCAACACAAGTATACTACATGTAGATCCAATTGTAATTTTTATGATATTTTTTTTAAAAAAATGAATTAGTGGTAACTTATTTTATAATCATCTAAAAATTTTCTTCACCACAAGTAAAATGTTTTAGGCAAAGTTGATCAAGTCATACAAATATACAATAAATGAATTTAATCTATGAATTCAAAAAAAAAATCACTATGCCCTAACGAATTTAATCTATGAAGAGAAAACAAGAACGAATAAGTGTCTAAAAGCTCAACTCAAATAAATTTTAAAATGAATTTACAAAGTTTTGACAAAACACATTAAAAAAAAAATTAAACAAATCAATTGATGAATTAAATTTTGAGCAAAGACAAATCTCTCAATTTTAACATTAGCAATGATCCATTAAATATTAAAATCTTTATGGCTTAAAAATGACAAATTTGAACCTTTTAACCCACAACCCCACTTGAAAAAATTTTGAATTCAAATTTCTATGTATGGTTGTAAATATGGTTCCATGCAATGTCCAAAATCCAAATAGTGGACCCAAATGAATCCATTGGACCCAAAAAGTTAGTCCCGTCTCTAGCTGGAACCCCCACATAAATACAAAGATAATACCTATCCCATCTTTGTTTTACCGTCCATTTGTCATTTTTCTTCCCAAAATGCCCTCACTCATTCTGGAAAGTTCCGAACACGTCAACGCATTCGGTAATTAAGTCCTCTTGACCGGCTTTTAAAATATGCCTTCTCTCTCAAGTAGAATGATTCCTATTTGCCCTTTTCATGTTCACTATTTCTGACATTTGCTGTAAATGGGATTTTTCTAATATTTTTATCTTAAAAATCTTTTAGCTTTTTTCTTAAGTGAGGATTAAGTTCATTAAGCATGTAAATTATTTTCTTCTCTTTTTTCTTTTAGGATTACTTGTCAATAGATATTACCTCATATGTAATGTTGAACGTGAACTATTTGAGACTAGATGAGAATTAAAATTTATATATAATGGTATTGATAAACATTTTAGATCAAGTATCAGAGGTCCAAATCAATGTTCATGGTTTGTAGGTAATTGTGTGTATTTAGTGTTTTCCCTAACCTCCATAAAAGGTGGAGGTCTTGAAGTTCTTTATAGTAAAAAAAATATATAAAATAGTGATAAAGATATGGAGTTTAGAGATAAAAAAAAGTGGAAATAGAATATGGGCTGATAAAGAACTTAATTGTTATTGGTAATTGAGTCGAATGAAAAACTAGAAATTTTAATTAAAATAATTTGTTATGCAGATACATAAAATGATCTTATGTGTTCTACTATAGACAAATATAATATCTCTTCACTGTCTGTTATATTTCTGTAAAAAATTGTTGACTCAGGTGGAACATCTGATCATTTCATTAATCCTATTTCTTTGCAATCATCTATGTGGTTAATGTTGACGTTAAGCCAATCAAGATTGTGTTAATGTAAATTAAATTGTTTAAGTCAAATGCTTAGGATGATCATGCATTCCATTATGATGATTGTCACTTGCCAATTGGCACGAAAGGGTATACCCTCCAAAAAAGGGAAAAAATTGACTTACGTTTTTGAGGTTCTTCATTAAAATTAACAAGAATATTATTATGAAATGTGAACTCTAATGAATCATTGATTTATTTTTATAAAAAAATTCGATCTCATTTCCTAATAATTGTAGATTATTTTCAATAAGTTATAGATGGAAGAAATGATTATACGGTGGAGCAATGGTTTCAATGTGGGGATTCTTGTTAGGGCAGAGCATTTCATAAAAAAAAATCAATAATTAAGTATTATCTCCTAAATATCATTTTATTTTGTGATGAGTGCGATGTTTGTGAGACACGCTAGTTGTAAGCGCGATGCGCAATGCACTAGATGGATGAGAGAGAGAAGCTTCATGTTGTTGTTCCACGTTGTCGTCGGGGAACGAGCATCCTAATTCTGGATATAAGTTAAAGACCACTCTCTTCTTAGCACAACGCGTTTTGAAGTGTATATATATATATATATATATGTGTGTGTGTGTGCACATCTCAATACAAAACTTTGAGGGTGTGGGCTCCATGTGTTTTGACTGGGGCTGAAGAGGACAATTAGTGGAGTTGAAAATCCCACTATTCAAAGAAGACAATATTGTGCTGAGTGGAATAAGTCGATACATATTTTCTCTAACACCTATTTTAAATTCAAATTTATATTATATTCTACTTTTTCCTACAATTCATCAATAATTAGTACCACAACACATGTAAATAAAGTCTATATTTCACTGAATAAGTTCAATATCATAGTGTTTTAGTTTTATAACCATATGTTATTATTCATTTGTAAAACAATTAATCATACGTCATTAAACATATATATCTTATTTTTTTCTAATATAGTTGATTACATATAACACCCAACAAATTCATCAAAATATAGTGGCAACACTGAGGAAAAAAATGAAGGAAAGAAATGTAATTTTAGTCAAAAACAAGAAAACTCTACGGGGATTCAAAGGGGACTCATCATGAATATAATATGGAATAAGAATCTATTTGTCATTAAAGAACAATCAACATCTAAATTCAAGATTTAGGTCGTGTCTAAGGCTAAGGGCGGCAACTCGGGTCGGGTAGGTCGGGCTTCTTAAATCTAACCCGACCCGAGTTAATATATATGGAACCCGACTCGACTTAAATTTTCAAGCCAAACTGTAGAACCCGACTTGACCCGAATTCTAACCCGAATCAACCCGAATTCTAACCAGACCCGCATTCTGAACCCATTTTAACCTAATTTTAGCTGGGTTGGGTTAGGTTAGGTCGGATTAACTTGTAAAATCCTCAACCCAACCCGAATTTCATACGGCTTTTTATCTTCTAAACCAGACTCGACCCACTGGCCCGAAATTCTTGGCCCGACCCGCATGATTTCTCAGGTCGGGTCATGCAGGTTGGGCCAAAACCTGACCCAAGTTGCAGCCCTACTAAACTTCTAATATCATGTTATTTTGAAAAAAAAAAATGTTAACAATCAAGTAAAGGCTACCTCGGTCACTCAATCTAGTGAACTGTAAACTATATTAGAGGCTATTTAAGATTCAAATTATCTATTTTTTTTGTTATATTTGTAGAAATTCAAGAAATACAAATTAATATAGAATATATGCATATAAATATTTATATGATAGTTGAAATTAGCATTTCTACTTGGCTAATACGCTGCATATAATGCTAAATTTTGTTCATTTGTGCCTCATTTTGAGGTATTTTATCTTTAACACCCACTATTCTCACATGAATTAGAATATTAGATACAAATCTCATACCGAAAAACCTTCACTGTTGATTAATATTTTAATTATAGGGCCAGTAAAACCATATTAAAAGGTATTCAATTAATTAATTTATATTATCCTTCAAATTGAACTTAGACATTTCCAACCCATTTACTGCTCATAAGAACCTTTTCTAACCCTTCTATCACAAACAAAGGAATCAACCCAATTGCCTCTTGCTTATATATTTCATTTGAAAGTTTATTGAACATAATAAATACTTAATATTTAAAAAGTCCTATACCCTTTAATCTGCTATTATTTGCATGTCGTCAATCGTAATTCTAAACTCACAAACTATGAACTTTTTTTAAGATTGAAGTATTCACGCTTGTAAGAGCACCTGAACAATTTTTTAAACATGTCCAAACTTCCAAATCCACAAACACCAGATAAAATTACGGAGAGCAGCCTTATGAACTCATAATCTCCTAAACTTAGATGGGTTATTGACCGTCAAGTCAACCCTCAAAGGTTTCACAAATCATGAACTTGACATGTAATGTAAGAAAATATGAATCAAACAACTATACTTTTTTTTTTTATCAAAGTGTCTAGATCTCTTAAAGCATTTCACTAATCCTTAGAGCAAGTGCAAACCTCCTTATCCACACATACTGAATAAATCTACAAGAAGTTATCTTTGAAATGAAGTGAGAAATGAACTTATAATTTCTACTTCGTGAAATTATTTGCCATATACAAGTTTAAGAAAGTGTTTTTATAAACAAAAGCATATAATTAGTAATGATAAAATTTCAATAAAATAGTGCCTCGTTTGCTCGATTGCAGGACCTAGTAAAGGGAGTACAACAAAGAATTTCCTTAAAAGAGTTTAAAACGATGCAATACTTATACATTGTCGGACTATATGCAACGAGCTACTCAAGAGAGATCCGATCTTTAAAAAAGAAAGAAGAGAAAAATAGTGCCCCTTCTTGATCATTATAATTTTTACAAAAAATAAAGTATGAAATTTTTATAATCCACAATTATCAATATCTCTTAATCGATGTCACGAAAACTTATATTATAATTCATTAATGAAATCCGTTTTCATTGTTACGTTGAGCCTCAGCATACATTTAAGTCAAATCCAACATATAGAATTTTATATATAATATAATCAATTGAATAATTTGTTTAAACAAAGATAATATTACAAAAAAAGTCGCACATGACTTTTAGCCTAACTCACCGGATTCCAAAATTTGGACTTCATTTGGATCAGAGTCAACTAGTTGCGTTCCGCCTCAAGAAATGAGAGATTACATGTTCGAGCCCCCATAGCCTAACCTTAGTGTATTTTAAGGGTAATGGGCTCATCCGTGAGGGTTTTATTAGGTATCTCTGAGTTTCCCACATGTTAATAAAAAAAAAAAAATTAAAAAAGAGATAAAGTGATTACCTCTTGTTGTGAAGGGTTTTTCTAATTTGTGTGAAGAAAGAGAAACTTGAGATTTTCTTGCCCCTCGTCGAAACGCAGTCTTGGTAGGATGAATTCAATAAGTTCAACTTATAGCCTTATACTCCGGGATACTCATGACCCGAATGAGGTCATGGGTTGAATTGAGTCAAGAGTCATGGTGATGTCATAAATGTTGAAATCTACAACTCGTAAAAATTAAATTGCTGAAACTGATTTATGAGCACTCTCATTCCAAATATATTTTGTTCACAAAACACAATCTAATTTTCAAGTTGTAGAAATAATTTGAGAAAATAAGTGATAGCAGTGGTAATTGAAAGTATTTTCAATGTAAAAATAAAACTTCTAATGCAGAAAAATGTTTGTTCACTATCCCCATACATTGCCCGAAAGATTAGGGTCCAAGTTTCATGACTGAGAAAATTCTTTTCTAAAAACATTAAATAAATCACTGCATTTATATTTTAATTTTTACTTTCTCTTTCTGACTCTCTCTCTCTCTCTCAGACACGTTTTTTTTCTCTACAGACTGTAATCCGAATTCGTCGAAGAGTTAAATATAAAATAGACTGTCTAATTTCTATATAAAGACTATTTTCCAAGGGCTGCAACCAGTCCCTTTCACAGCAAAGACCACTGCTTCGTTCATCTCATCTCTCTTTACTTATGTTTAACCACTCATTCTTTCACTGGAGATTTGCTTGCTCAATCACTCCCACTTCTAAGTTGTCAAACAAGGTTTCATCTTGCTCAATCCAAACCCATCTCATCAATGGAAGGTGGGAAAGACGAGAAGGACGCCTCCTCATCGTCGTCTTCTAATAAGTTTCCGGCCGGGCTTCGGATTCTAGTTGTCGATGACGACCGGACATGCCTGAAGATCGTCGAAAAGATGCTTAAAAAATGCAGATATGAAGGTATGGAAATTCACATTCTTTTCATATCTTGTGGTTTGAATCTGTTTCAGATCTTCTACCCTTTTTAACTTGCTTGGCTTTGGTGATCAAAGCTGCAAGATGCATGTAATTTTCATTTAGAGGCTTGATTTCTTAAGAATTCTCTCTTTTTTCCTTTCTCCTTTGTTCTTGTTTATTCTCATTCTTCCATGATAGATTCAATGTATTTGACCATTGAGTGATTTGCCCGATTTAGAAGATATTAACGGATCTTTAGCTTGGAGGAAACGGGGTTACTGATTTCTATACGCACTCTCGGTGAAACCATGTTTTTTTTTTCACAAACCCTACATAAGATGTAGTCATTTCTACCTTCTTTTTAAGTGAGACTAATCTTACGAACATGTGAAAACTGTTAGGAGTGGGTTTCCAGTCCAAAAGAATAACGTGATAGGTGGATTGACCCAGTCTCATATAAGTCTTTAATTTTCTTCCCTCACAACCGATGTGGGACTATCGTTGGCACCCCAATATAAACCTCCCAATCTACTTACGTCAAATGAATTTATTTAGTAAACCTTGGTCGTACCAAATAGAAGAGGATAAAAAAGGAAAAAAAAATTATTTTATGATTTTATATCAAGTCAGCATCAATATATAGAGTTCGGATATTATAAACTATAGGTAAAAAGAAGTAAAATACTAAAAATATAATAGATAATAGAGTGTTTATACATGAAATATATAAATAATAATAAAGTTAAATAAAGAAAATAAAAGCCAGCATATAAATAGGCCATGGCACAGCCGCAGAGTTGAAACAGTTTTGCATTGGATTCACATTAGAATTTAGTAAAGACATGCAATGTATAGTTGTATACGTCTCAGGTCATAAATATCCCATGTATCAAATATTTTTTAAATTAAAAAATTAGTTCAAATGTAAGTAAGCTATCGTTGGACGATATAAGTTTCTTATCTTTAATTGTTTAACTAATACTTTTTATAAGCTATAATTTTGGTATTTATAATTATAAGATCAGAATATCTTCTTTCATTTAGGATAATCATTATATTTAAGACTAATAACTAGGATTTCTCTGAATGTGGAAAAGAATTTAATACAAACAACTGTACAAATGTTGCTTTTCACCATATCACGTGTGGCCCCACTATTTGAAGACATCTCAAATGAAAGAAATACATTACAATTTGACTGTTGGCACTAATTTTCTTTTCCAAATAAGCCACAATTCAATGAAGTTAGCTTGAGTTAATTAGATTTCTTTAAGAATAATTCAGGAGTTTTTAGTAAGTTTTATTCAATTTTTTTTTTTAAATTCTTCATTATTTAAAACAATTAAATTTCAAGAGTCCAAATCTCGAAGTATTTAACTAGACATTATTAATTGAACATCATATTAAACTTCTATGCTTTTTCATCCTGAAATTTCGTCACGCGTGGTAACATTTTTAGGAAAGGTAGAACAAGACAAGGCTGTCTCTTGTAGATGTTGCAACTTAATGAAGGCATCTACTAAAAACACAGATATTTGCTTTAAATTTCTAGATAATGTACTTAAGGCTTCTTTTAATGAACTTTTAAAGAATATATAAATTATTTGTTCTTAGAGAGAGGTGTCTGAGGATTGATTCTCACCTCTTCACATCTTCCATCTTTGGCCCATTAGAGAGAGGTGTCTGAGGATTGATTCTCACCTCTTCACATCTTCCATTTTTGGCCCATTTGTTGTAAATGAATTTTTAAGAAGAAATAAAAATAGGATAGCGATCCTCTTACGGGTATTTTGTGTAACGAGATACGGGATTTAGGGTATTGCCAATTTTACGCTTCCACTGTTGTACGAAAGTATTTAAAAAAAATTCAGTGATCCGGTCAGTAATCCTATTTGTTATTCTGTATGAAAAAACAGTCTCACTTAGATAAATTTCAGTGAGCTGGTCAGTGATCCAATTTCAGTGATCCGATTTGCTGTTCTGTATGAAAAAACAGTCACTTAAATAAATTTCAGTGAGAAGGTCAGTAAATCTGGTCAGTGATCCGATTTATTGTTGTGTATGAAAAAATAGTTTCACTTAGATAAATTTCAGTGAGTCAGTTAGTGAGCCTATCAGTGATCCGGTTTGCTGTTCTGTATGAAAAAACAGTCTCACTTAGATAAATTTCAGTGATCCGGTCAGTGATCCGATTTGATGTTCTGTATGAAAAAACAGTCTCACTTTGATAAATTTCAGTGAGCCGGTCAGTGATCCGGTCAGTAAGCGGTCAGTGATCCGATTTGCTATTCTGTATGAAAAAATAGTCTCACTTAGATAAATTTCAGTGAGTCGGTCAGTGAGCGTGTCAGTGATCCGATTTGTTGTTCTGTATGAAAAAACAGTCTCACTTAGATAAATTTCAGTGAGCCGATCAGTGATCCGGTCAGTGAGTCTGTTAGTGATCCGATTTGTTGTTCTATATGAAAAAACAGTCTCACTTAGATAAATTTTAGTGAGCCGATTTATACCACAGTAGAAGGGTCAGTAATCCAGCGAGCTGATTCGAAGGGTTTGGTGAGCCAGTTCGAAGGACAAAATGGCCAATACAATAAAACCCGTGTCGGGTTACACAAAATGCCCGTGTGAGAATCGCTACCCTAAAAACAAGGGAAATTTAATGAGATTTTTAATATTGTGATGGGTAATTTGTAAATACCTCCTATTCTTTTGCCTCTATTGCAAAAAGTATCCATATAGTTTAAATAATTGCAAAAACTACTCCTATACAATTGCAAACACATCTTACTACATATTGAATGTCCAAAATGCCGTTTATTAATTAAAGAATTGTAAAAACAAAATATTCTTAGTGATAAATACTTGTTCTATTGTTATCTGAACCATGCTCCTTTTCCACTAAATATCCTTATATTATCTTATCTTAGAAATTAAAAAAAGATTTGATTTTTAAATTAGATGACGGATTAGTTTATTTTTGTTTTCAATGATATTTATATATGGGAGATGCCAAACCTACCTCAAATTATAATACCCTTAAATCTTTTATACAGACAGGAGCAAGTCTAATTAATGGTCTTTCAAGAGTTAGAAAGGACACTTATGAAAAAACTTGTTGCATAATAAAAGAGTATAATTTCATAGTAAACTTAGCATTTTATTTTAGTATATTCTATCCATCTTATGAACATTATCTTTGGAATATCTGATCCTAAGTATTGATTTCAATGGTGATTAGTTGGTTGAAACGAAGTTTATAAATTATTACTGTTTAGGCCATTAAGAGTTTAAAATTCTCGGTTTTTTTTTTCCAACAATGGTAAAAGTAAATATAATAGAATTGCTGAACTCGCCTAAGTTCATCTATTTTATTCAACTTTGTTTAAAAGATATATCTTTGTTACTATTTAATTATTGTGAGCAATCCATCTAGAATAGTACCATAAAACTTTAAGAATTATTTAGCATTAAGGATTTACGTTCTTAATTAGAAACATGTCTACTGGTCTTGGTCTACGGTACTGACTAGTGTATATGTCATCTAAAGTATTTTTATTTTCTAAATCATATGTTTGTGACAATGAAAATATGGTATTACATGAATGATGATTTAACGAAATAAACAACTTAGAATATCATTTAAAAGATTGTGAGACTTAATAAAATGGGAAAAAAAAAAAAGGATGGAACTTCAATTTTTTACCTAGGAGGCCATATATTAGTTTACCTTTCTATTGGGCTAATTGTATAATATGAGTTTATGGGGCTACAATGCTAGCACCTAAGGACGGACGCATGGAGGGTTAGATGAGCTTAGCTAACTAGAAAGGGTTTGTGTGATGGTCAAGAATTTACTTCAAGAAGTGCGAGTTATGAGTTCGATTTTCATTCTACTCAAAGAACCGTTTCTCACATATTTACTCAACGTGTGTGGATAAAAAAACTTGTACATATTTCGAAATTTCTGAATAACTTATCATAAAAAAAAACTTTTCTGAATAACTTATCATAAAAAAACTTAACACAAAACTGACTGAATTTGAACTCTATTGTTCTACTAACTTTTAGGCCGTGGGGGTTCGAGCCCCCATGGCGTAACCTTTTATGCCCCAGGGGTAGTAGGCTCATCCGTGAGAGTTTTAGTAGGATTGTGTCTGAATTTCCCACGTGTAAATCTAAAAAAAAAAACTTTTAAATCTAATTCTGTGTTACTGCATAAAAGAAGACAAATGTTGGGCATGATGTAGCAATTATTTATAAAAATGATTACATTTTATGAATTACCCAAAAAAATATCTTCAGCCCTAAAAATGAATTACCCAAAAAAATCCAAAGCCCTAAAAAAGAATCTGGGTACTTAGAAACAAGATCGAACATGTATGTAGGTTTGAGTCGACTCATGTTTAAAAGAATTCCTCAACAGAAATATTCTCATTTTAGATATACAAAGAGTATACATACTGATATCAACAAAAAAAATATACTCGGAGATGAATAAAATATAATCAAAGAAGCACCATGTTAATGAAAACCCGACTAGTTCATGTTATCGAATACTTTTTTCTAACATTTTTCCTTGTTTTGCTCATTTTCACTTGTTCGTACTTTGTTGTGATTTCTTTTTTAATCTTTCAAAGTGATTTCAAAGGAGCTTGCTTGTAAGTGACTGCACATTGCCTTGAAATCGTGCAAGCTGAGCAATATAGAGAAATTGGTATTTTGATTTTTCAAATATATACCATTTTTATAACAAAGTTTCACATCCTCGGTCGACTTTTGAGTTTTAGAGTTATAAGCACATGGACAGCATCTCTTAAATAAGTTTTTAAGGATGAGTTGTACTCATGTATTTAACATGATATCAGAGTAGAGGTATCATAGTAATGGGTCATGTTCGTATCTCTCATATATAGAGGATGAGAGCTGAGTGTCTCCAACCCTAACACTGAGAGAGAGTATTAATAAAGTCTCACATCGCTAGTGAACCTTTGGGTCTTGGAGTTTATAAGCACATGGATACTCTCTCCTTAATTCAGTTTTTAAAGACGAGTTATTCTCATACATTTCTATCTCAAGATCTTAAGGAACTTTGATAATGGCCTCAAAGTCTTGATTCATATCCATTTCTCACTTATACTTTTGTCAAATTGATTTTGTGTTTCAGTTACAGCATGTCAACATGCATCAATAGCTCTGTCCATTTTGAGAGAGGAGAAGAGAAGGTATGATATTGTGCTAACAGATGTCTACATGCCTGACATGGATGGATTCCAACTCCTGGAAATTGTTGGACTGGAAATGGATATACCTGTTGTGAGTGAGTGTCTGTCTGCTCAAATCCAAATTCCACCTCTCTATATTTAAATTTCGTGTGGGTTTCTTCCCCTAAAATTGTTGTTCCGAATGCAGTGATGTCGGCCGACTGCGACGTTAGGGTTGCATTGAAAGGACTAGAACATGGGGCTTGCTACTACCTTATGAAACCTGTGTCAATGAATGAGGCAAAGAACATTTGGCAACATATTGTTCGAAGGAGAAGAGAGGATGGGAAGGAAATTGAGCAATTAGGGTGTGATGGAAAGGAGACAGATCAAACGGGGAATGCCGAGGAGAACACTGCAGAGAAAAAGACCTCAGAGGGCGAGTGTGCCTCCTCAGTTAATGAAGAAACTTCTAAACAGTCAAAGAAAAGGAAGGAAGAGGAGGATGAAGATGGCAGTGAAGATAATGAGGAATCTAAAAAGAAGCCACGAGTGATTTGGAATTCATTGCTTCATAGCCAATTCCTAAATGCTATTAATCAAATTGGAATTGATAGTATGTTAACTCACTCTCAGTTTTAACAAGTTAGTCGTAGTTTACTCTTGGAAGGGTTGGCTTGATGGTCGAGATGCTCGTCTCATGAAGTGAGATCTTGAGTTCAATTCACGCTCAATCCCTCCCAGTCACTTCTCATAGGGTTACTCCCCATCGACTAAATCCGTGTCTATGGATTAAGAGGTTTACATGTGATTGTGGGATTAGTCTCACCTCCCATGTGGGGTGAAATATCCATATATATATATATATATATATATATATACATTTATAGTTTATAATCGTGTTTTAATGTATATTGTATTTTTAATTCTTCTATACTTATGTTTGGGTTTTCAGGAGCAGTCCCGAAGAAAATACTTGAGTTGATGAACGTTCCATGGCTGACAAGAGAAAATGTTGCCAGTCATCTACAGGTTTGTCTTTGACTTGCATTAATGGCCACTCACAATTTCTCATTTTCACATTCATAACATGTAAACTGTGAACTCGTCTCAAGAAGCGGGGAATTCTGAGTTTGATTCCTACTCCATTCCAAGATACCACTTCTTATAGAGTTATCTGCTGTGTATGAGTACGAAGGCATGTACATGTACTGAGAATTAGTAAATGTGTATCACGTGTTAAGTTTTTCATGTTATAATTTTTCATTCTAGAGAAAGAAGACTACTTATGAAGCAATCTACTTTAATTATTGAATGACATTAAATTGAAAGCACTTGTTGATAATCACAAAGATTATTGAGAACTACAAAAGAGACCAAACAACAAGAGTAGGTTAGTATGAGAAAGAAGAAGTAAAACTTGATAAATATTGAATTAATCAACAATGGATTTATACATGTACAAAAGCAAGAGATAAACTTGAGAAAAAACATAACTTAATCTTAATCCTAACTTATTTGGAGATTATCCAAATCTACAATTTTATTCAATCTCGTCTTATCTAATTTAATCTAAATCTAATCTAATCTATATCGTAACAGTTAGGTCTTCCAGTGTTGAGAATTTTACTCATGTTGCCTTCCCCATTCAAGTGCTTCAAGAATAACAGTTGGATTGCCCAGAAGATCCATACCTGTTCAAAATAAGGCCATTTTCTTGCTATTTTCCACTCATGAGAGTTGAGAATTTCTCCATAATGTGTATTGTACCCTGAACATAAATATGGAATATTGTAAACCAATTTTAATGTATATAGAATTTGGATTTTGTTCATATATCATTGTTACTCTACTTCATAATGACTTGAATTATCTGGTGAATGCAGAAATATCGACTCTTCTTGAGAAGGCTAGATAATGCAAACCAGTCTCAAATGGCAATCTTATCTACAGGGCCACTAAAATCAAGACTGGGATTCTTTCCTCCACATATGATATCTAATTACCATCATCAAACAACCTTCCCTGGATTCTCAGAGTCACAAAATTTGATGGGATTTCAACCAGAGGCAGTGAGCAAAACGCAGAACCTTACTGCTTCTCCAATGCCCATGCCATCAAATGGCCCTATGCAATTTACTAATCAAGATTCTTCGAGCAATATACCCTTGGCCGGATTTGGCTTTGGTCAATCTATGCTAAACACTATCGGGAACATGCAACGAGCAGCAGTGCCCGGTAGCAATGGCATAGGCCCAACCCAATCTTTGTTGCAACAAAGAGACGGAAATATGGGTTTTGAAGTGCTCCCACAGCATAACAGATTGGTTCCTGCATCACTGGTAGATACAATGCCAACTATCCATCAGCAAACTCCGGCAAGACGAGAACTTCACGGAAACAACCCATCACATAGCTTCAACTTAGAAAATGTTCAGAGTCGCAACAACTTCTCAAACATGGATAATGCAGGATCACTCAACAAGTTCAACCAACTTCGGCCTCTGAATTATACAAGTAATTATAGTGGACTGCATTTGACAAGCACCGGAGGTCTGTATGGAATGAGTCAGGCAAGACCATTGTGTGAATCATCGAACAATACTAACTCGGGCTACATTCTGATGAATGCGACGAGTAAAGGAAAAATGCCTATTCAAACTGATGGGAAAGATATGCACCCTGAAGTGAGATCAATAGATTCAAATTTTCCTGATGATGCTCAGGAAACTCTCACCAACGTTGTTAGCCAAGATCGATATCTGGGAAGTTTTCCTAGTTTGGTTCATGAGCAAAATAGTTTCGGAACAGGGAGCACATCACGATTAGGAGGAAATAGTCTATCAGATATATTGAAGAATTCAGGGTTTGGAATGATTCCCCAGCATTTTGATGAAGGCGATCTCGAGGATTTGGTTTTTGATAAGGTAAGTGGTTGTATCAAACACTTATACCCAAATCTGCATCTCCAAGTTGAATTTTTTTTTCAAATTTTTATAGAAGGAAAAGCATTTCATCTATTAGTTTAGCTCTTTTAAGAATTTTCAACATCAAGGAATATGTGCATTACATCATGGACATTGGCAAGTTTAGATGAACGACAGTCTAATCAAATGGAAGGAAAAGAAAATAGATTAGCCACAAACAAAATTTCAGTTCATCAAAAGTTTCTACTCATCCAATTTAATGGCTTGAAATAAGATACTCATTCAGTAGTTCCAAATTTTATCCGGATTCATGGCTTTAAATTGCATTCCAAAGCTTTAGATGGACTAAATTCTTATTTGGGGCATACAAACATTCTGTCCAATTCCTGTTCATTGAATCTTTCTGTCAATACCCAATAAATACTTGGTAAAGTTGCTAAACTTTGGAATTACAAATGTTGGGCAACTAGGACTTTCAAACTTGACTATCTCTAGGCATGGTTTTGATACTTAGATCAATAGTTTTGAACACCAAATCAAGTCCCAACATCTGCAACCATCAATACACTTAAGACACTGCCTAGGTCCTTGGTTTCTAGGATCATTCAATTCCATGGTATGCTTATGCTTCCAACATATCTTCATTTTATAATTTTAGGTACTTCAATGAATACATTTGTGCTTTGCAAGTTTGTTTTGAGAATCATCATACTAATTTATGAGAACTCACTGAGACACTAAAACTGTCCTACATTTATTCTCTGTGGTGTGTGTAGCAACAAGTTGGGACAGATCCCATGGATGCAGAGTTTGATTTCAACACATTTCAGACGGGCGGCAGTGGCGAAGGTCTATGAGTACAAGCATGATCCTTCTCTAACATATCAAGTTTCACATTCATATAATTCTGATATAGAAACAAACCCATCACATATACTGAAAGTAATGCACAGGCAATCTAAATTGAGGTAAAGAAATCAAAGTACAACTTCTGGGTCCAACTGTCCTCAAGATTCATTTTAAGAACTTCAAAATCATTAGAAAGTTGACCCATCTTCATAGATCTTCCAATGGTGGAAACTGAGCAACCTTTTGTGCTGCAAATTGAAGCAAAATTCCATTTATATTTTGGCTATTTTTCTAAGACACAAACAAGAAATCTGCAGCTGCAAGGGCATTACTGTTAGCAAGAATTGCAGAAGAATGGATGGCCGGCAAAGGCTTGAAGAATTTCACTTTAAGATCTCTACATTAGTAAGTTGTTTTTTTTTTTTCTGTATGACCCTAATTGACTAGCTTCCATAATTTTGTTGTATTCTAGGTCAGATGTGTTGTAGAATGAATGACAATTTGGAGTTTCCCTTTTTCCTTTTTTCTTTATTTACTAAAAACATTAGCTGCATAACTTTAGAACCAACAGTGGTTTTTTACTTTAATTTTTGTAACATCATTTGCTACTGATCAATGTGAAGAAGTCTTCATAATTGTCATGCACAATTTCAACTTTGGCTGACAATCATTAATATTACATTCCAAGTAAAATGTATGTAGATATGGATGTAACTTGGCACAAGAGTGTAAATATGTTGGTTGGAAATTGATAGGGAATAAAAAGGAACACCGGTTTACCTTTTTATTAATTAAGTGATGATAAAAAAAAAAAAGGACAAGTCAACTCAAAGGGATTGGAGTGATCGTCAAGAACTCGTTTAAAGAAGTGAGAGTCCTGAGATCAATTTCCACTCCACTCTAATGGGTCACTCCCCATAGATTTACCCTGTGTGTGAGTAGGGAGGCTTTTACATGTTTCAATTATTAGTTTAGTGTTCTAAGAGGCCTGGACATCTTGGTAAAAGAAAAAAAACAAAAACAAAAGGACAAGTTAGCTCAAGTTGAATATGTATGCGCAATTCGAAGTTTGGGATTGGGCCCAATGAAGTCAAGGCTTGAACCCAACCCAAAAGTTCAATAGAAACATGAGCCCAGAAAAGCCTTATTTAATTGAAAATTGTAATATATTAAGCTAATGCACTACAATCCATATATATATATATATATATATATATATATATATATATATATATATGTGTGTATAACTTACTTTATCTACGTTGTATACTTGTATAAGATCTGATAGCAGAGGACATTTTTAATCGACGTTGTACGCTTGTACAAGATCTGATAGCATAAAATGTAGAAAATATTATATTCACAAATCACAATGTTAAAGGCAAGAAAACTAAGAATGGTCATTAATTTGGGTGGATCGAGTCCAGCGGACTAAGCCTAAATGTACAATCTAGAGGTTGGTCTGTATCTTGGTTACATGTTTTGAATGAATCTATGACCTTTAGAGTTTCAGTGACTTGTTTGATTTGATGTTAAATTAGGATTGTATTTTTCAGGGCCTCATCTACACAAGAGCCAGACTCTAGATGATCAACACCATTCATTGAGTGGGCCACGCACCTCTCTGTAATTTTGTTATCTTCCAACCAGTGCCGGCCTTGAGATCCCCAAAAATTTCAGGGGCCCTAGGCGGAGTGAGATTTTAGAGACCCTTTGTGGTATATTAAGTAGTTTATGTGTATGGGGGTCCTAGGCGGCGGCCTATGCCCCTATACCCAGGGCAGACCCTGATTCCAACCTGAGGATTGCTTTATCTTTTTTAGTTTTTTGAAGGCTCATTTGTGATCTATGGTGGGGCTCTGAACTGCTGAGTGCTAACAAAGCTCTTGTAGGGCCGGCCAACATGGCCCATCTGGTCTTTGTGTACTGTTGGGCTTTATACACTACGATTTGATCTACTCCTGAAAGTCACCTACCTTATATTGATATTATTTTGGATATAGAACTATGTTTGGGGGGAGAGGGAGACATAGAGTCAGATGTTAGTTTTGAGTCTTAAGAAAAAAGGGAGATGCTTCTAAGCAAAGAACATTCATTCGATATATTAAAAGCTTTGCTCTTAAATAGTAGTTGGTATCAGTGTTATTAAAGTAGGACAGAACCACGATCGAACCACCGCGGTTCACAACATTTGAAAAAAAAAATTCATTTTTCCCCTTCAAAATATAAAAAATTAATATTAAAAAATAAATATATTTGAAGTATAAAGGTTTCTTACCATTTCTATCACATATCTTTCACCTTTTTCGTAAATTATTTAGAGTTTGAATGTTATTTGTAATATTTATATTAATATTATATTTAATATTTATATTAAAATATTACTTGACCGGTTTTGGCCGTGATTGAACATAAAATGGCTCGAAAATCGTTCGTTAGACTGTCTGATTCTAATAACATTGGTTGATAAAGGTTTCAAATTGAAACTTTCAATGCATATCCTATGGCAAGAAATGGTTACAAGTTACAACCAGCCTTGAAAGGCGAGGGTTGCAAATGGGCTGGACTGATATGAGCTCAGCCCACTTAAGGTTGGATATAGGTTAACCTTTTAAGCTCAGTCTCGACTTGAGTTTTTACCCCAACACTAACTAAGCCATGCTTTGATTTGTCGTTGCGTGAAGGCCTGAGTTATGGCGGGGAGACGTAGGATACTAGATTAACTTTGCACGAACTTAGGCCCATTTGAGCCCTATACATTGCAACCCTGTGGCTCTTGCATTGTGTAGCACAAGATAACAAATGGAAAAATAAATAAATTTGAAGACACAATCATAAATGAACATTATAGGCAGTGCACAACGTTTACAAAGAATTATGATATAAAACAAGCATCAAGAGCCTAAAATCATTGACTAACTTCCAATCGATGTGAGTGATTGGAGTGATGGCCAAAAATCAGTCTTACATAGGGGAGTTTTTAGTTTAATTTTCACTCCATTCCAAAAGGAAAGAGCTACCCATTGTAGAGTTATCTGATATATATATATATACCAACGATTAATCGAGTACTCTTAGAGGCTTGAATATCTTGGTCAGAATAAACAAATTCATCTTGGTGTGGCTCTTGGTCAAAGTTTTAGAATTCAATCAAAGATATTATTATTATTATTATTTATTATAAGCTACATGCCATTTTCTAAGGTAGTCTTTTGTGACTCGCGCTTTAGGTAGAGATAAGTATAGATAAAAATAATAAATCATGTTTTCTTTAACCATGTGGTCTAGGCCATGGGACTCGAATCTACAACCTCTCACTTTCTGAGATAGGAGACAACCAGTTGAATTATACCATATAAGATTTTTTGTCCAATCTTTTATTTCTTAGAAAGAGTAACAATGTTAGTACAAAGAATTATGGCTTTTGCCAATGCAATCAAAATGCTTTAGTTATAATCATTCAGGAGAAATGATGGAATACCCTCAATGATTAAGCACCTATTCATGTTATGCTGTTGTGGTCAAAATAAAAGTTTATGTTTAGTTGTACACTCTATTGAGTGTTTTCATAGTAGGAGTTTTACGTCGATGGCACTTATGAATATTATGGAATTGGATGGATTTGAGAATTTAGATTTGTGTAAAATCTAATTTACCGAAACAATTCTAACCACGGTTTTGAAGGATTTAAAAATCAAATAAGGGTGATCATTCTTATTTTTTTCATAAGCATCACATACAAATATGGATATTTTAAACCCTTTTTACTCGATCGTCATAAGCAAATTCCACGTAGAGCTCTCACTTAGAGAGCACTTTATAAGATATGCAGCTAATCATTTTCCTATATATATATATAGGATGATAAATCTTATTTTTATTAAAAACAGAATATACTATATATTTCACTATTTATTGAATTTTTTAAAAATATTTTGAAACATCTATCTAAGAGATTTTCACTCTGAGCCAATTAAAATTTTGGATATGAAGATCAGTAAAGGTCTCAATCTTAAAATGCAAAACGTAAACACAATCATTTGATGGGTATGTTCTATAAAATAACACTCCAGAGAAAAAGAAAAAAAGAAGTACTGCTCTCAAAAACTTATAAAAGGCCCCACAAAATAAAAAAGAATGTTATTTGATAATTGATTGATTGTAAAATAACTAATTAATTTTATACTCAATATCTAAAACGACTCCCTTCTGTTACACTGCTACCCCTCTTTTTCTTATTTATAAAAATCGGTCGAGAAACGGTCTCATTTAAAAATCCCTCTCCACAGTCCAGATACTCTCTACAGGACCGAATGAACACATTTTACACTTAATATTCGTTCGTCTGAAATCCAAACGAATGAAAAATAAACTGGATATATGTACGGACGATGGAAAATGAAAGGTCAAGATGATAATTTCTATCGTTTTTTAAAAATAAAAAAGAACAGTGTCTAAATATTCAGCCTTAAATTGGATGTGAACTTGGTCAACAACCTATTTGTACTAACGTCGTTATATCGTAACGAGCTAGATAGCTCCAAAATTAATTAAATAGCATGTCTGGTGAAGTAATTGTCTTAAGAGTTCTTTTTAAGAAAGAAAAAGTGAATAATTTTTATTTTAACCGAAGTATTTTCACTTGGAGATCAGACTAATCATTACATAAGTGGACGGAGGAGTATCGGAGCAAAGGGCCTGACTTCGACGGCTTGGGTGAGAACTAAACCAAGACCCTTTATGAAACGATAATTTGATAGATATGATAAATAATCATTTCCAGCTTGTTCTCATCCCATCATCTACACGCCACAATGAAGATAACAGGAGTGAAGAAGACAGAGGCGAAGCCCTTTTGGAGAGGAGAAAAGAAGCATGTTCAGAGCCGCTGGTTTCCTTCTTCCCTCTCCTTGCATGAAAACCTCTCGACGACGGAGGCTGCTTTGGGTCCCGGAGGCGGTTTTGGGGTTGGGTGTGGCGTGGGAATTGGGTTGGGAGTGGTGGGTGGGATAGGATATGGTGGATGGTCCTGGAATCATCTCAATCTCGTCTTTGGTCTGGGCATGGGTTGTGGCATCGGCCTTGGTTTTGGGTACGGCCAAGGCATCGGCTGGGGTTTGCCCCTCAATGATTTCGATTCCCCTTTTTCTCTTTCCAAAAAGAGATCTGATCCCAAATGGGTTGTAATTGAAATTTGATGATTCTTGCTTTTGCTCTGCACTCAATTTTATTTTTGTTTCGATTAAATGAATGTATGGTGATGGTTGGATTTGTCTGGTCTATCTGTTTTTCTATAATGAATTGTCTATTAAATGGGAGTCTGATGCAAAACACTTGAACGGAGAATTGGGTACTCTGTTTTTATTTTTCAATTTGTTCATTTCTATTGAGTGCCAAAAATTTATGCTAAAAAAAAAAAATTACGTGTGGATACCAATTTTGTGGTAATGTCAAATAACATTGTTAATAAATTTCACTTTAAATCATAGGTCAGAGATTTAAAACTGGACTGAACTCGAAATCTCAGTGAGTCAGATAATTAACTCATCTTTGTCCACCCTTGTTTTGTTATATAAATGATAAGGACATCCATGAAGACTTTGATGAAGAAATTGCTCACTGAGATACTTCCAACCCAGTCCAGACACAAACGCAATAACATGACACCACCCAAACCCAACTCGTAGTCAAACTTTGCCCAAACTCAACCTAGAAAAATAGAATTTCAACTCAATAAATGAGTGGAGTAACTTGATCATATTTATTTAAGCCAACAAAGGGATAAGTGTCACTTAACTTATTCCAAGTTTAATGTAATATCAACCCTTCATTGAAAAGAAAAATGTATCAACAAAAATTGGGTCCAATTAGGCCCAATTTTGGTTGATAAGCCAAACACAACGTTGTTACAAATTTCAACCAAAATTATAGTCAAGGTTTATATTTTTACAATGAAATGAATTCAATGAATGTTGTTGGCTTCTTTGTGCTTCAGGAGTAATTTCTCATCATCATCGTAAATAAATATAAAATAGCATTTACACAAAAAAAAAATCTCATTAAGGGTGTCAATAGGTGGGTATCTTTGACCTCAGTCCGACTCCGACCCAAGCTCGATCCACTAATTTTGTGAGTGGACAGGTCAAATGGGTCATAGGACCAAGCCATATTTTAAGGTCCGATAGTCATAACGGATCAGATCCTACCTTAAGGGGTTCAATCCACTTGACCTGTGATCTCCTACTCTAAAAATATGATTCTTGAATCATGGATCATAAAAAAAAGATATGGTAATAAGATAGTTGAGACTTATTTATATATTTTTAGTATAGATTTCACAAGACACTTAACTATTAATTCAAAGATGTCAATGATACCATTAGTAATATTGAGACACAAAACCTAGTTTGTTTCTCTTTTCAAATTGGTTGAATCGACTTTTTTTAGCCTTGTTTTGTCATAGGGTCGACCTAAGCTTACTTTGTGACCTTGGGCCATGACCAAGAAGGGTCTTGTTTGAATCTGGTCTATTGACAACTCTATTTTTCAAAATTGTTTTCGATGAAATATGTTTGTATAAATCTATGATTTTCCTTTTTTTAAATGATAAAGACATTTTAAAAAAATTTAGAGACACCTTTTATGAAAAGGATAAAACTAACCATGATGACTTCCTATAATTAAAAAACAAAATTACAAATGATGCATAAGTACTGTGTAGCTCAATTGATTGTCTCCTATTTCAAGAAGCGTGAGATTTTGGGTTTGAGCCCTCATGGCCTAATCTTAGTGTGTCTTAAGGGTAGTGAGCTCACCTGTGAAGGTTTTATGTTGAGTATCCTGCGATTTCTCATGTGTAAATTTAAAAAAAGAAATTAATTTTTTTTAATAGATTGTGCTTTGGAAAAAAAAAAAAAAGAGATATCTCTGTCATCTGTCTTTTTTCTCATAAAAGAAAAAAGTAAATAAATGTGTCTTAAAAGCTCCCATCCATATATTTGACTTATTTTCTACTTTGTTTCTTGTCTAAGGGCAAGTGGTGTGGTGGCCATATGGCCATAAAGTCTTAAAAAATAACTTTAAAGTTTTAAAGGAGATTTTATTATTTAACTAATGCACTATGCATTAATATGTAGCATCGGCAACATAGACAGTTATTTTTTAAGCACTACGTATTTCCAAAAAATTTCAAATTGAATATCCGGACTAATTACGATAACTTAATAAAAATACTTTAAGACTTTAAGGTCTTTTGACACTCCCAAATATGTTTTCGGCACAGCTGAAGGATACTCTTATTTGTAAAACACTGTGTTTTAAGCATTTGAGAGTGTCAAAAGACCTTGAATTCTTAAAGTATTTTTATCAGCCTATCGTAATTAGTTCGGATATTTAATTTGAGAAATTTTAGAAATACACAATACTTAAAAAATAACTTTAAAATTTTAAAGGAGATTTTATTATTAAAATAAAGTACTATGCATTACAGCAGATCATCCGGACGAATGGAATTTATGTTGTGCGGTTCATTCGAATGACACTGTTCTGCCCATTCGTTCGAAGGATCCTAATGATCCTACGATTCAACTATGTATTCAAATGGTACGAAGGAACCCATTTTTCACTGATGTGTTCTTTCGGAAGACTGAATTATTCGAATGATAAAATATAAAAGGGTAAAATAATAATTTTACTTAAAAATTTGAAATCGAGTGTGTAGAGATATAAAAGTTAGGTACGTGTATCTCTGCCTAAATTTAGCACATTTTAAGAAAGAGTAAAAAATTGTTTCCCTCGACAAGTCTTTCTAAGACGTTCTCGTCAAACATATACTATAATAAAATAAGAGACAAAATAGAGAATAAAGAAAGTCCGGAGAAAGAGGCAAAAAGGAAGAAAGATTCTAGCCAATCAACTGTAAAGAATCTCATATGTCCACAATAGGAAAAGGAATCACACCCTTCCAACAGATGCGGGCATCCAAACGAGAGTGACCCATGAATGCACCTCCCCACTACTTATCTCATCCAATTACAAATTCTCTTGATATGTTACTAATATGAAATTAATATTTCAGTTAATATGTAGTTTATTGTTTGAAGGATTTCATATTGAGTGATAATTTTTTTGATACATTGCACACACTATTGGCCGATATAATTTTTTTTAAACTTTTTTGAAAAATATATCGACTGTTTTTCAGGTTGAATCTTTTAAGAAGTTTTAGAAGTAAGTTATTTAAGTGTGAAATGTATTTATCAATTCTAAAGTTTTTGCTCCTTTAAATCTAATCATTATTATAAGTTTTTTGAATATTTACTTTAAGATAATCTCAATTTTGTATTTTTTTTGTGAAAATGATTAGTAAAATAACATTGAATTCTTGTGGAGTTGAATGGAGATGTCTTAATATGATTGATATAGTTTGTAAGGTATTTTGTGTAATTTTTCAAGTTTTTTTCAAAAAATTAATGAAATCTGGGTGTTCTAAGACACTTCTCATTTTAAAGTTTCTTATAGAAAAAATGATGAAATAATATAAAAATATTTATTGAATTAAATGAATACCCCTTAATGCGAATGATATGGTTTTTAGTGTGTTCAACTTATTTTTCTAATATTCCAGCATTTTTATAAAATTTAGATTTTTTACAAAAAAAAAGTATAAATTATAATAAAAGGATACATGTTACTTTGAAATAAAAGATAATATAGGTTTCATATTAAGTTCTTCCTTATGTTGATCTCCTATTTTTTAAAACTTATAGACATTTTCAAATTTTTATGACATAATTTATTCGTTTCAAAATTTCTAACTTTCAAAAGTAGTACTCATGGGGTACACCAGGTGAGGCGAGAGATTACCAGTTGGTACATCCCACTTTTTGAGGTGAGAGATTACCGGTTGAACTACACCTATGTAGGCAGTGGGTATCACCCATGGGGACACGTAAATCCATTTTTTTTTCTCATATTATATTTTATATTTCTTCAAAAAATTAAAGAGAGAGAAAGGGAGAGAGAAAGCATATCCCTGTTATAATGCTTCACTGATAGATATCGGTGGGAACATATTCATCTTGTTTTATCTTAACCCAAATTAGAAGGAACTACAGGGAAATGCCAGGTGGACGGAAGTTGCAGAAAGTAATGAGAATCACAGCCACTTTGATTGAACGTTTTTGTTGGGAGGAGAAGGTGTGTTTTGCTTTGGAATGGTGACGATTCCCTTATCTCATCTTCTCCATGCTTCTCCACAACTTGCATGTATCGCCATTCCCCCCATTCCCCACCCACGATATAAATAATATATCACCAGAAATTTGAATCAGATTCTATTCATTTCCATTATCAATTCACGATGAAACTCTTATGGGTCATTTCTAATAGTGTCACTTTTCATCGATTTACCCAGTATACTTGGATTCAGAAGTTTACAGATCGCTTTCAACGTCGAGTGAAGATACTCATATTATAAAAAATTCAAAGTAGAAATATCGTTTAAATTGAAACACAGTTTTGCTCACTCGATTTTAACCGTGTTAAGTTGACTGAGCAGATCATCGAGTTAAGTGAGTTTGCATGGTTGGTCATGTTAGAAATAAAGATAGAGACAAATATGTTCTCTCAATATTGTGAGGAGAGAGACCCCGATTCACTGTATATATAGGAAAATACAAATTACAAATAAGGAAGTCAATTTAATACAAGGTAACCCCAATATTGAAGATAGGGAAAGTTCTATTCTAGGAATGTATAACAGCTCATTTGACACTCCCCCTCAAGTTGGAGCATATATGTCGTCTATGCCAACTTGCTAAGTGAGCTGTGAAAAACTCTGCCTATAACTGCTTTAGTGAGAACATCTGCAAGTTGATCTTCGGATTTAACGAATGGTACATCAATGATCTTCTCCTCGAGTTTCTCTTTGATGAAATGTCTGTCAATTTCAACATGCTTGGTTCTATCATGTTGCACTGGATTATGTGCAATGTCTATTGCGGCCTTGTTATCACAATGCAATTGCATGACACGTTGGGGTTTGAATCCCAATTCACCCAACAACTCTTTTATCCAGAGTAGCTCACATACTCCGTGCGCCATACCTCTATATTCTGCTTCAGCACTTGATCTTGAGACCACTTTCTGCTTCTTACTTCGCCAAGAGACCAGATTGCCTCCCACAAAGGTAAAGTATCCAGAAGTAGATCGTCTATCAGTAACAGAACCAGCCCAATCTGCATCAGTGTAACCCTCAACATCTAGGTGACCATGTCGTGAGAACATCAAACGTTTTCCAGGAGCTGACTTCAAGTATCTCAGAATTCGGGTTACAGCCTCCATGTGGGCTTCACTTGGTGCATGCATGAACTGACTCACCACACTTACTGCATATGCTATGTCAGGTCTGGTGTGAGATAGGTAGATTAACTTACCCACAAAGCGTTGATATCTTTCTTTGTTGGTGGGTACCTGATCAGGATATTCACCAAGCTGATGATTCAACTCCATTGGAGTATCTGCTGGCTTGCTGGCTAACATTCCAGTTTCAGTCAAGATGTCAAGAATATATTTCCGTTGTGATAGAAATATTCCTTGTTCTGAGCGAGCCACTTCAATGCCTAAGAAATACTTCAGAGCACCAAGATTTTCATTTCAAACTCACTTTCCAAATGGCGCTGTAATGCTGCCTTTTCCTCTGGGTCATTCCCTGTAACTACCATGTCATCAACATATACAATAAGGGCAGTGACCTTACCTTTCTTATGTTTCAAGAAAAGAGTATGATCTGAGTTACTTTGCTTGTAGCCGAAATTCTTCATTGATTTGCTAAACCGTCCAAACCACGCTCTGGGTGATTGTTTCAATCCATAAAGAGACTTTCTCAGTTTACACACCATGTTACTCTGACTGAACCCCATCTTACATCCTGGAGGGGGATCCATATAAACTTCTTCTTCTAGGTCGCCATGTAGGAATGCATTTTTTATATCAAACTGGTGTAATGGCCAGTCAAGGTTTGCTGCAAGAGAAATGAGCACTCGAATTGTGTTGATCTTGGCTACAGGAGCAAAGGTCTCCCCATAGTCAATCCCATAAGTTTGAGTGTAGCCTTTCGCCACTAGTCTTGCTTTGTATCGTTCAATGGTGCCATCTGCCTTGAACTTTACTGTATATATCCATCTGCAACCTACTGTTTTCTTCCCTTTAGGAAGGGTAGTCATCTCCCAGGTGGAATTTTTCTGGAGGGCCTCCATTTCTTCATTCATTGCTTGGGTCCACTTGGGATGAGTTAGAGCTTCCTGCACATTACTTGGAATAGATACAGTGGATAATTGACAAACAAATGATACACATGACGGAGACAACCTATGTAGAGACACATGATTAGCAATAGGGTATTTAACCGTTGCTTTAGGGTCAGGGTCATATTGTTGTCTAGGGATACCTCTAGTCGTACGAGGGGGTAACTGATAACCTGCATTTTCTGTATGACTCGACTCAGGTAAAGTGATTGAGTTTGAGGGTTCAGGTACCTGTGTCGGATCTTCAGGACCTGATTGGATGAGAGGTGGTGGTACTGTAGGAGATAGATGATCTGAATGCGTCTCTTGCTCTTGTTGCACCACTGTAGTTGGTGGGTCAGTAGTCATCACCACATCCTTAGGTGTTGGCTGATGCTGGTCTGACACAGTCTGTGAAACGTGAATGATCTAATTCTAAGTACCTTCTGCAAATATAGAGCGCTCCCCCTGCAGGGGATGCTCAGAAGCTCCCCCTGAGTAATAGAATTCACTCTCGTGAAAAATAACATCTGCTGTAACATGCAAAGTCTGAGTAGGGGGATGGAAACACTTATAACCCTTCCGAGTGGCAGCATACCCCACAAAGACACAACGTAGGGCACACGGATCAAGTTTACCACGCTGGTGCGGATAGACTTGAACATAAGCAACGCAGCCAAAGACACGTGGTTCGAGATTTGGTGTGGACGGTAAGGTGAGGATAGTGGTCAGTGTTTGGAATGGAGTCTGATACTGAAGGGTACTGGATGGTGTTCTATTGAGAGATAAGCAGCCCGAACAAAGAGCCTCCCCCCAAAAATGATGGGGCATATGGGCCTCAAATAAAGAGGCACGAACAACTTCAAGAATATGACGGTTCTTACGTTCGGCGACACCATTCTGTTGTGGCGTATAGGCACATGTGGTTTGATGAACAATACCATGATAGCTCAAAAAATTGCGGAGGTCATTGTTGACGAACTCGCCGCCATTGTCAGACCGAAGAGTTATGATCTTCTTATCAAACTGAGTAGCAACATATTGATGAAATTGTTTGAATTTCATAAGGACGTCGCTTTTCTGCTTTATGGGAAAAACCCATGTCATCCTGGTGCAATCATCTATAAATGTCACAAACCACTTAAAACCACTAATTGTAGAAACTCGTGATGGTCCCCAAACATCAGAATGGACAAGCATAAAAGCCATAGAACTTTTATTCAATCTTAATGGATAAGAAATGCGATGACTTTTTGCCAAAATACAAGTGTCACAATGAAAGTCTGATTCAGCAAAATTGGAAAATAAATCTGGAAATAAAAGTTTTAGATAACCAAAAGAAGCATGCCCTAATCGTCTATGCCACAACCAAATTGTTTTCATCCGGACGGACTCATCTCCTCGAACATGATGTGCTTGACCCAATCTCTTACTGCAGTCTTCTGTCAAGTCCAGATAGTACAACTTGCCCCTCCTAGTACCACATCCAATCACGGCCCTGGTGAGAAGGTCCTGAAACAGACAATACAAAGGCCAAAAACACACAGTACAATTAAGGGAATCAATGATTTGAGGGACAGATAATAAGTCATAATCGAGTGATGGGACAACCAAGACATGAGATAAACTTAATGATGATGTAAGAGGGAGGGACCCTTCTCCCAGAACGGGAGAGGTGGTTCCATTGGCACTGGTGACATGTGTTTGGTTTGAGGGTTTGGGAGAGTGTAACCCAGTAAAACTAGAGGTCATGTGATCAGTAGCGCCAGTGTCAATAATCCATGATCTATTACCAGTAATGGAAGATGTGCAAAGGGAGATACCTGAGGTAGCCAAAGCCGTGGAGCCGGATGTACCTGGTGGAAGTTCGGACGTAAGCTCCTGGGATAACGCAGCGGATGCGACTGATGCTCTGCTCGGCTCTCTCTTTGGCCCGTTGTGAACCCACCCTGCTGGATAACCAATGATCTCATAACAACCTTTAATAGTATGGTTAGTTAAACCACATTTGGTACACTTCATTGGAGGCCGGTTACGAGTAGAGGCGGAGTTCAAAGGGGGTGGCCGAGATGGCTTGAACCGTGCGGCAGCCAAGGCGGTGGCATCGGATGAAACACCAACGTCAGACATTGTTCCCTGTCGGTTACTCTCTCGTTTAATATGTGCATACACGGCCTCAAGTTCAGGTTTAGGGTCCATCCTCAAAATCTCTCCTCTAATTTGATCAAAGTTCGTGTCCAAACCAGCAAGGAAAATATAAACGCAGAGACGGTCAATCTCCATACGTCTAGTTTCAATGTCAGCCGGATGCTGTATATGGCTGGGGCATAATTGGTCAAGCTCCTGAAATATCTCAGTGAGCTCACTGTAATAAGCGGTAACAGGTGCTCCATTCTGTGTCGTCTTGAATGACCGTCTGTGGAGATCAAAAATCTTCGCCTCATCGGAACCATCAGAATATGTTTTCTTGATGGCATCCCAGACCTGCTGTGCGGTGTCATAACGGATAAACCGTTTCATCTGAAGGGGTTGCATAGCATCAAATAACCAACTCTTGACTTGACAGTCCGATGCACGCCATTTGTTGTATATCGGGTCTGTGGCGGCAGGCTTGGTCATATCACCGGTCAAGTGACCATGTTTCTCTCGTCCGGCAATCTTCATCTCCATGACTTGGTGCCATAGGGAATAATTATGGTCGTCCAGTTTGATTCCAGTTGAGAAGGTGGAATTGTCTCCTTGAACAGTGACAATTTGAGTGGGTGGAGTGGATCCACCAGCAGCACCTTTGGAGACGACCTCATGCGCCATTGGGGCGGTTGGTTAGGCCTGCGAACTGGGCCAAATGACGGGCCTGATCTGTATACTGGGCCGGCAAATGGGGCCTGATCTGGCCGGGCCTGCGGACTGGGCAGACTGGGTCTGGTTCAGCTGGGCCGGGCCGGAATGGCTCGCAACCTGGGCCAATTGACGGGCCTGTTGTGTGTAGACTGGGCCGGAGCGGGCTGGGACTGTGGACAAGGTCACTGTGAGACCGGAAGATGGCTCCATGGCTCGTTTGCCTTTCCTCTGTTTCCTTACCGGCGAGGCTTGCAGTCTCTCGGAATGTCTGCCGCACCAAGCAATTCACGTCCTAATCACACCGTCGAAGCGTTGAGGAAGACTCTTCCTTTCTGTGGCGCGCTGCACTCAGACGAGACTTTTAGACCCAATCTCGTCCGCTCGACCTTTAGATCCAGTCCCGTTTAAAATGCAACCCGAAGAGACGACGGACTGAGTTGATGTTGACTTTGGAGTGTCTGAGAGGGCGGCAATGCCGGAGCTGAAGCCGACGATCTGAAGAGGGCCAGGCGGAAGGCTGGCAGGGCTGTACCGCGGCCGTCGGTTGGGAGTTGACGGAAGGCCCGGCACACAGATCTCGCAGGAGGCGAACTCAGATCGGCGATGGGAGCGGCAGCGCTCTGTCTCCCCCTTTCTGGAAAAAATCGGTGACGAATCTGGTGCCGTCTGGAAAAAATCGGTGACGAATCTGGTGCCGTTGGCTGATGCCCGATCTGGTATGCAACCGATGGGTCGGGTTCGTCTGCGGCTGCACCACGTCCGGCGGAGAGCGGAACAGGCGGAAACCCTGTTTTTTGTGTTGGTTCTGCCGGCAGATCTGCGCAACCCGTGACTAGAGATCGGGATACGAGTGGCTGCCGGATGTGAGCAGATCGAGCTGCTGCGGCGGAATCGCGAGCGGGTGAAGGGCAGATCCGTGAACGGCGATGGGGCAGACGACGAGAGAGAGGAAGGCAGGAGGCGGACGCGGACAGGCGGTGGGAGTCAGAGCTATCGCCGGTGTCTGCTGGTGTCCGGCTGAAACTCCACTGCGAGGATGATGGGATGAGATCCGCTCGCCGGCGCCGGTCACTTCCAGACCTCTGTTCAGATCGGGAACGGGAACAGTAGAGTGGGCAGGGAAAGGGAACAGGAAATCGGCCGATGCCGCTGCGTGTGTGTTTTGTTTTTTTTTTTTTTCTTCCGTTTGTTCTGAGTTCTGACGTGCAGGAGAGAGGAAAAAAAAAAAATTGATGATGATCGAACTAGGCTCTTGATGCCATGTTAGAAATAAAGATAGAGACAAATATGTTCTCTCAATATTGTGAGGAGAGAGACCCCGATTCACTGTATATATAGGAAAATACAAATTACAAATAAGGAAGTCAATTTAATACAAGGTAACCCTAATATTGAAGATAGGAAAAGTTCTATTCTAGGAATGTATAACAGCTCATTTGACAGGTCAAAGTTCTCTGTAAGTCTTCAATTAACTTCTTCAAAATGGCAAATTACTTCATATGTGACATGAGCTGACTCCTGACTTAGGGTTTTTAAACTGGTTGAAATCATTTTTTATAAATTGAAAATATTTCTAACCCATGTGTGGAAGCATCCCTTCTAACTTTTAAATACATAATCTCAATAAATATATATATATTTATTAGTGACAATGAGAAAAATGAATTCATTATAATGTGCTTTAGTTTAAGAAAGAATCAAACTCGACCAAATTAAAAAGAATGTTAAGTTAGGAGCCTAACAAGATGGCTTAGGCTTAATTAAATGACTAAACCCAATTCAGATTCAAGCCAAGTTCCAAGTGAAGTTGTATTAATCATGACTTATGCAAGGAATGTAACGACCCGACTTGAATAAAGGGCTTAGGGCTTGACTCAGTGTGATATTATTCGCTCTGGGCCTCGCACACAAGCGACCCGCACGGTTTTGTTCCTGTGCCCTAGCCCATATGGCCAGGCCCAAAATGCCTCACACAAGAGTATATGGGGTGGCCTCAAATAAATCCCAAAATTTCTTCCTCCTTCCCACATCGGTGGTGTGCAGCTAAAGAGGCAGGGTATCACAAGGAAAGCACATAAAGATAAAAACTCACAATCAACTTATCCTTGTCATCTCTCCTTGCTAAAATCACATTCAATCATCATTACCATCATTATAGTCTTTTTTTTTTCTTAATAAGATCAACAAAAGAAATATTCTAAAAATATATAATATATTTCAATTTTCAGCACTGAGTTTAAGTTAATTGTCTTATCAAAATGAAAATCTTTAAGAGCCACATGACTAAATAAGATGTGTAGGTAGATGTGAATTTTCATTCGTATTTCATCATCTTAATCTTATGATCTTGATATTTAAAAATTCTAATGTCATATGCCATTGATTCTTTGGCAGAGTGAGATAACTAAATAGGAATTAATTATATTCATCCATTATCTACATACATCCAATTGATTTTTATAATATAATAAAGTATTTTTATTTATTTTCCTTGTACTCTTTCTTGTAAGAACTCCTCCGATACTGTAATGAAAAAGAAATTTACACGAGGATGACGAGTCTCGAGCAAAGCAAGTACATAATGGAGAAAAGGCTTCTACTTATGCATGAATTGACGCGCTGATTGAGAAAACACAATCAAAGAGATGCTTCTTTGAACGTTGAGGGAATTGTGAGTCTTCATGAGAACAAATTCGATATAAGGGGATTTTATTCTAATTGTGGGCCCTGCTAGCAGCTCATTGATCCTAATAATCGCAGTTAGTAAGAGTTAAGGGTTTTATAGAGAAATGATCAAAGGTCTTAAAATTATGATTTTAAAAGGGGTCATTCTTTTAACTCAAAATGGTTAGAGTGATGGTTAGAAACTTTTTTTAGGAAACGAAAGTCCTGAGTTCAATTCTCACTCGATCACTCCAAAAGGTCACTCCATATAGAGTTACCCAGTGTATGTGGGTAGGGAGGCTTGCATATGCTCCGAAGATTAGTAGCAGGGTACTCTAGATGTCCATGAACCTGTCTCAGGAAGTGAGAGTCCTAATTTCAATTCTTACTCCACCCCAAAGGGTTACTCCCTTTAAAGTCATCGGTGCTCTAAGAGGCCTGAACACCTTAGCAATAAAAAATAAAGGGGTCACTAGTTATGTCAAGACCCCGCCTGAGATGCACGAAGTCTAGGTTTCAAGTCACTCTCAACACAAAAGGGTCAATTCCCATAGTGTTACCCGGTGTGTGCTGATAAGGAAGTTTGCACATGACCCATGTCAAAGATTAGTCAGGTGATCTAAGATGTCTGAATACCTTGATATTAAGAAAAAATTATAAATTAATTTTAAATTTTTAGGACTAGAAAAAGGGTTAGATAACTTATATATATGTCTTCTATTAGTTAAACTTTATAAAAAATGGTTTTTTTTTATTTTGGATTTATTGGAGGCACAACATAATGTTATTGTTCTTTTCTCTTTGATACAATGAGGGAATATCATGTTTGCTTGTAATTCAATTGGTTGCCTCTCGTCTCAGGAAGTGGGAGGTTGTAGGTTTGAGCCCCTATGGCCTAACCTTGATGTACCTTAGGGATAATGAGCTCATCCGTGGAGATTTTACTAGAACTCTTTGTTGAGTTTTCCACACGTTAATCTAAAAAAAATGTCTTATTCTTGAACGATATCAAATTAGAGTCACCTTGTGGTATACTTTTGAATTGATTTACTCTTTGACGTTGTTCTCCCATTCTAAAGCTTGAATTTGACATTTTTCACAATAGAATAAAATATTTATTTTAATTTAAAATTTTAAATATTTGAAATTCAAAGCTCTATCTTAATTGACATTCTACGTGTTTTGTAGAAATATGTTTTTATTAAGAGTTTCCAAAATCCACCACCTATGGTAGAAATTTCCTCACCTCCTCCTTATACCACCACCACACTTTTTACTATCACTTACCTCTTGTAAAGAAAATTTTAATTCATTTTCAATAGCACTTATCATTAGTTAAACATATTTTTATTGTATTAGTAATCTTTAAGAATTCAGAAATATGATTATATTTTAGATTTTTTTATTATTGAATTCATTCATTTCATCTCAGCTGCACATGTGGCCACATATAAATTACCTTAAGAGAAAGATAAGTGGTTATTGAACGTCGGTTGCTCTCCACATCCAGTGATCGATTCCTGGTACTACCACTTGATTTACCCAGACTTGACTGCATGAACTTAGCAGTGTGGGTTCGAGGGATTAATCTTGTTAGGTATAATACCTTAGGAATACCGACTGCATGAACTTAACGGTGCGGGTTCGAGGGATTAATCTTCTTAGATATAATATCTCAGGCAGGGTCGAAATATCGGCCGATACATATCGTATCGGCCGATATATATCGGTTTTAGAGGGCATTATATCGGCCGGTATCATATCGTATCGGCCGATATTTAAAAAAAAAAAGGTGGAAAGAGAAAAATATTCGCCGATATATCGGCCGATACTGTTTTTTGTACCCCTGATCTCAAGAATACCCGGGTTAAAAAAATGATTTTACCTAGTAGTAAAAGATGGGGGAGAGACTCCCAGAACATTTTCATAATCAAGAGAACATTGTTAGTGCCCTAAGACCCTCATATCCATCTATAAATAGGGATTGGAGGTCTCCTCCTTAAATCATTCCACTCAGCTCCATCTATTACCCATCCTTCTTCTTTAGCTCTATACGAATGGCTGGTTCTGTATTCTCTTCATACAATTTGTAAGTGAGAGAGATAGAGATGGAGATGGCATATGGGTGATATTTGCTGACAGAAGATAGAGAGCACAGATGATGAAATGCATGGCATCTGCATCTCACTCCTTTGTGCTCTCTATACTTCTGTCATCACCTTCAGCTCCTTCCCCATCCTCCTGCTTTACTGCATATTTCTCTAACTTCTTAGACCATTATCATATACACAGAGTATCAGGGGTGGGTTGTATTAAGGGCCGGCCCCGAGCATAAGCAACGTAAGCCGCTGCATAGGGCCCTAGACAGAAAGGGTCCCATACACTTAAATTCTTTAATATGTCAGTCATAAAAAGCTCTTAAAATCTTACTCTATTTAGAGCTCCTGAGATTTTAGGGAATCTCAGGCCGGAGCTGGTTGTATTGTCATGCTGTTGTGGGACCTCTTGCCATGGCTCGTCATCTCAGGTAACTGCATGGTTGGATGATCTAGACTTTTCTTTTGATTGGAAAGGGCGGAAAAAAAAAATACCTATATCAGAATCTAGCTATCCAATTTAAATAGGCATATTAGGTGATTGCGAATTTAATAATTTTTTATTGAGTCAATGTTTAGATGATTTCGCATACTTATATCTATTGTCATTCTAATTAAACCATTTCATATTCAATTTGAATCTATTTCAAATTATATTTAATATTGAATTAAACTTTTGTTTTATAAATTATTAAATCTTTCTAACTTTCAAAATCATACTTTTAATTTCTTCATGTTATTTTTTTATAGGACTGTTGTCCACAATAGATATTCCAACAAATTCATCGTCGCAATCTAAAGTAATCTCAAAAAAATTAGCTGATGACATAGCTCACAAGCTCACTTCTATGTGCATGAGTAGACAAATCAATATATATGAGAAATCTAGGAAATCCCATGGGAGCTTATTTTACTTTCAATTTAATCTATTAAAATTCTTTTTTATTTTTAAATTTTAAATCTAATCTTTCACAATTTTCATTTGATACATTTTAAATCATTGGATTAAATTTGATAGTTCAAAATATTTATCTAATAATTCATTTTTAATCTTAAAAAATCAATAACTAACATAGTTTAATGAGTTAATTTTTTACAATATGATAATCCTCATGATAATTCATTCATCTATATAATTTTTATGATAAATCGAATCCACAAACATAATCCATCAGAACACTCAGATTTTTTAACTCAAATATCAAGTCCTGACGCGATCGGCTGGAGTTCAGATCAAATAAGTATATTTTTCAAATATCAACTCAGTGAGTCCAACTCAACCCATCCTACCGGATTTTAGCAGAATCAGCCCGAGTGAAGCTAAGCCGTGTGTGGATGGACATAGGAGCCTAGTAACGTGGGCCATCCTTGGGATGAGTAATGCATGGCCATGCAAAGAAGTCTGCATGTTGGAAAACATGAAGCCACACGTGTAAGGTAGAATTTATTCAGAGATCTTAGACCGAGTGAGATTTCAGAAATTTTTTATAACTAATATATGTCAAAGACTAGACGACAGCCTTCCTATGCCAAGGGCCAACCTGCCAACACATGACCACGTGAACTTAGCAGGAGCTGCCAATTTCCAGCCAACCACTCGTCAAGTTGAACTCAATCTACCGAGTTCAGAAGTTAATCTTCTTGAGAAATCCAGCAGGACGTGGGAAGTTCCCAGAAGTGCACTCAGCTGTTCACCACGTCAGCCCTTGAAAAAATACCAGCAAAGACGTGGACGATTTTGAGCTGAGTTTTGGTTGATTTTTTATTTTATATTTTGATTTTGTAAATGACCCGATAACGGAGTCAAGCCTGGGAAATCCTATATAAGGAGTTGGGAACTTGGGATTGAGAGATTAAAAAAAGAAATAAACTTGGGAGAAAAAAATTTGAAAAAAGAAAAAAAAAAAAAGGGGATTCGAGTAATCTTGTTCGGCTGAGAGTTGAGTTTTGAGTCTGAATCAAAGCGAGATAATTGAATTTGTAAGTGGTTATTGATTCTAGAGTAGTATATTTCAGTGTTAATTGATTTACATGAAATTTTGTTAGTTTATTTTAAATTAATTTTAATTTTTAAATTGTAACTTTAATTATGTGTTTTTATCAATAATAACATTTCTAAATGTAAAGAAATAATTGTAGAATCAATAAAATTTCATTTAAATCAATTAACATCCAACCAGTAAATATTTACTAATCTAGAATCAATGAATGTAAATATTTCATTCAGCAAATATTTAATTTAAACAGTTTTAATATGCTTGATTGGAATTGCTCAGTAAATGACACCTCTGGACTGCGACGGGCTGACAGTGGAACCGTGAATGAGAAAAAAAAAAAAATGAAAACTCAATCCAACACAAAGTGGAAAAGAAATTTTACAAAGCCAAATATGTTATATACTGATTCAATTATTACTATAATTTTATAAAATAAAGAGTTTCTTAAAGATAAAAGTAAGAATTTAAAAAATAAGAAGAAATAGCATTGATGATAAGTCATTTTCATTCAAAATGAAAATATTACTTTATCTTCAAGAAGATTAGAAAGAAGTATAAAAATAATAACCAAAGACCAATTTGTCCACCAAATATACTGTTTCAGAAATATTTATATTCTTAATAATTTTTTTTTATTTTAAGTGTCAACTGAGCCCTATAATCAATTTTTAGAACTAGTGAATAAATTAATTTCATTTATTTTATTTTTCAATAGAAGGATCTCGGATTTCAAATTTCTTACCTGCCAGTCCTCACCTACAAGTCTTACATGTTTGCCTAACCTTCTCTTCTGATCTATATAAGCAAAGATATTCTCTCATGCCCATCTTGTAGTGAGACCTTAACCAGATCATCATTCTTGCAGAAGCTTTGATCATCAAATGGGACACCACAGACACCCTCCACCACCACCTGGACCACCGGGTCCGCCACCTCCAGGCCCTTACCCACCACCTCCAGGCCCCTACGCACCGCCCCCTCCAGGACCTCCAGGTCCGTATGCTCCACCTCCGCCACACTGGCCACCAGGTCCTCCTCCGCCGGGCCCGCCTGGACCACCTGGGCCTCCTCCACCACCTTTTGACCCATTCGGGCCGCCCCCTCCTTATGATCCCTTCGCGCCGCCGCCTCCAGGGCCTCGCCCTCCACCACCTTATTGACTGTACGCTCTCACAGGCCACGTCAGCCAAGGGGGTGCAGTATGACGCCGTACGATGTTTATCTTAGAAGAGGAGAGACCAAGTTGTCTTTCATGCTACGTACTATCCTTGTTATGGCTTGCTGATGTAATTAGAGAATAAATATTGGTACGTATGGGCAATTAACCATTGTTATTGTTGTTTTTTCTATTTGGATGGTGTGAGATTATATCCATTTGCTATGTAGTATGTAGTTTGGTGCTGTCTCGATTCATCTGTAGTATTGATCTTAACGGTCTTTGATGATTTTCCTTCAGACACAAAGTGATTCCAACAACCTTTAATGTTGGCTTGGGCCTCTTTTCACAAGAAATTATTCTTCCTTTTGAAAAGAAGAATTGGATGGATTTTTCCATTTTTGAAGGATTTTTCCATTTTTGAATCTATATATAGAAAATGGCAAAAAAATTTAAGTAAAATTTTCACAGGTGATATTCACTTATTTCACATCAGGTGAAATCATAGACGTTCAAATCTGACACTTCTCGTTTCTTCAAAATTCAAAATTTCTCTTATTTTTTATCACCTATTTCACATCAGGTGAAATCATAGACGTTCAAATCTGACACTTCTCGTTTCTTCAAAATTCAAAATTTCTCTTATTTTTTCTCAGTGAGGATGATTTTGTGAGAAAAATTGATAGGAACGACAAAAATTTTAATAATAAGAAATATTGAATTTATTATTTTAATCATGAAAGGGTATTTCCCCTGTCTCATCCTATGGTAAAAATATTTATTATTATTGAAATTTATTATTTTATTCACTTTCTCATTATCTAAATAATGAAGATGTACACTTTATCATTTATTATAAAGGACCCACGAAAGGGCACTTCTGTCAGTCTCATCCTATGGTAAAAATATCTATAAATGGATAGATTGTTGGAGGATTGTCAATTGTAAAAAAATGAACTTATTGAATTATCCTAGCTCTTTATTTCTTTCAAATAAATTATTTAATTAATATTTTTACCAATCATCATCAAACTAATTAGATCTATTAAATAGATATTATTAAAGGTTGGATTTAAGTTTAGAAGATAAATTAACAATTGTAATAGTTTGAGTTTATCCTCAAGTGGACTTTGCTAGGGCCCTGTCCTACAGCATAAAAAATATTAGGTATTTTGTATTTTTTTCTTTTATGAACTCATGTTTTTGAAATTCTTTAAAATCTAATGATTTTAAAATATTTTTAAAGTATTATACACTTATAGTGTTTAAAAATATGACCTGTTTATCGAGTTAAAATTACATTTATTTATACATTTTCAATAAATTTATTTTACAGTAATTATGTATGAGCGTCAAATAGGAATAGGCTAGGAAAATCTCTCCTCACCGGGGGTACATATATCGGCCGATTCGTTTCGTATCGACCAATATGATTCGGATTTTAAGCCTCTTATCATATCAGTTGATATGTATTGTATTAGCCGTAGAGGCTTCATATCAGTCGAATCATATCGGTCCAATATCGGCCGATATGATTAATATTGGTATTTTTAAAAAAAAAAGGTGATAGGTCTCGACCGATATTTACATTTTCAAATTTAAAAAAAAAGAACAGTTTTTTTTTGGTTTTTTTAATTCAGAAAAAATAAAATAATAAAATAATATTGATATTTTAAAAAAGAAAAAATAGGAGAGAGAAACTTATCGCCATGCCATTTTTTACACCCATGCTTCTCACAGTTATGCGAGCAGCATTCCTTTTTCCAACCGTAGAATTTTATAGCATCTAACAAACACTAAAGGTATATTTATGCAAAGCATTTTATGTAAATATTGTAAAAATGAATTGTAAAAATATTTTATTATTATTTCAGATCAAATTTTTATGCATAAACCCATTTCCGCGGCTTGTGCTGAAAACAATACCGAATCAAGATCTCAGCCGAATTCATTTCTCTCTCTTCAAAAAAATTAGTATATCCGTGGGATTATTTTTAAAAAAGTTCTGAAAATTATTTAAATAAAAATTGAAAAAAGGCTGATTTAAAATAAAAACAAAAATGTAAATATTTACTTCAAATATCTGCCGATATGGACAAATATCAGCCTAGATGTCGGCTTAGGCTTACGGCCGATATTTGTTTTTTTTTTCGACTGAGATGTCGGCTTAGGCCCACAGTCGATATTTAGTTCAACCGGTTGCCTTCCGCTTTAGGAAGTGAGATGTTGTAGGTTCGAGCTTCTATAGCCTAACTTTGGTTTGTCTTAGGGGTTGTAGACTCATCCGTGGGGTTTTAATAGGACTATGTCTGAGTTTCCCATACGTTAATCCAAAAAAAAAAAAAAATTGTAACTCTAATTATCCCGTCAAAATATCAGCTAAGCCGGCCTTGAAAAAATCGAGATCAGTCTAGATTTGTAACTCTAATTTGAAGTGGGTTCTACACCATCACTCTAATCCCTTCAGATTAGTACAAGTGCATCTTAACAATTTGAAAATTGATGATTTCCTACCATTATATTATTCCTTAAATATATTAAGAGATGCATAGTCTGACCCAGGAGTCAATCTCGGCCGATGAATTTTCTCCTATTGCCCCTTTTTTTTACAAAAACCACCCATATCAACCACATAAATGTTTCTGCACATCAGCCACGTTAGCCAGAAATTGACTTTTGGCTCATTTAGGGGTACAAATGGACATGGATCCGTCCCAACGACCGGGTCCAGATCAGCTAAAGAAAGAATCCACATACGTCCAGCCTAGTAAAACAAGATCTGGCCTGCCCCGACTAGTTAAATGGACGGTTCAAAAGCCCATTTAGGATCTAATTACCCATTTGACCCATATAATAACCTCTAATTGATTCTATCATGTCCAATATCCAGTTTTTACCTAAATTTTGATGTTACCAGTCCAACATCCAATTTTTAACGTAACTTTCTATGCTAATAGGCTCAATATTTATTTTTTTTAATCTAAATTTTTATACTATCAGGTTCAATTTCCATTTCTATATCAAAACTTGTTTGATTCAAAACCTAAAACACCTATCTAAAAATCATTTTAACCTAAAAAACCAATATTTCACCCCCACCACACTTGATAAGCTTTCAAACTTATAGTATACATTAGAGAGAGAGAGTTTTGAGCCTTATGCCCTTAGTACAAACCTTAGATCCATTTCACCTGTGGCCCATTTGATAATAATCGAATTCTAAAGGTCTGATCTGATATTTACAAACAAACCCTAGATCGAGCCTGTTTTCTTAAAAATCACGCCGGGCCAGACAACCAACAGGCCAAATCCAGGTCTATTTAAAGCCCTGCTCATTAGGATTAAAATCCAATAAAGGGTCCTGATAAGAAGCCCACTATGGCTAGAAGAATCCACAATCAAATCAACAAAGCCAAAAATTTAGCGGATACAATGCATATTAAATTTATATATATTTATATTGAAATTTCGACTCTTAAAATTTTAATATTTTATGAAAAAGAATGTTGTTTCTAACCAAAATATGCTCCAATTAAGTTGTCCATTTTTTAACTTTTATTTTAATTTTTCTAAAAATAAAAAAATGCAAAAATTACTTACATATTGACCTTTATTTAACAAATACGTATCGTATTGACTATATAATGTATTAACTGATAAATATGACAGCTGAATTTTTAACCAATACAATATTGTAAATAAAATTGTCAATTAGAAGTCAAACTAACCAATACAAAAAGATTATGGTACGATTATTTCCCAGAAAAAAAACCACTTGAATAGATTCTATTTCCTTTTATTAAAATCTCTTTCAAACTTTCTTTTAACAATTTCCTATTCAAAATATTTCAGCTCATCTATAATTCATTTTTCCTAAATTTTTATTGGCCTAAGAAACCAATAGATGTGCTGATTATTCATTGACTGAAACAGTAAAGCTATACAATTTGCTTAAAAGTTAAAATCATTCGTCTTTTTTTTTTGAATTTACGTGTGGGAAATCACGTGTTACCTAACGTAAAACCCTCATTGATGAGCCTAACCCACTATCCCTAGGGCAAACCAAAGTTAGGCCACAAGGGTTGAAACCCGCAGCCTCCCACTTCCTGAGGTGGCTCGTCTTTTGCAAACCATTGACGAAAATTTGGCCAAGGGTGGTAATAATTGTCTCAAATTTTATCTAAATAAAAAAAGGATTAATTCAACTTAATCGAATGAAGTATTTCCTACAAAAATTTAGTTTAACTCAACCTAAAAATTCAAACTACATTGGTTAAATGAGTCTCCAACTTAACTTGACCCATTCCTATTTAAAAAAAAAAATATTATTTGTCGATTAGTTTTAGTCCATTACCTCCACCTCTAAAATACAAAAATCTTAACCCATTATCTCCATTAGTTTAACATGTTGAAATGAAAGAAAAGTCCATTTCTTTTTTCATATCTTACAAAAGTAATTTTAATTTCATTTATAATTTTTTATAATTTTTTTTTTTGCTGATTCATATTGAGTAAAATGAATTTAGATTAGGGATAACAAATTTGATCCAATTAAGTGATTTTTTTTTTTTTATTACATACAGACAAGTCAACCTATTGTGACTTCTAGAAATGAATCACAAATGTGTAAACTGTGTAGATCCATTATTCTCAACAAAAATCTTATCTCTATAACTGTTTTACAATATATTATTCTTATCAAAATAAAGAAATGATAACTATAAATTATTTTTTTGCCAATAAATACATATCAGTTTTTATTTTTATAAAACATAAAGAAATATATCTATTTTTTTTTTATAAACCTACGTCAGCGAACTTGGGTCGTTGGAATGTGAAGATCCGCGAACGGTGATCCAGAATCCACTGTCGACCCGTCCACTCATGCAGGCACCGTATCCCTAACTGGTCTACATTCGCGCGTCTGCTTCTCTCCATCGCCATTTATCTTCGAACACTCAACGCCACAGCAGTAAGAACGAGACGCCCTTACATGGCTTCAACCCATTTTTCCTACTAAACTCTCTCTCTCTCTCTCTCTCTCTCTCTCTCTCTCTCTCTCTCTCTGAGTATTCTGTGCTAAAGTAACACTAACATGCCCTACTCCGTCTTTCTACGTGGCTTTCTCAGAACCATGTCTCTTCTCAAGTCCTCATCCTTCCACCCCTTCTCTGCAAACCCTAGACATTCTTTCCCCTTCACCACCACTTCTAGAGTCCTTCTACCGCTGCGCCACCGCTCCGTCGTCGTTGCCTCTTCCGCTCCTCGGACCCTTGAATTTGATCTCCCCAATAGCCGGGGGTCCATCCTTGCCACCACCAACTTGCCCTCTCCCTTATTTCAGCAGCCTGGCTGCCTTACGGCCGCTACGCTTATGACAACTACTCCGAGGACGAGTCTGATCAGGATATCGCATCTTCATCGTCGTCTAACAAGGTGTGTGTTGTGTACTCAAATTTTAAACTCTCAGTTTGTTTGTTTGTTTGCATACTGTTGCAGAATGTGAATCCGGTTTGATGTGTGCTTCAGTGTGTTGATTGTAGAAATGTGGAGGAACTGAATTTTTGGTTTAGGTTGCGTTGGATAGGTTGGAAATGGTTCAAAGTGTATTCCGGCTCTGTTTGATTGCATGGAAAGGATGCTGATGTCTTAAAAACTTAACTAAGAGTGCAAATTAATGGTTATTATCCTAAAAATTACTTTGCCATCATGCATCCGGACAGAGCTGGGATAAGTAATTTTCCTGGATTGCACAAAATAAGCTTCCCATTGCACCTACTTTGCATAATTCACGAGAGTGAACTTTTGTTATGATTCTGCTTGGATGCATGGAGTAAAAATAACCTGCCTGGAAATTAATAATTTTTAACGAAAATTGGCCAAACTCATTTCTATAATTATTTGAAAATGTTAATTTTCTGAGAGAGTGCCCTCCTTTCTGAGTAACCATTCAGAGCATTTGTTCTAACCGTCGATTTTTTGAGACTGATGATGGATTTGGACTTTCAAGATCACCAAACGGAAAAGTAGTTGATATCACGAGATATAAATCCAGAACCAAACATCACATTTAGTTATTTTTTAGCAACTGCTTCTGGAAAAGTTCACTTCCCCATCTCTCTCTCTTTTCCCTGAAAGTAAACCCCCTGCTGCCAAACATCCCTTTGGATTGTGTTTGGCTGACTCTCGTATCCCGGGAGTAGAGAAAGGTTTTATTCCTGAATTTTATGATTTTTTTTTTTTATTTCATTTACTTCAAGTCAGCAAAAATAACCTCAGTGCGTGTGGATTTCCAACTGTTGATGTTTGGAGAATGATGATGTATTTAAACTTGCAAGATAACCAAGCAACAATTTTGTTTATGTCAAGCGAAGAAAATCAAGATAATCAAAGTGTTTTTAGAAAAGTTCACTTCCCTTTTTCTAATCGTTTCTTTTAAAGTGAATCCATGCAACCAAACAATCCTTATGTTGCATTTGGCTATCTTGTTACATTTTAGAATTTTGATCTTTTTAAGCCACTAAATAGACTGCAAAATCTGATCCGACCTAAACCCCTAGAATTTTAAAAGTGTCTGGGTCTAAGATCTTGCACCTGTTTATTAAATGGTTAGACTCGATCTGAACCCTTTTTTTAAAATGGATAGACCTGACTGACTTGACGATTGCATGTCTATATGTAACATATCCAACCACTTGAGGTCTAAAATCCATTTCAAGTAGTGGTCTTGCTGGAAAATCTCCTTAGCTAATTGACTAATTCAACAACATATAACATTTACAAGAAGGTGAGGCTTGCAATTTTAATCATGAGAATTTCAAGCGATATTATACTTCCAATGCAACCATGAAATGAGTGGTTAGCATTAGTTTGTCTGTATGCAATGCCGGTATAATCTCATTGTCATAACTATAATCCAAAGAATTATAAACCAACTCAAGGGAGATGGAATCACACCAAGGATTGTCCAAAACCTGACTCTGTCCCCCCCTTTTAGATGAGGTGAATGGCTTTGATGATGATGATATAGAAACATATAGACACATGGATGGACATATACATAAGAGGGATCCTTGATGAATTGTGTGTGGGTTTAGCTCAAGGGACATAATGAGAGGTCCATTTAATTGTCAATCATGTTATGTGTTCATATCATGTTTACTTCACTCTGCATTTGCATATTGTTTCAATTTTGACCTTTTCAGGGTTCCTCCACTCTTGAGAACGTTGAGGAGTGGAAGTGGAAGTTAAGCATGCTAGTCCGAAACAAGAATGAACAAGAGTTAGTGTCAAGGGAGAAAAAAGACAGACGTGATTATGAGCAGCTTTCTACTATGGCAGCCAGAATGGGTTTATATAGGTACATGTGTGATTTATGTGAATTGATACTTTATTTTACTTAGTGTTCTCTTGCGTTCTGAAATTTTAATGAAATTGGCAGCCATCAATATGCAAAGGTGATTGTTTTTAGTAAGGTCCCACTGCCAAACTACAGATCTGATCTGGATGATAAGCGTCCGCAGAGGGAGGTACTTTCTCATAACTTATCAGCTCCATTCTACTTTTGTCGTAAAAAGCAAACATTGGGACTATATGATTTCCACTCTTTGAATGGTACACAAAAATTCTGTCCTTTTTGAAGAGAAGACTTGAACCCCCTATAGCCACTTTTCTGCTATAAAATTATTCACTGAAAATCCATTGGATTGAGTGCATAGTTTTTTTTTAAAAGATATTGAGTGCATAGTTTTTTATTTTTATTTAAAAGATATTGAGTGCATAGTTTTACATGCACACGTAAGAGAAGCTTCCCCATTCTGCCATAGAATGGGGGTTTAGAATAGTTGAACAGTGTAATTGTATTATACTAATATTCAGTGAAAGCTTTATATGGTAAAATTCTTTAAAAGAAGTTTCAGAAATTTTACCTTTATCTCTTATAGGGAGGGAAAAAAATTTCAGTGTGTATATGACTTTTGAATCTTTGTTTATTCATATGCTACATACAATAAGAATCTATTGATGTTTTCAAGCAATCATAGGTGTCACTTCCCGACTATTTTGCAAAGAAAAGTGGATGCTTTACTTGGAGAGCATCTTTCTCAGAAGCATATTAACAAGGGAAGTTTTATGGGTAACAAATTTTCAAGGTTAAACAGTGATGGAAGTATTGCTACTGCTGAAGGTCTTACTGAGCAACAAGAGCGTCATAGACATTCTAGTGTTGTCATGGAGAAAATACTTAGGCGGAAAAGTTTGCAGCTACGCGATCAACAACATGATTGGCAGGTTTTGTTCTCACTCTCTTTATGAAAAACTGTTTACTTTTTTCACAAGTTCTTTACATTTTAGATATAATTTTTGAAAAAAATGCTCCTTTGAACAATTAGAAGGTCAAGATGTGCTTGTTAACTCTAGGTTAAAATTTGCCCAAGTTTGGATCAACTCGGCCAAGTCAACTTGGACTTGACCTGGCTGGTACTGTGAGACAGGCTGGGACTTAGATGAGTTTAGCGTATTTTTCCAAATTTCAATTGATTTCCAATTGACTTGGCCGAGTTGACTTGGAATCAATTTGGACTTGATGCTTGTTGAGTATAAGACTTGGTCTGATATAAAAAACCCTGTTTTGCTCATAAAGAAAATTCTCTCCGTACATTCTGTAGAGGCAGTGTTGCATCATTTTAATGTCATGGCCACTTGTGAGGATATTGAAGCAAACACATATTGAAGCTTACTTACATATCTTGAAGACGCTAATTTAAGAGTAGGCAATAATTCTTTGGGCAGCTTGAATGAAAAATCCAAAACTACATGGTTAACGTATGGTGATTGGACTGCAATCCCGGTCATGGTAAGATCACTTGGTTTGCTATATCATATAGTGATCCATAAATATATATGGTTTGTGATCCAAAGTGATAGTGGATTGTTATCCTAATTGTTGTTAGCCTTGGTCCGCAATGATGATGGGTCAATTTCGAGTTGAATATCTTTTCTTTTTGTTTATATCAATTGTAAATTAGCAAAATAAATTGAATTTAAGGAAATAGGTGGTATATATAATTATGGACCAGACCAAGCCAACATAGTTTCAAATTGAGCAAATGGAAATTTGTGGCAATGTGTGCTAAACTAGCAAATTGGGCAATCTAGACCTGCTCATAAGGTGATCTACAACTCATTACTCAAGTAATCTATTTGTACCAAATGATCCATGGCCAGCGAACTGAACAGTTTGAAAAATGAATTATCTCATTTACTCCTACTAGGATCTCCGCCAAGTTGGAATTTGTGATATGTGAACTACAAATTGCGAACCATGATTTAATGATCTGTGGAACCGTTGAATAATGTATGGAGAGTGTTTGGATGAAATCATTCAATGCATTTGAGATACCAATAGGAACATAAAATATCTATGGAGATTGGCACTGTCATAATCCCATGTCGAACTAATCCATAATTTTGGACGATTTAAGGTACATTGAACCCCGCTCCCTCCTTTTTTGCTAATTTTATGAATCTCTAGTTGACTCCTTTACAATTGATGCTATTGTTGGATTGAGACAATAGAAAACACACTTTATGAACCTATTATACTTTTAGACCCTAAAATTGAGGGTCAAGGTCAAGTTCAAAATAGGAACTGATCTTGAACTTGGTTAGGATTGATACTAATTTGACTAATGGTCTATTGAAATAGATTTGAGTGAGTGTAAATGTTCAAAAAAATTACCAAGAATGAAAAATGTGAATGTAACGTTAAATTAGATGAATCAGTGTAATATATAAATACACAGACACATGTACATATAATACATGTACAGATGCATATAATTTTTAAAGATATTATATATTTTTAAAATTTTATGAGATTTTACTTGAAACTTCTATACCTTCCTGCCTTTCTCCCATCCTCCCTCTCTCTTCTCCTTTCTCCCATTCAGGTAAATCAAATGAGGCAATGGAGCTATGGAACGCAAGAAAGTTACCTCCTTGGAAGTCTCCAATGGAAACATCTATAAACTAGTCTTAAGACGGTTATCTAGTATATGGGGAGGGATATTTGGTAGTTGGGTGTACTCTAAGAAGATCATATAGATCTTTCAAATACCAAATTTTAGTTTTATTAGATTTCAACCATCAAATATGAAGTTTTGAAATGGGTAGTTGGTATAGAAGTTTCCATCCATTGATAGCCTTAGCATACAAAACATCTAGAATCTTTCCTTTCATCTTATGGGGTCCTTTTTTAGGGAAGCTACCAAAAGAAATCTTCAATGAATGGTACTTGGAGCATCCAACTTAGAAAGTTGAGCCACTTTTAAGTATTTCTTTATTTCATTAAAGTGTAACTACATTTGACAATTGACCATCATTTTTACACTAATCTAATGTTGTATGTAATTAAAATAGGTTACAAGTGCTAAAAAGCCAACAAATGGCATAACTGGTTGATGGGCCCTACTATATGCAGGGAAGGTTTGTAAATATGCCAAATCAAAAAATTGAGCTCCATGGTCATTTCTAGTCATGTGATTTAGGGTAGTAATTTTTGAACCATTCAAAGGTTCATATTTAACGTCTATTTCATCACCTTAGATTAAAAGGCTAAAAGGACTAGTGGATCTAAACTTTAATAATTTGAGACAATAAATATTTTCTTTTAACTGATGGTACCATTAATCCCGTTGTAGTTGGTATAGGTTACTCAACTTATTATCACAAGTCCATGACTCATTAAACCCTAAAAAGTGAATGGTGATTGAAAACAAGAAAAAATATTCAACTTGGGTGGTGGTGATTCCAATAAAAATATAGGTATTCATTAGTTTATTTGCCAATATTTTGAGGGTTTGTTGCAACCAAGTCGATTTGTAGCACTTGATTGAGTCTGCCAAGTTTAAGCAATTTAGAGTGAGTTTAGTTATTTTCTGTCAAGACATATAAAATTATACCAGATATGGTCAAGTTTGCGTTGTGACTCAATCTTCATTCATTTTAAAACCATGGTTAAGGATAGTTTGATTACAGTGATATTTGGCTCATATTACATAATTTAGGTACCAAAGTCATGGATCACCCCCCATGCATTGACCTGGTAGTTTAAGGCACATTGAACACAATGCCAAGGGTTACTTGATCTTGAGGCACAAGGCACATGCCTAGGTGCATGCTTAACTCTTTTTTCTTTTTGAAAGATGCAAGCTTAATTTTGTTCAATGCATTTAATAGTGCTTGGAATGTATGTGTATGTTCTTTGTTACTTTTTCAACAAATGTGTGTGCCTGCAGGCAGGTGCATGCATGTGGTGCCCATGGTAGAGGTGGCAATCGGTCGGGTCGGGTCGGGTCGGGTTTGGTTGGCTAATAGGTAATAACAATTTTTTTGTTTCACCCAATCCGACCTGAATTTCTATAAAAAATTAGAAAAATGAGTGGAAAAAATCTTTTTTAATAGAAAATGAAAGATAAAGAGGACTTTCTTTCATATGGGGCCATTGGGCTATGAAAAAAAATTTAGGCAGTAGGCTAAGATTTACTTGGGTGTGGTACATGGTTAAAATTAATAGGTAAAAATAATATATTAGTTAAATATTATTTTTTAATTTGGGTCGGGTCTAGTTCGGGTTCGGAACCCTCTACCCAACTCAATCCGAATTTATTTCGAGTTGGGTTGGGGTAAACAAGTTTTTTTTTAAAAGAAATGCATGACCCAAACCCGTTGTTTATAGGTCAGGTTGGGTCAAAATTTTCCACCTCTAGTCCATGCCCACGTGTGTGCTCATTTGAGTGATTTGCGTGTCTCTGTGCCTAGTCTTATTGGGTGGTTGCATTTGGATACGTAGAATGCCTTCTTTGTTACCATTTGAAAAAAGAGGAATGACTAGATGAGGCTGACCTCATTGTAAGTTGCTATAAGGTCGTAAACTTCATATGAGGGGCCTTTTTTCATCGAAGATTGATACAGGCTAAGACAAATAAATTGTCGAAAACCCGATTACTACACGGAAGCTTAATAATAACTTGAATAACTCGGTAACCATATAAAATGCAGGCAACCTGTAGCCTAATACTAACCCAACTAATATGGGCTTGCTGAGTCAAAGTTTGAAAAGGAAAAACCCAAATAACATGTATACTGGCCTGGGGTTCAACGATAATTCTACCAATCAGTTTGTAGTATAATTCCAAGCTATACATGATTCATATATGGAATGAAATAATGCTGGCGGGCAGCTGTAAAGGAACTTCCTCCTTCAACGTTAGATCTGGCCAATTTTCAGCAAGGCTTGCTGGGTCGAAGAGGTGGGACTACAAGCCTCTCACACGTCTCTGGTTCACAAGGGACCAGAACCACCTTCTACGTCAACGTTGGCTTGAGTGAGCACAACCGAACAATTGGGTCTGCAGGCGACAATCACCTGTCTCAACACCGATGTCAAGAACGAAACACAAAACCCCACAGGGCTTAAGCCTGGGAATAGAAGAAGCTCTGCACGTGTTGCAGGAAACTTTTCTTCACAAAAACAAACTACTGTTTGTTAAAGAGAACATAAATTTTTATTAATAAAAAAAACTCTCCCTTTACTCGTTGATTACACCCCTTAAATAAAGAAAATAACCGACTATACCACCTAAAACATAGGAGCTGACCCTCCTTTAAAATCCAAAAATAACTTATTTCTAATTGAAACTAATACTGATAGGAAACTAATCCTAATAAAACTCAAATCTGAAATAATCTAAATCCTAATTAGCTACTACCACCAAACTAATAAAGCAAATCCTAAATTAAGTAGGACTCCATCGTTGGCTCCTTATTGCTTGCCAATTCATGTTGGCCGACTATGGAGAATCATGCTTTAAGTTGGACATCTGGGCCTGATATGTTGGCCAAGGCTTGATGAACTTGGTCTTGGCTGAATTGCATTATTGAATTGAGGCCGACAATCCATCTTCAAATTTCCACTCGGATACCCACCCGGATCGAAGATATAATTTTCATCATTTGACTCGGAGCCCGGACCTGTCAAATTACTTGGGCACCCACCTGGGTCAAAATTAAATTTTTGATCACGACCAAAGATGTCCGCATCAAAGATAACCATTGAATTTCAACATCTCAATATGATGGATAATTGACTGCAAAATCAGCTACTAACAAGGCCCAATTCCTATTGGATTGAGATACACTATGGGCTCTCTTAGTCCATCATACATCATGGTGTATCTCAATCCAACAGTGAATGGTTCTCTTGGATGTTGATATTGGACCCATTAACAATCATAGGGAGTTGTTGAGATCCGACGGTTTTTTTTATTATTATTAAAAGTTGACCCACATGTAGAGCTAAATCAACCTTATTATACCTTACCATGTGCTCAACCTCTTTGAATCATTTCTCTTTAAAAAGAAGTTAGTGTTGTGTGTTCTTAAATCAGTGTCTTAATAACATCAATATCAACACAATACAATGTCATTCATCCAAAGTACCGGCATATTTGGGGAATGTGGCTTTCAAATATCATAAAATATTTACTATATAGAATGAAGTATATACGTTATATTAATTAGGATTTAATTAAATTTCTCTCTAATAGCCATATTAACTACAATATCTAGTTTTAGTACAGAAAAAGCTATAAAAAGTAGGATTCTTATGGAAATATTTTCTTAAAAACAAAACTAAGATCCCCCACCTTCGAGCTAGATGAGGCCCAGAAGGTTTGTGTGGGCCTTTGTTTTCTCTTGTTTCTCTTGTAGCTTTTGTTTTTGCACCACTGGTGCCTCCCTTTTATTAATATATTAACCTTTAAAAAAGAAGATGAGGCCCATAATAGGATTGGAGCTGCGCCAAGGTGAACTATTAGCTATTATTTGTATTGGATGTCTTAAGTGGGGCCTGCCTATAGAATTGGGCCTATCATACACATCATCTCTCTCTCTCCCTCTCTAGCTGTGTTCTATAGCAAAGGGAAAAGAAACGTCCAAGGCTCTAGTGCGACAAATGGCCTTAACAATAATGCATCCTTATTAGACTATCCAGATAAAAACAGGTATTCTGCATCATAAGATGAATCCAATGCACCTTCTCGCACCTATCTCAATCCGAGTACCCAAGACTGTTGCATGCAACTCACAAATTAACCCTGCTTGGCTGCTGGGAGCATCTCGAAGGGGACTCTGAGGTGGTGGTGGAGTGGGCGTCCGACTCCCCATGCCCGTGGGTCTTCTTAGATAAAGTTGAAGAAATTCGGCATATGATCTACATCCATAATCTTGAGATTACTTGGAATCATCGGTTAGCAAATTCTGCTGCAGATGATATGGCCCGACATGGGGTTCACTTATCTATGGAAACAGTTAATAGGCTTTTGTAATATGGGGGTTTTTTCGGTCCTTCCTTAGATTGGGGGCAATCTCTAGACATCCTTCCCTCTTGTATTTATCTATATTTATATCATGGTTGTTAAAGTCTTACGATACACGATTCGTATCTTACGATTCATACGATATGATAAGAAGAACGATTCGTATCTATCAATAAATCTTACGATTCTTATAAATAATAGAATTATGGGGTTATTAGGAGTGTGAAAGTATGAAACATTATGTTTTAATGGTTTTTAAGGTTTGAGTTGATGAGCATTTAAGGCCTTTTGATTCTTTGAGGGTTTTTTTTAGTTCATTATTGACTTTTCACAGTATAGTTGGATTATACACTGGTCTTATACTTTTGGGAGTTAGAGCATTGAAATTTGAGCTCCAATGAACTAATTATATGGAATTCACTTAATATTGAAAGAAAGTTGGAGAATAGCTCATGTTATTACATTTTAGATATATTTTACGTTATTTCATATATTAAATATTTTTAGGGAAAATACTTATGAATCTTACGATTCTACAATTTACGATACATGATTTGCGATTAAAGATGAATTAACGATTTACGATACGATTCGATTTTCACAACATTGATTTATATATTAATACAGTTACCATTCAAAAAAAAGATTTATATATTAATACAGTTACCATTCAAAAAAAAAGAAAAAAATTTACTCTGCTTGGCCAAAAGAAGCCACCTCCTCAGCATTTAGAGCACTCATTTTAGATTATTGTTTTATTCCTTGTCTTCCATATCAACCATGACACACCTAGGACCTCCTAATACCAATTAGTATTACACCCTTTAGAACTAAAGCACAATCTAGACATACATAAGAGTTAAAATTTCATTGGGCTTAAGCATATACTAAAATAGAATGAAAAGGTAGACCAAACTTCATCTGCAAAACCGCAATGAAATAATTTTTTTGAAAGATTTTTTTTCCTTGACAACACTGCTTATACATGTATCTGCAATGAAATTAGTGATTCACCCTTCAAGTTGTCCCAAGACAAAATCAAAATGTTGAAAATCAAATCCTATATTTTTATCAAGCACTTTCAAGTTGAACATCTATGTCATTGTGTTCAGGAATCTCCTGAAGGGCAGAAAATGCAAGAGTTTCGCCGAAGCCTTCCCGCGTACAAGGAAAAGGATTCACTGTTAAAAGTCATATCAGAAAATCAGGTTTTCGTGATCTCTTGATTTTTTTTTTTTTTATATAATATTTGTTGGTCACACTGGTATCATTTTTGTTGCTTTCTTATTTAAGTGTGCATGTTTTTTCTTTTGGTCTGAAAATGCATTTTCTGCCCTGAAATATAATAAAATCACGACCTTGTGAGCATACCATGTATTTTAGGCTTTGTTTCGATGTGGCGTGATAATAGTTGAAGAAAGGGATTTGAGGAAAAGTAAGAATTGTAACTTTATTCCTTAAATCAAAGAATACATCCATCCTCATATAGGTTTTTGTACTCTTTGAATGGAAAAACACTATAAAAGAAAAGGTGGCTATAAATAATTGAATACCCCAAAAGACTATATATACACATTTACACACATTCTTCCAATACTTCCCCTCAAGCTGGAGTGAAGATATCTATCAAGCCTAGCTTAGCTAATGACTCCTAAAGTTGTGTCTTGGAAACAACCTCGGCGAACATGTTGGCCAATTGAACGTTGGATTTATTATGAGGAGTTGAGATGGTCTTTGAAGTGACATGTATGCAAATAAAGTGGCAATCGACCTTTATATGCTTCATCTGTTCATGAAAAATTGGATTAGAGGTAATGTGAATAGCAGCTTAGTTATTACAAAACATGACCATGGATCTGGAATATAAAAAATACCAAGCTCAAGGAGAAGTTATTTGTTTGCAATAGATACAAAAGTGAGGGCCACTATTCTTTTTTATTTTATTTTGTGGACCCTGAAATCTAGATATGCTGTTAGTGACCACACCTTTTCCCTTGGCTGAACCATTACTCAAGAATTAACAATTTGAAGAGTGGGATTGGAGTGTGCAGCCATTTATGCAGTGTCTACAACTATGGACTATATGTGTTTTTCCTTAATTTTGTAAAATCCCTTATTGGTCCAAGTGTCCAACCACTCTACATACTTATAGGTGAGCCAAAAAGGCACTGCAGTTGGGTCTGCAACTATGGACTATTATCCAACCAGATGCACATGGTCAGTTCTCAAAGGTCCATCTTTTGAATGAGATGGATCCCCTGGTTCATTGCTCACATTTACCCTTTCTCTTTTTACATGTTGAACCAGGGTGTAGACCTTGATACCTTTTTTGGTGGTTGTGTCATGAAGCCGGTACGGACTCTAAGCTTCCATCCCAGTAGATTTGGCTGGGAATTATCCATTTATTTAGGCTTTACTTGTAGGTGTTGTCGAGGACACTTAAGTAACCCACAATTATTGTTGTGTTGTTGTTTATTTATTTATTGTTATTTTGTTATGAATTTGAGGATTTAGGGTTTAGGTATTACTTTGTAATTTGTAAGTAAATAATTGGCGGAGCTTGTCCTTTTTGTTCTCTTTGTTTTTGTTTTTGTTTTTCTCTTTTGTTTGGGTCTAATCCTGTTAGACCCTTTTCTCTTATCTTTGTATCATTCTCTTATTTTTAATATATTTCTCTTTGTCACTGCTAAAAAAAAAAAAAAGGAAGTGAATAATTGGCACGAATGAGTTGATAAAAAACATCACTTGTATTTATTCCCCCTTCTGTTTTTAGATTTTAGGAGAAAAATATTCCTTTCATTTATGGTTTTTACCCCCCTTCTACTTGACACCCAAACCTGTGGTTGCCTCCATCCCAAGTGGGACTTATTCGAAGTGATACTGCATTGTATTTAGGATGTTAGTCATCATGGTTGCATGATTCTACACATAAGTTACTAAATTATTAGAACGGAAAGAGTCTGTTTATCTGTGGATTAGTGGTCTTTGGACTCTAATTGGTAGAAACTGATGCTACCTTGTCTTACAGTAGGACCTACTCCCACGAAATGTGTTGGTCCTTATTCTTCAGCTATTCTGGCGATGGATGTAAAAAAAAACTACTAAACTGGTGGTAAGCTATTCCAGTTCTTATATTTGAAAAGATGTTGTAGAAGCTATTACAAAGACTAAACTGCTGGTAATATTGGAAAGATATCACCGAAACCAAGTAAAAAAAAAAATCCAAAATCAAACAATATGAAATGCAAGTTTAAGAATGAGCGTGCATGACCTTTTATATATGTTTGTCCTTACTCATTTATTTCATTGGGGCCCATTTATTATTTCTAATAATGGTCTCTCTGATGATTTCAAGGTGGTTGTTGTCTCTGGTGAAACTGGCTGTGGCAAGACAACACAGCTTCCTCAATACATCTTAGAATCTGAGATAGATGCTGCCCGTGGAGCAGTCTGTAGTATCATTTGTACCCAGCCTAGAAGAATATCTGCGATGTCTGTTTCTGAAAGAGTTGCGGCTGAGAGAGGGGAGAAGTTGGGCGAGTCGGTATATTTCTGTCTTGCGAAGAATTCTCAGTGAACTTTCATAGGCTCGAAACATTTAAAAAAATATTTTCATAGTATTAAACATCACAATGAGGGTAATCTGTTTTTATTTTGAAAAAATAATGTATACTTTTTGAATGAAGTACTTCTGATGTGCAGGTTGGTTATAAAGTTCGGCTAGAGGGTATGAAAGGAAGGGATACTCGCCTTCTGTTCTGCACCACAGGTGTTTTGTTGAGGCGATTACTTGTTGATAGAGATTTGAAAGGTGTATCTCATGTTATTGTAGATGAAATTCATGAGCGTGGGATGAATGAAGGTGACATACTGTCCTAGTGTGGTTTCTATTTTTATGTTACTTAAAACTGAAATCTGATGATATTTGTATTGGCTCCAGATTTCCTGCTTATTGTCTTGACAGAGCTACTACCTCGTCGGCCAGATCTGAGGCTTATTTTGATGAGTGCAACCTTGAATGCTGAACTTTTCTCATCATACTTTGGAGGGGCTCCTATGATACACATCCCAGTAAGTTCGATACATTTATGAATCATGTCAGGTGCCTAATGCACATACGTGACATAATTTCTTGTTTTTTGTGGCTGCAATATAATTTGATGTGGAATGGAAGTCCATTGGGCATTCTTGCTGGCAGTTGTTGACTTAAGTATTGTAGCTTTTGACATTGATGCTTCTTGTTTTTTTGTGACAAATTGACAATTTGCTTTCAGTTGAGCTTGTCTTCAATTACCATATGTCTAATAAGATTCAGGCACATTTTGTATCAATGTGCATGCCAGATTTTTTGTTTTGTAGACTTATGATGATGATTATTAAAATGGTAAGGTGACTTGAAACCACAATATTTAAGATTGCACTCACTTACCAAGAGTTTCTAGAGCCTCTCAAATTTTGTACATTTTCTTGCTCAATACTTGCTCTAAGCACTTCCCAAGTGTACCTGGAGCACTTTACAAGTTTTGTTATTTTCTTGCTCAATACTTGCTCAATGCTGTACTAGTTTGCTTAGTTGATTAGATAATGTATCTGATCATAGGGTCCCAATTAGGTAACTTTTCTTGGAAGGTAATGATGACTTTTTTTTTTCCTTGAAAGGTAATGATGAATTTACTAAAACAATAAAACAAGTGAAAATGCTATAGGGCTAAGTAGGAGGCTAGGAAGCTGTGAAGATAAGTGGTCCTCCTTCAACCCATTGGCCTCTCTTAGAACATTTGTAGGGATAGCAGAAAATACATCATTAATGGGGGGTGTTTTTTGGGTTTTAAAAGGTCTTTGGTGAGTTGGATTGGTGGGCTTTTAAAGATAAATGTTATCATACCTTGGAATACCATTCCGGTGGTCGTTTTTTAGTTAGTTTGGAAGGAGAGGAACTTGGGAATTTTAGAATTGATGAAAAGGTTGTTGAGGAGGTCTTTGATATTTTTTAAGTCTAGAGTCATCAGGTGACTTATGGTGTGACTGAGGAATTCAAAAACTATTCCTATGAAGGTTTCCTTAGGGGTTGGGAAGTGAGTATGGAAGGAAACTAGAGGAGAAGAAAGTGGAGCAGAAGTGGGCAAGTGCTCCAGTATGGTGGGCCAAGTTTAATCTGGATGGAGCATCTAGAGGAAAACCAAGCATGGTTGGAGTTGGTGGGGTTTTGCATTATTATTTTGAGGAAATGAAAATGTTTTTCTTTGCACCAAATTGGGCTTAGAGAATCCAACTAAGTGGAGTTGTGGTTGGATTGTCTTATTCGGTTCAGATTCAGGTCAGGTTTACCCATTTTGAAGTGCCCAATAGTCCCTGGCCGGTATTGGATCTCTTTGATTGTCTTGATCCCAACGATGAACGATCCCTCTCATCTATCCAGTGTAAAGCATCCTCAGTTGATTCCAAATTCATAAATTTTATCCCCATTCTAGTTCCGGCAAGTAGGATTTTCTTAGCTCTGTCCCTGTTGCACCCCGGTTTCCTTGCCAGAATGGCTTCGCCTACAATACCTCCAGCTGCCTGGGTTGAGAAGCCACCACCACCACCGTCTCTGTTAATTCTGTCTATCTCTGGTTGCCCCATGGACCCCTTACCGTTGCAACCATCACCATGCCTAGCTCCCCTTGGCTCATCACTACTCTTTCTACCCACCAAAACACCTTTCAAGTCACCGTCTCCAGTGAAGGATTGACAATCAGGTTCCATTTGACTTTCCTCCTCTAATCTCAACTCCGACAACGATTGTGCCTTCTCATCACCTGAATTCGACTCAATACCAGCATGATACATATCGGAAAGACCAATGCTGTCCTCCTCCGACGAAGTTGAGTCACTCACCCAGTTCGAAGTGGAAGGTCGTCCTCTCGACCCCAATGGATTCCTCGCTGAGGCCTCCACAGGTCTTAACTTACCCATTCCTATAGCCTCTTCAATACATTTCCTTTTGGTTCCATGGGCCATTAGCGGCCCAAGCTCACATAGCCCTCCCAGGTCCAACCCATCATTCAAGACTGACCCACAAACCCTGCAGCTTCTGCAAACCAGGCCTGGCCCATAGCTGTCGTAGCCCAGGACCCAACCCAATCCAGAATATAAGTCAGATGCACGGAAGTCTGCCCTAATCTTTTCCCCATTCCTCGCTGCCTCTTCCTTCTCTTCCTTGCAACCATTGGTTTGCAGATTGTAACCCCCTCTCGCACGCAACTCCTCCCCATTAGAAGGCACTGTTGCATCCATCTTCGTTGGTTGCTTCTCTGACATGTGACAATCCTCGTTGACCAAAGTGGAAAGGGCCTCGAGTTTTGGGCACCCATGCTTGTTTCATTCTCCCATATGTCGACGGAGATGGGAGACGACTGCCGCAATTCTCCTGTTTTCTGAAACTCTTCCAATAACCTCCACCTCCGGCCTCACCAACACTTCCACTTGCTGTTCCTTCCCCCACTATGTCCTCCAAGTACACCATCTCCCTAATTTGGACCTTGTATACCCCATTGGACACCTTCACGATGAACTCCTCCGGCGTGTTTTTTGAGTTTCCACTTCCAGGAGAAGCGTCAAGGTGGATAGATCCTCTCTCCAGATTCTCTCTATCAATCTCCAACACCTTTCCCTGGTTCTTTCCAAATTGCAGATATAGTCTCTATTCCAAGCCACCAATGGGTAAGCAAAGCAGTGTACCCATGTCCACCCAACCGATTAGATGGTGTTGGAGCTCCAGACCTCCACTGATTTAAAGAAAGTTTCCCATTCTGGATCTGATACCCATACTTCTGCTTCCTCTTTATTCCATGCCGTGAAAAAAAAAAAGCCATTCACCCCTCAGCCATTGTACTGCATGGCTGCCTATGCCCTTCTCCTTGCAGAAGCGTCTGACCTCATGTGGACTGATACATAGCTCGATCGAGGCAATCAACGATCATCGAAGCCAGTCATATGCCTCCCCCAAGCTCGTGCTGTTCATTGGAATATCAAAAGTTGGGATTTTGCTCTGAGTGTGCTTTGCCTTCAGGTTATCCGATACTATTTTTACCCATGAGCGGCTACCACTGCCAATGTGAGTACCTTGCTCTTCCATCCCTGAATACTAAAGGTTGCCTGCATTTTAGTCCTCCTTTTCCTCATATTCTTTCATTTCTCCCCGCTGTTCCTCCTTCCCTTTGATGCCCATCCCTTCCATACAGGCCACTTTTGTGGAAAGCCTTCTACCAGCTATCCAGCATCCATTTGAGCCTTGAATGGCCCTTGCCGTTGCCCCTCCCCCCTTCATCCTGACAAAAGAGAATTGCTTTCCCTTCTGCTTCCGTTTCTCTGGAATGAAGGCATCTACCAGCCTTCCCCAAGCACTGTACACCTCCATCAGCCAACTCTCTGGTACAAAATCCAGTAAATTTTCCACGAGCAAAGTGACCAATACTGTGTTCTGCTGCATCCGCTGCCTCCTACTGATCACATCCTGCCACCTCTGACCTTTGGCTTGCTGGTTCTCATCCCATGCCCATCGGAATCCTCCACCAAGGTACACTCTCTGCCTTTCCTCGTCTCTCGCCTCCCAGCCATCTGAGCCTTCCTTTGACAATCAAATCTCCATCAAAGAATAAAATATGTGCATCGCTTTACTGATCAGGGAAGGAGTCAGAAACAGTGCAAGGAGAAACATGTCTCTACACCTGCAGTTCTCAGAGCCTTCTTTGGTTCAGTTCCTATGTTCTACTCTTCATTCTTATTTTAGGATTTCGCTATTCATTAACTACTAATGCGACTGTATTTGAAGAGATGTACCTAAATTATTTGTCAAAGATAAAAATGTTTTTTGCTATCTAACAATCATTCTTCACAGTAGTTGCATAAGTTGTTATAACAATGCATTTAATCTATAGTTTTCTTGTTCTGTATCATATTTAGTGGATAGCTGTGTCAACATGAATGTGATGATGGTTTTGTGGGATGGTAACTTCCATTTTCATCTTTCTGATTCATTCCAGGGTTTTACGTATCCTGTTCGTACCCATTTTCTGGAGAATGTTCTAGACTTCACTGGCTATGCGTTGACTTCATACAACCAAATTGATGATTATGGGCAAGAAAAGAGTTGGAAGATGCAGAAACAAGCTCTCAGAAAGAGGAAGAGCCAAATTGCATCTGTTGTTGAGGTATGAACATCTTAGGAATGCATCTCTCTCTCTCTCTCTCTCTCTCTCTCTCTCTCTCTCTCTCTCTCTCAATCAACATCCATTCATCTCTCCATATTTCCCTGAGCAGGATGCATTAGAAGCTGCAGATTTTAAAGAGTATAGCTAAGGACTCGGGAGTCTTTGTCCTGTTGGAATCCGGATTCTATCGGTTTCAACCTCATTGAAAATGTTTTATGCCACATATGCAGAAAAGAAAGGCCTGGTGCTGTTTTGGTTTTTATGACTGGTTGGGATGACATAAACACTCTGAAAGAGCAACTCCAAGCTAATCCTATATTGGGAGATCCAAACAGAGTTTTGTTGCTTGCATGCCATGGTTCTATGGCTAGCTCAGAGCAGGTGACAACACGTTCTGCTCGTTGATGGGCTGAAGCTGCTATTTATCTTTTACCTTTTATTGTGTTTTTTTCCTTCTCCATTTTTAGATATGCAAATTAAACACATCTACTTTCATTTGAACATTCATCCATCCAATCATTAAGGTCTTCCATATGTCTATGATTATTATTAGTTGCTTGTGACATGCTTAAAAAAGTTGCTGTGCTAGATTGGCAAGTAGTACCTCTTGCTTTCTATTGCTGGTTGATCTAGTTACTTGTAATAAAAGGTCTAACTCTATAACCTTTGACCAATAAAACTCATTGAGGAAGGGTTTTGAGTGAGGAAATTGGTTTATAGAATTCTCCGAGGTGGAAATTACAGTGAAATTTTTAGATGAAGTTCAGTTGTTTTGGAATTAGATTTTTGTTTTTATTAAGGAATCCCGATGTTATTGGCAGCAAGGAGAGAAGCTAGGTTTATCATTATGAGATCCACATCATTCTTGGCCTGCAAGGTATTTATTGTTTGGGGAATTTTGTGACACATGAATTTTTTTTTTTTGGATAACATAGGTATCCCTACCCCACAATAGAGGTGAGACTAATCCCACGGGCATGTGTAAACCTCCCAATCCACACACCCCGGTTAAGTCTATGGGGAGTAGCCTGTTGGAGTTGAGCTTGAATCGAACTCAAGACCCCACTTTATGAGGCAGGCTTCTTGACCATGAGGCCAACCTCTTGGGGATTCATGCCAAATTAAGAAGTATTTCTTTGGAAGTTCTGCACTTTGTTAGAATTTTCTTTGAGGCAGGTCTTAGGATATGTTTGGATTAGTAGATAATAGAAACTGGAGTCTTCTTCTCCTGTACCCTGTTTTGTAGTTTTAGTAATAGAAAAATTGTTCACACCTCACACCCTTTTCTACTAAAGTAGTAGAAATATGTTTCTCCCTTGAGAGTAGTAGAAACCAGGGTTTTTTACTACTTATCCTTGTTCCCATTTGCTCTCTTTTCACTTCCGTCTAAATTTTTAACATGTGCTAGAGGATAAATCTTTATTAGAATTCTCGTATTTTTCATTACATTGACAAAGAAAACAAGTGTTAGGAAGCCCAATCTTTGGGATTTCAGATTATCCAATATCAGGATCCAAATATGCCTCCCAACGGAAGGCTTTTAATCTTGGAGTGGGTGAATAGAAGACCAACCCACTGCCCTTCTCATCTTCACACAATGATGCAGGACAAATGATAGGGTGCAATGTAGGTGAGCAGGGAAGGGATGTGTAGCAAGTATAGGGGTCCAGAGGTAGTTTACAGCAGCAAACATAGGATAGTGGAACATATCTTGGACTGGTTCTGCTGTTACAGCAGTATCTGTGAAAGGAGGACATGTTTGCAGTAACAATAACTGGATTATGGTGGTGGCGGAAGCAGTAGGAGGTGTAGGGATGGGCTGGAAGGGGTTTTAGAGGCAGTTCTGGCTCTGGGAGGTCTAGAGGGCATGTTATGGTGCAGATCTGTAGTAGTAACAGATCTGGGGTTCTAAGAGGTCTTATAGCAGTTGTTGGGTTCCCTAGAGGCTGTACTGATCTGTTGTACAGATCTGAATGTTCAGGAACAGATCAGATGAGCTAGAGTAGTGTTACAGCAGTTTGGGTAACACAATAGGTGGCGGCAAGGCTGGGACATCAAAGTTTATATTATTGTAACAAAAATAAGAAAGAGGGAAGGAGAGAGAAGAAATTATGAAGAGAGAGAGGAAAATACCTGGATAGGAGAAGGATTTCTCACCCTTCTTGGCTTCTCGCCAAAGTCTGGATTCTCACCAGTGATGCCCAATTCGCATGGAGCAAGGAGATGCAGTTTTTCTTTAATCAACTTTAATTAATTCCCACAGTAGGGTTTACAAGGAGTACTTATAATAATTAAATACAATAAAGAAAAAATTACCCTCACATAAAGAAAACCCTAAATACAATGAAAATGCCTAAAGTACCCTCAAATAAAAATAAGTCTTAAATCTATGCTCCGCATCACACACTCTTTAATAACTCCCATTTTTTTTATTGGAGACGAGTAAATGTGTGAAGATGAGACGATCTCTCTCTCTCCCTCCCTCCTTAAGTTTTACTCCCATTAAATGGTCCTCATTTCCCTACTTAGAAATGTCCTTCATATCTGAGACCTACTTCAATTGGCCCATCTTGGATTCCAACCTGTATCTTGATCCTGTAATTTGCTTTTATTAATCTTCCTCCACAAAGCCCCCCTCTTCAAAGTGAACCTCCACCGAGTTTTAGCTAAGCAACGTGCAGGTGGTTTTGTGTATATCTATATATATGTGTGTGTGTGTGTGTGTATCCAAATCAAAACCTCCATTTTCTAATGGGAGTTTTATTTTTCTCCACTCCATCAAATTAATTTTCTCACCATCCCCATTCCACAAGAAATCACATTAAATCTTTTCAAGATATCTCACTACCTTGGATTGGATTTAAAACAAGGATAATAGTAACTAGGTAGGTTAGCGAGAATAGATTTGACAAGGGAAATGCAATGACCAAGAGAAAGGCAAGATTTTTTCTGAGAAGCTAATTTCTTCCTAAATCTTTGAATGACCAGCTCTTACATAGACCACATATTTAGGATTCCCTCCTAAAGGGAACCCTGTACAAGGAATTGAAATTTTACCTTAGTGCAACCATGTGAAGTAACTGTACCTTATTACGCTCTTAGTGATGTTGACCTTCAAATCAGATATGGTGTGGAAGTATTTGAGCACTCGGAAAACACTCAAGGCTGCTTCCAATTTATCCTTGCAAAATACGATGGTGGTGTTTGCAAAATTGAGGTGAGAGATGAAGATATTAGGTGACATGAACCTCCATCGTAACTTGTAACGCTTGTTGTTACAGTCCAAAGATTGTAGGTTCAAGTCCCAAGGGTGTAAGATATGCAGTCGGCCCATGAAAATAATTTGCCAAATCCAAATATAAAGGCCAACACAAGATTGATGGGATAAATGTTTTAGATGATGATGATATGAAGATATTTGGTGAAATTTGAAAGCCTTGAATTAAATTCTCCAGTTTCGCCTTATAGAACAAACTGCACAAACCTTCCATGACAATGGAGAAAAAGGAGATAGAGGGTCACCTTCCCCCAAACCACAAAATCTTCTAAAAGTTCTTCTGGGGATTTGTTCATTAGTATAGGAAATGGGCTGTAGAGATACATTCCTGGATCTTGGAAATTAATTTTCTCCAAATCGAAGCATCTGAAGCACATGCAGCAGAAAGGACTAGTTTACATGATCATAAACTTTCTCCATGTCTACCTTACACACAACACCCCCTCCCATAGCTCACACCTTTAAATCGATGCAGTCATTGGCAATGACGATACTATCAAGAATTTGCACTCCTCACAAAGGTCCCCTAGTATGGCAATTTAATTAGAGGCATAAACTCCCTCCATCTGTTAGCAATGATCTTATACAAACTATGTACTAGACTAATTGGCTTGAACTTTGATAGTTCCATGGGACCCTCCACCATGGGGATAAGAGTTGTGAATGTTGGGTTATTGCCCTTATGAAACTTTACCCTGCTATAAAATTCTAACAAGACTGCCATAAGATCTATGATATTATCCCAAAAATGCTAATAGAAAGCAATTGTAAAACCTTCAGCCTTGACTTGTTTTTCACCATGCCTAGAAATAGAAAGCAATATAGTATTTTGCAATGATCAAATGCTTCTTGTGACCAGCTAAAGTGTTTTGATCATCTTTCTGTATTCATTCTTTGGTTTTTTCGAAAAGCACCAAAGATTCCCGTACATGGAAAAAACAACAGGAAAGCAACATTACATAACACTGGACATGGGTCATCCCAGGAGAGAGAAAAAAAAAAAAAAACTGGCATCTGGTGCATTAAGGCCAACACAAGTTGGGTCAGGGACCCAACAAGAGCAGGGTCTGAGGCGTGCCACATCTCGACCAGGGACAAGATGCCCCCACATGCAAAGAAGGCATATTCTGGGTTGCCAGTAATGGACACAACGGTGGCAGTGGTGCGCTCCAAGACAGGAGTGGATTCAGCAATTAGCAGTCAAAAGAGGGGACCGCAACCACCCTCCACAAAGAAGGCCCTCCGGGAGAAGACATAGGCGAAGGCAAGGATGGAGACAACAAGAACAACTTGCTCGCAAATGGCGGATGAGTCACGGTTGATGAGCCAGATGAGGCAGGGATGCTGCCACAGAGGTGATGACAGAGAGCGCTTGGGGTTGTCGGGGAGAAGGTGGATGAGGGAGTTGAGGACCTAGATCTAGAAACAAAGTTGCCGATCTGGAGACGACTAGGATGAAAGGGAGGGGTGGATGGATTTGGAATAGGCTACAACAAGAGGTTTGGAAGGTAGTAGGATGTTTTGTGCTGGAGCCACAAGCGGAGGGCCGGCACAACAAATTGAGGGAAAATGGTGTTGGGTCGATTGAGGGCAGGATTTGGGCCCAATGCAACAGAGGTGAGGAAAGGGCGGAGAAGAGGCCTGGGCGACAGACAAGCAACGCAGGGGTCAAAACGCTGAGAGTCTAAAATCCTCCCTCTGTCGGTAAAGAACTCCAGCGTAGGGAGAGGCGGAGGGCAACGATAGATTTCCTTCTTTTCAGCGAAAAGAAAAAACCCTAGGAGAGCGCTAAAGGGCAAAGATGTGATCACTCTTTGTTTACCTCTCCTATCTATCTTGCTCATCTCAAATTGCTATTGTCACGCCCTGCCTTCCAACACCTGGACGGGTGTGATCTGACTATACAAATTTACCCGCTGCCCTAAACGGGTCTTACATCAAATCCTGTGGCTAAATTCAAAACAAACATAATTACATTCACAAGCCACCAAGATTTCTCAAGTCCACAACCTGCTTGAAGACATAACATCTTATTTGAGCTTCTAAATGACTTAAAGGGATAGATATCATTCACATAAGGATCTCTAAACGCATCACTTACTCACATTCTCATAAGAATCAAATTAAAGCATTCTCAAAATTAATCAATAATTGAATTTATTATCCAAGTTTAAAAATAAACGAATAAACAACTTTCTCAAAGTCTCAAGTCAAATAAACAATCAACTTATGATCTAAATAATAAATTCTGCACTAACTAAGCATTTCTACGAAATCTTCATCGACTCCTCGCCTTCTAAGCTCAATTGTGATTATCGTCCAGACCCAAGTCCAAGGGATTGCCTGCAATGTAAGGTATGAGCTCCATGCCCAGTGAAGAAAACAATAACACAATCATAGCATATGATATTCCTACTTCCTCAATGATATTTCAAATAAGCAAGCATAACCATTTATTACATGCTCATGCCTTTGCAAAATGTAATGCTCAATGCCAAATACCATATTCCAACCCATTATTACATCTACTGATATTTGGTGGCCTTCTCGACGAATCGAGGATAACACAACATCGCCTTAATGACCTTCCCACATAAAGTGAGGATAACATAACCTACCACCAAATAACAGCCCTCATGACTTGTCACGGATATCACATCTCTTCTACCATAATGGTCTTCCCACTTAAAGTGAGGTTAACAACACTACCACCGTCGTGGTCTTCGTGACAATCATGGATCGCACCCTCATACCCAATGCTATGAATATGAGAATGCTATGCTCAATGCCGACAAACATGCTTAAATATTCATATCATGCCTATGAAATTATAAATCTCAATCTAAGCAGATTATAACATCATACTAAGTATCTCATTTGCCATAGCATGCATAAACCTTGAAATAAACGTAACAATAGTCCATGCGTCATAATATTTGGATTATATATACCAACATTTAACCATGTCCAATTAAGGTTAATAATCAGACAATAACATACAAATAACCATCAATCTACGAATATAACTCATTGGATCTTTCAATAATATTAATGGTTAGACTACACAATCCGGGCGGACTGAGTCTCCTCACGACCAATAGAATATTTAGCCAAATCTCCCTTACATTACTGTGAGAGAACACCGGATCTCAACCATTATTATCATACACCCAGTCTATTCTAGATCCAACAGTTATATTCTAATCACACAACAAAATACAATATTCCATTGTCTAAACACATAATAATATAAGGAATCATGTTTCAAAGTATGTAGTGAATTGTTTCCCTCACCTAGAAGTTTGTGAAGTGCCAACAATGAACCCAAATGCTTTCCAAGTGATATTAGCCTTGAGAACCCAAGTTTGCTGCGAATACGATTTAAAAGTTCCAAGTATTAATAATATGAGGATTATTAAGTCTCTTTGGGAAAGTACTTTTAATTACAAGTAAGGTGGATTGCTGTCCCAACTCTAACCTTATAGGTTACATTAGGGTCCAAGGTTAGAAGTGAAGGTTTCCAGATTTGCTGTCAACATAACACAATAATTACTTAGGACTGTATTATTTTATTTATTTATGAAAACTGTCCTAACTTAGAGCAGTTTAGAGGTTGGCTGCCTTTAGGGAAGATAACAATAACTCTAAGTATTTTTAATTTAATAAGTAATTAATTGTAGCAAATCATATTAAATCAGACCAATTTAATACAGTGGATACTATCTTAAAATTACCACTGTAAGAGGGCAAGGTAATAAGGTTCTGGGTTTTAACTTGTAAGTAAGCCACGGGTAAAACAAAGAAAGGGGTTAACGCATAGTGCTGGCAGCAAGGGGACTTGGATCAGTCCCACTATCTGGCTGATCTGGGGTTAGAAATCAGTCCCCAACTTAGGTTGTTTAGGGAAAAACTGAGTGGTTATTGTTCACGGATAAGAGATTGAGGCAGATCTGAGTCACCAATTGATTTGATCCTACAGCTGAATGAAGAAGGGAAAAATCATCACCATCCAACAAGGATTGGCTGGTTGGCTGGCTCGAAATTTACAAAGGGGAGAAGAGGAAGAAGAAACCCATGGGAGAAGAACATAGAGGAAATTAGAGGGACATACCTGTTACTTGCTGTAATTTGGGAACAAAGACGACAAAAGCTGATCACACGGTGGTCCGGAATGGTCTTTGAAGAGGAGAGGAGCAAAAACTCGAGAGAGATTTGGGGTTTTTCCTTCCCTTCTTCCGCTGAGGTTTCCGCTGCGATTTCCGTTGAGATTTGGTTGCTATTTCGAAAAGGGTAAAAGAAGGGAAGGGTTCGCAGGTCTCTTAAAAGGAGAAGAGTCCTATTGGTAAAGGAATCCCATCGGTGAAAGCATTTTGGACAGTTTCCATTTAGGTAGGGATTTGAATCCCAAACGAACAAGGAAGAAGAAGAATCCAATCTGAACAAGGAATCCCATCGGTGAAAGGATTTTGGACAGTTTCCATTTAAGTAGGGATTTGAGTCCCAAACGAACAAGGAAGAAGAAGAATCCAATCTGAAAAAGGAATCCCATCGGTGAAAGGATTTTGGAAAGTTTCCATTTAAGTGGGGATTTGAGTCCCAAACGAATAAGGAAGAAGAAGAGTCCAATCTGAAAAAGGAATCCCATCGGTGAAAGGATTTTGAACAATTAAATTCGACCAGGGAAGGTGGGTCCCTTTAAATTATTGATTTTAATAAATTGTCCTTTATTTCTCTTTTATTAATTTTGTCAATCATCAATTAAATTCTAGACACTTAAAATTGGAACTTATTTATTGATTTCACATTCTTAATTTAATATTTCCAATTGAGATTCTAACTTAGGGGAATTAAAATCTAAGTTGATAATTTATTTCTCATTCCCTTAATCTAATTCGAAGGGGATAAATTTGTAAATTCTTATTGGGGAGAAAGTGTGAAATCGGGGTCTAATATTAAATCCCTAAATTTAATTGTGTTTTTTCCAAATAAAATTATCAAATTAAACTAACAAATCAATTTAAATTACAATCATTTTCTAAATTAATTTTACCTATCACAACTCACCCGTTACCCCGGGTCGGGTCATTACAGCTATATTCAATCCCCTAATTATTGCCTATCCATTTAAAAAAAAATAATAATAATAATATATTTTTCAATTGATTATGCAATTATCTAGGATAAGTACCTGCTGCTATGTCAGTTTATCTTGATAGATTTGGATATAAGTTGTAAAGAAAATAAAAAGGTTCCGAAACATATTTTTACCTTTACTTGGTCAATATGCTTGAAGATATCTTGGATATCTTAATGAAATTTATAAATGAGATTATGTGGAAGATATTATAATTACTTGGAACTTGTAGTTGCCATACTTCCACCAATAAAAAAGGTAAAAAGAAGCATTAGTTCTATCCTTTGTTTATGCTGCCTTCATATTTCACATGCTGCATCAGATACTTGTACGTGTTCAGCATACCATGCTGGATATGATAGGATATCCCAATACTTCTCAATACCTGCAGAGTACACCTCTGAAAAAGGATACTTTAGAATATGCTGTAACTTAATCATGCCGTCCTAGAATTAATTAAAAAAAAAAAAGTGCACTTGTAGAGCTTATTGTTCTTTTGTCATAAGAAATATGTAATAGGAACACTCTAAAAAAATCATAAACTTCACGAACATGAGAGTGATATGACATTTAGCATTCATGAAACACCTAAAGAAGCATATGTAAACTAATGTAACAGTGGCATGTTATGAACATAATTTATATTTGTGTCTACAGATCGGGGATATGGATTTAGTTTCTTGGCTTCTCGTATCTGTGTTTGTTAGTATGCATAATATGGCATTATAATATTTGACGTTTACCTTTTCCCATTAAACCTCACGTCTCGTGAGCACAGTTTGCTAGGATTTTGATTGTCTTTTCCCCACCTTTACAAATAAGTGTCCCCATATATATGATCGGTGTCATTGTCATGTTAGTCTATTATGTTTCACTTTTCATTTTATCCTGCTGCTTCACTGTTTGATCCTTTGTTTCTTTTATTCTCCTGATAGAGGATCGTTTGGTTTGTGTGCAGAGGTTAATATTTGATAAGCCTGACAATGGAGTTAGAAAAATAGTGCTTGCTACTAACATGGCTGAGACGAGCATCACCATTAATGATGTAGTTTTTGTAGTTGACTGTGGAAAGGCGAAAGAGACATCATATGATGCATTAAACAATACTCCTTGTTTGCTTCCTTCTTGGATCTCTAAAGCTGCTGCACGACAAGTAAGAATGTATACATGTATATATGCATTTTTACCATTTTACTTTTTGTGACCCACTTTAGTTAAATATCTTTAATGCATGACTTATTTGTAAGATAATCAAGGGAGGTTTAATATTGCCATTTTCTGTTGATATGTACAAGAGTAATTTTCTATTACTCATGTCTTTTTTTTTACGACAAAGAACTCCGGTCTTTTATGCTTGAAATATGGGCATTTTTTCCTCATATGGACAACAGTTAGTCATTTGTGTTTATTGTGCTTTATCTATAATAAATGAAATAATTTCTTAGTTTGCAACGGTGTTCTGAAGCTAGACCAGAACAGCTGTTCTGATCCCCACTAGATTGGACTTAGTGGATCATGCAGAACCTCCTATTTTGTACGTTGATGTGTATGTTTGTGTGCCGTTGCAAACTAGAAAAGGCCCAGAACTGGGACCTATAAAGATACTCTAAAGTCCCATGGTGCCTCAAATCAACTTACTCCACTGTCCTACCTTCTTTGAAAATGAATGTTGGTGACACTAGTGCGCAGAAGGAATCCAGTTGTCACTTATCATTGATTTTCCTCCCTTTACAGAGGAAGATCATAATCCTGTTTCCACAGTGTCGACTCGATCAATTCAATTCCTGCTGCCAACTCTTTGCCTCAATGGCTTTCCGGATATCTACTTGGGGCTAACACCGATTCCTCGGCTAGCGGTATGAACCATTGAATCAGGTAAGGAACTTGGGTGCTTAGGTCGGTCAATAGAAATTTCAGTAGTTGTCACATTTTTTAAGATAGAGGGCAATATATTAAGAAAAAGAAAAATGAATTACGGAACTCCTCTGTTTTGAGGAAAGACAAAGGAGAGAAGAAAACTACAAAGCAGAAATACAAAACCCAGATTTAGCTAGCTGATCCACTTAGTCATGGGCAGAATGATGAATTGGAAGAAATAACCTTTAATCTTGATTATGTCTTAAATTTCAAGGATATGATCTGATAAATGCCAAGGGAAATGAGCTGAAGAAATCAAACTGATAGTTCTTGGTACGATCTTCAATAATGGCTTTGGAAAAACCCAAGTAAGCAAGAAGCTTGCGACCCTAAGAAGCAATGATGACTTTATGTTCACTGGCATTAGATCCAACTGCAAGCTCAGAGAAGGAAGTTAAAGTAAGTGAATCCATGTCTCTAATTTTTTTGAAATGGTTCATATATTAATAGAAAAAGAGGCACCAGAGGTGTATATACTAAAAGAGCACAAAACAAAAAGAAAATACAAAGATCCTGGAAACCCAAAACATCCAAGGAAAAATCCCTAAACCTGGATACAACAGTAAGAAAGGAACTTAATGCAATGTCAACGCATTCCTTCCAGGCTTATAAGATATCAATCATAGAGGTATTCCTAAATTCCTGGAGAGAAGTAGCCCATGAAGCGCACTTAGCAAGAACACGTCTGGAAACTGACTGGATCGTCTTAGCCGAATATTTAAACACTCTATTGTTATGTTCCCACCAAAGGCTTCAAACGGTGGCAAAGAGAGCCAAGTGCCACAACAAGGAATATTTTGGAGAGACTCAAACAATATCCCAAGCAAAGGATAATTGAGCCACTGAAGAAGTCATGACCTAAAGAATTCCAAACTGAGCCAACACAGAATTCCAAACTGTAGACGAAAAAAAGACAATGAGTAAGGAGGTGTCCGTCTCTTTAAAAGCTTGAAGGCAGAAAGGACACACACTGATCGTGGTTCTTCCTCTTTTGCGCAAGTTGTCCTGAGTCAGGATTTTCTCCAAGGCCGCAATCCAAAAGAAGCTAATACCCCGCGACGGAGCTTTGGAGGTTTAGATAATCGGGTTGACAATAGCAGGTGCAGATGTCTGATTATACCAATTGTAAAAAGACTTGACAGAGAAGTATCCAACCCATACGGGGCAATCCTCATAATAGGTGCGGATCCGGTAGGAAAAGATGATTTGTAGTAGCCCCGAAAACTCGTCTGTTTCTGAATATGAGAGATTACGCTGAAGGAAGAGATCCCAAACAATTTGATCACTGCTAATGGAGTAGAAATCTGAAATTACCCCTGAAGGTAGCTGAGAGAAATGGTAAAGTGATGGAACCGAGAGCCCAAAGAAGATCTATCACACCATGGTTCTATCCAGAACTTAATTCTGTCATCACAGCCTGCCTTAAATGTTGTGGGACCCACTTCTCTCTTGTGGAACCCACCGTTGTGCCATAGTTGACTAGAATCTTGTCATTATGGAAAGTCAATTCTATTATATGTAATTGATTGTAATTTGTTGTAGTTAGCCAAATGTAGCTACGTTGATTGGTTCTCTATTTATTGTTTCAAACACGTTCAATACAATAAAGCAAGAGGAATTCCTCTCCTCCAAGATTTTTTCTCTCTTTTCTTTTTCCCATTATTATTTTTGCATGGTATCCACCAAAAATGACTTCTGGAGGTTTTAGTTTTTCTACGTTTTACTGTTTCTGCCCGCGATACTGTTCCTCGGTGGACTTCAGCATGATCCTCATTTCTGCCCTGCATCTTCTACAGTGTTTTTCCTCAGATCTATTCTCGACCAGCATTTCTTCACCTTGTAGCCTGCACTTTTCGGCCTTCGATCTGGCCACCTGAGCTTTTTCTGCCGACGGGACCCCACTCTTTCCCTGTCGTTTTTTGAAGACCTATCCATTTGTACGGTAGACTTACTGCTTTGCCTTCCCCTGCTCTTGATTTCAGCCTTCCTTCTGCAACAACTGTTCTATTCCCAAAAACCCAATTTTGGGATTTTTTCCTCAGATCCACATGGATACAACCCTTCTGCAACTGGGCTCTACTCCTTCGTAGTCGCCCTTGGCCAACCTACCTATGCCTATAGTTGACCTAAGGTTTCGGTCTACGGTGGGGCCCATTTTACTGGTTTTCAGTACTGCTACAAGGACGCCCATCACCCCAGTTTTGGGGATTTTTTTGACAAATCTGCTGGTTTTTACCGTGGCCTGCCTTCCATTCACCTTTCTGGAGTTGCCCCTGCCTGATCTTTGTATTCCACACAGGTGCTTCACCCACATCACTGGTGAGGCCTATTTTTTGCCGTTGTTCTTCCCAGTTATGTTCCTATGTTTTCAGCAGTGGCCTATTTGGATTGGATCTCATTTGCCAGCTCTAGGATTGGCCTAATACTTGTCTCACTGGTGTTGCTCCTCCTTGCTCTCTGCATCCCTCCGGCTTCTGCTCTTGGTCGTGCTTTGTGGGGTTCACTTCTGCAGTGTTTTTCTCTGTGTAGCTGCATACAAACACTATTGCTTATTTTTGGCTGCACACAACACTGTTGATTATTTTTTGGGCTTCTTGATATGCTCCTAGATCTCATCTCCTGCATCTTCTTTTCTTGATATGGCCTCGTCTGGTTTTCCACAGATTGGCCAGATCATGATGGTCTTGCTCAATGAGACCAACTACTTTCAATGGTCTCATTCTGTCCGAATGTTTTGACTGCCGAGCAACTATCATCTTATATCATGGTACTGCCAAAGCACCTGCTACGATTGATTCTACATGTACGACATGGACCGCTAATAACTCTTCGGCCCAGTCATGGCTTCTTCATTCCATGGAAGATCATATCCGGTGCCTGGGTCTATAATCTTCCCACTACCCAAGCTGTTTGAGACACTATTAAAGCTTTGTATTATGATGGTGACAACTATGCATGTATTTATAAGTTATCTTAGACGACTGCTCATCTCCAACAGGGAGAGTTGTCGCTTATTCAATACTACTCGGGGCACAAATGACGGTAGAATTGTGGGGTTACAAGTTCAAATCCGTAGAAATGCTACAAATATAAAGGCATAGATAGAGATTGTCCTATGAACCACCCAACAAATGTAGTAACCAACAAAAGCCTTGCTCTGAAATGAGGGAGAAAAGACGACCTCTAAGGACGAGTTGTTGAAAAAAAAACAGAGCCGCTGCGAAGAAATCACGGACCGTCTGTTCTGCTTGATACCATGTTAGAAGGAAAATAGGAAAAAAGGAAGAAGAAAGATAAATTCTCCATGTTGAATTCCTTATATTCAAAGAAAGATGATACATGTATATATAGAATAGAATGAGCCAATCATGGTGGCAAAAAAGGAAAGAAGAATGATTTACAATCAATTACAACCATAAGTCAACTATGGAATATAACATGTGAAAGAATGATTTACAATATTTACAACAGTGTCCCCGTGCCTATTTTTTCGGTTTGTCAAGTCCGGCACCTCGCACCCATATTGGACTCCCAACACTCGCTCCCATATCCATGCAACTTAGGTAACCACTATGCTTTTCTCAAGATTTTGTGTTCCTAATGATGCTGACAGTAGGAATTCTTCTTGATATAAATTGGACTCATCAAGGGTTACATGTGTCCTCCCTAGTGTATGTGGGATGACTTAAGTCCCGTTCGTTTCCTTTTGGAAATACGTTAGTGTGATAGAATCTCTTCCTGCATGAGTGACTTTAGTAATTTGGGGAGCAGGATGACCTTATCGATCCTCAGGTCAAAAATGTTAATGTTACTTGGTTCATTGATCAGACCAATCATTCATTGACTCATTGGTGTCCCCTACATTTTGTTTTAAGCTCATGTGGCTCATGTAATGGGCTTTAAGGAGAACGTAGTGAATTGGTGGAAAGATAGTTGGTCTAGCTTCATATTAATGTAAAGATTGCAATTAAGATGATAGAAAATCTTGAAAAATTCTCTCCTTTTGCAGTGGCTCGGGTGAAATATGTTTCCTTTGTTTACTTGTGGAACTCTTTTGGTCTACAACTGTTCTATGTATTATTTGGTCTGTTTGGTTGGAGCAAAACAAAAGGATCTTCCAAGGAAAGGAAAGTTCAGTCATGCAAATTTTGGATGTAATTAAACTTAGGAAAGCATGGTGGTTGTGTGAGTCATCTATCTTCAAAGGTTGTCGATTACGGATTTGTGTTGGGATTGAGTGTTAGTGGACTTCAATACAAATCGGCAAGTTTATCGTCCTCAAGTGCCTTGGTCTTCCTCAACAGATAGACTTCTAAAATTAAATTTCGATGGAAGTTGTATGTAGGGAGATTGGTAAGGAAGGTTATGGGGGTGTAATTCATAATGATGTTGGGTATACAGTTCTATCCTTTGCTGGTTCACTTGCTACTGTCTCTGTGAATGAGGTGGAACTGTTCTCTTTATGGAGAGGCATCATAGAGTTGGAGGAGTTAGGAATTCATGGGAGTCTTATTGAAGGTGATTCCAAGATAGTGTGGGGTGGGATTTGGGATCACAGTGCCCATGGAAACTTCTTGATAAAGTGGAGGAAATCTAGGAAGTAATCTATCTATTTGGTTTTAAGATCGCTTGGGCTCCTCGTTCAGCTAACTCGGCAGCTGATGACATGGCTCGTCAAGGGTTGGGTTTATGCATGGAAATTGTATCAAAGTATCAGTCTATTGGGGGCCTCTTTGTATGTTCTTTTCGTTGGCTTCTTATAGCCTCTTTTTCTATTTTCTTTGACACTTAGAAGTTAATAAAGTTACCATTCAGAAAGAAAAAACATGGTTTCATTGAGGAAGCATATAATCTGGATGGTAAAGAAAGGGTCCCATGTAGGAGATTAAACGGAACTGACGAGTTTAATGGATTGTAGAAAGTGACTAAAATACAGTTTCTTTCATGGGATTACTCTTTTTTGTTTTTTTTCCCCTTTTTAATAGTTTCTTTCATGGAATTAATAGATAAAGGGGATAAAGAATTGGATCACTCTATTTGCTATAGATGTAATAGTTTTGAGGAGAAATTTGAAATGAATAATGAGGTGATCAAATTTTACATTAACCCTTTTCCTCTTGTAATTTCTATTGTCCTAAATGGTGTCTTCTCCTTCCCTTCCATCATTGATGAGTAGTGAAAGTATGCAAACTTTGGCAGTTTTATTATTTAAAAAAAAAAACAAGTTTGGTGGCAATTCTCTCTCTCTCTCTCTCTCATATAAAGTATGCAGTGAGATAGTAGTGGAAGCAACATAGGAAGACGGCAAAAGATACAAACATTTCCAACTTCAATATGTTCGGACTTTGCCTTATGTCCCTCACTGCATTCCTACATACTTGTGCTTCTTTCTGGACTTTGGCCTCTTTTTTTTTTTTTTGTTTCGTTCTTTTCCTTTGGTGGGGGGGGTTGGTTTAGAGGCATCGAAGCGTAGTACTCAATTCTCAGATTCACTTGATCTTTGAATGCATTTGAACCTCTACAGAATAATGAGATATTTAGAACATAAAGACTAATCTGCAATTTTTTCTAAGGAGCATGACTTTACGTGGTTTCTCGAGACCTGTATTGTACTCCACAAGAATACAGCCAAACATGTTCCTTTTGTTATATGCCTATGTAGTAATAGAAAATATTGGTTACAATTAGCAGTTACTTGTTGATTCTATTTAGCTTGCAGTGTTTCTTACATCTTGTAATATTAGCAAGGCTTTGAAGATGCATACCATTGCTTTTCAACTTTTTGTTTAGTTGCTTCCCTATATATTTTAATCACTTTCTATTATTTTTTTTATGTTTGATGTACTTATTTGGTGGCAAGCTTGAAGGGAGATTTCATTGACGTCTTTTCTAATGCATTAATCACTGAGATTAGTGAGATCAATTTAGTGTGGTCATTTTGTAGAGAAGGGGAAGGGCTGGCCGTGTTCAGCCTGGGGAGTGTTATCATCTTTATCCCAGATGTGTATATGATGCCTTCGCGGATTACCAACTGCCAGAACTTTTAAGGACGCCTTTACAATCTCTTTGCTTGCAAATTAAAAGCCTACAGCTGGGAAGCGTTTCTGAGTTCTTATCCAGGGCATTGCAACCACCTGAACCACTTTCGGTATGCCTCTTTGTAGCTTACTTTTTTCTTTTTATTGAATCTTTCATATGTACAAATCCAGAATTGCCATTAGTATGGTGTAAATTCATTCCAATATCAAACTCTTGGCACCTCTCCACTTTTTTCCTAATGCCTCTGGTTGTACCTGTAAACTGGTTTGAACAAGTAGTGCCATTTTTTAATTATTTTTTAGCATCTTGTTACCTTAGTTTCTTTGTACCAGTTCCATTTGCAGTTTGTCTAAATGCTTCATTCTTATGTTCTATTTGTTTCTGAATCTTTTTATGTTCTTTTAGGTTCAAAATGCTGTTGAATATCTTAAAGTAATTGGTGCTTTTGATGAGCAGGAAAATTTGACTGTTTTAGGTATGCTGGTTTTTTCTTTTCAGTGTTGGCATTGATTTTTCTTTATCTGTGTGTGCTGCGCATTGATTGTACTCTTAGATGAATGTGCCTCTTCATGCCTCTACTTTTTAACTCATTTGTCAGGACGCCACTTGTCAATGCTTCCAGTAGAGCCCAAGCTTGGAAAAATGCTCATATTAGGGGCTATTTTCAACTGCCTTGATCCTATATTAACTGTCGTTGCTGGTCTAAGTGTTAGAGATCCATTTTTAATGCCATTTGACAAGAAGGATGTAAGTGAGCTTATTAATGTTTATTGACATTTTTTGAAGCATTTCTTAACCTTTCAATTTGTTAGTAGGATGATTATTTGTTGTCTTCATGTCCTTTTTTATTCTATGATCATTTGTGGACCTTGCTGAACTTATGGACAAAGTTTCAGCTCATATGTATACCACATTTGTGCAAGATCCAAGTGTCCATCAGTTGGCTTCATCATGTTTGAGCTGTGGTCAAAGACTAGATGGGCTTATTATGCAGGTAGCCCACATATTTGCATATGGTTCACTCATCAGCACCTGATTTATGTTTTATTTGGTTAGTCAGTGATTTGTGATTCTGGTGTTTTCTGATAAGCTTACATGGTTGGCTAGATGCATCATCTTTATTAATCTTTTGTAACCATTTTGAAGTTATGGTAAGAATTCATGCTAGGAAAAGACTGCATTCTGTTATTTCCTGATAAAAGAAATAATCTGAGAAATATTGCAGGTTTCTCATGATTCATAACCAGTACCACTATCAGGCTAGCCAGAATGAAGTTAATTTATATTGCAAAAACCAATTTCTGAACTGAGCAGATTCATGAAAAGTGAAGTTTCCTCTATTACTAAATGAAATTTTTGAAAAAAAAATTATGATGAAGATATAACAATGTGCTGCTAAAACCCAGAACAAATGGCTTGTTCACAATATAAATATAGGGTTTTCTTCATTGTTTTTTGAAGACCGAGGTATCTAGGCCTCTTATGTTAGAGCCTTGGTTTATCCGTGTCTCCTATTGTCAATTCCATGCCCTTCTCAAGACCTTGCCTTGGATGTACAAGATAGAAGATCGCATGAAGCCCATGAAGTTCATAAAGCTGGCTAAGGATTTCTCTCCGGTGTGTGGCAACCCAAGCAGGTAAATAAGATTTAGGCTGGCATCCGTGTACCTCTTCGACTTATCGAAAATCTCTCTTATGGCTCCTCGACGAGGAGTGTGTGTTTATCTGTTGACTAGCCGTTGCTAAGTTTTTATTATAAATACGGATCATTGTCAAGCGTGAGATTAAGCAGATTAAAGAAAAGAACAAAGAGATTAAGAGAGAGATCCATAACCAGAACACCCTAGATCTGGGAATGATGAATCAACCCTACGCTGTTACACAGTAAATATCAAAAAGGGGTTTTATGGGGGACTATAGCTTCACACCCAAAGGTTGCCCACATTACATGGAGATCATCTACCGGAGCATGCAACCAACAAACTGAAGAACACAACTGGAAATCATCGAAAGGCCCAAGGCAAGTGTTCTTCCTTCTTTTATTTCTATATATCTGTAAGGTGGACTAGACCTTTGTGGGTCAAACCACTGTAAAAAATAGGAGTCGAGGTCTAGACCTCTGTGGTCGAACCTCTTTCTAGGATTGTAAATTTTAGGGCATTTCACCCAAATTTTAGTCTCTCTCTCGGATAACCCTAAGTTGGGTGATTCCATGAATGGATGTAGGTTATTTTAAGTCAATTGTAATGTGTTTATAAAAGAAAATTAAGGAAATCGGATTAAAATTTTAAAAAGGTCCTATTCAACCAACCCCCCCCCCCCCCTTTACCAACCCCCAAGACAATGCATTGGCCTAGCCTGGACTTTCATCTTAGAGCACCTGACTAATCCTTGGGGCATGTGCAAACCTCCCTATCCACACATACCAGGTAACACCATGGGGGAGTGGCCCTTTTGTGTTGAGAGTGACTTGAATCCAAGATCTGCTATATCTCAGGTGAGTTCTTAATCGGCAAGCCAACCCTCATGGGTTTTTTTCATTGTTTTAAGTGGGTGGCTCTAAACATGGCACTTGTTTTCACCAGAAAGGGGAAAAGGATGATGGAAGAACACCTCAACCATGAATGAATAAATATGAAATAAGTAAGAGACATAGGAAGAGAGGATTTCAGGCTTTTTACCTATTTTACATAGTTTATATTTATTTATTCTTATAAGATTTGCCAGAAAAGTCAAAGAATGTCGCCTTTGAAAAATAAACAATAATGCCATTGAAAGGTTTCTGCAAGTACATAGAAGACCATAAATAGCTCCTTTTAAAATTTTAGTGTCAAAGTATAAAGGAAAAGACCATGGGAGTTGGAGGGAATCAAATTTGCAATCTTTGTTGCCTTCTGCAGATCTATGAATCTTAGAGATTAAATGCACCTGATACCTGCCTTCTGGTGATATTCTTGATCTTGATAAAAATGGGGTAATGAATTATAATCTCGTCTTTGATTTTTTAGCTGGCAGAATCTGCGAAGTCTCAGTTTTCTGCCCAGGATTATAGTGACCATCTCGCTCTTGTTCGAGCCTACCAGGGATGGAAAGATGCTGAAAGAAAGCAAGCTGGATATGAATACTGCTGGCAGAATTTTCTCTCATCACAGACACTAAAAGCTATTGATTCACTCAGAAAGCAGTTTTTTTTTCTGCTGAAGGATGCCAGTCTGGTTTCTGACAATGCTGGCACTTGCAATATGTGGAGCAATGATGGACACTTCATCCGAGCAGTCATATGTGCCGGTCTATATCCTGGAATTTCCTCTGTTGTGGTGAGATTCCCCCTTTTAGCATAACTACTATAACCATTGATTCTTTTGTACTACTCATTTTTGTTGTTTAATTTTTTTAATCAATTTACTTTATGCAATATTCTTCCTTGGTGCTTCTACTTGAAGCGATTTACCTTATGCCTCATCCTTTAATATTTAGTGCTAGAACCTTGTCTGGGATATGTTTTTCCATGTTGCAACGTAGAAGTACTGTGAATATTTTGGTAGAACTGCAGTTACCTTTTCCACAAAAGATGGGATTTTGTTTTCTACCACCTTTCAACCCAAAGAACTTTTAAAACTCAATGTGATATTGTACATCCCAGTGGAGTTTTATCATTGGTGATCAGTCCTTGAATGAAGCAAAAAATTTGCATCAGCTAGATTTTCAGATTCTAAAATTGCCATTTAGTTGGTTAAGTTATTTCACATGCAAGGCTCAAGTGTTTACTATATAGCTTTCCTTTAAAAATAAAATAAAATTGTACAACAGATGAGCCCTGTCTGATATTATGCTAATCCCTATAGATTAATAAACATTTCAGTGCCTTGGACACTAATCATGTGCCATTTTACAGAACAAGGAGAAGTCAATATCCTTAAAAACAATGGAAGATGGCCAAGTCCTGCTTTACTCTGTAAGTTTCTTATTTAGTTCATTCCTGTTACAGAGTTCATTTCGTAATACATTACTATGATTTGTACTGAAGATTTCATCATATATGTTAGATGAACCTGGGGCTCAGGCAAGCACACTACATGAATTATGAATAGTTCTTAGCAGATTAGGAAAGCCTCCCTATTAAGGGAGACCAGAAATAAAATGTGACACATGGCTATGGGTAGGAGCAGTTGGTCCACGAAACAAACAATGGTTGTAGATAAAACAAATGGAAAAAATCAACTAGATGCATGATATCTAGCCATTCCTATGAAAAATCAGCTAAATGACTGATTTCTAGCCATCCCAATGTTATGTGATTAAATGGATGGGTTTCATTTCAACTATCCATTTTGTAGGCTTAGATAGACCTAACCAGTGAAGCTGACTTTTGATGTATGTCTGCCTCTACATAAGTCGGATGGCAGTGGTGGATGCCTCCAACAGCTACATTTCACACTTTTCTTTGCAAAAACTCTTGGGAGACTATCTAGGGAGATTGTTTATTAAAATTTGAAATGGGTGACACATCTTTGGATGGGGTATGTAGATTATGTAAAAAAAATGGATGGGTAAAATTTGAACCTTATCTGATCATTTTAGCCTTGTGATTTTAGACCTTGAAATATTGATTGCTATATCTGTGGATTTTTCATGGCCCATGTCACAAGGTTATGATGATTGGATTGAATAGCTTCATTTGAATTATATCATCTATAAAGTCCTCTATCCATCCTACAAACCTTGTGGGGCTCAGCCCATGATAAATGTGCAGTCTAACTATTGAAAAATCAGTACCACAGTCTCCCCAGAGCTGCTCTTTCATTGTGGTCCACTTAAAGAGTTCTGCATAGTTGAGGACTTGGGTAAATATCTGCTAGTATAGTACTGACTGAGTTGGGTTTCTTAATGGACATAGGCCCTGCCCTGGTTACTGAGCCTGAATACTCGGGCACCATCTACGTCCATGTGGCCTTATCCATCCCAAAGCAGGTTGATCTTAGGCATGCCCCATGCATGGTTGCAACATTAAATTAGATGCTGCCTTTCTATGATCCTCATGTTTCTAATTCTGCCTTTATTCCTCGTTTTTCTCTTCTAGAACTCTGTCAATGCACGGGAACAAAAAATTCCGTACCCATGGCTAGTTTTCAATGAAAAGGTAAAAGTGAATACAGTGTTTCTCCGGGATTCAACAGCAATATCTGATTCTGTACTGCTGCTATTTGGGGGAGACATTTCTCAAGGGGGAGTTGTAAGTTCCTTGATTAACCTCTTCATTTCAACAGGAACTTTCTTTCATTGCTGAAATAACCTACAGATACTTTATCTATTCTTTTCTATCCTTCAATTTACTTACAATTTTACATTTTACAGGATGGGCATTTAAAAATGTTAGGGGGATACTTGGAGTTCTTCATGAAGCCTGCAGTAGCAGATATGTATTTAAATCTAAAGAAAGAACTTGACGAACTTATTCAAAACAAAGTAAGTGCATTTTTGTGTTAATAGGTAGAATTGGATTGTGGTTCTAGAACACTAATGCAAGGGTCAAAGTTATTGAAAAAAAACTGTAAATCATGTAGAGAATGAGAATAACATTAAAGAACACAGAGCTGTCAATTTTTCTATTTTTAGAATACCATCTAACTAGTCTTACTAATGGTTTCATCCAGCTGTGGTATTTCCATTTAAATAATAGTATTTCTCAAGGGCAGGCTTGCTCTTCTTCTTTATTAGTTTTTTTTCCAAATAGAAAAAATCCTTATTGTTACATAGTGCCGGCCCCTACGTTCTCTCCTATTATTTGGCTCCTTCCTTTATGTGAGGTGATGAATCAAAAGTGTCAGCATCTTCATTGCTTTTGGTATTCTCAGTAAGGATGCTTTTGACAGAGTTGGATAGGTAAGAACATGGAAAGCTGACGAGAGATAGATGTGATTAAGATTAGATCATGCTGATCGGAATTTCAAATTGCATTTATATATTTCTCTATTTATAATTACTTATTTAGAGCATTGTCAACTTCCCATTGTCAGCAATGTATTCGCCAACAAAAAACTTAGGAACTTTTTTCAAAATTTTGGTTGCAAATGGTTACAGAAGTCTTATCAAATGAAATAGTTACAAACTCGCAAATAAGAAAATATGAAAACAGAGAAATTGTAAAAAATGAATAACGTAAAACTAGAGATATCAAATAAATATTCATGAAGATATTATAATATAGTTGAAGATTTGTGATGATGTCGAACTTACCTAGTTTTGCAAATTTTCCATGGAAAATTATTACGTTTTTTCGATATATATATATATATATATATTTTTTTTTTTTCTAATGGTACTGAGATAGTATTAAGGCACCAGAGATGCAAAACGATACAAAGCATAAGTAGAAAGAAAAAGGAAATCCTTCACCCTTTGCAACAACAAAAAATAATGCCCTCGGAAAAGGAAATGTAACAGAATTAAAGGAACTAGGAAAGCCCCGACACACTATCCAAGTTCGCACAATGTCTGACATGGATAGGTACTAGAACTCCAATGATGAGGAGACCCAGACCGCACATTTGACAAGGATTCGGTTGCTGGCACTTTGAGGACATTCAACACAATTTCTGAAAACCCTATTGTTTCGTTCCCACCATAAACTCTAGAGGGTGACAAACAAGGCAACACACCACAATACTGAGCAACTAGGAGACATTATCAATCTTCCAAGTAAGAGAGCTGGGCAACTAAAGAAGGCATACACCACTAGATACCGAACTAGCTCAACATAGCGGTCCTGGCAGACAGAGAAAGGGCAATGGGTGAGGAAATGGTCATTGTCTTCGGAAGCGTGGAGTCAAAAAGGACAAACACTATTTATACACCTACCCCTCTTGTGCAAGCTGTCTTGGCCAAGGTTGTCAAAATTGAATCGTATCGTGAATCGGTAAAATCGTAAGATTCATAATGTTTTGTTTAATTCCTCATAATATATAAGTAAATATGCAAACATATGAATATATGAAAAAATGTACCAATTCAAAATTAAATCAAAATACGTTAGAAGTCAAACTTTTATATTCCAAAATACAGTATATTGTACACCATACATTATATAATATAACAGTTTACTATATGGTGTATAACAATATATTGTATGACTATGGAAGGGAAATTGTTGACCTGCAAACTTAATTCTATTATTATTTCATGAAATTTATTACATACATAGCATTACATAAGTCATGCGAATGATAACATAGAAAAAAATGAAAAGAACATAATAGTGGAAGAAAAGAAATAGAAAAAATGAAAACAATCAAACAAAACAATGGAAGAAAAGATGTTATAGGTCCTTGCCGGAGGGCCTGCAACTTAACTACGTCACCTTTATTTCATATACATAGGTCCTGCGATATTAGATTTGTGGAGCTTGATTGTCAGATATTTATTGGTGATTTCATCCCCATTGGTCTCGTTAGGCTTTATTTTTCCAAAAATTCTTTATTTTTTCCAAAAAAAAATTGTCTTCTCCCCTTCCCCTCCTTCGCCATCATGTATTGTACGATACTATATTCGCACGATTCAAATCGTGCGATTTGCGAGTCAATGAAAAAACGCACATTTTTTGCTGGATTTCGATAATCAATGTGATTCGTATCGCAAGACCATACGATTCGATATGAATCGTGAATTGCACGATTTCGACAACCTTTGTCTTGGCTAAGGGTCTTCCCAAGACCGAGGGTCCACACGAAACTGACAGCTCTCGGAGGGGATTTAGAAATTCAAATGGAAGGATCCACAATCGAATCAATTGGCTCCTACTGATCCATTCATAGAAAGACTTTACAGTGAAAGATCCAAAAGAATCAAGCCACCAAATAAGGGAATCATCCCTTGCGGCACGGATGGGGGCAGAAGATAGATGGAGAAAAAGATGTGAGAAATCATCAGTTTTGCAATCTATCAGGTTCCGGCGAAACCGAATGTACAACACCACCTGTAAAAGAGTAGAAACCAGAGATGAAACTATCCTGCAGGAGAGCGATACGAAAGAGAGAAGGGAAGCAAGAAGCAAAGGGGGTGGAAGCATGCCAAGGGTATGTCCAGAATCTGATACGGTTACCCTTACCCCTCCCTGCTTTAAAGTTGATGTCTTGCTTAAACTTTTCCACACAAGCACAAATAGCTTGCCAGTGGTAGAGCCATGATTGAATTTCTGACCCTTGGTGTTGTCAATTCCGTGTCAATGAGTATAGTTGTGAGCTCTGCTTACCCCTGGAAGAGTGAAGACCAGAAGCAAAGACTGTGGAAGGCAAAGCAACAACATAAATGGGTGTATGAGCTGAAGGCCAACCAAGTCGGGTAAATGGACCATAATAGACTTAGGAAGACCTGAGACTTATCTCATGGTTAGACTTAGAATCATGCTCGTTAATGGTTAAGTATAATTTGGATTCTAAGTGGTTTAGTCCATAGTTTAGATTTGAGAAAAATTAGAGTTCGAAATTCTGTAGGGGTTACTCGGTATTCTGAACAGTGGATAGTAGTGTTGAATATGTTCAAGATCTTTGGTACTCCTATGAGTATCATCGGTATTTCGAAGAAGTTCAGTATTCTGAAGTTTTGGTTCGGAAGTCTGTCTAGTAAAGGTGATTTTTCAGAAATTTGTGGACTTAGTCTCTCGAGTGTGATCAGAATTCTGAAGGTTTGGTTCGGTATTCTGAAGTGTCTCTTCAAAAGACCGAAGATTAGCTGTTGGTGCTAGCTGTCCTGGTTGTCAAGGAGTTGACCTTGAGTTGTCAACATACTTTGGGGTTTCGAAGTGGCTCTTCGGTGTTCTGAAGTGCAGTTTGGTCTTCCGAACTTAGTAATCAGAATTCCAAAGGTTACTGTTTCAGACAAAATTATTTAAAAACGTCCCTTCTCGAAAATTGTGCAGAATCTTTAATGAGAATAAGAACTTTTGAGCACAGTTTCAGAGAAAGAATTCTTGGAGAGACTTTGATCATTTATTGGCAAATCATTTGAGTTTAGAATTCCAAAAACCACTTTCGAGAAGGGAACGAGCCAGCAGCAATAAGCCTGCAACAATGGCAGAGATAACATGGAAGATAACTTCAAATTTTCATTAATTTGAAAGAGGTATGTTCCTCTGTTACATCCCTAGCTTTGTATAGGAAAACCAACACTCAAAATCGAATAGGAGTGTACAACCGACTATCCTAAACGAATTTGGAAGGCCACGTGAGTGGTTTCCAACTCATCTACAACTTCTAAACTTATCTAGGACTCTTAAACCAACTGGGAAAGCCACCGACCTGTCTTTCTTATTCTACTAAAACAATGGACTCTGGATCCTAAATAGGATCGAACAAAAATAAAAATAAGTATTAAAATGCTAAATACTACTTGTATGCTCTGGGTGTCTTTGATCCGAATGAATATATGAGAAGATAATAGATATGTACAAAGTAATAATATGGTTAGTTCTCTAATTTTCTTTCGACATTGAGATCTGGCCTCCAAAAGTACTGTAAGCGAACTCCAATCAATTTGTCAAAAGACCAACAATTAAGCTAAACAACCTCCAAAAGTCGAAGGACCTTAGGACCCCTATAACTCAAGCCAAAAAGGAAAATCATGAAAGCAAAAAATTCCATTTTTCAAATTCGAAAATGGGCTCAAATTTCTTTCTTCCACCGGGAATCATACAATTTCTAAATGGTATGAATTGATCCTCTTCTGAAACAGATATTATATGATTTTAATTATAGTGATATCACGGGTTACATCCAAAATGCCATTAAGGCCATGTTCAATTTAGTTCGTCCAAGTGACAAGGCAGGACCAATTTTCTTTTATCATTTCTGAGATGACAGATTTACATAAGCTGCTATCACTTGCTTATACTCCTGTACTTTAATGATTAACAATTCCTGTTGACGATCTATAATTGCAGCTCATGAATCCCACAATGGACATCCTTACCAGTGAAAAACTTCTAGCAGCTGTACAGTTGCTGGTTTCAGAAGACCCTTGTAGTGGCAAGTTTATCTTTGGCCGACAGGAGCTAAAACCTATGAAAGCGTCCGCTTTACTTTCTAAAACTTCTGGTGGTTCTGGAGGAGATAATCCCAAAAACCAGTTGCAGACATTGCTGACAAGAGCTGGACATGAAGCACCAGCTTACAAAACAAAACAGCTCAAGAACAATCAATTCAGAGCTGCTGTTGAGTTCAATGGGATGCAATTCATTGGACAACCCTGCAACAGCAAAAAGCTTGCAGAGAAAGCTGCAGCGATCGAGGCAGTACAATGGCTAACAGGAGAGGATCTTTCACATCCCAAAGATGTTGATGACATGTCCTTCCTTCTAAAAAAGAGTGACAAAAAACAGCATGGAAAGCGTAAAGTAAGAAGGTAGATCTAAAAGTGAAGCCTGACAAATGGGGGATCCAGGATTCTTTTGGTACGGGAACTCAATACAGATTTAACTCTAATTCTGATTTGGACCAGAAGATAAATCATGACAACATTTAAGCATGGCAGAGATCTCTCTTTTCCACCTCATTATTTGTCATGGTCCACTACCAGTTCCTCGGTAGAAAAAGACAGCACCATACAGAATGACAGAAATTGCATTTATGCTGCACACCAGAAATGAAGCTTATACATATCCATTCTCAATATACCTATAGAATGTAATATTACTTGTATATTTTAATTATCATCATTTAAAATTATTGAAGTGTTTAGGATAGTGCAGAATGTCTACCTTCATTTGTAGGGTGATCAGAAAAATTATTTGGACTTGTAAGGGAAGGTTGTCATACCTCCAAATACTACATGCCCATTGTCAGTTATCATTATTCTTTTTGAGAGTTATTTTTTTCTCCATTTATCATCTTCTAAAGCATTTCTAGCTGATCCAAATATATTAAGAACTGTGATTATAATTTGACTTGCTTGTATATGTGAAAATTTCTGTTGATTTATATCTGATAGACATTACCCAAATCTTTTAAGGGTGAGCTGATTCAAACCAGTAACCTTGTGACTGACGGAACAGTTTAAACTTTTGTCTGTGGCTGTGGATCTATGGTTGTCGTCAAGCTGTTGTCTCTACTGGCAAGCGTTATCTGATGATCACTTGATCCATTCACAATGGATCTTGATGAATAAATTACGATTTTATGCACACTGCTTACACATATACAGTAATTGACTTGATTGCCCTATCCCCTTTTTGGTAGGGTGGGGTATGGAAATTTTTCACACTGGATCATTGCATTTGAAGTGAAAAAAAGAGAGAAGCCTTTTAGATCATTCATGTTCAAACATTTTCTAATGATATAAATGAAGACACGGTTGGAATTGGATTTTAATTATTTTGTTGACTGCAGAGAATAGTCCGCTTATGGAATTGGTCTTTTACTATTTTGCTTGACTGGAGATACAGATGGGATTGCTGCTATAATGAGCATGCCCATTAAGCAAATCTATTGAAAACTGGTAGAGAAGTAGGTTGCTCACTCTTCCTAAAAGATCTTTTCACCACCTTAGACATACATTATAGCATTGTAAATCTGATACCAAGTCCTTTATTGAACCATTAAACACATGCACCTCAGGAAAATGACCCTAAAAGGTGAATTGGAATACAATCTAGTCAAAGTGGTTGGACTTGATCACCAGTTTTTATTTATTCATTGTTAATACTACTATTATTTGTTTTGCGCTAAAGCAAACCTGTTTCAATTTCGGATACCCTCCAAAATAGGAGTCATTCATAGCATTCATGGCCCAATAGCTTCGAACTCTCACTACTTCTATTTCCTAATCTAATGCCAACGATATTCCCTAATCCCTAGTAATTGTCACAGTGTGGTAGGGGCGCGGAGAAAAGTGTAATGATTTTGATTTTATGCTAACATATTTTTTCTGGCAGATTTACTGTGTATATAAAGTATGACCTTGATGGTTTGTGAATGCAGATACTGTCATTTGAGGTAGGGAATGTTGCCTTTTATTTGCTTCAGCAGGAAAAATCTTCTAATGCCTGGTTTTTAAGGAGTTAGAGCTATTATAGAGTAATATCCTTTTTCTTATTTATTTATTTATTGGAGGTTAAGAAGGGGGGGGGGGGGGGGGGGAGAGGAGAGGAATTTAGTAAAAATCATTGGTGGTCCAGATTAGTTGACCTGCCATGTGTATACTTACTATGGGAAGATGGCACTTGCACTAAATGTGATTCAGTTGTTCCTCTGTAGAAATCATTGTCTTGAGTATTTTGGATGACATTGCGATGCATGTTGGCTTACATCATTCCTAATGCTGATTTTCAAGCAGTGAAATTGTAGAAAAGGAATAACAATTTAGCATGAGTTATAGGGGAAGCTCACCTTTTTTTCTTTTTCTTTTTTTATACCAAAAGAAAAATCAGATTGCAGATTGCAGATTGCAGATTGCATCCCCAATTACAGGAAACAGGTAACCCTCTATCTGGAACCATTTGGAGTCAGGAGTTCCAATCCCCAGCAGTTTCAATGCCCTTTCATACAATTGCTGGAAAAATGTAAATTACAACACTCATAGAACAAACCCAATGAATATCTGCACAAAATCTTGTGAATATCAACCTCAAACACTTCACCACTTCATCAACCTTGATAAAAGGGAGAGGTTGAAGTTAAGTGAAAGAAAAACTGGCTTCATGTCCTCTTATTCCTCCAACAAAGTAAGTAGAAATTGAGGTGATTTAGCTCTTCTTTTTCCAGGTAGTCCTCCCTCTAACAATCTCCTCATTTTTGTGTTCTCCTTTTATTTGTAGTACATGTGTATAGCTCAATGGAAACTTGTCCAAAGACAGTCCACTGTCCTCAAAAATGAACCCTGTAATCAGGTTGATGTGATTTGTTTCTTGTATTGAATCTTCATCTGGTTCACAAAGGGATTGGACTATATCTGAACTTCCACACTCTCTTCTGTATTCTAGTATTATATTAGAAAGTTGATGATCTTCCATAAATTTGTCGGGAATGGTCTGCAAGAAGAAATGGATAAAGTACTTAGATTCATCCTGATCTTTATTTTATTTCTTTCCAACTAGTTTCCTGTTTTGTATGATGGGGTCGAATGCAGAAACCTATCAGGGAAAACATCTCCATGCTGCTAGGCTAAGGCAATTCGACCCCAGGGATGATTTTTGTGAATGTTTAGTGTCCTTACCTCTACCATCCATCTGACATATTTAACATTGTTGACATGGTGATTCATGTCCAAGTCACTCCTCTTTGGCTGCACAATAAAATGTCAGTGAGTGCTTGAAAGAAATGGTTTTTCCCCCAAGATCTTTAGGACAATATCCAGTAGAAAGACTAATGTTTGTTACTGTCTAGTAGATTACCATCCATACGTACCTACATGCATATCAATCTCAAAAATCCAAATCAAGGGCCATGAGAATAAAGAATATCCTTAAAATCACATTCGACAATCTAAATCCTCCCATATACCTAGCTGTAGAGTTTGGAATATTGACCATTTTCATGGCTGCAAATTGGCCAGAGAGGGTTTCTCCAATGAGCACAATTTTTGTTTTATGAAGTATCTGCCGGCTCATAATTTGGACTTTGCAGATTTAAAACCCTAAGGAAATTGTTTCAATCTAGCTCTGTAGTCTCCCCACTAAATAATTAAGTTCATTTAGTTCTTTAGGTTGGCTCTTCCCTCTGATTTTGCAAGATGCTGCAAATAAATGTATTAATGATTTTACATAAATAAATTAGATTCTATAGTTACAACTAAAAACTAATGAAAGGTGGCTTGATGCCCTTCTTTCATGTAATATACAGATCACCTCCATCTTCATAAAGACACAAAAATTCTAAAATTGAAAAAAAAAAAAACCTCCAATACTTACCATCTCCATTTAGTGGACTATTCCAGAGGCAGTACAACAGTTTGTCAAGTGCTTCCTATCTCAATAAAAAGGGCTACAAGCCTGTCTCACATTACAATCTAAACGTAAGCAATGAGAATGTCTTAATATGCCCTAAATAATTTTCTTTATTTTTCTTCAGATAAATACTAGTATTCGATGTCCCTTCCCATGGATTGAGGGACATTTGAAATGATTTTAGTCCTCTACAAACATTTCTTAGCACCAGTGTATTTAATACAAATTAAGGACGTAAATAAGGTCTTACCTTCAAATCAGAGTTCTTGTACTTCGCATTATCAGCCAATTTGATGATTTTCTCTGAGGTACCTTCTTTGATTGCATGTCTATCAATGAACCATGGTGATATCTCAGCTCTAACCTCCTCAGGCATCTTCGAGAGGCGCCTTGTTTTTTGGTTCATCATCACCCAGGTACTGCCCATGTTCAACTGCTTTAGATCAAGATAATATGAAGAGATGAAAGAGGAAATGTGACAGGCAAGTGATCAAGAATCATGCCTGGTTGCACTTGCATACACTTGTCCATTGCTGTGGCTCCGAATAACCCAATCTCTTCTCATTCCATTCTTTCCTGATGATCCAACCCATGTATTGATCTCCAGTACTTCTCCCCTGCAATTTCAATTTATCAAATGAGAGAACATGATGCTTGATCTGCTTATAAACACTTTCAGAGTATCTCCATTGCAAATTCAATGTTGAATTGATTAACTGGATGATCATTAGAAGACTAACCAGATGGGATAGCTATCAACTTGTACTTGCATTCTTGTAATAACCCATATTAGATTATTCTTCATCATGCCATGTGTGGCCCCAAATCCATCGCTGAGAAGACCAGATAGCCATACATGGTTTAAGGCAGTCTCCTACATGCATTATGAACAAACTAATGGAGCTTGAGAAATGATCAATACGTAGAAAGTTACAGATCTGATCTATTGTCAATTCAAGCTCATGTTGAGGAAGGACAAAAGTTTCCGAGTTTAACTACATGATCCTAGTGTAAGGACTTAGTTGTGTCAGTAAATTTAATTCTTTGTGCTCCATTTCTCATGGAACATAACACCGACTCATGAAATATGTAGAGTTGGACTATTTTTAGCATTCATGAAACTGAAATGATAAGAGGAGTGAGATGATTACCTGAAGTAGATTGAGTATGGTCTCTAGTGTCACAGTCTTGTCGGTGCCAACTTCATATGACCGAATGACTACAGTCTGCATATACCCGACGCCACCTTCAGTGATAATCCCCTGACGAAAAGGATCAACGGGCTGCTTCTCGGTTGGGATATTTTGACGACCAGCCTCTCCTAGGCTGGTGAGACAACCACTTTCGGACACAGACGCCACAGAGGTCATACTTGCGGCCATGCCTGTCGACTGACCAAGTCCACCCTCAACGTTAGTCATGGGAATACTTGAACTTGAATTTACTTTGATGGAGTTCTTCCGTTTGAGGTTTTTCGTGTCATTTTCTCTGGCGGCGGAGCATAAGAGTGGATGGAAGGAGGCGTGGAGGGAGAGAGATGCCATCAAGCTGTGGGTGAGAAGGAAAGAGATTGAAAGGTTTAAATAACTGCAGAGTGTGTAGTGAGAGAGAAAAGTGGGTGAATTTGACAAAGAGAGATGAATTCATCAAGGCCTTGAATTGTTGTTGAGTGTAAGTTCGATGTATATGGGGACAAAATGAGACAATTTAGGCTTTCGGCTGTTGGAAAGTACGAGGATGTTGGAAAGTGGCTGAGGAGAGGAGAGACATCATTTCTTTGGACTTCGGTGTGTTCCTTTGTTCTTGGATTTGGACTTTTCAAAGTGACCAACCTGGGCATTTCCATTCATGGCATAGAACAGAGGAGGAATCCAACAGATATGAGGGCCCCTCTACATGAGCTTGTGTTCTCCTCAGTCAGTTACCTCATCATTTGGTGAGATTCAACTCAATTCCTCTAATTCTAGCCTAGGCTTGAACGTAATAATTCTAAGAGAGAATGTTTCGGAGGAAGAAACTTCTCTCTCTTCTTATATATTATTTTTAGATGTCTGTTAAATGAATATTTACTAATAATTTATTAAATGATTAACCCATTCTTATCCAATTTGACGAGTATATTGCAAAGATCTTCAATTGAGTATGGATCTCACCGATTGAAATTATTTTATGGGATCTAATTTGGTTCCGCACGATGAGCCCTACAAATAGACTTTTTTTTTCTATAAACATAACAAAATTACATTACTTCATTCAGAAGTCATATTTTTACTCTCTAAATGTTAAATATTTTAAATTAATCTTTAAATACTAACAATTTGCATCTTATATGACACTCACCTACACTCAATTTGATGGTATTTTGAAAGATATCAATAAAACTATGAAATGTCATAAAATCACTCGATACAATCTTAAAAACTATATATTTTAAGTTTTCACGATTTTTTTTTTTTTGATAACATGGGTATCTCCACTCCACATTGGAGGTGAGATTAATCTCATGGATATACGAAAACTACATGCAAGAGAAGTATCACAACCAATATTTACACTTTGGATGTAACCCATTTTAATCCAACGTTAATTTATAGTTTACTATGTATAATTTTAATTTTTAATATACTATTTGATTTAATGAAATAAAGGTAATATTTTTATATTTTTTTATAGACTCACGTGCGAAACATATGTACCCTAACAATAATATAAAATATAAAAACCTAAAACGACTAATCCACTTTTTATGGGTTTTTTTTTTAAAAAAAAATTAAAATGGATTAACTCAACAATCACATGGGCTCCATGTCCATTTGATTAACGTCCAAAAAGTAAGGGAGGCACTGTACGATCGATCAGACATCTCTCTTGGTTGATGTGACTAAATAACTTGGGCCCCGCTTAGAGCATATGAGGGCTCTAACATGACTGACATCATCGTTGGTTGGATGATCCTAACCTGATCTTAATCATCTGAATATGGAATCATCCATGTTTTAAAAATCAACCTGAAATAATATTAATTAATTGATAATAATGTTGAAAATATAACAATATATAAATGACTATAAAATATAATGAAGTTAATAATCATTTTTTCATAAAATTATCTAGTTCACGCTGATTACAATTATTAATTACAAAATAGTCAATCAATCCAAAAAAAATTACGGATTATTAAAGGTTTAACTATTCTAACCTTTGAAAAGTGTAAGTTATTAATAATTTTTATAAAGTTTAACTTAAAAATATTAAAAATAATCAAATTGAAAGTCAAAGTTGAAGTATGATGAACCAGAAAGAGAAGCAGGTTTTTAAACCCTAGGAATGAACCAAGGGTATGGGAAAGTGAAAACAAACTATGAAGTTCATGAACAGCTTAAAAATCATTTCAGCATTTACATTTTGTAACATTACATGGATTTTTATACCTTTATGTTTGTTTTTTGTTAGGAAAAAGCAAAGTCTAAAAGCGTATGAGGACAAATATCCCTTGGGCTTTTAGCCCATGCTTCAATTCATCGATACTTCGAAGAAAATGATCATTTCATTTTACATTATTTAATGGGTCCAACAAAGCCTAATTGTAGGGCCTAACAGATCCTAATTGGAGTGTATGCTCATATACCATGGAAAACAAAATTAGACAGTCAAGCTGTGGGCCCTGAATTCTATTTTGGCAAAATATATAGTAAATGTAGAGTTATATAACCCGGCAATTTTGTCATATGAACCTTACTTGTTGATTATTTTTTCCTGAATGATTCAATTGATATAACGTGATCATTCCATCAATCAACCCGTGAGTGTTGGCTTGACAGTCAAGAATCCTCCATTTTAGATTCAAGTCACTCTCTAAACAAAATGATCATTCTCTATAGTATTTCTCGGTGAATATGGCTAGGGAAGTTTGTACATACTTTAAGGATTAATCAGGTATTTTAAAATATCTGGACATCTAGATCTTAAAAAAAAAAAAATTATTCCACCAACCAATCTGTCCGTTCATATTTGGACGGCCTAGATTAATGCACATACAAACTCGGTCTTATGAACTCCTCAAATGTCCGTTTCGACCCTTGCCGGGACTTGCCACTTGGATTGGTGTCATACAGCACAGGAGACAACATTGTTTACTGCCTTCTCATTTTAAAAATGTCAGTTCAAATCTAAAATTTTGATTAAATTTCAGTTTTTTGGTTAGTCAACGTGAAAATATCAATGTTTTTAATTGTAAGAAAATATTGAAATTACTACAACAGAATGAAATTTCAATCAAAATGGATGAAAATTTTAATTGTTTCAGCCAAATTTTTTGTTTATTATTGGAAACTTCAATGCACTTTTATTAAAAATTTACATTGGTCAAAACTTTTACTTCTCTATGGAGATCGATATATGTGAGTCGCCTGCTCATTCATGATGATATTCTCCAATAGGAAAGATGATTATATTTGGATTACTTGAAAAATACTAATTTAATATTAACGATTTGAATCAAAGTGAGTTAAAAAGTAAGAAATTCTCAAAGACGAGATTCTTTTGCAAGTGAAAAATTCACTACTTTTACTTTTTCTACTATTTAACATACTTTATTACACAATGAGATCCATTTATTTGGTTAATTATTGAATCACCTATATAAGAAAGAAATACATGATACAGTCCACATCTTATTTCAATCTCTTCAAATGTTAAATGTAAGTAATGATCAAATTGTTGATTTGATGGGCCATGCAAATAATTGAATTTACTAACAATTCGAGTCACATTTATAGATGCCATGCAACCACTTTTTTCTCATTTATTTTATTTGATAATTCAATATTTAGGTAAAAAATTCTTTTTTTTTTCAAGTGGGCAAAATTTCTCTTATATTATTAAATTGCTGTGGCTAAATGACATTCAAATCATGAAAAATATGCCCAACAATCTTTATCCCTAATTCAGAACTTTGTTACAATTGAGACGAAGTTATGGCCCTAATTTCAACATCTGTTTGAACGAAAATCATCCAAAATATGGAGCAGAAGCATCCGAGGGAGAATACCACAACTATGCATCCATTTCTTGTTCTATTCATTTCCAAATATCATCAGATGCAAATACAAACTCTCAAGTGCAATGCAACCACTGAATGATCCGAACACTAGAAAAGTATCTCATCATTTATAACTTTCATGATCCAATAACTTTTGAAGAATTGCCTAAACGAGAAAAATATTAAAGGTTAATTTGCCGATCAAATAAAGCAACAGATCATAAGAACAAATGAGAAGCCTTAACTTCTTGAATTATTGAAATCAATTGGTACAGTGCTAAACTATTTCATGTGGGCCAACATTCAAATGTATTCTTAGAACTCGGTTAGATATGTACACAGACCAATGAATCAGACATTGACCAAGCCAGCATTATATAGGTTTCCCCTACTAAACCTGATACATTAAATGGAGGTCATTTATTCTCTGTGTCTTCAGACAATTGTTTATGAAGAGGATAAAAAGGCATCCCTTCAAATAACAAGTTTCGGCTTATAGGGTCCTAGTGCACTTAACAATATCACCTGGCCAATACAGGACAAAACACCAATGTTTATATCCCTGGGTGGATCATGAATTGTACCTTTCATTCGAGTCTACATCTAATGCAAGCAGATCACACCATTCATCAAAATATAGACCGTTTATCTGATGGGCTTCTGTGGATAAGCACTGAGCAATAACACTATCCCACTCCAAATCAAACAATCCAAGGTAAATGATCACTGGAGAATCATTCAATCATTGAGTGGTTACGAAGAGAGATGGCCAATGCTAAATTGCTAAAGGTTTGCCAACCAGAGGACTGTGATGGCTTGAGAGGTATATTTTTGACCATCCAATCTACACACTCACCATGTGAGTGGTCAAGATCACACAGACGTCAGTAGCTCCAATTGTATGGTACGTACTAGAGGTCACACACAAACAGGACCTCTCCTATCAACCTGAGCTTGTTGTGTTTGTACTTTGAAGATATGTCAAAGGGTGGAGCCCACAATTTGGAGGCATTGAAAGGGATGTAGAACAAATCGCTTGGATGTTCTATCTGTCAAGTTTGGGTCCGCCCCATAAGCCTAACCCTTGATGTTACACTCTCAAGTTTAATGGGTTGAGAGTCGGAACCCGAGGTCTCAAGTTCGAGCCCTGTAGTCACCCAATGTTATGTGGCTTGTAAGGGGCTGCGTGCATCCGGAGTTTTACCCAATGCCCTCATATTCGGAAAAAGGTGAGAGTCTTGGTATTCTCCATCATCAAAAAAGTTTAATGGGTTGAGAAAACATTGAGTGCTAACTCCAACTTTCGGAACATCACTCATCTGTTTCATATTTCACAGGGCAAGGCAGGGTCAATGTTGAGCTTGGATTGGTCAAAAAGTGTGGTCCATCCACTAATGTATGAACACGGATGTAACAAGCACAAGTTGATTTTTGTGGATGCATGTAGGTGGGTATGAATGGACATGTATGCAATAACAGTTTCTTAGGAAACAACTTACAGGGCAAGAACGGTTTGCCTTCAATCCCTGATGGAGCTCATGAGATGATATCAAAAGTTTTACTGAGCGGAATTCGATTGATTGCCCCCTAACATCAGCAAAACTGATCAATTCACGTTCTAGAAGGTGTTCAAAAGCCTGCAAAGAATATATAACCAAGCACTGTTAATGCATAATACATAAAACTGAAGCCATTTATTTGTATGACAGATTGGACAGCCAATCTTTTACCCTGCTAGATCTTCTAGAAAAACCTTTTACCATGGTAGATTTTTGTGGCACATTCTCCATCCATGGTAGACACAATCAGAATAATATTTTAGATCAAATAGTGCCTACCTGTCTAGAATAGACATGGGAGTAATCCATGTCCTGATGCATCAGGATCCTATGTTCTAGAATAGAATTTCTAATCCAAGGTCACAGTAGATCAGTATACGCACCCGCAGACAAACATTTCGTGCATAATAGTCAGATGTATGATAATTATCATGTATGGCTTTGTACTCTGCATAAATAACAAAATCAAAAATTAGATATTTAACACGAAAAAGCAATAATTATAGAACAAGGAACAAAATTCCAACTTAAAGTCTAACCTTTCATTAGAGTATTAAAATTGTATGAATTTTGCTCTTTGACCTCCAATCTGTTCATGCACACAAGAAGATAGAGCTCTAATATAGAGGCATCTGCTTGAACAAGTAGACACACTCATGAGCAGTCTTCCAAGTTGAACACTTTTTTTTTGAGAAATAACATAACTATTATTAACATCAAAGACAAGAAACTGTACTACAAAAGGTTTTTCTTTGAGAAATAACTATTATTAACATCGGAGATAACAAACTGTAACACAAAACAAGCGAGTAGCACATAAAACTAGGATCAGTACAATTAGAATAAGTCTCGGTCATCTAAATACTGCAACCAACCTAGTCCACAACGAGTAAACTAGGAACATATAACAGAATTCCAACATCCATACAGATCTGATGCTGAAATTCTTAATCTCTTGACACAAGAATCCACTTTCTTTTCTAAGAATCGTTTTTTTCTTGACACAAGACTCCTAGGGTTTGCTTTTTCTTGAAAAACACTTTCTTTCTTTTTTGGAAAATTTCTATGGGCCCTGTGATTTATTTGAAAAAAATGAACCTATGTTTTTCATAATTTACTAGGCTCTCAATTTTTGGTAAAAATTCTTAACAAGCCCCTTGGCCATTGTTCATTAATGATCAATCGAAGTTTGCATTTAGATTTTTTTTTTTTTGATGACAAAGAACCCCTTGACCCCACCTCTCCCGAGTAGGAGGGTATTGGGTAAACTCCAAATGCACAAAACCCCCTACAAGCCACGTGCATCGGATTACCATAGGACTCAAACCTGAGAGGGTCTAGTTCCTACCCCAAAGCACTTGCCAGTTGAGCTACCCGATTCAAGGTCTTTTGCCTTTAGATTTTTCTTTTTAATGTAATATGTGTATCTAGTTTAGAGGTCAATATTGTTAGGATCGTGGGGCCGCCCTCACACCCCACACGTGTGGTTTCGTCCACTTTGCTGACCCAAATCAATGGGTCCCCTCACCCCCAAATTGGACACACAAGGCTCACGGTTTTAAAGCGCATCACACTAGATGAGGGAGCAACCTCTCATATAAGCACCCAAGCCTTTCACCTCCTACGTGATGTAAGACTTTTTCACCCACTCCTTATGGGGGCACAAGTGACTCTTTTTGTGAGGTTGTGGCGGTCAGTCCCTACGGGCCTAAGGTAACACTGGCAGGGGTCCCCTCCACACTAGCATTGGATTGTTGGGCCGCATAATCCAACAATCCCCCCCCCCCTCCTTTTCAACAACCACGCTGAGTTCCTGTACCTCGAACCAGCTCTGATACCAATTGTTAGGATCGTGGGCCCCCCCTCACTCCCCACACGTGTGATATTGTCTGTTTTGCTGACCCAAGTCAATGGGTCCCCTCACCCCCCACAGGGTCTATTAGATATACAGGGCTCACGGCTTTAAAACGCATCACACTAGATGAGGGAGGCAACCCTTCATATAAACACCCAAGCCTTGCACCTCCTAGACAATGTGGGACTTTTTCACCCACTCCCAATGGGGGCACAAATGACCCTTTTTTTGTGAGGTTGTAGCGGTCAGCCCACTAGGGAGGTTACTACGAGCCTAAAGGTAACACTGGCAGGGGTCCCCCCCACACCAGTGCTGGATTGTTGGGCCCCATAATCCAACAAATATCACTTAGGGTGTAGGGTGACCATAAAGTACCTGTCATGTATAGGCAATGTCTCAAAGAAAAACTATATTAAATGAGCATAGGTTTGGCTTTTAAGACTCAAAAATCAATTATGAAAAAGAATATTTCAATCCAATGGCGAGTGTAACTTTACTCACAATAAAATTCGGCCCATGCCAAGTGCACAAGTAGTGGGCATGAGGGCGGAAGATGGGTGACAAAAGGGTTTCATGTGGCCTCCATAAAACTTCACATGATCTTAACCATGCACAAAAAGTATAAGAAATTTTCAAAGAGAAGTTTACTGGTCAACACAGTTAAGGGGAGTTTTAGAAATTTTTAACAAAAGTTAAGATTTTTTTTTTAAAATTATAAAACAGTTACAGGCTTCTTTCAAATAAATTCAAAGATAAGCCCCCATCCCACCCAATATATAAAGACACATAAAACACATTATGGTAAGGAGTATTCTCTTCCACAATGTTTGTTCTTTCTTCTATTAAAGCCACCTGCCCTACCCTTCCATTAGGGGCCCAGAAAAAACTAAGGATCAACAAGGAGATTTAAAAGAGATTAGGTATTGTTCATTGGTTTCCTAGGAAAACGAATTTTGATACAAAAATGGATTCTTATGGAAAAAAATCTTGGGAAAATAGCTTGGTAGGAATTCACTGTCTAATTTAAAACTTTCCTATATTTGTTTGCCTCTAACTTCGACAAGAAACATTAATGAATGGGTCAAGCCTAGTTGGCTTAACCCATTTAATAAATAAGTTATCTTAGCCATAGTTTGACTCCACCCACTTAGTAGTATTCAGGCTGGGCCAACCCATTTAATAAATTGGTCATTTTGAGTAGGGTTGACAACAGTTTAATGAATGGCTTTGGCTTGGTGTGAGTTGGGTTAGGTCAAGCATATCAGTCAAAGGTTCGAACGACCCACTTAAGTTTCGTCAGGTACTTGGCCGGATTAACTCGTATACTGAATGATGTAGTTCATGGAAAAGTTGGATCAACCCATTTAAGATTGTTCATGTTGGATCAACATTTAAAGTGGGTCAAGTTTGGTATTAGTTGGGTTGAGTTAAGCATTTAATAAATTGACCAACTTGGGTTGACCCATTTAAACTTGGTTGTCTACTCAAATCGAGTTGTCCAGTTTACTAAATCGGTCAGACTTGTTGGTCAACCCATTTAGCAAGTGTAAGGTTTGGGACAAGTCGGGTTGGGTTAAACTTTTAAAAAATGGGCTATTTAAGCATAATCATCAACTTGGATCAAGTCAACTCATTCAATACATGAGTCAAGACGTCAACTCAATTTGTAAATGGGTTAAGTTAGGTCAACCCATTTTGTAAAGGACCAACCCATGTAGTCTTTGTTGAGTTTGGTTAATCTATTTAAATTTTTTATTTTTTTTTGGAAGACCAAGGTGTTCAGGCCTCTTAGAGCACCTAACTAATCCTTTGGGCATGTGCAAACCTCCCTATCCACACAGCGGGTAAAGGTTAATCCATTTAATAAATGTGCCGATTTGTGTCAACTCATTTAAGCTTAATCATGTTGTGTCAACTTATTTAATAAATATGTTAAGTCGAGTATGCATATAATCAAGGTGTTTAAGATCCCATTTGTTCAAGTCCTTTAAGGTGTGCTTGATAAAAAAAAAATTCAGGAAAACATTTCCCCATGTCTTGATAGGAAAAAAATTGGACTATTTTTATAGGAAAACTTGACACCAAAAATCAAAATTCCTAGGAAAATTTGTGCAAATAAATGTGTGGAAATCTCATATTCCTAGGAAACTTTGAAAATCTAAAAACATACCCTAAAGCCAAGTTCTATTTTTCATTGAAAATGGGCGTTTGCACAAAAAAAAAACAAGGTTGTTCTCCTAGCACCTTTACTTGTAAATCTTTGAGTCTTCTACTCTTCATACTGGGGTTGTTTCTAGTCTCCTATGAATGTGCCATACTATCTTAACTGACATTTCCTCATCTTCTTGGACACAAACATTGGGAATTGAAAAGTTGAGAGATTAAAGATGATCAAAAGGTGAGTATTTTGTCGGATGTAGCTGTCCAACAAAATGTTTTCAACATGTAGAGTTGGTAGTTTCCACATTGTTTAGCGATAGAACCAGTTATTAGATGAGGTTCTCATCAAAGTAAGCATAAGATTGCTTGAAAAGACAGCACAAGGATCTCAGCATATACCTCCATATCTCCTCATTCCAGAGAAGGAACCACTTGCTTGACTATATTTTTGAAGGGATTCCAACTATAGGATTCAATATCTTATACAAGGAAACACCTATGTTACCCATGTGGACTATTAAAGTGGTCTTCTTTTGGTGTTGACTTGGTGCTAAGGATTTATTGGAGAGTGCCTTCATGTATGTTTTCTGTAAAAGTTCACCAACATGAAATCCCTAAAGTCTCTTTTCTTTATTGAAAAAGATCATAGAAATTTCCAGACAATAGTGCATGAGTGCGCAAAAAGCAAGTTGACATTATCAGAAAATGAACCTACAAAATAATTAAAAAATGTTTTGAATTTTTAGGAGAAGCTGCAGTAGGTCATTATCTCTGTTTCCTTCCTTTTTTCTTGCTCTAAAATGTTAAACCTTAAGAATATTGGTGATTGATCTGATATTGAATTAGGAACGGAAAGTGGTTTAGAAATAGTAGTTTTTTATATCCACTCTGCCACAAACATAATGTGATAGATCCATTCAGCCAGAATATTCAAAACAATGTATATTTTGGGATAAATCCAAACACACCTTATGGATTCAAGGTGTAACACTTCCATCTTCAAATGGAATCATTTAGATCATAGTTCATATTCATGGCATTAATCCAAACACACCATATGGATTCAAGGTGTAACACTTCCAGCTTTTAACAGGCCTTGGATATTATAGTTCATACTCATGGCAATAATCCAAACCACACCCACCTTGTCCCTGTCAGAAGCCAGGATAAAGGAGGATTGCTGTGGGTGTCAGGATGCAAGCCAACCCATGTATGACTCTCGTCAAATTTTAATGAGAGTTACTACTATAACATTCAGAACATGATTGGCAATAGGGTTGAGTAGAAAACTAAAACTCTAAAAGCAACCCTAGAAAGATGGGGCAAAGTCTCCAATGATAATGATGATAATTATGGCATTAAAGTTTGTCTGTAGTATCCTTTTTACATCTGTTCCCAAAAAAAAAAAAAATCATAATAAAACAAAATAAAATTAAAAAATCAAAGAAGATGGTATGTCCAATGAGAGTTGAAATCACCAATTCTAAGGCAAAGTGTTTATGGCAATTTAAATCTCTTTATATTTCTATCAAATTAGCTCTCTGCAAATTTAGTATGATTTTTTTAATAACATTTGAATTATTCATTCTATTTGAAACCTGGCAACTTCAGACGGACGACCATCAAAGCTTTAGTAAATAATCTAAACTGCACCATTATAGATCCAGGCACAGTCATTTAGTGATCATTATACCAGTAGTTCTAGAAATATCATTAGAGCTTACAAACCTAGCAAACTCTCAAGCTTGGGTTGCCTCTGGATGTGGAAAATTGCAGTTTTCAAGTTTTCAAGTGATAGAAATCCAGCCTTAACATCAATACAGCTGACAACCTGAAACCTGACAGAATTTTGAACAAAAAAGTAATGCAGGACTTAGATTTGTCACATATCAAAAGAATAAAGTGAGAATGGGCATGTTGTATAGAAATTAGACATACAAAAATTTCAAAAGATGGCTCACACTGGTATCCGCATCTGATACAGAATTAAGAACATCTTTGAATCTTTGATCACTTAATATCTTCTGTAAAATGTCAAGGTTTTATTGATCACCGATATTTATAGCCGAAAAGATATAAAGCCAATAACTGCTTCTCTGAAACACTCTTGCAAAATTCATAACATATTGCAATTTTCTGATTCGTGGAAATGGCAATTGGGTAGGGCAAGTAGCAAGCCTGATTTATCCCTGCAAACAGAATAGGTCATGCTACAACATAGTCTATTTCTCATGAACATCAGTTTGGGGCTGTCTTTGGAAGCTCCACTTTCCATTCATCACAACCAACCCAATTTTCGAAGGAGACACAAGCAGGTTATACATGCACTTAAAGCAGAGGATATTATGACCTGAATCCTTCAAAGACGGATATTTCTAGGTTACACCGCCTAAAGGAAAGCTTTAGAAGGATACATGAAGCTTTGCATTGAATTCAACAGCATAGTTAGAAGGAAAGGTAGAGTCCATTGGCAAATATAAAATGTGCTCCATTAACCTATAAAACCAACAAGGTAAGAAATTAAGCTAGGCATATACAAAACTAGAATGGCCACATAAGGCACCAAAATTATCATCAGACATGGTACAAAGCCCAACCTTTGTAAATCATCAGTTGATGGAGGAAGAAATAACAGCTTTCTATGTGAGAATCGAGATCGTACTCTCTTTTCTAGGAGCTGGTCTGCATCCTGCACCACAGATATCCCAGTTAGGGAACCCCAATACACAATCAACTAATCAAGGCTCATGTCAACATGGAACCACCATTCTAAGTGAGGAAATTGCACGACTAATATGTACTACTCCATTTGGGACCATCTGGGCTTGGAGATTCTTAACAGGGGTATCTAGCCATTTATAACTTGGAGATCTATTTGAGTTACTTTTTTCTTTTTTCTTTTGATAAATTGAGTTGCTTGGATCATTTAAATAACGTCTGCCTATATTGTTTCCTTGAAGCACTTATATTCTTCTAAGACAGCAGCCACTGGCAGAAAGTTTTGCTCCATGATCAAGTTCACATTATCCACGTGCACAAAGAAGCAAATTCTACAATCCACAAGTCTGCAAATCTAGGCCTTATCCTCGGTCTTTTTTTGAAAGATGAATGTAGGCCTCATCTTGAATTTATTGATGTCATTGGGAGACCATGCTACCATAGGACTACTCCACACTCATGAATCAGGAACTGTCAGTTATCTTTGTCCTATGTCCATTACTGTCTTCCCCTTATTTCCTGACTCTATTCCTTCTCTTCATGCTTTCTTTCCACCCAGTCCACACTGCCCATAGCAAATCACTTTTTTTCTAAAAAAGAAAAAAGGTAGAAGATAATCCACACCATCAGCTTCACAATGGCATTCTTAAAGAAACAAGTGTTTCGCATAAATAAAGAAATTCATTGTTACATGACCCTTTAAATGAGACACTATCATTATTCTGTCTCAAGAACCTTATACATTATAAACCATACAAGTAATCAGCAGCACTCTCTACACACAACAGATTGTAAGAATCTTTTAGAAAGGGAAGTAAATCAGAACCCACTGCCATTTTATTAAAATAACCATACCAAGCGGCAACTCACACCAACAACTACTGCTTGTGAAGTTAGAGACTGCATTGCATCTAGCAAACTGTAAAGTACTCTTTGCTTTCCCTGAAAAAATACATCAACAGAAACCATAAATTTGACAAGTGTATCTTTTGCACAAGTAAACTGCCTAAGAAAATAGAGAGAAGAATGACCATATGTTCTGTTTTATGAAAAAAATTGCATTAAGTATAAAACTGATGATAAAAGAAGATAGCGGCAGTTAAAGTTTCAATATTTAAAGATCTCAAAGAAAAGGGAACCAAGTTACATATTAAGGCACACCTGAGTAAAGAGATCAAACTCATTCAGTACAAAAATGATGGTTTTATGAGCTAATCCACACTCCCTGATAACGAAAGCCATCTCAAATGCATTAATACACAACACTAACGATGTGAGCTGATAGCTCAGCATCAGCAGCAACAAGAAAGATTAATAACATATGTATATACACTCACCGCAACATGTCTATCATAAACTGAGAGTTGTCATCAAATGATGCCTACAGTAGTACAAACCATCCAAGACCTTAAGAAGAACAAATTCTCTTGAACTGAAATGTCATGAGCACAGGGTTGAAAAGAAATATAGACTTGTACCATTTTTGAGAATAACAACTGGTGATCCATGCACAGCTGTCGTGAAATTTCCTGGAAAATCCAAAGCATGTAAATCAAACAAGAACAAAGAGGAACAACTCAACTTCCCAAATGCATATAATAGATCCACAAATGGGACTACTCAAATTCAAATAAGTGCAATTTTGTAGTTTTACAAATTAAAGTACAAAGACAGCTCCATAAACACATCTTCCATATATAGCTTTAATACTTTGACCTATAGATGTAGTTCCCAATGTGATTCTTACATCTCACAAATTAGAGGAATGGATAGACTTAAAGCCTTCTCTTATGGGAATAGTAGATAGACTTAAAGCTTTACTGACAAATTTTGAGACCATTTCTTTCACCATTACCAAATTCTAACCAGGATAAACTGTTCACAATGTTGCACTTTTTGGATTTATAATAAGAAACTCATGTTGGTGGGTTTTCCTTTCTCCTTCTATAGGCATTTGGCCTTCATGTGATGATGAGAATTTCTCAAGTCTAAATTAACTGGAACCAAAATAAAGAATCCCCTTTACATTTTTCTACACTTGTGTTAAAGGTTTGTAAATCAAGCGAGTCTTGATATTCCAGTAGCTTTCTATGAATATTTTTTAAGTGAGTAAACAGTTGAAGATACCATTAAGGCAGGCAATGCATCATTTTTTGAAGCAGACACAGCCAACTCCTTCGATCAAAAGCTTCCTATGGGATGAAAATGCCTTGAAGTAAGAATAATAGAAACCATAAGCTCATCTTTGTTCCTTTTTAAATATCAATTTCTGTTGCCTCTCAATTTTCTGCTTTTCCATTTTATCGATCAAACTAACCAATATTAGCATGTAATTATCTCAAAAACATGTATGTTTTATCTTAGTACCTGTTTTGATGATGACACACAAAAAAAAAAACAAGGGGTGCAAGAAGAACATGGGTTGGTAGTATTGATTCCTAGCACCCACTGGTTATTCTCATTTTTATCTCAGCAGCACAAAGTGTGTCTCAACACACATCCAAGTCTCATAGACAATTCAGAGCAAGCTGAGTTTGTTCTATGCCATATCGTGATTGTTGTTTGCATATATATGTCCAAAATCCACTCCATGTACAACAACCAGGATCCTTGTTTCAAAGAAAATGTGTCAAGGATAATGAGTAATTTTGCTAATTTGGCAAATCATGAGTTAAGAAAACACATGAAGCCAACAAAGATATGTTCTACCCAGGAGGGGGAATACATCCTCTATTAGAATCATGAGTAGTGAAATCAAGCAATGTGCAATTTGACCATACACTAGACTGACCTTCACTGCACTATTGTCATCACTGTGCAATAATCCGTTCAATCTTACCTGAAACAGAAAAGCAATCCAACTGATTCCATTTTATACTCATTGTGAGAGTCTGTTTCCTAGAAAAGTCAAGCTGAGGTTGTAATTTCCAAAATTCCAGAATTAGCAGATTTTGCTAGTTTGGAATTTGGGGAATTCACGCACTAGTATTTTAGTGTGTAATGGGTCTCAAATTATTAGGTAGAGTTTAAGAATTACATAATGCAACTTATTCTTTGGAATACCAAAATAACACTTTTAGATGGGAATTTAGAAATCATGTCGAATTGGAATTCACTGGGCTCTGATATTTCCTTTTCTAGAATTTTTCTTGTACCATGGAATTCTTTGGAGGTCCACAGAATTCCAATTCCACCTTAGAGCTCCAGGGTTAAAAAGAGGCCCTTATGGACCTATTTGATGCAAGAATGAAGAACAAATTGAGACTTGCATTTTGGGGCTTCTCCAGATCTATGGTTTTAGAGTAAGGACCTGTCCAGCAGAAAATCCTAGTAGAATCAATAATTTTCCAAATCCTCAATGAGCAATTTCTATAAATTGCAAATTCCGTGAAATAGCATTCTTATGTTTTCCAATTAGTTGGAAGTAGGAATTCCATAATCAAGAGTGGTCTAATCGTTGGAACGCAAAAACATGCATTTCAGATGGGAATTCAAACTTTCCAGAAATTGGGAGGCATTCCAAAATTCTCACTCTAGAATTCTGTTTTTCTATGCAGAAATTTGCAAATTCCACAAAATTCCAATTCCAGCTTATATTCCAGGCTATTACATATGCCCTAACAGATAATCAGCCCTTAAACAAAAACATCCAATCAGCATATTTATAAAACTCCAGCTCCACCAATAATGCTAAAAGCAGTGACAATGAGGATAGTTTATGTAAGATCCAAGCTGTTGACCCGATGTGTAGCTGGGAAGTATTATTTCCAGAGAAATGATTAATTGATACTCCTAAAATAAGAACTCAATGAGCACCTTTTCATGGGGTCCACCTTGGACAACGAGTATAGTTTAGTTGGAGAGGTTTATGCTTAGATAGGGGGGCGGACCGAAATTCAATTTGAACAAACACTTGAAGCACAGTTTGAAGGCATAAAATCTTCTCAGTGCTGGAAGAAGTTAATCCAATGTTGAGAGTAACTCAGAAAAGAGTCAAAATGGATAGGAATCCAATTCAAAGGGAATATTGGGGGACAATGTGGATATGTAAGTGGGATGGGGCGTTCATTGAGCTTTCAATGGATGATTTTCCCATAAGAGAAACCCATCCACTTAAGATTGGAAAATGGAATTGATTGCGATGATGAAGAAATCTATTAAGAATTGATAAAAGAAAATTCCATTTAATATGCTATATAAAACCATACATACCACCGATATCATGTCTTCATATTCCGCATTCAAATCTCTAAGTACAAGATCCAATACCTTAAACAATAGAAATAAATTCTTAAAAATATACAGGATAATAAAGACATTTTTAAAAAGGAACGAAAAAAGAAGGGGTGGGGGGGAGAGAGATTTTTTTTTAAAGAGGAGCATACCGCAATTTTTCCACATCCGCGGGGGCCAAGGAGTAAGATGGAGTTGTTGCATGCCTCGGTTATAGAATTGGAGATGATGAACTTCAACTTGCTGAAATCCGAAGATTCAAAGCTGAATAAAGAAAACAAGGAGAAGGAGAAGAAGAAGAAGTAGAGATAGAAATAGGGACCTGTAATTGGTGTCAGGAGAATTAGAGAGAGGGGCGAAGAGGAAAGAAGGGTCGCAGAGGCGAGAACGAAGGAGGATTAGGGCTTTTTCTGCTTGGCTCTCCCCTTCCATTCTTTTCCTGCAAATGAGCGGGAAAACCAAAACAAGAGAGCCGTTCCATATTTATAAGTATACTGCTCAACGGCCAAGATTAGCGGGAGAAAGGATTCGGTGTGAGGCTCGGATATTTTTAATGTAGCATTGACAAAATGTTTTCAATAAACGTTTTATGAATTATATTTATTTAAGTCTAATTAAATATAAAATTTTATTTTAAATTATTTATTTATATAAAATCGTAATAAATGATACTAAGTCTGGACACAGATTTTAAATTTTTCTTTCAATTAAAAATTTTATTTTCAAATTTGAATCGTTTATCTTTTTATCTAGTCTCAAAAAGGGTATTTATATTGTATTAAATTAAATACTAACCTATGCTCGAATCTTTTCTCTACTAGCTGAGGAACAAGCTCAAAAGTCTGGCTGCCCTAATGAGTTATGTTGTAGAGTGTGGATGCTATTGTGTAACTAGATAAGTTGATAAATTGTCACATACACTATTTAAATGTCTAAAATGAGATCTATTGAATTTTCTGATCTTTAAAATTTATAATAAAAATTAATTATTAAATATATAATTTTATCTATCAAAAACTCATTAATCAGAAAATGATGTATTATATACGTATCAATTTAATTTGAATATAAATCGAAAATAGAAAGTAATGTTGTAAAAGGTTAAAATTCATGATTCAATGGGCTTCACATCAGTCTATGCACACAAACAAATTGCCTGCAAGCTGTAATTTTCTCCCATCAAATTAAAATCCCATTTCTTATACAACAAATAAAATTATTTATAAAAAATGTCTAAATTTAAATCTCAGTAAATGATATAAACTAACAGACTCTAACATTAGTAAATCGAAATAAGTTGCCCTTCAAATACCATTGAATTTTAAACAATTTATATACACCTCAGGACAAAAATGATTCTTTTACTCAATGAACCCTGTGACATATACCCTCTTTGATATGAATTTAAGTTTATTAAAGCGGTATAGTTGTCACGAATTCTTATCTTCCAATAAATAGAACTCTAAATTGCGACATATTAAATGAGCTAAATGATATAGAACTTGAAAACTTAGGCTGATATTTAATTTTTAAGGCATCGAACTATTCTAGATAGAAATGTTCTTCATACGAATTTGAAATTATGAATCTCTGAAAATAAATATTTTGCTCATTAAATAAACTTAAAAAATAAGCATCCATATTCCAAAAATTGATAGTTTTTAACTTTCTCTTAAAAATATGTTAAAAAGTTGGACACACCACTCAATGAGGCTCTAATCTGGTTGCTTGCGCGTTGGATCATTCAGTGGATGTGTTGGGTTACTTTGAGCTTAAGTAGGATGCGACCCTTTGAAAAAGGTGTATTATATTAAACAGGGGCATCATTCTGATGAAAAAAATGCTAATTTATTATTTTTATTAAGTAATAAAAGTTCTTATTTTATATATCATGCTATATGAAAATATTTTAATATTGTACTTGAAATCTATGTTTGAATTACTTGGACAATTAAATTTAAATGTAAATAATAAGATGAGAGCCGGGTGAACAAATTGTAAACAAGTTAGCAAAAGGGTTCTACATCACTTAAAGGGACAACCTATAAAACAATTATTAGACACACAATGCTTGAAGTGGTTTGGAAAGGTAAGGACCATACCAAAGGTGGCCCAGTTCAATGATTTGAAAGGTTTCAAGTTACGGTAACAAGGAAAAAAGTAGACCACCAGAAATATAGTGGGAAAGAATAAAAAAAGACATGACAAATACTAAAGTGATTGATGGTATGATTTATAATAGACTCAAACAGAAAAGTCGAATTTAAATAGTTGACGTAAAATAGACGAGACTTTGGCTTTGATGATAAAAGAAAATGAGATTAAACTCTTAATCTTTATATTGTAATAATGAGCACTTATCAACTCTCCCACTAACTTTATCTATTATAAAATGCATGATAACTACTTTAATTTTAAGACAACTCGTTAAGAAAAACAATCCAATACAAGGTTCTCCAAGCTGATCTTTTACTTCAAGCATATAAAGGATAGAAATATACAGGCCATAAATTGAGACACCGTTGTTTTCTATTATTGATACATAATATTTTTAAAATACTAAAAATACTCTCTTTTAATGCAAATGACAAGATTAAATTACATTAATTACCATCGATCACCATTGAATGAAGAAATAAGAAGAGATTTAATTTTGCGATGGAATGACTCATGGAAGCACACATTTGCACTACTTAAATATAAAGAATAGAGCATGTGTCTGAATAAAATCCATGGTTCGTAAATATCATTTCCTAATATACAAACTTCAAGCATTTAACGACTACTTATTTCCACTCTTATACAACAACCTTTTATAAAACAAAACAAAATTGGGAATGGAGTTCTCCAAGCTGACCCTCTGCTAATCTCCTAATCAGGCCATCCGGAATTTTATCCTCCTCCAAAGTTTACCTTTGAATGAAAAGTCAACAAAACATACATATCATTTGCAATGGAGACGACAGCTACAACCACATTCAAATACCAAGAAGAGAGCAGGGCATTTGAACCATGGCTGTAGATCATCATTTCCAAATATATACAAACTACGAGACCGCTTCGTGTTTTTAATACTCGTAGAAAGCACAATTTGGGACGGGTCATTTTTCCAATCTGATATTATTAACTTATATAAAGGCCATTTGCATCCTTATCATGGCATGGAAAGATCGCCACTTGATGAAGAAAGCAGAAAATCAAACAGCAGGTTCATATCGACACACAGAGTCATATATGTTCCCATTGACCAGCTTCTCAGCTAACCTCTGATTCTTCACCATTGCAAGCTGAGAAACGGATGGCACGAGGCAAATGGATGGTCAGAAAATAATAATGTGCAAATGAAACAGGTCAAGGGAAGCTAGATCTTTATCTGTTAATTTGTTAAAGCTGTAAAATTTTGTTTTGGGCATGTTATCTATTGTGGATGTCAGGCACAAGCCCACCTTGTTACAACTATAAACGAATGGGACCTGAAGCTGAGTTTACAAAACACCTCAACAGAAACTGTTGCCAGATGTGGACCTAGACCCAGCTTATCTACTTGTGAAGTCTAAAACAGGGCAAAGATCTAAATGTGGGCCCATGTGTATGCTCAAAACAGAATAATAGTGAGCTATAGTTCAAAACCTGATGAGACAGTTTGTCAGTAGAACCGTATATATTCCCACACGAGAGAAAAGAATCCTACCTTTAGAACATCACATTGAAATCGAGCATTGAAGTTGGTATGAAGAGCACGCCCCATTCCTTCCAAGATTATCTGCATCAAATGAAAATCAAGTTTAGAATCATCCATAGATTATTGACAAACTAAATAACCTCAGCCTAAGGACTAGCAATATCCCTAGACCCTCAGAATGTACAAGTTGGGCCCATGATTTGGTGATCCTACATGTCATTCTGACAGCTATAGCATATGATTGTGCCCTCACATGCATTCCTAGTGAGATCCTCGGACTCCTAAATCAACTAAAGCCACACAGTTTAACAAGAGAGACAAATAACCAAATTCAACAGAAAAAAAAAGGCTAAACAACATTTAGGTTTACTGAAAAATGGGCCCACATGTATAGCATAAGCTTAAGACATACCAGTGATGATACTAATCTGTTTCTCTGTCTCTATACTAATAATGATGCCTATGATCATTATGACAATAAGATCTATGAAACACAAGGTGAAATTTTGAATTTACGAGACCACGCATTTCCTGGTGCCAAAAAACAAATTCAATAACAATATGTAGACAGGTGGAAGATTCATATTCTTTGATAGGATTTAAAAGGAAAAAAAAAAACACGTAGTACCAGGTCTGCATCTTTTGCAGCAGCAGCAAGCTCTGAGCTGACCTGTCGGAAGTCAATGCATGGACTCCCACATCCATTCTCAACAACAATCAACGGAACTGAAGCTGAGTTTTCTATAGCAGCATCTTGAATGTTTACCATTGCATCCACAAGCAATCCACCTGCTTCTGCAGCTTTGCGAAGGATATCGCAATGCTGCAATGAACAATAAAAAATTGACATGAAGAAAAACTCAACCAAAAAGAAAGAAAAAAGGGGAGATAAAATCTGAATTTTTGGTTTCTGTTGAATGGTGCAATTTAACACACATGGGGCCCATTTTCCATGAATCCAAACAACTCAATTACCATAAACCCCTGTTAAATTGACACTTAAAACCAATTTTGGTGCCAATTGAAGTTTGCCCTACCATTGATTGATCACGTGTCAAACATGAGATTAGCTCCAGTAGAAACTCAATGGTCTCAATCATATGACAAGGACAGGATTGATCCAACAGTGTGGCAGACTCTCTGATTGGGATCATTTGGGGCATAGGAACTAGGGTATTGATCAGTTAGGATTTATGAAAGGTGGGACCAACATTGAAAATTTAAGTGGTCCAAAAAGAAAGCTAGGGCTGAAATCGGGCCGGGTCGGGTTTTTTAAAACCCAACCCGGCCTAAGTTACTAATATATGGAACCCGACCCGACCCAATCCGAACTTTTGATCCGGACGTCTTGACCTGACTCGACCCGACCCGACCCCCATTTTGAACCTACTTTTTACTGGATCGGGCTGGGTCGGGTTAACTTAAAAATCTCTCAACCCAACCCGACCCAAATTCAATGCGGGTTTCTAATTTCTCAACCCGACCCAATCCGCTGACCCGACTTTCATAACCCGACCCGCATGATTTTCGGGTCGGGTCATGCCGGTTCGGGCCAAATCCCGACCCGAGTTTCACCCCTAAAGAAAGCATCCATTTGGACATCCATTTAGATGGCATTATAGGATGGTTTCTCAAACAATAGGGTGAAACTTGGGCTGGGTTTTGAACCGACCCGTATGACCCAACCTGACAAATTAGTGGGCTGGATTATATATTTGTAGATTTAGGGCCGGGCTAGGTTGAAGAGAAAAAACCCACATTAAATTCGGGTCAGGCTTGGCTCAACATTTTTATATTGACCCAACCCAACCCGACCCATGTCAAAAAAATTATATACAAGTCGACTATCAGCAAAGCGATGCCCTAATCCCTTCCTTATCTCAAGTCGCTCACACCTTAATCTTTTTCTCTTCTTTTCGTCTTCTCTTCTCTCGAGTCACTCACTTGCTCCCTTATCCCTAGGTTTCCCTCCCTCGACGGCGACAACGATCCCTCTTTCCTTCAATCCCTGGCACGAAACAACATCTAACAACAAAGTTACTCTCCACAGAGAAAAGTCCATGCCTTTCCAATTTCCCTTGCCTTCTCAGTTCTCATGACATTTTTCTTAGATCAATGGCTTCTTTTTCTCTTTTTTCTTCTTTCTCCTTTGTCCACCTTTTCACTCTAAAATTTCCAATGCCCTTTTGCCCTATCACCTCTCTCCCTTTTTTCACCTCCCTCCTTTCCCCCACAAAACCCTATACCCAATTCCTTTGGATCCATTCTCTACAACCAGAAAAGAATTGAAGCTTGAGAGAATTAGAGGGAAAGAAGGAAACCCAAGAATTCTTCGATGAAGGGCTCGAACCACCTCCTCTTCATGATCGGACGCGTCACATCGTGGTACTCGTCCAACGTCGAGGTTTTGCTCCTCATTCCATTGTAGATTTAGAGTAGGGCTGGGTTAAAGAAAAAAATTGCATTAAATTCGGGTCAGACTGGGCTCAGTTTTTTAAAATTGACCCCACACCATTCGACCCATGTCAAAAAAAAAATTTGTATAAGTTGACGGTCAGCAGAAGGATGCCCTAATCCCTACCTTCTCTCAAGTCGCTCATGCCCTAATTCTTTTCTTTTGAGTTGCTCACTCGCTCCCTGATCCCTGAGTTTCCCTCCCTCGACCGCGATAGTGATCCCTCTTTCCTTCACTCCCTAGCACGAAACAACATCTAACGGCAAAGTTACTCTCCACAGAGAAAAGTCTCCGCCTTTCAAATTTCCCTTGCCTTTTCAGTTCTCATGACATTTTTCTTAGATCCATTTCTTCTTCTTCTCTCTTTTCTCTTTCTTCTCCTTTCTCCTTTCTCCACCTTTTCACTCTAAAATCTCCAATGCCCTTTCACCTCTCTCTCTCTCTCTCTCTCTCTCTCTCTCGCTCCCTTTTTTCACCTCCCTCCTTTCCCCCACAAAACCCAACACCCAATTCCTTTGGATCGATTCTCTACAACCAGAAAAGAATTGAAGCTTGATAGAATTAGAGAGGCCCAAGAATTCTTTGATGAAGAGCTCGACCGCCTCTTCACGATTGGACTCGTCACGTCCTGGTACTTTTCAACGTTGGGGTTTTGCTCCTCATTCCTGTGAGCAACGATGACCAACGTTGGGGTTTTTAAATTTTTTCTTTTTTATTAAGTTGTTTTTTTTTTTTTGAATTCAGGCTAAAACGGGTTGGGTTGGACTCTCAAGCCTTAGGTCGAATCGGGTTGGGTTGTGCAATTCGGGTTGAGTCGGGTTGGGCTCAGCCATTTTTTATATGGGTTGGGTTGGGTTGCCCGAGTTTCAGCCCTATGAAATAAAAAGGGGCACTGAATGCACAAAGTTTTATGGTATCAAACAGAGATTATGCATGGTACTCTCACAATGCTCATCATTTTATACACAAGTTTCAATCCCAAAACCTTTGCAGCCTCAGCTATAATTTCTGGAAGTTCCATTGCAGTGACATCATTTAAAGCAGGCAATGAATTTGCAACCAAACCAACCTGCAGGAAAGAAGCGCAGTTAGCATTCAGAATTCCATCACCAAATACACATTACATTTGACAAGAGCCAGTAGCAGAGTTGGCAAGCATCCATTGTCGAAAATATAAAGGTTGTGGAGGGTTTACGTGATCTCACCATTGTGTATGCGTATGTACATGTGTGCGTGAGATCTACTAACCCCGAGATAGGAGGAATAAGGCCGTAATGATGATGTAGAATGTAGATTCATGACAACCACAAACGTTTAGCAGTTGAAGCACAATTAGTATAAGACCAACCCCTAGATAGGAGGAATAAGGCCTCAATGATGATGAAGAATGTAGAGTCATGACCACCATAAATGTGTAGCACTTGAAGCACAATTAGTATAAGACAGTTATCATGAAAAAAATTTTGATAACCTGTTATCATGAGAAATTGTGGGATCCTAAGCTTCGAGAAATACGCTTTTTTTTTTTTTTGAGATGATGACAATAAAAATTAATAAAGGAAAACAGAGAAAAATACAAGAGAGTACAGGAGCGAAAAAAACAAAACCGTCTAGCAGAGCTCTACTGTAGGGAAATGAAAATAGAAAACACATGCATATATGGAGGCACACACACAGGCAGCTGTTGGATGACGTGTGAGTGCATGAAAAGGCACACACTTCAAGATGCACATAAAGAGACAGCTTCTGGATGCAGTGTTCAATTGAAATTGCAGTAATTCAATTAAGTGGCAACCAGTACAATAAATTTCTTACTATAATAATGAGGAACCAACGGTCAAATTGTAGTCAAATGCCTCTCAATTTTAATTTAAGGTAGCAAGATACAGTTAAGAAACCGTTCACTTAAGAAAAAGTTAGTCATCTACACTTAATTGAACTAATTCTTGCAGTTCATTTATTTATTGCAATCCAGTCATGCATGGAAAGGCCAGAGTATATTCAGCTTCGCCTTAGAAAATAAGATGTAAACCATACTCTCAACATTGCAAAAGACTTACTTCTGTTCCACGGCGAAGGAGTTCACGTGCTAGTGGAAGCATTCCAAGTACAATATCAGCACCAGTGTTATCCACGAAAAGCAATGCTTTTTTATAGGGTTTAGGCTTCTTGTCTCCAGAACCTAGAAACCTTTCCCTAAAGATATCAAAATCATCCACCTGAAGCCCAGTATTATTCTTTAGTGGCACATAATACACAAAATATTCATTGGTAATAGACGTTGCCAATGAGGGAATAGGAAAAGGAACAAAGTAACAGAAGAACCTCCAATCTGTATCACAAAGTTGTATTAAAATGGATCATGCTGGCACCTGATACAGCCACACTGCAAACATGGGTGTACAGAATAGAATTGGGCAGTTCCACTAATTAGCTGGACCATTTCAATGAAGAAAATTGGACAACTAATATTGTCAACGGTTCACACTCAACTGACACGTATGCCCCACCTTAAACAGTTGACTGGGCTCATTTTTGGGTGACAGCATCAATACCATGGCCTATTTCCTATTGGCATCAGAGTCCTGTATGGGGAGACTGATGCCTGCAATTAAAAATCTCTGAACTTACTCGCCAAGGCCGTTGCATCTTTTTTCGGCTCATACGATATATTTCAATAATAGTTCCCTTGTGGTAAAGATCAACACAGGCACGGGATCCCCAGTCAAAGATATTTGCCGCAAGAACACCTTCAATAACGGCTAGCAATCTCGCATCCTGTAGTATAGAAGTTATAAAATCATCAGTATAATTTAGAAAAGAACTAAAATCCTACTCTAGGACAAAATGTAGATGTGAAGTTGGAATCTTTAAGGATAAAATATCCATTAGAAGACAACCAGTGCAATTTCCATAATTATTTTATAGAAAACACAATTTAGACCAAAACCAGAAGGCTGCCTCATGAACTTCATAAATTTAGGATACGTTGGGTTGGAAAGCAGAATGTCACACGGTTTCAGCCTTTTCCCAGATAATGTATACTTATTCAGCACTGCACAAGACAAACAAGTGCACACATCAATAATGTCAAATGCCTGCTAGCTAGATGAGATTTCACTTGACCAATTACATCTTCCTGAGGCTTTTTCCTTTGCTGTTCAGCTTTCAGACTAACGACCATGCTACTATTGTCACATGGGCCCAAAATTAGCTTGATGCATTTGTGAGTATTTATGAATACCCATACACATAAATACATGCATGCATGCATATGTACATAAATACACACATGTACCTCATATTGAGCCCACCCGAGGCCCCATTTGCACTTTCCCACAACAAACCCACTGGATCCCATACCTTAGTTACACAAATACCAAGAGGCATTCAATCAAGTTGATCTTTTATAAGGATCATATCCAAGCATAGGCCTTTTTACCTCATCCACTCTCACGACAATAGCTTGCATCCACATAGCACTCTCACTATGAGAATCCCAAGGGGCGTGGAGCTAAGCACTAGCTAATGATGCCCCACACTCCAAGTGATGTATTACACTGAACTTCTATGTGGGACTCACTTATGATCACATGGATGAGTTGATTGAAAAGAACTATATGAAGCCCACCAAAATTCTACTTGATTAAATGCCTAAAATGTTGGCTTCAGTGATCCAAGGATATTTTTTATTGGCTTCATATTCAAACATAGTCCTTTCCAACTAACCCTTCCTCCTAGTCACAAGTGTATGCAAACAAATCATTGTATTTGCTGCATATCTAATTACCCAATGAAGATAACAAAACTTTAACTATGCTAAAAAGACAGTGCAAATACAAAAGATAAAAAGATTCAATGAGATATTGGACCTCAACCAATAAAAAAGGGTGTCATACAACCAATTTTAAAAAGAGAAAAACAAACTAAGGTAAAGTTCCCAGTTTCCTTGGAGGGCCTCCACCCAAAAACCATTTAAAGACTTGGATGCAAAAGCTCATTGAACAATATTTGACTTGCTCCTCCATAGAACCGCTACAAACCAAGCACTGTCCAAAGGTGCTGTTTTCCAAAAGACTTGGCCTTTCTCTGGAAAGGGACCTGACCCCCCTCCCCTCCTCTCTCTCTCTACTTTGAACCAGCTCATTTATTCAGTATGCCTTAAAGATCAAGTTCAGGCCCTCCTCTAGTTAGTCAAGATGCATATTATACACATATAATACACGTATTACTGTATTAAAATATACATTTTATATGTACTATTCAAAAGTTAGAGGTTAATATGTGTATTGATGACTTGATACGTATAATACACATTTTATTTGTGTATGTGAATAATTTGGCTACAAAATTTGGAATTTAATACATGGACTTTTTATGTTTGCTCCCTTTCCAAAGACCAAATCAATTTCCCTTTTCATTTTAATTTTCGTGAGGATCACCAAAAACCAATAGTACAGATTGAAAGTAGACTTGATGAGATACAAGTGGACCAATTTCAACCTAAAGTTCGATTTTAAGTCACTTCATCTTAGGGGCAAACTCATAAGGAATCATTAAAAAAAAGGGTAACTGACTAGGTGCAACCCATGCACCCAGTTGCACCTAGTCAGTTATTGATGTGTGCACTTGTTCTCCCTTTCCATTTCAGAAATACAGGTGGGATTTCTCATTCACCTCATCATTTCTTTCCTTCTGCCTTCTTTGCATGAACAGCTGACACAAGTGTATGTGCTGCTCATAGCCCTTTGGAAAGGCTGACACTACTAGTACGTCATCTTTGAATTAATCCTTTTGAAATATTTTTTGTAGATATGTGTGTGTACTGATTTTTTACTGTTTTATTGACGAATTTGGTTGAATTATATCCGTACATATTTGTATCTGTACTTATGCAGCTCATATATTTTCTTAATCAAAATTTTGACTGATTCATTGACTATCTTGACTGAATTATACCCAACAGTATCCGTCTTTGAACTTTTGCCATTCACTAAATTACTAACTAGGGGCCGTCCCTGCAAAAAAAAAAAAAAGAGGCCTGAAACAAATCCTAACATCCAACCTTGCCCCCTTCAGAACTCTTAACATTATACCACTCCAACCAAATTGTGTAAAAATGAGGATGCATGTGTAGAAGGGCCTATGAAGCTCTAGAAAAATCATTATTATATTAAGATTTGAAATATCAGTATCGAAGGGCATGTTGCTGAGGCAAAAACTTATATACATATATATATCAACTGATATCTCAAACAATGGATTAAGCAAGAAATACTTCATTTACCTCCCTCAACTAATATCTCAAACAAAATCTCCTTTCATGATTTCACATACCTCACTCAAGCCATCAAGCTCCATCAGTAGGTCATGTAGAACAGCAAGGGATGCTTCATTTTCCCTAATGCAATGACAATCAAGCATGGTTATAAAGTTCAAATTTGTCTATAATGTAGCTTATATTTTAACAGGTAAGGATGTTGTTTGTATGGATCATTCTCTTCTCTAAAAAATTAAAAATAGTTAAAATTTTGAACATGAAAATCTTGACTGCCAACTTTTAAGGTGCTTGTGTAAACCTGCAATATAAGATGCCTTTCACAGTGTTATAACGCTGCAATCAAAGAACCATTAAAGTGAGGGATAAAACCATTATGTAATGGGTGTAACCACAGTATTCAAACTAGGACTATGAAGCAGCCAATTACTAGATTGGGTCAACTAGGAAACATGGTGGGTCAACCAAGAAGGTCATGTAATTAAAAACATCGCCATTATTACCATTGTTATTGTACTATGACTTGATCATTTAGAGGTTGAGGGGACCAACTAGCTCGGCTCATATACATTTATATACTAAAAATAAAAACTACTAAACTTCTTCAAAATCAATAAGAAAATAAATGCAGGCAGTACACATTGAGAAATTATAAAGTTTCTAACTGAACTACCAAAGTTATTAAATTTGCAAGTCATTACATCATAGGTAAGTTTTTAGACAACTAAATAAAACTGTTAGTAGCCACTCGGCCAAGCTCCAAGTTCTACTATCTAAAAATTAATTTTTCTATATAGCCATAATCTAGTCGATCAAGTGATTTAATCATCCATTGACATAGTTGGCTCGGCTAGATTAAGTTAGGGTTGTAAATTCTACCTAGTGACTTGGCCTAGTTGGACAAAAGCTCAATTTCAGCCAACATGACCCTATGTAGGTACTAGTGCACAAAAAGATCAAGTTGACTCAGCAGAGTGACCTGGAACATGCCCCCAACTCTAATGCTTGTTGCTTTTAACTATGACTATAAGTGCACAAAATGCTACAATTATGATGTCTAGAATCTAGGCAAGTCCTATTGGTCTATATGAAAAGCATTGGAAGAGGTGCCAACTATATCATAGTAGCTTCTTTTCCATGGAGTTATCACGTCATGGATTGAATTCATAAATTGTGCATTAAAGTCTAGTTGAAATCTTGAAATGATCCCCCAAAATATACCATCACATAAGACCAACAATGCTTTATGAAGCTGAATAGACAAGGTAATGGTAACTAAAATACATATCTTAGCATGGATGAGTACAAACATTAAAAGACACAACTAAGAATGACCAAGTTTGAAAATAGAACAAAGAAAAGCCATTTAAGGTGGTTTGGAGATATAAGTATGGCCGAAAACAGCCCCCATTCGAAATTTGAAAGGCTATAAATAGAAGGAATAAGGAGGAGAGGAAGTCCATTGAAAACCTAGATTGAAGTCATGAAGAAGGATACGATAGGTTTGGGATAATGGTGAATATGGTCTTTGATAGGGTATAATGCAAGTTGTAGTAATTCAAAAGTCAACGCCATTGCCTGGGCTTCTAGGAGGAGGAAACCTCCTTGGAGGCTTATTTCAATTGTAAGGGATATTTCTCATCTTTGTAAGGACCTTTCCATATTTTTGATGCATGTTAAAGGTCAGGAAATGGAGTAGCAGACTTCTTATCCAGTTGGAGTGGACCAATTGAGGGTTTCATAGGTCATTTGTAAAGGTGGGTTCTACTTTTTTGTTTTGGGTTTGCGGCCTTTCATGGTTGTGGATTCTCGCCTTTTTGTAGAGGATCAGTATATACCTCTTATATTGCAACTTGTGTTTTCTATTAATATAATTGTGAATTTTTCAAAAAAAAAAAAAGCTAACCCCAAATAGATGGGATTAATGGCTGTGATGATGATGATGATACGACCTCCCTCCATCAAACATTAAAGTGTCTCTTTGAAGTGTTGGACCAATCATATAGTTCATGATTGCAAGAAAATACAAAAGATAAGATTAATGTATGGTATGCTAACCTTTGTTTAATGGTTCTATATGCATCCAAAAACTGGAATTCTCGCAGACACTCTTCCCTTAACTCCAAAAGATCGGCCAATCCAAATTTTCCATAAGCAGCGGGTTCTTCAATCAACCTACATCAGCATATTCACATAGAGATTACTGAAAAGTAAAGCAAAATGATTTATAATATTGTTAATATAAATGGTTGGTGTTTACTCTTACAATAAGTTCTAATTCAGATGTTACATTAAAAGTTCCCTAAAAATTTTAAAATGTAGGGACCGCAATTAGCTGTTTATGAGCTGGTTTGATGTGAGGTAGGATCCAACCATTTCCAGAATTGAACTGAAAATAGATCTCAGCCCAGCCCATTTAATCATCAATCTTGAAATTTGGCACATGGGCCTGATGGACCAGCCTGGTCCATCGATAGCTGCAGTAATTTGCAAATCCAATGAGCAAGAGACCAAAAATGATAGGTTAGAGTGGAGAAGAACTCAAAAGGCTGAACCTTGTAGATGTGATTAGTGACTGTGATGATAAATGAGAAAGAAATATGACAATGAGACGATGATGAAAAAGACAGGTTATAAAGAATCGTTGGAAATGATTCAGATAACGGAAATTGAGACAAATAAACCAATTTAAGCTAGTATGACTTCTAAATTTCAGTTCACCACAAGTACATGTATAAGATGTATATAGAGCTCATTTGGCTCTGCAGAATTCCACCGAATTGAGTGGGAGCGAATGAGAAGAATGTTTGGATGGATGCCTTGAAGGAAATGGCAGGGTCTGTTGATTGTTGAGGAGTATTTCCCTAACATAATTACCTCAAGACTTTTTTAATGATATGGGAGGGAAGGAGGGAGGGGGGAAGGGGGAGGGGTGCAGGGGGCTTGCAAAGTAGAAGTAATTCCTCCTATTTCCTGGTGCAGCCAACGACTATCCATCATTGTATTTGTATCCTTCTTATTTCTCCCTAGGATTCTTCTCCATCACCTGCACATCTGGGTTTGGGTGAAGAAGAAATCTACTTACACCACCTCAAGCACATCTTCATATTTTCACATAAGTGTTCCTTAGGATGGGTAGTTGAACAGTAGTAGGGTCTATAAACCATACTAATTGAGAAAACCTTGGCTATTGATCCTAGCTCCATCTAAATCCCTTAGCCATGTGATTAAAGATAAAAAAAAAAAAAATTGGATGGTCAGTAATAACACAATGAAAATCTAGTTTCAAAGTCTCTTTCAAAAAAAAAAAAAAAACTAGTTTACAAGAGAACTTTTAATGTTGACAAATTAAGGTCATGGCCTTATATTACTCAGAAATATAGATGGAGCTAAATTTTGAAACTTGAGTAAATTTAAAGGAGAATTTATTATGGTTGGTTAGATTCAAAACTATGCCATGAGTTCATTACTGAAATATATTAGTAAAAATTATAAAGTAATAGCTACAAATACTCTCTATGTTCACCATAAATATTTTAGGCCCAATATGAAGAACACCTTAGACATAGGCCCTATTTGCTATAAGCCATTTTTCTAAGTACAACACTACTGCAGGCCGACATACTTTAACCAACTCAATTCTAAATTAATCATTGCTTACTGGTCCATAATCTGAAGTAATAGAAGATTAATCAAGCCCAAAATTTCAAAGCTCATTTTATAGTATTGGATATTTTTAGCACATTCGAACTCTATTCAATCTTTTTTTTGTTTGTTTATAAGCTCATCAAGACATTACTGGAAAAATATTCTAACTTTATAACATCTTCAAACTAAAGAAATTATTCTGCTATTCAATAAAAGTTAAACAACCTAACATTAAGACAAATCAAACTTCAGAAATTCTGATTGGTAAAAAATTCAGGAAATGACAACAAAGCATCTGTTTAACATTAAAAAAATACAATTCAAGCATCCAAACAACTTACTGGTGTTTTCAAGAAATGAGCTTTTGGAAGGAATTTACTGTAAATCTATTTTCTTGAAAGACTAAGAAATGCATGCACAGCATTTCAAGTGAATTCACTAAAGCCAAACAACCCAAAGTTTTATGTATTTAAGAAAAAAGTCAATCTTTGAGTCTAAAAAGTGGCCCGTAAATTGACACTACCAGCTTCCTAACCCAAAATATGTTACAGAAACTAGAAGAATGGATGATTCCTAAACATATTGAGTCATCGAATAGAATTTCCAGGCATGAGAAAGATGGCAAACTGTGGAATTTCATAACCAAGTTCCTAAAAGGGAGCATTATGATCCATTGTGCTTTCTTGTCTCTAGCATTTGAGGGAGAAACTCAGCTGCTCCTACAAGATGACGTCCTATGTATCTTCAGTATACATAATTAATGAATATTTAAATGAGCAGCAAAACTACACTAAAGTATAGGAGAAAAGTCATGAGTGATGATTATTACTTTAGAACCTAAGGTATTTGTGGTGTGGCCATGCAGGTATGTTCCAAGACATCTGGTGGGATCGTATCATGAAGTGTAGTGCTTTTTACCTTCCATTCAGTTTTAAGAATTATGCCTACAAGTAGGAGGCTGCCAAATTTAATTTTTCCTTTAGTAGGGAGTTACTAAGATTAAATGGACAGTTTAGACTAACATAGATAAGCAGAAGAATGAAATTGGTTTTCAGAACATATTTTTAGAATGATTACCTTGCCAAATGAGCAGAAAATGCACAGGCAAATGCATCACCCCTTCTTTTAGCATCTTCTGTTCCACCTTCACTAGCTACAGCCTACCACATAGATAAAATAGTCAAAGAAACACACAACCAATGATAGGAAACATCCAAGTAATCGTAAGTTTGTAATAGAAGAGATTATTGTAAATTAACAGGATCAATGGCAATGGCATTCGAACAGAAAGTTGGGTCATGATCTAGCAACAATGACATCTTTTAAGTTTGACTAGAACATCAAAGAGTATGATCCACCATGGATAGGTCATGAGCACAATCCCTCCACCTTGACAATATCCGCAATGGACTTGACTTTACACTATCAGAGCCTTAGAAGCTTTACAATTTGTCTGCTGTTGTCTGGAAAAATCAGAGTATTACACTATTCGGAGGATTGCACCTATTTGGTAATCTATACCAGAACCATGCAATAAGAAAAATCATTCAAGTATAGGTAGCTAGGATATCAGCTTGCACCTTCTCCTTTAGATCACTGACACATATAAGAACATCTTGAAGAGAAAATTATGGCTCAAGGAATATATGATATTCCAAAATTTCCAAATAACATAAAATATGAGGATCATCGTAAAGGCCATTCCCATTTTTTTTGGGGTCCATTTTCTGAGTTCTATTCTTCAACTATACCCCAACAAAAATAAATAAAGACTCAAAGAATGCCTCTAGGAAAGTCCAACTCCAATTGGGAAGCCATTTCTAAACACATGGTTCTTCTCATAGTCGTCACCCCTTCATACATTTCCAACATAATTATCAAAGCCACTAGTCCCATCCATCGGTCAGCTTTTTCAGTTCTTTTGTTCCATTCTATCCTATCCATGGTTATTAAAATCTTATGATACACGATTCGTATCTTACGATTCATACGATATGATAAGAGGAACAATTCGTCTATCAACAAATCTTACGATTCGTATAAATAATAGAATTATGGGGTTATTATGAGTGTGAAAATATGAAACATTTCGTTTTAATGGTTTTTAAGGCTTGAGTTAATGAACATTTAAGACCTTTCGATTTTTTGAGGTTTTTTAGTTCATTATTGACTTTTCACAGCATAGTTGGATTATATACTAGTCTTATACTTTTGGGAGTTGGAGCATTAAAATTTGAACTCTAATGAACTAATTATATAAAATTCACTTGATATTGAAAGAAAGTTGAAAAATTACTCATGTTATTATATTTTAGATATATTTTACGTTATTTCATATATTAAATATTTTTAGGGAAAACACTTGTTAATCTTACGATTCTACGATTTACGATACACGATTTGCGATTCAAGATGTATTAACGATTTACGATACGATTCGATTTTCACAACATTGATCCTATCAACAACTATTTCCTTTGTTACCCCACAATCCATCATTATCCTTAGCCTTTCTATCCATGATTTTGTTTTGTTACTTTTGTACATATCCCATATAATTTCAAGCATTTGTTAGAAAAGAATTTCTTTTCAATGCTTGCCAAACTAATTGCCTTGGCCTACTATTATGGACTTCCTCAGCTGATTTTTTTAGCGATAACAGACTTCCTTAGTTGATAAAAACCGTGAATGGATCTTTCCTCTTCGTTTGAACTTCTCTATAAGTTGTCTTAATACATAAATAGTTTTTGTGGATGATTTGCCAAACATAATTCCAAATTGATTGTCCAAAATACCCAATTCTTGTCTTCGGAGTTGCTCTATTATTCTTTCCAAAAATTTCATAGTATCGGTTCATAAGTTTAATACCTCAAGAACTTGGACAATTTTGGATATCTCCTTTATCATACATAAGGGAACTATGATGTTCTTTAGACATTTTTGTAACCAATATTTTGTTAAACAATCTAATTGATCAATTAGATCCTATCTATACTTCTATGGTGGCATCATCTAGTCTGAATGCTTCATTTTCCTTCGTTTTCCTTGCTTTTCAGTGATGCTATCTTTTTTTTCTAGATAATTTGTCATCATCCCTCATTTGCCTCTACTTATCAATGAATGTGACCCCATCTAGCCTTTATTCTCTTTTCTTTCCCCAGGACCCTCTAATTATCCTCTTTATTACATCCTAGATGATAGAGGTGTTTAGTTCACCCTCTCTTATTCTAGCATGCTTGAAAATACCTTTTTCCCTCTTTTAGGGTTCCTAATCAGGCACACAAATGGTCATATCATTCACAAATAATTTTGATGCTTGTATCTTTCTAAAAACATGAAATTTTTAGATATTAGATAAATATGAAATTTTTAGAGCCTTAAAAACATGGCTTCTTTTATCCAATCAAGATGAAATTAAGCATCATGCACAAGCCAAGGTCTTTCAAACCCACCCATCCATATGGGTGCATGAAAGTCTTTGAGAACTATTCTTCGGGGATCCTTGTTTTATAAATATACCCCATTTTAGAGGTGAGACTAATCCACGGATACATAAAACCACATGCAAGCCTTGTGTATCAATTAACTCAAAGGGTCGAACCCAAGACCTGTAGTCTATTCCCAAAAGCTCAAGCCAATTGAGATACACCCATGCAAGCAAGAAAATAACTGTATCAGGTTCCATCTTGTACACTTATACCCTTGATTAGTTAAGCATCACAATAACTTTAGAGCATCAGTCTCAGAACAGAAATTTTTGTTCTCAAAATCTATATTTTGTACTTCCTCTATTCAAAGTAATAATAGTAGCAATACCAACAGCAGCCACACTAAAGGCTTCAGACTTATTAGTTTCAGAAAAATAAGAATAACGGCACATGGAAGTCTTCTTAAGGAAATGGAAAGAGTCAAATTCCTGTAGTACTTAAGGCAGTATGTGATATGAGCAATGGATATAAACAATGTGTCTATTCCATTTAAAATACTACATCAGATCTTCTAGTTCCTGCCATGCTCTGACATTTGAAGTATACAATAAATCATGGCATTTAAGTTAAAAAACCACATCAAGGGCCCACTTTTCATCAATCCAAACAGAATGGGCTAAACCAAGCAGCACAAGCCCCAAACCTAAACTCTATGTGAATATCACTGTGGGGGGTAAAAAAAGAATAAGAAGAAACACAATAATGACTATAAATCCAATGAAAAAGATATCCAGCTGCCAGCAAACTGAGAGGGAGAGGACGTTAGTTTGCATGATTTGGATTAATGAAAGGTGGCACCAACAAAATTTTCCAAGTTTGAAAGTGACCACTCCATTGTAAATGCATGCATGTGTCACATAAAGCCTAGATACAGTGGGCATTTACTCATTCCCGACAAGGAATGGAGGCAATGCCTCACAGAGGAATTTATCTCTGTTTATAAACTAAAAAATTGCTCTCTACCTTATCAACAAGGTCAGGCAAATGCTCTGATAGCAAAGTGTACCAATACCTACAGCAAAATACTGATTGTAAATAACAACCTAAAAGTCGAAGTCTTTCAAGAAACAAAACTAGAAATTGACTATGATAAAGAACATCATGATGAGGAGAGGGGAAGTATAGGGTTCCAGTGCCTCAGGAGATGACAAGAGCCCTGATGCACCAGTCAAACAATCTTATGCCTCAGCCATAAGTAAAGCTCAACTGAACAGTCTCCCCTGTGAATAGGAAACTCTCAAAAAATCTCCCAGATTAGATGAACCTAATTGTCCAACTTTTCAATCAGTAACTGCAGATAGAAGGTTAAGTTAAAAATACAACAATGTAAGAGAAAAATGAACAATGGGATCAATGGACAATATGTTCAGATCTGGAAGATTATTGAGGCATCTCCTATCCGCAGTGTGTTAAAGCATGCAATTCTGGAAAACCAAACAATGATGCACACTTGTAGACTGGCATATTAATAAAATGCATCAGGATGCCATAAATTTTCTCCACTTAAATGGTAGAAATATGGTGTGTAACTTACTCGAGCTCACTGTGATCTGAGAGATCAATGGTGTTAGGTTCGTACCTGTAGACATGAATTTAGTACTATTTATTATATAAGAAAAATAAACATACACACACTAATTCATTTGTATCAACTAACCACAGTACATTCTTAGTATACCAATTTAGACCTATGTGTGGCATGAAGGCATACAAATATATAAAATGCTCACTGTAAGAACCAATGACTGATGGTGATTTGAAGCTGAAAACTTTGAAAAAAGTATCCCCATAATGATTTCCACACATATCAGATGTACACAATGGATAACCTCCCATTCTGTCAAAATTTTCAATCCCATTGTGACTTGGCGTAATGCGACACCCAGAATATGGACCAGAAAATAAAGAAAGTAGCAGCCCGTGAGAAAGAGGGCCAAACTTTTTTGTCAGCCTAAGAAGCTAATAGAAGCAACAACCGACTCTATATGAGAGTTCAGGATGTCAATCCTAACATGAGATTTACATGTTATGAACCATCTATTCAAAATCCAACATCTCTTCTTCTAATTGTCAGCTGTATGGACTCAGACCCTATACCGAAGAAAATTAAAACAAAACTCATACAACAACGAGATAATTTTCAGATATTATTAATGTAAGTAACCAAACTAAAAAACACTACATACGTTTTTGGGTCCGCTAACAATGGAAACACCTCCAATGTGGGCACAAGATGGAGTACACCAACATTCAAAGCAGCACTTGCATCGGAGCGTAAAGTGTCTCCCTTTGAAAAGGGTCGCTCAAAGCCACCAACACCTGTGGTTCCAGGTGGGGCCATTGGCACTGGAGCAGTGATCTCAGTGCCCTTCTGCACAAACTTCTCCATCCATGATATCTGCATAGGGAACCAAATGGTTAGACTAGGCAATTCAAAAAACTAATAGACCCCAAAAGGCATTAGATAAATTCTAACAGTATTGACTACGGAAAATAGAGAGGACATATAAAAACATGACTATCTGATCTGGGTTTCCAGCTTTAATATGAAATAAATCATTGAGAATGGACCCATTTATAAATTGTGTAATGAATGAAACTGTGCAATCAGAAGTCTGCAGAAAATGAATGAAACTAACGAGGTAGAATAGCAAATCAGAACAGGAGACAACGAGCCAAACTCAGTTGTGCTTCTGGGAAATCTCCTACAGGCCCAGTTTACACTTATTATTCGGCATGTGTATTTGATGGGATGCGAACTAGAGGGTAGAGTGGAAATAGACCTGAAAAAGCTAATCCAGATACATGGGTAATTGGATAAATGTCTTTGAAAATGATGTTTAGCTGACCCTGATTCTTTGGCCCAATTAAAACATGGAGTGAATCTGCACCAAGGTTAAGTCAACATTTCACATCAAAGTCAGCTAAGCATAGCTCCTGCCCAGTTCTGGCAATTAGAAGTTAGAACTGCACCATAATATGAGGATGTATTGATAGACATGCCTACCACCAAAACAACCCATTATCATCTACACCATTGAACTCAATACAAATTGAGAATCATCATCATTGCTTACAAGACTTGCCTTTTCATTCAGGTTGCCTAATGGTGGACCATGAATGTTTCCTCCCACATAAGGAGCACCCATTGGAAATCTCTCTACTAACTGATGTGACATCAAGTCATCAAGACCATGCTTCTCATAGCTCATAAATGCACCCAGAGCTCCAAGGTACCCCTCATGGCGCAAAAACATTGCTTGAGCCTGACCTTTCGACCTAAAACAAGGTTGAATGTAAAGTTATAGTATAGCTGAAAGAAATAAGGACAAAAAAAGAACAGAAATAAAGAAGATCATGCAAAGAGTACTAGCAGGCCATGAATGTCACCAAAAACAAGAAAATAAGAATACCAATCCTTGGAAACATGATAAACTTGTATCAGATTCCTTCAAAATTACCAGAAATGAACTGCAAAAGAAATTGTATCCATGGTGTAAGCATGGCCACGTATGAAAAAACCTCCAAAAAAGATCCGCTTCAGCCCGTAACGCAATGCATTCAAGTAGGAGATCTAGAATACAGAAGACTGTATTAGAAGTTCAAAATATTAAACTATTAAAAAAATAATCCTTATACACAAAAATATCAAACACAAGATCACATGTGTACTTGTTATGCAGTTATAATTTTTCTTGTCATGTAATTCCGGGATGACAGCATACAAGAAATGAAGAAAGTTTGAAATGACAAGGATATATTTGTATGGATTAATGGGGCGTTGGTCTGTCAATTATGCGGTCATGCATCAATTAACCAACAAATATTTCATGAATTGCACTGAAACTACATATTTAGGGAGTTTTTTTTTCCTTCAATACTCAAGAAAAAGGAGAATACAAAGCAAAACAAGTCAAGCAGAGAAGCCAGCCAACAAAGCGAAAACCCATACAAACCAAAAACCCCCAAAGATTACATAAACTGATTCACAATTTCTGATGTCAAAGACACCTTGATGCGCCATATCATCAGTTGCTGAATTTGCAGATTGAGGAACCCATGAAACAAAATAACCAAATGGCATAATAGCCTGCCGAATCCTTTCCATTTTATCTAAACCAGTCCAAGGACACAAAGATCCCGAAGCCCAGCCAACAATAATCTTAAAATCTCCTTCTAAAATGCTCCCTTGGACCCCTACCTCTTCCAACATCAAAACCCTTGGCCAAAGGGCATAAAGCTCCACATCCAAGACAGAAGCATTAGGGAGAGGACCAGCAAAAGAAATCAAAGTCTCTCCAGAACTATTCTGAATTACCCCACCATAGCCAGCTAGATCAATAATATGCAAGAAAGAGCTCTCCTTTCCCTGAAAACCCTTCTATTTCTCTCCAAGCAGATGGACCAAACAGTACACAAAGTAGTCACTGCCCAAAGACATCTTCGAAAAGAACTGCCAGCTAGATGCCAATCTTCATTGACCAAATCAACCCAAGCTTTAGCGACATAGAAGGACACACCTAACAGCTGAAAAAAATGATGCCAAAACTTTGAAGCAAACCTACAATGAAGAAGATGATTCACTGACTTCGCATCAGACAAACTAAAACGACAAGCATTAACAATTTTCATTCTTCTCAACTTCAGATTATCAATCGTCAAAATTTTCTCCAAACCTTCAAGGCTTCAAGCCAACCCAAGACCTTAACCTTAAGAGGAGCAACACTCTTCAATGTTTTCGGATTCACCCGAGGAACCTCATCAACACACATCAGCTTACTACAGAAGGACTTAACTGAGAAAATCCCGTGGCGGTCAGGCTCCCAAATCCTTATATCATATCCATTACCCACAACAAACACTTTACTCCAACACCTCCATAAGAGAGAACCACTCCTCCATCATCCAATCGTCCAGACCTCTTCTAAATTGAGGGCACCAAACAACCTTGCTCTAATGAACATCATAGCATTCTTTGACATTAGCCTATTTATTTGCAGCTAGGGAATAAAGAGCTGGGAATTTTTGAGCTAGAGAACCCACCCCCCACCCCACCCATTTATCCATCCAAAAGAAAATTGCAATGCTTGTATAGGCATGAAACCTAATACAAGCGTCAAACTCCAATGCAATTGAACAAACTCCTCTCCAGAAACCAGAAACTCTTCTTGACGACGCAACAACAGGCCAACCCGATCCATTTAACGTGTATTTGTTAAGAAGAATAACCTTCCATAATCCTTCTAAAGAATCCCCCAACCTCCACAACCACTTCACAACAAAGCAATATTAAGCTAACAGACTGACCTAATTCAACTCCACCTTCCGCCACTGGCTTACAAACATGAGACCAAGAGACCAAATGAAACTTTCTTTTCTCCCTACCATCATTCCACAAAGACCATTTCTGAATAATCTCAATCTTATTCACCACCAAAGTTGGCATTTAAACACACTCAAAAAATACACCGGGAGACTAGATTTTTTTTAAGCAGAAAAAATAACTTTCATTAAATAAGAAAACCAAGATCAAAGAAGAGCAGACATTGCCCATGCTGCACATTCACATCCATCAATTAACTTTTATTAAAGTTAATCTTTAGGCCCGAAATTAATATGGAACCACAGCAGAATCGCCTGAACCATTTTCAACTCTTCTTCACCAACCTTGAGAAACAGAATAGTATCATCAGCATACTGAAGATGAGTAATATCAACCTCAGTATTTTCAATATGGAATCTGTGAATCAAACCGTGAGAAGCAGCAACATAGAACATAAGATGCAAAGACTCTGCAACTATCACAGAAAGATAGGGAGATAAAGGATCCCCTTGGCGAATTCCTTTCTCCATTCCAAAAAAACCTTTCGGACTGCCATTAACTAACACTGATAAATGGGCCGAAGATACACAGGAGCAAACCCAACTTCTCCACTGCTGACCAAATCCCATTATGAATAACACAAAATCAAGAAATGACCCATCCGTCATATGATCTTTGAAAATCCAGCTTGCAAACTATACCCTACTCCCTTGACAAAAATCTAGAATGCAAACTTTCATGAGCAACCACCACAGAATCCACGATCTGTCTACCTTGAAGAAAAACTTTGATTCGAAGAAATAAGACCAGGAAGCACCCCCTTCAACTGATTAGCAAGAACCTTTGCTAAAATTTTATATGGACTACCAAGGAAGGAGATGGGCCGAAAATCATTCAAAGCTGAAGTCCCAGATTTTTTCAGAACCAAAGTGATGAAAGAAGGTCCCAAATCTTTTGAAATAATGCCCTGGTCAAAAAACTCATGCATAAAATCTAAAACCTCCGGTTTGACCAAATCCCAAAATAACTTAAAGAAAATGATCGGATAACCATCAAGGCTCAGAGCTCTATCTTCCCCCAACTCCCAAACAACATTTTTCACTTCCTTTTCCTCACAAGGAGACTCCATCACTGCTTGATCCACCGACAACGCTTTGAAAGGAAGAGAAGTTGAAATACATTAGTCTCCACGAGAAGCTGAAAATAAACCCTTGAAATATTCGACAACCTCCTCACAAATATTGTGATACCCCATGTGTTTGAAGGTGTGTATGGGAGAAGGGTGGTGTTGGAAAAGGTCCCATACTGCCCGAGGGAGTTGAATGTGATGTGGTATATATGAGGGAACACTCCTCCCTTCTAGCACAAGACCTTTTAGGCCCAAGGGTGAGACTTGGGCCCAATACAAAGCCGTGAGGGGTTTTCAAGCCCAAAGCGAACAATGTTGTGCTAGAGGGACAAGTAGTTACAAATATCACCCCTATATTTCCACCAACTTCCCACCTACTTGAAGAGAATGAATATAATTTTTTCGCCATCTAGCACTGGCCATCTAATGGAAAAACTTGGTATTCTTATCCCCTTCCTGAAGCCACCGAATTCGAGATCATTGTTTCCATTTTATTTCATCCTGTAACACCTTCTTTTTGAGACATGCTTTAAGCTCCTTCCGTCTCACAAGGTTTTCTTGAAATAAAGGACCCTCCTCCTTAGCCTCCAGTCACCGCAGCAGCCCCTGTTTTGCTTCTATCTATATCTTGTTTTGCCCTTTTTCATTTTATTAATGTGTTTGACCTATCAATCCGATGGCATGTCTTCAATTTCTACTTCTCTTTTCTTGCCTCCTGTTCATCCTTCCTCTGGTTTCCTTCTTTGTTTATCCCCTTTCTTTTTTAACAATGGAATGAAACATATTAATCAAACCGAATTCAAATTGAAAGATAATGAAAAAAACTTCATCAAGAAAGATTTTGAAATTTTTTAAAACTTAGTTGACATGCTCATGACGGATGGCCTGCAAAATGTGAAGAGCAGATCCAAACAACATGCAACATGGGGTCTAGATGGGATTTGGATCAAGGATCAAAGCTTAGAGGGGTTATGAAATTGTGGAAATATCAGGGAGTGTTTGTGGTCTAAAATGGGATGGTTAAGGGTAAAGTTGAGGATAAGAGAGTGGACTTGAGAATGGGGAAGTAGGACAAGATAGCAGGAGGGTAGTTTGCCTGGGAGTCAACACCTGGGATTTTCCTTGGAATCATCACCAAGGACTAGAAGTAAACACCATCCATGGAAATGATTATTGGCCATTAAAGTTGAATTTACACGATCCTAGGGAAGGCGCTACCCACTCAACCTTACGTTTCCTAGCCCTTCCAATCCCTCTCATACATCCTTCCCATGATAAATAGAAATCCTCATGTGCACTACCTTCTAGAGGGCTTTGTTCGCTCCAAGTGGTGTTAGATTGCCATCATCGAATCCCTCTCCTTTTGACCCTCCACCATCTTACTCAGGGACAGGAGGAGTAAGGGGGCCTAGACCTAACAGTTTATCCCCATTTAGTAGGCTTAGAATTGAGCCTTTTCGGGAGAGCTTGGATGATAGACCAATGTTAGATGGAATTTGTTTCAACATAATTAGTGAGGAGAAAGCAAGATGGTTAGACAGGAGAGATTGACACCTTTTCTTTTTTGCAAAATTTCCATAAGAGGACATGATACAAGTCCCTGCAAATTGTAACTAAGAATATCTAAAAAGACCCATGCAAAAGCATGATGATCAAAACTCTACATTGGTCTGGTCAAGTTAATTTGAACTTTATTCAATTTGACCTCTTAGAGGTCGATCAAATAAAGATCCCACAAGATCTGCAATGATCTAAACTTTGCAAGGGTTCGATCAATCAAAAGGAAGTCATGGATAATAGAGATGATCGATGACATATCCAAGGTTTTAGGGATGCCACAAAAGAAACAGAATGATGATCAAATTTTGGGATCCAAATATACAATGTAGGGCTCATCCATGATGATCAAATGACCATGACTCAAGAACTTCTTAAAAGATCCTTGCAACACCTACGTAACACAACTAACATATCTTCAATTAGACACATGGATCAAAAGCTACATTGTGCACCCCACTTGCAATGATTAAATGATAGAAATCATGAAAATCCTTATTAGCAACCTAACAAAAACTTATGGATTGTTAATCCAATACACAAATCAAAAGATGCAATACCAAACCCACTTTTGACGATTAGATGATTGAAGATGCTCGAGGTCCTTGCATCATCCTTAAATATCATTAAATTAGCTATGTGATGCAATTTACTAAATGTCAATCAGATACATAGACGAAAGATCTAGTGTGAAGTCTGGCAATGATGATCAGATGGTCACAGCCCATGTACCATCTCAAAGATTCCTATGCTATCTTTCTAATGCGATTTGTGGATCATCATTCTAACAGCCCAATCAAAAGATACTAAAAAACAAAGTTCCATGAACATGTGTCAATCAAAGTGGCATGATGCCCACATAAGATAAAATGGTTGCAATTTGATCACCACTTTAAATATCCTCTAGCAAGGTTTTCAATGCAACTTATGGATTCAAAATTTGAGATCAGCAGAGATGAAGGAAAAAATCCAAGAAAAAGTGGTTGGGACATCAAAGGAATTAAAGAGGAAACAAACAAACAAAGGAAAAAAGGGAAAGCAACAATTGTGCTGCAAGCACCATTTCAAGAATCGCTGGTTTACAGAAACCATGGGTAAGGTACTACAGCAGTCCTACCCTTTTTCCCTAACTTCTTTCCCTCAAGGCTGGGCTATAAATGGCCATACTTCTGGGACTTTGCAAGGAATTTATGGGGAGAGTTTTTGGAGGACTTCAGAGAAGATTTTTGGAGATCTCTTAGGCACTCCTTAGAGGCCTTTTAGGCACTTTTTGAGCATCTCTTGGGACTTTTTAATTCCTTTTGGGCACTTTTTGAACATCTCTTGGGCATGTTAGAGAGAGAAAAATATACTTTTCTCGCAAGCAAATAATCAAAGTTTTAAAGCACTGTGAGCATCCAAGAAAGTGCAATTTCCAATGGATCCTTTGAGGTCTTGAAACACTCTAGATCCTAACTAAGAGGTTCAGGGAGATTATTGAAACATTTTGGGGACTTCAAATCCTTTAGTCTTTTGAGGTTTTCTCTTCAAATTTTGAGAGTTTCACTATTTAGAACTCTTGGGACATGTCCTTTAGAATCAAACCGTGCCATTGATTCTCGAAGAAGACCCATCTTCATGAATGGATCAACTCCTTAGAGATCCCACCTAATATAATCTTAACTAAAAGACATTTACAGGTTTTTTCTCTTTCTTCTTATTCTTCTTTTTTTTTCGAAATTGTGCTTTGAGTTTCTTGTAAGGGACTCAGGCAAGTCATCCTAAGAGAAGCTTTGAATTGATAGTTTGACGTCTATTATACTCAATTCAAAGATCAATTGAAATTTTGAAATTTGTCTTCAACAAGTATAATTAAGAAACAATCCCAATTTAACCCAACAAAATCTATACTTCTATCGGGATACCACCTAGCCCTAATGCTCTATTTTTCTTCATTTTAGTTAAGGCTATCTTTACTTCGATTTTGGGTATTTTGTTGAGCATCCATCCATTAGCATATATTTCCAAGTCCATTTCCCTCTCAAACTCCTTACCTAATAGGTACCTAAAATACATTTTAGATGCACAGCTAGGTTTCCTAAATCATAAACAAGAATAGGGAAGTTCCTTGAAAAGTCCCTCCCTCTAATCTTTAAGAAACTCCAAACGAAAGTAGAAAGCTTTCTTTGAAATGATGGAGACTCTTGAATCTAGGCATTCCAAGTCTTCCTGGGTCTGCCTAGAGAAAACACTAGATAGAAGATGGTCTTCCACAAAATCATTGATCTCCTACCTTAGGTTATCTTAGAGAACCCACAAAACAACAGAAACCCAAAACTACTCCAAGCCATAGGCTTTTCTTTCTTCCACTTTTTTTGGAGCTATGCCATAGGCTTTTCGTTGATACTTGTATTATTTCAATGCAACAAGAAACCCTAGTGATAACCCAGGTCATTAAACACTAACTACAAATCCCAACCATCTAAAATCAGCATATACTAAAAAAGTAAAAATGCTCAAATACTCGTAAACCTTTGCCCTTGTATACCGTATTAGAGATTGGGTCATATGTTCTTCAAATTGTGTTAGAATTGAAGTAAGTTGGACTCTTTGTAAAGGTAATTGAATAGCCTATCAAAAGGATTCAATTTTATTTAATTTGGTCATCCGTTACATTCATAATATGGACATTGTTTAAAAAGACAAAAAATCATATATTCAAAAGCTAGTAAAACAACCAAATATAGAATTTTAAGGAAGCTTCTAACCAATGTTGGTCTTTGGATCTCCATCCATGTCTTTCATACTTACTAGTAACAGAGTTTGGACGAATCCTCTGCTATTTTCTACTTTGCCTCGTCAAATGCTTATGTGACATACATAGAATCTGCAGTCTAGTTTGGCATGAATTTCCTACCTATCTTTTATCACTTCATCTCTTACTAAAACCTTTTCATGTTCATCCACATAATCAAGATCACTAGTCATCTGTTGTCTTAACAATCTCATATATTTCCCTCTCTTTTCTAAGCTCCTAATCGAGCATACTACTTAGTCAAACACTTCATTAACCTATTATTTAACCATTTTACATTATGTGAAAATTTCTGAATATATTCTGACACAGCACCAAAAAATTCATATCAATAATGAGAAGACATAGGAAAACATTGAAATTACTCCAAACACATTATCGGTTAATAGGAGATTTTATTGTTTAGACATTGAATTACAATATAGCTCATCAACCTACAGTTCTTTTCGCTTCTCATTGCATAAAATTTGTTGCTTAAAGGGAAGGAACTTCATATATTTCTAATCAAGCTTTGAGCAACTCACCTGGCCAATGTTATATGAAATCATACGTAAGAGAGACAAAGAAATATCTTCAGGTCTGTAGTCTAAGAGCTCCTTATTTTCAGAAATTGTTTTTCCAAAGCTTGAAGCAATGGTTGATGCCGAAAGACCAATCTACAACATTTTGTAAGGGGTTTTGTTAATCATACTGATATTGAAACACAACGTCAAATATCATGTCTGACATTATCTAGAATGAAAATCAACATTTGTTTTCCATTTGCATGAACTCCTATCAAACTAACAATGATTAAAGCCCAAGATGTCAAATAACATGCACATACTGCAAAGCAGTATGCAGTGCATTACTGCAGACCAGGATCCTATGATTCATTTTCACCTATAAAACTTCGCAATAAGCCTCAGGAGCTTTTCAGCAACTCATTTTGCAAGGCTTATGCCCTCTTCCAACAGGCCTGCAATATGCTTTCACTTCCAAATTCAGCATAAAATGCACTTTTAAGAGCAAGCAAAGAAAAAGGCTTGAACTCATTTTCTGGCATGCTTTATGGCTATGCAGACTCGTGATGTGCACCCTATTAATATTTACTGATATTTTTGTTGGTAACAGAATTCAATATTTGCTTTCCAATAACCCAACTTTAAAAGTCAACATAATACACTAAGGGATGGGAATTTCACCCATTTACCGAAAGCTCAAAGTGTGCAGTCGAATAGTGGGCCTCGAACACATTTCCTTAGCCCAATTATCATTCAGACTCGTGCTTGGATATACATTTCAAGCTCAATTAAGCTTCTGATGTAGCGCATCTACCGAAAAATAGAACATAACTCTAGGGTTTTATAAAAAAAATTGATAGCTCCATGAATCCCAAATTTGAAGAGCTATAGTTCCAAAAGTATTAAAATAAAAAGGCACAAGTCCATATACTAAAAGTCCAAGCCCATTTTCACATGATTGAGTTTATGGATCTTACTTTAGTAAGCCCGTATAACCTTGCATTGCCAAGTGAAGTAAACTCAACATGCTTATCACATAAATCAAGCTAGATCTACAAAAAGGGAAGGAGCCTCCAAGAAAAGCTTGTGTTCACACCTAGATCCAAAATTCTAGGACCCCAAGAAATAGACAAGGAGGTGGCGCCCCTAGGGATGGATTTTTTTTTTTTTTTTCAGATTTTTGATATCTATCTTCATGTAACATGTCTAGTGTTCCCATTGGATGGATGGATGTAATAATGTGAGGTGGCACGCTAGGATTGGTTACATAAGGGTGTAATTGGATTATAATGAATCTCGTGCCAACCCTAATGGGATAGACAAGCTTGGACGCCCAAGACTTATTGGGATTTCTTTATTTTACTTTTTTCCTCTCTTTATGTATAAATAAGGGTCCTTGGTATCCCATGAATGCAAGTTTGATTTGATATTTTCTTCAACCTTTGAGGTTTTATCTTCTTGAAATCTTGTTGAGTTTGTGTGAATTACAAGATTTCAATTTTTTCGATTGAGTGTGCCAATTCTCAGTATGAATTTTGAATTTTCCATTCAATTCTACCTTGGTGAGATTTGAGTTTTTCTATTGTGAGAGAACCATTTGAGCATCTATTGTCTTAGGTTCTGTGGAGCCTAATCATCAGAGATGTACTGTCAATCGGTTCTTGAGAGAGATTTACAGAGCAAAAAACTGTAACGAGAACATGAGCCGTCTCTCCTTCGATTTCTCATCTTTAAGTATAGTGGATCGGTGTTTGAACCCGTGGACATACCAAAAGGGAACTACGTAAATCTTTATGTTGTGGTTTTATCTGATTTTCTCCTTTCTATTTATGTTTTCTTTGTTCAATATTGTTGTTTTTCGTGTGGCAAGAAAGGTGTTTCCACCCAACATGTTGGAATTGGTATTTTCTTGAAGTTTCGAGCCAATTTCATCAATATTTTACCTTGGATTTAGATTTTTCTTTAAATCTAAATACCAAGCTTTCATTGTGATTCCAAGGTTCTATGTTGTTCGAACCTATAATTGCATCAACTTCATGCAAAGCTCAAGTTTAAATATGCTCCAGCCATAAAACCTAGCCCACTTTCCCTCCAATCGAATTCATTTTCCCTATTTATTCACATTCACTTTCTATCCCTCCTCTATTTTTTTAACTTGAGAAAATTTAAAACAAGATATTGTTTCACTCTTTCCAAAAAAACCAAACTCTTTGCAATTTCCAAGGACAGAATCTCTCTCTCTCATGGTTCAAAAAACGGGACCCGGTGTTTGTATTGGTCCCTACTGGTTCACTATACAAACCAGATAGTATTTTCAAATATTAGTTGAACCAGTTCAAACCGGTGTGAAATTTCAAAACTCCATAAAAATTCTTAAAAAAAAAAACATATATGCAAAAAATCTAAAATGTAGGAAAATAATGGATTGTAAAGTTTGTTTTTAATCTCACTCGCGATATGAGAAAATATCAATCCCCTTAAAGCCAAGTATGTTTGGCGTCATCGTATGATTTTGAATAGACCCATGTGTTTGTAAACTCGATGATTTTTATTTCTAATATCTATTTTGGTCCAAAGATATGTAATAAAAACTAATATCTATGTTTGAAAGACACAAAGTTAAAGTTTCATATTTCATTTTTAAAATATACTTTTATTATTAAAATAAAATTGAAAATAAATAAAAACTAATAAAAAATTCATAGATGATAATCTTAGATCTTAGATCTAAGTACCTTACTAATGTCAATGACTAGATTTACATGAAAGTATGCAAATTATGGTTTGAAGTATCTTATCTTATTTCATTTAAAAAAAAATAGCAAAAAAAGTAAAAACCCCAAAAATAAATATAAAAATTTCATCATCTAAGTAAGAAATGTAACTAATCAAATCTACATGGAGACTCTTTTTTCAAATCATTTTATGTTATTTCATTATAATTTTTTTGAAAAAGTGGCAAATATTTGTGAAAACCAATGTTTTAAAAACCGAGCCTTGAAGCAAACCGTCTCGATGGAAGGTCGGGTTAAATGAGGTTCAACCGTGGTCAAACCCGTACTATGAATATTATATAATAAATATATTAAATTATTAAGTAAGGTTTAATTGATGAGTTGAAATAAAATTTTATGAAAAAAAAAAATTTGAAAAATAATTAAACTAATATGTACAACATCAACTTAATTCAGTGGTAAAAATCTAATAGAGATCAATAAAACTAAATTCATTTGTGTTATTTAATTTTTTTCACATTATTTACATCTCATATGAGGAAATGTTTCCGTTCCAATTTTCAAACTTTATTGGCTTTTTTTTTTTTTTCTTTTCACCCACTTATAATCTTAACTTTCAGTTTGCAGAGACCAACATGACATTGAAGAAATTGACTTTAAAATTCAAAATTTGAGAAAATATGTATTTGATCTAGCTTTGACAAGTTACCAAATGCAAACAAGGCCAAAAGATTGTTGTTAGCAAGAGAAAGGTATACAAATGATGTCATGCAGAAAGATCAAGTAGTTGAAGGGTTGTCAACGTGGCCCAGTTCAAAAATTAATACTACCAAATGCCAAACGCCGGCTGGGAGTGGATGAAAGCCTTGCCTAGCTTAGTAAAGAAGTAGCTAATCACTTAGTCCAGGAGCACCAAAGGGAAGCAAAGGCATTGTTTCTCCCAACAGGGAGTCCCACATCGACTAAAACCAAATGGGATGATAGCACCGATAGCTATAAAAGGGAGGAAGTTTGAGTTAAAACAGTCACATCCCTCTTGGCCTTCTAGGCTAGGAATGAAGGGCCGGCCTTTTAGAGCTGGCCCAGTGGGGAATATGTTACAAACTTAATGATTTTTAAAGGAAGGTTTTCTTGAATTTTTAAGATTCATTTTTTTATTTTTAAGATGGTTTTTTGCGGTTCTCGGTCCATGAATTTCTTAAGAAAACCGGTCAACCCACGAGTTTGATCGGTTTTCTATGGTTTAATTCTTTGATTGGTTTTATGAGAAAATCAGACCTTAATTATGCCGGTCTGCGGTTCAACCGGCTGGTTCAGTTTTGAAAACACTGGTGAAAACAGAAAAAAAAAAAAAAAAATGAAGAATAAAGACAAAAATGCAAAAGAATTAGATGTTTGGTCCCAAATCTTGTTTGTATAATGCTTTAGTTTCACTAACAAGCAAGTCATACCATTTTTCAAGGAAAAAAAATAAAGAAAAGCTACCCTTTTATTAACAATATTTTTATATATCCAATTTGGATTAAAAAATTGTACCAGTATATGAACCAACCAGTTTCTGAAACCATGCTCTCTCTCCCCCCCCCTAAGCGGTTGGGACATAAAAATGGAGCATTAGGTTTTCATCGAGTCTTGGGTTCCGCATCAAGCTCACTAGTATCAAGCTTGGCCAAATACATCAAGCCCGTGTCAGCTCGGGCCCGAACTGCTCCTTCCATTATCAGGCTCGGGCTGGGCACAATGTTAGCCAACTCAAACCCAGTCCGTTTCCATCCCGAAATGAATTGTTAATGTGGAACAAAAGGTTTTGTTCAATCTAGACAATGCCCTACATTGGTATTAGTTTGACTACTTTAACAAACTAGATGGCAACCATTTCTTCTGCACATTTGATGTTAGCTTGAAAATCAAATTCCTAACAAATTGGAATTTCCTAATATTTCTGCCCCAAATCAGTTTAGGCAATCAATTTTGATTATGATAACAGAAAAAGAAGATGGGGAAATCCAAACAAAGGTCGTCTACTATGGGCCCAAGTATATAATGAATGGATAACCATCACTTTGATTAATATACCAAATAATTGTGTTTTAGGTACATCCAGTAAACTACCTTAAATGCAACAAATGAACCCTCTTTCCATCAATACAAAATGGACATTAGTTATAGATAAATTTCATTTACATATTCATTTATAGACATTTATTTTTTTGATGACCTATTTATAGACATTTATAATTTGCCAATCATTAACAAAGGTCACAATGGAGACGAGCCCTTTGCATACTTAGTAAGTGCTGACTGCACAGCCTTGGAGATCATGGGTTCAAGTCATACCATTAAAAGAACAAGGATCACGATTTAAAAAAAATCTTATACCTTAGAATAATCCATGCCACCATAAATATCTCCAACAAGCATGTCTATAACGCTGTTATCTCCACGTTGACTTAACTCTAGCAACTCATCGAAACTGGAAAGATAAATGGAGGTCAGCTTCCAGTTGAAACACTGAAAATAGATGATAAACAAACTTCTGAAATGTGTGAAAGGTCAGAAGCCTCAAATGTCAAAACCACCTTTTGCACTTTGTCAAAAGCCTTCCCAAGCCCCAATAAGTACCACCTCCAACATTTGTCCCACTAACCCGATGAAAGCTTCCATCTCCATCCACCTATAAGCAGCTCAAGATGGATAGCATATTTTAAAGAGGCAGCATGTGATGCTTGATCAAGAGAAACATCAATTCCTTTTAAGCAACAATGATACAGATGGAGCGACTTTTGGTAATGTAAGTCATTCAAATGGTGGCCTTGCATGTCACCTTATCATTCACTTAGTCCTACACCACCTGGAAATCTATGCCATCCAGCTGGTGGCCTCCAACAGAAAATGGACCAAGCACATTAACATCTTCCCAACAGAAGATACATCCAACTAATGGCTTACATATGAATAAGTATAGTCAATGGTCGGAATCAACAAAAGTGGCTGTACATGTACAGTTTGTAGAAATGCTCCAAGAGATATCACATGAACGTAACCAATACTAAAGAGCAATTGTATGTACCTTTATCATACTAACACCCGAGCCAATATTAACAAGAAGATAGGGGAACAAATCATTATGATCAATCTGCACAAACTCTTTCTGGCCCTCCATGTGGGTGAAAGCTTCATGACGTATTGCCTATTAAAGCACTAGTTAGACATGCACCTTAAGATATAGATCAAAAAGAAAGGGGGAAAAACAGAAATATATCTTGAGATCTGGATGCATTTTTTTTTCAGGTAAAGAATCTGGATGGTGTTCTCTTTCACTTTTTTTTTTTTTTTTTGGAAAAAAAAAACTAAAAACAGGACATTCAATTTAAAAATACATGATAACCTACCTTCCTACCAAAAAAAAACCAAAAGAATACACGATAACCCAACGCCTTTTAGTTATGACTCTTTTCAAGCATTATACATTGTTTCTCATGAAACAAATTTATTCAAACACCTTTTAGCCCAATAGGAATCATAAGGTGGTTCTATTTGTGGGCAAGATTTATCACTCTCTCAATAAGCAGTGTTTTACTAGCTGGTAGAAATTTCTCTGCATGCTTTTTATTTACATTATCTTGGACATTAGTAGAATATATAATGTTCAAATAATTAAGTCATACAAAGAAAAGAGATAAGACAGTCTAGTACTATTACATAAGCAAGAAGAGAGAGAGAGAGAGAGGAACTAAAAGGTCTTAGTATCACACCTTAAGTAAAAAATTTGCCCCAGCGACAAGACAATCCATCTCATCTTCCTTGTCAAGGCTAACCCCAAGCCTCTCTTTGAAGAGCTCTGCAAATTTGTATGCCCCACCACCACCCGTCGCCTTCTCATAAATTAAAATTAGATAAAATATCTTACAGAGTAAGAGTGAGTATACTCAAGTTTCCAAATAATCAAAGTAGATCATTTGGTGCATTGAGAAAATAAGAGAAGAAAAACAAAAAAGAAAAGCATTTACACCTTCAAAACATTATTTCAAATTAAACAGCCATTACAAGTACTACAAATAACTTTTTAACACCTAAAGGCAAACTTAAACAGAAGAATTATAGGGTTTCTTGCCAGAGAGATTAAAGTTCTTTGTCAAGGGAGAGAGAGTTGGAGTTTAAGCATGTCAGACATTTGGCCAATGGGGAAGCACACTTCTTAGCTAAAGTTGGTGTTGACGAGAGAGTGGCTTATCTGGCCTTTTTGTCGTCTTCTTTTTGTAAGCTTGTTAAAGTGGGTCACTGAGGGGTATAGAGTTCTTTTCTTGTATCTTTTGGCAGTTGCTTATGGCACTATAATACCTCCTGCTCTATGTATCTCTCTTTATTTTGATGATATTTCTACTGTTAATGCTTCAAAAAAAATGTGGATATGAGGAGACTTGAGTTTGTACAAGTGGTTTGGAAATAATTGATATTAATGTTCCTACTACCAAAAGGGTGAAGTGAATGGGTCAATTATAAATATCTATAAGTGACCATCAAATTTGCAAGTGCATGGCAAATTTTCCTCGAAAAATGGACCTCCACCAATCAACCTAGGAAACAAAAGACATGCATATTGCAAATAAAATTATGCTCGCTTGGCAATATTCAGGCTTAACACTTCACGTTTCAACACTTTGATCATAGGAAACTATTTTCCCTTTCCACAGAAAATGGCAACCCTTGTCAAGCATGTCCATGTACATCCGATCAGCTCCACCATGGCTAGTGTAGAGCCATGCCCTAACATATACTCATGCAGACAATGCCAAACCTTCAGCCAATGGCCAGTACAATGTTGCTAGAAAGAAATATAGACATCTTTTATCCAATTAAAAATAATGAATGGCTAGGGTCTTTCAGTCCGGTTTCTTTCAACTAGAATGTGTGTGTCTACAAAGAGTCGATCAAGTCAATGGTTTAGATAACCAGACCATGAGCCCTCAGGTGTACACCTGAAAGATGAGGACACTATGCATGTTTTATTAACAATCTTATGCATATATTGAAGTTAAAAATCATAAGCTGAGCCGAGGTAGAACATAGTGTTACAGAAAAAAAAAAATCTGACAAGGTTGTGTGAAAAAGAAAATTTCAGGCTTAAAGTTTTCGGGGTAGAATAACAATTAAAAGTTTGTAATCACATGATCTAATGTATAAATTAAGTGAGAGTTGACTCTGTAACATCCACCGACAATATGAACACAATCCACAAACATTACAAACATGCCTAAATTTACCTCAACTCACAAGTGGCTTGAATATTTTTTGGGACATGTTGCCTATAGTCATTTCCTTCTAGTGAAATACAAAACAAACACCATGTAAGCATATGCTCATTTGGGTCTCTTCCGCCCCAAATCACTATGTTAAATTATCATTGATGTTTAATTTAGGAGAAAGAGTGAAGAGAAACCACTTAGGATGGTCTCTGATTTCCACTATGCCCAAACACATCTATTCCATTAAGGTATTTAAGTTTATCATGGCAGTATCTAGTTGCTCCCTGAAATATCAAACCATCTTGTAATACCACAGGATGGTGAATAATAACACATGGAATAAGTTCTCCACTACCAATAAAGATTTTAACTACTCTCATCCAGGAAGAAAGAACGGGAAGAAGAAAAAAAAACACCTAAGCAAGCAACTTTTCATATTTCTAAGGAAGAAATCTTCACATACTATTAAAACTGCAACAAAGTGCATAGAATGTCAGACAAGACAGATTAATAATCATCCTTACCTGTCTGATAAGTCTAACATGCTACAACCACACGGAAAGCTATTTTGAGATAAATAAGCAACTTGAAGTGACCCATATAGTTGAGTCCATGAATAAACCAAAGTAAAATTGGAAAAACCAAACCAGCACGGGTAGCTCAATTGTTCTAAGCTTCTAGGGTTAGACTAGAGGTCTTAGTTCAACTCGTCCCAATACACGAGGCTTCCAGGTGGTTTCGTGTATCTGTGGGATTAGTCTCACCTCCAATGTGGGGTGCGGCTATCCATGTTATCCAAAAAAAAAAAAAGGTAAAAAATGGTGTAAAACCTGAAAATATCAAAATATAGTTTCTGGTACAATGGTTACCTTAATTACTGCATTGTCGTCATGAGAATTCCCAGAATGCCAGAAATGTGAATCAGTCCCTGACAGTTCAAATTTAATAGGGATCAATTAAAGATTATGGGTGTGCAGAAAAAAGGGATGCTACATGCTTTTCAAAAATCCCCACCACAAAAGTGGATGAGTAACTGACAAGTCAAATCAAATAGGGACAATTAAAGACAATTGGTGTGGAAAAGTAAAAAGAATCCCAATTCATGAAGGAAGACCACAATGTTTTAACTACAACCTATATGATCCCTAGATATGGAGACAGATACAAATATGGACTGGAGATATGCTACATGTTTTTCAAATCTAAGACAAAGATATGCCATCTGCTTCTTGCACAATAACATGTTACCAAGAGGGAATTTTCAAAAAAATAAAGGCCAAAAAAAATTAAAAAAAAAAAAACACACACACACACGAGAGAGAGCTTAGGAATAGTGAATCTAGTACATTTAATGCACTAGGATACTGGTACTAATGCATAATATAAGTCCCAGGATATACAAGCATCTGAGCATTAAAACTCACATATTACTTGGTTCTTATGAATAAAGAATACACATACCACCTCGATGTAGCTGTTTGGAATGAATGAAGTCCAAACATTCATTTAGATTTCTGGTTTCAAACTTCACAAAATGGAGTCGCCCACCAAGAATAGGATAAGTTCTCCTGGTCCCACTGGAAACCCCAGATCTCTCTTTTATTGACCTCTTCCTCTTATCATCAGTTGAGTGATCCGCATGTCTTGAGAAGTATACCAACTTAATTAGAGATCCTGTAAAAGATCAGAAAAAAAAAAAAAGGCCTTTCAAGGTCAAATTGAAACCTTCTTAGGACGGTTGATAAGATTAAGAAAAAAATCTTCAATACTGATCCACATAACCAGGAAACATGAAACGACAAAAAAGGAAGAAACCTGAAAACCACCATCCATTGTGAGACCAGATATTAGATACATGCCTTGCCAAACAATCATATCATGTGACTTTATGAGAATTCAATAATAATTACAAACGTAGAACAACAACAAAACTGAAAGAGGTTCAAACTTCAATTTGAGCATTGTTTAAAAACTCGAAATGACTCGGGCTGCAAGAAGAGTCGAACGAGTCAGCAAGTTTTTCCAAGTTTTTTTCCATTTTCCCAAAAACTCAACAAAGTTTCTTGACTCGATAGGATTTCAAGTCGAGACCGAGTTTTGAGTTTTCAAACAGTGATTGTGAATGTGATTAGTATGGCAGTAAATATCATGAACTCCATAACCAAAATTTGATTGCCACCTCATGGATGTGTCAATGGTGAAGACATACACAGAGACCCTACTTCTAACCATTTGATCTGTATAGTTTCTAGATCATTTTTTGGTGTCTATTGTTCAAATGTGGGGGATGGTTCTGATGGCTGTGAAATTTCATATGAATAAAATTTGGCTTTTGCTTTCCAAGAGATCATATACCAACTGAATGGTTCAGGTCTACTACCAAGGTACACATTAGCCTCTAAAACAAGTGCTGACACACACTACATCCTAAAATAATTGGAAATATTATGTGAGAATCATTCCAAAAATCAGAGAACAGAAAAGCAATATCAAAAGATAATCCAATTTTCAAATCCCAACTTGGAATGATGCTTAATTAGAAAAACTGGACGAATTTTTTTTTCTACACCAGTGTACTGAAAACGACCAGACCAGGTGGTCACACTGGGTTCAGCTCGCCAACCCGAAGGGTGGCTGACCCTTATAAAAATGACCAAAAATAGGAGGAAGGCAATTTTTCCCTTTTGTTATGTCATGGACCAGATAGACTGGAACTGTGGTAGAACCAATCTGAACCAACCGTCTGGTATTACAGCTAGGTCGTTCTTCCATACAACATGAGCATAAAATTACATCTTGAAGATGGCATACAAACCCATAAAAGAATAAGTAATTACTATGCTCCTCATTAGACACACAATCAAGAAATCCTATGCAATAACTATTGTAAAAAATGTTCCCTGCAGTTTTATGTTCAATCTGAAAGGAGAAAAAAATGGGGGGGATAAAAGTAGTTTGAGAATCTTGAGCTATATTAGATAAAAAAATGTGGATTAAAAAAAAAACCAACCCCATTAATTTTTGGTCTGTCGAAAATTTTGGTGTTTTCATGCTGATTTTGTTGGGCTTACCATAACTCTGAACAGCAAGAAAATCACCTTACTGGGTTGGTGCAGACCCAGCTGAATCTAAACCTGTAGCAAACAGTCATTTAGAGATCCACATATACTGCCCCACCTCCCAACAAGCAAACAATGAAATCTTACCCCTAAGGGACTGGTTTAAAAATTACGTAGAAATTGAAAACCATGTACTATATATTTCCAGAGAAGATTTAAGAAATAGAAAATCATGTAAACAATCCAAAATCCGATTTGACAACAGAAATATCATACGAAAAAGGCTACCTAATTTGAAAACCGTGAAACTGATCCACAATCCACCTCAAAAATGTTGGAAGAGTACGTCTAACTGTGACAATCACATCACTTGAAATAAGGAAAACTCTAGGGACACACCCATTATCCTCCTCACTAGGGTCAGGTTGTCCACTTCGTCACCATATTCACACCATGAATTGGATAAAGTCCCCAGTTAAACTCTTTTTTGCCTATTCGAAAATACACAGCTGTCAAGCTTCTGTTCAGTTTATCTCCAATTCAGGTCTTAAATTAAATAGCATGGACATTCTAACCAAATAAGGTTGAAATGAGACAAACACTCTCCGAAATATCATGACATGGTCTTAAATTAAACTCTTTCTTTTCCTTTTCATTTTTGTATTTGCACCTCTGGTGCCTTTTTTCTTCTTTCTATTAATATGATAACCATTCAAAAAAAAATATCATTGAAATTTGAAAACTAAATACATCTATAGGAGAACAGCAGACCATGTCATAAAGCAATATGAGAAACCAAGAAAGATGAAACAATAGATATGACACCCAGAATCTAGGAGCAACCACATAGATGCCACGAACAAGTCATCCAGGTAATTACATAAGTATCTGTATTACTGTTGTTTCCAGTTTTGGGGCTATTTTCGAGGGTGTATTGGGGTGTCGAGCTGCTTGTTTTTTGCTTTGCTTTGTGATTTGTATTTGCATCTCTCGTGCCTCCTTTTCTTCTAATATAGTAACCATTTGAAAAAAAAAAAAAATCGTGCAGGTGACTAGATAAAGTCATACAGGTACCCCAAAAAAATAATAAAATGCGTAGCATATTCAACTGTAGAAGAAAAAGAGCAAATGAGCCGCACATAACAGAATCCACCAAAAGAATGAAAAATGCAGCCAGAGAGAGAGAGAGAGACAGAGAGAGAGATGAGCAGTATAATTCAATGCAAAGGCCCGTAAAATAGCACAGAATGGAACAGATTCATAAAGCAATAAAATGTCTATAAAAATAATTCTGCGATGGAAAGGCTCAAACGCCACAAATTCTACAGTAAGAAAGGCACCCCAAGTCAGAAGTACAATAAAACAACGATAAAAAACACCACTTTTTCAAACCCAGAATAGATACTACTGCTTCTTCTATACAATGTTATTCAAAATTCAACCAATGATCAATAGAACGAAAGAGAGACACAAAACAATGTCCCTCTTAACGAATGATGAGTTTCTCCTACTAATTCTACAACGCTAAGGGCTAAAACAACCTAGATCCACAACCCAAAAAAAATTATTAAGAAAAAAAAATCTTAATTCAGAAGCGCAATAAATAACCAATGTAAACAGCTTTTTACCTACAGTGCGATGTCAAAATTCAAAAACCACCAACCAAAACAAAGCAGACCCACAAAGCACTCTCTCTCTCTCTGTGTCTAAACCAATTTTATAACATAAATAAAGACCAAAAACACCAGAATTCCCATACAAATCCCACCCAAATCAATAGCACAGCAATACAAAGCAATACATACAACCACCATCGTTAAAAAAAAAAAAAAAAATCCCAACCACAAAGCAAAGCACTATCATCACATTTTCAAAGGCCTCACCTCCAATATCCAAAGCCAGATGAGAGATATCATCTGATTGATTGGGTAGCAAAATAGTTGGGTTTCTGTCATCAGAGTTGCCCTGAATTGCAGCGCCGCTGAGATCGAGTTGTGGCCTTGAACTACACCTATGCATTGGCTTGACGTTGACGTTGGACACCATGTCTGTCTTCTCCTTTTTCTCTTCTGCTTCTCTGCTTCAGCTTGTTTATTGTCTGTCCTTATTCTTGTCCTCCTACTGATTATTGGGGACAAGGAAATGATGAAAAAGAACGGGAACGAAGAGGAATAGGAAGAGGCAGAAGAGCAAGTGGTGTAGTTGTTGGTAGTTCAGCCATTAATCTAAATCCAAAATTCCCTCCACCTTCTGCCTACCACCAACTGTCCGGATCACCGTACTTGGCGGATTTCCCTATATTACTGTATATTTCTACAATTTTTTTTTTTCAATTTTACCCTTCACCTCCTTTTCCTCATTTCCATCGTTCTTTAAATAAGATAAAATTAAAAAAAATAATTAAAAAATGCACCATACATAAAATAAGAGGCGCACAAATCATTTTCCAAAAATAACTATGCAGCTTAAAGAAGTCTGCATCCTATTTATCTTATTTTATTTTATTTTTTATCTTTTCCTTGAAATGTTTGTTGAGAAATTCATGGATGGTAGCTCACGCCGCTTCCTACCTACCCCTTATGCAGCCGAGTATTAAAAATTATTTAAGGGATAGTTGCACCATTATATTTTTTTATAATTAAGGAGAACAATGAGTCAAGAGTCTCGAGTCTGTATAAACTCTTTAGCGGAACTCCGCACATCATGCAGTTGGCCTCCAGTTTATTTTATACTCTTTTTAAAAAGAAATTTCAATTTTATTTTTATTTTTTTAAAAGAGAAAGAAAATAGAGACAAAATTAAAAAAATTCTTTTAAGGTGTGCAGACAGCGTGCAAAAATGATTATCCTTATTTAAACCATCTTATTTGGTGTGGGTTAAAAAAGGGTTTTGATTAAAACGTCTGCAATTTTCTAATATTAAATATTGAGTCATCACAAAATATTTTTTTTCCTTTTTAGATTTATTCCTTCGTAATAACATTCTTTACAAGAAAATAATTGTTAATGAATGATCGCAGAAAGATCAAATTAAAAAAAAAAAAAACACATTTTCTTATAGTCAATATCCAACTTTAATAAAACACCGGTGTCCCAACAAAACCCACTGAAAGACATATGTTTTTAATATGATTGAATGAGTCGATCCACGTTTTGTTAATTCCACTGTTTCATGCAACTTGTTTCTTTAAATAGTAAAGAGGACTTTTTAAATGTTCAATTACGATATAATTTGTTATGGAATTTCAAAATTTTGAACCTCAAAATAAAGGTTTGTGTTAATTAAGTGAGTTTCAAATTTATGAAGCAAACCATTAAATGATTTTACATTTATCTACCATGTGGCTATGCTCTTTGAGATGGGAAAAAAATAAGAAGAGAATTAATTTTGGAGGACAATATAAAAAAGGAATTTAATTTAATTTACCTTTTATTCAATTCAAATATATAGTGTGGATCACTGATGTGAAACGACCAACCCCATGTGTCTCATTCCTTGACCACATTACAAGACAAAACATAAAGAAAGGATAAAAAAGATTAAAAAAAAAAACCCTTAAACCGTACTTACAAATATATCAAACAAAAGATGTTGACATCTTTATTTTATTTGTTTTTATTATTGAAATATTAGATCTTTTAGATCACTTTACTAATTCTCGAAATATGTAAAATGTACAAGCCTCTGTATCAACACATAATGAGTAACTTTGTATAGAGTAACTCTCTAGGTTTCTAACCATCACTTCAATCTAATGTTATCATAATCGAATCGTCTGCCAAACGGTCGAAAGAGAAGATTGAGTTAAATAAAGTTCAACTGGGTTGAACTATAGTCAAATCAGTTTAAATCTGAATCTATCTGCAGTCGAACCGATGGTTCAATTGTGGACGTGAGATACATCGTTTGGTTGGATTTTCAAATTGTCAGAAATAAAAAAACCCTAAAAATCATTCCGGCTCGCTGCCGAAACGGGTTATATAAATCGAACTGTGACTCGTGAACTGTGTTAAAAAATTCAGAAAAGGAAGAAACAAAGTTTTTTTTTAAAAAAAAAAAAAAACCTTGTTCAAAGGAAAAATAAAAAATAAAATCTTTCCTTCAAGACCATTTTAACCCCTTTAGATTTCATTTTTCACTATTTTATATGAATTATTATCACTTTTGTAAATATTACTATCATTGGCTAACTAATAATTGAGAATCAATTCCAATGTAGCCTCGTATCAAATGAATCACCTAAATTTATTTATAATATATTGATGTTGCATACTCGTGAAAATTGCGACCATATCTCCTTATCTCTTAAAATGTTATTTTTCAACAATATATCTAAATTAGGTTTTTGACTTTCTTAATTTGGCAAATGTCTAATTTTATCATAAAAAATTGTCAATTTCCACAAAAAAAAAAAATCGATTACGTCATTGTTGCTTCTGCAATTAGAAGCTTGCTAAAATTAGAAATTTATTTTATTGTAAACTTTAAGGCAAGGGCGATGAGAATCCACCCTACAACGAAACTCACGTTTGACCTTATGTTAAAAGGACGCCATTAACATGAGTGTGTTGTATTAAGTTGAAAAAAGTCCACTTTATATTTTCTTTTTTATTAAACAAGAAAAAATACAATAAACAAGTTAAAAAGTCAATAACTTAGGAACTTTGTAAAATATGACAAAATATTTTTAGTTTTATTTTTTGTTTGTACTTCCATTCAATTTGAAATAGCCCAACCCAGTTTATTAAATTTAATAAAAAAAAAATGAAAACTATAGCAAATGGAAAAAAATAAAAAATGAAGTTCCATGACAAAGTATAATTAATACTCATATATTATGTGTAATATGTAATGAACCAATTCAATGTTTTGCTTCATATAACGGAAATCAGGCAAAAAGTGCAAATGAGAAAAAAAATTTACTTTTACGTAATAATTATTTTATTGTTATCATTATTATAGTCATTTATCTCATATTCTCATTTATTTAGATTGTTAATCATAATTAAATTTAGTAGATAATTACTTATGAGTTTATTGCTAAATTAACACATATAATAAATCACTAATAAAAATTAAAAAAATTAACTAAATTTGTTATAAGTTTGAAAAATCTCGTTAACAAAAGTTTCAAAACTTGCTTTGAATAATTGTCCATGGCAATAGTTACCTTGTAAATAAAGTAGGACTTTCTATGTTGTAAAATTACACCTCTTTCTTCTCACATTCATCTATCTTTATCTAATTTGATAAAATTCATTTAAAAATATTTTTAATTTTTTTAAATAATCTTTTTAAATTTAATAAATATAATTATTAATAAGAAGCTTCAGTCTAAAAATATTTTTCAAACCTGACCCAGCTTAGGAGCCGCCTCTAACCCTAGGGCAATTGTCAGCCATGAGTGACATCACAGGGGTTCAAAAAACGCATTTTCGACTGGTTTCTCAGGCAAGATGATTTTCTCCTTTTTTCTAAAACAAAAAAATCAGCTGTTTCTTTTTCTTTTTAATTTTATTTGAATTAAAAAACAGTTTTTTTTTAAAAAAATATTTTTCCATAAAATAATAAAATATGCAGCCTGTAGAAAACTGAAATTCCTTATCTCATTTAAGGATAAAGATAAAATAAAATTCAAATTTGAAAAGTTCAAATATGTACAACCTCTTTGAGGATTAACACAAAAGGATTAGGATAAAATAGAATTCAAACTTGAAAGGTTCAAATTTGAATTGGATGATGTGCTGCCGTTAAGGTTCAAATTTGAATTCGATAGTTTGCCGCTGTTATTACAGTCAATATTTTAACACTGAAATTAGTTTTTTTTTAAAAAAAATTATATTTTGAACCGATACAACACGATGATATTGCCGAATTCTTCCTTTTTAAATCACTGGATACCTATCAACCAATATGCATCGGCTCTAAAAAAAAAAATACATATTTACCGATATTATAATAATGTCAGACATCCACAATATAAAATTGATTGACTGACTTGATTCCACTGACTTTGGACTAGTCACATTAAATTTCAATTTAAATGTTAATAAATAAAAAATCAGTAACTCAATCTCATAAAATACAATATTCATAAAACTTTTTAGTACAAATTCTATTAAAAGGCATAAATTTTCATAAATCACCGCCCTTCAATCGCTAACCTTTCTGACTTTGAATCTACACTTACGCAAAGTCACGTTAAGACAAAACAGCCTTTCCAAATGTTCCCTAGATAAGATTCCTTGGAAGGAGTCAAGATTCAATTTTGTTCGTAGTTAGTCGTATTGCAAATCATTATATAATAATATAATATATACATATTGTTCAATTTCTGCATGAAAACCATATTATTTAATGCATTTTTTAATAGATTGAATTATATTTGCTTATTTTTATGAAAGCCATAAACATATATATTACAATCATAGCATTTTTAAAATATGGATATCATGTAAAGTATAAATGTTTTAGTATTTGAATTGGGTTTTTTGCCAAATTTATGCATGTATTGTTAAATTTATAAATCAAACTAATTATGTAGTAACTTATTTAATATCGTATTTTTTATTATGGCAGTGATTAGGATTTAACAAACATAATCCCTCAGCATCATCCACTTGGATTATACGATGTTTGGTGACTTTTATAATTTTTAAAAATTTTCATAAATTTGAATTATAATGAGAGATAAGGGTCACACGGGACACTGGAGAGTACGAATTTGTAGAAGATTTTTGTTATTTTTTTTTTTTTTTAACATATTTTATTCATATCAAATTTTTTGCTTGAGTCCATTACTCTAAGTAAAGAATTTTTTTTCGATAAAAATATGCATACAATGAATTTTCCATTTTTTCTTATTTTTTGTTATTTTGTATTTTAAAATAATTCTTTTTTATGATCAATACTGTCAGATGTCGACTATGATTGTACCATGCATGAAGGGTTAGATAGAAGACATAATCAAAACGGATCTGTAAAGAATGTTAGACGGCAAAAGTGCAGTGGACCATCTGTTGCACTTGTTTTCATGCATGGTATCAAAGGTCTACGATCTACATATGCCGGCACGTGGGAATATCCTCCAGAGCATGTGACATGTATAATATTAAAAACTCAATTTTGTATCTTTCTTTCTTATGTGTGAGAAATTGCAGAAAATCTCCACGAGATATCACTCTTCTTAAAACACACTAGGTGAAGCAATAAGAGCTTAAATCTAACACCTTCCACTTCTAACCACTTTCTGAATTACATGCAGGTGGATTGAGTGACATTCATATGAAAGACTAACATATCACAAAGTCATTCATGTAATGTGGCACCTTGGACCAATGTTGGAGAGTCCCACATCGGTAATGAAGGGAGAAAGAATGGGGTATATATGAGGCTATCCACTTATACTCAGGACGCATTTTGGGCCGGGCCATGTGGGCCCAAGCCCAAAAGCAAAACTGTATGAGCTCACTTGTGTGCGAGGCTAAGAGCGAATAATTTCTTCCTGAGTCAAGCCCTAAGCCCTTTATTCGGGTCGGGTAGTTACAAATTTTGTATTAGAGCCGAGTTCAACACTCGGATTGTGTGAGCCTTTCCTCATTCCTGGAGTTGTTGAGCTGAACTGGGTCGAGCCGAGGACGGCTCGAGGCTTTAGGGGGAGTGATTGTGGCCGATGTGGGAGAGTCCCACATCGGTAATGAAGGGAGAAAGAATGGGGTATATATGAGGCTACCCACTTGTACTCAAACAGGACGCGGTTTGGTCCGGGCCCAAAAGCAAAACCGTGCGGGTTCGCTTATGTGTGAGGTCCAGAACGGACAATTTCTTTCTGAGTCAAGTCCTAAGCCCTTTATTCGGGTCAGGTCGTTACATGTAAAGTTTCAAAGGATTTGAACTTTTGAAATAGCTCAATATTAAATTTTCTAAAGATTAATATATGAACTTAAATCTTTTGTTGCATTGAGCAATCATTGACCGTTGGATTGATCGGATGTGAGATCATTTTAAATGGTATATTTGGATAGAATATCTTGCCAATGTATTGAAGTTTATTGAACATTAATGGGTGAATTTTTCAATATTGAGTTGAAGTTTTTGCTATGAGAAATAATCAAGTAAAAATATGATGTAAAAAGGAAGGTCTTTTGGAGAGTTTTTTAGGCCATAAAATACTTAAATAACCATATGGGTCAATGGGTCATGCTTTTATTCCTTGTATTTGGGCTTACAAAATTCTACTTATGTGGCCTATATTTTAATATTCAACCAAGGTGATAAGTGAAATTTATTTGTAGTTATGAATTCTCATTGAATTCAATTCTACAATTTTATTACGTAAATGTTTATCTTTCGAGTTTCATAAAATTGTAGGTTAATTGTTTGAGATTTTTAATTTCTTTGAATGTGAGAAATTCTTTTAGAATGAAATATATTTATAAAAATAATATTCACGAGATTTAAGATTCGATCTTTCGGAGCTAAGCAACTTAAACTATTTGTGAGAAAATTAATTTTCTTTTAAATTAATCCTTAAAGACCATGTTTAATTTTTTTTTTTATTCTATAAATTTTATTCCAGTGTAATTTTTAGTCCTACATTACAATTGAAGAAAAACTTGAGTGAGGGTTATGATCTATAAATACCCTTTCAATCAAGTCTTCCACTTGGGAGCCCCACCCTTATATAGTGAAATTAATCTTATTTAAGTTTATTAATTTCCTACATTGATTCACAACTTTTTGTTTTTATTTTTCTTTACTCTTTTTTTTTTTTTTCGGGTAACTAGTGTTTTTATTCTTTTACATTTTATGTGGCTCACACATCGCAGAGGTTGTTTTTCAAATGTATGCGTCTCATGTGCAGTAATGGATGGTAGGCTCTATGGAAGCCACATGGGTGGGCTCTATGATAAAGAAATGGGTTTAAATGAAAATTATTTTTAATATTTTTTTTTTGAAATCTCATGATTTTTAAGGGTTCAAAAATCAATAATTAATTTGGAGTTAGTTTTAAAAGAATTTCAATTCAACGGTGAGATCGATTTAAGAAGTAGACCTTTGCAAGAGTGAAATAGAAGATATTGTAACAATCATTGTCACAAATATCGTTACCAGGATATTAACACCAATTTGGTAGTATCGGGATATTTTCAAATTCTTAAATTTTACCGAAAAATTAATGGAAGAATCTCTCAAAAAATATATTATTTTAAAAATGATAAAGATATTAATAAAATAAATTTTTAATAAGGAATTTATCAGAAACTTATCAAGAATTCATCGGATATTATTGCGATATTACAATTTATCACCTTTTTAATTGATTTTACTGGGAATTTACCACATTGCCCAATAGATCTCAGAATATTAATCATGATTGGCATTTTGCCGACAAAAACATGGTAAATTTAAAAATATGGAAGATATTTATGACATTAATAACAATAGCGAGTAAGAAAGAAATAAATGAGAGAATTAGTGTTAGAAAGGAGAGAATTAAGGAAAGAACGAATGTGATAGTGAGGAAATTATGGAAGTACATGAAATTATACGGTTTTTTGCATGTAAATTAAAAAAAAAAAAAAACTGTAAAAAGTAAGAGAGGCGTTAGGCAACGGAGAGGACAAGTTGTTTGTAATTCCAATTAAAACACAAGTTAGACACAATCATTTGTTTTAATCGACTATCAACCCCATTGAACCAGGGGTTTAAAAATTGGACAGGCCGATAATTTTATCTCTCCTCCCGATATCGGTATTTTCTCTCTCCTCCGATATCAGAACTGTGAAAAAATCGAAAAAACCGTGACGAACCGTGAAGATCCGTAAAAAACTACAAAAAACCGTGAAAGCTGTATCGGACGGACCGTGATGAACCGTGGAGAACCGTAAAAAACCGTGTAAAACCGTATCGGTGTTTTTTTTTAAAAAAAAAAATTTAAAAACCGATATTTATGAATATTAGCCGATATTGTGACCGATATTACCGAATATCGGCCATATCGGCTGATAATATGTATATACGACCGATACGATATGTATCGGCCGATATTTAAACCTTAGCATTGAACAACGGTTGGATGAGCACCACGTGGCTTTGAAATAGTTTGCTGGAGATGCTATCTTCACCAGGATCTTGATGATGACAAGTCGGCCTTGTATCTTTTTGATGCTATCTTCAATTGGAGTATACATATTTATAGACAAAGGAGAAATTATGAAGTGACTGATGATAGGGATTAAAATGTCGGATTTCTGAGATATCTCTCTCCTTTTTTAAAAAAAAAAAAAATTAATGATATTTTTTTATATTTTAATTTTTCTGAATTAAAATAAAATAAAAAATGATAATAAGTCTGATTTTGAAAAAAAAAATTGAAATTGAAAATATTGATCGATATCTGAGCAGATAATGGCTCGATATAGGTGAATATCGGCTGAGATATTGGTATGGGCCCACGGCCGATATCTAGTGTTTTTTTAGAAAAAAACTCGATAAAATCGAATATCGGCGATATCTCCGCCATATTAGCCAATATGCCTATGATACCATACCGCAAGTATCAGTCGAGGTTTTTTTTTGCTGGTAATATAATTTATGATAGAGTCAATGAAAAAAAATAAGAACTCATACAGGGCAATCTAAGATAAATATGATTCTAGCAAACGACGATAATGATATAAATAGGAGAAATTATCTCTCAAAACTTCATTTCTTGTGATCTACATAAGCATTTTTGAAGGGCCTTAAATTATAAGAATTAGGAGGTATTTCTAAAATAAATTTAATTAGGTGTAAATGTTGACTCCGTAAAAAGTGCTTGTCCTCTATATACTAAACTTAGGGCGGAAATTAGGCAGGTTAAACTGTTAAACGCCTGCCTTCGGCTTATTTGGGCTTCACTAGGCCCAAAAAAGTCCGATTTAAAATTGGGCCCTCTATGTAACATTTTGAATAACGCGGCCCATTCAATATATTTTATAACCTAGATTAATCTAGACTGTACATTTGAAACATAACGATATATAAGTCATATTGGGTGTAAAATTTGCTTCCAAATGATTTTTGAGATCCAAAACTTGGCCTTTTATGAGCACTAAAAGCCTTATGAGTGCTCAAAACCTTTTAACGTAAAAGCCCTTATGGACAGAAGGCTTTTAAGTCATGCATAGAAACTTTTCATTGGCCTAAGGTTGTGCAACTAAGGACCTGAGCTTACACTGAGATTGACTTCAAACCGAGACCAGATTGAACCCAAATTGGCCTGAATCGAGACCAGCATTGATGTTTCCATCGGGCTCAGATGGGCTTGCCTTATCTAAAATTCTAAATTCAGGTTCGAGATCAATTTTGTAAAATCAAGCCAAGGCCTAGATTGAATTAAAGACCAAGCCCAGCTCACCCAACTTCTATCCCCCAACTAAACTGGGTCATAGTGACTCTACTTGGAGAGTGAATATGTTAGATAAAACAGAACATAATACAAGTATGAAAGAAACATTCAAAAAGCAAATACAATCATCATCATCTATGCAACATCTCTGCTCGAACTCTGCCTATCTCAAAGAAAAAACAATCCTGAAACTGAGTTGTCGACTCAATTTTTAGCAAGGAAATCTGCATAACCCATTTGTTGTATGACTTGATTTGGGCAAAGGAAACATTAAATCTCAAAGTGAGAGCCCTAATTTCCCTAAGTGTGGTTCTATCAATAGTGTACTGTGCTTGTAGACTCATGAAATTTTATATTTAAAAATGTATTTTATTAATTTCATATAAGACAACAAAAACTGAATGGCTGAATCTGAACACAGATTTCAAAGTCTTTTTTAAGTTTAAAGTCTTTTTCCATGCTCAATCAACTGTATTTATGCCTTATATCAGATTTAATAAAATACGTTTTTTTTTTAAATTAGCTCAACTGGTTAACTTTTTACCTCAGGAAGCGGGGGTGCTAAGTTCGAGCTCCTATGGCTTAACCTGGTTTACCCTGAGGGAAGTGGGTATCACCCGTGGAGGTTTTTCGCTGGGTTTCCCACACGTACATTCAAAAATTAATTTTTAAAATCAATATATAAGAAAATTTCCATGACCACACCTTGGTGTTTGTGGCCAAGGCAGCACGGAATCTGTTCTCAACCTGACCTGACTCCAAGTTCTCTCCAGGACTCAATTGATAGAGACATTTCAAAAACTTACAGAGCCACTGAGATTCCTTTGCCAACTTGATTTTTCTTGGCCAGTCTAAACTCAAGGCCACAAATTTTGGGTGAAGCATTTTTTTTTATGAAGTACAGTGATGAATATTATTGGGATAAGTATAGTAACTATAAAATTAAATTAATTTACAATATCTAACAAATGAAACAAAGAAATTGGCTAGTCTTTAATAAATACAACTGCTTGAATTTGACTGCATATATTAAGAGCTGTTGACATATAGCAGAAAATGTATAACATATGCCCTTGCAAAAGATATGCACACAGTTTAGAAGTTGCTACCACATAAAGTTTATATTTACTAGTGAGGAGTTTCACAATTAACATTGGCCAGCTCCTAACTTAACAGGTCGTTTGTTCTTATGTATAGAGAGATGAAGTCTTGATGCTCAAATTAGTACACAAAACACAACTCATTGTAGGCTCTTATGCAGCTGTGGGTGCAGGAATGTAGGAAATTGCTCGCTCAGGCAAGGCAGCCATGATCGAAGGCCTTGAGAAAGTGTCACCCTCTGCAACTGGGTCTTCGGCCTTGAAGTTGAGAGATTCGTCGTTGTAAATATCCCACCATTTTGCTACTAGCATCTTAATATCTTCCCTATCCATGTTAACTTCTTTTCCAGTATACCTCCATGGCTTTGAACCCTATTGCAAGGCAATAATCACAGTAAAGATTATACATCTGAATGATTGTGATGAGATACTTCAATAGTGCTTAAAAATTGAATCAGGGTCATATAGATCCTCTGTGTATAACTTGGGGAAGTTTGATATGTTGGACATCAAATTGCTAAAGATTCAACTTTATCTATGAATTCATTTTCAATCTCAACAATTCAATTTATGGGCTCTCATCAAATGTTCAGCAGAACTGAACAATTTTTGAGTTTGGCTAATATACCACCTCCCATTTTCATTTGACAAGAACAATATACCACATACTGCACAACACCCGTCTTACGACAAGTTAATGATTTTGTAACAATCAAAATTCCAAAGTCTAAAATCAGAAGACCATTATGGTTAGATAGACTCAAATTCCAAAGAGAATGAACTTACAGCAGCACAGTAGTGAACCACCTTGACTTTTTCAAGCTCTACTTTCTCTGGGTGACGCCACAGCATTGCTAGAATATAGTTGTATTCAGGAGGGATTGGTTTGTATACTTTCTCAAAGAACATGTTCAAGAAGTCCTATAATGAAATGGGGTAAAAAGAAAATCAGGAGAAGAGAGAGAGAAGCAAGTAATTTATACACCAATATCTGTTTTCTAATTGTTACGAGCTCTTTCACAATGAGCATTGTTTTCTCTGTTATTGATGCCATTCAAGGTAATTTCTTCAAGATATTTTAGGCATCATCTAATTCATTTTAGAGATTAAAGTTGGGGAGGTTGCAAATTTCACCTAGTAATTCTTGTATGCATAGTAGATGGAGGAGTCCAACAAAAAGCCCATGGCGATCCACCAGCAAAACTGGACTTGACATAGTCAGGTCTACATTGATTCTGCCCATCCCATTCTTGGAATGGGAAGTTGATCCATCTGAATGAAAACCCATAAAACCCAAACAGCAAAATTGGGTCTGTCATAGGCTAGCCGAGACCCAACCCTGGCCCTAAATGTCCAAATGTCTCCAGGTTCCATCTCCTACCAAGCTGAGATGTAATTGTGTACAGGGACCTCTTATAATCACAATAAGGATATAAATGGGTGCGGTCTTTGGATTTTCAAGCTTTTGGGTTGAATTCTCATTGTTGATGGGCTGAGTTTAACCCGGACTTGATGTGTTTTAAGAGATTTATAAAGGAATTTGGCCACTCCACCAAACAAGCCAGTCTTTTGAGATAGATATCCAATCTTAACAAGTGGTATGAGAGTTAGGTCTCAGCCTACCTCATGTGGACTCGGAAGATCCTTTAAACGGACATGATGGCTGGCCTCGTTCGAGGGGGGATTGTTAGGGCTGACTGGGAAAGAGTCTCATATTGGAAATGTAGAGGGAGATTTAGGGATTTATAAAGGACTTGGGTCACTCCACCTAACAAGTGTATTATGTTCCGAGCCTGATCTATTTACATCCCTATGGAAATGCTAAGAATAAATTATAAGGAGGAAGAAATAAAGCACCTGTTCTGCAAAGGGCGTTGGGGCAGTGACTTTTAGAGTCTCAAGCAGCTTTTCGTAAGTGAACCGGCAAGGCTCAAACACAAACATGCCGGCGTTGAAGTACAGAGAAGGAGGGCTGCCCATCTCAGCAGGCCATTTCACCTTATCAGGGCACTGTTGGCAATACCCAATCTTATACTGGGGCGTATAATTCCATAACTTCTCACAAAAACAATCCATCACTGCATAGAAGTAGCCATCAGGTGCATCAAACAGATGGTCGATGTTGCCGAACACCTGAATGTCTCCATCCAAATAAATCATCTTGCTGAACTCCTCAAACTTCCATAGAAAAAAAAGAAGAAAAAAAACCCATCAGTTAGGTTAATTGACTAAACAGTCACCATATAATATATAGTATGCATGGTTGTAGAGAAAATTTAGATTACATGGTCTGTATTAAGATTAAATAGAGAAGTAGAACTTGAAAAGCCGATTCCAAAATGGATTTTGACTTTGATAATGGTTGTAGAAAAATCATATGCCAGCACTAATACAACAATTTCAGTCAACTCCTTATCAACTTCATTGTGAAAGGGTGGTGGACAAATGTCTTTGCATGGATAAGGAGTTTTGGATCACTCTAGTCAAGTTTTTTAAAGGCCACAAACACCCACAGTACTCTCTCCTTAATAGGAAATCAGTGTCAACATCATAATTTTTTTTCTCATTTTTTTCTTTTTTTTTAAGCTATAAACAAGAGAATATATTAGAAAAAAATTCTGATTTTACTCTTGATTTTATCTTTTAAGATAAGGGCAAAATGGAAGAGACATCAAAATTATGACATCGGGTTCTCTGTTTAAAAGAAAGTACCAGTGCTTAAATCAATTCCCCCCCGCAAGAAGTGGGTGTTGTTTCAAGGCACATACGTTTCAATACTAAAGGTCCAAAAATAGTGAACTCTGCTTTAACTATATTTTCTCCACCATTTTTTTTATCTTCAGTTTTTTTTTTTTTTGGATACTCCTGTTAAGAAAGATGGTACGATATGTATGACTTTCTAAGTTTCAACTTTACATGTTTCCAATGTTCTGTACTGATGGATGATAGGATTTTTTTTTGGATAACGAAGGTATCCCTGAGGAATTGACCCAATAAGACTAATCTTCCGGAGCACGCACCGCCATTGTCCACACAGCCGGCTCAGATAAGTCAGGTGGTAACACTAAGGTTTGATTCCGAGACATGAGGGAGCATACCCCACGCCAAGAACCACTTGGGCTACTCACCTGGTGGGTGATGGATTTTTAATGCTACAATGTTTTTGGATCTGAATTAACAAGAGCCATTAATTCCATCAATCTGGAATTGACACATGCAATTGGTGAATAACTCTACAAAATCAAAGAGAATCACTTAGAGGATAGTGATCATGGTGTTGCAGCAAATTCATCATGGTAAAGTAAATAGATACTTATCATGTTAGCTCAAAGAAGCTGAGGTACCATTGAAAATGACACTTCAGAGTATAATTATGAGATTCTCAAATACTAAAGAGACTACTACTGGCTTAATTATGGTGGTAATTATTGTCATTAAAATCATTTATCTCATCTATCTAGAGTCGTATAGTAAATTATAATTTTTAACCACTTACTTTCCATATGCGTAGCTTTGAGTAGTTAATGACAAAGTGTGCCATGGCAAATTGGATTTGATTCTCCGGTGGGTAGATGGGCTCGATCTCTCGTACGATGCACCCCAGAGCTCTGAGGATCTGGCGATGTTCTTCGGGCACATCGGGCAGGATAGCCACCACCAGAGGGTATGCACTCTTCACCTTGCGCAGCCCCTTCGCCAATCCAGCCACCCCCTTCACATAGTCACCATTCCCGGCAAGGAATGTTACATATGCTCTCTTTGAGTAACATTTGTTTATGGGTGCAACCTTACCATTGCAGGTGAATATGTCGACAGGAACTTCTTGGCCCATGGCTAATCACCAGAAGCTCCTGTCAACCGGTGACCGAATTGTTTGGGAGAGGAAAATGGCTACACTTAGCTGCCACTCTACTTGCCTTGTTCCAGAGCTCTAAGCATGGCAACCTCACTTGCTTTAAATAAACCTCAAATGATGGTTTAATGCATGGCAAATGACTTGAAATGAAACCCAAATTATGAGGTCTATTGTGGAAACGAAAGAATATGGTGCAACACTCCATTGACGTAGCCTTATCATGAGAATGGACGGCTGAGATTCGATTTTGAGATCATGGTTGTAGTAATTTTCCAAGGCGCCAAGGGGGTGTCACTTTCCACCAAGGAATAATCTTCTGAATAATTCGTGATGTATGGTTTCCATTGCCAATTCCTTTTGGGCCAGAGATCTCCTCCACATGCTACAGTATTTATCTTCTTGTCAATTTTAGAATTGATATTTTGCCTTAAGTTATGTAATTGATTAAAATTTATCAAATAAAGAAAAGGAGTCAGTAAATGATATTAAAATTCAGTCTCACGTGTAGTTTCACCTGTATTATTAAGATCATGATATATATAGTAGTTCAATTGGTTGTCTCTCATCTAAGTAAGAGAAAGATTGTGGGTTCGAGTTTCCATGGTCTAACTTTGGTGTGCCCTAGGGATAGTGGGCTCACTCGTGGGAATTTTACACTGGGTATCCTGCAGTTTTCCACACGTAAATTAAAAAAAAAAGAGAGTAAAAGTTGAAACACCATTTTATACTATATTTTCTTTCAATTTATACCATATTCACTGCCATAATGGACAGAAATTTTACGTGAAATTGAATTTTGATACTTAAATAAATTCATAGACTCCTTCATTTGAAATAAATTTTAGATTGTAAAAGAAAGGTGACTTCTTCATTAGATTGAACAGAGATAATGTGATCAAGCTTTCAAAACCTAATAAAAATTGATGATTGTTCTACACATGGGTCACCCACTGGCTAGTATTATGCTGAATTTGAAGAAATTTTGCAGATCAGTAATTCATTAGTGTCAATGATAAGTAAGCTTGTCAACATGCATTGACAAAGGCAGCAAGAGATGAGCCAAATTAAGGCCAACCAAGTGATACAACACCCAATCTCTTTTCTATACCTGATTGCCTGCCGTTGCCCATTATATATTAGTAAGGGTCTAGGGTTGGATTCACATCCCACTTTAATAAGCCACTTTTCGTAACTATACTCAATGCGTCCAGGAGAGGTTTTCACCAGGCCCCAAGGATTTGTCAAGTGGGACGTCTGAACACCCTCGGTATAAAAAAAATTATTAGTGAGATCCTTGAAATGATATGAAATTGTATAATATTAATCAGAGTAAAAATTGTAAGGAAACTTCTCAAAGTCTCTCTATTTAGAAAGGCTATTCTTTAAATATTGAAGTGGACCACATATTTTCTAATAAAACATGTAGAGAATGACAAAATTATTGAATTGTGTAAAATTTTAATTTCACATGATTATATTTAGACTTTTGAAAATTTAAGGGCTATAAAATCATTATTTTTTTATAACCCATTTAAGAAATTAATGATAATCAGATTGGCAAATTTTCTTTTTAAGTTATATTATCTATAAACTCCCATCCCACCCATTGAAATTGAAAATGAATATTCAGTCTCCCTAAAGCTCCCCTTATTAAAGTGAGTGAGTTCCACTCTAAAGAATAAAACATGTTGACATCTTAGAATTGAAATGATTTTTATTCATTAAATTCCACTATATCAAATTCAATACAAGATCCTACCAATTTTAAAATGAAGATTATTAAATTATATTCAGTCAATCTTGTGGACAATCTTGTGGACTAAGAGATTTGACATTTTTTTTTATTTTCTTTTTTATTAGAGAAAGTGATGGTGATTATAAGGCATCGAGAATATGAGACCTTTGTGTTCAATATCTTTGACGCACAAAAGTCATTAAACGTGTTTTCCTTTTCTTTGTTTTTATGAAATCAAACCCGTAACATCACATGACAATTAACAAGAAATGGTCCTGAATCGAATCTCTTCAGAGATTGGTGATGTAAAGATAAGCACAATATTTTTCACTCAAAATTTTAAAACACATAAATGGATAGTGATCCTCGGGCATTTTGTATAACCCGACACGGGTTTTACTGTATTGCCCATTTTACCTTTTGGTGTAAGTGATTTGAAGGGTTCGGCAAGCCGATTCTAAGGGCAAAATAAACAAGATAGTAAAACCCGTGTCGAATTACACAAAATGACTGTGGGAGGATCACTACCCCACATAAATAAATGGCAACAAATGATAAAGGCAAAAAAGTCTGGCAAAGAAGTAAATAAGATTATATATATAGAAGGGTTAGCCATATCGACACCTGGATTTTCTTTCTCTACACCCCTTTTCAAAATTTAGGATGAAATTACCCTTTTGCCCTTCCACTTAAAGGTTTCGTTCGGTGGATACGACACTTTTAAGTGGAAGGGCAAAAGGGTAATTTCACTCTAAATTTTGAAAATATGTGTGTAGAAAAAGAAAATCTGAGTGTCTATACGACTGGTCTATAGAAGATAGATATAAAACTTTTCTAAAAATTCTCATATGACACTTTTAGGTATTCATTAAATAAACATTAATTGTTAATTTATAAAATAATTTTCTTTTTTTTTTTCAAAATGATGATTCTATTTCAAAAAACTTCAATTGAATATGAAACTTAAAAAAAAAATACTTTAATCCAATTATAGAATCTATGCTCTTTAAGCTCTGTAAATTTTCACGACTTAAAATTATTGAAGGGCGAGCGATCCTCCCACGGGCATTCTGTTTATAGAGACACGGATTTTAATGGATCTCGATTTTACCCTTCACCGGCCGTACCGTAAAGAAGATAAAAATGTCAAGAATCGGATCACCAAACGGATCCCTTAATGGCCCTCAACGAGTCGAATTCTCCAAATACAGCAATGTCCAAAATCGGATCATCAACCGGATCTCTTAATGGCCTTTGGCGATCCAAATACAGAAATGTCCAAAATCGGATCACCAACTGGATCCCTTAATGGCTCTCGGCGAGCCGAATACAGGAATGTCCAAAATCGGATCACCAACCGGATCCCTTAATGGCCTTTAACAAGCAGAATACAGGAATGCCCAAAATTTCAATGGGCTGATTTTTACTGTTCACGTGAATTTCAGCGAGCCGATTTGAAATTTCGGAGAGCCAAATTGCACTGTTTATGAATTTCGGCGAGCCGAATTGCCTGTTCATGAATTTTGGAGACGACTTGCAATTTCGGAGAGCCGACTTGCAATTTCGGAGAGCCAAATTGCACTGCTCATGAATTTTGACGAGCCGACTTGTAAATTCGGTGAGCCGATTTGCACTGTCCATGCATTCTTTTTTCTTCGGTACGGAGGTAGAGGGCAAATTGGGTATACGGTAAAACCCGTGTCTCTATACACAGAATACCCATGTGAGGATCGCTCACCTTATTGAAGGCTTCTCCTATACAATATACATCACAACTTAGCATGTCATTTAGTTTTTTCAAAACTTTTGCGGATTTCCATTTGAAATTCAAATGTTCAGACTTTTAAATGTACAAAAGAAACTCTCAAAATTATTTTTTAATAACTAATTTTTTGTATTGTATTGGGGCTCAACTTTCCCAATATTATAGGTACCTTTTATCAATCTTTTCATCCATGACCCAACCCGAGAAATCATGCAGGTCGGGTTGAGGAGCTAAAATTAGGTTAAAATGGGTTCAAAATGCGGGTCGGGTCAGAATTCGAGTTGATTCGGGTTTGGTCAGTTGTGAAGTTTGGGTCGAGAATTTAGGTCGGGTTGGGTCGGGTTCCATAAATATCAACTCGAGTCAAAATGGATTTTAAAGAACCCGACCCGGGTTACAACCCTAATAATACCCAAAAGCTTACATCAATCCAATTATGAAAGTCATGGTTTTCAGGCTCCCTGATTGTTAATTACTTTAATTATTTTAAAATCTTAATCATTTGCATCCTACAAGAGGCCCACTTTCTCTCCATTTTATGGCACATTGAAAGATCTTTGCATGAATATCAAACCCCATAAAATCACACAATCAAATACTCAAATCTTAAATACTATGTTTTAAGTTCTCATAATTTTTATGACTTTAAAATATTTTTTAAATCATTAATATTCTTAAACATCTTCAAATATTCATAACCTAGCTAGTATTTACATTTGAGACCAACTTTGGTCAAACGATAATATATAGATACACATACATATAAAATAGAATATATACAAATAAATTTAAATAAAGTCATATTTTGTTTTATAATTTATATTTTATACATATAAACTATAAATTGAATAATTTAATTTTAGTAGTTCTATACGTATAATTTCTTTTAATGCTATTACACAGCCATGTTTAAATGTAAATTTACGTCTATTACGTCATGCATTGTATATAATACGTCAGGCAGAATCTACTGATGCATATGGCCTCATTCGGCGTTTATTTTATGTTGATTTTAAATTGATTAAATTATTGTTTCCTTTTTTAAATTTAAATCATTTAATCCAATCTAATTTGATGTTGTTAAGAATTAAAGATAAAACTATTTACTTAATAATTTAATTTTAATTTAAAAACTAAGAGTTAAGATGGAATCCATTGAATAAGTTAATAGTCCAAAATAGGTGCATTCTCTAGTGTTGCAGCACTTGACAATTTTCGATACCATCAAATAATACCTTTTAAACCTGACAAAATCTAATCCAACTTGACCCGAATCAACCCACTTATTAAATAGGTAGACTCAACTAGAGTTGAAATCTCGATCTCGGCCGAGAAATTTCTCTCTTATTTTTAAAAAATTAAATCCATCGATATTAAAGACAAATATCGGGGCGATATATATCGGATATCGCCTGATATTTGATTCCCTAAACTCAACCCGAATCCATTTATAAATGGATGAACCAAGTCGTCTGATTATTTTCACGTGTATATAAAATACATCCAACTACATGAAGCTATGTCAATTTAAGAGGTAGTCTAATATGTGTCTCGCTAAAAAAATTCCTTAATCAGATAAATGAGTAACCAAATAAAATCAGATCCGACTATAACCCACTTAATGCATTTAACAAGATGGAACGTAGACCTGTACCCCCAATATACTTGAAGTTAAACTAGAATCCAACTTACTAATTCGAAGTCTAGATAGGGCCACATTTACTAATTCAAAAGCAAATGATCACTTCAATCATATGAAAATTGTTAAAATATCTTATAATGAAAAAAAAAAAAAATCTACCTACTGCACTTGCATGGAAAATACCCATCACAAGTCAAGGACCCAAATATTCGTCTAAGACTGTCCCCATCATCTCTGATTCTATATCACCAATTGTGTACGAAACTGACTGGTGGGTCACAATTTCAAAACTTAGAACACTTAGATCGTTCCATCCATCCCCTTCATAGTATTATATTAAGACGAGCCATATAGACATCCAGATTTCCTGCTTCTACACACCCATTTTCGATTTTTTGGATGAAATTATCATTCTACTCCCATGTTTTAACTCATCGGAACGAACTTCCAATTCATCCTTAGTTTGTTCGGATGAATACAGTCATCCGAACAAATACCTCAGTGTATTTTTAGTTCATTCGAACAAATAAGCATATATATATATATTTATACGTGGGGGTAGAATGATAACTTCACCCAAAATTTGAAAACGGATATGTAGAGACAAGAAATCTAAGTGTCTATATGACTGGCCGATATTACTATATATATTTAAAACATACATCAACGTGTACTTTGACTATAAAAGGTTATGAAAAGCTAAAAAGGGAACGGTGAAAATTAACCTAAAATGATCTTAATAAGTCGTGATCTACAAAAAAAGCTCTTTTCTAACAAGATCAAATCCATACTTAAAAAGATTATTGGTCTACCCGTTCACTCCAATTTATTAGCATCAAGAGTTAGGATAAGAGTTCCAAGTTTCCAACCATCTAATAAAGGCCACAGAAATGGGAGGGTGGAACTTAATTTATGCTGGATTGGCTCAATTCAATGTATTCACTTTAAGTAACATTCTCACTAGGCACATGGCAAGTCATAGATGCAGCTCAATAGACCACCACCGTATTTCTTTGCCGACATTCTAACAGCCCACTCTACGACGGTTAACTTTGAAGCCATTCTTATTTTATTTTATTTTTATGAAGACTAAAGTGTTCAGGTCTTTTAGAACACTTAACCAATCTTTAAAGTATGTGCAAACCTCTCTATTCACACACACTGGTAAAATCTATGAGGTGTGGCCCTTTCGTGTTAAGAGTGAACATTGGACCCATTCATTGTTTACAAACTCAAAAAAACTCAATCAAGTCAATTTGAGTAGAGTTGACTCGATAAAATTTCAAGTTAATCGTGTCAATGAGTTAATTACTTAATATGATCCGAGTCGAATTTGAATTTTGACTTTTCAAACTATAGAACAAATACCCAATCTACTCCTACCGTTATTTTTCATATTATCACCATAACCCTTTTCCAAACTTGCCCTTACTAGGATTGAAATCAAGAACATATTACTTGCTCTTGTACCATATCGGAAATTGCAATAGGATAATGCGTCCTGGTACAATCGAACCATAACTCTACAACACACAACCAGGACAAGTGACAATTTACCGTCGGGATTCTCTACTGAGTACTGACACTTGAAGCTATAAACTTTTAATTTGAAAGTGTAAGTAGAAAATGTTTGTACTCAGAACTATCTGCTAACAAACGGATGCTTATTCGTTTTATGGTCCATTAAAGTTTACTCTCAGTGGATATAAACTTCAGTAGTTTGAGAAGATTTAAGGGCTTTCTCCATTAATTTAATCAGAGACTTCACGACTGTGATCATGTAAACTTTTTTTAATGATTGATGGTGTTCAGACGTCTCACTTCTAGAGAACTTTACTCGATTAATCTTTAAGGGCATGTGCACACCTCCCTATACACATATACTGAGTTCAAGCAATGAGGAGTAATTCTATAGGTAGTGTCCTGAAGAAGTTGAGTGTAAATCGAATTCAAGACCTCTTTTTATGAGGGGAGCTTCTTGACAGTCAGGCCACCACTCCAAATTTATTGTGACTATCTATTGTGGGGGCCATGAATGCACCGTCCACTACACATGGCTTAGAGGGAAAAAAATTATGGGACCACATCTTCACCTTTACCATTTCCTAAAATGTAGGGTTGCAACTCGGGTTGGATTTTGGCTCGACCTGAGAAATCATGCGGGTTGGGTAGAGAATTTCAGATCAGTGGGTCAGGATAGGTTGAGAAGATAAAAACCCACACGAAATTCGGGTCGGGTCGGGTTGAGAATTTTACAAGTTAACCCGACTCCACCCAAACCGACCTAATCCGACTAAAATTAGGCTAAAATGGGTTCAGAATGCGGGTCAGGTCAGAATTCGGGTCGGGTCGGGTTGTGAAGTTCGGGTTGATATTCGAGTCGGATCGGGTCAAGTTCCATATATATATCAACTCGGGTTGGTTGGGTTTTAAGGAATCCGACCCTCCAGACCCGAGTTACAGCCCCACTAAAATGTGACCTTGTCAACAGGAATCAGAGGGGATAGCGACTGAGAACTCATTACCTGGAGCTCACTAAATTGGTGCTGTGTATGGCAGTAGTTCACACATTCGATACCAATTATTCTGTGGCATAAAGAGCCTTAGAGAGACAGAAAGAACAAACCGTTTCCTGCCCAGCTAAGGCTGCTTTTCACCATTCATCAAACTATTGGAGCAAAAGAGAGCGCCATAACATCTCAGTCTACTAAAGATTGAGTTGATGAATACAACAGTCATACTTTGATTAACAAGAGGGAACACCTGGATGCATAGCAGTGGGTCATGCATCCATGTTGGTCCAATGCCTACGTGCCAGCTAGACAATCGAGAATTTTCACAGCTGATTCATGTCTCTAAGGAACAATTGCCCTTGGCCATTGGTTAATGGATAATCTTATGTCAAATGGCACTGTAATTTTGGTTCATTAATCAAGGATTTTGAAGTAAGGAAACCAAGTTCATGCCAAAGCAATCACAATCAGACTTAGGTGCACATGAGTGGCCTAAAATTGTCCATTGGACCAATTCTTCACCACAAAAAGTAGACATCCAATGGGTATGAATGGATTTCATCTGCCCAAAATTGCATTAGGTCTCTAACCGCGCAACAGATCTCACCTCACACCCTTTTGCCATGTTATTGTTTCGAATAAACTTGGAGATGTTGGCCTTAACGATTGAGAATCCGTCTCAAGAAGTGGGGTTCTTGTTTTCGATTCACACTCAATTTTAAAAAATCACTCCACTTTAGATTTATCCGGTGTATATAGATTGAGAGATTTACACATGCCCTGAAGATTGTCTGGTGAGATGACTGGACACCTTAATTAAAAAAAGAATGATATACGGTGCACTAGATATAGGGATTACTATAAAACAATTCCTCTCCAAATTCACCACATACTTCCATTAAAGTTTTGGAAGTTTGCAGAAAGGGAGAAAAGGGATAGATTTGTTTTCTTCCTTTGGACTCTCACATCATTCTTAAATTGGTGGAGCAGTTTCTTGGCAAGTACCATGAAAAACAAGAGACATGGTAAGAACCCAGAGAGGTTCAGCCTCTTATCTTTCGGCTCCCTCAAGTCTGTCTTAACCCTTCAGGATTGGAACGAGTGATTTTTGGAATGAGTGGTTTTCTATGGTTTCTATGTCTCACAGTACAGTTACACGTGTCAGAATCTGACACTAGTATAAGATGTCTTATTCAGTGATTCTCGAAATATAGAATTTATAAAAATATGGTATAACATTTGAATAAATTCAAATAAATATTTCATAAAAATAAAAATAATATGTAGAAATAACAAAAAGAAAATGTAGTAGACATGTTTTACTACTCGATGCAATTAAATAATAATTTTTTTTTACCATTTGAGATAAATTTTAATGAAGAAGAACATTATCATAATGAAAAACAATGTAAAAAAATAAAAATTAATACTAGAAAGATTCACAAGCTCACAAGAAAGAAGAAAGTGAGAGTTTTGCTGTCTTTTCTTGGTACTCTCACATCACTCTTAAATAGTTTTGCTGGTTTTTTGGCTTAGTAAGAGAACAAAAGAAATTGTGTGAAAGAAACCAAAGAGGCTCAGCATCTCATCTTTGGGCTCTCTAGAGTCTGGTGTTTTGAGCCTTTTTCAGTCTGTCAATTTGAGAATTATGTGATTTTAAAATATTTAATTTCTGGAATTTGAGAAGAATGAAATGAATGGTGTTCCAAGGATTCTATATCGAAATAAACATCTATTTTTGAAGAATAATAACTAAAAGGTTACAAATAAAAGGTAATAATCTAAATTTAATCTAAGGTAGTTACACAATAAACATTTCAATATTTTTGTATTTTTTTTATCGTGAAAATTATATCAAATAATAATAATTCCAGAAGAATTGAAAAAATGATCATGAAGAATCTAATACAAAGTTATATTCATCACAAAATTTACATAGATTTATAGATTATCATGAGAGCTATCGTACTCATTTGAGACCCATTGAATCATATTAACTCTTGATTTGTTAAGATTAAAAATAAATCATTAAATAAATGATGACCTAAATATCCAATGGTAAGAATGGGTCAAACGAAAATTATGAACAATTAGATTTAAAATTTACTATTAAGTGGACCCCCACATGGGACCCTTGGGCACCATTTGCTAGTTTCGCTCAATTTCCAAATCAACGGGTCCTATAGCTCTTATATGGTGATTCTTGGGCTAGAATCTCCCCGAATGCATTTATATAGTTTCATATTATTTGTTGTTCATATTCTATTAGGTTTGAGCAAAAATACAAATTGCCCAATGATTGCACCGAATCATCTGAGAATAATCTCTCCACTTTCAAATAGTTAAAAATATTTATTTTACAACTGTTATATTGAATGATTAAAGATTCTAAATATACAAATTTAAAAGGCTCATCTCAGATCTAGGGCTGCATTTGGCTGTGAGGTAAATTTTGGAAGGGTATTCGGGGTAATATGAAAACCTCTCCTTTGAAAGGGTTTACAAAAGTTAATTTTTTACCCCTTCTCCTTAGTTACCAAACAAAGGTAACCATGGGTTCAAATATCGGCCGATACAATAATATCGGCCATTTTTTTTAAAAAGAAAAGAAAAGAAGAGAGAGAATAATATCACCCGATACCGAATTTTGCACCCCTGGGGGTAACGGGAGGTAACTAGAGATAACCTGTTACCCCCATCCCATAGTAATCCATTGACCTAATAAGCTGTATAAACATTTGTTGAAACTGAGAACAAATGAGCCAAGCCAAATTTCTTCACATTCAAACATGTCAGCTTCTAATCATTTGAGTACTTCTCCTCAATGCCTATTATTTTTATTTTTTTTAAGACCAAGGTGCCACGGCATCTTAAAGCAGTTGAGTAATCTTGGAGACCTCCCTATCTACACATATTGGATAAAACTACGAGAAGTAGCCCTTTGGAAGAGTGGGAATTGAACTCAAGACCTCCTACCTGAAGAGGTGGGTTCTTATCCATCACTTCAACTCCATTGGATTCCCAATACCTATTACTGCTTATTAAAAATCTTTATAAGGTAGGAGTATTTTGGCATGGTTGAAATAAACCATTCTACAGTCGCTCCAAATATTGCATAACTTCTGTGGTCTCCTCATTCTATTTCTCTTCATCCCATCCACCAAATCACACTTGGGAGGCAGGTCGCAAAGCATAAGCATATCAAGTGGAGAACCTTCTAAGTTTGGATTCAATGGTCCATCCAAATCTGGTAGGAACCATATAGTCCTTGCCAATATCAGATTTTACACTGGATATCGTGTGGTTTCCCACACGTAAATTAAAAAAAAAAAATATCAAGTTTTGTCACAACGGTGTTTCAATTATTTACATTTAACATAAAAATATATCAGAGCATTCGTAAAAACAAGATATGGTGGGACTGTGTCCTGCACACACTATGCGTGATTACGATGACCATTTCATCAACATAAAAGAGGTAGTTTGGATTACTTTGATAACAAAAATTAATCCTATTTGATATTTTTAGCCATTCAGTCTAAAATGATGAGTATATATATCGATGATAATAATGAAAGAGATTTGGTGCACAAGTACTCCCCAATACTTCATCGCACAAATCATTATATGGGCCTTCTTTCACCCATCACATTGAGATATCTCATACAACATGGTATGTTGAGGGGCACGTGACGGTACACCATCATACAAGGTGGACAAGATTGGCCAATGGACAAAAGCAACACCAAGAAATATTACTAACCATCTAATCTACAGATATGACAGAGTAATAGATGGCTCAATCATAGTTGCTTGGGATTAAAATTTGACACAGGCAATGGGCTTTATCAACGTTCACTTCACCCTATATTAGAACAATCTCCAAAAACCTTGTTCAAGCCCCTTTTTTTTCCCTCATCGTTCTAGGGTGACCATTGAAGACAGCCAAATAGCCCAATTTAATCAATAGGTAAATGCATGTGGATTAGCCGATAGCCAAAAAATCAACTATACCAAATTATTGTAAGACCTGTTCTTCAAAATCTGAAAGGGCTGACATTGCGATTAGCCTATGGCCAAAAAAAGAAAGAAAGAAAAAGAAAAAAATCAACTATACCAAACTGCATTTGCAGAATAGAGGAACTGAAGAATTCAGTTACTCTTCCTACATGGACAGTATATAATTCACACAGGATTACCTACTCTTCAATTAGTAGATAAATTGTTCTGGAAACCAGACACAAGGACTCATTGGACAACTAAATTCCTTGTCCAGGCACATACAAGAAACCCTCCCTTGGAATTTAGGCACAACCAAGGATTCTTACCATCCATACGACCTCTTAGACTTTGGATGAAGGGTGTATTTGGTTACATGCCATCTTCGCCTCTGCCTCAATCCAACTTTGTGTTACACCCTCCTCCACCTTCACCTTTAACTTGTATCCATCTCCCTTCCTTTCTTACTAGTCACTCTGACACCTACCATTTCAGTCTATTTTGCTCCCTTCCAACACCCATATCTTCCCTCTCTCCCCCTCCAAGTCATCATCTTTGCCCCTAATGGTTTTCTCCCACGCCAATGGAGAGAACCCACAAAGTCCTGTCTTTTGGGGAGTGTTTCAGCTGTGATCACTTTCACCAAAAGATTGTTTCTCTAAGATGGAAAAGGGTTCCATCATTAGAGTAGGGAAAAGAAGGAAGGATATGGTCCACTCTGTTTCCAATCGACATTGATCCACAATATATTTTCGTTATTATTGTATTTTCATCATAGTTTCCATGAGAAATCTCACTGCTCATCTGCTTAATATAACCACAGTTGGTTCATACCAAACATCGCTTTGGTTGAGTACTCAATTTACATATATATTGAGATATGGATGGTTAGGGAAAAAGCGATACGAACAAGGCTTGTATCCACCCCATTTCAGGTTATGCCAAACAGGCCAAAAATCTTAACCAACAATTATATTTTCTCTAGCATTCACAAAATAATGGAATGCAATACTGAAATCCCATTCTTTCAGAAGAGTGGCTAAAGAAATTTAGCAAAGATAATGTGTGGCAGGTATGCTTATCTAGAAACAGATATAACACCATATTAGTTCATGATACAGCTAAAAGGATTAGCCAATCAAATATCAAACCCAGATGAAAACAGGTATGCAATATCCAACTACTCTATAACAGATTAACACTGCAAGAGGGAAAAACATCCTACAATATCATCAAAACCACCGCAATCCCTCACCTCCAACTGCCCAGATAATATTTACTCCTGCATCCAGAAGACCAAAAAGGGGACCAAGAGAAATTGCAAGATCAACATCTCAGGCCTGCAAAACCCAGAAGGAAAATGGCAATCAGAAAGAAAAGAATACACAAATGTATTATAATACTCTGCATCATCAAAAAAGAGATATAATGGTGATTCAAGTACATGCCTTGTTAGCAATGTTGTTGGAAAGCCAATCCAACCCTTCATACAGGCCCTCTCCGGTGGTTGCACATGCGCTCTGTATGTACCTGCATGAGGTGACCAAGAAAAGCCCATTCTAAAAAACATATAGAGAAGAAACACATTTGGGTTGGAAGAAATAGACAACATCAACACGAGGTTTGGGGATGGGTTTAGGAGTTTCACACAACCAATCCATCCTAACCATCTGGCCAGGCAACAGATAAATGTCAGGTATTGGTTGTTGCTGATATTTTCAATGGATGACTAATCTGATGTTGAACATATGAGGGTCACAGTGAAGAAAGATACTTGCACTGCCAATCAAGAACGCCAAACAAACAATGGGAGCAATTTCTTTCAATTATGAATCATATAACGCCTATATACAATTCTATACATGACAAGAGGTTTACCAATGACGTTGGCGGAGTGAGTGAAGTCCAAGCTTATCAGTTATCTCCGCTGCATTCATTGCATTCGGAAGATCTTGTTTGTTTGCAAATACTAGCAAAACAGCATCGCGTAACTCATCCTGTCATCAGATGTAACAATGTTACATTCAAGTTCATTTGACTTTTCTTTCCTGTAGACAAGCTTCAATAGAAACATACTTACATAAATAAATAGATAAATAAACAAACAAAGGGACAGGTCTACAAGAAGAGACACTTCCAAAATCCCTTCTTAATCAAGAAACTCAGCTTATCATTCTTTTGTTATTATGTGAAACACCAAATACACTACTTTATCATCATCATCACTTCTGTTGTTGTCATAAAACCACACCCTTTATTGTTGTAGGCATCGAACCCGATAAACTAGACTCGAGCTCGATTGAGGACGAGCTGGCCCAATTAGGCGAAATTGATGAGTTTTCTCTACGGATTGATGCTCGGAATGATGGAGGTAAGCAGGGCCCACAAATGCAATCTATTAAAGCCCGCTTTCATCAGTTCAGAACTTGGGCCCACTTAGAAACATGTTGGGCCTTCAAAGCTTATAGATCTAAGCCCACTTACAGTCCACAAAGAAGACCCATCAAATCTGAGTCAACTGCTGACTCAGACTTGTGTGGACCCCAGATGGTCAAGGTATCTCTGTCCCAACCCTCCTGAACCGTATGTAATAAGAAGAAGCAGAGAAATAAATGGAGGGAAATCCAACTCCAAAAACATGTGCATCGCAGACAGAAACAAGGAAAGATAAGGGTGATAAAACAGAAGATAAGCAAAGGAGATAAACAAGCTAAAGAGTCCCAACGCATAACCAGAATGGCAGTGCTGGCCGATCAGTTAAGAGACGCCATTGGCTCTGCTGGCAGACTTGGTTTGACCAAATGGAGAGATAAGGTGAGAAAGATAAAGAAGATGAAGAAAGAAAAAAAGAATGGGAAGGCATGACCGAATGAAGCAGAAATAAGAAGATAAAATGGAAGAAAAGAAGGGGAAAGAGATAAGAACTAGAAAACTGTTTACAGCAAGCAAGGGACGAGTTTAAGCAGTTTTTTAATATTTAATTTTCTTATCTATTTTACTTTCTTTTTAAGTTGAAAAATAAGGCCTATAAATTAATGAGTGGCCAATGTTGTACGGATTTTTGATCATTTGAAATTAGCAAAGCTTGAAGCCTGTTTAGACGTCCCTATTTTGGTGAGTCTAATTTCCTCTTGATTTTAGTTTGTTATTGTGTTGAATTAAAGTTAATTTAAGCATTGATTCATTGCATGGTGAAATTTTATTCATGTCTTGCATCAATTGAATGTTTGATTAAAATTTAATTCCACAATCTAATTAAATTTCATTAGAAGGTTCTTTGAGATTTAATATGAATTTGAGCCGGATTAGAGTTCACAGGTATTTTAGTGCATTCAATTTATTTAATTATGTGTGTTAGAATTCTTGCATTAGAACTCCTAATTCCTCATTCGAGTTAATTTTTGAGACTACTTATGGTGAGGTTGATTCCACCAACAGTCCCATCGAAATTAGTCCCATTTTCATTTTTCTTGAGAGTGGTCGAGAGATTTGAGAGTGGTCTTTCGGATTTCAATCTTGAAATCCGTGATTCAGCCTAAAATCCTGAATCAAAACCCTATCAATTCAAAGACCCCTATAAAGGTTTTCATCATTTATCATCTATCTCGGATCAGCTTTCTGAATTGTATTTTTGCACTCAATCAAAAGCTATGTGTTTCCATCACTCCAGAATCTACTACTGGCCCTGCTTTCACAACTACATTCAAAGTCTTCACTGGTCTCTCCTTTCTCCCAGATCATTCTACTCCCTTGAGTTCTTCAAATTATGGCAGTTTCCAGTCTTTTGTTTACATGTCCAAACAATCTCAAATAACAGTACTTTATCTCTTCTTTTATTGCAGCAACCACTAGAATTCCTCTTTATGTTCTTGCACATTTATCTTAATATACATATCTATGTCACTTAATCTTCTTGCATTTCTCCACTATCTAGCATACAGCCATATAACCATGGAGATCTAACTGCCATTAAAAAATTAAAAACACACACACACACACAACGAACTGTTATCATTAGAAAATACCAACAGAAAACATAGAACCAGGTGACGCATGCTAAAAGATGCCACATAAAGGATCATGAATTCATGAAATTGTAAGTTTACACAAGTACCTTAACAAATAAGTGTATGCATGTACACATGTGGTCATCATCAAAGCTATCCACCAATCTATCTAAGGATGGCAGTCATAACTACATTTGGTAAATAGTTTTCCCTGGGCCAACTGCCTATCTAAACCAACCTTTATGATTGCAGCAATGAGTGATTCCCAACAGTGCTACATCCATAAATTTATTGTATAAAAAGTATTCTAAATGTTATTCATCCCCCTGCTGTTTCAAGGCAACCATTTTCATCAGCAATCAACTGCATGCCCCCAGGGGACATTAGGATCATAACATTATTCTTCAACTCAAGGTCGCTAACTTTCAAAAAAAAATGTTAGTAAAATAGAATTCAATACATCAGAGAAGCCCTGATTTGGGTAAGGGAATCTCATCTAAAAGAAGTTCAACAATATGATGACATGAATTGGAGCAGTTCACCATGTGAGAATAGGCCTTTTGAAGGATGGTACAAATGAATATGAGGTGAACCAAACAACAGGATCTTTACCATAGTTCCTTTTTGGCGACTTTCACATGCTAATTTCAAAACAAACAAAACATTTAAAGAAGTACAGAAAAAACTATGTTACAAAAGTAAATTGACTAATAAAAGACAATCACGTAATTCAAACCTATAATCCTGTCCTAATGCAAAAATACCAACTTACACACAAGGTATTGGAGTTGAAGGAGAAGTCAAAACTCTATTACCTACCTCTAATTGAAGTGAAATAAAAAGACCCTTTCCGTTAATTTCTCAGGCTCGATTTAGAGTAAAACAGGAAAACTAAAATTGATAAGAAAAGATAAATGCATAAAATCATTGTATTTTCATTCGACAAAATAATGGCTTACCTGTAGAGTAGATAGGTGTATCCTAATCGATTCTGTTGATGCTAGTATCCCAGTGGATGCATTAGGATTTTTTTTTTTTTTTTGAGAAAGATGGATGTATTGGGATCTTAAGAGATGAAGACAAAACCTCTAACTTCCGTAATATAACATAATCCATCATTATAACAGCAATGTATCATATGTATCCTAACACTTAACCCCCTCTCCCACCCCACCCCAACCCCCCACCAAAAAAAAGGAAAAAAGTAAATAAATAATCAAGTAGGCAAACTTGAGCTGTAAATAAAACGGCATGATGAAACAATGAGAATTGAAGTAGGACAGTGAAAATGCAGCGGAGTCAAGTAGATGGCGTGATCAACATGCCACAGCTATTGATCAATGAGGATGCAGACAGACACAGAGATCAGCAAATTCGGATGATCTAGAAGGCTGAAACTACAATCTAGGATAAATGCATATAGATCCAGATAAAATAGACGGCACACAGAAGAACCGGTCCGGCCCAGTAATCCAAGATCATAGCTAGTAACGGAAGAATTGGACCACTGCCAGAAAAGTCAGATCCAAACAAATAAGTGGCCCAAATTGAACCGCAAGTGGCTTATCAAGTTGGCAACAGATCAACAAGTGAACAGTAGGTCATGCACAAAAATCCAGAGTCTATCGGCAAGAAGTCAACGCCAATCAGATCAGGAAAATGACCTAGGCAATAGTGATGGCAACATTACAAAGCCAGAACCAAGCATTGGTGGGTGAGATCAAGTAAAAGAGACATAATGGATGGGGGTGGAACTTGGATCAGATCTGGTGGAGCATCAAATCTGGTCCCAAACAGGTCGAGATGGTGGCAAGCATGTTGTGATTGCTCGTTAATATGGAGCAGAATAAGCAGGCTCGAGTTTAGGAGGAGGATGGTAGGAGATGGAGAAGGCAATGCAGCACTGCTAGTGAAACAGTAGGTTCAGTTGGGACACTAAGCATAGAAAAGAATAATAGGAAGGAAAAGAGAGATGGGCAGAAATGGAGGGTGTTGAACTGGGTTCAAATGGATGACAGTGTAACACCAATGACTGGATATGCAAGTCCAAAATCAGATCTGAGAACAGGAAATAAGTTAGTCACGGGTGGATGGGGACAGCTGGGTTGCAAGGGGCATGGCACTTAACAACCATACAACACTCCACTGGCAATATCCACTTTGGCCCTAAGCCAATGTTATTAAAATTGAATTGAAATTGTCTTGTAAATCATTGTAGTCATCAAATCATAAACTGCAATGCAAATCATAAGATTTTTATGATTCTACCTAGAGTTCAATCATTTTGCCAGTCTGGTAAAGGGGAAAGTTCTGACAAGATGCAATTTACAAAGGAAGAAGGTTATACCAGAGTGCAGATCTGTCGTGTGTCTTGTGCAATGGGTAGGTGGAGGATGGGAATCATCTTTTCTGCACCTGTCCCTTAACAAAGGTTATTTGGAATATATTTTGAGTTGATGGAGTGGTCATGGGTGATGGAAAGATCAGTGCAAAAGGTTTTATGTAGTTGGGCGGGGGTCCATTTCCAGGGTAGATCAAAGGTAGTTTGGCATACTATTCCACCAATTATCTTTTGGGTGGTGTGGAAGGAAAGAAATGCAAGTGTCCTCAAGGCTAAGTTTATTCAGTATTATGTTTTTGAGGATAGGAGTGGGGTGGTTTAACCCAAAAGAGTTTATTTTATGACTTAGTTATATATTGCGATAAGTTTAGATACTTGAACTCTATAGCAGAATTTCAAGGAGATTTCGACTTAGATATAACGAATAGGATAGGAGTGGGGTGGACAAAATGTAGACAAGCTAGTGGGGTCTTATGCGATAAAAGAGTCCCTCTCCACCTAAAAGGATGATTTTATAAAGCAATTATTAGATATGTGATGCTTTATAGAGCAAAGTGTTGGACAATGATAAAAAGACGAATAAACAAAGTCAGGACAACGGAGATGTTTATACTACGTTGGATGAGTGATTTAACCCTATAGAATTAAGTTGGAAATGAAAGTATAAGGAATAGTTTAAAGATAGCTCCAGTAGATGATGAATTGAGAGGAACTCGTTTCAGATGGTTTGGTCATGTTAGTAGAAGACCAAGCACAGCAGTACGTAGAGTGGAGAGGCTACGGATCAAAGGTATTAAGAGGAGAGGGTGACCTTTGAAAACATGGAAGAATGGATAAAAAAGAGCATGTTAGATTGTGGAGTGATTGATGGTGTAGTTTACAATGGGGATAATTGGAGAAGAAGAACTCATAAAGCCAACCGCAGATAGATGAGATTAGTGGTTGTTGTTACTGATGATGATGAAGTTTTTGAGGAAGCAAGGTCCCTTTTGTCTTGTAGGCTCATGAGTTGTGAAGAGTTCAAGGGTATGGTTTTCGATGACTTTCTTAGGGCTTGGTCAAAGTGTTCAAGCCTATCAAACAGTGACCCCTCTTCGCTGCAAGGGAGACCTGGGATTGGCCAGGGTTACGGGGTACTTTATAATCATACGAGTGACATCTTGTTGTTCTTTACTGAACCAGTAGTGGCCATGGATCAAATCTGTTAAACAATTTTTTTATAAAAAAAAAGAAAGAAAGAAAGAAAGAAAGAAATGGTTTACACCCCCACCATTTGGCTTTCTACTGTTGTCGATCTTGCCCACTCTCAACATCTTCAATGCCAGCTCTACCCTTTCAAACATTTTAAACATTTTTCTTTGAAAAAATTGTAACGACCCGACCCGACAACAGGGCTTAGGGCTCGACTCAGTAAGATATTATCCGCTTTGGGCCTCGCACACAGCTCAAACCCGTACGGTTTTGCATTTGGGCCCGGGCACACTTGGCCGGCCCAAAAGGCCTCTTACTTGAGTTCAAGGGGGTGGCCACACTTAAATCCCCTAATTTTTCCATCCCCCAAACCGATGTGGGACTTTTTCACTTTTTCCCACATTGGTTTGGGGGTGGGTGGGTATCACAATCACCCTCCCTAAAGCCTCGAGCCGTCCCTGGCTCAACCCGGTTTAGCCCGACAACTGCAGGGAAGGAAGAAAGCCCACACAGTCCGAGTGTTGAACTCAGCTCTGATACCATATTTGTGACGACCCGACCCGACAACAGGGCTTAGGGCTTGACTCAGTAAGATATTGTCCGCTTTGGACCTCGCACACAGCTCAAACCCGCACGGTTTTGCATTTGGGCGTCTTACAAGGTCAAGGGGCTTTGGCCACTTAAAAGCCCTCTCCATTTCATCCTCCCAACCGATGTGGGACTTTTCACTTTCCCACATCTGGTTGGGGGAAGTGGGTAGGTATCACAAAAATATTCTTGGATCTTATCAAAGGTGGAGCCTATCAAAGTCCATGTTTTCAAATGTCCATGGTACATTGAACTCAAGGATTCTTTTATGTGGTTAAAGATTAATTATAAGTGAATAAATTTAAAAATAAAATGTCAACTGATTTTTAGCACAAAATAGGAAGTTTAAAATTTTTAATTAAAAATAAAGGAAAATAATTATTGTAACACCAAACATAGAATTTTCAAATTTAAAGACATCAAATCCTAGAAGTTGGTATCTTAGAATTCAAAACCGTTGATGATTAAAAATTTGTGGATGTTGCTTCTTGCACAAACGTGTCCTTTGGGCAGAAAGTGGGAATAGGAAACTGATTATTAAATGTCATTGCTTGGGCATCCAGTAAGAAGAGGGTCCCATGGTGATGTAGGACATGGAAGATGCAGCACACAGATTTCACTTCTATTTATTTTTATTTATTTATTTCTTAATTAGCAAGTAGGATTTGTTATTTTCGTTTGGAATTTTAGCAGTCCAACTTTAGTTAGTTTCCTATTTGATTTAGGAGTCTTTTTCTATTTGATTTAGGAGTCCTTTTCTATTTTGATTTAGGAGTCTTTTTCTATTTTGATTTCTGATTTTTTTCTTATAAATATAGATGGATGTAAGAGAGAAAATAGAGAATGGATTATTAATCAAATTATTCAAAGGCATAGCCTTTTTCTTATCTTCTTTGTTTCTTCTTATCCCTGCCTAGTTGCAGGCTGTTCTACATTAATTGGTTCAGAGCCAAGTTTCTCTGTATCTCTGTTATACAAAGACGTTCCTGTTCTAAGACAGGTTCCTGCGTTATCAGGGACGATCGTGGTCTCGATCCCCGCCATCTTCGCCAAATCTGGGCATTATCCCAGGTACGATCTACCATCTCAATCCCCATCCTCCTCCCCTTTTCCCACAGACAACAAAAAACTAAAAAAAAAAAAAACAACAAAATATACCAACCTCTTCGAGTCAGCCTTGTTTCCGCCCAACCAAATATACTAAATATACCAAGTTTGACTATTTGACAAGCTATGTGTCCACTTTGACCGATCCCATGTCTTATCGTTCAGTCCCACCTCACCCTTCCATTAAACATTTTCTCCACTCCAACCGTCATGTCTTGGATTATGTGACACCCCGATCTGATTCCCAGCATCATGTAGCCCCATTAGCATCCAACAAAAATGGTGCTCAATTTCTCTGCCAATCTGAGTTCAATGACTTTAAATCCGAGTTTATCTCTGAGTTGCGATCTGACTTTCACGACTTTTTCCAAGAATTTATAGAACTTTTGTTCGGCCAAAAATATAGAGCCCCGATGAAGGTCAACAAAACTTCGAAATACGTGCCCCCTTCCTCGAGATGTGTGCCGACCACTCCAAAGACATCATCAGTGTCCGTGCATGCTGCCCCGGAGTCAGACTCAGAATTCATGCATCCTCCTCATGCATTCGTGACCCCACAACCAATGCCCGTGTTGGAGACAGAGCGAGTTGTGTTGCCGGCACCACCGTCGATACAGCCGACGAGTGTCGATCAACCGCCACCACCTCTACCTACACCTCCACCACCACCGCAAATTTCTCACCCATCTCCATTACCCAAACTTGATCCTATTACGGATACCAGGACTTCATCTATGGTTCTTCTTCCCTTATCATGTCCGCCTCCCGTCCTCCATCCGACAGACCATTAGGACCGTGTGATCACTCCAGTGCCATATGACGACCCCTTCGCCATCAACTTGGTTCGTCCATGCTTGCACCCGTTTGCGGTCCTTCAATTTTTCGCCCCACAAAAAGAATATTCTCATCGTCTGTGCTTTGAAGATTGTGCAGTTCAAAGCTTCATCATTCGCATCTTCGGACTTGGTCTTCATATTTGTTTGGTGCTGTGTGCTTTTGCTGATTTCCACTCGAGGACGAATTCTTTTCAAGACCGGGGGACTGATGTAGGACACGGAACATGCAGCACACAGATTTCACTTCTATTTATTTTTATTTATTTATTTCTTAATTAGCAAGTAGGATTTGTTATTTTCGTTTGGGATCTTAGCAGTCCAACTTTAGTTAGTTTCCTATTTGATTTAGGAGTCTTTTTCTATTTGATTTAGGAGTCCTTTTCTATTTTGATTTCTGATTCTTTTCTTATAAATATAGATGGATGTAAGAGAGAAAATAGAGAATGGATTATTAATCAAATTATTCAAAGGCATAGCCTTTTTCTTATCTTCTTTGTTTCTTCTTATCCCTGCCTAGTTGCAGGCTGTTCTACATTACATGGAGACTCACGTACATTGCCAGGGATGTCACCCATTTGTGCAGGAACCAAGACATTTCTTTAAGGCATGTGAGGAGGTAATAGCTTTTCTTACTAAAGCTAGGCAAGATGGTTTTGTTGGGTCCTTGTAATTGGGATGGGTGAGGATTTTTCTCTCTTTTTTTTGAATTGTATGTGAGGGAATTTCTATCATATCATATTGGGTTGGGGCAAGTAACTGAGTTTTGTGGTGATTCTCAAGATGCTTTTACTTTCAAGGATCAGTATATACCTCTTAAACCATACCTTTCTTTCTTTTCAATGAAAGTATGGTAATCTTTCGAGGAAAAAAAAAAGTTTACATGTGGACAGCCTTTAAGACTAATATTTTGAAATTGACTCAGATAAAAAAAGAATCAGATTTTGGTAAAACTACATTTAAATTTAAAAAAAAACAAAGATTAATGTCCTTAAAAAATAAGGATATATGCATAAGATCCAAATCATTATTTGGTAGAAGTCATATCATATAGTAAGAATCAAATCATAGATTGTAAGATTTTAACAACTATGCCCTAAGCTAATCCTACTTGCAATATCCAAATCCAGCCCTCCATTGTTTATTCAATTGCACAGCATTTGAATAAAAAATATATTCAAATCAAACCTACCATCATTTGTGTTGGAAATGCTTGAAAATACACATCTAAAAAAGAGGAACAAGAAGCATACAACAAAAGTGAAGAATTCAACAAAAAAAATCATTGAAAAAACTTTGCATTTTTATATTGGTGTCAAAGACACAATACATAATCTAGTCAATCTATATGTATCTATTCTAAATATCTACAAAATTGCACATAACAAAATTAGGCCAATGCCTCACCATGAGCCTAGCACCTTCACCATCAAAAGTCATACAGTAAAAAAGTGATATATTTTAGAGGCTCAAGTTTATTTTATTTAGTGCAACACAATGACAAGTGAAAAACAAGTATCAGAATCAAGTCTTAGCTGAATACCTCATTCAACATTCTATGCAATTCATCCCTTGCCTCAACAACACGATCTCTGTCATTGCTATCTACCACAAAAATAAGACCCTGGGTATTTTGAAAGTAGTGTCTCCATAATGGTCGGATCTGTAGAAGAAAGTAGTAACAAATAAACAATTATAACAATAGATCATATAGACTTCAGGCTTTAGGGCATCTTTGGATGTACCACAAAATTACAGCCCTGTTGGTGAGGCAAGATAAAGAAAAACATCATAGCATAATGCTTTCAGCCTTTTGTACACCAAATTGATACACAACCGATAACCGCCAAGCATTTAGGCAGATAAGGTAGACTATTCTCACTTATCGCATCTTGAGCTTTATTTCCAGATACTAAAAATGACCAGCAGAAATAAAAGCATCTGTTTTGCCATATATTTTAAACACTGCTGATTTGGGTACCTCCAAGCACACACCCAAAAACTACAGAAAACCCAGAGTCATCAGAAATATATAGTAAATAAAAGATACCTAGATTTAAAATTTAAAATACTACAGGTGATATTGCGATATACAGGAAGAATAAAGTGGGGTACTTTGGAGTAAACTCAGGGTACTGAAAACCCCCTTTTTAACATTGCACTTGTTTGGCGTTCATTGGTCAAAGTGGTGATGGAGAAACAATTTTACAACTCAACGTTTCATCAAACAGTACTGATGAGATGAGGAACAGGATCAAGCAGATAATTTCATTTCAACACCCCTTAAAGGGGCAAATCTTTACACCAAAAAGTGGGTTAATGGGTCTTCAACTTTCTCCAGGTGCCTAGCAAACAAGGGCACACAATTTTACTTGGTTTAAACATTTCCCCTCATCCTTATTAACCCCAAATCTAAGGCCCAAACATCACCAGATGGTTTCAATTTTTAAATGGGTGCAATAGAAATAGATATCATAGAAGTGATAGAACGTTGGTATAGAAGAACATGGAGACAAGTTAAAAGCTTCAGCAGACCGTAAATCGTTCCAAAGCTGCATAAGAACAGCTGCTTTCTTGAAAGAAATTTATGCCATCACAAGAAAGATGCACAAGAACCATTAATGCATGTCAGAAGATATCAGAAAACAAGAATCAGATTTCCATACCTTGTCCTGACCACCAACATCCCAGACAGTAAAGCTGATATTCTTATATTCCACAGTCTCCACATTAAAACCTGAAAATGACAGCACCTTTTTCCTAAGGATGATGACAAAACAAGGGAAAAGATATGTTTACAATAATAATAAAATAGCAACAATAAAAATAAACCAGTAACAAGACAAAAGCAGCACCAAAAAGGCTAAGACAAACAGTCCATTAGGCTAATAATCTGCATTTTGATCATAAAGGGACAACCTATTCTAGCATGATTGCCACTTCAGTTCCTTGCAAAAAATTAGCCAGCCTCAGGGTTTTTTTTTCAGTGCCTCTTTTAACACAGTTCGCTTTCGCTTGACAATATTAAGCACCACTCACTCTATTTGATCAATTTGATTCCCCAACTGTAATAAATCAACTATCCAACTGTAGGGTCAATGGAAACTATCCAACTGCTTCACTCAGTAAACTTTTTTCACTCTCTCCGAACTGTATCTCATTGTCCTTCTTGACCTTAATGAGAAAAAAAAAAACTACAGCAATAACTCTCACAGCTCTCACAAATTTGTCAGTGTCTGCCTTGCTAGAATACACAAATGTTGAAGTGCACCCAATTATTTCCCTTTCCTAGAACTTTTGAAAACCATCAAGTTATAACTAATTTCTATTTACTTATTTCGTTGGTGAACATATTAGATTCTTCGTACTGGGATTGTTTTTAGTCTTATTTAAATGTGCTTGAACTACCTTTAGGTGACATTCCCTCATTTGTTCTTCTATCATATCAATCTTTAAGCTTCCACTAATGCATTAATTTTTATTTTTATCCTTTCTTGCTACACCATATATTCATCTTAACTTGCAAATATGTTTCACCATTATGCTGTCTATTTATCTTTTTGTTCTTTTCTTTATGAATGTTAACCATGTTATTGACAGGAGAAAAGAATACAGCCCAAGAATACAACACATCCAGCCAACAAAGGGCCGAAGCAAACTGAGACGGACCAAATTCCCTAATCAACCAACATTAACAAATTCATTAGGTATAGAAGACCCCAGCTACGCTAAATCAATAGCTTTGCAATTAGCCCACATCAAAACATGAGAATATTTCCCTTTTTATTCATCGCTCAACATTCAGTTCCATATAACATTGCAAGATTGAGCTTATTAAGAAAGATGACGTATAAAAAGGATTTCATCAGTGTCAAAATTCAAAAGAAAAGAAAGTAGTTCAAAAACAATAATAAAGAACCCAATTAGATCAAAGTATCAAACTGACATCAATTTAATGCAGACATGGAAACCATTTATTTATCAATTATAGATATAACTCAATCATTTAAGAATTGGGTTACTTTTTATGGTAAATAAATGAAAGTAAAAAATAATCTGAAGCCCCAAATTGCCAACTTTACCAATAGTTGGAATTGTGGTTACTATCTCTCCCAGCTTAAGCTTGTACAAGATGGTGGTCTTTCCAGCAGCATCAAGACCAACCATCAGAATGCGCATCTCCTTCTTAGCAAATAGCCGACTAAAAAGCTTTGTGAAAGTGAGCCCCATCTTTCTTTCTGCCAATAGATCCATCAACAGAAAATAAAGCATTGAATCAATGGATTCAAAATAAGATGGTACAACAACAACGACAATTAACATCATACTAAAAGAGCATATCTGAAACATATGATTAAATGAGAAATATATTGTAATCGTAACAATTTAAAAGAAAAAAAAATCCAAATCATCTAGCAGCCAATGGGAGGTTTCCGAATCACCTCTTGAAGGTACTTTCATTATTTAAAGAGAAAATCAGTACAAGAAAGCACATAGAAATCCCTTCCGAGAGTGGTTTAGAGTCTTACATTGACCAAAATAGGTGATCCAGATTTAAAATAAAACCTACTTGTGCATAAAAAATACATTCAACAAATCACAGATCTTGTGAAACAAGAAATATCCTCGAACAGATCCACTGACCATAGTCTAAGAAGAAAATCATGATTTTAAAAGCACTGCCAAATGCAATTTTATGAGAAGTAAAACGGAAATCTTCCATAGTAGATAAGATGCCACTGAAAGAAATTCACGGCACACACAGGCAACCACTCAGATCCAAAGTGATCTAAAAGATAGTATACTGATGCTATGATTAAATGCCTGTTGGAATAGAGGAACGACCGACACCTTCCACACCCAAGGGAAAAGAGATCTAAAATGCATGAAATGAAAGCAAAATAAATCCACTACATAAACAAATGCATCCACAGATCCAAGTTAACTCAACAAACAAAGATAATGATTTGATCAGATGCTCTCAGAAATTGAGACACGCGCTATGCCTTTCTGCCTAAATTTCAATTGGCGCATTTTCAGTGCACCTAAAATGCTGCTGCATTTGGTGAGGAAATGCAGGGGTAAAAACCAACATTTTCCAGATTTTTTGCCACAAAAAACTCAAAAATATTATTCTTCAACGAATTTAGATATTCGACATGATTTTTGAAGATCTAACTGTTCAGAGCAACATAAGAACTAACTGATTAAAACACAACTAGAAAAAACAGAATAGAACCCTAACCAAAGATGGAAATTGTTGGGAAAAAAAAAAGTTCAATTCTCAGAGGAATTTGAAGCAGGTGAAATGATCCGGACAAATCCGTGTGAACTTGGGATGAATGGAAAATCGAGAGATAAAAAAACTATCAATTGGGATTTGGAAGACGATTCCAACCTTTTGGTTTCGGAGAGAGGGAGGGAAGAAGGAAATCTCTTCAGGGAAGCTGCAGGGTGCAGTGAGAAACGGAGATCTACCGGCTATCTGGCCCGTAGTTTCCGAAAAATAACTAAAAATGCACTTGGTTGGAACTCGCTCGGATTGGCTATATGTCTGCTAGCCACCGGTGGAGCCCACATTTATACCCTTTGTTTAAAGGCGGATCTGGGATCTCGCTATAGTGGCATTTCGGAGAAAGTAATAGGTCTTGTCATGGATGGGAAGTGCACAGTCACAGATTCTTCGTGCTTTTTTATTAACAATATAATTTTTAGAAGAATAAATTATTTTTTATACAATATAATTTTTAGGAGAGTGACTCTTTCATTTTGAATACGAGTAGCGATTTTTCTACAGGAAGTTATTATAATCAGATATAGGAATTAGTAGATTTTTTATTTTACCTTTGATATGAAGAGTAAAATCGAACATTTCATATAAATTGTAAAATTCTGACTAGTCAATTTACTGTTCATGTGAATTTTTTTTTACTAGTCGATTTACTATTTATACAAATTTTCGACTAACCAATTTACTATTTATGTGAATTTTGGCGAGTCGATGTTACTATTTATGTGAATTTCGACGAACCGATGTTACTGTTCATATGAATTTCGGAGATCCGATTTACTGTTCATGTAAATTTCGACGAATTGATGTACTGCTCCTGCGAAGGGTTGGTGAGTCGATTTTACTCTTCATATGAAGGATAAAATTGAGAATCCACTAATTCCCAGAAACATGAAAAGCCCGTGGAAGAATCGCTGCCCTTGAATATATGATTATAAAATATTTTAAAATCAATCATATTTAAATTCATCAAATTTGATTATAAATCAATTTAAATAGCGAATTCAATTTTTACTCTATTTAAAAGTACTACTCTCCATAAATGTATATGTACTTGATATGATAGTTTTACCGACTCATAATATGTCATATGTTAAAAATCTATCTTCTATTATTATAAGCCAAGGTGATAGGAGAATTTTAAATGGACCGTTGGTGAAACTTTAATAACTTTTCATTTAATATTAATTAAATATTTATTATATATGACCAATAAATTACTTGATTTAATATATATTTATGAGATGTATTTGACTATAGAAATTTATTTTTAAAATTATATGTTTTATTTATTTGATATAAAGCCAAAAAAAATGAGTTGTAAAATTTCAACATAAATTTTATACTTACCATCATTTTTTTTTTTTTTGCTTTTATATCCGTCAAATAAAGTATATTTTTAAAAAAATTATAAATAAATATATTTTAATTGATATAATTTATGGACCAATATAATATCACCTGCAAAATTATGAAAACATATTACAGCGGCGCTAAATCCTTCTCCAACGGATGGTCAAACTTAAACTTTAAACTTTAGATGCTATGAGTAAAGGAATAAAAGGATGTGACCTTCCAAGGAATGAAAAATTTAGGAAAAAACCCTCATTCTTCTGCAAAAATTCTTTCAAGAATGCTCTGCTGTAATAATTAAAGAAATGAAAAGAAAATATGAGGAATTTAAAAAGTATAAGTGCACGTGGCAGACCTTCAGACTCATGAAGACTTAGAAAGATTGTTTAGGAAAGATCTAGAAGTGGAAGGTTGTGGTTCAAATTTTTATGATTTAATTTTGATGTTAGGGGTAGACGTCCATGAAGATTTTAAATTGGGTATTTCACAATTTTTTACACGTAAATTAAAAAAAAAAATTGAACAAAAAATCTAAAAGAAAATTGTAGTGAAAAATAAAAAGAAAAGAAAAAGTTTAGTATCAGTGGTACCCATAGTTGCAAGATCTTTTTCTGCAAATTGTCTTGGTTTGTTCTTACAACAGAGCGTTCTGACATTCTCAGTCATTTTAGTGTTTCATTTAGAAAAAAGATGTCATAAAATAAAAATATGATAAAATATAGTGGAAAATTATAAAATATTATAATTAATTTTTTCAACATCACACAATAATGTTCACAAATAAAAACATAAATTTATCATTAAATACCTATTAGAATTTACAATCTTGTCATAATAATGTAATTATCAAATACTAATTCAAACTCATTTTTTTCAAAAATATCATATTCAAAATAAAATTTGGGCTTGAGCTCAGGCTTGAGTTCTTGAATTGCAATTCGGACTGAGACTTGGACAGGCTTAAAATCCAGCCTGGATCGAACTCTTAAATTGCAATTCAGGCCCAAAACCCAGCTTGGCCCATCCGAGTTAGAGCCTTAAGCTTATGGGAAACTATGGCTTGTCTATCTGTGCTCTCTTTATATACTTTTAGTCAGGTTGGGTTAGTTGGGCTCACCATGATCTCGTGTCAACAAATGTTAAAGCCAATGAATTAGCAAGAGGATGTGAAAACTGTCTGATTTTAATGTAATTGTTTTTTTTTTCTCCTGAATACTTTGTTTTGTTTTTGTTTTGTTATTGATCCGCCTAGTTTTTATCTTTTAGTTGGGTTTATTTTGTAGTCAGATGAATTCTTTCATAAAGCCTAGGGGTGAAACTTGGGTTGTGTTTTGGCCCGACCCGACTGACCCGGCTCCAAAATAGTGTGGGTTGGGTTATAAAAATTGTAAACTCGATCTAATTTTGTTAGAAAAAAAAACTAACAGAAATTCGGGTTGGATTGGGCTGAGCTCTTTCAATCCTGACCCGACCCAACCTGAGAAGACCCGAATTTCCTAATAAAAGCATGCTGACGTGATGCTGCCCACTTGCCTTCTTTCCTTCTATTTTCAAATCCCATTTCTTTAGTTCCGTCCCACCACACATGGGAGAGAGACACCCAACACTTTTCAAAACCTTCCTTCTATTTTCAAAACCCACTTCTTTAGTTGGGGCATTGGGACAAGAGTTTGCAGATCTAACGTATTCAGAAGCAGGATCAGTCGAGCAGAAGAGAAGATATGCAGGCTGCGCAGTAGTCTGAGAATCGAAAACCCAACTAGTCCGTCAGGACTATAGCAGCACACGCACGTCAGAAAGGGGTTTTCCTGCAGCGGATCGATTCTTTTTGCCATCCTACTACTGATATTTGAGAATCTTGTTTCTCCTTCAATTTAGAAATTCATCTTATTTTCTGGTATCAAGAAACTGTAGGGTTACAGCTCGGGTCGAATCGGGCCAACGTCGGGTTGAGAGTATTACAAACTCAGGTCGGGTCGGGTTGGATAAATCAGGTTTTAAATTCGGATTGGGTCGGGTCGGGTTGGGTTGGGTCCAAGATATTGTGACATGGGTTAAGACTGGGTTTATTAAAACCTGACCCGTCTGACCCAAGTTTCAGCCCTAAGGCATTGATAGCCTCCCAATATATGTTGATTCTATCATCGATGATTTTAACAACTTAGATCAAATGGTTGTAAACAAGTGATGGAGCCAATCTTTTGTGATTGTCTACTCTACAAAACTTCCTGTATGGAGGACTCCTTTGCCTGTGTTTTAAGTATAAACATCAGACTTATTGCTGCGTTTGGATGGAGGGTAAATTTCTGCGTTTGGATGGAGGGTAAATTTTCTAAGGAGTGTAATCAAAAGTGAATATCTAAAGAAAGAGGAGAGAAGTAAAGAAAAGCAACAATGTGTTTTCTTTTTTTTACTTTCACTTTTAAATTACCAAACAATGGTCATGAAGGGTATTATCCCATTACCCTTACACCCCCCTAAATTTTTTCTTCGGTTTAAGAGATTCATAGAAGTGCATGGACACACACTCAACATGCATAAATCCAATAAAAGAAAGACTCTAAATGATAGCAACAAGAGGTTACATGCAATCAAACAACTGCATTGTATGTGGGTGAAGCTTCATTTGAGTTTGTCAAATGGAATCGACCATAGAGAGAAACTTCTACCACATTTACAGCAGCTTCCATTTCTAGAGTGGAACATTGCTCTCATTGCAATATGCTACATCATCTAAACTTAGGGTTGTTCATCAGCTTTAAATGAATGGATTTGAACACATATACCAGCATGTCGAGTTAAGTTCAGACTAAATTATAAAGCACGTTTATATAAACGATCGTGCTTAGGTTTTTACAAGAAGCCCATGAAAGGTTGTCGGGTTTGTGGCACATTTAGCCATTATACATGTGAGGTGTACACCTGGTCTATTTTCTTTTATTTTTTTTAATACTTTTTAAAATTAATTAAAAATTACCACTTAAATTGAAAGTAAAAATGATTGACTACAAGTGAAATAAATTTAAGCTCAAAACTAAACTTTTACCCACTTAATTTCATCAGTCGAAATAATCAACCATCTTTAAAAACACTAAGGAAAAGATACATGGTGCCTTGAATAGCTAAGATCAAGTGACTAAAAATTGAATTTTATGTTCAAATTTGATATGTTTATAACTCGCCATGTTTACTTTTATTAAAAAATTGAACCTAGCCCATGAATGCCCCTATTAAAATATCAACATTCCTTGTCAATGAACAACAGATCATTATGGCTCATGCGCAAAACCATGAAAGAGTGCAAGATACAAACTAACCTCACACCTTACACAAAATCAAAATGCATCAATATTACCTCTAACACAACAAAAAAAAGGTGCAACTTATAGAAACCTAGATTTTCTACCTCTGCACATTGTGTTTGTAAAACACTGTATTTTAAGCATTTGAGAGTGTCAAAAGACCTTAAAATCTGAAAGTATTTTTATCAGGTTATCGTAATTAGTCCGGATATTAAATTTGAAAATACGCAGTGCTCAAAAAATAACTTTAAAGTTTTAAAGAAGATTTTATTATTTAAATAATACAATATGCATTACTGTAGCATCGGTTTGTTCGAACGAATGTTTTGCCCGTTCGTTCATTCGTTTGGATGAGCAAAAGCACGAGGGTATAATGGTAATTTCACTTGAAAATCTGAAATCGGGTGTAAAGGCAGAAAATCCTAGTGTTTATAAGTCATGCCAAAAAAATTATAAAAAAGAGAGTAGAATTACCAAATACAAATAAGAACAAGTTGAACAAACATACTCCCTTTATCCCAATTTAGTTGTCTTATATGGATTTTGGGATTGTCCCAAAATAGTTGTCCTATTCATATCGGAGTAATATAAACTGTGTTGAAAATGGATGAGATCACATGGAGTACTAGTTTTATATAGAAAGTTGCTTAAAAAATACAAATGTTTCAAATGAGACAAGTAAAATAGGACGGATGGAGTATTAATATTAGAACCACATGAAAATCGTCTCATGTCATACAAGCTAACCAAGGACATGAAGGACATATTGCCCAACCACTCAAGCTAAATTTGCATCCAAGGTTGTCTTTGGATGAGAAAAACTTAAAAGTAAGAGAAGTTTCCTTATTCTCATAGGGTAAAAGAAGTCAGGAGAACTTATATCTCATGGGATTGAAAATTATTTCAATATCAACATATGTCAAAAAATTTAGTTGAAAAATAAAATCGAAGCCATTTGATATTAACGGTCAAATTCAACATGCACCTTTAGAAGAAAAAAACAAGGACGCCTATTGATGTTTGACCACTGACATCAAGTAATTAAGATTTGATTGTCTTATCGAGTTTTATATGAACTTCAATCTTATTGATTAATTTTTTTTTATAAAGCTCCAAATAAATAAATAAAAAGTAGATGCAAATCGAGTGTAAGTATCGGGTTGCATAAAGTACCATCTTCTTCGTAATAAGAGAAGATGGTGTTCTCCCAAAAAGTGAAAAACATCATTTTCTACTTGACTAGGAGAACTTTAGTCACATGTGGACTCCACTTTCTCATAAAAATTGAAACTAAGTAGGAAAACTCAAGAGAAGTCTTCTCACTTGTCCTCATCAAACACAGTCCAAATGATTCAAATTAGATTTGAGAATCTGTGACAAAAAAATGTAGTGGCCATGTAATTTGTTAGTACAAAAATCCCTAAAAATTGAAAAATAGTAAATCCAACCAAGATCCAATGTTAGTTGAATAACCTTCGATTATCAAAAACTCACAATTCTTAAATTCTAAACTTGCAAGATGGTTAGCCTATCTTGGAGAGATGATACCATCTTATCTTTTGTGTTGATACTATCTTACCTTAACACTGTCTTTAGCCCGTCTTGGTCATTGAATTTTATCAACACACAGGATAAAAAACATCACCTCTCTCAATTCACTATTTTCTTTTACAATCAATACATGTATGAACACAATGTGAATCCTAACTATATAAATGCCTAATTATATAACAAAACAGTGGTGTTACCTATAAAATATGGATTGGGTGTGTTTCTAATTTGCAAATTTCATTAAACCAAGTGGAACTAATGAGTGAAACAGTGACAAATTGAGATTAATAGAAGGAAGAGAGAAAGCAAAAGCAAAAAATCAAAAGAAATAAAGAATAAATAATAAAAGAAGAAGCAAAGACCAAGAGGGACACATCAGCCACTCCATGTGTGTACTTTTCAGAATTTAGAATTATAACTTCTCCACTTTACACAGTTCTCCAAGATTTGAGAGAGAGAAACTCCCTGGTGTGAGGAGTTCAACTTTGTATTTATATAAAAAAAAGGGTAGTAATTCTCTGCATTCTGTATAATTTGACATGAATTTTATTATATTGTTTATTTTGCCTTTCGAATCACTTAGAACAAAGGGTTCAGCAAGCCGATTCGTAAGCCGATTCGTAAGGTAAAATAGGCAATATAGTAAAATCCGTGTCGAGTTATACAAAATATCCATGAAATGATCGGTATAAGAAATGTTATTTATTTTTGTTGGGAGAAAGAAGTGAAAAAAGAGGTATGAATAAGTGAAGAATAAGTAAAAATGGATAACCCATTGTTTTTAAGAAGATTGAAGTATACTGGCAAATGAACTCAAGTGTATAAGAAAGTTTCACAAAGTTGGGATTTGAGAATAAGAAGTGAGAATAAGAGAGAGGAATGAGTAAGGGAGGAGATCACCACTCTATAGTCAAAATTTATTTGATACACATTGGAAAGTGTTTTTTTTTTATATTAAATAAAGGTATTATAATGGCTAAGTAAAACGAATATGAGGAGTCGTCTACCTCTCCCCTCCCCTCTCCCCTCCCTATGTCGACGGGTCTCCTCCAACACAGAGAGAAGAAGAGGATCTTGAAAAAAGGTTTGATCGAAGAAAGTGGTTGAAAAAAAAAATGGGATTTAGGTTTGGTTCTATACCATTTTACACAAACAAATATTTGGTGTGTCTCCAGTAATCAGGAGAGACCCTGTATTCTTATTTGTAGAGCAACTAACATGCAAATATAAAAAGCAAATAAGGAAGAAACTCCTAAACAAAGAAATACAATATTTAAAATAATCTAAATATATTATAATGGCTAAAATTTAAATATATCTTCATGGTATAGAGAGAGAAAATCCATTAATTTTTTTTTCCAACCCTAATCCCTGTCCTCGTTTTTCCTTGTGTGCCCACAAGCCTGCCGCCACTCTTCTTCTTCCACATCTACCGCCCACTAGCCTGCCGCAACTCTTCTTCTTCTACATCTCCCGCCGCTGCCTCTGTGCACTCTGTCTTGGCTCTCGGCCAGTTCTGCTGCTCCCATCACCACCACTCCCCTTCCCTGCTTCAGATCTGGACCTCCGCCTGTCCAGATCTGCAACTTAGGCGCGCTCTCCTCTGGTCCTTCCGTTTTGACTGCCGCTGCCTCGCTTCCTGCTCTTCGCCGTCGCCCGGAGATCCATCTTGATCTGAGTTGCTTCTCCGTTCCGATTGGAGATCCACGCTACCTCTCGTCCTTGCTGCTATCGCCCTTTGTCCGCATCTCCGACGACTCGATTCGTCCCTGTAGCCACGTTCTTTTCTGCCAGATCGCCGTGTTTGCTCACAACTTGGCACCCCGCGCTCAGATCTGACTTCTCTCTTCACAGATCTGCAGCGACCTCCTCTGATCTACAGCCCGGTTCTTCTCTTATCCGGCCCAGTGACAGTGTCGATGCTGCTGCCGTTATCTCTCACTCTCTTCTACACTGCTTCTTTTACGGCACCCACCTTTGGCGTCTCTCTCTAACGCCTGCCTCTGTGCCTGACAGCTCTTTTCGTTGCTGCTGTACTGCTCTTTTCCTCGCAGCCACCAGATATGCAGTTTTCTCCCTTCTCTCAAACGACGCTCATCTTCTCTCGCTGCTGAATCTCCTCTGGCTGCAAGTCGTCATCTACTTCTTTCTTGCTAGCTTTCGACTACCGCATTACGCCTGCTAGTTTGACATGTATGCTATGGCTGCTCGTTACGACATTTCTCACCGAGTTTATCATTTTTGAATAAAGATTTATTTTTTCATAGGCAGCGTTACCTCCATACACACTATAGTTTGAGGGAGAGTATTAAAGATATATTTAACCATTATAATATATTTAGATATATTTAGATTTTATTAAATATTATATTTTTCTATTTAGAGATTTTCTCTTTATTTATTTTCTATATTTGTATCGATATAAATAAGATTAGAGAGCTCTCTCGATTAAAGGGGAAACACCACATATTTGTGTGTGTAATTCTTCAAAAGGTAAAAGATAAATTAAAGAGGTCGAAACACTAATAGGTTAGCTTGACTCAACCTGTTTTATTTTTACATGTGTCAGTAATGTATTTTGAGGTAAACTTTGTTATAGAGTCAATTTGACTCGATTTATTTACATAGTGAATTTTGAACATGACAAAGAAGGTCCGACTCAAACCCAACCCATCAACAATTTTATTTGCACTGGAATTTTTTATATTTTATTTGTTTATTCATATAAAATTCACTATATTCCTCTACTTCAATATTTTTAGCATTTTTAATTTGCCATGGAATTTTCATTTAAAGATACTTTCATTATTTTTACTTCATATAGAAGTTAAAGTGGTCTTGCACATTGTTTCATTCTCCAATTTATTTTGTTATTTTTGTTTAATTTAATACATTATGAGTTTTCATTTTGACTACGATGTTTCTAATTAAATTCTATTCAAATAAATTTGTCTTACACAGGGGTAAGTATAGGAGGTTGAACAAAATATTTTTCTATTTTTATTTTAAAATAAATTAATTTTAGTTTACAAATAATTTATTTATTTGGTTTTTTACTTTATCTATAGGTTTTTAAAGTAGTTTACTATATTTATTAATATTTTTTAGTTAATATACTTTAAGGATAAAAGTAATTTTTTGTTGTTTTATTTTAATATATTAATTTGTATTTTCATTAAAAAAATTATTCAAAAATCCCATTATATTGCACTTCAAGGTTCATAAATGCTAGTATAATATTTTATTTTTCAAATTACTTTAATTTGTGCACATGGCTTTATTTTTAATAATGTATTATGTTATTATGACTTTTGAAGGATAATGTGTAACAACCCGGCCATTTTGGGCTCATAGGGGCATTCCCAAAAAGTCTTGTTTGGGTATTAGAGTACGCAGGGGTACAATATTGTTTTTTTGGGGCTATTGTGTCCAGCGCCACTCATTGTCTCCGCAACTCTCAAGGTGTTGTTCTCCTCTTGAGAGGTCTTATGCTAGAAGGAGGGAGACATCTTCAAATATACCACAACTCTCCTTATAGATGATGTGGGACAAATAACGCCTAACCTGTCTATTTTCTCTCCTACCATCCTTAAGACCAGAGCCATCTCCGACTCTGTTCACAAACACACCTACAATTGAGAGTTGAACCGTGCTCTGATACCATTTGTAACGATCTGTCTCTTCAGCACAATATTGTCTGCTTTCAATTTACAAAAGTCCACACGGCTTTGTTTTAGCGAGTCAACCTAAGGTTGCTCCTAAAATGCCTTACCCAGATATTAGAGAACACAATGGTACAATATTGTCATATTTCGGCCATCGGGTCTAGCCCCACTCGTTGACCTAACAACCCTTAGGTTTTGTTTTCCCACCCTGAGACGTGTTGTCCTGGTATTAGAATACACAGTGGCAAATTGTCCTCTTTGGGCCCTCGGGTCCAGGCTCACTTGCTGGCCCGGCAACCCTCAAGGCTTTATTCCCCACCCTGGGACGCGTTGTCCTAGCATTAGAGTACACAACGACAATATTGCAATACCTCTGCTCCAGAGAGGGAGGAGGGGGGAGGGGGGAGGGTTCTAATCAGAGGGGCATGTATAGGAGAGAAAATGTCCAATACTGCCCAAGGAGTTGAATGTGTTGTAGCTTATAAAACGGAGCACCCCTCCCTTCTAATATAAGGCCTTTTGGGTCCAAGATTGAAATTTGAGATCAATGCAAAGTCGTGAGGGTTTTTCAAATCCAAAGCAAACAATATTATGCAAGAGGGACAGGTCGTTAAATAATTAATCCATTAACATTATGTTAGAGTGACATTAGAATACCGTTTAAGAGGTTGCCTTTTGCTTTAGACAAAATGCCCCTATCAATTTACTAAACTACCATTAAAAATGAATGAATTAGATTGCTCTCTTCTCACACTTAATGACTTATAAAAATGTATAATAATGAGATATTTATAATATTTCAAATTTTATAAAATATATAAAGATTGTTAATATAAATCAAATTTAAAATTTTCTAACTATTCATTTTATTAAAAAATTAAAGGTTAAAAAAACCTGAATTCTTATATTCAACGATCAAATATTTTATCAAATAATATATTTTATAAGAATGTGAACGGTCTTTCGAACAATAAATTCATCAACATGACGCATTTTACTTATGACTTACCTGCATCTTATTTTATTAAAATACCTTTTGAAAAAGTTGTGAACTATCTTTCGAACAATAAATTCACCAACATGACGCATTTTACTTATGACTTACCTGCATCTTATTTTATTAAAATACTTTTTGAAAAAAGTTGTCGCCTTGGACAAAGTGCCTAAATCAATATACTAAATTGACCCATAAAAAATAACAAGCACAATGAATCCACCCTTCTAATGAGAGGGGCATATATAGGAGAGAAAATGTCCCATACTGCCCAGGAAGTTGAATGTGTTGTAGCTTATAAAACGGAGCACCCCTCCCTTCTAATATAAGGCCTTTTGGGTCCAAGATTGAAATTTTGGATCAATGCAAAGTTGTGAGGATTTTTCAAATCCAATACAAACAATATTATGCAAGAGGGATAGGTCGTTACATAATTAATCTATTAACATTATGTTAGAGTGACATTAGAATACCGTTTAAGAGGTTGCTTTTTGCTTTAGACAAAATGCCCCTATCAATTTACTAAACTACCATTAAAAATGAATGAATTAGATTGCTCTCTTCTCACACTTAATGACTTATAAAAATGTATGATAATGAGATATTTATAATATTTCAAATTTTATAAAATATATAAAGATTGTTAATATAAATCAAATTTAAAATTTTCTAACTATTCATTTTATTATAAAATTAAAGGTTAAAAAAACCTGAATTCTTATATTCAACGATCAAATATTTTATCAAATAATATATTTTATAAGAATGTGAACGGTCTTTCGAACAATAAATTCATCAACATGACGCATTTTACTTATGACTTACCTGCATCTTATTTTATTAAAATGCCTTTTGAAAAAGTTGTCTTTTGCCTTGGACAAAGTGCCCAAATCAATTTACTAAATTGACCCACAAAAAATAAGAAGCACAATGAATCCACCCTTCTCATGGCATGTATAGGAAAGAAAATGTCCAATACTATCCAAGGAGTTGAATGTGTTGTGGCTTATAAAACGGAGCACCCCTCCCTTCTAAAAGGCCTTTTGGGTCCAAGATTGAAATTTGAGATCAATGGAAAGTCATGAGGGTTTTTCAAGTCCAAAGCAAGCAATATTATGCAAGAGGGAGAGATCGTTACATAATTAATCCGTTAACATTATGTAAGAGTGACATTAGAATACCATTTAAGAGGTTGCCTTTTGCTTTAGACAAAATGCCCCTATCAATTTACTAAACTACCATTAAAAATGAATGAATTAGATTGCTCTCTTCTCACACTTAATGACTTATAAAAATGTATAATAATGAGATATTTATAATATTTCAAATCTTATAAAATATATAAAGATTGTTAATATAAATCAAATTTAAAATTTTCTAACGATTCATTTTATTATAAAATTAAAGGTTAAAAAAAACCTAAATTCTTATATTCAATGATCAAATATTTTATCAAATAATATATTTTATAAGAATGTGACCTATCTTTCGAACAATAAATTCACCAACACAACGCATTTTGTATCTTATTTTATTAAAATACCTTTTGAAAAAGTTGTCATTGCCTTGAACGAAGTGCCCAAATCAATTTACTAAATTGACCCATAAAAAATAACAAGCACAATGAATCCACTAAAGTAACACCTTATCTTTATAACTTTAGTGGTTTTTCTTTTTTTAAAAAAAAAAATTTAAAATATCTTCAAAAGAAATTGTCATTTCTCTTGCACTTGATCACAAATATGATAAACATTACACTGAAAATTATATTATTAACATTTAAAAATATAAAATATTACAAAAAGCTATTAAAAAATAAATGGTTCAGAATCAAATATTTTCTAATTAATCATTTTATCTCGAGAGTAAAGGTCCAAAATAAGATTAAATTCAAATATTTAAACTGCTCGAAAGGAAGTCTTCTAATTAATTGGACATTTGTCTCATAAACACTGCCACGTGTCCAAATTTGGTCCCACCCCGAAAAGTATTTGGTCAGTCCACGGCCTATTGCTGTTCACACCTGGCATGAGATTCCCCACGTACGTTTTTTGATGATCGCGTTCCCGCGCAAGCATCTTCTGGTCACTGCACAAGGGTATTTTCGTCAATCTAAATGGGCATCCATAAGGCAACAAAATAGGGACATTTTGGGTATTATACTTCCTTCAATTCTAGCAAGGTTCCGCTCTCGTCCCTCTGTGAGGCACTAAAACCGAACGGATTCTTCTCTCCCACTGCCTCTGCATGCGAAGTTGCGAACTGTTGTACGGCTCTTCTCCATTTCTGGAACGAGCCTCTCAGCCCCTTTCGCCATCAAAACCCTACTCTATCCTTTTTCACTACCAAAGAAAAGCTTGGAGCAAAAGAAACAAACCTTTCCCCTTCCCCTCCAAAGTCTCCTCCTTCGCCTCCTCCTCCTCTCCTCCCCTCGTCCGGTAATGTCGCATTTCATTTTCTCAACATTTCGGCTGGCAGTTACGATCTCTTTTTACCAATATTCATTTAGTTTTACAATTTTGCGCCAGCTTAAATTATTTTTGCTTTCTTTTTTCTTTCTAGTCTTCGGGAAATTCCTATATTCAGGTGTGGAATTTGAGCGTTTCTTGTGTGTTCTAGAAGCTTCTTTTTTGTTGAATCAGTTTTGAAAGTTAGGTTTCTTTGCTTCGTGATTCGAGGGAATGTTGGTGATTTTATTTTTAGTTATGAATGTTGAGAGCATTTTGCCTTTGTTTGTTGGAGTAAATGCAGCCTTTTTTTTTTTGGAAAAGAATTCTTCGGGTTTGCCTCCTCCATTTCTTCATCTTGTTATCCTCTATTTCTTTCATCTTGTTAGGAGGAAACTTCTTTCTTACCGCACAAAAAGAACAATAGCGAAAAAGAAAAAAAAAACAGAAGGAAGAAAATCAACAACATGGAATCAAACTGCAACGCAGAGATTTACGTGATTTCCTTTTAGTACATCCGTTCAACATCAATCCACTATACTTAAAGGCAAGAAATCAAAGGAGAGTCGGTTCTGGCTCTCTTTACAGTTTTTGCTGCTACCTTTCTCACAGAACGACATAATATTCTGCAATGATTAGGGTTTGTTCTGCTATCTTTCTCACAGAATGACATAATATACTGCAATGATTAGGGTTTACAAAGACGCAAAGTGAAAATTACAAAATTGCCCTCTAATAAAAAATTCGGCTCGGGGTCTTGACCCATGAAGGTGAAGATCAGATCGACAATACATATCTGATGATAAGACTCCACAGAATATAACACATCTTTAGGCCATCCTATTTGGCATTTGTCAGTGGTTTCAGTATGTTGGTTTTTGGAGATGCCTTGATGGTTCAGTTTTTAATCCAGGTACAATATTTGTGATTTCGCTGTCGATGGGTTTGACATTATTAAAAGACTGGAACAACAACTTGAATTGAGATGTTACAAGTGGAAAGTATTAGGAGAAGAGAGATGCCTCTAAAGGACTTGCATTGATTGGGTAAGAAAAAATATGATAAATTGCTGTTTTTGATAGAGTAGAGTTGCGATGTGGAACTCAAAAAGCTTCCACAGTTAGATGGAAAAATGTCTATGAAGAAGAAATAGAAGATGATGGTGATAGTGATTTTGGCGTGAGTTGTCAGTGCTAAGAAAATTTTGCCTTTGTTGAGTTTTGGTTGTTTTGATTTATCTTAAGACCATTGTATTTAACATTTTTCAGTGGTTTTGTTGATGTTGTGTTGTTTTTGTTACCATTTTTAGTCTAGTTTCCGTGTTTGATAGTTTGCAATTTGAAGGGATTATTGTGAAAATTGCAGACTCATTTATTTTTGTGTGCTTTCTTGTCCTTTTTATTTTTTAGAAAGCCAAAGATTTATTAGGTTTCAAAGGAGAAAAGAATAGAAAAGCAGAGACAAAGCAAACTGATAGCAGAGCAAAGTACCATAGTTATTGGGAAACTTGCTTCTCATCTCAAATGCTTACGTTTCTTGTTTCCCTTTCTTCTAAATCTTTTTCTCTTCCTTCTACAGAAATATTATTTGAAATTTTGCAAAATGGAGTGTTTTTTCAGATCTGATTCTTACTCTGCTTCTTGCAGCTGTTTCCCATTCCAATAACCATGGAGAAAACCAAAAAGCTGCATTCTGTAAAGCTAGGACAGAATAAAAAATTGAATCTCATCATCGCAAACTCCTTCTCTTGCTGGTAGATCTGCACTCTTGTTAGCCAAACACGGAGCTCTTAAATGGATACACAACACATGTGTTTCTTGATGAGTCAATCCCATCAACAAGATCCACAAGCTTCTAACTGAAACTGTGGCCATCCTTGGAACATTGAGTGATATGAAAAGATTTAACTTCAATAATGGCATGAGATTCACTCATTTGGCCTGTTTTCTGGAACTCACTGCCTCAGCTGTGTTGGCATTGATCCTGATATCTGAACCAGACAGAATAAATAACTTCTGTACTAGAAAGGGATGAGCCTTCCAATTCCAATAGCACCACCAACTCTTTGAAACTTCTGTTTAAATTCATCTTGAGAGACCAATTTCGAACGTGAAGTATTAACGTAGAATTTCGAATTCCCATTTGAAATGAAAACCTTAGACTTCCAACAGTTGGGTTAAGCATTCCTTCACTCAATGATGGTGGGACCAATTTTTTTTTTCAGTGGCCATAACCCAACATCTATATCCCTCCAAAGGTGGTGGATGGTGCAACATCTTCTGTAAAGAATAATAGTCTTGTTAGTGTTTTTCCCACTTTAATCAAGATTACTGGACCTCTTTTCTTTGTGAGAGTCTTGCATACCATTTTTCAGATCCCTATGATTGAAAGTCTTTGCTGCATGGATTATCTGTGGCAGGTCACTATATAAAGAGATAATGATAGCTGAAGGCAAGGTCCAACCTGCTTCTGGTGTCACACTCATAATTGAGCCAATGCTGTTTGTTGCCTGCATTATTCTGTTATTGGTATTTGTGTGACCGTTTTTTTTGTCTCTTTGAGAATTCTCATGTGATTATTATTACTCAACTCAGTCTTTAGGTGGAGCCTTGATTTGGATCTTACATTTGTTTTCCTTTTGTTCTGAATGAGTTTTAGGGTTTTTGTCTTTGAGGGATTTACATGTTGCCATATTTGGTCTTTAGTGATGAATATTATTACTTTCTATGCTATTATGACCTTTCTCAAAGAGAAGGAAAAAGGAAATTCTGTCTTTAGATGTTGTCACATTTGATACATTTTTTTTGGTGATTTAGAATTCTCATGTGGCTTGAATTAGTTTCAATTTTAGGATTTTGCATTCATCAATTTGTGTAAATGTCATTGTATTTGGTGTCAGTGCTAGTGGCCTTTCTTTCATGGTTGGAATGAATTCTCATTTTCTTGTTTCATTTTTTTTTTTTTCAATTTCCTTACCTTTACTGTGTCATTTTGGTGTTTTTCAGTGGTTAGGAGATGTGGTGTTTCATTTTTAGTGCCTTGTCGCGTCTAGTGTTGGTGTTTCATGGTCTGTGAGGCTCTAATATTTGTGTCCTTGGTGGACCTTTTGACGCAATTTTGTTGGAATTTGATGAGTTTATGCATTTCCTTGAAGGGTTAGTTTTCTTTGCTTGTATCATTAACTTAGAATCTTATATTCCTTTGGGCTAAGCATTGTGTGCAGGTGCTGCCCTTTCATCAATTATCTGGTGGGAACCACCATCTGTGGTTGATAGAATGAAATGTCATCCATAGAAAAACCCAAATTTTGTAATTTTTCTTCAATGTGATAAGGACTGTTGCTATCTCCTGTTTGCGACTGTCCATGCATGTCACTTCTCAATTGAATGCGGTTGTCCAATTGGGAAAACTCTTTGGCACATGGATTATCCATGATGGATCTAACTAGATGAATGATCCTGATTGCTGAAGAAAGGTTTAATCTGCATCTGCTGTCACTTTTTGGCATTATTTGAGATTTATAAGTGGTTGATTGCCGTTTTCTTCTTATTTGAGGCTTATACAAGCGGAATGATGTATTGGCATTAATTTAGTGCCTTGTTATAATGATTATTACTTTAGACTTTAGTGGGACTTTCAAATTGGAGCTTACATGCATTTATGTTCTAAAGCAGATTTGAGGACTCTTCACAGTATCTAGTTAGGGTGTTTAAGAAATGGTGAGTCATTTTCTGTCCTGTGTCATAGTTTATGTTTTCTCTTCAAATGCTTAAGACATCTTCATGTGTGTAGGGGGGGAGTGTTGATGGAGAAGAGAGCTTCAGCTGGAGCAGTGAAGATGAATCAGAAATCCCGAACTCGTCAGTCACTTCTTGTCCATCTGGAGCAATTCCTACTCGAGAAGGGGGTTCGGGCTTTAGGGCCCCTTCTGGCCCATCTTTGGTGATTCCTGCCCAAGGAGGAGGTTCGAGCCAAATGGAGGTAAGTTCCTATCTCTTGAACTAATGCAAAACCCTGATGCTTTTGTGGGTTTGTTTACATGTTTATGCACATGCACAGGTGCACATTTGTGTGTGTATGCATGAAAAATATTTAACTCATGCAAAGCCTTTGTGTATGACTCGGGTTTGGTGTAGGTATTTGGGTGGGTTCTATTTCTTGAACTCATGAAATGGTAAGATAACCACATTTTTGTAGTCTTTGCATGATCAATGATGTGTATTAGATAGATGCCCAATGCCTACTAGATGCCTATAAAACACTTTGTGGGATATGCTTTAACTAAATCATAGTTCTAGGTTGTTAAACTTGTAATGATTGCAGTTCACTTTTATTGTAAGAAATATGTAAATGGTGATGAGAGCCTATAGCACAGTTAGGCATTGTTGTAACCACATAGGTTGGAGGGTATAAGTCTCCTTACCTTTAGAAAAAAGAAGAATTTATGAAGGCAAGGGTATTTGAAAGAATTTACTGTAATGAACTTTATAATAGAGAGTCATTTGACATTTAACATGCTTGAAAGACCACTTCATGTAATAAAAGTAAAATAAGCGAGGCAAAATGTTTCATGAAGAAGTAGCAAAATTTACAGCAAGTGTAAAAGATATGCTTATTCATCAATGTATCTTGGTTTCTCATAAATGGGGTTGTATGCTTGTTTGCTGTATACATTTCCATTTTGTTATCTGTATTTTTGCATCATATACCAAACTCCTTGTATATGTGTGTGTGTGCACTCACGCATGCACATACATGTGCATGTGTTAATTAAGTGCTTGTTTGTGCTTTTGTATGTATATATGCATATGCATTTGCATGCATATATGTCTATTCTATTTATTGAGCTTAGGCACAACCGGAGGCACCACCTTTTGTTCTTTCTGTAGTGGTGCCTTCCCTTCTTGGTTGGTAGGAGTATGGGGTTCTTGTTTTTCCTTTTTTCTTGTTTGCTTGTATCCTTTTATGCACCTCTGGTGCCTTTTATTTATCAATGAGATTAACATTTCATAAAAGAAACCCAGAAGCATGCTTAGAGAAACAGAAGACACCCATTGAAGAAGCATTCTCCCTCATTATGGGGTGTTGGGTTTGGTTTGTGATCTGTTTTTTTTCAAAAAAAAATATTTTTGGTTCTTGAAACAACAGTTCTTATGATGGAATGGCTAAGTACACCACTAAAATAATCTGATACACCTGCTAAACTGATTACAAAAATTATTGTTTTTAATATGTTTGATTTTTGAGTTCTTTTGGCAGATAATGAAATCACACACGTATTGGCCCTTATTATCTCTGCCTACATACCAGGTTGTTGAAAGCACAATAGAGGTGCTGATACCTACATTTGTAACCGTGGAACGCAGTGGTGATTGTGTGGGTGATTTACTCATTAGAAGGGAAAAGAAATATTATGTGGGTTGGTTTTGAGAGATATTATTGTTCTTTAACATTAAATAGAAGCCGTTATTGACTTTATGTCTTTAATAGGACTCATGAATTTTGGATCAGACCAAGGATGATAAATTAATAATTGAAAGCAAATTTCAAGGATCATGGAAGGTAACTTTTTTTTTTCTTTCTTTAAACAAAATAAGATGAATTTCATTAAGAGAAAATGATGCAGGTCTAGGATTGAATTTTGTAGATTCACTGGTAGGTCGCAGATTCATAGTGCAATTAAGGTTCAGATTTATGGCGTTTGAGAGCCCTTCTAGCCAATCACAATATGTGAAAGGGTTCTACCTTTGTCAAGTGTCCATTAAACAGATCCAAAACCGAAAACAAGGTTCCCGGAAGTTTAATTATGCATATGGATCTTAGATTAAGGTCTCAACTAATCCAATTAGATCAAGAAGTGCGGAAGCAGAAGATTAATGATATTGAATGAAAGTTCTTAATCTAAAGTCCATAGCATGAAATTAAACTTAAAACAAACCGGTACTTACTTGGAAATATCGACCTAAGTAGGTCAACTGCTAGCAGCCACCCAAAACTCCAAGAGTTTCTTCAAACTTTAATTCTTATTCAATTTTGTGTCCGAAGTCCTAATACATGAAGGTATTTATAGAGAAAAAGTAACCAAAAGAACAAATTATCCCTACTATAGTCGACCACACTATGTAGGGAAGTTTGGGATATTTTCCTATCTAAAATCTAGAAAATAAAGGAGAGAGTATCTCCTAGAATTGACTTGCCTCATCTGGGGTAAACTCTTGGATTTTATTCTAAATACATCAAATGAATAAACCAAGGACATAAACAATCCCTAAACTATATGATTCCCCCATGTGGAAGGGTCATCTGGAATCAATTGAAATCTACAGACTGGAGACCTTCCGTGCATGGGAAATTGCGCCAACACCTGCTGCCTTTCTTGAGATATTCTAATATCTTTGTGGATTGACACCACCTCTTCTCCTTTCTCTCTTTACTATCCTTTCTTTCTTTGTTCCTTTCATCTTCCACCGGACACTTGGCACTGTAGGAGAGAGCTTGGATATTGGGCTTTCATGTGCTTGGGCTTGAGTATTGGCCTTCTTACATACATACTGGCTCGGTCCACTAGGGCCCTGTGAATTGGATCCCTAACAAATTTAAGCCCATTATGAGTTGATTTCACTATTGGATTGAAATCCATCAATGTTGTTCCCTTTCTTTTCGTTGATTTTGAGACTTTTAAAAGTCACGGCCTTTGAAATCATATGAAAAATGCCTTTCAAATGGATTCTACCCCATCCTTGGCCCCACCCATGTCGGCCCCACCAGACCACTTGGGCGACATGACAACAGTCAGTGCGTGCGTGTCTCTGTGTTTCGTGTCTCGTGATATATATATATATATAGACATTTATACACATATACACATATATATATATATATATATATATATATATATATATATACACATATACACATATACATATATATATACACATATACACATATACATATATATATACACATATACACATAACATATATATACACATATACACATATACATATATATATATATATATATATATACACACATATATACACATATATACACATATATATACATATATACACACATATACACATATATATACACACATATATACACATATACACATATATATACACATATATACATATATACACATATACACATAGACATATATATATACACATATATACACATATACACATATACACATATATATATATATATATATATACACATATATACATATATACACATAGATATACACATATACACACATATACACATATATACACATATATATACACATATACACATATATACATAAACATCTTACAGTGTGATACTAAGTCATTTCTAATTTTAATCGGATCACTCTCACTATCTTCTGTTCAATTAAAACTACATATGGAGTTGTTGTTTTGTTTTACTAATTAATATTATATTATTTTCAAAAGGCATCCACCACGGCACTTCATCTTGAGTTTCTAATGTTAATTTATCAATGATTAATGCGAACTGGTACAAACTTAAAGCAAATCCTTGGTGGAGTCCCACTTTGACTGGGATCTCTACCGTCTCTCTGCATACAATTCTAACATTGGTAGTTGCACACTTGCACCATCATACATATCTTGAATACTCTACGTATTCATTGGGAATGTATTTATTTCTTAATGTTTTCCATATCAATTTCTTTGGCATTGTTATAGGCCTTTTCTAGGTCAATAAAAACCATGTAGAGGTTTTTCCTTTTCTCCCTAAATTTCTCTATAAGTTGTCTTACTACAAAAATAGCTTATGTTGTTACGTATTTGGCACAAATTCAAATTGATTTTTAAAGATACTTGACTCTTGTCTTCAATGATCCTCTATTATCCTTTTATAAACTTTCATAGTGTGACACATGACTTTAATTGCACAATAATTTTTTGGTTATGCTTTACAAGTGATCATTTCATCCCGTAGAGTTCTTCTTTTTTTCTTATTTTTTTTGTTTCAGGACGCAGGTCCTTCTTGTTCCAAGTCAAAGTTGATTTCTCATTTTGTTGGAATGGGCTTCTCTGAAGAGATTGTTGCTAAGGCAATTAAGGAAAATGGTACACACATAAGTTTGCTACCTTTTACTAGCTGAAATACACAATTGATAGTTTTTACCTTGAAATCTTGTACTCACGGTTTCATTTATAACATTGTTTTATTTACCTGTTTTACATGTAGGAGAAGAAGATACAGAAGCAGTACTAGAAACTCTCCTTACGTACTCAGTGAGTAAAGTAATGGTGTCCTTTGTTTGTTGATGGCTTCTAAGACTCTTAATCTTGTCACGATGATATGGTTGAGGTTGCTGATTTTAATGTGCTTTTGCATTGACATTTTTGGTGTATTATTTTACTTTTCCATTGTTATTTTGTTTCCTTGAACTATGTGTTAGATTAAAATGTGGTTGAAAATCAATATGCATTGATGGTTGATGAGTCAAGGAGACTTATGCAACATGTGGATGCAAAGGATTATTGTGCTATGGCTTTCAAACCAGTCCATTTTCTTTTGTGTATTGGATTGTCTCAAGTATGATATGCCAACTAGTAGACAGTTATGTGGTTTAGTGTTGGCTATTTGCCAATGTCATGTACTTGGGATCCAAAGAACTTGTCTCAATTTCATCATCTCATACACATTTTAGTTGAAAAGTACAAAAAATTTCTATTTCCAGAGGATAACCCCTAGAAGAAGAGATAAAAAAGAAGGTTGAGGATCCCATTTGAGGGGTGCAAAGTGAAAAAAACAGAAAATACCAGGGAACCACAGAGGCAAAGCCTCTAATGGGGCCAACTGGGCAAGCTGCTCACCTTGAACCACCAAGGAGAAGCACTGCAAAACAAGAGAGAGAAGGGATCATGCTCAGGCAACCAAGAAACCCATGTCATTGGTTAGGAACAAAGCCCAAAAAATAGGCTGAAACTTTGAACGGTATTTATGAATGTTCTCAACTCATAGTCCATGGAACCCTACCAACATATTGACCAAATCATATTATACATGAAACTAAAACCAATAGCAGACCCACCATTTTCTGGGAGACAAACCCATAAGAACATCATTAACAGGATGCATATTAATAAAAAGCACCAAAAGAAGCCATAATCACAAATGAATTGTGGGGCATCATTGATGAAAGCCAATGCTAATCAGAGACTTTTTGTATTGAGGTAGAATTGCAATGATTTTCACATTGATATGTACTTTCGAAAGGCTTCAGAAGGCTTGAGGTGGTTGTCCATCACATTACTGGCATTGAGTTCAATGTGGATAGTAGAATATTTGAAATCCATTGGTTTCCTTTATAGATTAACAGATGGGCTTTAAAAGGTGGGTTGAAGTACTGTTGTAGTGTTAAATAGGCTTTACAAGGTGGGCTGGACTACTATTTTAGAACAATTGGATAGACTTGGTCATTCCTCTATACATGTTGAAAATATTCATCCAAGAATAATCCACATTAAGGCTATACGCAGACCATCCTGTGGGGCCATTATCCCTACCTTGATCCTGTTTAAATTACATTCACCATTAAATTGAAATTTAATTCTTTTTTATGCTTGAGGCTTTCAAATCCATAGCTACAATATCCAACAAAGCTGGTTTTGGCCCTAAAACAAACCCATTCATAGACATTTTTATCCCCACGCATGTTGGTTGTGGGCCCATAGTCTTTAAGTGTATTGTATTATATAATTATATATTATTGGTTATTGTTTTTTACCTTTCAAGAAATTATTATTATTTTTACAATAGTATGCATTATTGATTTTTTTCTTCATATTGGTAACTTTTCTATTAAGGAAGCAAACAATATATCAACCTAAGCTCTAACTGAGCAAGCTCGCACGAGCCAGAAAAGAGGAATGCCCTTTCAGCTGGCACATGAAACCTAGATGGCAAAAACAGACACATGAAAAATAGATGGCAAAAACACAATACTTCTTAAGTTCACAATACTCTTTCATGCTTTACAAATTTCTGAAATGGACATATACTTGAATTCCTTGGTGGAGCAGAGACCCAAGAGGCAATCCTAAAATATATATTTTTGCTGCAACTCTCTGGACGTCAGATACTTATTGAATTCTGTGCTGTTCTGCTCAAATGAACCATGAGATAGCATGAAGACTTATTCTCCACAGCACTTTGAACTTTTGACAGCAAATTGACACTGATTGAAGAGGTGGTTCACACTTTTTCAGGCAAACCAAGCAGGCACTAGTAACAAAGTGGTTCCTATGATGGAGATTATCAGTAGTCAACACTCTATCTAGCCCCACTACCTAAGAAAACACTAATATTCTTCGCGAACACCTAGATTACCACAAAAGAGTGGAAATGTGAATACCCTGATCATGAGCAGTAAGACAATGGTAGAAGGATCTCATCGAGAAAAATCCATCACAGCTGGGCTTCCATATTTTGTAATTGTAAGAACCTTCTGAAATCCAAATATTCTGATGCTCATGTAGTAAGATAATGAGATGTGGCTCTTCATTATTGTGAAGGTTCCATCTGCGACGTGATCAGTGATGAGCATCTTTATCAAGTGCTAGGCTGTAGTGAGTGGAAACAATCTCTTAATGTTTGGTTATAAATCCATGGGTCAGTCCAGAACTGCTTTATTTCCATTTTTCACCTTACAATACATTAAATCTTCAAAGGAGTTGAAAGACCACATAATTGCCCTTGATATGCTTCACACTGAATGGGTATTATGAGTATTTATGAGTAATCCTCCAACCATCTGCACATGAATGACTAACTCCCATAGCCATTTTCTCCCAACTGCAAGGGTATTATGAGTATTCCAACGCTGAATGGGTATTATGAGTATTCCACATGGTGGATGCATCCCTTTCTCCCAACTGCCATAGCCATTTTCCAAGCAAAGCCCTATTGACAACAGAGATCTGCCAAATGCCTAGGCCTCATGGGCTTGCAGACTTGAAACCAATGAACAAGACGATATCGTCATGTTTCATCATTCTGCGTGAAATTCTTGAATTGACTCTTAACATTTTCCAGATACGCTCAGGACATTTTAAAACTGAGAGAAAGTAAAATGTAAGATTTGCTAGCACTGATTTGAGGAGAGTAATTGGGCCTCAAAACAAAAGATACTTCCCTTTCCAAGCTGACATACACTTCTGAAAAAATTTCAATGGGGGACCAGAATACCTTCTAAGAGGAGTCAATGCATAACAGCAGGCCAAGGCAAGAGGAAGGAAGCTTGCCTGCCTTGCATCTCATGAGATTAGTTGGAATATCTAGCCCGTCCTGATCCATGAAGACACAAAAAAGTTCACTCTTTGAGAGTTAACTTTCAGCCCAGAGAAAAGGCCAAACAACTGCAGCACTACCACAAGATTCATGACTCTTCATCACCATCACAAAAGATCATCGTATCATCAGCATATTGCAAATGTGATAAAAAATCTTGGAATTGGCGACTCTAAAACCCCTGAAGTAACCCAAATTTGTAGCCAATAGAGCATTCAACTCAGTGCTTCAGCCACTAGATAAACAAATGGAGGATAATGGATCACCTTATCTATTCCCAACAAGCCTTTGGGGAGTCGTTTAAGATAACAAAATGTGAGCTGATTAGATGCATTCTCATGTCCCAACTCCCTTACTGTGACTTGAACCCCATCCTGCGTCATTACATCATCCAAGAATGGCCAGTTGACCATGTTATAGTCCTAAAATCACTTGCTAATGCTACCAGCAACTTTTGCCTTGTGTTTGGACTCTATAACATGAGCAACCAAAACAACGTATTGCAGTTGCCCTTGCATATATGCAACTTGGTTGAATAAAAAAGATCTACTTTATTGCTGGGGAGAAGTTTTCTTCCTTTGGATAATGCTCCTTTTTTTGGTTGTTTTTTTAAAGTGTAATATTTGGCATGAGGCCTCACATGGAAGTTAAAATTGATGTCTAAATTACAATTAGGCAGCTTGGATTGAGTTGCCCAAATCAATAGGTCACAAGGGCGAGTAAGTTTTCTAGTCAATAGTTACTTAGACTGGCTGAGTAACTTATCTCAATAAAATTTCAAGTGGAATTGAGCTTCTGGGTTTTTAATTATGCTGTGAACTCTGATACACATTTTGTGAGACTTGTTTCATAGTATATTGGAAACTGGTTTCTTGAAGATAGGAAGTCCTTGACATTGAGTGAGTGTTGTGAAAATAATGGTATGAACTATGAAAGTTGGATTTAATCTGGATAACCAAGGTAGATTTTAGTTTTGTTTTTTCTCTACTGCTGTCAATTGTCATAAACTATGTGACTATTATTAGTAAATATATGAGTACAATTTAGGAGAGTTGCAAGTGAATGTGATTGTAGGCTTTTATTTAATTTATTTAAATTATAATGACAGCTTAGTGATGGCTCACAAAAGTTTTCCCTAAAAAAAAGAGAGATGACTTGCATAAGCTTGGGGGTCAAGCAACTCATATTCCAAAATTTTAGTGTTTTGATGGAAAAATATTCCAACTTACTACTTGTTGCATAAGCTTGCAGGTTCAGGTTGGATTGACTTTCAAATTCCAACTTCCTCACCTCCACTGCATAGGAATTCACAATTTTTAACTCATGTGACAGATGGTGTGGTCTGTTTTATGGTACTGGAATGAAGGGTTGTGGATTGGGTATCTACTAAAAATCCACTCTTTTTCATCTTTGTCCATCCTGGATTGAATAAGGCCATAAAATAGATGGTCCATTCAATCTAACCTATTCATCTCATTGCCTCTGGTTGGATGGCTGGAAATGACCAATGGGGCTTACTAATTTTTATAGATGCCTAATCTACAGCCATTTCTTGATTATTTGGTTCATATGCAGTTTGCAAATGGAGCCTTGGTCTTTTTGTCATATCCGTAATTCCAGATTTTGATTAGCATATGTATTTTAATATTTTTACAGAGAGACAAATGGTGTACACCTTCATACAGCCTCCTGCTATTTATGAGCCATTTTATGCTCCTTTTTCCTACTCATTTCTGCATCACCTTTTGTACTTTGCTAACTAAAAATAGTTGGTTTGCTGCTAAGATGTTGAAGTTTGAATGGAAAATGTGCTTTTGTTGTCTATTTTCCTTCTCATTCAAGACTCGATAAAACAAGTACTCAGTACCTGCTTTTAAGTATTGTAATTATTGAAGCCACAAATTTATATTTCTGATTTCTGGATTGCTTTTTTTTTTTTTTCAAGAATTTAAAGTGTTCTATTGGTATTTACATCTGTTTAATCTGCCAGGCTCTTGAGAAATCTCTTCCACAATGTGAAGGCTTCCCTTCTGATCTGCTTTCTTTTGAAAGTAAAGAGAGTATTCTGGATGATGAGCTCTCTGATATGGATAGCTTTCTTGGAGATGAGGTAGTTTTTTTTTTATATATATAAGTAATTATTAGCATGACTGGGTGTAATTTTGTTTAGCCTTATCTTAGGAGCAGTATACTTAGATTATGTGATCTTGATCTAATTCCACAAATTTGGGACTTCGTTGTATATAAGTATCTTTTTTTTCTTCTTCTCTCGACTTCCACAACTCTTTCTTGTTTCTTCTTCTCCATCTTTCAAATCGATAAAAATACTCCAAAAATTGACAAGGTGTGCAAAAGGTGAGCGAGATTTTGGGAACCAAACAAGCAAACATGGTTGTGACCTAAAAATGGAACAAAACACTTACATTTTGCTATTGAGCTCCATTTAAGTCTGTTCTAGGCTATTTGAGTTTATTCCAGTTGCGACGGGCCCAATTTTGGTGAAACTAGTGAAATTGGCTTGTTTTAGCCTTAGTTGTTCTATCTAATGTTTGTCTTATTTTATTTTTAATTTTCATTAAATCATCCAAATCCAATTGTATGAATTAAGAGTAGACTTGACTGCAAGTGGACCAAATTTTAGACAAATGTTGTTTTTTGCTACTTGATCTTAGTGTTCGAAATCACCAGACGTCTTTGAATTTTTTAGAGGACATCTAGTGATTTTCACCATTAAGATCAAGTGGTTAGAGATTGAATTTTCAGCTAAAGTTTGGTCCCCTTGCTGTTCATCAAGTCTATTTTCAATTTATATGTTTGTTTTTTTATGTGACGAAAATTGATTAAAAAAAACCCCAAAAATGGATCAAGTGCGACCATGAGTTTTGACTTTTGATTTTGAATTAAAAAGTTAAAAGTTTATTTCTTGTTTTTTTTTCTAGTTGGACTTTTATTTGATTCCTATGAGAATAAAATTCAAACTCCCTTAAATTAGTATTGATAATCATGCTTTTTTTTATTTGAGATTACAAGTTTGAGTAGGTTTTAATGGTAATTTATGTTTATATTTGTGTAGATAAGTGTGAAATGATGAAAATAATTAATTGCAACATTTTTATAAGCTTGTACTGTTTTATCATATTTTTATTTTTTTATGCCATCTTATTCGAAACAGAACACCAAAATGGTCAGAACACTGGAATGTTCCACTTTGGAGACAAAATTGGAATGGATTTGATAACTATGATCCAAAGACTAGAATTATGGAGAAGGCTAGTTGAAGATAAGCATGGGGTTCGAATAAAATTGGGAATTGGGAGCTTCTAAGAGCAGGCCTATAATTTGGATAATGGTAATTAGGTCTGTGGATGGTCTCCTACAGTGGCAAGATGTATGTAGAAGGTATTAGGTTCACAGTTTGGGAAATCAAGTGGGGAGAAAATTGAGTTGGAGATGCAGGCATAAATGGTTTCAATGCTGTGAAGTATTAGGTAGAAAGGGGGTGTGGAAATAGACATCTTTTATTTGCAGGAAACTGGCACATCAGTGAATCTGAAAGAGGAATTACCTTGGACTCTTCTTGGGGTAAGGGTGTACATGTTCATGTCCTGATGCAGTGTGCCGTACTACAATTAATCTAATACTTATACCTGTGGGAAGAGGTGCCCTAACAACCAGCCTTTTTATGACTGATGTAAGCAATTGTGTTCGGTGAAGAATTTGCAGCCATTTTTGTCATTTTTTATTTCAGGCATTTTGGGCTGTATCTTATTTGAGACATTTATTTATTCTATCTCCCCCTCCCCCTCCCCCTCCCAAGCGATTGCATTAGCAGACTCGTCTTCGATGATGAGGTTGCCATTCTAAAAGCAATATTCCACTATGGTTTGCCGTTAAGCTTGCTATAGTAGTCTTTGACTAGAACGTTCTTATTCAAAGCAGCTCTAAACAGCCTAGGGAAGGCTTGACTCATGGAGCTCTCCCCTACCCAATTACCTTTCCAAAAAAAAAAAAACAACGCCCTATCTCCTCTACCCACCAAAATTCTAAGTCCCCTTTTGAATGTTGCACACCTACCTTCCCCTCCCAATTTCCTAACTTAAGATGGATTTGATCATTGTTGATCCCTCTCTGGCCGCCCTACTCCCTAGTTGCCACCCCCGACGTCCTCTAATCCATATCTAGTCACTAACACTGATGCGGTGCACCCAAGACTGGCTGCTATTTCCGTGTTTATTTTTTTTAGTAGATGTTTAGTTTATTTGATTAGGGGTAGTTTTTCTATTTTATGTAATTGCTTTATTTGATTAGGGGTAGTTTAGTAATATTTTATTTATTTTATTTTTAGTAATGAAACGTTATATAAGTTGTAGCCTTCCTTGAGGCAATATATGATTGAATGAATTAAGATTGAAATTTTTGAGTAAACCTTGCTTGTGCCATGTATTGGCGTGAGGAGTGAATCCTTTTTGCGTGAAGCTTGGCTTGAGGCCATCCTTTCATCTTCTTCAGGTACTTCTTCTATCTTTTTATCTCTTCTCTCTCTCTTTGTTTTCTTTTTCTCCTAAATCCAAAGCCACCCAGATTTACTCCCATCTCGTGCTGCCGAAACCTTTAGAACCTTCCCACTTTACTGTCGTCCCTCTGCAACACCACCGGAGGCCTTCCTAAGTGCCACCATCGCAGGCCATTCCCAGTCCCAGACAACCATCGCTACCCCTTCTAACCCTACTACCCCTTGTCGCCTCGTCCTAATACCTATCCCTGTACTTTCGTTTCCTCTCCAAAACCCCTCTACAACCTTCACCCTTCCTTCCCAAGCCTTCTCCTTCGCTGCCGCACAACCTTTCCTCCATCGCCAAGTCTTCTGCCCCTAATTCCTTTCGTTACCACCGTTGCTACCCTACCCATTCGATTTACTTTTAAGGCGCATTATTTTCATCCCTTTTTAATTTTTAGGGTACCACATTAGGCATTTGGGTTAGCCGATCCCTTTTCCTGCGTCAAACACCTTCCTCCAGTGGGAGTCTTTCTCCAAGGTGAACCTGTATACCCATTAGCCCAAGCGATTGCATTAGTAGAATTGCCTTTGATAATGAGGTTGCCATATCCAAGACTAGACAAGAGATGGGTCGCTCACCTGATCGCCCTTAGCTCTACCTCATTAGACTCCTTAACCCCTACAGATTCTGAAAAGATTAATCGCATCCTACTCTTGTCATCATGAAGGATCCCACCTATCCCTGCCAGGCTCGGTTTACCCCTTGTTGCGTCGTCGACATTAAACTTATAGAAACCTTCTTTGGGTTTCACCCATTCCACCCCAGCCATACCAGTTTTTTTGGCTCTATCATACATCCTCCCCATGATAGGTAAAATCCCTCAGGATCACATCCAATGAATTCCTTATAGAGGGTTAGCCAACAGACTAGGTTCCATTTGTCTTTCTCATAAACCTCCATTCCCAAACCCGACTTGCCTTCAAAAATTCTATTATTCCTCTCCTTCCAGATTGCCCAAATGACTGTCGCAGGGATCAGTCTCCAACCCACCCTTCTCCTCCCTACAAAAGGCCCCCCTGACCATTCTGTAATGACCTTCCCTATCATATAATCCAATGACCATGGACACACCATCAGGTTAAGGAATAAATGCCAAACCCCTATTGAGAATGGGCATTTGCACTTCAAAAGGTCCACTAACTCCTCCCCACCACAAAGTAGACACTACTCTAAGGATCCCTCTGGTAAGAGAACTCTATTCCTTACGTTGCATTTGACCAAGATTCTACCTCTTATTGCAGCCCACAAGAATACTTGTATTCTTGGGGGAACCTTGTTATTCCAGGCCAAGATGCATGGCGGGGGACGATTTTGACCGAGTGGACTAACCTTAGGATAGATCTAACTGAGAAAACTCCAAATGTGTTTGTGGACTATATCTAATTGTCCTCCTCCTCCATGCTTAGAAACGATTCCCCTAGCAGACCTTCCATTGATTGAAGTTGGTTCGCCTCAAAATCCCTTAGGGCCCTTCTAAAAGCAATATTCCACTGTGGTTTGCCATAAGCTCACTATAGTAGTCTTTGACTAAAGTGTTCTTATTCAAAGCAGCTCTAAACAGCCTAGGGAAGGCTTGACTCAAGGAGCTCTGCCCTACCCAATTATCTTTTCAGAACAATGCCTTATCTCCTCTATCCACCAAAATTCTAAAGTCCCCTTTTGAATGTTGCACCTACCTTCCCCTCCCAATTTCCTAACTTAAAGATGGATTTGATCACTGTTGAACCCTCTTTGGCCACCCTACTCCCTAATTGCCACCCTCCGACGTCCTCTAATCCATATCTAGTCACTGTCACCTTCTTCCAGAGGAAGTCTTTCTCCAAGGAGAACCTCTATACCCATTTGCACAACAGTTCATGATTCCTATCTCTCATGCTGTATAGCCCTAAGTGTTTTCATGTGCTGGCTGCCAGGTTTCTTTGGGTTGTGGTTTTTCTTTTCCTACTACTGGCGTTCGGGTCTATTGTATTTCTATTTTTGCCTTAGATCTTTTTTGTTGTACCATTTGTTTTTCTAGCAATAATACTGCCATCATTCAAAAAATGGTGTCTTGGTGGACATTTGAGATATTATTCTGGGCTATTGATGTAACTTGAAGATGTTTCTACTGTATTTTCTTTCCAAAAAATAGTGTATGCACTGCAACTGTTTTCTGACGAGAAATATGTGGTTATTTCAATCATATATTGTGATATTCTAACAGTACACACAGAATCTTAGGTTTCCCCTTGTGGAATGCAGGTCTGCTAGATGTCATTTAGTTGACTGATTGTTGTTGTTTGGTGTGTTTGACCCTAATATTATTTGTTGGTGACACTTGATCAGTTTTTTATTGCTATAAAGCCAAGTTGTGGTTGCTCCTGATTGACTTCTCTGAGGGTATGTACCTCAAAAAGGGAAAAAAAATTGAGATTGGGTACATGCATGTGTATATTTGACTGTGCCACGCTAAGCATCTTTTTTCTGCTTCTCTTTTGAACCTCTTATTAATTATTATTTCTAGTTTAACTTTTGGTAATCGTTTGTCTCACCATACTTGTTTAGAGTTTCTGTTTTTCTATGTATTTTGCTTTCCTTTTGATAGTTATATGTTTGCTGGTATGAATCTATTCATGTTTCTGATAGGAAAACACAAAAACTTCATCTGAGGAGGACAACTTGTTACTTTTAGTGGAAATGGGTTTCCCTACTGAAGAGGCTGCTTCCGCTGTGGATAGATGTGGTGAGTACCTCCTTCCAGTTTGATTATTTTTACCGATTTATGCCCCGCAGACATGATGTTGAAGCAATAGATGTTCTCCAGTACCATCAAGTAGATTTGGGCTTCAATATATATTATTTGGATCCCCTATGGTGCCTTATTTGCAGTACCTCCATATGGGGCCCTCATGGGCCCATGTGGATGGGCTCATTTGAAAAGTCATATTGCTTGAATAAGTTCCTTATAAAAACTTAGCTTATTGAATAAGTCAAACCATGGTTTTTTAAGGTCCCAAAGATTCAGTTTTATCTAATGGTGTAAACATTATGGGTTAGATCAATGGTCCATCTAACTCGGAATATGGGGTCAAATTGGGTAAGAATCCAATTTATGGGAGTTAGGTTGGTGATGTAGCACGGTGTGAGGAGTCCTAAACCCAAAAGGAGGTCTCCTTTTCCCAAACCTTTTCTCTCTACACCGACGAAGGCCACCGACCGAATCCAAACCTTTCCCTGGTATTTCTGCACGAGGGTCTCCTTTTCCCAAACCTTTGCACAGCCAATCCACAAACGCCTCAGTAACATATTTGGTGTTATAATGTATATGTTTGTATGTATGCATTGCATGTGAGTTTAATGGGGTATGTGCACTCTTTTTGAAATGTATTTGGGTATGTGCATTGGGTGCAAGTGTTAGCGTCTCCATGTTTCTTTTAAAATAAATAACATGAGTAGCCCCACCGCATTTGGAGGTGAGACTAATCCCCTGGATACATTAAACCGTCTGCAAGCCTCATGTCTCGAAATGTTTGCAGGTGCTGGTGCGTCTCTTGTTGAGCTGACTGACTCAATATATGCTGCTCAAATGGCAAAGACATGTGATGCTCATCTAGGTGAACTACCTCATTCGAGTTCCGATGACAACGAGGTACCCTGAAATTGATTCTTCCTTCTTTTAATTCTTTGAGGTTCCCTATCACTCTTTGCATCAACTGGATTATGGAATTCAATATTTGTAACTGAGCCTATGATATGGACTGGCAATGAGCAAGTTGCAAGCTGCTTTTCATTTGGGTTGAAAATAAGGCACAAATCTAGCCAATTTGCTTATTGGGCCTGAAGTTTAATCTAGGCCTAGCCTGGCTCATTGCCAGCCAAAGTTGAACTACAGAAAGATGAGAAAGCTGTTTTTCCTCTCTATTTCATAAACTACGTCATGTGTTGCTGCACTGTAATTGATACACTTCTGCTCAATTTTCACAGGATGGTGGAAGTTGTTCAGATGGTGATGAATTCCCAGGACACATGAAGCGGTCCAGAGGAAAAATCCCAGCTGTCACAAAAAGGACAAAGTGGTCTGAAGGAGGTAGCTGGGGACAGAGATCATTTCATTGTAGGCAAAAAGGTTATCAGAATGTTGTTGAGGAAGATCGCTTGCCATCAGGCCTATACATTCCAAAGGATATGATAGGTTTCGGGGTTCCTGGTATTTCTTCACCATCTGAGATCTGCCGGCGTAAGCTTCCAGAGGCAGCCATTGGACCCCCTTACTTCTATTATGAGAATGTGGCACTAACTCCAAAAGGTGTCTGGGAGACCATATCACGCTTCTTGTATGATATCGAGCCTGAATTTGTAGACTCAAAGCATTTATGTGCTGCCGCCAGAAAAAGAGGCTACATTCATAACCTTCCAATTCACAATAGGTTCCCCGTGAAGCCTCTTCCCCCCATGACTATACAGGAGGCACTTCCCATGACCAGGAAATGGTGGCCCTCATGGGACAAAAGAACGAAACTAAATTGCTTACAGACCTGTACTGCGAGCTCCAGATTAACTGAGAGAATTCGCTATGCCCTTGTACATTCCAGTGATCCGCCACCACTAAAAGTCCAACAATATGTCCTCAATGAATGCCGTAAATGGAACTTGGTTTGGGTTGGGCTGCATAAGGTTGCACCTCTTGAGCCAGATGAGATCGAGATGCTATTGGGCTTCCCAAGGGATCACACTAGAGGGGGCGGAATCAGCAGAACAGAGAGATATCGATCTCTAGGGAATTCCTTCCAGGTTGACACTGTTGCTTACCACTTGTCAGTCCTGAAAGACATCTTTCCAAATGGGATCACACTACTTTCATTATTCTCGGGTATAGGGGGAGCTGAGGTTGCTCTTCACCGGCTTGGCATTCCTCTCAAGGCTGTTGTTTCTGTTGAGATTTCAGAGATCAACAGAAACATTGTTCGCAGTTGGTGGGAACAAACCAACCAACAGGGCACATTGATTGATATTGATGATGTGCAGCAGCTGCATGGTGACAGGCTTGAAGAATTCATCTCCATGTTTGGTGGTTTTGACCTTGTTATCGGTGGCAGTCCATGCAATAACTTGACAGGCAGTAACAGGCTTACCAGAGATGGGCTCGAAGGTAAGCACTCTGCTCTTTTCTATGACTACTTTCGCATTTTGGACCTTGTGAAATGCATCATGGAAAAACAGTAGAGTGCTTCAGACTGTAAAAACAAAATGTTACTGGGAGTGTCTTCTCCATGACAGTGAAGTTTCAATAACACCCGGGTTCCATTTTTTGCTTGAATTTCAAGCGATCATTATTGTTCTTTGATGGGTTGCGGCAACGTCATCAATCACGGATGATTTGAAAATCTTGTGATATTGTTACCATTTTTTAAACAGTGATATTGTTCTCAGATTTTAAGTAAAATTCTGTTGCTTCTCACCCATATATTGAATCATCATTATCAGAGTTATTTGAGTTGCCATTGGATTTAGCATTTGACAAATTTTTTTGGTCTATGGATTAACACCCTTGGGACTATAACTCAGCAACTTGTAGTTGCAACAATAAGCAGGTGATCAACTGTGCTACAACAAGTTCTTTAAGAAGCCACCAGCATATAAATTTAGGCAAAATTTGATTTATGAGATTATTTATACTTTTGAGGATATAATATGTTGAGAAACCACCAAAATTTGGAAATCTCTTGAGATTTTTCGGACAAGAAATTTCTGAAAAGATGATGTTTAACAATGGTTACAGGTTTTGACTTTGGCATTACATTTTTTTCCTTTTGTATAATTGCTTAATGACATATTTCATTGAATCATAAATCATCCAACCATACCTCATGGCCAATGTGTATCTTGGCCCCTATAGAAATGACTTGAATGTCTTTGTAATATTCTTTTTGTTTTTCCTCTCATTTCTCTGATTTGATCTGACAGTCGTAGTCCTCGAATCTTTAGAGAAACATTGGTTGTGGTCACTGTTGCAACTGGGGGCATATGTCGGGTGGGCTGGGTCGGACTTAAGTTACCCACTTTATAATTGTGGGCCCTGAACTTAGATTCGGCTGATATGGACCTTAATTATTATAAATTGGCATCAAGTCCTAAAATACATCAAGGCTGAAATGAGCCTTGGTTTTTTTGGGGCCATTTTGCAATATACCTTCTTCATCTGTTGTTTTCCACTACTGGGTTGGAGTGATGACCCAACAGTCTACTTTAACAAGTGGAAGTCTTGAGTTCAATTTTTATAGGTCATTTTGTGTAGAGTTACTCACTGTGTGGTAGGAAAGCTTGTACATGTCCTAATTAGTCAAATACTCTAAGAGGCTTACACACTTTGGTCATAAAAAAAATATTGTTAAAGAGGTTATTTTTAGATTTGGCACGTGCTTGGCTACCCATAAAGTATATGTATAATTTTAAGTTCCATTTAGAGACGTAGATCTGAGTAGTTGATTTGAGTGAATTTATATTAAAGATCAGATTAATTTTAGTAGAATTGGATAGTTAGAATTTTAAATTATTTAAATTAAAGGTTGAATTTTTAATTAAGATAAAGCATATAACATTGAAGAATATATTATATATGATGGGGTCCTTTGGTTAAATTGTGCTCGAGTATAAATTCAGAATTTTAAAGTCAAGTTAGGCCGATAGATTTTGGTTACTAGAAACTTTGATCAACTAACGTACGAAGGGAACAAATATGAGTATTCCTTTTTCGCCTAAGATGGTGAGTGATTTTACAATAAAAAGCTCTAATCAAATTTTTATAAGTGGGACACTAATGTAACATGTCATTAAATGAATTTTAATGTCTACATTCTTAGGTTTTATATGAAGAGAATTATATAAATAGCTTTTGTGTGAAGTTTCATCTTTATCTATAATTTTATTCTTTGATATTAATTTTTTAAGAATTAATAATTTATTTTCATTAATATACAAAGGTTAAAATGATATAATTTGATCATTAATTGACAGTGAAATTTTATATATTTTATATCTATATAAGTATTAATCAAATAAATTTAAATTTGTAAGTCTACGATCTATTTAGTAACATGTTTCATTATTATATTTCGCTAGTAAAGTCTCATTATCCGACTCTTTTATAAGGAAAAAGCACAACAAGACAAATAGGTTAAAAAGACCACTAGAGGGAAGGAAATCTACGAGCAGCTAAATCTCTTCCCTGCCTTCCCTGGTCAACATATCTCTCTGGCCATGCTCAAGTAATCAGATGAGGTACGAGGTTTCTTCTCACAATCCATGTCTCCCAGGGTATGGTTAGTGCCCCCAAAAAGCACCGAAAAGCTCTTAGTTGAATTATTTTTAACTTTTTTATGGGAAGAAATCTTAAGACTTTCACTCTCTAATTCTCTACTGAATATAATTTGTTAGTTTCATCACATTTAAGGATGATCATTCACATCAGTGTGCATGGTATTACTCTACACTTTAGACATGGGTAGGGCTGAAATCGGGCTGGGTCGGGTCAGGTTTTTTAAAATCTAACTCGGCCCAAGTTACTAATATATAGAACCCGACTCAACCGAATCCAAATTTTTGACCCGGACGTCTTGACTTGACCCGAAATATAACCCGACTTAACTCGAAACCCAACCCGACCCGTATTTTGAACTTACTTTAGCCTACTTTTTACTGGGTCGGATTTGATCGGATCCGATCAGGTTAATTTAAAAATCTCTCAACCCAACTTGACCTGAATTCAATGCGGGTATTTGACTTCTCAACTCGATCCGACCCGACCCACTAACCCAAAGTTCATAACCCGACCAGTATGATTTTCGGGTTGGGTCATGCTGGTTCGGACCAAAACTCGACCCGAGTTTCACCCCTAGACATGGGTCTCATGTGATGGGGAATTAAATGGTCCATTGAAAAATCCTTGTCCATTAAAAATCACTTTGATTGCATTAATTTATCATATTTTTTAAGGTCGTAAAGTTTTAGGGTTTAAAATATGATTGAATTAATCAACTTTTGAAGAGTTTAAAAAGCATGACTCGATTTATTGAGTCAAGGTAACTTTTTGTGAATCATATATTTAAAGAAAGACATTTTCAATGGGTCTCATTTGAAACATTTTTATTTTAAAAATAAATCTTTTATAAGGCTAGCACTTTATGCGATCTCATCCATTTTATACACACTTTATGTTAATCTAATATGAATAAATGAGACAACTTATTTAGAATAATTTCAAAATCTACATAAGACAACTAAATTGGGACAGAAAGTATTAATTATCTAAATCATCACTTGGAAGAAAGTGAAGGTGTATACCAACATCCACGCTTTAGATTTTTATCATTATGGCTCAAGGATATTAAATTATCATTAATTATTGAAATTCTTTTATGTAATTTAGATCCAACGTCTTATACATGATTTAAGATATATTAATTTTCAACTGTCCACTCTTAAGATATTTGATAGGGAGAATTCTATCGCCCTGAAGGGGTGGACTCTTCCATGAAGATGTGGATATTACAGATTAATCTGGGAATATCAACAACAAACTGAAAGTCTAAGCTCAAAATCTTTCACCACTATTGGATTATTAGATCCTGAAGCTGATACCAGGATAAAGTTATTAAAAAAAAACTAGGGCTGCAACTGGGTCAAGTTTTGGCCCGACCCACATGACCCGACCCGAGAAATCATGCAGGGCGGGTCGAGAATTTTGGATCAGCAGGTCGGGTCAAGTTGAAGATTTTATAAGTTAAACCGACCCAGTCCAACCCAATCCAATCCGACCCGATTAAAATTAGGCTAAAATAAGTTCAAAATGCAAGTCGGGTCAGCATTCGAATTAAGAATTCGGGTCGAATCAAGTTCTATAGTCGGATTAGATTTTAAGGAACTCGACCTACCCGACCCGAATTGCAGCCCTAAAAAAAATACTTAGGTCCTGTGAGACAGTAGCTAATCCACCTGTTTATTATCCAAATTTGTATGGAATAAGGGAGTCCAAACTCCAAAGTAGTATTCTCTTCATCTTGTGTCTAAGCAATGTCGGACCATATACTGCCACTAATTAGGAATTGCATAGAGGGAAAAGCCACAAGTAGGGGCCTATTATCAACCTATAGATCCTGCCTAAAAAGTACTTTTGACTCCATCTTGGACCCTATACCTGATGCCTCTTTCAAAATTCTCCAAGCTGGACGGAACCATTTTTCTGCATTAGAGTCTCGTCCACTTGTTCAACTGCCCGACTGTTTTCAGACTTATTTAATATACAAGTTCTATAGATGATTTTGTGTATATGTAGAATTAGTCTCATCGAAATACCCAAGTTATAAAAAAAATCTAAGGTCAACTTTCGATTCACGTTCAGAGGGAGTTGGTCTAACGGTCAAGAAACTCTTTTTTATAAAGAGAGGTCTTATATTCGATTTATGCTCAAATCCTTTTGGGTCACTCTCTATAGAGTTACTTTTCATCGACTTATCCAATGTGTGTGAATTAGAGTTTTACATTTGCTCATGGGATTAGTCTCGCCTTCAATGTTGAGTGGAAATCTAAGATTCGATTTCATTCACACTCTCTTACAGTCTACAAGACCAGCAAGGCATGTTGATGAATCCTTTTATCACCCCTAAGCCACAGATTTCACCCTCTACCTAACAAAATGAAACTATGTCCACATTTGAGTTGTCTACTGTCTTCTCATAAAAAAACCACAAACCATTCATTATATTATTATCTGTAACCTAGGTCTAATTCTTTAATGGTCCCTCTCTTCTTCTTCTTTTCTTTTTATGTGTGCCCCCCTTCAACTTTTTATAACAAGGTTGCATCTCAGTGCAAGTTGGATAAGAACCTGACCTGCCTGACCCAATCCCCAACTTAAAGTGGCAAGGTTTAAATCAAAACAAGCTTAAACATTTGAATTGACCAACAAGGTGGGCTTGGCTCATTTTAAATAAATAGTAGGTTCAAGATATTATAAAAACCGCATGAAGCGCATCAAATTTTGTGGCCCACTTACAACCATGTATGTCTGATTATATATTATATTACTTTATTAGGTCCTATATATATATAATGTTATTCTTCCGTTATTAAAAAATCATTTCATTGAAATTATTATTATTAAGAGAAGGACAAGAATTGTCTCACCCATAAAACTAGGAGTGCAACTTCACGCGGGCTAATTTGACTCAAAAAATAGGAGAGGGCTAACTCAATTCATTTGAATGTGGATTAGTCCTCGTCTTTTAATTTAATTTAGACTAGTGTCATGTTTTGTATAATCCAACTCACTTGAATTATCCAAATTCTATATATAAACACATGTTTCTCATTTTATATATCATTATTTGATAATTTTTTGGAATTAATTTTTTACAGTGATATACTTTAGCAGTGGAGACTTATTTTTATAAATGCTTCATCGCTTTAAGTATACCGATATTGTATATGTATATATACGACTCTCTAAAGTGCTTTCATAGTAGGATTTTCATGTGGAGTCTACCTATAATCATTGGGTAGAATGTGTTTGAAAGATCTATATATGTATATAATATATATAAAAACTTAGTTTAAGCAAACAACTCTAATCATAATTTTGAAAGACCTAAAAATCAACAATAAAGAAAGGTGCAATTTTATCGAGTTCTATCCCACAGTTAAAGCCTTTCAATCAAGCCATACAATCCCACAATCATATATGGGCATCATATAGAGCTCCCACTATATGATCATTTTATAGGAAACACGGTTGACCAAATTCATGTATATTCTCTAAAAACTATTTTTCACGAGACTTTTTATGCAAAATTTAATTTGTAGAGTTCATAGTACACTTAATAGATTCAATGCTCCCTTCAGACCTACTTATCCTTCTTGAATTGCACTAGTGTTCAATTTGACTTTTAAACTCATAGATCTAACATGATGAATTTTATTAGAAATGGTAAAATTTGAAGACATTAAAAAATATCCATTGGCCATTTGTAACAAATTTAGTACAAATTCATTCTTAAGAGAGAACTCATGTGTATATATATCCAATTATCTATTTAATTAGAAGAATTGAACACTAATTTAATTTAAACCAACTTAAATTGATTAACTCAAATTAAAAATGAATTGAGCTATAAAAGGGTTGAAAGAGGCCAGAATATGAATTGAATAAAAAAACAATGAATCAGACTAAGACTCCACCCCTATCCAAATCCCACAAAGATAGGGATAGGGCTACTGTCAAACTAGACCCTGCGACATGCCTCAGCATTAAGATACAATCACCCACCCATTTACCCTCATTCAATGATTTGATAAGACTACGCTTGACTAAATAATCGCATAAAATAGCTTTTATTGGATCAATCATATTTTTTTAAGATCTTAAAAATTTAATCACTTAAATTTATTATTAATCTTTAAACTTTTGTAGCTTTTAAAAACAATTTAATTCATTTGATCTAAGTAATTTTTGTAAACTATATAGTAAATTAGAGATCTTTCCATTAGATCCATGATTATAGAAAATGTGAGCAAACGTGCATGTGTGTACAGATAAAGAGACTTGCATATGTCCTGAAGATTAATCGGGTAAACCTCCAATGAAAAATGAAAAGTACGAATGCAATCATAAACTCCATACCACATATGGTGTGAAAAGGTGGAAATTAGGAAACTTGTGTCTAATGTTCCGCTGGAAAATTGCAAAAGCAAAGCGGAAAAAAGAATAACATTCGGAAAGTTGGTTCTACACTGCAAATACACACACAAAAACCGAAGAAAACAATACTGCTTCTGCTTGGCCGTGTTACCAGGCATGCCCCAATGCTCTCACGCCTTCTTTGGCTTTATCTGCTTCACCCTAGAATACAGAAACACCCCAGCCAGTGCAATTCCCGTTCCTGCAATAAGGCCATCACTTGTAAATAACATTTTGAAATTCTGACATTTCATCACTCGGTTGAGTCTAAGTCGACATGGCCGAGATAAAAATTGAGAATATTGATATTCAAAAGTTCTAATGATGAAAAATAGGCCCTACATAACTCTTATATTAATGTGTTTAAAAATGTTTTTTTTTTTAAATGGGATATTAACATGATCCATATAGCATTATGAACAAATTCCAAATTGTAACCAGAGGTATCAAAATTTAGAATTTGAAATTCACCATCTCAATATAGAGACACGCATAATACACAAAGGCTTTTTATCCTATAAACATTGTAAAATTCCTCAAGACACTGAACCTATATTACTAACTGAATATTTACCACTGTCAGTGAACAGGTAAAGAGGAAATTACCAAGTGAATTGATTGGTGAGACAGTGGACTTGAAGAAGAGAACTGAGGTCACAATGACCACAACCCGCTTCACACAATTGCCTACAGAATGGGTGACCGGTGATACCCTCGCCAATATCATATAAGAAACCTGCAAGGAATTTAGAGTATGGGTCAGATACAAGAGACAAAAGCATAGGAACTTAGGACAAAAAATATGAGAAAAACTATTTGTTGGGACATACCTGCTGATAGGCATGGAAACAGAGAGCAGCGAGGAGTGATCTGGTATACACTTGATTAATATTCACACCCTAAAAAAAGTGAACAACAAAAGAATTCTCATGTAAGATGCTTCCCTCACAACAAATTTGTATTAAAAGAATAATTTGAAAATAGTGAAGGTAGTCCTTACAGCAGATTGTAGGTATGAAGGAGTGACCTTCACACCTTCCATCACTAGAGTTACAGGGGCTAATAGAAAAAATGACATGATTGTAATTACTGAGAAGAGAGTAATATTGTCCAGAGATTCCTGTTTAAGAATAAATTACTGGTTAAGGATCATCTTCAACCAAGAATGAGATTGCATTTATAGAATTATAGTGACTAGTGCATGGAGGCTATCCACGCGGCAACGAAGGCTGGTAGTCAATGCAAAATTGGTGGCCTCAACCAGTGGGAACCAAGGTGTCCACTGAGAAAAAGCACAGCGCTCCACTTCCCCCCTATTCCAGTTGTCAATGCAGCGCCATAGTCTTAGTACTACAATTTGCAACGACCATCAAACTAGGCCTCAGGAAATAAATGAACCATGATATGTTCATAGTATGCTTATCCACAATTACCTCTTTCTTGACCATGAACTTTTTGCTGAGCACGTTACGGGACTGGTTGGTGAGGTTGGAAGCCATCGCACTCCAAAACCCAGCCCTGTCCCAAAGAACAAAATGATCTCAAATACCTAAGTATGGCATAGTTGATGGAAATGACTAAAAACATATACGCACATGCAAAAAAGTACATGTGCTTCATGACTCACTTGACCAACTAAAGTAATGCCATTACTATTCTCTTACCAATTAAAAGAAGCTTCAGTCATTGATGCCAATGCCACCCCACCAACAATTGGCAAAAGAGAAGACACAACCCATAGAGTAGGCAACTATTAAACACAGGACAACCAAAATGAAGTCAGAGCAACTTTACTGGCAAAGCAGTAAAGTCAATAAGTTCTGCATTAGATGCATTTATGAAGTATTTACTCTTTATTGGACTGTTCAAAAACTTCAAACCTTGATTAGACTTTCATCACCATTGGATTCAAACTCCATTTATAACATTTCTTAGCTGTTTTTGACCTTTCACCTTAGGTCCTTCAAATACATGATTATGATCATCCATCAAGCTGGAATTTGGAGAAATGCTAGTCCAGCTGAGGAATAGATCTATAACACCCCACAGCACCAAGTGTATGTGAGTGGCTAAGAATATACGGAACTAACATTATCATCTTTGCCACTTCCTACTTTACTATTGGTTGCTCCTTTCCCCTTTATTGTTGGAGATCTCAGGTACTAATCTGAAAATAAGATACTTGCCTACAACTACTACCAGTAACAAGTAACAATGAAACAACTTGTCAACAGCAATAATAACAAGATAGCTCACCTCTCCAAGGAATAAGGCAGAGAGAACAACTGAGAAAAAGGGCTCCATGGCTTTAATTGTGTGAGTGAAGGAAACAGCAACTTTTCCAAGACTCATGTTAGTGAAAAGATTTCCCAATGTGTGCACAATAGCCAAAGGTAGGATTGCCACAAGCTGCAAAGTGGACAGTAAAAATAACAGAAAAAATTAACAATAATCAAGGCTACCAATGACAATCACTGAGAAGCATTGGGTCAAAGAAACAATACTTGTCCAGAAGAGATCTTAGGTTTTCTGTATAAATTCGTTGACCACATGAAAAGAACTAGAACAGTCCCCATAGCAAACTGACATGTTGTGATGGTTAGTGGGAATGGAAAAACCTTCAGAACCTGCACAAAGAACAGCATAAGATTTGCTCAGCTACATCTCCCAGCCATTGAGCTTACTGTAATCATTTCAAATCTTCAAGCATGTGTTTAATTCTCAGCAAGACTTCAAAGTTGAAAACCTAGAAATCAATTTGAGTGAAACTCTGGGCAGAATGAACCACATGCAGGTGGTTGTTTCTGAACTCAGAACATCTTAACTTAGTAAGAGAAACTTGAGTGAAACTCTGGGCAGAATGAACAAAATATTGACTCCTCATTCTCTTCTTCACAGAATGATCACAAGACCTAAGCCTGGATCTCACTTGGGAAGTTCTAAAGCTTTAGAATTCTAAAGTGATGGGTAACCAAATATCCCCTTAACAACCATTTCACAAAAATAGATAATTAGATATGCTACAGTCAATTTAGTGCATTAATTCATGGTTAAAAATAACGCCTCCAACTAAAAGAATTGTCAAATCCATTCTAGATAACACATACTTCAATAATCACATCATTTGAGAACATAGAGTATGCTCCATTCTCACGGGATTGGTAAAGTAAACACATCACCCAAGAATGCAGATATTCACAACATCAGTGAAATCAAATGAACTTATGAATGGGTGTGCCTATGAGAGTAAAAACATAGATTAGATTTGTATTCCAAAGCCAAAACAGGTAAAGATCAAACAAACATATACAAAATACGGTACATGTAGGGATATGTACAAAACATGGTACAAGATCCACCAATAATACTTTCAATTATCTAAATTTCTACAAAACAGAGGAGATACATCCCTAAATGCAAAATAATAATGATAGTAATAATAACTGCTTTATAACCTTTTCTAGTTAAAACAACTACAAATGCAAAAGGAAAAGAAGTGAAAAAAATAATTGTGATTGAGAAAAGACAACTTATAGAGAAATTTAGGGAGAAGAACTTCTTTCTGACTTTGATCGACTCAGAGAAGGCCTATGATAAAGTACCAAGAAAACTAATATGCAGAACCTTGAGAATAAATGTATCCCTAATAAATACATTGAGATTATTCAAGATATGTATGATAGTGCAACCACTAACGTTAGAACAATTTGTGATGAGACAATGGAGTTCCCTATTGGAGTGGGACGTCACCAAAGATTTGCTTTAGGTCCGAACCTAATTGCTACTAATCATGACAACTTGAAATTAGGAATCCAAGATGAAGTGTCATGCTGTATGCCTTTTGCAGGTGATATAGTTTTAATTAGTTAGAAGAAACAACAACTCAACACAAGTTAGAATAGCGGAGTCATGGTTCAAAAATTAGTAGAACTAAAACAAAATACATAGAATGTAACTTTAGTAGGTTAGACAATAGTGAGAGCAACCCGATAAAAAAAAAAGGCATAGTTACACATTGTGATAAATTAGATACTTGGGCTCTACGGTAGAATCTCAAAGAGGTTTCAACTTAGATATAACCAACAGGATAGGAGTGAGGTGGGCTAAATGCAGACAAGCTAGTGGAGTTCTATGCGATAGAAAAAAAAAAAAAAACCTCTTCACTTAGGCTGCGTTTGAATCAATTAGTTGAGTTTTGCAAGGGGAATTGTGTTTTGGCTGCCTGATTGAAAGGGGCAACACACTTGGTCAAGTCAACCAAGTCTAGCAATGAATGAATAACTTAACTGACATGTGACCCAATAGTCATAGTAGTCAAAGGCACACTTTAAGGTGCTAGGGGCCTTTTGCACCTTAATTTGGGTACGTGGGGCAAAGGCATGTTATCAAAAGGAACGCACCTAGATACACTTTGCTGAGCCTAATGCCTTACTCAAAGAGCGGTTTGTCATGTTTTTTGTTTGCACCCTTTGAGGTGTGAAATTGTAACTAACTTGTCTGGCACTAACTCATAATAATTAAACTTTAGGTATTTAAATAACTTAAAAAGAATCTAAGAACCCTAGATTGCACAACTATTAACCTAGCAAAGCCATGAGAGAGGAGAGAGAGGAGAAAGAAAACATTAGTGGTCAATAAGTAGTATGACAGCATGCAAAGGTGAGTAGCATGGTAACAAGCAGCAGCAAGAAACAACTGAGCAACAATAACGATTGCAGGGAGCAGTAGCAACAAGGCTTTTATTTTTCTTGTCTTTTTCTCCTCCTCCTCATCTTTGCCTTTTTCTATCTTTCTCCTATCATCATCATCATCTTTGTCCCCCCTCCCCTTTCTTTTTCCCCTTTTTCTAAAGTCAATAATATTGTATGATACTTCTTACATTTTTCTCCTCTCTTAGTGTTGTACAATAGTAAAATTTCTTAAGTTATTTTTCTTCCATAAATTGGTTTCAAAGAGTATCAAATGAGTAGTTTTTATTTCTTTAATCAAATCCAATCAGAATGACAATTTTAAGTGCATGGGTTAATCATTGTACAATAGTAAAAAATTTGAAGTTCATTTTTTTTTTTCATTAATTAGTTTCAAAGAGTATCGAATGAGTAGTCAATTTATTTCTTTAATCAAATTCAATCAGAATGACAACTTAAAGTGGATGGGTTAATCATTTTGATTGTGACTTTTAGTATTTGGTTCTATATTTTAGGCTTTTGTTCTTAAAATCTTATATCATTCACTTGTGATTTTACATTTGAAGCCTCTTTTGTAGTGTATATGTTGCATTATTTAATTGATAGTGAGTAAAAAAAGTGATGCATTTGTTATCAAAATCTTAAAAATAGTTATAGACAATTACATTATGTTTATTTGATGTAATAAAAATACATAAATAAATAAATATACATATATCTAAAAACATAAAAAATGTACCTTTAATTAAAAAAAGAGAGAAAAAAAAAAACCATGCCTAGAATTGATGCATTTGTTATCAATATCTTAGAAATAGTTATAGACAATTACATTATGTTTATTTGATGTAATAAAAATACAAAAATAAATAAATATACATATATCGAAAAACATCAAATATGTACCTTTAATATTTTTTTTTTTAAAAAAAGGAAAAAAAAAATCATACCTAGAAATGCACCTCACACCTTCGGCCATTGGACCCCTTTGCAACTTGAGTATGCCTTGCGTCTTGACTACTTTGCCAATAATCAAATCCCCAATTTCAAAGGCAAAATGAGGATCACATTTGTTATAGAAGCTATAGCAAGCATGTATCAACATCTAAATTTTGGATCAGCAGTTATTTTAACAAATGTATTTTGGAGATTTCCTCCCTTGGTACTCAAAAAAAAAAAAAAAAATGGATCAGCAACTATCTGATATTAACTAACAAAATCCACATACTACATAGCTTAGTTCTACAATTGGGCCAAGTTTCTGACCACGTTGCCAAGTCAATCCAACACGGCAACATATTTTATCATTGGACTGGGTTTAAGAGGGTATCTGAATTTTAGTTGCATGTACAACTGAGAAACTCACTTGGTCAAGCTGACTTGGCTTAGTCTAGCAATGATTGAATCACTTGACTGGACATGCATTCCAGTAATCAAATATCCAATTCAACATCTAGAGGATTTTATATATCATAGGAGCTATAGTTAGCGTGTCTCAACATCTAGAGTTTGGATCTGCAACTGACTTTTCAATTGATATCTAATACATCATGATCTCACGTCTTGACATTTGTTCAGTTTTAATAATTTGTATTAAATTGCATTTTTCCCATTTATTTCGAGCCATACCATCTGTGCCTCGGTGTGCACAGGGAACAGGAGCGGAAAGCTTGAAATTAATTGATTCCGTCGTTTTATAAAGTGAAAATGTAACAAACGATAAAGTAACCTATTTTTAGCCTTTTAGGTACTCTGGAACCTTTTCACGATCCAGAATTTTATATTGATATTTTAGAAATAAATATTTTAACTATTTCTATATATTCATTGTAAAAAAAAAAAATATTATGATACACATATCAGCAAAAGATTAACTAGCGAGAGAGAAAATTGCAGGTTCCAAGCAACAAGATAATACAATATCACTACAAAGAATAAAAATAAAAAAATAAAAAAGGTAAGTAAAATGCTAAATCAACGCAAGAGAAATTGAAATATAGATAGATTTCCACAAAGAGTGATCTTGAAAAGAAGCAGAAATAGAAACGGAACCTGTTTATTGTAGATGTTGAAATAGATGTTGAAGAGATACCAAAGGCCAAACAGAAGACCCAGCTGCAGCGTCTCGGTCAATCCGCCGCTCGATTTAGAATCTTCGCCTGCAGTTTCCGGCACGGAGGTGGCCCCAGCGGCGACATCGTTGGATTGAATGTCGGCATGGAGAGAAGGAGTGGAGATCCAACGGCCAGATGGTGATGACAAAGACGATCTACAGCTGGGATTGGGGAATGCATGGATCGGGGAGAGATGGAGTGATTTCAGAGGAGAAGAGATGGAGATCGGATCGAATCTAGTGTTAGTGTTTGGTTTATAGGGATTTCGAGACTTTAAAAACGGGCTTGAGGGAGAGAGAGCGAACGCGGAACTCTGCATTTTCTCCGGAGCAGAGCGAGACAGAGAGAGAGAGAGAGAGGGGAAGAGAGAAATGTTAGGTGGTGTAGTTTCCGAAGAGGGAAGTATTTAGGTTTTTCAATATATATATATTTGAAAGGGAAGTGATTTGTGCACCTCCCATTTTACCTATGGTGCACTCCTACATTTTTTTTTTCCAATTTTGCCCTCCACCTACCTTTTCTCCATTTTCATCATTTTTTAGGTGGGGGACAAAATTGAAAAAAACAAGTGAAGGAGTGCACCATGGGTAAAATAGGGGGGGTGCACAAATCATTTCCCTATTTGAAATTGGCTCTTTGGTGAATGCACACGGAAAAGTGATTTGTGCACCCTCCATTTGATGGTGCACCCCTTTAATTTTTTTTTTTAATTTTACCCTCCACTGACATTTTCTCTATTTCCATCGTTTTTATTTCCTCAAAACACGCAGCATTTTCCTACACGCTACACCTTCAGCGCACGTTTTTTTCTGCAAGGCAAGTCTTCCTCTTCCTCCATCGCTCGTATCTTCCACCCCGGAAGCTGTAGAAATCCGTCTCTCTTCCACGCAGCAACGTCTCTCTTCCCGTGCACATCCGCGCTTATTTCTGACAACTTCGCGTCTTCCCGGATTTCCTCTTAGACTCTTCGAGCAAGGTCTCACGAGAGAAACGCCTTCAAGTTCACGGCGAAAGCAAGCTGCCATTATAAGAACAACCGCAGCCATACCAACTCCAGTTAGGGAGGCTTCAATGCCCCTTCCTGCTGTTTTGAAACCTGAAGTTCAGAAACTGACAAATCCTACGAAGGCAGAGGTCGAGATACATCTGATGCCACAAGGATCTATTGTGTCCAGGCCCTTAAGTGCCCTCGCTGCACCCAGACCAAATGCTCCTGTCATCTCCATGGTTCAGACCACACCATTGTTGTCACGCTCAATGAGTGCTGCTGGGCGATTAGGCACCAACTGTTGCAGGTTTGATCGGTCAGCAAGGCATGCTAATGATGGAATTGGGAGGATGTACAACGTTTCCGGTGGATCATATGATGGCCTGAGTGATGTTGGACATGAGGTTGGCGATGGGTATCCGTTTCCACTACCAGATTACTCAAATTTGCCATGTGGGGTTAATGGGTACTCTGTCTTCCGGCCTGCAAGGGGGCATTGAAGCTTCTTGATGGTGTTTCCCTGCAATTAATCTTCCTTGTCGATGACAATAATAGTAATTGAGGAAATTGTTAGTCTCAGCTTGAAGTGAGGTGTAATCCTTGATAAAAATTAACATTTCGTAAAGAGTGATTCTGGTTTCATTTGCTTACAGATTTATTCCTGGTCCGTCCTTGGTTGTTTTTGCCCTTTTACACAGGAAGAATGCTATTGAATCTTGTTAAATTTTCAGCTTATAATCAAACCCTGGTGGCAGTTGGGGCTCTTCTCGAGTAGTTTGTGGCCTGCTAGAAGGGTTGGATTTCTGTGTATCGACAATTTGGGCTCTACAAAAGAGAATTTTTGTCTCAATTTAGCAGTTTCAGCTCACGTTCATTTTGCAATTTATTGCTTGAGGATGGAATTGATTTTTTGGCTCAGTTTAGCAGTTTCAGTTCAAAGCTCCTTCACCTTAGTGAGCCAAGGCACCAGGACCCCTCTCAGCAATTTTTAATTATACAAGCATAAGCATAATCTTACTAAAGCTTTTAGCATTGAATGATGTAATTGAAGGACCAACCACAGATGGCCTTTTAAGCTTCTTGCCATTCAAAAGGACTTCAATACCTGGATATTTGACATTGATCCTTCATAATTACAATCAACATGAACCAGATGAGAGGGATTTCTATAGCTTCCGGGATGGAGGATGCGAGCGATGGAAGGGACTTCTACAGCTTCCGAGATGGAGGATGCGAGCGATGGAGGAAGAGGAAGACTTCCCTTGCAGAAAAAAACGTGCGATGAAGGTGTAGGAAAACGCTGCCTGTTTTACAGAAACAAAAACGATGGAAATGGAGAATAGGTTGGTGGGGGCAAAATTGGAAAAATGAATTGAGGGGGTGCACCATTCTTAAAATGGGGTGCACAATTATGATAATTTGAAAATGATTTTTTTTAAAGATTGAAGGTTTCTCATCCCACTCGCCCATGAAGGCATGCGCGCGCCGCCTCCATACACACGTATAGGGTTTAAATGATGGGACTTTAATCTGAACATCTTGTATGGATAATAGTCTTTCATTAGAGTTATTCAGAATTGAACACAATACTTCAAACTTGAAGTTTTGTGTTTAATAACTTTTTCTTTTTATCAAAACTCTAATTTCATGTAACTGAATTACAACATTCTTAAATTTAATAATAGATTAAAAAATTAATCTTATCAAAATAAATTTGAGGTTTTCATCATTATGATTGTGGACATAAATTTTATTTTAATTTTTCTCTTTAATCAAGCAAATAAAATATATATTTGATGAGGAACTTTATTTCAACTATTTATTCTAAATTAATTTAAATTTAGTGGGTGTTCATATTTGATGAAAATCATTTTTTTTAAATATTAATATTAATAAGACTCTAGTGATCCATGCTCTAGTGCATCCTTGTGCACAGGGGTCCGAATATCGGCGGATATTTGTCCGATATGCCGATATCTCGGTCGTATCATATAGGCTGATATCATAATATCAACTGATATCGGTCGTTTTGTTAAAAAGAAAAGAGAGAAAAATATCGGCCGATATATCAGTCGATACCGAATTTTAAACTCTTGCTTGTGCATACGTCCCGAATGATTAGTTGGGTGCAATGCTTGGACATTTCGATCATCAAAAAAGAAATGGGTGGAGACTTATAGTCAACCAAGGAGTGTTTGAGGGCCAGCCAAATAGACACCTAGATTTTCTACTTCTACACACCCATTTTTGAATTTTTTGGTGAAATTATCATTCTATCCCCTTGTTTTAACTCATCCAAATGAACTGTCAGTTCGTTCGGATGAATACAATCATCTAAACGAACACATCAGTGTAATTTTCGTTCATTCGAATGAGCTGACAGTTCAGTCGAATGAATGCGTTGAATTTTGTGAAGGATTGACATATTTATGATATTTCATTCGAACGAATAAAACCTCATTCGAATTAATTAAAATTACACTGATTTATTCTTTCGGATAAGTATATTCATCCGAACGAACTAAAAATGAGCTGACAGTTCATTCGGATGAATAGACACAGAGAGATAGAATGGTAATTTCACTCAATTTTTTAAAATCGAATATGGTAGAGGAGAGAAATCAAATGTCTATATGAAGCGTCGTGTTTGAGACAACCAAAGAGAATTAAGCATTAAAAAACAAGTGATCATGACTCCCCATGAGTTGGTCGAATTTGGGAGTTGTAGAGAGTCTTTAAAGTCCAAATCCTTGTGGGACTAGGTGAGTCCACTGGTCTCTGACACGGTCTTGGAGTGTGCAGCAGACATGAGTTGGAGAGTAGCGCACTCGTGCCCAAATTATAGGTCGTCATGTGTGTCCATATGCGTCAACTCTACCAATGGAAATCTCTAATCGGTTGATTTCCACTTATTTTTCTAATATTGAGACCCCTGCCTATGTTATAATTCTTTGTAAAATACGTTCTAATGATTTTATCATATTCTGTCATAAGGTTATGAGAAAGAATTGTTATAAAATATTCTTCTTTTTTTTTTAATATTTCCCAAAATAAAGACTAATGATAATTGTTGCATTTATGAAAGATCCATTCATTTAATTAAAGTAAAATAAATAATTGAATAAATAAAATATTCTAAATAAAATTTATAGAGTTTCATACTAAAGGATACATGAATAAAGCATCTGTATTTTATTAAAATTTGTTAAATATTTTCTTTGTAATAAGTTTAGAAAACCTTTGTATTTAATATGGGTTTGTGAATTGTGATTGTTATAAAGCATTCGATGTACTTTGGAGATCAACATCACATCAGATAAATTCAATAGGGGTTAAAGTCAAGACTTCTAATATAATCTCAGAAACTTATACCAATTGAATTAAGGTTATTAATATCTTGACTTAAATTTGCAAATGAGTAGAATTATCCAAATCTTTGAAATTTAATCAGAATTAAAAAAAAATGAGAGAAATTTGACTCAAATTTTAAAAATATAATTGAAATTTCTAAAATTTGATCAAAATCAAAATAAAAATATAAAAAAATTGACCAATATAATTTTCCCAAAAAAAAAATTGTTGACATTTCTACAATTTATATTTCAGTACATGACAGCTGAAATGGTCGTGGCTCGTGAGAGGTTTCTTTCAGAGCCACCAGATTTTGTCCTTTTCTCTCTTTTCTTTGGAGGCTCCGCAACATGGAAAGTTCGTGGGGATTGGTGAGCATTAGATTATTGAATTTAGATTTTTAAAATCAACTTCGTTGAGATATTTTTGGAGGCCATCGTAGATTATGACAATGGGTTAATGGAAATTTTCTATATTTAAATAAACCTATTTACTAAAAACAAATTTCAAAAGATTATTTGAAATTAAGTATTAAAAAAAATTAAATTTGTAAAGGCTTTTAAAGTAGATACACTCCAAAAATATATATAATTTAAAGGTGGCCAAATTATGTAAAAATTTAATTTACCAAAGCCAAGTAATTATAAGAGAAGAAGTAGTTATAAATATAGTAATTAAAACAAAGATTTTAATGAATTTGGGTAAATTTTAGTGTATAACTTTCCAAAAACATTAAGTAAATTTATTGACAATATTACAGATAACTATTAAATAGATAAATATTTTTAAAGTCCTTAAACCCGCTTAGTTGAGTTCATTGTATGACTAAAATTTATTATTCTATTTATTTAATGTTGACCTTTTTAATTTTAATCATAATAGATAATTAGTTTATAAAATAAAAATATGATGGTCAAGACACTCCTTTTATGAATGGAGGTTTTGGGATAAATGGTCTCATGTCTCAATGGTGAGACTCTGGACACCTTGGTAAAAAAAAAAATCATGGCTTAATGCATAAGAAACTCAATTTTATCCAATTGTGTAAATTTTTAAAGTTGGATCAATGGTCTATTTAACTCAAATGAAATCAAATTGAATAAAAATTGAATTTATAGAAATAAGTAAGTGTAAGATAAAGAAAAATAAGACTTAACTCAAAGTGAGCTCTACAAAAAAAATTGAGATGTTGATTTGGTAGTTAAAATCTGTACTTATTTATCAGAAATCTTTAAGTCATCTCAATAAAGAAAAAGTCACTCTCTATTATTCTATACCTAATATGTGCGGGTTGAAAGGTTTACTTATGTAAGTAATAAGTTTGATATAAAAAAAAATGAATTTGAAAAAGCCTAGATAACAATTATTTTATAAAAATCATTTGAATCCATTCCATTCTTGGAGTCTAATAAAGACAAAGAATATGTCACTGACCTAGCAGGACACAACACTCACAGAGGACACAAAAATATAAAATGTCTAATTTTTCGTCAGAATCTTGACAAATTCTGCCACTCACAAAAATGTGAACGACTACTAGGGGAGCACTTACATACATTCACAGAAATCCTGCCTCTCCGCATTTAAATTTGAAATTTTGTGGAAAATTACCATTTTAGCTCTATATTTTCAATTATTTGTTCGAATGTCCAAATTATTTTGACATTCATTCGAATGAATGGGCTGAACAGTAATACGAAATACTGCTCAGCTCTATTCATTCGAATGAATAGATAATTCATTCGAATGAATAGTAATAAAATGACCATCATTTCTTTCATTCATTCAAATGAATTGATCATTCATTCGAATGAACGTTCAGTAGAATCATTCATTTAAATAATAAAATTTCTTTTAAAATTTTAAACTTATTTTTTAAGCACTGTGTATTTCCAAAATTTCTCAAATTGAATATCCAGACTAATTACGATAATCTGATAAAAATACTTTAAGACTTAAAGGTCTTTTGACACTCATAAATATTTAAAACTAGGTATTACAAATAAGTGTATCCCTAAGGTTAAAAGACCTTAGAGTGTCAAAAGACCTTAAAGTGTTAAAGTATTTTTATTAGGTTATCGTAATTAGTCCGGATATTCAGTTTGAGAAATTTTGGAAATACACAATGCTTAAAAATCCGGACTAATTAAAATAATCTGATAAAAATACTTTGACACTTTAAGGTCTTTTGACACTCCTAAATGTATTTTCGGCACACTATAGGGATACCCTTATTTGTAAAATACTGTGTTTTAAATATTTAGGAGTGTCAAAAGACCTTAAAATCTTAAAGTATTTTTATCAGATTATCGTAATTAGTCCAGATATTTAATTTGAGAAATTTTGGAAATGCACAGTGCTTAAAATACAACTTTAAAGTTTTAAAGGAGATTTTATTATTTAATACACTATGCACATTATTTTTTAAGCATTGTGTATTTCCAAAATTTCTCAAATTAAATATCCAGACTAATTACGATAATCTGATAATTTTTTTTTAAGACTTTAAGGTTTTTTGACACTCTTAAATGTGTCTTTGACACATCCTAGGGATACTTTTATTTGTAAAATACTGTGTTTTAAATATTTAGGAGTGTCAAAAGACCTTAAAGTTTTAAAGTATTTTTCTCAGATTATCGTAATTAGTGTGGATATTCAATTTGAGAAATTTTAGAAATACATAGTGCTTAAAAAATAAGTTTAAAATTTTAAAAGAAATTTTATTATTTAAATGAATGATTCTAACGTTTATTCGAATGAATGGAAGGGATGGTGGTCATTTTATTACTATTTATTTGAATGAATAGGGCGGAGCAGTATTCCGTGTTACTGTTCAACCCATTCCTTCGAATGAATGCCAAAATAAACTGGAGATTCATTCGAATACCAAATTGAACTAGGCATTCATTCGAATGATTGAAAATGTGAGGGTAAAATGGTAATTTATCATAAAATTTTAGATTCAAGTACTGAATGTGTGTAAATGCTCCGGACTATTAATTATTTGAATTTTGAAGAACAATTTCTATATCTCCCCACCCACCACTAAAACACGTAAAAAGCGACCCCTTTGCACTGTGCTGGGTTGAATACAATGAGCTGCTCAGGGTAAAAAAATCAGTGGATATTTGATTTTATATGTACTCCCTCCGTACTAAAATAGTTCTCCTATTTTAAAATTTTAATTTCTTAAAAGATCAATTTCGCACGAATAATTTTGAGATAATAAACTTACGAATTACTCACAATGAAATTACTTTAATATTCAACGAGCCTTTCCTAACTATACAAAAATGCATGATTTCAGACGATAAAGTCGGAGATTGAAATGATTACAAAATGGTGCTGTGGGAAAGTCAAAGCTTATAAAAGTAAGTCGTCTTTCCATCACGTTAGAAGGTGATTTGGAGCTTATCGAAAATGTTAAAGTTTTTATTTAATGTGAAAATAAAGAAATAGAATAAATAATTTGGGATAATTTTGAAATATAGGACAAGTATTTTGGGACAACTGGAGTATTAGACATATATACCTATCATATCAATTATTTAAGTATTGTATTAGCCAATAAGGTTGATAATTAATCGTATTATATCGACCGATATTCGCATGATATTAGTCATTTTTATTTTATTTTTACTTACTTTAAGAAAATACTATTTCTATCATTTTTCAAGTTAGAATACAGTATGGATATTGATTTTAAGAATGCTCACAAATAAATTCTTTAGTGTAAAAGATATTTATTAATTCTAAACCTTTTTCATAAAAATTTGATTATTTTGAATTATTTTCATAAAAAATTTTAAATTTTGCTTTAAGATAATCTCAATATTGGCGTTTCTTATTAAAATAATTTAATAAAACAATATTGAATGCTTATGGATTTGAATAAAGATTTCTTAATGTAATTGATGTAGTTTATAGGGTGTCTATATGATTTTCTAAGTTTTTTTCAAAAAATTAATAAAAGTCAAGTTTTCTAAGATAATTTCCAATTTAGAGTTCCCTATGTAATAAAATTAAATATAAATATTTATTGAATTAAATGAAGAGCCTTTAATGTGATTGGTATAGTTTTTGAGGTGTTGGTGTGATTTTTTAATATTCCAATATTTTCTTAAAATTTAAAATTCTTATGACAAAAAATTATATTCGTAATAAAAGATATATGTCCCTTTATGAAACACACTCCATTTCCTCTTAGTCTTTTTACCGCTCTCAACCTCTTTTCGCCGTTCTCGGCCTCTTGTCTCCGGAAACAATCTCCCCATTCCTCTCTCTCTTTCCACCGTTCTCGGCCTTTACGAAACAGAGATTTGGGTTTTAGGATTTTCTCTTCTCTTCTCTTCTCTCTGGTCTTCTTTCTGCCCTCATGCATTTTTGCAAAATAATAAAAATAACCTTCTCATGAGAAAAAAAGAAAAAATGAAAATGATAATCAATCACTTGGCGTAAAAATAATAAAAATGATTCCATAACAATTAATAAGACAAAAATGAAAGATGAGTCTAAGGGAAAAAAAGCTGAGCAATACCTTAAAAATATTAAAGTAATTCCATGAGTATTTTGGAGAACTTAAAAAAACCTATGAAAAATTATATTTCAAAAGAAATTAAAATTAATAAAATTATGGAGTTCTACTCGTTCAAAAACAAATGAGTGGTATAACACAGAGATAGGAAAAAATTCTTAAAATGAAAGCACATTTTATATTTTTTATATAAAAGGTACTTTTATTTATTTGAATAATTTAGAAAGTGGATCTGGCTGTGGGTTTTTTCTTTTTCTTTTTCTTTTCGTAGGGCTTTTGTGCCCTGTGACGCCCCGCCCAAAAAGACCTCTGTCGGTGTGACCAAGAGGTACCATCGATTCGACTGATAACGTGTAGTTGGTTGGGTGTCTGTGTGTAAAAAAATTTCCACATCGCCCACGAGTTAGTTTTGTAGGGGGTTTATATATAAGGGAACTCACCTCTAACCTAACACACCGCGTTTTGGGGCAGAAATTGAGTCTGAGCTCAATACAAAATCTTATGAGCCTATGTAGGTCCATAGCGAACAATTTTGTGCCAAGTCGAGTACAGGTCGTTACATGCCGATTTCTTTGGAGAGTTCTCCTATCTTTCAATGAATTCCTACTTATCATGGTGAATTTAGACTTGACTTTTAGGCTAGAGACATTTTTGAAATTCTCGAACAATGCAAGGGTTTTTATATTTTAAAAATACATATTATTTTTTAAAATCTTTAGATTTTTCCCATTCATGAAATAGAGCATATTCAACTGCATAATCTTGCATGTGAAGTCATTTCATATATGAGGGTAAATGTTGGATTTCCTCCATCCTTAGTGCATAACATGTTTATTATCTGTTGAAGATTTTCCTATCTAAATAGCAAAAACAAAGATAAGAGGGTTGTTTTTACATGATCCAATATGATCTCTTTTGAGTATCTTAGGTAAGAGTACATCTAATAATAATAATAATAAGAAAAAAAGAGGGTGTCTCTACGTTTGACCTTCTAGATATGTTATTTATAATAATGTTATTTGGGTTAGCAAATTATTGAATTGAAATATAGTTGGATCTAAATATGTATTTAAAAACAATTTGATATTAAATTTAAATTCTAAATAAAAATGTAAACAGATCTAAAACTTATATGCAATCCCATTTATTATAAATTGCATATTTTGTAATTTTATAATTATAAATATCCATCTATATGCAAATAATAATAATAATAATAATAATAGTAAACTATGGAGCTCATAATTGATTGGAAATATTTATGAACACTGGAGTCGGTCCTTAGCTGGTTCAAAAACCAGCAATACACGCCAATTTGGGAACCTTCCATCATCAAGCTTTCTAATTTCGGTTCTTAGACGCACATGGTCACAGTTTTCCAATTTAAAATAGATTTGTTCTCCATGCTGCGTACTAGTGGAGTCCACAATATGCTTACGTGGATGCTGACTCAGAATTTGAAGTGGGACCCTTGGGGTAGCAAACGGGCTTGGGTTATTGGGCCATTGGGCCCAAAATGTCCCAAATGGGCTAAGGCCCAAATTAATTTAAACAGGCTTTGATTCCACTGCGATGCCCTAGAGGCTCTGTCTTCACTCTATCAACTCTAGGTTTAATTTGGATAAAAAATAAATTTATATGAGACCTATTTTCATCTAATAGTCTTTCTCCGATTTTCTTTGATTCGAATTGACTTCGAATGGCCGAATCATTTCCTCCTTTTTGAAAGAAGCTCGTCGTCAAGTTTAATTGATGTGTAGGACATATCACACCTGCTTTCGGCCACTACTTCCGTCTTTGTTGCTTTAATTGGTATTAGAGGGATGGTAAATGAGTATGGTTACCACCTCCAAATTCATCTTGAACATTCTTCATAAAAATTGAATTGCCAAACATAATTTAGTCAAAATAATTCGACCATATGATTTTCTTTACACAAATTCTATCCAAAGTCTATATGGGGTTTGAACTACTTCTTCCACTCCTGGGTTTTATGCTTCTTGTTTCTTGTTGGCCTTCATATTATCATGGTATTGGCTCTAGTGTCAACTGTCAAGTACTGAAGCTGTGTTTTTCTGCCATGTTCGATCTTATATCCTCCATTGTAAGTGTCTCTATATGGAATCTGAAGTGGAATCAGGTGTTGGGTGTCATCTTTGAATTACTGATTGTCTGTTTCAATTGAGTAAAATTCTTCTTTCAGAAAGATTTGAGTTTTTCAATGTCATTATCTAAATCATTTATCTTATCCGACTCCACTTCAAGGTGATCATAGGTAAAATTTCAGATCCATAACACGACCCACAAACACCATAGATCATCTTAGACGTTCCAAGAGTTTAAGAGTTAAAACTTCCCATAAAAGATGAGAATATTCAACCACTTAAATAAAATAAAATAATCCATAACAAAATAAAGCGACCCATTCAATATTTATGATAACATTCTTGTATAAAACTCCTCCCAAGTCCCACCTTGGATGTGAAAGGAAGAAGCTTCCTCGAGAACTGGATTTATCTTTTCCTTCTTTGTGTACTCTACTTACCCCATTTTATCTTTTGGGAGCTTTCTTTCCCAATTTACACCTCTACATTCCCTCAACGGATAAAGCCATTCTCATGCCATCTCTTTCAAGTTTCAACAACAAAACGAAAATTGCTTATTTGAATCTAGTAACATATAGTAATATAAAACAAAGATTTGAAACCCAAGTCGGCTCATTATCCAACAAATGACTCGGAATACTCGATTGATCAACTCAAAGACTTGATTAGGACTCACAAATAATCTTTTATATTATATGAATAGTTCAGTTTTTGAAACACTAAACAAATTCATATTTATTGAGAAAATGTAGAGACGAGTATTTTTTAAAACAAGAATTAATAGATTTGTCTTTTTGCTCACTTATCATTATTTAAAAAGATACTTATAAATATTAATTACCTTACATCTAATACAAGTCGATGTTGGAGTAGGAACGAGTGTCCCACGTCAGTGAGAGGGAGAAAAATATAAATACTTATATGTGGCTGGATATCTTCACCTATCAGGCTAGTCTTTTGGGTTGGAAGCCCCATTCCTAATAGCGGTATCAGAGTCAGGTTTTCCAAACCACTGTATGTGGACTCAAGGATCCCTTAGCTGAACGGAATTGTTCACGACGTTCTACCTTCCAGAAAGTCTTGTTCAAGGAGGGATTGTTAGAGTACGAACGAGTGTCCACATCAGTGAGAGAAAGAAAAATATAAACACTTATATGAATTTCTCAAGAAAGTTTGTGTTTGTATTATACTCAAGGAATTATATCTGATATAAGAGAGTCCCTCCTTGTTCTTATTTATTCAAATTGTTCTTCTATGTAAAGAAAGAAGAAAGGAACAAAAGATGCTGCTTGTCGGATGCTTTCCTAAGGAACTTCCCTTGCTTCTCATCCAAGGAAAGGGAGCTTCCATTGGTCTCCCTTCTCAATTCCCAATGAAAGATTGAAGCACTTTACTGTTCTCTGTGCCACTAAAGAAGTGAAAGTTTGCATGGTCTTTGGGTCATGATTTCTTCAATCTCCAAATGTATGTACTTGGAATGATGGGTGTTACCGAGAGCAACTAACCCAAAAAGAGCTTGCCAAGTACCATCAGGACAGATCATGTCTGAAAAACAAAGCCCACATGGGAAAATATGTCAATTCCATTTTTATTCATTATATTCCTTATCTGATTACAAACTAGTTTGTATTAAGGGCAGTTTAATTTTGAGACCTCCCACAAACAAAGATGAGAATTGACTATCAAACTAACCCCTCAAAGTTTACAAATGCATAGACAAACTCAAATTAATTTGATTAGGTCATTGGTTTACAGATTTCAAATTAGATTACTTCAGCTCACCAAGTTTTGAGCATCCAAACATGAAAATTTCAAGCTCATCTGTAAGACTAAATTTCATGATCAGGTTGTTGGTCAATTATGTATTGTAACGCTGGTCGCCCTTGAACTCAGTCTCTACTGCCATACCCAATTCCGGTAGCCGGAGATCGTCGGCACAGATTAGTGGCAACTTGCTTGTACATAGATTTGTTGGCAGAACTCCTTCAAGAGACGATCCATAGATTTGTTGGTGCATGTTTGTTTGTTCTTCACCATATATATGCAAGTCCTGAAGAGATGGAAGGTTGACAACGTGATTGCTGATTCCCTTGTAGCTTCCTGAGACCAAATTCTCCCCAACTAGTTTCTGACAAGCTTTCTCCATTATAGTTTGCATATACTTGCCTTGGGCTTCAATCCTCAGTTGAAGGTGTTTTTGTACCTTTTTTTTCCCACAAAATCTAAATTCAGTTCAACTTGGAAAAAGGAGAAAAATATTGGTGACGGCAGGGGGTGAAGATATCGGTCGATACGAAATGTATCGACCGATATGAGACGGTTTTTCAGAGACTTATCATATCGGCCGTACGCAGTAGTTCTTGGCCGATATATCAATCCGATATCGGCCAATATTCATAATATTGGCCTTTTTAAAAAAAAAAAAAATTCAAAACGGTAGTGGGCCCGAGTTTATATCTCTGCTGATATTATCGTTTTCAATTTTTTTTTAAAAAAAATCAACTTTCTTTTAAGTTTTTTTTTTATTTCTTAATTTAGAAAAAATAAAATAATAAAATGGGCTAATTTTTCACCCCTGGGTGGCGGTGTTGGAATTTATGGGTTTACCTCTAGTTGCTCATGCAGTCTTCTTTGGACTTCCATTTGCATCCTCAGTGCTTCTGTCACATGTTCATTCCTCCTAAAAGAAAATAAATGAAGTTCACAATAACCTTAGGAAGAGAAGCAGGACCCTCAATGAATATCTACCAAGAAAAAAAAAGTTTTTTTTTATATTCTCTACACACCCATTCATGCTTTGACCATTTCCACTGGATGAGGAAGCTGCATTTCTCTGTATATCCATAGCCATAACTGTGAAGACATCAAATCATCTTAAAAGAATTGAATGAGAAAGAGAACTAAAACTAATCACTCTTGTAGATAGAATTAAATAAATATCACTGAGAAAATCTATTGGGACTAGGTTTCCAATATAAAAGACTAGTTTGACAGGTGGAATGATCCACTTCCATATAAGTCCTTAGTTTTCCCCTTCATGGGACTCTCATTCGCACCCCAACAATCTCCCCCTCGAACCATCTCGTTCGACTGGAGGATCCTTAAGTCCACATGTTGTGGTTTGAAGAATCTGAATACCATTATTGGAACTGAGCTTCCAACCCAAAAGAGTAGCCTGATGGGTGATGTGGGACTCTCGTTCACACCCCAAGAGAGAAGAAGCATACCTCTAGCTGAATGGTCGTTGAAATCTTTATGTGGTTGCTTTCCAAGCCTGAATTTCTACAAACAAGTGAGCCAAGATGTCATCAGGAAGAAAGCAAATAATATATCAAAGAAGAGTCAGATTTCAATAGAAAAGAGAACAACATGGACTCCACTGTATATATAAATACCTGAAGATGGCTCTTGAGGTGATATAGAGTAAGACCCTTGACACCCATAGCTCTCAAGATGGTCTTTGGAGTGGCCTCTACAAAATTAAACAGAGAGATTATTCATCAAGGAAGATAATTAAGCAGATGGTGATGAATGATGATGGTAAGATGAATACTATCGGGTCCTCCGAGTTGTTTTACGGCATCGACAAATCTCTCGTGGAGCTCGGCCGTCCATCGGAGGCGTGGTTTGGGATCAGTGGTGAGGACAAGCCCGGAGTCACCCTGAGAACACATGGGCCTGTCATGCGAATTCATGGAAGATTTCTTTGGTTGGAACATTCCCTCTCAACTGCTCTAGAGTTTTCAAAGACATTCACCGACAAAAGCTACTGATTTTGAGAGAGAAGAAGAAGAAGAGGAGAATATGGTGCGTTTTTAAAGTGAAGAAACTGAGAAAGGAATGCTCTTCTCTTTACCGAATATAAAACTGTGCGAACCTATAAAATGTAGCACCCATTTTATGTGAAATTTGGTATATTAAAATTATTTTTTATTTTAATTGTTGAATTAATTATAATAAATCAAATTATTTATTTATAATAATTAACATCATTCGGTCCATCTCATTTTTAGTCTATGATAGTCTATGACACTTTTCAGCCCAGTTGCCTTGTACAAATATTAGCTTTCCTCCCACAAATGACTCTCACTATATCATGGCCTCATGGGACAGTACTCAAGAGTGCAAAATTTGTCAAAATGGCATCACCCGTTTGAAAATAATTAAAAAAAAAAAACTCTCAATTAGATGATGTGACTATAATTGAATTGACGACTAGTTTGATAGGTGGAACGATTGATGTGGGACTCTCGTTCGCATCCCAACAAACTCTCCCTCGAACGAGGCTCTCTGATGGATAGAACATCGTCAACCATCCCGTTCGACTGGGAAATCTCTAAGTCTACATGTTGTGGTTTGGAGATCTAGCTCTGATACCACTGTTAGGACTGGGCTTCCAGCCCAAAAGACTAGTTTGATAGGTGAGTCCTATATAAGTCCTTTGTTTTCCTGGGACTCTCGATCGCACCCCAACAGTAAGACCCAACTCCTAATATGTGATTAAGTTGATTGATTTGACTAACTTTGGCACATCGATTTCCCCATAATTCAGAAAGCCATTTCATAAGATGCAATGGCCTCTTGATCCAATCCATTAGGTGGTTTTGGTGTGTGGGGATCATCCAGAAAATTCACATAGGTTGGCCTGAAAGTGTTAAAGCCATAAATTATAAGATCTAATTTTCTTTGATAGTTTGTATCATAAATTTTACGTAATATGTATTTATAATTTAATAGAATAATACAAAAAAAAAAAAAAAAACACTTTATGGCCCAACGAAGCCCAAGCCCAGTAAGCTTGCATATACAATTGAGGCTTGAAATTGGGCTCCGCGTCCTACAATACATTTCAGGTTGGGCTTAGGTTTATTAACTTGGGTTGACCAAGCTCCAGATAAAAAAAATTCGGACGACAACTCGGATGAAAATCGGCCTATTTCTTCTTCTTTTTTTTTTAAAAAAAAACAAATATGGTTGTGGGCCCAGTCGATATATCGGCCGATATTTATATTTTTAAATTAATTTTTTTAAAACAGCCTTTTTATTTTTTAAAATGAATTTAAAAAAAAAAAACCACCGAGATTTTCAAAAAAAAAATTAAGAGAAAAAATCTCAGCCGATATAAAAAATGGGCCTAAATCTCAGTGAGGCCGACTTTTGGACCCCGGTCAAGCTCAAGGTCAAGCTGAAGCCTTTTGTTTGAAATTTGAACTCAGAGTCTCAGAGTAAACAAATCCAAAAGCCCGTCCAACCCGCCGCCCTTTCACAAAAGTAATCACATGCTGGCGTGTTCTTTCATACTTCACTATTTCTTTATATTTAAAATGTCAAATATTTACCAAAAAATATGATGTGCTACTATACCATTAATATAGAAAAAAAAAAGTTACTTAAGTTAGTGAGGCTTTCTAAGGACTTCTCGTCAAATGGATTATGGGGATCTCATAAGAATATGGAATACGTAAACTTTCACTATTAATCAAAGTGACAAATACCGTTTTCGGGATATTAACAGCAATTGGTAATAACGGGATATTTTTAGATTCTCGAATTTTTACCGGGAATTTAACGGGAAAATCTCGTGGAAATTATAATATTTAAAAAATAAAAAAATAGAATAAATAAAAAATTTAATGAAATAAAAATGGTATAGGGAATTTACCTGGAATTTATCAGGAATTTACTGGGATATTATCGCGTTATTAACGTTTATCGCATTTTTAACGCGATTTTATCGGGAATTTACCGAAAATTTATCGTCGTGGTGATAAAAACACGTTTTTGACGTGGTAATGGTATATGCCGATTAAAATGCGGTAAATTTGAAAATACCGCCGATATTTGTGACAAGACTATTAATTAATAATTTAAACCATATAATCTTGACTTTTTAAATTTTGATGAGTTTAAATCACTAAATTTGAAATGAAAGATTAAAATGATCAGATGAGTAAAACTTCAAACACAATCTACTTTTATATATGTACTCACATCAACTATGTGGGGTCTAAAATTTATTTACATGACAATCTTAATCTTAGGTTTTTATATGAAATCTTGATAAAAAATTGTTATTAACTGTACAATTTTCAAAGTGAAAGCAAAAAATAAAGAATGTCACCTTGAACTTGACTTAATATAGTGAGGAATATTGGACGGACTCATTCTGACTGCACATATTTTGCGCGTCAAGATGCCATGACACTACAATCGACTATGAAGGGTGGATTTGGTGTCAAAATTGTGCACAAGGTATGACCGAACTCAAGAAACTGAGGTTCAGGCACTTAGAGAATGACCCAGAATACACAAGAAAAGTTTAAAATATCATGAAAGGTTCTGGATGGTTGCAGAAGACTCTCTAAGGTGCAAGAGTCCTTTAGAGTTGTGTGTAATGTTACGGAATTGTGTAGAGTCTTGTAGTGTTGTTTGGAAGGTTCTAAGTGGTGTAGACTTGTGTGGAGTGTTTTAGAGTGTTTAGAAATGTATAAGAGTTGTAGAGATTTTTAGATTGTTCTAGAATAAGGTTTAAAAAGTTCATGTGGTGTAGGATGTGCCATTTGACATAATCCTAGCCACTCATGCTCCAAACTTCACCTATAAAGGGAGATGAGGAGCTCATTTGCAACACAACTTCCACAAGACAATCTCCCGGCTTGAGAGAGAAGTCAAGCTAAAGAGGTGAACTTGGGAAAGAGTTGAACTCCCTTAGGTCTTGTGAAGCTAGCAAAGTGTTCTAGCTAGGAGAGTGTGAGCAATTGCATAGTGTTCAAGCATTATACTTCTCTTTGTTCAGCAATATAAGTTGAGTTTGTGTTTATTCAAGTCTGGGTGTTTCATCTCTCTCTCAACCATGTGTTCAAGTTTTTGTGTGATTTAGCGTGATCACTATCACTTTGGCCCAAAAGTGTGGCCAAGTTGATTGAAGGCTTACTCACTTAACGACGGACGGTTTGAGTGAGTGCCGACAGACTTTAATCGAGGAATGCTTCACTTAGTCCATCACATTAGGCTTTAAAGTTTAAGGGCTGCACTTTCTTTGATCTCAATGGTTGATTGGTTTGGTGTCCAATATAGTATGGGTTCAATTTTAGGGAAGGGACAACGCCCCTGAGCTCTGTGGGGTCCACAAGGGTGAGTCTTAACACAAGGAAATGTCTGGGTTTGAAAGGTATATTAAGAGATACTTCTCATAAGAAATCAGAGAGCCCAAAGATCAATAGTCAAAATAGATTCAATTTTAGATGGAACTTTAATCCAACGGTAAAATCAACTTGAAATAAGGTTAAACTGAATACTGATACAATTCACACAGTATAGATAGGGAACAATGTTAAGGTAAAAAAGTCAAATTTTTTTTGGCCTTTTAAAAAATCAATCAATTAAGATTTACCACATCATCAATAAAGATACTACATATAATATCCCTTTTTTTTTTTATGAAATGATAACATGTATATTGATTTAGACATTATTACTTTGCACACTTAGACATAGAGCCGATAAAATTATGGTGAAATTTTTTTTCCTTGAATTGAGTTGAGCACCTGTACTTTCACTAACATAGGACACCGTATTCATTTTATTCTTTATTTTACATAATAAATTGATATTTGTTTTTTCACCTTTTCACTTTTTAAATTTATTGCAGTGACTTTGAATTGTAAAAAAAATATGGCCGCAGGTAATGAAAGTCTAAAACCAACATGGAAAGGATGTTGCACAACCCTCATTTCACCAACCAACATGGCATTGGGACATTGACACATCGATGGAACTCAACTAAAACCAACTTCTTATGTCATGCTGAAGCTAAATTCTTAAACAGCCAGGTTTTTTATAAACCTCATAGCTACTTTACAAGTTAAAATTTGAGCTCAAAATTCAATTTCTAATCACTTGAATTTAACAATCAAAGTCACTAATAACTTTAACCAATAAGATCAAGTCGATGAAAATGAATTTTTACCTCAAATTTAGTCTACTTACAGCTTATCCTATCCACCTTTAATCTAAATAATTCAATCTTTCATAGTATAAAATGAATGGTTTTTTTTTTTTTTTAAATGCATCATATATTAATAGATAAAGAGGCACGAAAGGTGCAAATATTAATAGATAAAGAGTCCCTATAGCCTAACCTGGTGTATCCTAAGGACAGTGGATATTGCCCGTGAAAATTCCCACACGAAAATTCAAAAAAAAAAAGGTGCAAATATATAAAAAAAAATAGAAAAAGCGCTGCTATAGAGCATAGTGCAGCCCAAACTCAGCCCGTGCCCTAATCCCAACAGAATTAGGCACGTTGAGTGCAATCTTGGGCATATCTAGGTTGAGTGACTGGGTCAGTCTTGTAGGTGTAAAGACCATTTCATTAACCAAGCACAGTTGAATCGTCTTTGAATTAGGAATCTGTCAAATGCAAAATATATCCACGACAAATCCCTCACAATCAGAACATCAACATCAAAATAACTATAAACCAAAAATTAAAGCCCACCTTTCAAGTGATTTCAGCATTGCAATCAAGTCTGACTGCCCCCTTGATGGGTCCAATCCAGCAAAGTTCTTCCCCTTATTGTAGCGACAATCAAAGTTAACATCACAATGAGCGGGTGGTTTTTGGTACACACCAAGTAAACAACCTTGACTGCCTCCAAAAAAATTAAGAGTAAAGGAATGTCGATCAACATTAAATTAACCATCAAGTTTTCAGAATCATCAACAGCTCTGCTCAGTGTGAATAAGCCATTGAACCAGATAGAAACCGGAGACTAGGAAGCGAAAAATGCATCCTTAGAAAGATTTTTTTTCATAGGAAACCAAGTTATGCACTCCACCTTCTACTTGTGCAGCTCCAGTCCGTACCTGTAAACAAAAAAGAAAAGAGGACCGACATTATCCCAACGTAGATGCATATAATGTGGATAGCTAAAAGTTACACTCGTGGAGAAACAGCAAATTGAAAATCAATGGTAAACGGTTCTTCCAACAAAGAATCCTAATTCAGTCATCTGAAACGTAGAAATGTTGTCTCAATCAGATGCTATCAAAAGATTGTTTGTTTATTTATTTACTTATTGATGAAATGATAACATGACTTAAATCTACAGCCTTTATGATTGCAATAGTGACCAGAAGCCACCTCTACTACATTCTTATTCATCAAAGTTGGAAATTGCAACGGCGAACATTTGCCGACTCGGCCACAAACTCTTGTTCAATATTCGAAAACTCAGTGAGCCAACTCATAACTCACCCAAGTCAATACATTTTTAGGCATAGCAGGTAACTCTCAGACGAATCAATGACTCATTCAGGTTTTGACATGTTAAGAGTGAGCTGTGTCAAAATACTTAGCATTTAAAGGAGTATCAAAGAAGTGACCTTTCTATGAAAGACAAATTCGTGAACTATTCCTTCCATGCTTCCATCTGGTTAGTTCTGTTTTTTTTTTCTTTGAAAAGTTTGGTCAGTTCTGTTATTCGATTCAAAAAATTAAGGCTAAAACATGATATCTAATGTTGGAGTCTTGAGTTCTATGTTTCCACTCAGTCGAAGTCTATCATATCCTCCCTGACCCCAATCAGTTCAAGTCTTTTATGGGACCATCCCATCTCCCATTCACAATCATGTACTCTTTAAATTCAATGAAAAAACCTCCACTCCAGACACATTTCATTTTACATGTGAAGATGTGCCCTTCTTGATGCTTGTAGTTCTACAAAATTTTCAAAGTTCCTCGGAATTTTAAATGCATGAAGAAGGGTCCAGTAAAAATATTAACTGATGGATCTAAACACAGCCCTTGGTGACTCTCTGCCTACAAATTTTTTAAAGATCCCCAACAATTTTATATACATTAAGAAGTAATTCATCTGAGAAGTAAAGAAAATCAACTAATGTATCTGAAGAAAACAGAATTGAATCTACAAGTATCCGATAGAACTTGTCCAATCACAACCAAGTATACTTAAATCTGTTTTAAGTATACTGCACAAAGGGCATTAGTTAAAACAGTCACAGGGGCTCAGAGTAACACTTTTTTTATAAAAGTAAAATTCAGTTTCATTCAGAAAAATACATACAGTGGAATAAAGAAGCAAACATAAAATCTTACCTCTAACCTCAGTATACTTGATCTTAAAAGATCATGAGCAGACTGCAAAGATGATGCACCAAGATCTTGGAATCCTTGTTTGACCGCTTGCATTGTGTAGGGAATAAATTTTAAAACAGAACCTTTGTCAGCAACAGCTCCTACAACTCCCTGTGCAACCTTTAGCTTGGCTTTATCACCCAGATATCGAGCATCACTTCCTTTTGTCATGGCTTCAAGGGAACCCATGCCTCTATATTTCTTTACTCGGTGAGAACCCTGAAAATGGAACATGTTAGAACAAGGAATACATTATAGGCAATACAGACTATAAAGCTATCAGTGAAATGGAAAACAGATATGCTTTGAGACTAATTTATAGCATTTAAAGAAGCTGAGACTAATTTATAGTGTTTAAAGAAGATGTCATCATCTTTATAAGAGTACTAGAAAAGATTAAAAATCAACAACATAAATAATGCAAACTTGCAATTCCCCACAATCATCATATCAAATAATGCTGCACTGTAACAGACTGCATAGAACTCTCGTCCAATATCATGCAGCTTTCATGGAATATGAACCAATGACATTCTTATGACGGACTATGCATAGTGTGAATAAGGCCTCAACTTAAGCCTCATTTGAATGCATTCCCTCTATACCAAATTTGCTTTCTCAGATAGTGTTGGAGTGACAAAGCAATGTCAGGCATAAAGAAACCTTATTCAAGTAATGGACAACAGATAAATAGGATGTACATATAAATAGGTACTCGGCCCAAAGAGGGTTTGGGCAGAAAGACAAGTCCCCGACGGACTACATACAAGAGCTAACACAAATAAAAACATCACAGAAGTGGCAACCAGTCTTCCTTGAATTGAAACTCCATATGGCTAGCAAACTCTTTCAACAATAAGCCCACTGGTTAACAGGTTTGCACCTTCAAGTGCTAAAACTCAAGCAGAAGCTGTGTTGGTGAGAACTCACTCATGCCATTCCCGCAAAGCAGTCCATTCAATTGCCACAAGTAGCATTTTCATTGATTTGAACCTTTTTGGGAATGGCCTTGAATCCCATCCATCAATGAGAGCCTTGAAAGAAGCAGGTAGGACCAAAGAAAGAGAGAGTGGCTAGGGAAAAATGCCAAATGGGAAAACAAATAGGTGGACGAGTAGCCACTATTTCCTCATTGCACAGCACAAAAGGCAAAATGTTGGGAATGGGGAAGAGTTCTTGGATTTCAAGTTGTCCAAAGGTCTTATTGAGACAGGCCATCCAGCAAAAACCTATAACCTTGGAGGGTGATGCTAGACCTGCAAAATCTGACGCAACCAAACTGACCTATTTTAATAAATGACCCGACCCGACTTAAACCGTTTATAAATGGGAAGACCTAACCCAAACTCGATTGTAAATGGGTAGACTTGACTGACCCAATTATTACCACTGTGAAACATCCAACCATATGATGTCTGCAGCCATTTAAAGGGTAGTCTTAATATATGTCTTGCTAGAAAAGTCTCCTTAGTCGGGTAAATGGATAAACCAAACACAAGCTTGAACTGACCCAAACTGACTTAAACCGTTTAACAAAATCCGAATTTGGCCCGAAACAAACCCGACCCGACCCGACCCAATGCCAAGTCTAGGTGGTGTTCTCTTTTAAATTGACTTCAAAAGGGAAAGGATAAAAGTTGGACAAAGATCCTCCGCCTTTTGAGATGGAAAATAATTTGACAAAGGTGAGGGGTTGCTCCCTACCCAAACATCCTCTTCCTAAAAGCATATTCTAGATACATCTCCATCTATGTCCTGTCCTTTTTTCTTCCTCACAACTCACATGGCCTTCCACCCTCAATTCCAAGTATCTTTCCAAATTTGAGTCCTCCCTATGTCGTTGACAAAAATTGGATTCCACCCCTATTTACTTCCCATATCTTTGGTAACTTCTCTCCAAATAATTTCTCCAACAGAATTTATCAAGACATCTCTCATGGCTTGCAAATGATGCTAACATACACTGTTCATAAGTTTAACCACAGCCTGGAAATTACTATCAGCAGCCCTTTTTGTAGGTTATCCAGTAAATCATGAAACAATGTTGCCCAGCTGGATACAACCCACGGTATAGAGATCATAAGATCTGGTTATCTAAAAACCTGGTCATTCGATTGAAGAAGATATTTTATCCAGCAAATCATGGAATAATGTTACCATTTACGATGCATACCTGTGGTTTTGAGATCCTCTGATTGGTCATCTCAGAACCTAGGAAATAATACTCATTGGTCATCTTAGAACCTGGGAAATTTTATTAAAAGTAGGTGTTGACCCACATACCAAAGGTATCTCTCTCTAAGAGATCACACATCAAAGGTATTTCCTAAAACAGCAATGATGAGGACATCATGGGACACCAACGAAGAAGGATGCATCATAGGACCTCTGGTGCCTTTTCTTATTAATATATTAACCATTCAAAAAAAAAAAATTAAGATTTTGCCTTGACAAGGTTGGATGATGATTTTTGGCACCAATCCAGCTATGGATAGTCCAAATTTAATCCAATGCCATCCGAGCATTTGTTACTTACTGCATTAACCTATTTGAGACCTTATTTTGCTTTATAAAAAAAAACAAACTCTAATTCCTTTGGCAAATCCTAGGTGATCCCATAGCCCTATTTCATCCCTTGGGTGACTAATTTTAAATCTAGAAGACCTAGGACAAGGTTTGATATAATTTAATTAGTCTTTTGAGGGATTTTGCATTGATAGACAACAATACAACCTTGAGAGCTTTATGTGTATGTGTCATTCACCTCTTTGAATCTCTTTGATTAATTGTGTATGTGAATTTGCATACTTTTTGTTATATTCTTTGATTAATATTAATTTATCTCCCTAACATCTTATTTGAATCATGGATATAGGTTGCATGTCATTTTATGATTCACCATACACATTTTGCATTCTTATAAAGCAACCCATCTATCATTTAGATCTTGGGTTTCCAATTTTTCAACTTGTTCTATGTCAAGCATAGAGCTGAATGGTTTAAAATGAGTGTAATGGGTTCGAAATAGGAATCAAACCACCCACACAACAATTCTCCAACCATCGTGGACATATAGCACATAAAGACCCACAACTTTGAGCCCATCGTTTTATGGAAAAGGTAACATGACATTCGTGGTTGCATGTTATGCATTTACGGACTATGCAACTAGCTATTGTTAGTCCTCAATCACTTGTTTGCGATAGTTAAGGTATCAAGGGAGACAAAAACCTGAAAGTATCATATCGGCTGCTAGTGCTAGAAACAGTGGAATTCTTCCCAAACTGGGTCATTGAAGATATGGTTCTACTATTCAAAGAAGAGGCTTGAAACATACCACCATGGAAAATTTACTTGCCTAAGCAAGATGGCATACCAAAAAATTATTATTGAGAGAGGGGTAGAGAGAAGGAAAGAAACAAAGGAAAGGGAGGGGGGATTAAAATTTTAGTATTCCTTATACCAAGCTTGTGCTATGTCTAAATGAGTACACTATACCTAAAAGCCTAATCAACCTTATCCCAAATCTGTGTCATACATTTTCATCCCTAAATTCAAAGCATTTGAAGGAAATACAAGGTTTATTGATCCAATTAAGTCCTAGATCAATTTGGACTAGATCCAACTAGGACGTGATATCCTTTGACCTTTACAAAAGTTTAAAAGATATTGAATTTGAGGCTCTATATTGAATTGTTATTTCATTGTTGGTAATATAAAATTTTAATCCTCAATTCATCGTCATTCAACCCCAATAGTGAAAGCCGCTCAAATCATTGCAGTATCTCGACCCCCTGTAATTATAGGACAAGGGTTTCATTGAAGGGTTTAAAGTAAATGGGACTCAATGAGAATATATTACTTAAAAAAAATTGGGGAGGAAATATGTTTTTTGTTTGTGGGGCTTCTCTTGGCCTGGTTTCTTCTCATTGTATTCCCTTTTGATTTAATGAAGTTACCTTTCAAAAAAATAAAAATAAAATAAAAAGGGTTAAAGCTCACCTCTCTCCAAGCTCTAAGAAGGTTGCTAAATGATATTTCCCATCTAATGTAGACTACACTCCATAAGGAGATCGTGTAGGGGGGCGACATCAATTAAGATGGTTTACTTATGGCGCATTTTTTTAAAAGGATATTGAAGTCAAACCCTTAAAATTAGTTATCAAGTAGAAGATAGTATGAAACGGAAGACAAAGAACTTCTCTTTTATGACGAGCTACAAATGAGAAGAAGATAACAGTAAAGATTGATATTTTATATTGGGAGGGCCAACTATCAACATGTTTGCACACAGCCACACACACACACACACAAAATCTCATCCATCCATAGAGATGTGAATTTGGTCACTTGACTAAAAGCTGATATCCAACCAACCCCCCCCCCTTTTCAAATTCCTTCCTCCTCCATTCATGATCAAGATAGAAAGAGAGACAGCATTAATCTTCAACTTGATTGGACTCAAGCTCGGGTATGAATCTATAGCTTGATTTGCAATTGAGTTGGAGTCAGCAAACTGGAGTTAGCTAGTTAGGTTCCATCACCTCTCCTCCTCAACTAGTGAGGCCAAGGTTCCCATCTCCTCTAACAAAACCTCCCATCAAACTGTTGGAGCTCTTCCCTCTCAACCTCAATCATATCCAACCACAGTCAAAATCAGGCTTTCTTGTGCAATGTTGGACTTAGGCTTAACAAAGTGCAGGCTCAAGTCAAACCCAGCACTTTGCATCTCCGATCAATCTGTCAATCCTAACAAAAAGAAAATACTGAAAACACCATCTAAGATAATCAACACCACTCAAAAACACCATTAGAGAATTAAAAACAAAATTAACGAAAAATTGTTAAACATTGCTAAATGCCTTTGCAACACCAAAACCTGATACTTCCATCTATTTCCTATACCATTGTACAAATCAAGGAGATCTCACCTTTGTACAAGAAAATCCAGTTTTTCATCTCTGCAAATGGAGTTTCTTCATTTCTTATGCTACAACATCAAGCTTTTCCTTGGTTTTATCCAAAGGATTATGAAACCCATTTGCTACTTGAACCCCTCTATTCAACCAACATCCAACTACACCTCCTAAACAAATACACTGATAAAGTTATTCGAGACATAATGATTTGATCCTTATGTATCTGTGTTCCTTTCAACATGACTACTCATTCTTTGATTCAAGGTTTCAAGGCCATCCATCCTCTTATGCTTTCAACAGCCCACACCCCACGAACTTCATAGAGTTGTTGATCCACACAAAAAACATATCATCATCATTCCAATAAAAAATATATGGCAAATCCAACAAAAAGAGCCCAAGATCTTCAATAATATTGATTTAACTCTCTTCATCTTAAAAAGGTCATATATTTATTGAGGGAAGCACTTAAGCAGAAATGTTATTGGTATGAAATAAATTGAACCTTATAGAAGTAAAACAAACCTGATACTCGTAAGCCCCAGGAGCCTCATTACTGCCTGCTAAGAAACTCCCCATCATCACAGTAGATGCCCCAAGTACTAAAGCCTTGACAATATGCCCAGAATTTGCAATCCCACCATCAGCAATGACAGGCACACCGCTTCGCTCAGCGGCTGATGCAACTTTATAAACTGCAGTAGCCTACAATTTTTATGGAAGGATAGAAGTTAGCATGAATTATATAACTTGCAAGCAACAAATTCCTATAGCAAAAGAAACCTCTAACCAGTATTGCTAATATAACCTAATAACTTCACTTTCAATTCTAACAAGAGCAAGCCCTAGCAAACTTGGCAAGTGCTCATTAAAAGAAAAAAAACAAAGAAAATGTGAGAAATCAATAAGAGAAAAAAAAAAATCCCCAAACCATTATCCCATCATCTTGGGTTAGCATTGTAAGTTTTACTCATTTCCACTATCTTTTCCATTATTCCACCATACTGTGTCAAACGACAGCAACTATGCAGTTTAAAATAAAAGAAAAATACACCCAGAAATATGCAGTAGTCAGGTGAACTAGATGCAAAGAAGCAATCACGTACCTGTCCCCTACCGACGGCGCAAACCTCTTGTGTGGTACAAATGGACCCAGAGCCCATCCCAACCCTCAATCCGTCTACTCCGGCCTTAATCAGATTCTCTGCCTGGTATGCGGTGACCACGTTCCCTCCTATCACATCCAGTTCAGGATACGTCCTCTTCACATACTTTATCATCTCAGTCTGATAGATAGAGTTCCCCTGCGAGCTGTCGAGCACCACAACATTGGCTCCAGCCTTCACCAAATGCTCCAGCCTCTCCTTATCTTCCTCCCTCGTCCCCACTGCGGCCCCAACCATGAAGTCCCCATCTGTTCCGAGAGATGGGAGACCAAGCTTCGGGAACCCGCCGATCCTCTCCACGTCTGCCACCGTCACCAAGTCCACTACTTCGTCCTGCTCTGAAATCAGCGGCAAGTAATCGAGATTTTGGGTGGCAATGATCGTGGCAGCCTGCTCGAACGAGTAGCGGGAGGTGACTTTATGTGGAACGGGTGTTATGTAATCAGAGAGCGGAACAGTGCGGTCGGAGAGGCTCTCCCAATGAGAGCGAGAGACGACGCCGAGGAGCTTGGACTTGGAGGTCCCAGATTGGGTGACGAAGATGCAGGGAGAGGAATCGAAGGCAGAGGAGGAATCAATGGTATCAGAGGGGGATTTGAAGACGGTGTCGGAGATGAAGGGGATGCGGCGGGACTTGGCAGAGCGAATGAGGGCGGCCTGCTCGGAGGGTAGATTGTTGTAGTGGACAATAGCGATACCACCGAGTGCGGCCATGGCGACGGCCATGGAGGACTCGGAGACGGTGTCCATGGGTGAGGCGACGCAGGGGATGGTGAGATCGATGTTGCGAGAGAGCTTAGTGGTGAGATCAACAGCATCGGTGGGAAAGTCGATGTAGTGAGGGAGGAAGATGACATCATCATAAGTGTAAGAAAATCCTTGGTTGAAGAGACGAGAAGCGGAGAAGCCGTCTTCAATGGTCATTTCGGAGGACATCGTAGTCGTCGTAAGTTGCAGCGGCCACGGCTCTCTTTCAGTCCCAATATTCCCCTTTTTGTATAGTCTAGAGTCTAGACTAGATGCGGGGCGACGGGAAAGCGGAGAAGGTCGGCTACTCTAGTCTCAGCCGTCGAGTGCCGCCTGTCGGAAATGTATGAGATCAGAATTCAGAAACAACCAGACACTCGTCTACGTCTCTCACGGTAGTAATAGTAAAGCCTTATATATTAATTTTTTAATTGAAAAAAAATAATGTAAACTTTAATATAAAAAAAATTGAAATAAGCTATGATAATTAGGTAATAAATTTTTCAAACAATTTTTATTTGTATAATCTTTTATATCCTTTAATTACCTGTGTTAATTTAATTCATAACAAATGGCATAAATATTCAATATTTTAAAGTTATTATATAAGATTATATTAAAACTATATTTTGTTGTTGAAGAATAGTATTTTTGAATTTAATGGCATCAAATAAACTTGGTAACGACATTAAAATAAACAATGTGTTGAAAGTTTTTCAAATATTGAAAATAATTTTGTTAAATGTTTTCAATTGTTTCTTCAACCATTTTTTCCTTTAGTTTATATAGAATAGGAAAATAATAAACTCAATACTTATATAATTAAAATTACATTTTATTTGATGAGGCCAATAAACTTCATCATCACCGATATAATAGAAGAGTTTAAAATTTAAGTTGTCTAAGACTAAAAATTAATTATATATAAAAGTAACTCAATTTTATCTTCTTTTATTATTTGGGATATCTCGTTTGATTAATTATCAATAACTAGTTGCAACAAATTTAAAATATTTCTTATTTCACATGATTAAATAATTTAAATATGGGTAATTATTTAGACACGGACATTTTCATCATACAAACACGGATTTTTGATTTTTTAAAGAAAATTACAGCATTGCCCTTCTGTGTCAGCGTCCTCCAACGCCAGATAAAAACATTTTTCGGTAATTAGGAGTATAAAATGATTGGAATCATTATTAATGCCTAAATTCTATTCGTCCCCACGATCTAGGTTACAGTAATGCTACAGTAATTATTTAAAAATAAAATTCCTTTTAAAATTTTAAAATTATTTTTTAAGCACTGTATATTTTCAAAATTTCTCAAATTGAATATCCGGACTAATTACGATAATTTAATAAAAATACTTTAAGACTTTAAGGTCTTTTAACACTCTCAAATATTTAAAACACATTATTTTACAAATAAAAGTATCCCTCGGCTGTACCGAAAATACACTTTCGGAAGTTCAAACGACAAATCGTAAAAACCGTTACTGAACAAATATGTGAAATTTGAAAATTTAGATCTTTCAAATGATTGTTTAATTGGATTTTTTTTTTTTTAAGAAAGGACAAGATTTGGGATGGAAAAAGGTCACTTATTTTTTGTAAACAATCATTTAAAATATCTAAGTTTTCAAATTTCACATATTTATTCAGTTTTAAACTTGGAGTTCAACGATTTTTACGGTTTGTCGTTAGGACTTCCGAAAGTATATTTTCGACACAGCAGAGGGATATTCTTATTTATAAAACAGTGTGTTTTAAGCATTCGATAGTGTCAAAAGACTTTAAAGTCTTAAAGTATTTTTATCAGATTATCGTAATTAGTATAGATATTTAATTTGACAAATTTTGAAACTACATAATGCTTAAAAATAACTTTAAAATTTTAAAAGAGATTTTATTATTCAAAACACACTATATAATACTGTATCATTAAAATGGTAATTTTCAGTGAAAACCTGTTTCTTTCTGCATAATGCATAATGAAAATGACTGTATCTAAATAATTACCCTTTAAATATATTAAAAAGAGAAAATGATCACACATTCTTGACAAATTTGTCGTCCCCATAAAATAAAAAATTAAAAAACTTTAAATAGAGTGAAATTAGTAAAAAATATTATAATATTTATTTAATCTTGAAATTCTCATGATATTATAATGATTCTCTACTCGTGCTTTGCATATTTTATTCTGAATCGGAATAACGAATGAAGGCAAGTTAGATTCAGATTTCCGTGGATGACTCAGCTCTCCACTTTCTTTCTTTCTTCCTTCTTTAATTTTGACCACATGAACACCTGGATTTTCTTTCAATTGACACCTGATTTCGGTTTTAGCGGGGCTGCAACTTGGGTTGGGTTTTGGCCTGACTCATGTGACCCGATCCGAGAAATTATGTTGGTCGGATTGATAATTTCGACTCAGCAGGTCAAGTCAGGCTGAGAAGATAAAAATTCGCATGAAATTTGAATCGGGTCGGATTGAGGATTTTATAAGTTAAGCCGACCCCGACACAATCCGACTCAACCCAGCTAAAATTAGTTTAAAATGGGTTCAAAATGTATGGCGGGTCAGAATTCGAGTTGATTCAGATTAGAATTCGGGTCGGGTCGGGTTCCATATATATCAACTCGGATTGGGTTGAGTTTTAAGGAATCGACCCGCCCGACAAGTTGCAACCCTAGTTTTAGGGTGGCTATTTACCATTTTGCCCCTTAGCTTTTTAAGAAACTATCATTTGACCACAACATCTGAATGAACGCATTTCAATGTAGATCGTTCGGATGCACATTTTAGTGTAAAAGTCAATCGTTCGAACGAACCTTCTTATATTCGAACGATCGTTCGGACGCTCCCAGTAGAACGTCCTAACGATATTTAGTGTAAAAGTCAATCTTTCGGACAAACCTTCTTATACTTGAACAATCATTCGGACTCTCCCAATAGGACGTTCGAACGATCAATAACTTCTTATACTTAGTAAGATCTTGGAAATTACCTCACTCATCTATCGCTTAGTGCAAACCTCACTCAATTCAAACCATATCTTGGAAATTACCTCTTTTCTTAAGGAAATGCGTAAGATCTTTACAGCTTTTCATTGCAAACCTCACTCCATTCAAACCACATCTTAGAAATTACCTCTTTTCATAAGGAAATTCGTAAGATCTTCACAACTTTTCACACTAACTTTTGCAAACGATCTAGTCAGAAAGTCAAAGATGATATTCTAAATGGCAGTTGAAAACACACCCCTACATAGAACCATGACCCTTGAACACAAGAAATATCTCCACTCTCAAATGAGATGACAGATCGAGAAATTATTCAAGTCCAATCTGATTTCACATATTGGTCCTCAAAATCAGTCGAGAAATTAGTCAAGTTCCAATCTAATTTCCTTCAAGTAAACTGTAACGACCAGTTATGCGAGTACAATATTATCCGCTTTGGGCCCGCACGGCTTTGCATTGGCAAGCAAACCCAATGTTGCTCCCAAAAGGCCTTGTGCTAGAAGGAGGAGGGATTCCAACCCATATTCCAAAGAACAACTCTCCTCATAAGCAATGTGGGACAAGTAGTGCCTAACCTAACTACTTTTCTCTCCCATCAATGTTTACACAAACACAGGGTATTACAATCCACCCCCTTAAGACCAGAGCCGTCCACACACACGGGCCACACTCATAAGTAAAGAGTTGAACTGTTCTCTGATACCATTTGTAACGACCCATCTTGTTAGCACAATATTGTCCGCTTTGGGTCCCACACACACGGGCCTGCACAGCTTTGCATTGGCGAGCCAACCCGATGTTGCTCCCAAAATGCATTGTGATAGAAGGAGGGGGGATTCCAACTTATATCCCAAAGAACAACTCTCCTCACAAGCAATGTGGGATAAATAGCGCCCAACCTGACTACTTTTCTGTCCCATCAATGGTTACACAAATAAGGTACATAAACTATCAGAGACAGCGACGTACAAACGAGTGTAAGTTTTTTTTTTTAAGGAAGGGGCACCGTCCGAACGAATGCATTTTACCCTGAAATGTTCGTTTGGACGATGAGATCAAGTTTTAGCTTTTTTAAAAATTGATGGGCAAAATAGTAATTTCATCCAAATTTTCGAAATCCGATGTGTGTTGGCAGAAAACCTGAGTGTCTATATGGCCACCCTTGTTTAGTTGGAGACAACGACCTCAGGTCGGAAAAGGAGAGACACATCAATAAATTATCCATTTTGAACCGGTTCAAAGAATTTTAATTATTGGATGAATTTTTAATTGTTTTTTGGAAAGTTTTAAAAAAGAATTACAGTTTGATATTTGTTTAAAAATATTAATTTGGAATTCCCACCATTTTTTTAAACAAATTCAGCAAATAATTCCTTCATATATATTATAAATAGGTGATCTCTCTTGTTAGGCTCGTTTTAATGAATTATCTCAAGCATTAATTTAATGAATCAGTGTGATTAAAATTTTCAGAATCAATAGAATAATCGCTGTTATGAAGAGTCTAACAACCACTCACTATTTGATTATTTTATTGTCTTTAAATATTATTCCTATTATTTTATGTAAGATTGTCTGCAAACTAATTTGCATCAATTTTTGTATCAACTATTTGACTGATTCTATTTAAAGTCTGTATGGATGAATGAGTTTGAAGATTTCTAACTTGTATAAAAAAAATTATTTTGATTGGGAAATTATAATTTTAAAACTCTTAAAATATAATATTTAACATCAATTAGATCAATAAATTTTGAAAGTCAACGATTAAGTGTATTGTAGGTCTCATAAGGTACGAAGAGATAGGTATAAGGGGAGAATTTGATCCATCAAGTCTAACGTAGATTTCACGAACTATTTTTTTTAATATTTATTAATGTTCAATAAAATAATACTCATTAAAATTATGGTGTAGAGATAAACTGTATCAATAAAAATGGTCACGTGACAATCAATAAGAGATTGGAAACTTCAAGGGACTAGCAGATGAGCAAGAGACCTTTGCAATTAAAAATGTTATCTTTTTTACTTTATTAAAGCAATAAAATTATTCTTTTTTATCAAACATCCTATCGGAGCCGGTAAGCCTTGTCAATTGTCATGTTCAAAATCTAACGTTTTAAAGTATTTCATAATTAAAACTTTGAACCAATGGCCATTTTTAAACATTAAATTTATGTTTATCAAACTCAACTCGAGACATTGAATGTTAATAATTTATTTAATTTCAAATTTTTAATCTTTAATGCTACAAAATTATAATTTTAATATGATGTGACTCAGTAACCCATTACATACTAGATGTTAAAATTACAACTTTTGTTACCATAACTAAGGTAATAGAGCACAATTTTTTTGCAATAGGGTATGATTGTGTCCTGCAGGTTGGAAGTTCGGCCGATATGAATTTCATGTGAACTTTTTCTCTCTCTTTAATTTTCTTTTTTTAAAAAAAAATTCTTTGGCCTTTTTTAAAAAAAAATAAAGAGGCATTTTATATATATATATATATATCGACTGATATCTAGGCTTGATATGGGCAACGAGTCGGATCCATTATCCCCTACTTGAAAATATAATTCATGAATCTTATAATAATAAATAAATATACTAATAAGATGCTTGGGAATTTTTAATTATATATTTATATTATTTGAATGGCATATTCTGTATATATAGAGAAAGAGTATAGGTTTCACATAGCACTAATTATCAGTTTGAAAAATAAAAAAATTAGATGAGAAAAAATGAAAAATATATGTTAATGATTAATCTCATTCTAATACTCATGCATTCTGTATCATATCTACATATAGACATTTTACATCATATTTTAGTAAAAAGGATTTTCAAATCCATACAATTGATGACTCTAATCATCCAACTAATAATATTGATCTAGCCCATTTATCGTTTCAAATGGTCCAAGTTATCTTTTTAGAAGTTTATTTTATTATAAGGTAGGACTGTAGGATTGAAACTCTCGATCGGGTCAGGTCAGATTTCAATAAACTCAACTCAACATATGTAAAAAATTATTGAATCTGATCTGACTCAGCTCAATTTATTGACCCGGGTTACTTAACCTGACCCGATCTGAATTTCTAACGTGACTCAACTTGAGTGTTGTTTTATAACTTGGTGTATTCGGATTGAGCTGAGTTGGATTGCTTTCAAATTTCTCAACCTAACCTGACCCAAATTTCATGCGGGTTTATTTTTTCTCAACTCGATCCTACTCGAAATATACAAAAACATAACCCAAACCTATTGATTTCTCAAATCAGATTAAAACTCGACCCAAATTACGCCTCTATTATAAGGTCAATCCGGCCTACAGAGATTCAGCCCGAAACCGACCCATTGATAGCCTTACCTTGCGAGCCTGTAAAAAATGGTTTAGTATCATGAAAGGAAAACCCATGGTAGATTTGAAAGTGAGTGACTGTTATGGTAATTTAATTGTGAATTTTTAAGTAAAAAATAAAATGGTCAATCATATAAAACAAAATAAAAATAATATTTGTACTTTTGTTCGCAGTATATTTCATAGTTAGAAATAAAAGACATTTGTTAAAAATATTCTAGACAATTTGTTGTCAATGGATTTATAAAGATTTTTTGTCATTTTTGTCTATATAAGAAAATTGTGTCTAATATGAATATGTGATCGAGTGAAGATGAAGGGTTGTATTAATTCATGAAAAGTTATTTGAATAAAGTGAACTTATTCAATAAATAAATTTAATTAAGTTTACATGCACTAATTAAGGTTTTAAAAGTCAGACATGATTAGGCGAGTCCTATAAAAATTAGGGTAGTGATCCTCCGATAGGAGGTTTGTGTAATCATACATGAGTTTTAGTATATTGTCAATTTTACCCTTCGCAAGAACAATAAATTTTGGTGAGCCAATTTTACAGTTCATGCAAAGGGTAAAATTTCGGCGAGCCAGTTTTACTTTTCATGTGAAATTTCGATAAGTCGATTTTACTGGGTTGATAAGCCAATTTTATTATTCATGCGAAAGGTAAAATTGACAATACACTAAAACCCATATCTGGTTAAACAAAACTCCCGTGGGAGAATCGCTGTCCTAAAAATTAACAACAAAAAGTTTAGAAAAAATTATAAAAATATGAATAACATAGAAGTTCGATTTTTAAAACTAAAAGTATTGGTGATTGAGGATTTAAATGTTTTGAGATGTTTATTTAAGTTTGGCTCATTCTCATTACAAAATATAATCTATTTTATTTTCAAAAAAATTATATAATATATTTGTTTTTAGATCGTTGAACTGACCTCTAATCAATCAAAGCCTTTACATCCTCTTGATTTATGGGTATAATTAGGCCGTAAACTGATCCAGATCCGACCCAACCTGATTATTAATGAAATGGCCAGATCCTAGAGTCCGTTCGTATTTCGTGGATCGGATCCTCATCCTTCGATAATATTCGGTTAGGTCGACTCAATTAATAAGCAAGGGCCGAAAATTCAGCTGAATTCAGTCGAGATTTTTCTCTTCATTTAAAAAAAAATATCAGTGGATTATTTAAAAAAAATTCATTTAAAAATATAAAAAAATATTAAAAAAAAAATATAAATATCTACCGATATCGATGGGTCCACACTGACATTTATTTTTTCCCAATTCCATACGCGTGGGCCGAAATATCTCGATCCTCAAAATCCCCACATATCTCGGCCAATACGAATACGAACCGTATCGGCCGAGATTTCGACCACTGTTACCAAATAAAACTCAAGAAACCCTGATCTTGGTTCCACATTCGCCCCGTCTTAACTCTTTTCTTCTCTCGCCGTTCCTGAAACTTTCCTTCTCTTCGCTCTCTCATCTCTCTCATCTGGTCCGCTCCTCTCTCTCTGCACTCTCGCTGCAAGGGTCTCTCTCACTGCTCTCTTTCTCGCCGCTTCTCTCTCTTGCGGCTCCTTTCTCTCCAGGTATTTTTTCCCTTTAACTTTTATTTATTTTTATTTGATGTGGGTTGATTTCGGGATGGGATTTTCTTATTTTTCATTTTGGTAGTTCCGAAATTAAAAGAATTGTAATGTGAATATTGTATTAGAAGAAGGAATGGGTTTCTTTTACTCTGGATTTTCCTGTAATACATGCATTAGATTTCCAGAGATGCCAACGAAAGAAATCTGGACTTGGGGTTTGATTGTTTTCTGATTTTGGGGAAAGAAAAAAATATATTACACAAACCAGAAGATAGGTAGAAGATGGATTCTTTTCCTCTAATAGGTAGGTGACTTCGTTGGCCGACTTTTACTTGTTTAGTCAGAGCAATATAGCCTAAGACTACAGAATGTTCTTGTGAATTATGACCAATACAGGTATATAAGCAGTCATTTCAAATCCAGAGGTTAATTGTACTGAGATTTTCACCTCATACAGACTCCTCGTTCAATTCTTTAGAAGTAATTAGATTCTTTTCCTCAGAACTGTAAGGGTGAAAAAGAGATGAAAACAAGTCTTAGAAGGAAAGACTAAATTTGATACACTTACAGCATATTTTATGCTGGGTATTTTACGGTTTCTCACACGTAAATTCAAAAAAGAAAAGTCTTTTACTCGTACAATTTGTGAAATGCAAAATAGTTGCAAATTACCATAGATCAACCTAGCCAAAATCTATCACTTCAAAATTCATTCTGCTTTGGGGGATGCCCACTAGTTTACCATTGTTCAAGACACATTAGACATGGATTTCTGCATTAAAACAAAATGGTGCTTTGTGAAGTTTCAAAGACTTGTGGAGAAACACTTAATTCACATGTTACTTTTCCTAAAAATCACTGTTAGAAGAAGTCAAAATCAACAAGCTTCATTTTTCCTAAAGACATTGATTTTGACCATTAAAATTATGTGGGTTTAATTTGAGTTTTGGGATAAAATTTATTATATGTAAGATATTTATTTATCTTTCAATCCATCTAGTTTTTCTTGCTCTTTAGAATCTTCACAAACCCTTAATATTTCTCTTTGGATGAATTAGAATCAAGATTGGAATTAGATCCATTCCCAACCAAATGATTCGATTTCCTTTTGCGCAGATTATGGATTTTCCTTTGATTTTGTAGAAAATGTCTCGCCGCTACGACAGCCGGACAACGATCTTCTCGCCGGAGGGGCGTTTGTACCAGGTGGAGTACGCCATGGAGGCCATTGGCAACGCCGGCACAGCCATCGGTATTCTGGCAAAAGACGGCGTGGTGCTGGTTGGGGAGAAGAAAGTAACGTCTAAGCTCCTCCAGACGTCCAAAACCACGGAGAAGATGTACAGATTGATGACCATGTTGCCTGTGCTGTCGCAGGTATCATGTCAGACGCGAATATTCTCATCAATACTGCTCGCATCCAGGCCCAGCGCTACGCCTTTGCATATCAGGAGCCCATGCCCGTTGAGCAGCTCGTCCAGTCCCTCTGTGACACCAAGCAAGGTTACACCCAATTTGGTGGCCTCCGCCCTTTTGGAGTTTCCTTCCTCTTTGCTGGCTATGATAAGAACTTTGGCTTCCAGCTTTACATGAGCGACCCTTCTGGGAACTATGGTGGGTGGAAGGCTGCTGCAATTGGGGCGAATAACCAGGCCGCTCAGTCGATGCTGAAGCAGGACTACAAGGAAGAGATCACGCGGAGGAGGCCGTGCAGCTTGCCGTCAAGGTGCTGAGCAAGACGATGGACAGCACCAGCCTCACATGAGAAGCTTGAGCTGGCGGAGGTGTTCTTGTCACCATCTGGGGTGGTGAAGTACCAGGTTTGCTCGCCAGATGCACTTGGGAAGTTGCTGGTGAAGTCGGGTGTCACTCAGCCTGCTGCGGCAGAGGATTCTTGATTGAGACTTTTGCATTTTGGTCATAGGTTTGTGTTTTAGCACTAAATTATCAGTTTTGAAAGTTAAAAAAATTACAAATATATGTAATGATTAATCTCATTCTAATACTTACCCATAAATCCCACATCCATTCTGTATCATATTTACATGTGGACAATTTCATACCATATTTCAGTAGAAAGGATTTTCAAATCCATACAATTGATGACTCTAATCATCCAACTAATGATATTGAGATACTTTTCAAATGGTCCAAGTTTTCTTATTTTGAAGTCTATTTTATTATAAGGTCAATCCGGTCTAAAGAGATTAGACCATCTTTACTCCTTGAAAGCCACATCTTGATGCAGTTTATAGAATTTGGGCTACATAAAATCTTTTCCAAGGAAAGGTAGATTTTGATTTTACACCACCATTCAAGCAGTTCCTTTTCATATATTATCATTTTTTTAAAGCTCTTTTCATATATCCTCATTCTAATTCCTTAATTCCACTATCTACCTAGAGGTGGGAAGGCATGGCATTCTAATTGGTTGGAGTCCTAAGCTTACTCACTTGGACGGGATGAACCTACGCTCTATTGTAGTTTAATTTAATAATGAAATGTGTAGTATTTTTTTATGACCAAAGTGTTCAAGTCTTTTAGAGCACTCGATTAATTTTCAGAGTTTGTGCAACCCTCTCTACCTACACACTGAAGAAATCTACAGAGAATAAATCTTTGGAGTAGAGTGGGAAACCTCTTTGAAGCGGGTTCCTAAATGATCTCGACCTGAGAGAGCAGATGGAGCAGGATCATGGACGAGTGCTTGAAATCTCAATACAATTGTTCTGCTGGGAGTGCTTATTCAACTTCATTGATTGCCGTTGGGGAGGATCCAAAGTTGGGTAGGCCTTATCTGAGGGCTTAGAAGAACAGTTGAGGCTCCGTAACAGAAGGTTTGGCTCATTGGGCCCTTATGCGAGCCAAGTCATTTAGTCCAAGTGAAAGCAAACCAAGCCCAACAAATCAGTTGGGGCTAACGTGTGTGGACCCAAGTATGGGGCGTGAGACATCCATACAGCCCCAAAATCTAACTGGTCAAAATACTCACTACATTTACAATAAAATTAATCTAAATATTCAAATGAAAGTCTTGATTGTAATAACCAAAATCAACAAGCCTTATTTTTCCTAAAGACATTGATTTTGACCACTAAAATTATGTGGCTTTAATTTGAGTTTTGGGATGAATTTGTTATATATGTAAGATTATCTTTTAATTCATCAGTTAAATTTTTACAATTGTACCAAAAATATAAAAATAGAAATAAATTCATATATAGTTTGAACTTATTATCTAATATATACTTAATAATTATTTTATAATTATGTTTGTCAAATATTCTAAACAAAAATATTTACTTTTGAACTCTAAGTTTGAGTTTTAATTGAGCTAATTAGATTTTATTAAACTCAAGTTTTTCATTTAATAATCGTGATCGAATGTAACACCACTTAAACTCAATCTAAACCCGGCCACTTTCCATCCAATGTCAAAATAACTTGCCTTGGTGGGTCCTTATTCGATGTAGAAGATGGAAGTTGGTTCATGAGAAAAGGTAATCTGTAAATTTATTGGAATTTTTATAATAGATTAAAATATAATATTAATTTAAGTAACCAATAATAGGAACAAAATAAAAAATTATATTCGGACGAGTTGCTTGGAGTAGATTGAAATAATAGAAAATAGTAAATTTTTAAAATTTAAGAATTTCATTCTAATTAATTTTATAAGTGACTTAAAGGAGTTAGAGTGATTATCAAGAATTCACCTCAAGAAGTGAGGGTTCTGGTTCGATTTCCATTCCACCCAAAGGACTACTCTAACTAGAGTTAACGGGTGTGTGTAGGCTCTTTGAATTAGTGGAGTGGTCTAAGAGATCTATACACTTTAGTTAGTTGTAAAAATAATAATTATTTTTATGTTGAAACACGATCGTATGATATGGAATTCACTTTATTAGAATTAGTTTTAATTTTTTACAACTTAGATTTAATATTTTATAATTTTTATTTGATATATTTTTACTATTGATAAATATTTTAAGTTAAAATATTTATTTAATAATTTTTATTCTTAGAAAAGAATATAATTTAATGAGTCTTATTTTTAATAGTAAAATAATATTTGTGATAATTTATCAATTTATATAATTTTTAAAATAATCTAATGGAAATACACTATATGATATAACTTGTGAGAACATTCAAAATTTTTAACCTCAACTTTTGTAAAATGACTTTAAAAATATAATTTTTAAAATAAGTTAATTAAATCAACTATATGATATGACTTTTCACAAACTCACAACATTCAAAATTTCATCTCCGACGTTTGTAAAATCAACTTTAAAGTAATATAATTTTTAATATAATATGTAAGATAAGTGAGTATTTATTACATTATACAAAATAAGTTTTAATAAAAAATATTTTTATAATATTTAAATATATAATTTTCAATCACTTAATGTAAAAGTAGAAATCAACAAAAATATTTCGTCAGTTTAATATAAAATATTTATATTTCTAAAGTCCTTCACCGTCGCCTCTCCACCCTTCTTGGTTGACAAGAAACGGATCCACCCTCGCCTCTTCACTCTCTCTGAGCGACGCTGTCTTCCCCAAATCGGAGAAAACTCAGGTTTCTCTCTCGCTGAAAACCCTAATATGTTTCAGTTTTTCTCTCTCTTTACTCTTCACAAACCCTTAATATTTCTCTCTCCATGAATTAGAATTAAGATTGGAATTAGATCCACTTCTAACCAAATAATTTGATTTCCTTTTGTGCAGATTACGGATTTTCCTTTGATTTTGTAGAAAATGTCTCGCCGCTACGACAGCCGGACAACGATCTTCTCGCCGGAGGGGCGTTTGTACCAGGTGGAGTACGCCATGGAGGCCATCGGCAACGCGGGCACAGCCATCGGTATTCTGGCGAAAGATGGCGTGGTGCTGGTTGGGGAGAAGAAAGTAACGTCTAAGCTCCTCCAGACGTCCAAAACCACGGAGAAGATGTACAAGATTGATGACCATGTTGCCTGTGCTGTCGCAGGCATCATGTCAGACGCGAATATTCTCATCAATACTGCTCGCGTCCAGGCCCAGCGCTACGCCTTCGCATATCAGGAGCCCATGCCTGTTGAGCAGCTCGTCCAGTCCCTCTGTGACACCAAGCAAGGTTACACCCAATTTGGTGGCCTCCGCCCTTTTGGAGTTTCCTTCCTCTTTGCTGGCTATGACAAAAACTTCGGCTTCCAGCTTTATGAGCGACCCTTCTGGGAACTATGGTGGGTGGAAGGCTGCTGCAATTGGGGCGAATAACCAGGCCGCTCAGTCGATGCTGAAGCAGGACTACAAGGAAGAGATCACGCGGGAGGAGGCCGTGCAGCTTGCCGTCAAGGTGCTGAGCAAGACGATGGACAGCACCAGCCTCACATCCGAGAAGCTTGAGCTGGCAGAGGTGTTCTTGTCACCATCTGGGGTGGTGAAGTACCAGGTTTGCTCGCCAGATGCACTTGGGAAGTTGCTGGTGAAGTCGGGTGTCACTCAGCCTGCTGCGGCAGAGGGTTCTTGATTGAGATTTTTGCATTTGGTCATAGGTTTGTGTTTTAGCTCCAAGATTTAGGGTTTTTATGTGTTATGTTAATGCTGAATGAGCAATGACTTGGAAATTGTTAACTCTTATATCCATTTTATTGATGGAATTGTGTTGACAACTGAATCAGGGTTTAAATGATATTTGATAATTAATCTTTCAAAAAAAAAGAAGACATCTGATAATCTTTATTATGAAGTAAAGCATTCCCTTATCTGTCATTGCTCCCGATGAGCTTGCTCAGGAGGCTGAACACAATCTAAGTTGAACTCTAATAGTCATATTCAAGATCTTCAGTCTGTGTTCTCTGCAAGGCTAAATAAGACCAGAGTTGGGTTGTGTAGAATTTTGATGAATTGAAGCATCAATTAGAAGTTTTTGGGATGACATGATGTAGAACTTTGCATTATGTTCAATGCTGTATTGAGACGTTGCCTTTAAATTACACTCTTGGAAATCACTTATTATTAAAATGGTCTTGTTGCTTAAATAATAATTTTATTTCTATTTTTGTTATAATTTCACTTATTGTGTTTATCATTATTTTTGAACCGAAGTTGTTAGTGGATGCATTGAATATTAGAATGTTGTATGTCTCCCTTGTATGCGAACTGCTCTTTGTCACCCTTTGTCGGATGACAGTAAGATTGTGTTTGGATTAGGGTAATGGAGATGGAGAAGTTGAACTCACTCGAAATCTGGAAACTCACCCTGTTTGGATGTCAATGTGTGGATTCCCAAGCCAAGAAACTCACCCTCAAATAGAATGACTTGAGTTCCCTATCAAAGGGTGGGGAAATCAGTCTACACTCTCAAATCTCAACTCCTCTCACCCTCCACATCCCTAACCCCTACATAATTTGACAATTTTAGGATTTGTGGTTGGGATTTTGTATTTTTTTTTTTAAAAGGTTCTAAGTAGAGATTATAGCCTTAATATCTAGTATTTCTCCTCTGCCTCATTCTTCAATATTCTTATAACTTGAATATCACTCAACTCTTGCAATTTAATAATGCAAGTGAGGTGAATTTTTATCCAGGTATAAAATTCTTAAAATAAAATGTGAGAAAAATAAATAATTGCATGGTATCTGTGAAATTTGATCATTCTACACATTCTGCATGTATATAGAGATTGAAATAAGATGTGGGGCCATCAATATATATATTTTACATAGGTGTGTCAATGATTAAACAAATAAATGGATTCAACTAGGTATTATGAGTAATGGCGCCTTTTACTTAACAAAATTTTAAAGTTTCTACCATTTTTCGGAAAAATGTCAAGATCTCGAACCTAAATTTACATAACATAGTGTGTTAAATAGTAGGAAAAGTGAAGGTAGGGTGTTCTCCACTTGTAGGAAACTCTCTATCTTTCAAGTCCCTTAGGGAACTCCCTACATCAATTCATCTTATCCAAACACAACCTAAGTAGATTTCTCTTTTATTTGGTTTTTGAACTTCTTGGATTGGTTTATTTTAGTTGAAAGGATACAAGCAATAGAAGCCAACAACTGTAGGGGTTAATGTATTGTTATGGAGTTAGTATGCTACTTAGGATTGAGAAGCTCATTTAAATCTTATCAAGAGATCAGAGGGGATAAAATGAGAGCAGATGGGGAATAAAAAAGAAGAGATGAGAGCTTGAGAAATTGAGTTAAGCAATACCCACACAGGTGTAGTTCACTTGGCTTGAGCTTCTAGATATAGACGAGAGGTCTCGGGTTCAATCTCCCCGGAATTACCGATACATGAGGCTTATGGGTTGTTTCATGTATCCATGGGATTAGTTCACCTCTAATGTGGGGTGGGGATACTCATGGTATTCAGAGAAAAAGAAAAAAAAGGAGAAATTGAGTTACGCAATAATTATGATAGGTGACCATTATGAAGAGCAGTATTAGTTATGGGATAAGACATTGGAGCAATCAGGTTAAATCTTAATATTATCTTTAGTTTTTTGTTTTCATTATTTATTAAGCAGCTAGTCATTCAAAGTGATACATTCAGATTTTAGATTTCATCATTGTTTTTATCTTTGTTTTTAGTTTTTGTGTTGTTGTCATCATTTGTTGTTAACTTCTATGTTAGGGTTATAGAATTTTCAGTTTATTTATTATTAGTGTTGTGATGTTTACATCATAACCATCATCATCAGCATAGCGAATAATCACATCTATCTAGAGTCAACTTTTTCAGTTATCCTTTTCAATTTATCTGATAAAAAAATATCCTCAGTTACCTCACAATCACTCAAATTCTTATTTGCCCCATTAGTCGATGTTTTAATGATCTCCCTCTTCTCCTTGGTCCTTCTACTTGCATCTTCTAAATTTTTCATGTGGGACCCAAGAGGAGGTTGGCCTGACTCAAGAAGCTTCCCTCATGAAGGGAGGTCTTGAGTTTGATTCACGCTCAACACCCTTCTGGGTCACTCCCTGTAGTTGCTTACCTGGTGTGTGTGTGATTGGGAGGTTTGCACATGCTCCAAGGACTAGTCAGGTTAAAATGTCCCCTGTCCAACTACAGGTGAGACCCTTGGATACCTTGGTCATCAAAAAAAGAAAAGAAAAAGGAAGGATTGTAAGACTCATATCATGCTCTTCTCTTTCTCTTTGAACTTTTCTTGTTTTTATTTTCCCCTTTTCAATGGCTTGAGTGTCTTAGAACTCCACCCTCCTGTTTTGCAATGTGTTAGTGTGCTGCCTTCAGCCACCTTTCAGCAGTCAGCATCCAAGTGCAGTTCATCTTCTTCTTCTCATCTTCTTGATCTCCTTCTTCTTATTTTCTGTTTTCTTTCCTTTTCCTTTTTACAATGGCATGCTAGAAAATAGAAACTAAAAGGGTCTGTTCATCATATCATCTCCTTGTGGATGTTAATAGCTTACCTTCCATATCTCTTGGAAGAACTATATTTATAGAATTAGGGTCAGTATTTAGCATAAGTTGACAGGCTTTCAGTGTCACAACCAGAAAGATCCCTGGTATGCAGTTCTTGATCCTTGATGTGAGGAATTTATGTTGTATTCTTGGAATTCATTTTATATGAGTTTCAGGTCTTCACCGTGTGATGATCTTAACCATCAATCTGATCATGATTGAAATATGAACCACCACAGTTCAAGTGGGCTCCACAGAAGATTGCTGCATGTAAACAGTCACAATAGAAAATTGTTGTGGATTTGAGTGTTTGGTGATCTGGAGAATGCAATGCCAATCTAATTGTTGCTTCTTTCTGTTGGTGTTTCGTTTTCTTTCTCTTATTCAGTTATTCTTTTCCTTTTTTCAATGCATGTGAAAAAGGGTCTATTAGCTTGCACCTTGTTTTTATTTTTCTTGTCTTTTCCTTCCTTTTATCTATGCCTAAGCCCTTGTTTTTATTTTTCTTTTATAGTTCTTTTTTAACTGCTTTTTATAGTTCTGTTTTATTTTTAAGAACTTGCAGCCATGCACTAATGTAGCACTATTTTCTTATACGTGGTGTTACTTTATTATAAATTTTCTATAACTATTGTGGTCACCATCATTACTGTTAAAAGTTAAAACTATAAAGTAGCAGTTAAAAATTGTATAATATACTAATTATACATAATTTATGTGTAAACTACAAGTTATATTATAAAGTGTGATTTGATTTTTTTTCTTTATTATTTATGATTTTTTTTCTTTATTATTTATGATTTTTTTAATCTTTTGTTTCTTACCAGTGCTAGTTTTTTCAACATGGGTTTTCTACTCATGATTGTGGTGTGATTTTCAATTTTTATTTTTTAAAAATTATTTTAGTTGAAATATAATTATGGCATCAATGTTCAAATGGTTTCACCTATTGATTGAACCTACTTAGACCAAACAATAACAAAAAATTGCTTGATCAACGGGTTGGTATTTAAAACATTGCTTACCCCTCCAAGTCCCTGTAAAAGTTCTCTGTTTCACTTTCCCCATTAGGATGATAACCATTGGTAATGACAACCTCTACTTCTTCCTCCATGAATTCACCGTTGACAAATAAGGATCCACTTGAGCTCACTACATCAAGTTTTTGGAACTTTTGAGGATTTGATATAGTGTGAATACCCCTGGATGCCTCAATTTGAAGGTTTAAAAACCCAATATGCCTCTTTAATCCCCCACAACTCCCAAATATCCACTGATGAAAAATTATTTTACTTTGTTTCTTGGAATAAAATTATATCAGCTATCAGTTTCCTAACCAAATACCTAACTGCACCCCTTTTCTCATTCTTCCCCATTCTCCTACCATGTAATCAACCTTGTTAATTACAAGCCTCTAAAGCCCCTGTCCTCCCTTTTGCTCCTCTTGGATGTATAGTATCCATTTCACTACCATGTTCCTTCTCCATTTCACTACCATGTTCCTTCTTTTCTTCGATAAATTTTTTGAAGAAGAAGACAAGCAATCTCTGAAATTGAGCCACCCCAAAACCTTTTCTGTCTTTTCTTAAAATTTGAATGCCACCGTGCTTTGCCCAATTGCAATATTTTCATACCCTCCTTGGTGTAACTGCATCTATATAAAGCCTCTCTCTCTCACATCATCATCATCTAGTCATTTATCCCATCAATGTGGATCTCTCTCTCTCTCTCTCTCTCTCTCTCGATGTCCCCCCTTCCTTATCCCATTCACTACCCCCATCACCTTCACCAATCTTGTCCACCTTACCTTGACTTGCTTTGTCCTCCCTTTCTCGTTTGCTAATCTTTTTGCATCGCATATCCTTTTTATCGTTCTTCATTTTTTCATCCCTCATCACTTTTTTGTCTCATTGTTATTGGCTGATCCTAACATGCACCAGTTTCTGATATCTTGTGGACTTGGGTCTGAATAATAAGTCCCACACAAATGACTCCTCATGATCTACCCTGCAGCTTAGCTCACTAATATTATTGAACTCAAAGCACAGGCCCAATCCACAACAGTACTATTCTTAAGAGAATCTGGAACCCGAGACAAAATATTTGCTTCAGCCTTTTGTCCCTCTTATCCCTCCTTCGAAATTGAGAAAATGCATCTCTCCATCTATTCTTACTTCACCTATTATCACCCTTCTTTCGCCACTCCTCCTTGTCACATGGCCTTCACTATCTCTGCCGACTCCAAACACCAATTCGCCTTCGACAGTTGAGATCTTTCCAGGTCATCCATGCTGGTTGAGGTCTGGCCCTCCCTCAGCATTAATTACTATCATGTGCAATCGACACTTCAACCACTGATCCTTTTTTCTATCCATCTCCACTGATTGTCTGCCATTGTCAATTGGGAAACTTCATCAGTGCATCTCCTGTGCACCAACTCATAAGATGCCAAGGCCCACCTAATGATAGACAACCTAATTATTCCAATCAAGGACAACCTGAAACAAGCCTTATTATCAAGATCTCCCAGTTATGCTCCCCCCTGTACAAGGCATGCTATGGCTAAAGGCACCAAGTCCCTAAGGAATTGACCTTTACTAGAGAATTGTTGCTCCTGTTTTCTCTACTCATTCCTCTATTCATGCTTCTTCAAAATTCCATTCTGCTCTGGACATGTAGAGAGCTGCTAGGAGTTGCTTCTTGCGACCTAATCCATTTTCCTTCTTGCTTTTTCTCAACTATGATATTCACTTCTTGCAATGGTAAATTATAAACTTTGATGTGCTGAAACTTATAATAACACACTAGTTATTTTGAAATTCTGTAACTTTTGGTTCCTGTTACTGCCTCCAACAATCATATTTTGTCTCTTCGAGTTCCTGTGTGTCAGTCCTTCCACAATTTACTAAAGAATATGTATATGGATTTCTAAGGAATATTCCACTTCATGCCAGCATGGCCAAGGAGCATAGTCTAGAATCCTTTTTAAAAGGTAATGTAAGGAGAACATTATCTAATATCTATTGACTTGTGCTTCAAATGGCATGCAACTTATTGTTATGAAATAGGTAGTCCACTATTAAAACATATCATAAACAGTCGTCCGACTTTATTTTATTTTTATTTGTTGAGACTGTGACATGACCTTGAACCTACAATTTTTATGGTTGCAACAATGAGCATTTATGAACTGTGCTCCAGGCTCTTGCCATGGTCCAATTTAAAGTTAACACTCAGCGAAGAATCATGTTCCCTACATTTTTTGAAAATGGTTTATATAATAATATAAAAAGAGGCACCGGAGGTGTAAATACAAAGAGAGAATATAAATAAAACAACAAACAGTAGTAACAGGAAAATAAACCGCGAGGCCTCCAGCAAGATCAACACATTCTCTCTAGGCACGCAAAATGTCAGACATAGAAATGTTTCTGAATTCCTGCAACAAAACAGCTCAAGAAGCACATTTAGCGAGAGCACGTCTTCCAACGTCACACTGGTTTCACACGAATCACGGAACAACCTGTCATTTCGCTCCCACCAAAGGCTCCAAATAATTGCAAAAAAGGATAGGTGCCATAATGAAGAGCATCTAGTTGAGACAGAAACTAGGTCCCAAGTAAATGACAACTCAGCAACCGACGATGGCAGTACCCAAGCTACCCCAAACTTATCAAACACAGTATACCAAACTTCCAATGGAAAGGGCAGTGCAGGAGAAGATGGTTCGCCTCTTCAGAGGCATGAAGACAAAGCGGTATGCGCTAACCGTGATCCTTCCTCTTCATCGAAGATTGTCTGAGTCAAGATTTTTCCCAAAGCGGCAGTCCAAACAAAACTAATTGCCCTCGGAGGAGCTTTGGAAGACCAAATTTTTGGATTGACAGTTGCAGTACCAAAAGCAGTCGACGTCCAAGAGTAAAAAGACTTGACCGAAAAAATACCTGTATTTTTCGACCACCAAACAATGTTATCCTCCACGTTGGTGTTGATTCTATAAGATGATATGGCCTGGAGGAGCTCAGAAAAGGCTGCAACTTCTGTGTCGGATAAGCTGTGGCGAAGAGTGATATCCCAAACTGCTTGGTTTCCCGTCAAGGAGTAGAAATGTGAATGGTCCCAAGAGAATTAAGGGAGAGGTGATAAATAGAGGGAAATTGAGAGGCCAACGAAGAGTTGTCGCACCACAAATCTGTCTAAAACCTTATCTGTCACCACGACCTGGCTTGAACCTTTCCCCCTCTTTGAATTTGTCAACACATGCAGCAATGGCACGCCACATGGCCGAGGCTCTGCGCGGGGCAGGGTTGACATCCCATCCAAAGTTTCCCACACGATACTTGCAGAAAAGAATAGCCTTCCAAGGGGAGTTCCCATCGGATCCTAATCTCCAAAGCCACTTAGTAAGAAGAGCTGTATTAATTGCCTTAATAGGCCGCACACCCAACCCTCCAGCAGAAATAGGAAGGCAAACCTGATTTCAATTAACCAGATGATATTTCTTCATGTCCTCATGGTTGTCCCAAACATTAAGCCAGTTAATTGGCCCAAAGCCTATTTATTTCCGTTGGAGTATTAACCTTATTAAGTTGATGTTTACCAACTGTTGCAAATTGTATTCCTATCAATCTACTCATTCTAGTGAAGCCTTGTCCGTCAAATTTCTGTAGAGACTTCTTAGTTTCTTCTTCTTATTCTTCTTTCTTGAGAAGGTCAAAGTGATTGATGCGCTAGAGCAAGTGCGTAGAAGTTTTGGACTAATGGAACTTTGTTTGACATTGGTATGGTCACTTTTGAAGTTGGTAATAGTCTTATTAATTATAGTGGCAACATCTTTTATTTTCTTAGTGTGTTAAATGACTCTATTGAGGTGTGTTTGTATTTTCTCTTGATGGTAATTGTAACTATGGATTTTAGTATGTATTATCAATCAGAAGCTTCCCTTGGTTGGAAGAGATGTTGTATAGTTGGATTCCTTACTAGTGAGATGTGTCAATGAGGTTGATGTCTTTGATCGTGTCCATAAACTTGGATCCAAATGTATGATTCAGTTTCTAGTTGATTTTAAGTTAAAAAATGGATGCAGTCTTTAAGATCATTGTCATCTGTTAGCTAGGTATTTCTTTTTGTTGTCTATTTGATCTCTCTACTTTATGATATTACCTTTTTGTTCTTTGTTTCCACGTGCTATTTTTCTACCAAATTTTCTTTATCTAGAGTCCATTTTACTCTCTGGATGGAGGTCAGGAGAAGCATTTAAGTATTTGTATTCATAGGTGCTGACTCGTGTGAGGGTGCTTTGAGTTTTGGATTGATGGTCTTGCATGGGTTGGTTTTTGTTTACTGATTGGCATTGCGAAAGGGTTATATACAGCGTTACAATGCACACTTGTATTTCTCCTCAAAAGCAACCTTTTAATCATTGTCTTTCTGGTTGTCCTAATTTTTGTCATGTCTCTTGTGTTATCTTTTATTTAGATATAATTTTTTTTTTCATTGAGTTATCCTAATAAAGAATCCTAAAGGGAGGTTTCTAAGAAGAAGAAGAAGAAAAATCCTAAAAGGAGAAATGGGAAGGGTCCTAGTTTCTTTTGCATATTTATGGCATATCTTTGTGCATGTATGGTTTGAGTTGACCATTGATTCTTGTGGCCTTGAAAACCATTCCTTGAGAGCAATCTATTCAAGCTAATCTTTTGGTAGGCCACATAGGGGTGCACACAAGTGGGTAGAGACACCCACTCTCTCTCTCTCTCTCTCTCTCTCTCTCTCTCTCTCATACATCCAACACATATTTATTTTTATATGTGTTTGTATTAGAGACGTGCAAAAACTTCAAAGAACTCAGAAAATGCATGACTTGGAAAATCAGGTCTGTATGGAGTTTGAGATGAGACTGAAGTCCATAAAGCAAATGGAATTTGGAAGGTTTTTCATTTCCAGGTCATGAATCCATACGCAAACAATATACTCCAAGGAACCCCTTTACACGCTTGGTCATAAGCAAATTTTCAATGAATTTTGTCCCTATTTGGAGAGGAAACCAATCGACATTGAAGCATGTATCTAGGAGCTTCATGATAGGGTTTTAATATTGGTTGAGTTGTATCCCTCTGGGGATTTGCATGAGGAATATCCCATATGGTGCATGTATCAGAGATTGGGAAGTATCTGATGACCCAGAAGCTTTGGTGGGTTGGGCCGGAGATGGAACTAAAGGGGCAAGGAGCGATGTTGACATACAATGCAGTCTAGTCATGGTAGGCTTAGTGGTTAACTACAATCTTTTCTGGCCAAAACGACTCAGTACCTAGTCCATTTTTGGCCCATTCTGGGCCGTTCTGGTGGGAAAGGAGCCGTTTTGTATGAAAGATGCGAAATATGTTATTTCGTCAGTGTTAGTAGGGCAGAAGTTTTGAAGAATTGTCTATAATGTACAAGGGTGCTTTGCGGGAGAGATTTTCAACTCTCTCTATTAAGGAGGGCTGCTCTTTGAATATTGAGATAGGTCATATATTTTTTAGTGGAATTTGTAGAGAATGATAAGAATATGGACTGTAAAATTTGAACTTCATTCGATCATATTAGGCATGTGATTTTAGACTTTGAAAATATGATTGCTATAAAACTATTGATTTTTCATGGTCGATTTTACAAAGTTATGATGATGTGATTTTAGATTTTGAAATTTTGGTTGCTATAAAATTATTGATTTTTCATGGTCAATCTTGATGATGATCATACCGACGAGTTTCCCTTGATTTCTAATCATTCATGTAGTTTTCTCTTCATTTTATGATAATGATCACTCTCTCTAGTGAAAATGGAAATAAAGTCTCTCTAGAGCTGCCCTTGTGTAAATTTATGAGTCCCCTCTTAAAACAAACTTCTCTCCACATTTCATTTGCCCTTGAGAGATTGGAGAGAAACGGACGGAAGATGGGTGTGGGTGACTGAGGCAGCAGCAGGAGGGCAATGAGTATTTTTTATTTTTAACTGAAGAAACCCAGGAGGAAAAGCATGGTAGCAAGTATTTTTTTTCCTCAATTGGTATCTCCTGCCTCAGGAAGTGGGAGGTGTCAGGTTTGAGCTCCCATGACTTCACTTGGTGTGTCCTAAGGACAGTGGGTATCACCCGTGGAGTTTTAACACTGGGTTTTCACACATAAATTCTATTTTTTTTTTTTTTTGTTATTCCTTATTATTAATTTTGTTTTTTCTGTTTTTACTTCTCCCTCGCGTTAAAATATTGGTCGATATGTATTGGTTTTTTTAAGGCTAATGTATATTGGCCGATAGGATATGTATTGACTCGGCAAATGATATATCGGTGATATGACCGTGATATATTTTCCAAAATGTTGGTTGAATTTTTTTTTTTTTAAAAAAAAAATTTAATATGGTGCTGGGTCCGGCTGATATTTGGCTATATCGGTATGATATCAGCCGATATTATGTATTTTTTTCTAGATTTTTTTAAAGAAAAGTCTTTTTTTGTTTTTAAATTCAGATAAAATTAATAAAATAAAATGAGTCGATATTTTTAAAAAAAAAAAGAGAGGAGAGAGAATGATTTTAGTCGAGATATCGGCCTATATCTTGGCTCAAGTGATATTTGAACTCCTGGTTGTAGTTTTGCCCATATTAGGACGCTTCCAATACATCTAATGGCTGAGACGATTGTATACTCTTAGAAGATCTCAAACTTTAGGACGCTTCCAATACATCTAATGGCTGAGACGATTGTATACTCTTAGAAGATCTCAAACTTGTCTAGATTCTCCATGGAGATGTATTTCATTCATTTTCTATGTTTAAGTATTCTTTTTCATGAGTCACAGGAAAAAATTTGACTGTTTTTTGAGAAAAAAATTGACCAAGAGAATTTATATCTTTAAAAAATTATGTAAATAAATTTAAAAATCTCAATTTTTAAAATATTTTTTTCGAAGAAACATGCCTTTTGCTTCAGTGAAACCTGGTAACTTTTTTAATTCATACTTGTGTATAAAATTTGAGAGAGAAAGAAAGCCGTGGACCAAACCTGTTTGGAGTGAAGACACTGCATTTGAGAGACGTGGTCCGTACAGAGAGAGAGAGAGAGAGAGAGAGAGAGAGAGAGAGAGAGACTTGGACGTGAAAAACAAGTCTTTTTTTTTTTTACTTTTCAAAAAAAAAAAACAATTCTTTTTATTTAAAAAAAAAAAGCTGATGAAAGACAACGTCACTTGCAAAACCCTTTAAAATCTATTTATACTCGAGTAATTGGTTGTTGACTTGAGAGTAAAAATTCACAATTTTTAAATGTGAATTAATTCACAATCAATAATTTTTAATAAAATCAAAGTTGCAAACCGCAAAGGAGCTCCAAGAAGATTGTCACAACTCACAAGAAAGATTTTTTTTTTCTGAAGTAATTTGCCAAACCAAGAGTAAATTATAAACTAACCTTCCTAAGTTCCTATATAAACTATTTCCTATGAGAGAAATGTTGCCCATACTTTGGTAATAATCAAAGGGCAGGGTTTCAATTTTTTTTTTTTAAATTATTTCTAATTTTTGAACTTTGTGTTATTAAAATAAATAAATTACTCAATTCAATTGAAGTGATTTTGATGAAGGTTTTTTTAAAAGTAATTCTTTTAAAGATGATTTATATGAAGGACAAAAGTGGGTGAATTTGTAGGGTGTACAGAGTAATTGTTTGGTTGAAGATTTCATAAATTTTAATTTTAAATGAGTGTTCCACCCTAGCAAAAAGCTCTATAAATTTGTATCAAACACTTCATTTCAATGTGAAAGTATTTCATTTGTGTAGCTATAAGAAAACCGTTATGCATAGATTATTGTTAAAAGTATAATATTATCTCAAGTATCTAACTAATATGTCAAAAAGTTAAGCCCTTGATCCTATTCCATGTTAGGATGACCTAATTCACTGCCGACACCCTAAGATGAGCCCCAGAGGGAATGTGGTAAGTCATGAATGGATCTCAAGAAAGTAGTGTACTGACCTCCCATGGGTTAATTCGACTGATTATCTCTCACCTCAGGAAGCAGAATGTGCTAGGTTTGAACCCAATGCATTTACTTAGGTGTGTTTCAGGTGTCAGAGGTACCACCGTGAAGATTTTAGTAAGACTATGTCTGAATTTTTCACACGTAAATCTAAAAAAATAAAGTAGTGTAACATGTGATTGAGTGCGGTGTGTAGGGTGCTATCTATTATGTGGACGTAGAGTAGCTGTAGTTTTATTTCTATTCAATCAATAACTTCATTTTGTGACTATAAAAGAATCAATAGTATATAGCATTAAAATATGGGAAGTGATTCAAACACATGTTTTTTATAACAAGGGATACCGACTTATTTTTTTATCTATTTGCCATCATTAAGTGATAAAAAAGTCTACCAGTATCTCTTATTATAAAAAAAATACTGATATCTCTACTATTTTCTAATTTTTTTATAAATTAATATTATAAATTCTAAAACAATGGAAGTGTAAGTGTGTAACTAACCTGCAAACAATTTTGTCACTTTACACATTGTGTAGTTCAGTGATTAAATGCTTTGTAGTCGGTTTCATTCTGGTCTACTGCCATTGTTCCTTTTCATTTCCAACGGTTAAGTTGGTTTCCAACCGTAGACCAGTAATATATATATAAATTATTTTTTCATGATTAAAGTGCTCAGACGTCTCATTCTACAAAATTTTATTCGACTTAATCTTTTTTATAACTATAGAGAATGACCCATTAAATTGAATTTGAATCAAACTCAAAATCTCACTTTTTTAATAGATACATCCTTAAAATTTATATGTCTTATATTTACCCATGGTTAAAAGACTGAAGAGTCAAGACCCAATAGTCATAATCTAATGAGTGATTGAGGTGATTTGGTTGGGAAGATCTCAGTCGTTGAATCTACTTGTCACAATTGGATGGAATATTCATAATTCATCACCTAAGAGTAGACCCAATTGGTCTCTTGTTCTACGTGTCCAATTGCCGGGATTGGAACTCATATTCACTATCTAATTAGTAGACAGGGCGTTCTGAGATCCCCTAAAATCTCATGGGCTTAGGCGAAGTGAGATTTTAGTGTTCGTGACTGATATATTAAGAATTTAAGTGTGTGGGAGCCCTTTTTATTTAGGAATTTTAGGTGATAGCCTACCCTGCCTATGCTAAGACAAGCTTGTTGGTAGACCCAAGTCGGCTCATATTCTCATGGACCCCCTTTGTACATGGAGCGAAGTAGCCCTACAATATTAAAGAGATTTGAATTTGAAAGTTGGCTGTCAATAATATTGATTGAGGCCGGAGTGCCTGATATGACTAAATAAGAGATAGAATATAATTATTGATGAGTTTAGGAGTACAACTTTAAACATTGATCTTATAGTGATGGAATAAAGACTTTGATGATTATGATAATTGTAGTTAAAATTAGGGAAATTACAATTTGAATGCTGGTCTCATAGCCCATAGCCCAACTCAAATTTACGTATACTTTTGGAAATGTTGTCCATATTTTATCGGCCAATATATATCGAATTTTTTAAGGGTCGATACATATCGGCCATACATTATAGATATCGAGCAATATATCGATCATGATATCATCGATATCGGGATTTAAAAACAGAAAATTTTAATATCAGTCTTGGGCTCCATTGATATTTCGTCGATATTTGTCCATATCGATGAAATATCGGCCGATATTTTATTTTTTTAATTTCCAGATTTTTTGAAAAAAAAGGCCCGTTTTCAGTTTTTTTAAGTTATAAAAAAAAATCAACCAAAATTGAAAAAAAAAAGAGGAGAAAGAATAATATTGGCTGAGATATCACCGATTTCTTGGCCAACACGAGATTTTAACCCATAAAGATAATAAGGTGTGTACCGGATATGGTTTGTTAGAAATGTTTATATTTAATTAAAAGCCCATAGAAATCACATTGGTTGAATAAACAAAGTCATTAATAAAAGGTTGTCAACATTGTGTGATTCAAAGATTGTTGAAAGTGATTTTTAATGGATCACATATTTAAACATAAACTCATCCCTCACCATTTGATCATCTCAGTTTTATAATTTTGAATTTTAAATAGGATGGCCATTTAGACACCCGGCTTTTTTCTCAGGAGACATTATTTTTCAAAATTTAGAGTGAAATTACCTTTTTTCCTTATGATTTTAAAAAACCTTTCATCGCCTGAACACACATTGGAAAGACAAAATGATAATTTCATCTTAAATTTCAAAAAATGGTGTTCACTTGCAGAAATGTTGGGTATCTAGATAGCTACTCTTTTAAATATTTTGATAATAGAAAATGTTTAAGAAGCTGGGAACATGAAGGCTAAATAGGAGGAAGAAGATACCAGCAAACAGGGGGGGCTGACGGTGAGCAAGACTAGCAGAGGGACCAATGAGGAGTTGGGAATAATGGCGAAGGAAAAGCTTCTTCTGGGGAAAGACAAGGTAGAAGGTCACTCCCCTAAATAGAATACAATCTTAGAAGTTAAAGATAAGGGAAAAGCTTGTTAATATCGAAGAAAATATGAGAAAAATACAAGGGTATTGGTCTCACCAGGTGCCGTAAGAGTAGTGGATATCATCCGTGGGAATTTTATTCTCGGTTTCTTATGATTTCTCACACGTAAATTCAAAAAAATATGAGAAAAATACAACGGTAGATGATTTTTTATGGGTTTTTTGGAAAATTTTGAATTTTATTTCCCTACTTTGTAGATGGAATATTGAAACAAATAAGTGAATTTATGCACGATTCTCTATATACAAGAGGACTTGATACTACACTTGTTTTATAAAAAACACACACTATCCCCACTCTACGATAGAGATACGCTCACTTCCATTTGATTGATGACAGGATCCAAAGCCATTTACATTCCCGAACCAGAACAAAACCAAAGGGAAATGATGATTCATAAGAACATTCATGAATCATGACCATTTGGCCACAATGGACATACACCCTGCTCCTAGAAGAAGTGAAGCATTGGTCCACATCTGAAGTTTGCCATTGTTCTGCATTCTTGGGCTCATGAAATCTGCAGCCAGTAGATCGACGAGTGCCATGTAGATTAGGATTCCGGCCGATGCCGAATTGAAAACCCCTTCTACAATCAGTGCTGTCGAGCTGTTTGAATTGTAAACAGAGGATATCCCTACGCCCACTGCAATCCCAATTGGGGTGGTGAGGGAGAAAAAGAGTGCCATGACAAGGGTTGATTTGATCTTGAACTTGGCCTGTTTGAAACAACTTCGTGCCATCAGTGTTAGGAATAATATGTGGAATAATATTCAACGGAATAACCAACAATTATCTGGACCTTTTTTTTTTGTCAATTCTGTACTTCCTCTTCTCATTATCATTGTCACCATCAACAGCCAAGTTATAGCATCCCTTTCAAGTAAATTTTTGAAGTATCAACAATGAATAAGTATGCCTTTTCTCACCTTGACATTGGGACACGATGGAAATCAATGTGTATGACTCTCTCTCTCTCTCCTTCTTATGGCATTGTGTTCACTAAAATTTGGTGTATGTAAGCAACAATCTGGGCAGTCCACTTACTGGGTCACCTCTTTGTACTCTCATCAAGATAGGGGAACAAGATTTGGATAGAAAATCGAGTAATTTAGTGTCTAGAAGAATACATGTATAGTTGGTGGGACTGATTGACATTGATCAATTGGCTCTTGTTACCAGGATGGGCCAAAATGGAGAGCATGTTATCCAATTGTTCATACACCAAATTTCATTGTACAGTTCAGAAATAAACTTTATTTATTTATTTTTGAAATATATCTATCAAACTCTGGTTGGCTTGTGGACAGATTTCTTGACCAAGCAGGTTAAGAAATTGGAAATAGGGTTTTTGGTGTATCAACTTGCAATAAAATTTGGTGCATCTATTGAAGAACTGCTTCATGGCTTGTATCAGGTGTATTTCATTCTTTCTCAAATCCTTATATACAGTTGATGAATTCCATTTTGAATCGATGCACCACCATTTATTTGAAGAAAAGACCATTTGAATTTATGTGTTTCATTTTAATATGACTAGATACACCATCATCTATTTGGAACTAGTGGTTGAGAGGCTTTTTTTTAACCAAGGTGCAGAGCCGTCTCACCCGAGGAGCATGTGTAAATCTACTAATCCAGACACACCCGATAAGTTCAATGGGGAGTGGCCCTTCGAAGTTAAGCATGAATCGAACACAGAACCCCCGCTTGAGAGGCTATTTGTACAAGTCGAATATATGTGAACAGATTCAGCTCAAATGAAATTCAGGCTGAGACAGTTTTTGAATACCAGGAATATGAAGAAAAGATGATGGGCATATTCCTATAAGATTGGATGATATATAATCATTATTTAATGTTTTTACAAGTCATACCTGAACAATACATCCTCCAAGTCCCATGCCCTCAAAGAACTGATGAAAGCTCAAGGCTGCCACAAGAGGCCTTATTGTTGGAGGACTTTGGGAAGCACCCAATGAAATTCCAATTATCACTGAATGAACAACAATTCCCAATTCCAAAACCTACACCACCAAAACCATCATCCATCAACATAAAAAGGTACAAGAATGGAAACACACCACCAAATCCCCAATCAATTCAAAGAGAGAAAGAAGTCTAAATTGAAAAAATAAATAAACAGAGGAACTTCATTAATCTTATCTTATTTGAATTCTGATAAAGTTCAATTCAAGACATGAATTGACAGTGGTTAATTAAATGGTAACCCACTACTACTACTGATTTTGAGAGTGAGAGAAGAGAGAGAGAGAGAGTGACTATTCAATGAACCCTAATTAAGACATAAACAGTAATTCAATTCATGTTGCAGAAAAGACCAGTCAGTAGCTCAGTTGCCAGAGGAAAGTAACAGTTACTGACTGAATTCATCTAAAAGAAAGTAAAGTCTAGTAACTGAAAACCACTAGACATTCACTGAGTTTATCTGTAAAAAGACCACTTTTAGTAACTGAACTGCCACAGAGAGATTATTGACTTGATGAAACCCATTAAACAATGGCTGAATATGAAATGAACCTAGTGAGATTAAGATATTTGAATAATTTTTTCTTTTTTTTAATCGTCCTGGGAAACAAAATAATACTCATTTAATCCAATATTTAAAACTCAACAAAAACCAGTAGGATTTTTTTTTAAAGAAAGTAAAACTCCTAACCCATAAATCAGCATGGTAAAAAAGACTTAAAACTACCCATTAGAGAAACTCTTCGCCCGACACTCAGAACTCAATGAGAGAAGAAGAAGAAGAAGAACAGATGAACAAGAAAACAGAAACAGAGTGAACGAAACAAGATAAGAAAACACACACCCAAAAACCCAAAATTCAATTAGAATTCTAAAACCAAACAGCAGTGTTCCTATCAAACGCACCTGGGAAACCACACGGTGGCGGATGAGATCGGAGGCGGAGGCGGGTCCGTCGGACGTTAATGCAGATCCATGGGCGTGGCCGTGAGTGGCATGCGTGTGAACATGCACGTGGTTGACATGTTCTCCTGCCCTCTCCTCATCCCTGCTCTCATCTTCATCCACCGGCTGCGCCTTGTTGAAATGCAACCTCTTATAATAACCGGTCGCATAAGTATCCACCATCAACGTCATAATTGCCGCAACCATGGCGATGAATCCCGCAAAAGGGAACTTGTCAAATGGATTCCTGTTCAGGCAAGGCGACGTTAAGCTCTCAAAAGCATCCGGCAATATATGTACCATGCCGGTGGCCAGAATTACGCCGGCAGCAAAGGCCTTGATCACGAAAAAGATGTCTTTCTCAGGCCGAAGTGCGGCGACTGACCTCCCCAAGATTGGTAAACTAACCCCAACGGCACCAGATATGAGAATAGAAGCAATCGCGACGAGCTTCAGCTCGAGCGCCTTGGCCTTGTTCCTCTGCCCTTCCACATCCATTTCACATTCACACTCTGCTTTCACTAGTAATGGCATCAGAACCCAATACAATACTAGAATTTCCAGCTGAAGCTTATTCATCTTCTTCATGGATCTAGTGATGACCAAGAAAAGGAAGAAGTGACAAGAAATGAAATGCTGTTGTTAAAAAGAAGAAGCCAATGCGTATGGAATATATATAGTCTGTGTATAATGGCCCTGACGGTGAGGGATTTCTTGCTTTTGTATTAAAAAAAAAATGTGGGAATGTTGCTTTAGAAGAACATCATAGATATATAATGGAGAATCTCAGTCATGGAAAATGAAATTCTAGGAAATTAAGATTTGAGTTGAGAAAGAGATGGGCAGTTTTAATGGAAAGAGAGGTCATTTCAGTCTTTTTCAATTTAAACGTGATTTATTTGTGGTGACACGATGTGCTCATTGTAGCTTTTGGTGGAGAATGGAGATTTTAGGTTTCAGTATCTATTGGAAGAATTAATAATATATACATAGAAAGGGTTGAGTGGTCCATGGAACTTCACCCAGTTTCAGTGGCATGGGTTGTGTTTGTTGTTTTTTTTTGACGTGACACTCTATCTCAAAGTCAAAAAGAAAAGAGCGATTGACAGTATTATGAGATTTTCTTTTACTTTTTTTTTTTTCAAAATAAAAAAAATTATAATTTTTTTTAATGTAAATATCATCATATATTATTAGAGGTGAAACTAATCTCACATATATATATATATATATACACAAGTGTATCAATTATTTTGATTTCAATTTTTTTTTTAAATTTACGTATGGAAAATCGCAGGATATCCAGCGTAAAACTCCTATGGATGAGCCCATTACCCCTAAAGTACACCAAGATTAGTCCATGGAGACTCAGACCCGCTTCTTGAGACGGAAAACAACTAGTTGAACTACACCCATATAAATAATTTTTTTTGAAACAATGTAAAGTAAATATTTAAACATCAAACAATCCAAAAATAAGTGTAAGAATTATGGGTTACAATTCTTTGCATGTCAACAATTCAAGTTCATAAAAGTACTATCTTAATTTCCTTTTTGTGTCATTATGACTAAAATAGAAAACCATTATCATGCACAATCTTGTCCGCGGATCACTAGATCATCAAACATTTGGGTGTGAAAATTTGTTGTTAAGCAATTCAAATTCCAAATAACTCTAGTCCAATCCACAGGATTAAGTATAAACACAGCAATATTGTAACACATTTTATATATTTAAATAAAATTATCTTCTTTTATACGTATTGCTTGTATAAATTGCAAAATTGAATGATATATTTATTAATATAAAGTACATGTCCGGATCCACCATTGGCTCATGGTCCAACGAGAAGAAAATTTTAAATAGTGAACTTAAGAGATATTGAGTTTGAGTCGCACAAAGTATACATGTGTCTCACTTTAACTAATCATTGAAGAATGTGTAAACTTTCCAATCTGGATATGAAATTATACGATATGATTTTTTTTTTTTTATTGAGAGAGATTTGATTTAAAGATTTCCTACAAACAAGAGCGGATTTTGATGACCAAATCAACTCATTATTGTTAATAGGCGTACTTCTAATTATACTGAGATGAAAAATAACATGAGTTGATCAAGTTTAGGACCTTTAAGTGTGAAATGGAGAGAGTACAATTTGGGTGGTCTCACAAGATAAGTTTGGTTGATTGAAGGCTAAATTTAGAATCAAATGAAACCAGTCCATCCCCCACTAAAATGTGCTCATCCGTTCACCATGACTATTCATTGTGAAATGACAAAGGGTACCTAACACCTTTCTATTCGATGTGTAGTAAATGTTGTGTGGCATAGTCGCTTTGGAAACATAAGGTGTTGACACCATGTTGTCATTCTAAGCTTTCCAAACACAACTTCTTCTTCGTTGGCAACAGATGTCGGCTCAATTTCACTCTAATGCGGCGGTTTCTCCCATTTGACATTAACGTATGGCTGAGTTATAATCCATTAAAAAGTAAATCATATTTTTTATAATGGTCTTCATTCTAACGAGAGCATTATCTTTTAGAAGACATGAATTTTAATAAATTTGGCATTTTATCTCCTGTTCATTTGAAAAATCAATTTACTTTTCAGTCAATCGGTTCACTCATCGGTGTACAGTATGAACCGATTCACTGAAAAGTGAATCAATTTTTACAAGAACAGAATGAGAAATTTGAAAAATTCGTACATTCTAAAAGATAATGTATATTTTAAGATGGACACTATTTTTATGATAACATATATTGATTTTATTATTTTATAAATTTATCATTGTTTAAGTGATAGAAAGATAAACCGCTCTATGTTATTATGAAAAACACACGTGACCATATCACTTGCTTATTAAAAATAATAAGAGGATCACTTGCATATCGGGTCAAACGGTAGACTTGGAACTCACTGAACAAAGTAGTGATTGGCCTCTTGAAGTGCTCTTTCTTTTGATATGTGGCCTACCAAACTTTATTTTGATTGGATGAATGATCTCAAAATTTGATCATTTTGAATTATTTTTTAATTTTATAGTCTTTACAAAAATAGCTTGATCAATCCAATTAAAATAATTTTTGATGAATTTCGAAGAAAAAATTATTCCAATAGAGTTAGACTAGCGAGATACACCAAGTAAAATTCTCTATTGAGGCATGCCAGCAAATGGTTTATGAGTCCCACGTAATTAAGTTCACTTAATAGGTGATTACATTGATATAAAGTATATAAAGTTCATTATCAATTAATAATCCAATCTATATAATCTTTATCTTTAAGTTTTAATGAGTATAGACCATTGATTTTTAAAAATTTAAAATCAATGGATGGAAAAATTAGATGGAGGTGAAACTTCATACACAACGTATTCATATATTACTCTTTACATTACACCCAACTATATCTCCTCTAAAATTTATTTAACAGCATATCTCGTTAGAGAGTATCAATACAGGTTTTCATTCCAATAAACCCGACACCGTCTTATTTGATGGACCCTACACCTAGGTACACATGCACATGGTAATAACGTACGACCTTGTTCAATAGCGATCATTTGTCTTGAAAATAAGACAAGGGAAGTATTAAAGATAATTTATTTCATTAAATCAAGGGAGACTATGTATCAATTAGTGAATTTCATCAAAATTTCTTAAGTACATAATATGAAGTTGTGATACTATCAGGTAATTAAAGAAATAAAATGTTTTAATTTATACCATAATAATTTCATGGTCTTACATAGCACGATTAGAAACCTGAATTTTACATACATTTGATATTAAAAAATAATGTTATATCCTTTTATTTGACTATGTTAATATGTTCAAGAACTACTCTCAGTGTCTTTTTCCCTAAATAATACAACCTTGTGTATTGAGAATTTGATTCCACAAAATATCACTCTAAAATAAAATTTTAGAATAAAAAGTATTTTATTTATCAAATTTAGATAAAATAAAATGTAAGATAATAACAATCATTTAGATAGATGATTAATAATCACATTTTTATCTTATCTTTCATTTTACAATTCAAGTGAGACCTAGTGAGTTAACTCACCACGTACCATAAAAATATCATGCTCACTCGTATAAGTGTAGTTCAAATGGTAATCCCCTGCCGGAGGTATCAGGTTTGAGCGTCTATAACCTCATCTGTTATACTCTAAAGATAGTGAATATTAGATTTTACGTTGAATTTTCTACAATTTTTCATATATAAATTAAAAAAAAAAATCACACGAGCTAACATAATATAATAGACACTCTTTACAACTTGCAAGGACTACGGTTTCCAGGGCTGTCCCCACTGATTTTCCAGTTTTCTATGGTGTCGTGCATTATATAGATAGATTACATTACCGGACAAAGCACATGGACCACCATTGTATGAATGATGGATGGATTCTCAATAATTATTAGCATTGTTCTTCGTAGACCTTCATTGGATTCATGTTTGAATTTCTTTCCTGATAAAAAAATCTAAAGACTCTTACTATCTTGCGTACAAGGTTAGTGGTAAACATTTAGATACACGCAGTTTTTTGCAATACGGAATTTGAAGTTGGAATCTCTGATTTCTGAATCAAAGTTACTGTCAATTGAACTATCTCATATAAAATAAATTCATGTCTAGATTTAATTTAAATAAACGGTTTTAATTTATATATCACTTTATAAAGTAAGCTTAATTCTTGACTCCGTTTATCTAAATGGTTTGAGTCGGATTTTTAAAAGAAGCTTGTGAAAATCCGTTGGACCTTTTTCACTGTTTTACCTATTATATGTAGGTATGTGTACAATTGATTCATTTTCTCTTTTTAAAAATTATTTTGAAATTGTTTAGAAGATAGACCGTTCACATTAAAGGTACACATGATGAGTTGGAATATATACCAAATTTGAGGTCAAAAATCAATTTTTAGTCATTTGTTCTTAGTGTTGGTGTCCTTAGAAATCACCAAAACAAGTATGTCCAGTGACTTTGATCACTAACAAGTGACTAGTAATTGAGTTTTATGTTTAAATTTGATTCACTTGTACCTCATTATATCTACTTTCAATTTGAATGGTTGGATATAGACAAGTCTAGTTCTGATTGATGTAACCCGAGATAGCAATTCAATTGGAATTATATAACAAACCTCACATGCAATTTGGAGTTATACTCGGTGTCGGCTCGATGTGCTTCCATCAAAGAGGAATGTGTCGTTCACACATTGAATAACAAGTGGTCCGCGAATCCTAGTAGGTGTGATTGAAAGAAAATATACGAGTTGCAATTCGAAATTGAAATTAATTTCAAGCACTAAAATATACTAGCCTCGATTTAGTAACCACTTACGAATACAAGAGATAACTTGGCTTCCATTCTCAGTTCCCTCATCCCAATTGAGACTCAAATTATCCCAGCTTTTGGACTCGAATTATCTTGACTTGTACTTGAAATGTCCCTGCTCAGATTCAAAATGTACTGACTCGGACTCTGATCAAAATCATTCAAACTCATTAGGAATTCTTTTCTTGTTTATCTGATTTTCTTCTTTTCTCTCACTTGGTCTCAACCCACCCTTAAATAGATTTTCTCCTTGACTCGGTTACCGAATCTAATTTACAAAATAAAAAAGTAACATTAAATAGAACTCAACTCGGTGAGTTGCTTGAATGAGCCTGAAACACATCTCCTGCTTCTTCTCCCAAGAGACTGATCCGGGTGACTCTATTGGTTCAAACAGAGGTGTTGGGACGCTCAATTCCATGACTCGCTTGGTCAGCTGATGATGACTTAGCTAGTTCAATCAATATAAAAAACAAAAGAGGTGTTGTTGCCTTACTCGGTAGGACTGGGACGCTTAGTTTGTTTTCAGGCTGAGTTGCAGTCCAGCTGAAACCTCTGCATTCATATTGAGTGACCCTTGACGCAGCTGCCCAGTTCTAAGTGGCCTGACTCATTCATCTCGAGTTGCAATCCAGTTGAAACCTTTGCACAGTTTTGACTCAGCTGGTTTTAAAGAAACAGTGGTCTGATTCGGAGACGTGCTTGAAACACAGCTGCTCAGAGAAAATAGAGGTATCGCCTGATTCAGTGCAACTACCCACTCAGCTGATTCACTAACAAAAAAAATAACAGGGTGCTGCTACACGCGTTGACTCGGTGCTGAACGAAAACAGAACCAAGCAAGTGATGAGTTGTTTGGGTCGTTGCTCCTATGTTCTGACGCTGCTGCTGTGTTGGGACGCTAACTCGGTGATGTTTCGTATTCTTGGATGGCTGCTGACTTGTTGCTGCTTTGACGTGGTTTGAAAAGAAAAACTCGGTGGCCTGGTTAAAAACTCGGACGTTGTTCTGACTCGGTAAAACACATAGACAAGTTTGTTGAGTTGGCACTGAAACTCGGGTATTTAGTCAAGTTGATGTTTGCCGAGTTCGTCATTAATTCTTGGATTGAGTTGGCTGCTGAAATTGTCCTGTTGTTTAAACTCGGGGAACTGAGTCAACTGCTGAGTGGGTGATGAAAATGGGCAAATTTGTTATGCTTCGGAGTCCAACGCGTCTGGACTCAATTCAATGGAATTGCAGGGCTGAAACTTGGTGGGTTTTCTTCGCGGGTTGAGTGAAAATCCAATCGAGTGTACTCTTCCTTGTGCTAGTCAGGTCCATAGCCTCGTGCTAGTCGGGTCCATGTGCGTCCCGTTATGATCGATGGGATCCACATTTATTGAGTTCACTTCTCCATTTGTCTCGATAAAAGACAATACATCCCCTCTTCCCAAATCGCTTACAGTACTTTTGATAATAATAGATATTGTAAATTTTTTTTACCTGTAATCATTTAATTGGTGAAAAAACTAAATCGGTATTGTATGTTATTAAAAATACCGATCTTCCTATTAATTCCCATGGAGAAATTATTTCTCATGAATCCATTCTCAATTGGTTGTCAATAGAAAATTTCTAACTTTCAAAGTTGGTATTTATATTATTTTTTTGACATACTCATTGTTGGTATCATTTTCACTTGAACAACATTACTCATGTGTGACAATCTATGGAAATGAGTGGATTTGAAATGTATTTTCGGGATGATGTTTCTTATATAAAATCAGATTTACTAAGTTTGAGAAGTCATGATTTTCAAGGTTTTAAAAATCAATGGTCAAAATGGGTCAATTTTAGATAAATTCTTAATCTAATTGTGAAATCAATTCAAAATGAGTTCATTTTGGGTATAGATATAATTCATAAGATGGATGGGTGTGAGAGAGAGAGATTGTGATTTTGGACCTGAGTGAGCCCCACTTGAGAATCCAAGTGGGGACGTTACTCATGGGCAACTTCGTCTAGCTGAACTTTTTCTTTATTACTGCATTATGAATTATATTTATAATTAATTTGATTTTTTTTTAGATATATTTACAATTGAATAATCTCGATCACATTGATCATTGAAAGCTTTTAGCTTTTAAAATCATATTTTAAATGATTTATTTAAATTAAATTTTTGCATACTTTTTATATAAATATAGATCTTTCAAACAGTGGTCCGAATATCGGCCAATACTAATCGTATTGGCCGATATGATACGGTTTTAAAACTTTATCATATCGGCCGATATTAAAACCGCATCATATCTGCCGACATCGGTGGCTTTTGATAAAAAAAAAGTAAGAAGAGAGAATTTTATCGGTCGATACCAATTTTTCGACCCCTATTTCAAACTAACTCATTTTTATAATCTAAAACTAAGTCCTCCCGAAAGTTAACTTTCTAGTTCACAAAGAACTAGTTCATAAGAGATAATCACAACCCTCTATCAAGGTAATCCATTAATTGACATCACTTTCATCATCATCATTAACAATTTCATCTATTTAAGGTTGAATGTTTGAGACTTTGAGTTTTATTTCTTTATTTAACCTCAATTTAAACCACAAAACTTCTCACTCAACTATTTATCGTATATTTATTTTATTTTTTTATTGTTTCTCTCGTTCCTATGTTTGTAATTTGTAACTTTTCAACTTTATATATTAGAGTTATCTCTAGTTTTCTAGTTACGTGCGTGCTTAAATCCCCGTAAAGGAGTTTTTTCTTATTTTGTTGTCTACTGAGGTTATTTCTATTAACTAATATCATTTTATTGAAGTAAAATTGAAGTGGAAGCATTAGGTCTAGGATAGAATTATAGATAATTAAATTAATAATTGAATTATAGACCATTTAATCACTAAACTTTAGTAATAAATGTTCATATTCAATTTAAGGCATTTAAATTAAAAGTAAAAAATCTTAATCTTTCAATTTCGATGTCTTCAATCATATGTTTGATAATGAGGCCTAATTTTGTAATTGAAAATTTTATAACTTTGCTTTGCATATGATGGGAGTATAGGACTCATCGGGTGACTACTTACTACTTGTTTTAAAAATGAATTTTATTACTTTAATAAAATAGTATATATATAATATAAATGCTACAATAATTTTTTAGAAGATACTCTCAGCTGAATAATTCTCTAGGCCTTATAAGAGTATTGCTTAGTCAAAATAATATTAATTTAGTAGTTTATAACACATAGTTACAAATTGAAGGGGATAACTTCAATTCAATTGAGGGACTTTTTAAATTTAGATGTGATTGACTTTTAAATTTTAAATTTTACTCAACTTTATTTGAAGCTGAGTTTTATGAGATCTATCAACCTTACTAAATTAAAGTAAGAATTATCAGTATATAAATTATAAGAAGTGTATTTATTTAAATATCTTCATCCGTTTGATTTAAAGAATAGGTGACAGGAAATTTCCTTTAATTGTCTATTTTATTTTATTTAAATTAGATAGATATACGTATTTAATAAAATAATCTCTTCCAAATTTGTAGATCAATAACTTTTTTTTTTTTCTTAAGATCATTGGACCCCAACTTATGGCCAAAAACCATGCATCTCAAAATTGATTCATGAGAATTTATGACTCAATTATGTCACCTTACATAGTTCAAAATTTTAATATTCTCTATTTGAATGAAAGAACATGTTATGTTTTCATGGGAGACCCTAATTGCATGCAAGATCACTTAATGCTATTTCTCATTTTTTTTGTTGCCCATCCTAACATGGGCATTATCTTTTAAGAGGCACGGATTTTAGTAAACTTCTCATTTTGCCCCTCATTCATATGTAAAAATCGGTTCACTTATTGGTGTATTAGACAGGTGCACCGACCGGATCACTTGAAAATCGGTGTACCGATTTCTTAAGAGTCCAAATCGGTGCACCGACTAGTTCATTTTACACATAAATCGGTTCACTTTTCAGTGAATCGGTTCACTCATCGGTGCACCAGACAATGCACGGATGAGTGAACCGATTCATTGAAAAAGTGAGCCGATTTCTGCGGATGGGGGCAAAGTGGAAAATCTGAAAAACCCGTGTCTACTAAAAGAGTATGCCCGTGTTAGGATGTGCACCCATTTTTTTCAGTTATAGAAAACGAAGAGCAATAAAAGTGAGACCATTCTCTCACTTTTCATTCATAAGGCTCTTTGTGAAAAATACAAATAATGAGATTTTGTCCGCATCAATTGGTAATCTCGTGTTTTAAGAAGTGAGAGGTGTCAGGTTTGAGCTCCCATGACCTCACCTGGTGTGTCCTATGGATAATGGGTATCACCCATGAGGGTTTTACGTTGGGTTCCATGGTTTTCCACATGTAAATTCAAAAAAATTAATAAGATTTTTTCCCCTTTCTTCGAAAGAATCTATTTAGAGAGAGAGAGGAGGGAAGGATAAAAAAAATAATAAAAGCAAGAGTAATCTTACATGATACACTAATGTTTTCTTACGCAAACAACTGGACTATTGAATTTCTACTTTCTACCTCCCTTACATTGTCAGATTTCAAAACACTTATCGAATGATATAATCAAACTTGAAAATTAATTTCTTAAAAAAAATGGCAAATAACTCCTTATTAATGAACCCAATGGATCATTTTATTCTCATTACCATTTCGAAAGCAGTCCTAAGAACCTTTCCTTCTAGAACCCATTAAAGAGTCAATATTCCCTTAGGACCTCAACATGAGGACATTATGCAACGAATTATGCATTTCTTTAAGTCTGTGGCAATCCAATAAAGAAATGTCCTATTTTAATTCCATGCACTAAGGATGGAAAATATAAATCTTTTGGCTCAGACCATCCATATTTGGAGCATCCATACTCTCTTCTTATTATTCAAAGGAATGAGTAGAACAAAGTGCTGTTCTAAGTAACTCATGCCTGGGAAGTCACTACAGCAAGTGAAAGTTGAGTTTTTTTTTTAAAAAAATGCCATAGCTTTATGCATTATTTAGTACTCTGCAAGCTAAATGATTCCATGCATATGCACGGTCTCCCTAGAAATTTTAGAGAAATCGGTTTTTTTTTTTGCTGAATTTATGTGTGGGAAACTATGTGAAACTTAGAGTAAAACACCAGGTGAGGCTATGAGGGCTGGAACCTAGAACCACCCGCTGTTGTGCTAATTATCCAAATAAAATCAATCACAAATCAAGACGCTCAATCACACAAGAAGACGACACGGATTTTACGTGATTCGGCAATATTGCCTACGTCTACGGCGTGTGCAAAGATTTCACTGAGAAGAAGTTACCGGTCAGGTTACAAGGATTTCACCAATCCTACCCACTCTTCCTCTCAGTCTCTCTTTCTTCTCTCTGGTTACACTGTCCCAAAGAAACAACTATAGAAAGATATAATATATATTGCTTACAACAGATTGGGCCCAACTGACAATCTAGGCCCAAATGGACTTTGAACCATAAATCCAACACCCGCTTCCTGAGGCGGGAGATTATCTGTTGAGATACACCCATGTGGACACGAAAACAGTATTTTTGTTAATAGATGACACTGAACTTGTCCTTTTGTCTATCTATAGTGTTTGTTAGTAAAAACGCCGGTGTCTCTGAGATTTTCCAATAATCAACGATGGTGGTGCTCTCAATTAGGTAAAACATCGATATCACTACTTGCAAGGATAGATTTATGATGAGAGAAATCATCAAAGATAAAGCTATATGTCAATTTTTTTACATTGTTGAAAGTTGAAACCATATAAGTAAAAAATTCTAAATATATTAATTTTTTATTCAATAATTTATACTATGCCAAATATGTTTTTCTTGCAAGTGAGTAAGTTTTTAACTTGATTTGGATTGTCTAGTTGTATAGCACTAAACAATTTATAGTGCTGAAAAAAAAATGTTCTATTTTATTTTTTAAATTTAACTAATTTATTAATTCAGAATTCATGATAATTCATTGTGACTGGTTCACAAGTGCTTCCTTTGTAATTTAAGTTTCTGTGTGTGTGCCAGATAGGTTACTTTTTCTATTTGAGTTTCTTTGTGAATAGTGAGTCAGTTTCAGTTGGATTGGCCTTCAAAGAAAAGAAATATGTTTCAGTTGGCTTGAATTGCATTATCATTATAAAAGTCCTTAACAACGGTTTGTATTCTGTCATTGAGTTGTTATGAAAACCTTCTTACATTTCGTCTGTTAAACTAATAATCTTTGTTCATTGAACTAATTATCAGTACTTATATAATATAATCAACAGCATAAATCATTGTTCCAAAACAGTGGAATCATCACGTTAGTCGCCAAATTGGATTTTGAGTAATAAATTTTTTTTTAATGATGAAGGTGTCCAAACCTTTTAGAGCACCTGATTAATTTTCAGAGCATTAACAAGTCTCTCTATCGACGCACACTGGATAACTCTACGGAGAGTGGCCCTTCAGATAGAGTGAAAATCAAACTCACAACTCTCGTTTCCCTAATTTGTTAAGATTATTTGACCTCCCCCTACTGCCACATGTTATGTAATTAAAGATTGAGTCACACCAACTCATGACTCAATTATCTCACAATAGAACTGTTTATATGCTGCAAGCTTCCACAGTTACTAAAAGAACTGTATGTCTTTGTTGAGTTATGAGATTTTTCAGAAGCAGCAAATGGAATTAGTCACAAAGCAACTCAAAATTATTCTTCAATTATCAAATATAAAATCACAAAAAAAAATAGAAAAATATTTTTTGTAGGGCTGGTTTTGATCGGGCTTCTCTCAATTTAAGGTTGCCCTACGGGTCCAAATATCGACTGATATGGCGATATCTCGGTCGTATCATATCGGTTGATATCGGTTGTTTTTGTAAAAAAAAAAACAGGCGAGAGAAAAATATCGATTGATATATCGGCCGATATTGAATTTTAAACCCCTGATTGACCTCATTTCTATTTTCAAAGAGAGAAAAATATCGGTTGATATATCGGCCGATATTGAATTTTAAACCCCTGATTGACCTCATTTCTATTTTCAAAGCCGAAGCATGTAGCCTGTGGGGCTTTTATGCCTAAGCCCAAGCCTACCCATTTGGATAGGTGAAAAGCTTTTGGATAAAAGCTTCAAAATGGATGCGAATTTGGAGTTTGATTCAGGATTAAGAACTAGGGGACTTTAACTCGAGGTGATTTGATTAAACTTTAACCGTATGATTTGACTCGAGAAATCAATGGGTTTGGACTATGTGTTTTTATATTTTGAGTTGGGTTGGGAAAATAAAAAACTGTATGAAATTTGGATCGGGTTGGGTTGAGAAATTTAAAATTAACCTGATCCAACCTGACCTGATATAACCTAACTCAACTTGTGTCCACCAAGTTATAAAATACCACTCGAGTTGACTCGGGGTCAGCAATTCAGGTCGGATCGGGTTGAGTCATTCGAGTCAACAATTTGAGTCGGGTTCAATAAATTTTTGACATGAGTTAAATTGAGTTTATTAAAATCTGACTTGACCCAGCCCGAGTTCCAACTCTAAATTTAAGAGGATGAATAGCCAAACTTGCCTAATCTCTCGAGAATGAGGATGTGAGGGAGAGTCCATATCAGATTTGGTAAAAACTCAATTATTTTCTAAGTTCAAATTCTTAGTTTCTAAATTATAAAGTTCTATGTTCTTACTTACTTGTGTAAGTAATTGGAATGAGTTTGTGGATGAAATTTAAATCTCCTTAATGTATGGGAACTTTTGGCCGGATAAAAGATCTATCGGATACAACATGGGTGCAAAGAGTGGATCATTTATCTTTTACTATTTTACTGAAAAAGAAATTATTATATAAATTTGTTGACTTTCGAGATACAACCTAATATTATAACCAAATAATTTACTCTACCCATTTAATCATGATATCCATGTCAGATCTCATTTAATTTATTCAATCTCTTATTTAACATCATCATTGATTCAATTTATCTCATCAAAATAGAGGTGAAACCAAACAAAAAGACAACTGTAACCTTATAATCCTAGAATCATTGTTTGGTGGAAAATGTTTGTACTTCACAGGCCCACAAGATGAACAATCTAGAGCTCTAATACATAAGTGCAATTTGGGTTTTGATTATTACATTGTTATTTTTTTTCAAAAGGGGGTATAAATTGTTTTTTTTTACATTATTCAATGCTCTTTTTGAGATAAAAGTACTGAAGAAATTACATCAAACACTATAATCACTTGTGGAATAGAAAGAGAAGTGTGAGACGAGAAAACAAAACACTTTCTTTTAGACAATATGAAGATTTTTTTGTCAGATAGGTGGTCACCATTAAAAGAAGTACAATGGTACATGTTAAACTTTGTAATTTTTTTTTTTTTTAATGATGAAGAAATTGAAGACCCCATCTCTCTCTCTGAATATAAGAGTATTGAGAAAAATTATGGATGTACGCACACCCCCGCTAACCACAGATATCGAGTGATTATGAGATTCGAATCTGAAAACTCTGGATTTATGAACTAAAGTGTTTACTAGTTGAATTAGATCGTGTAAAGTCATTTATAGAATATGTTATCGTACTAAATTTTTTGGGTGAAAATTTTCTTAGTTGAAATAAAAAAGTACCACTAAATTTGGCTGTGTGAAGTTGTCATTTTTAAATCTGGTTTCCTCTACAATATTAGGACAAAGTACATGCATGTACTTGGGTGTAGCTCAACTGGTTAACCTCCTGTCTTAGGAAGCCGGAGGTGCCAAGTTCGAGCCCCCATAGCCTCACTTGGTGTACCCTAAGTGCAATGGGTATCACCTGTGAGCGTTTTACGCTGAATTTCTACGATTTCCTATACGTAAATTTAAAAGAAGTACATGCATGTAATATAATATCAAACGATTATCAAATTTACTAAAAGCCCCTCTTACGGTATACCCCACATCTCTTTCCCGCTTATTATCTACATTAGTTACCAAATACAGTCCATGCCATGTCAATTGAGCTCTTAGATCTACCCAAAACCCCAAATACAACCACCAGATATCTTATATCCGAAAGGCCACTTGTTTGTCTCTTACATCTATTATGTGTCTGGTGATCTGTTCATCGCCATTTTTGTCATTTGGTTCTGCATGTTTCTGCCAACATCAATCACCTGTCTTATATTCTACCCATTTTCAACCCCTATTCCTTCATTAGTATATGTGTCATGCTGCGTTTAGATGAGAAATAAATTTTACAGAAGTTATTTGAGAGTTATCTTTGACAAGAGGTTACCCTAAAAATCGTGAATACTACTTGTTTGAAAAGGATTTTCAAAAGTAAGAGTCGAAGATAAAAAGTGGATTTTTTATTTATCTTTTAATTATCAAATAAGGTTACCTTCGTTGCTCCCATTCAAACGTAGCCTGAGTGTCCACTGTCATTTGTCGGTCTCTTTTTCCTCTAATTTTTTCACCTCAATTATTTTACTTCCTTTTACAAGGTTCTACCTCGACCCTTTTGTTTTGTTCTCAATCCATCTGAAAGCAAATTTGGGGCACTGCACTTCTCTTGACTTCAGAAGAAGAGAGAGAGCGTGTGTACATGGGGAGGAGAGAGCCATTGACGGTCGAGACGAGAGATGAGACTCATGAGAGTGTCATGGTGAAAGGAGAACGTTTTACATTTTAACTACATTTTTTTTTTTATCTGATTTGGGTGGATTTTATTACCCATTGGTGTAATTTTAAAATTGTGGGTTCAAATCTTGTGAGTGTAAGATGCGCAATTGAGTTATAAAAAAAAAAACCATTCAAATTTAACTGTAAAGGCCAACATAGAAATTAATGAGATAAGCATTGATGCTGATGATGCAAGACATAAAAAAAGAAACTTTGATGGAAATGGGTAAGCATAATCAGTTCTCACATAATGGATCATGAAAGATTGAAACTTTTAGTCTCCCCTTCTTCGAGGTTAGAAATTTATATTTTCAAAATTTATTAGATTGACTCTTCAATCTTCATAGATTTCTGGGTACCAAACAGATACTATAGAGAATGGAGGGGTTAAATATAATGAAGGTACTTTATTTGGGAAAATGACTTTTATATATATATATATATATATATTACAATTTCCAAAAAAGGAAAATAATCAAAGAGTCAATCAAATCAATCCACAATTTTCGTGATTAAAGAAGCTGACAACTAAAGAAATAAACAATTATAGAAGATTGGTGGTGATGAGTTAATTGGATAAAGACTTTCCCTAATATTCTCCTACAAATTTGATGGTGGAGAAAAGACTAGTTTAGAACTAAGTTGGGAGAAGCATTACTTTAGCAGTCCTTTATGAAAATGTCAGCTAGCTGATCAAGTGAAGAGATAAACTAAATGAAATCAAGTGAAGAGACAAACTAAATTTCATGAGTTTTAGCTGTAACTCGTTCGCAAAGAAAGTAATAGTCCAATTCGATGTGTTTAGTACAAAGATGGCACAATGTCACAAGAAGAATATGGAAGGCTGAAGGTCTAATAAGGGCTAGGAACAAATGTCACAAGCAGCAAAAGGGCTCACTAAGGGGGCCTGCACAACCGAGAAGTAGTGGCAGCAGGTGTGCAGAGGATCGACAGTAGGAGAGAAGTGAGATAGAGGACGAGGAGTTTCAACAATCTGTTATGAGCACCGGGCAAGAGAGATCTCATTTGAGGAGACGACAAGTGGCAAGTGTGGGCGATGGTGTGGAAACTGAGATATGGAAACTAGGTTTGAATGCTGGTTTAGCTGCCAACAAGTCACGGCGGCGAGATCTAAGAGAGAACAGAGGGAATAACAGCAGCAAAGTTAGGAAGACGATCGGATGGTTGTAACAACGGCGACGACACAGTCAGGGATGTTCAACAATGAAGAAGAGTGTGACAGTCACACCTAGGGGAGGAGGGGGGAAACTCCAAGCGTCGTGCGTGACGGAGAGGGAAAAATGGCTAGTGAAAGGAAAACTCCATCGTACGTGGATGAGAGAAATTCTCCAGTGGGCACTAAGGGAGGTGAGAAACCTCAGTGAATCCCACGTCGCCTGGGAGGCCATCTTGGTCTTAGGATATAAGTGGCGTCATTATTTCTCTCAGCATGAGGCCTTTTGAGAAAACCATGAGTGTGCTAGTGGAGTCCAAAACAAAAAATATCATGGTGGGACAGGGTCATTACAAAAATGACTGAGATTCCAGCTGCGATCTCCTAGTGAAGCGACGATCGTGGAGAGTGCTGTGAGCATGGGTGTTGCCGCCGTTGTCGGCTTTGGAGAAAAAAAGAGAAGAGGAGTGACGTTGGTGAGCGGCATGGACGCTAGAAGAAGGACCGTGGGACGCTAGAAGAAGGCGTCGATGGCTTATGGAGATGACGGTCGACACTTGATTGCAAAAGAAAAAGAAGAGATGCCGAAGAAGAAAGAGTGAATCTGGGGTTTTTTGGGCGGCAGTGAATTAGATCAAGTGAGCGTTGAGTGAAAGAGAACAAGAAGTAGAGATTAGCAACAATTGAAGATAGAGGAATGAGGCAATGGAGGGCTGCTGGTGATCTCGTTGCTGACGAAGACGAGAAGGGTGCTCCAATTTATGGTCTAAGAGAGAAGACCGGGGGGTGGGGGGGGGGTGGTCTTTGAGATCGGAGAAGACTCGATCAGAATAGGGACGGGGTTGGAGATGTCTGAGTGAGGGGAAGGGGTTCGAGATCACCGTACCACTTGGAATTTGAAAAAATATATCCGGTATCAATCAGCAATTCCATCTGGTGTATATGATTTTACTGTATTGTATATTTTGCTTTTTTAATTAGCTCGTTGAATCATTTAAATTACATAAAATATATATGGAAGGATCACTATATATATATTACAATTCTTAAAGAAAGAAAATAATCAATTAAAGAAACAATCACAAGCTCACAACTAAAGAAATATACATTTATAAAAGATTGGTGGTGATGAGGGAACTGAATGAAGACTTTCTATGTAAAAGATTTGAAGTCTTTATTATGGAGACGTTTTATTTAAATCAAAAGAAAGTGGCAGAAAATAGAAAATTATCTTTAAATAAATTGTCAAGTAATTTTACGATAGAAGAAATTAGTATTAACATGAATACAAACTACGTTGTCACTTTCTATTAAATAATACATAAAAACTGAAAAAAAAACACATCATTAACTTGTGAATTTTCTTTGTGACAAATACGTTACCAAGGGCATGCGATGCTTTTAAGAACCCAAACCCAAGTTGTGAAGAAGGTAGGGACGACACTTCAGAGAGTCAAGATTGTATTGAGTCATTCAATTTTCTTTCTACTTAAAGCACATATAAACACTGATGCATTGACTTAAATTAGAAATTTGGAACTTGTAAATATTAGAAATCTATTGGTGTAAATCATTCAGCCCATTTAAGATATTACTACAATAAAAATTTGTTAAACAAACATATCTAACAAGGTCAAAAATTATTTAATGGTTATATGAAACCATCTATTTTATATTAAACAATAGTAAAAAAAATTTAAAAATAAAAAGGAAAAAAATACTAGTATTGGATTATAGTTGGGTGAAATTAGGCTTGAGTCAATATCATCCAAAATGTCTTTTGCAATTTATTTCACATTAGTCAACTAAAAGTCTGATGGATGGTGCAGATTGACCGGAAAATAGAATTAATTTTCTTCGTAATTTTTCTAAAAACTAACAAAAAAATATTATTTTTCAATTTTCACCAGTTAACTTTCAATTTCCCTTCATTCAACCCTTCTCAGGGAATTAATTTTCAGAGTGATGAGGTCTTATTTTTATGATGGATGGTCTCACATCTATGGAAAATTGACAAAAACATCTTACAAAGAAAAAATATTTCTCATTTTCCCCTTATCTAAAGTGTAAATAATACCATAAAGATATTATGTAAATCAGATTTTTTTCTCAGGGCCCTACCCTTCCAAATGGCCCAGATCTCTCTCACGTGCACTGAGAGAATAGCAGGCTGAAAGAAATAAACGCGAGCGAGCCCAGCCCAATCGCGCAAGTGTTTCCTCACACAAAATTGAAGCAAAAATTCCCCAAATCTCGAATAATTTTTTTCCCAAAACACAAGAATCCTTCTTCAAATTCATGTATTCAAACCCTACAATCATTTCTTTTTCATTTAATTATCGAATTCCGTTCTTTCTCATGTTCCAGTCCTCGAAACCCTAATTTCCTCCTCCAGTCGATAATCCAGCGAGCGACCTTCGTCTCAGGTACGATGCCATTCCGTTTCTCTAATCATGGAATTTGGTTTTCCAGTAGCTGCAGCGATTTTTATTTCAGAATGACAACGTGGCATTTGTGACAGAATTTGTCCAGAAGCTTTGCTTCGCTCTTCTTGCAGTTCTTGTCTTTAATTTTTGTTACTTATCATTATCATCATCATCATGATCATCATTTTTATTTGTAATGCAATTCGAATTGTATTCTTTTCTTTTCGTTTCAGATAGTGTGAGAGAAGTTTGTTGTTTAAAGTTAAAATTCTTTGAATTTGATTTATTTGGAGCTTTATTTAGTTAGTAGTATTCTTCAATTTGGTACGTGGTATTGCAATTTTCTTGCATTATTCATTTAACTGATAGTGTGGAGTGAATGTCTATACCTCTTTCTCTCTCCCTCTCTAAAAATTGTAATGTTGGTTGTAATACGCTGGTTTACTAATAACGTGAGAGCATTTGTAGAGAGACTCTTTGATATATCTATAATTGCACTGCACTAGACTTCAATTTCTTAGACTATTTCACAATTTTGCTCTATGAGTGTACTCTTGCTCTTAATTGACTGAAAGTGGAAACTGTTTATAAGAATAATGTCCTCTCTCTCTCTCTCTACACATACACACAGAGCTTTTGTATTATTATGATCTTAGAAGTGAGTATGAGCATAATGATGTGTTTCTTATGATTTTAAGGACCATTTGTTCCAAGTTTAGGTTACTACCCCCTGAACTATCTCACCCACAAAAACACACATACACAAAAAAAAGAAGTTACCTGATCGAAGAATTTACTAAAGAAAAAATTCCATCTAGTCAGTTATTTTTAGCTTTCCTTGTTTTTAGTAATTGTTTGATTCCCATCAATCTTAAATTTTCCATAGGAAGGCCTTTATCCTTGGTCTTTTGTAAGCATTTCCATTAAAGAATTTGTTGCAATTGCTATTCGACTTGTACCTTCTACTTGTAATGCCTTAGCTCTTTGTACTGGTGTCTTTCTAGCCTTATACGGATGCGCCCATACCATCTTAATTGACACCCCCCAGTTGTTTCTTCTATTGGAGTAGCTTCTAGGCTCTCTTTTGCTCCATTCCAATCTTGTCTTTTTTGTTACACACACATCTCTCTTAGTATACTTATCTTTGTCATCATGTGTTTTTTCTTCGTCGCGCAACATTTAGCTCCATGTGCTCTATCATGTCTAACTACCATCTCTTATGGACACACTCTTTAATTGGATGCCATCTTTTATCATGTAACACTTCACCAGCTTGCCTAACCTAGGGATGGGATTTGGTTCCTTTCACTGAAAGCCCAAAGTGTATGATTCAAAAAAGTGGTGAATCGTGACATTGGACAAGCCCTGATACCAAATTTAACGTATGAAAAATCAAAATATTGGAAACCCTAGATCTAAATGATAGATAGATGCCTATATAAGAATGAAAAATATGAATGGTGAATCCTAAAATGACATGCAATTTATATCCATGATTCACATATGATGTTAGAGAGAGAAATTAATATTAAACAAAGAACATAATAAAAACTATGCAAATTCATAGATACAATTAATCATAGAGATTTAAATAGAAGAATGACACCTATAAATAAAGCTCTCAAGGTCGTATTGTGGGCCTTAAATGCAAAATTTCCTCAAAGACTAATTAAATTATACCAAACTCTGTCCTCTTTTAGATTTAAAAATTAGCCACTCAAGGGATGAAATAGGGCTATGATATCACGTAGGGTTTGTCAAAGGAATTAGGGTTTGTTATTTTTTATTTTTTGTTTTCAAGCAAAACAAGGTCTCAAATAGGTCATAGTAGGTTATGGTTAGATTTATAGGTCCAAGATAGGGATCTAGAGTTTGGGATGCAAAATAGGGCATAATGGAGCCAAAACGGGCTTGTCCGTATGGACTGGTGGCCAATGGTGGGGTTGAGTCTTGGTTTGGTTGGGGGTCGGGTTTGGATGAAAAAGGGTAAAAAATCAGGAGCAGAAAAGAGGGAAAAAGTGGGGAAAAAGAGAAGAGAAAAGGGAAGGGAAGAAAATGAGATAGAGAAGAGGAAAAATTGGGGAAATTGCAGATGGAGGAGGATTTGTACCTTGAGTCACACAAGGTTCCTTGATTTCTCATAGAGGAAGTAGAAGGAGTCACGCCAAATCTGCAGATGGGAGAAACTTCAATTTTTTCTTTCATTCATTCATAAAAGTTTCTCTCCAAGGCTATTTATAAAATAAAGGAGATTCTATAACAAATACAAGTCTATAACAATCTTGGAACCATATAAACTAAAACAATATGACACTAATAGAAGATAACAAAAACAAATGTTCGGATAGTACTGGATCAACGGTTAGATCCGTCCAATCTATAAATGAATGATTCAGATGATGTAATTAGATGGATCAAGCCAATTCTTCAAATCCTTGCTTGATCAACGTATAATCTGGGCTATCTGTGGCTGGATCTGTCTTTATCCATGGACGTATATTTAGAAATATGCACAAAATTATCATCTAACCATGTTGAGGAAAAATCTAGATATGATGCATCTTTCTTCACTGGTGTCCCACGATGTCCTCATCACCTTGAGCATGACATTATAACCTGAATGATTTTTGGCTCAGGTTTGGACACAATTTTTAAGCTTGATTAACTATTTGGTCGCTTGTGCTTGCATGCTGCCAAGCCCAAAAGCCCAAGCCTAATTCACCTCATGTTGTGTGTAGTTTAGGAGCATCTATTGTAAGTTTTATCCTTTATTTTAACCCTAGTTCTCTCTTTCTCTCTCTCTCTGTGGTTAGAATCCATAAAAACAAAACCATTTTCAATTTCAGATCTCTGTTTCTATCATTCATTCCTCAATCAAAAGGAATCCTCATCCCATGCCCTTGGGCCCCATCACCATAGCTACGATTGTTCTTGGTGTTGGACAAATTGGTTTCAAGTCAGGTTGCTAGCCAATCTTTTTGACTCTTTAGGGCCATGGGGGGAGGGGGGTTGGGGTGTGTGTGTTGTGGCTTGGGTCACTTGTATGGCGGCCATCTTATGGTCTCTTTGGAAAAAGAGGAATTCTAGGGTTTTTGATGACAAGGCTTGCAACTTTGAAGTTCATGGGCAAAGTAAATTGGTTATTGAAGGGGATTCGGAAAATGCATTCAAGTGGGCAAAGGGTCTGAGGCGTCTTCCATGGAGAATGGTCAATTTGGTAAGGGAGGTTAGAGAATCTGCTGAAGGAATGGATGTATCTTTTGCCAAGATTGGTCGTTCAGCTAATGGAGTGGCAGATTACTTTTCCAAATTGGGAGCCGGCAATCATTTCTTGGGTGTTTTTTTTTCTTATGATATTCGTTGTTGTTTTTTTTTGTACATTTGTTTTGATTTCTCATTTTCTTGTTGTTTTTCCTATTTTTTGGTTTAATTCTTTTAGACCCTAGAATCGGCGGAAGGAATTCTGTTACTGCTCAAAAAAAAAAAAAAAAGTTTGAAGAGATCTTTGAAGGTTTGTGGTGGAGACTCTTTACTACGTTATCAATGGGTAAGGACTTTCAAGGAGTTTTATGGTGGACTTCTGACGCAAGACAAGCTCTGATACCAAATATAACGCATGACAGAAGTGAAATGTGTCCTAAAATGAGATTATGACATATAAAACCCTAGATCTAAGAAGGTAATGAAGGAAAATATGAAATCTGAATGAAAACTACAGCTATATGCTCACAATATGCAATAAAAGTACTGATTTAAGAAGATGATATTCCGTATTCAATGATTTAAAACAAGATCTATGCAAATAACATCACAAAATCAAAAGCTCTAAAAAGATCTATAGCATGCAAGCTCTTAAACCCTAGAAGTAATCACAAATCAAGATTAGGGCTTTCAAACATTGTAAGATCAGATTCAAGACGCCTAGAATTCCACAAGCAAGTAAAAAAGTACAAATTCTTGATAAAAAAAAAATCAATTCCTACTTGAATCCAAACCCAAAAACACTTAAAATTGGTCTAAGAAAGGTCCTGTTTGGGAGGGTTTTTGCACACAATAGTGGTCTGTAGAGTAGGGAACTAGATTGAAAGGCAAAAGAAGCCAAAAAAGGGCAGATCTGACCCTGTTCGTACGCTGGTACGACTGGGTGGAGTCCTGGTCGTGGAGGCCTACGATGCTGAGATCTGGCTCTGGTTGGGTTATATTTGGAACTTTTGGCAATTTTAGGTTCCCAAAACACATGAAAATTGGGGAAGAAAGAAAAAGAGAGGAAGAAGAAAGGAGGAGAAGAAGAGATTAGGAAGAAGAGAAAGGATAAGAAACACCTGATTCCTTGGAGTTGCACCAAAAGAGGGATAGAGTCACACCACCAGTATTCTCAAGAGAGCATGTAGAAAATTCTTCACTTGTATTCTATTTTGAAATAATAAGTGTTTACAAGTATTTATAAGAAAAAACCTATGAATCCCTAGAAACACACGCATGCCACGTGTAAGGAATGTTCAATTTTGTCTCTCCTAGAGGTTGTTAAGCTTCGGGCTGCTTGGTGGATGGTCGGGTCGTCGAAGTTCCGGGGTGTCTCTATTTCGGATTTTTGTAGGGATTGGGCTTCGATAAATTCGGCTACGCATCATTTGGATTCTAGACCTCAAGTTCCTTGGACTTCTCCTGCTGGTGGGCTTCTCAAACTCAATTTCGACTGCAGTTGTATGCATGAGATTGGTGTTGCAGGTTACGGAGGGGTCATTTGTAACGATTTGGGGTCTACAGTGCTTTCCTTTGTTGGTCCAATTTCTAATGGATCAGTAATTGATTGTTTGTTTTATGGAGAGGCACTATGGAGTTGGGGGGGGTTTATGGGAGCATTTTAGAAGGTGATTCTAAGGTAGTTGTGGGGTGGGCGTTGGCTCCCAATGTCCTTGGATCTTCTTAGAAAAAATATAGAGGATTCGACATATTATTGTTGCTTATGATTTTAAGGTAGCCTGGGCTCCTCTGTCAGGGGTTGGCTTTATCTACGAAAGTTGTTAATAAATTCTTGTAATTTTGGAGAGGAGTTTTGTTTGGATTTTTTTCGTTTTGGTGAGCTCCTTTTGGCTTGTGTTTTATTGTCTTTTTTGTTTTTCCCTTGTGAATTAATGAAGTTACCTTTCAAAGAAAAAGTTGATAATTAAAATAAAATAAACAATGAAATAAACTTCCTAAATCAACTACTATTGCAACTGTGGATCCATTTAACGGTTTGGATAAAGCCAATCATGATTTGACGGGCAAAACAACTCCAAAACCCGATATGATGAAATTAACGGTCAATCAGTCCTTCCAAGCAATCAAATCACAGATCTATGCACAAACATTAGATCTGTTGGTCATCTCCCTACCATACTGCCCCGACATGTGTTATGTCGCTTCCGTGATCTCTAAGACCCGATATCCATCATGTACGTCCTCGTCAACTTCTATTTGTTGTGGGAGGGTTGCTTGAAGGATAGTTATGAGACGAATCTTCCCTAGGTGATCTAGTCCCAACCTCTAGAAGGTATGCTTAAGTTTAATGTAGATGGAGCGACAAGGGGCAAGCCGGGGCTAACAGGAAGAGGTGGCGTTGTTCACAACTATGTTGGGGAGATGGTTTTCTTTTTCTCTGAGCCAATAAGCATTAGAGATTCAAATTGATGTAGAACAGGTTGCAGATCGATTTTTGAAGAATATTCACGACGGGTCGATGCGAAGCGTGACCTCGAGCCTAATCTCGAGTTGGGCCCATTTTCTTTTTTTTTTTTAGTTTTTATTTTTTATTTCTTTTATTATGTCGATCTTATTTTAGGGTCCTTAGTGGTGTCGGTCTTGTAAACCCAGTCTTACTGGGTTACTGTAAGTCTTAGGATAGAAGGTGGAATCGTATGTAGTTGGAAAATTCCAAAGTTAGAGTTGTACGTAAGAGTCGGCTGAGTTGGAAGGTTGTAATAGTAATCGTTTGCCTATAAATAAGATGGAAAGGTGGAGAACGAACACACCTTATTTTTGAAATCAGAATAATACTCGATATTATCTTGTTATCTCTCTTCCTCTGCCTTGTTGCAGGGTAGTTTCATGGCTGGCCAGATCCAACGTCTTCTTCAACAACCTTGGGCTTAATCCCAAGAAGATACAATCGCTGCAGTTTGGGCTTTATCCAAACCTCCGTTGTTACAAGTCCTCCACTCTGCTACTCGAGTTTCACCTCTACTGCTGAATTCTCTGCTCTCTGAATCATCCTTTCCATACAATCAGGTTCTGCAAGTTTCCTCCTCCTCCTTGCTGTAAATCCCACATTCTTTCCTTTCTTCCTTAGCCTCTTCTTTCTCTTTTTCCCTCTTCATAACTTCCGCCACTGCTTCCTTTCTTCTCTCTTTTCTGCCGCTGTTGCTGCACCTTCTGCTGCCTCTTCTCTTTTCCCTTTTCTTTTCTTAATACCATTCGCATCCTAGCAGCCCTAAGTATCCTTATGCCCCCCCACGTGCCAGTCACAACCCCTTTAACTTAAAGCATTCACACGTGTGTGACTATTTCTTCACTTGTTTGACTAGAGTATTCGTTGGGTTTGACTTAATTTGATTCCTTCCCCGCTTCCGCTGCATTAAGTGGATCAGAGCCAAGGTTCCCTGCATCCAGTGATGATCCCCGTTTCTTGTCGGTTATCTGGAAAAAAAAAAAAAGAAAAAAAAAAAAGGAAATTTAGATGGCATCCAACAACGATCAATTTGTCGCCACCGCCCAACTCGATACATTTAAAGCTGAGATGAAAGAAACGATGAAAGAATTGTTCACAGAGTTCCGCTCAATCATGATTAAAGATTTCGTTGACAGAGATGTTGCCAAGAATCAAAATGAAGAGCCACCATATCGGGAAGATTGGGATGATGAGGACGTTGAGCAACTGGTTCTCAACACCCACTCACCCAATCCCAATCAACAGAATTCTAGCGCTTCTGGCCGCTCTTCTGACAATAATGATTATCGACCCAAGGTTGAACGTCCGTCCTTCAATGGCCTTCTCCACATTGAAGAGTTTATGGAATGGATCGCAAAGGTCGAGCGTTTCTTTAAATACATGGGAGCCCCTGAAGCCAAGCAAGTTCCGCTCGTTGCTCTTCTCAAAATACTGGATTATATACTCCTTTAACTGTGCCTGACGGCCTGTGGATTGATCTTTTTATGGACTTCGTTTTGGGTCTTCCTCGTAGCCAATGATTCTGTATTCGTGGTCGTTGATCGGTACTCCAAAATGACACATTTCATACCTTGTAAGAAGACTATGGATGCAGTCAATATTGCCAACCTCTTCTTTCGGGAAGTCGTTCGCCTTCATGGTGTCCCTAAGTCCATCACTTCGGCTCGTGATCCAACGTTAGGAGAGCGGTTCTTCTTTGGGCCAGAGAGTTGACAATTGAGGGGGATTCGGTGAATGCAATCAGTGGGCTAGCAGGATTATGAAACCTACTTGGAGGTTGATCCCGGTAGTAAGGGAGATTCGGGACTTGTGCTCCTTTTCGGGTGTAGTCTTCTATCATGTTGGGAGCTCCGCTAATAGACTTTTTGATTTCTTGGTGAAGATAGAAGTGGATAGGAGTCATGCTATTTTTTAGATTTTATTTGATTTATCTTGTCTTATATCTTTGAGTGGGGCTTCTTGGGGCTGGTCTTGTATTTAGATCTTTGTGATAGTTGGTATAAGACTCTTACACCATTTTGATGTTGTCTCTGTACTCTTTTTTAGCATCATTTATAACATTTTTTACCATCTGAAAAAAAGTAAAAAACCATAAAACTAATGTAGAAATATGTTTTAACGAGATACTTGTATAATCGTCCATGTCCTTGACTTTGGGAAAAATGGTATGTCACCTCCATTCTATCCATGTCTTTACCTATATCTGTATTTGTGTATGTAGTTTGCAACTTAGACTAATAAGAACTTAAATAGGAAAAAAAAGAAATAAAGAAGATGAATATCCTTTGTTGTTCTACTTTTTGTGCATGTCCTCGGAGGTATGGGCTCAAAATCATCAAGTTCTCATTTCTTTCTGAGGCATGCTCTTTTACAGCTACGTCACCTTGCCTTAGTTTGGCAATTTCTTGATTCAACTGAAACAGCCTAGTTTATCTCATTATTGAGAATAGGTCTTTGTAACGGTATCCCCTATCTCCTGTGCAGCTTTGAGGAACAACATTTCTCTACTGATGTTTGGTTCTGGAATGCTAGAATGGCCACTTGACTGAGTGGTTATGTCCCTAGATAAACCTCGGTGTAATATGCAAGATCAATGGTTCAGAATAAATCTGTCCTTGTTTCTGATCAATCGAAGATAAATGTCTTCCCTTTTTCTTTTTTTGTGTTGTACTAGTTAAGATAAATGATCAACGTTTCTCAAATATCTTCTTCATTTGATTGTGGTTGGTTGGTTGTGTGACTTTTTGAATGCTTGTGGGCACGATTGATCATTGCATACCCACTGGTTGAATGTGTTACTGTTCCAAACTATCTCCTGTGATGCAATGTTGAGAGAGGAATGCTTTCTATGATTAGAGGGATTGCAATCTAACACATCATAAAATATGATCACATGCCAATACAGAAGAAGCTGGTTTGTGTGAGTAGAAAGATGCTATTTTGCCTCTGTGTCCTTTTTTCTGAAATGGTAATCATATTAATAGAGAAAAGCACCAGAGGTGCACATACACCAAGCGACCTGAAATAAAAAGAAAAACCCATGGACGAAAACTGGAAAAAGAAAAGAAACACCAGCTAGAAACTACGAAAATCCTAAGAACTCCAATCAAGTGCACCACCAATTTTAACTCCAGGAGGGCTGCAAGATTGTTGCAGGGCATAAGGTGGAGGAGGAGGAGGAGCAGGCGGGCACGAGCTGGTGCCATTGGGGAGGTGACACCAAGGTTGGAACTGCTTGCTAGGAGACGGGAGTGTAAGGTGTTGTGATGAAAGCTTGGAGAGAATAACTGGAGAAGAAGTGGATCGAGAGGAGCGTAGGTCAAGGCCGACATTAATGATGGGCTCAGGATGGGGAAACTTGAGTCTGGTTAGATCCCGGCAAAATGGGCTCAAGCCTATAATTAGGTAGGCTCGAGAAGGAGAACGTAATAGCTGGTGGGTTGGGCCAGACATGAACTGGGCCAGGGAGATTGGGTCCACGCGTGCTAGGCCAAAGAAACAATGGGCCGAGTTGATTGGGTTCCACACGTGGCCCAGAATCCACGGTTGAACCACTTTGAAAAAAAGTGGGGAAGGGTCTGCGAATTGGGAAAAGGGGAATAGGTAGGGCTGGACAGAGAGAGGCAGCGGCATAGGTTTCCTTTCTGGTGAAAGGTAGGGGTACAGTTGGCGAGAGCAGGAGGAACATGCCTGCTGCGAGACGTCACCGCAATTGGTAAGGGCTCTAGAAGGATCAAAGCTCATTCAATCGACAACACATGGTGAAGGTAGAGGGAGGAAGTTGACTGGTAGGGGCTTCTGTAGAGGAAGGGACTCTGCTACATGGCAATGGGAAACAGGGGGTCAAAGGTTGCAGAGACTGCACCAGCACGTCACGAGGCAAGAGGTAGGCACGGGGTAGGTGGGACAGAGTTGCTTTGGCCGGCGATGGTTGGTGAAGGAGAACTAGCTGGAAAAACTTTTCGATCCTCCTCCACCAAGACACTCAACTCCACCCAGTTTCTCGGTGGTAGTATAGGTGTCTGATCTGGGTGTTAATGTTCTCACCTTATCATCTGCAGCATCAGGTGACGAATCTCAGCAGCAGCAGCCACAACAGCAACAAGAGGATGAGGGTATAACATGACTACCATCATCCCTTGCATTGGATGAGCAAGACTTTTTGGATCTAAAATTTCCGCAGAGCCATTTGATCCTGGGATGCAGTCACCACCGACTGGGGTGGGTCTGCAGGGCGCCAAAATGGGTTCTGATGGTGCGTGGCGGCGGCGGCGACGCAGGGGATTGACTGGAGAAACAGGAGATGGAAGAGACGACAATGGATGGTGTAGCGACTCGGTTCTGGATGGTGGGCAGCATGATTTCGCTGCATCAACAAAGGTGAAAGGGATTTAGGGGTGGAAAACAACGGCTGGAGGAGCGGTACTTCCGGTGGCAGATGCAACAGATCTGGGCAAGGTTGACAGCAGCGAGAACAGTGGAGATGGTGGATCTGGGATGAAGCTGGCAGCATGTGTTGGATCTGAGGGGTCAAAGGAGTCGTTGACATAGACAATAGGGAGTAAGTCGGGGTTGAGCTGATGGAAACAACGGTGGGAACAATGACCAAGGGAATAATGTCCCTCCCTTTGCCAGACGAGTCTCCTCCGGCAGAGGGAGAGAGGAATGGTAAAAATTGAAGAAAATAACTCAAAATGCATCCTTTTTCTTTTTGTGTTGAAGTAGTCAAGATAAATGATCAACATTTCTCAAATATTTTCTTCATTTGATTGTGGTTTGGTTCTGCAAGTCTTTGAATGCATGTGGGCTCAATTGATAATTGCATACCCACTGGTTGAATGTTTTAGTGTTCCAAACTATCTCCTGTGATGCAATGTTGAGAAAGAGGAATACTTTCTAAGATTACGGGGACTACAATCTAACGGATCATAAAATATGATCACTTGCCAATACAGAAAAAGCTTGTTTGTGTGAGTAGAAAGATGCTATTTCGCCTCTTCATATAGTAGTCTGCATGAGGTATGGTGTTCTCATTCTCTATCAACTTTCATTGGGTGTACATACTTGAGCGCATTGATCTGGATGGTACTTCCTATTATCCTTAAAATCGGCCTGCAAAAGTTCTCTTCTAATTTGTTCTAGTTACTCCACAGCCCTTACTTGATTACCGATGGAAAATATACTAGAACATTTGTTAATGCTGGCTAAACTGGAGACTTGATAATACTGGCTTAATCAATGTTAGTTGAACTCTTATTGATAAATGTTTACTCATGTAAGTAGATAATCTTTTCTCAAATTTCTCAGTTATTGGTTCCCAAAGAGCCTTCTTAGGCTCTTGTATGCTTGAAGGATGCCCATGGTGTTCAGTTGGGAAATCAAGTATTTGTGATGGATGATCTGTGGGTTGGGGATGGTGCTTTAAAATTGAGTTTCCAAATTTTTATAGTGTTTGGGGTTAAAAAGTGCTAGTATCAGTCAATGTTTTATTGGTTGGGTGGAAAGTGGTTTATATTCTTGATTTTTGTTGAAATTTGTCAGTCAGAGTCGGAGTATGTTTGTCTTTTAAATTTTCTTAACAATGTTATTGTTTGCAGGGATTCGAAGATGGATTTGAATGTGGAACTCATTTGGGGACTAATCTTATTAGTCCTTGTCAAGGTAATGACAGAATCAGCTCATTTTTCTGTATGTCATGCTTGTTCCAAAGTGTGGAAGGACCTGCACCACCTAGGGTTGAAGCATTCTGCTAGGCAACAGTAGCAAGAAATTTTTTGATTTTAGTTAGTGCTAGAAAATAAAGGACTTTGAAGGAAAGTGCATCAGTCCTCGATGTCTTTTTAAATGAAGATGAAGAAAATCAAGATTACCTTTTCCCTGTCAAAAGATAAAACATAAAACAAAGATCACCTTTGTCGTTCTTAAGATTGATGTGGTATAGGTTCTTTCTTTTATATGTAATCCTATGGATGGCTGCTAATTCTCTTGTGGAGTAATATAGGCAGATTGGTACTGGTCCATTTGGAAAAAAGTGGTATATTTATGTGGCAATCAACTCCAAGCACACTATTATGGCCACTCTGGAAAGAGAGGATAATGTATTTTCAATGGGAAGGTATTGTTGACAAGGAGGCATTCCATTTGGCAAAAGTAAGGATGATACATTGATTATCGATATGAGAGGAATTTGAGGAGGTATCTTTTCAGGATTTGGTTTTCAGTTGGGAGGCGCTGTTGGGAGGTGGAACATTAAAAGAGACCTGTAGTGAATTTCGGTCTCCACTGTATGTTGGTTTTCTCAAATTTAATATTGATGGTTCTTCTTGAGGTAAACCTGGATCAACTGGAGTTGTTGTTCTTCCAGAGAGCACAAATATGATTTTGAAGTCCTTTTCTGGATCAGCAGGAATTATGGAGTTCAATGAGGAGATCAAATAAGCTTTGAGAATTCATAAGGATGGTTATACTGACTATCAAGTTATTTTCTAGGAATGCTATTGGGTGGGCTTCAAAAGGCAGTGTGAACCATGTAAATTGATCACCCTTAGAAAATGGAAAAGAAAAAAAACACCATGTAAATTGATCCTTTAGCAGCCACAATCGGATTGCTAAAGGAATCCTTGTCCAGTATTTTTCCAAAAAAATAGTAGGACGAAATGGGGTTGACTGATAAGTTGGTGAATCTTGGTGTCAGTAGAGACTTGTTAGTAGTAGCTCCAGAATGATATGGTTTTCATTATCTTCCTAATTCAGATATCTCTTGTACTGTCATTACTTTCTTGAATGAAATTTCTTTATTTCTGAAAAAAGGATGATGCCCAATATTTGTGGTAGAAAACCTATTTACTGTTAAAAATAGAAAGGGACCCATTTCTTATCTAAAAATGAAGTCCGCTTACAAGTTATGTTAGCCATTCAACTCTTAGAGAAGTAGCTAAATGCCCTTCCTACGTACCACCTTCAAGTAAACATAATAAAATGGAAGGAAATTTAGAATAACATATACCCTTTATATACTTGAAGTCTATTCATAAATAGGTTTGTCAACATGTGGCAATACTGTCATCATCAACAATATTGTGGAGCTATCCATGTTCCACATCCATCATATCTCAACTGGCCTAGTTTGTGTAAATACTTGAAAGCTTTAGTCATCTTTTTCTTATGACTGCCATTCAAATTTTACCATGGCTCAATCTTCTTGGAAGCAGAAGCTTTGATTCTCAATCTATATCTATATCCTTCTTAATGTTTACCTCCATTTGTTAATCAAGTGCATCTCTTTCTGAAGGTTGTAGGTTGAGAGCATCAGGAATGGAACAAATTTATATCCTTCCATGAGTGTTCACCACTTTTGGTCAGTTAATCAGCTCGTGCACCTGCACACACTAACTAATCAGTTTGAGCTTTATGGCTTGTTCTCTGTATCGTGAAATTATGCTTCTGAATGGTCCATGTAATGCTATTTTTCACTTGTGTACCCGCACACACTTATGTATAGGGTAGTTTTCAGCTGCACACCCCACAAAAGGGTTCTGATGGTGAAAGCGGATCATGGGGTTTATTCCTTGGAAAGATCTATGGTTGTATATGGTGCTTATAAAAGGCAGCTTCATGAAGATTCTAGATATGATTTTAATGGCCCCAAAAAGTCTATGGTAGATTGGGGGTGCAACTTTATCATGTATCAATTTAATGGTGGGTCTAACTTAAGTTTAAGGTTCTATGGGCTTCAGATGGACAGTTGGCCTATAGAAAAAAAACTTGCCAAATCCAATTGCAAGTGCCAACCCCAGATTGATGTGATAAATGACTTTGATAATGATGGTGGATATAACTCAGGTATGAAATCTAATTGGATGTAGATCCAATTTTGGGTGGATAATGTCTGCGAGGTGCAAAAGGGGTGAAAATGAGGATAGGATGGGTCCACATGGTAGTTCTAACTCGTGGGGTTCCTGGCTGAACATTCTCCATATATTTACACATAAAATGAAAATAATTTTCCCCTTCTAACCTGTTTTTCATCAGGTGTGACCATCAGCTCTGAAGGTTATCATAAACTTATTTTTTTATTCACTCTCAAGGTCATCATAAACTTATTTTTATTTTATTCATTTGTCTCACTTGTGTGTGTGATTGTAGAAACTTACCGGAACTCTTTGGTTCATGGGAGGCAAGACTTCTATGAATATGTCTATTGGAGTATAGTTGCAAAAGGAATGCATGGACTTAGCCCTGGATCTGTTTTCATAGTAAATGCAGAGGTGGATTCCATGGGAGGAGTGATTGATGGTGGAGTATTTGTCGATAACAAAACCTCTCCCTGTCGTGCAGCAATTGAAAGGGCTCAAGCAGAGCTTCGGTAACATTGGAATCTTCTCTACATATTTCTCCGCTTATTTTGTCTGAAAGGGTTATGTTTGTTATATTGTTGATTACAGGCAGGAATACGATGTGCGTGAGGAACGGAGAAGGGAACTAGAGTTCCTTGAGAAAGTAAGATAATGCTTATGCTGCTTTGTTCTCATCATAGGAAGCTGCATATTCAAGTTGTTGAATCTCTGTTGCAGGGGGGGAATCCGTTGGATTTCAAATTCGGTTCTGCAACCTCAATCAGTTTTCAATCTACTTCAGTTACAGATCCGCACAATGAGCAGTATGTCACTAGGAATTTTCATAGTACTGTATCGAGACAATATTATTATTAATAGGGCATTTCATGTTTGTTGACTATGTGTTGGTGGTTACAGGGATGCTAAGGGTAACCTTGCATTGGCAGCTTCGCCTCATGGGGACTCTGTTGACAGCAGTGCGAAACCTCTTAGCAGAGAACCGACTACTGCTGATAATCTTTTGCTTTTTGATGGTGAAAATGATAAGCTTCATGGAGACAAGAATGCTATATGTCCTAGAGGGGGTGATATTGCTCCATCAGAGCAGTTGTCACGATTGGATAGAAGCCAGAATGTGAAGGAAACAGAGGATTCAGCAATCTTCCGTCTTGGTGTAAAAAGTCAAGCATATGCTCGACGGAATAGGTCCAGATCAGGTTGTGATGGTGCACATTTTTATTCAATGAATTTAGTTCCATCATCACATAATAATCTATATTCTATTTTACCCTCTTCCCTCCATAACTCAGGGGATACAAAGGGTTCCTTATCTGAAACACGGACTGATAAAGATCAAAAAGATCAAACTGTTCCATCCATTTGTAACTCAAAAACAACAAGTCCAGATGCTAATTTGGGTGCCAAGATTGTGCAATCTGATAATCAGATGGATATGGAATTGGGTGATGAGCAAGCTAACGAGGCAAGGATTGACACAACAAGAGTTGGTCTGGCAATTGGGGCAGAAATTAGAGAGAGTGAAAGTAATCAACATCCTCAGAAGGTTGTGGAGCAACCTCCTAACAACTTGTCTTTTATGGAAACTGGTTCGGTGGGAGAAGGTGAACATGGAGCTTCCGTTGGTCCTGATTGTGTACCGTATGCTGCTACGGAAAAGAGGGGAAACTCTGTTACTGCCCATCTGCTTAAGGGGATGATTTCAAATAGAGATGAGAGTGACGTGAAGAATGAAGCTCAAAACTGCTGTTTTGGCACCGTTGATGCGGTCTTTGGTGCAAAAGGTTTAGATTCAGATCTCTCTAGTAACCAGATTAACCATAGTGTAAATGAAAATGATGTCAGCAACCACTGTTCAATATCTAGGAATGTAAATAGTACTGAAAATGAAAATGTCAAAGAACAATCTTCTTTATTTGAAGCGGGCCCCCTTATACTGGATGCCAATGTTGTTGAAGCAAGTGAGTCCAGACTTGCTGATATGCAAACTACTGCTAGCGATGTTCTTATGTTAGTTACAAGGAAGCTTTGTGATTCTGATGTTGAGGTCAAAATTAATGAGGAAATTTGCAATATTAGGTCTGATTTTCAAAATGAAGCAAAATCTATCATGGAAATTGAGGATATGAAGCTGAATAAGTTGGTTGATGATTCTAATTCTGAACAGATGAATGTAGGCCCTGAAGCTGGACGTCCATCTTCTTTAGCATCCTTAAATTGTGTATCTCTGGAAGCAACTTGCCCTGTGAAAGATTCTGCTACTGCTGTTGAGCTCCGAAATGCTTCTGAAAACGACGTACAGTTGGTAGACAACAAGCATGAAGATGCAATCTTGGAAGAGGCACGAAAAATAGAGGTTAATGCCAATGCTTCTTTTTGCTGGTAGTATTTGATAAATCCATGGTAGTCTACCATCTATCTGGATAGGGACTAACTATGGTTTCATGTGACAGGATAGACGTAGAAGGGTCAGTGAACTATGTTTGATTCATCCTCAAGGGAAAGGACGAAAATCTCATTGGGACTTTGTCCTTGAGGAAATGGTGTGGTTGGCAAATGACTTCATGCAGGTCTGCTGTTAGAATAGAGGCCTGCTGCCTGTTTCTTGTTTGATTTTTTTGCCCTTTTTGGTGTTTTATGCTTGTGGGTATATGCATGTATGACATTATTAATGAGAATCACATTCTTAACATGGCTGTAAATTATTTGGACCACTTAGAGGCCTTCAAACATTTCCAATTGAAAGCCCCATACTTTACATGGTCCATGACACTTTTTGGAATTTTAACAAGGGGCACCATTGATTATATGGTCTAATGTTTTTTGGTTTTAAATGTTTTCAAATTTAAAGTACGAATATGATGTTAGAATGTTAAGCGCATATATGATAAACCCCCATATAGATCTCAACCCATGCAACATACCTTCCTATTGTCTCCCCAGTGACGTTCCTCATACCACTAGCCATTCATGTCCACTGCTTTTATATCTAGCCTCCTTAATTCCCTTCTTCCGATGTTTCTTCTTATTCATTATGACTAGTAGGAGGCACGTGGTTCACGCAAGTGAAATTAGTCAGAAATTTATCGCAAATAAATTTTCTTTAATTCATAAATTTTTATACAAAATTTTCTATTTTTTTTTGTAACATGGGTATCCCCACCCCACATTGGAGGTGAGACTAATCCCACTAGCATGGTAAACCTTCCAATCCAAACACACTAGTTTAGTCGATGGGGAGTGGCCTGGAGGAGTTGAGCGTGAATCGAACTCAAGACCTCGCTTCATGAGACAGGTGTGTTGACCGTCAGGCCAATCCCCTCAGGTTAAAAGAATTGAGTCTATTTTTTAGATTCTAATATAAAAGAATTTTAGTCATATCTTTCCAAGTGATCAAGTTTAATAATAAAATATCTTTTTTTAGCTATTTTTATGACGAATGTTTCCTTTTTGTGAATTAAATCCTTCTAATTACCAAATTCCATCTTAAAATCTCTTTTTCTATTTTTAGTTATTTTTTGGACGAATTTTACCTTTTTGTTTGACGGACACCTTAAATTGTCTCTTTATATATGGATAGACTAGAAGGATGTGCAATTGAAGAGTTGTTGAAACTGGTAGGCATGCTTTTTGAACACCCCCCTCCCCTCTTTTGACAAGACTTAGAGGTATTTCATTGATGAAAAAGATAGAGCAAATGAGTACAACTATTAGAGGCCATCCGAGAGGGAATTGCTCACAAGAAGGATGCGTGGAATGTGTACTAGAACTTGGATAGAATTACAATGGAGAAGGGGGTGGAAGATGGTGGGAGTAGGTCTTGAATGAATGGAGAGATTGTGATTCTTTTGTCCAGGACTTGCCAGAGAATGCTAATGGAAGACGGTTTTGGATATCTTTTGGGAGGTTTAACATGGTGGATGTCTATATCCCCATAAAAGGGGTTTCAATGGGAACCATTTTGCATTTCTTAGAATGTTTTTTGGCTTATAGGTGGAACAAGCAATAAGAAAATCTTGACAAAGTAGTGTGTGACGTCAAAATCGAAAAGGATGTTGGTGTTTTGATGAAGCTAGAATTGAGTCTAAAATTCAATTGCACTGCTACGTATTAACATTGAAGGAGCTAGTAAATGATGGTAATTATTGGGGAAGGTGGGTTGGTGACGGCGTTGTTTTCCAATAATAGCAGGTGATGAGAAGGTGGCTTTTGTGAATTCTAGGGGTTGAGAGTGGAGGAAGCGTCATCGTCGATGGTGGAGGGCGATTGATGGTGGTGTCGGGGGAAGGCGCTTGAAATTCCACGCATTCAATTCACACATGGTACGAATAAAATCGAGGTCGTTGATGGAGTCTTGGAATATTTGAGACTGTTGGATGGAGGAGTTTTTGGTGAGGCATGAGAGGGGAGGGTAGTGAAGGTAGATAATGGTTTTAAAAGAAGAGACGTGGTAGGAAAGGGGAGGGAAAGGAGAGGCAGTGAAGTGCAAAGAGACACTGCATTGGAAGATGATTCATATTGCCAATTTCTCCTTACAAATTTTCGCTTGTGGTGATAATAAACAAGGTGGTTTCTCGTGGATCCAAAAACTAATACCCAGAAAACTTGTTGCAAATGGGGCTTCTATGTGGGGAAGAAAGGCGAGCCAAGACTGAGGGTGGATGGTTCCAAAGATGGGCGTAGTGGGCACAGGACTTGTGAAGGGTCCAATGTTGGTTATTATGATGGTTCTAGGCTGATCTCTTTTGAGAAGGTAGATGAAAATAACAAGTAATCAAACAGAGGATGTAGTCCAACTGAAGTCACAATCAAGGAATCCAAAAGATAGGTGAAGTGATGTCATAGGGGGCTCGGATTGGTGAGAGTTTCTATAGAAGTTTTGATGGCTCTAGACTCGTCGAGGGTTGTGTGCACTGTCTAAATGTTGGATTACCAACACCAGGATTCTATTGTGAGCTTGGAGTTACGACACCAACATGTTTGGGTTCTCCTCTTGAAGTCAGTTAAAGAGGGATAGTATCGGCTAGGACTATGGTGGGTGTGTATTCTATTGTGGGCAATGTCCTTGATGGTTAAATGGGTTCGGCTTGGCTTGAAGTTGTTAGAAAAAGATCATCACAAATTGTTGAAAGAAATTCAGTAGTTCATGCTGCATTATCTTCCTCTCATACAGATTCAGGTGAAGTATCTCACGCTATAAGTCATGTTTTGTACATTGTGGAAGTTGTAAAACTGATTCTTTTGTTAAGAATATTCCTTCTTTTGACCCTTTCTACTTTTAGTGCCTCCATCCACTCAAATGTTAATGGAGTGTGGTTAGGAAGATAGGCCTACTTTGGATGGGTTACAATTTGATAGGACTTCATAGTTCAAAAACTTGTTTTTGACCCACAAAGGCTCGACTTGGCGAAAACAGTAGAGTAACTTGCTGGAAACTTGGTGGGCTACTGAGTTTTCATTTGACTCATGTAACACTTTTGTTGGTGTGCTAGATATGCTCATCATTTGTGGATTTTATCTAGGCTAGGATGTCATTTTTAGATTAATTTAAGGGTAAAATTGGAATGACATGATTGGACAAAAGGTGGAAAAAACCCCCATGTTAGAATGGAGGGGAATGAAGAAGGGAAGGAGGAGTACGGGTAGTAGTGGAAGACTTAATGATGAAACTTTGCAAGAGTCCGTTGACAATGAGTGTTTTTTTTTTAGTTTTGGACTTTTTTTTTTGTTTCTTATTTTACTGTCTTTTTCTTCATTTTTCCTTTTTTTTCCCTTTTTTTTTCCTTTTTTATCTCTGCTTATTTTTTATTTTTTTACTTCTTCTAACATTCTCCTCCTCCTCCTCCTCCTCCTCTTCTTCTTTCATTTTTTTTTTTTTGTATTCTTATACTTCTTGTTTTTCCATTTATTCTTCTTTTTTGTTTTTTATTTTCTATTTTTCAGTTTTCCGTTTATTTGTTTGAAAATTTTCTGCTTCCTCTCTTATTCTTATTATTCCAACTTTTCTGATGTCTTATTTTTAAAATAATTTTAATGTATATATATGTCAATATAAAAATATATTAAATCAATATTACTTTAAGTAGTTTTGACCGATTTTTGACTTTCTGACTCAATTAAAGCTCGTCTAAGTTTTTGGGTTGACTCAACTCAATAGAAAATTGTCAAAGCGAGTTCTGTAGTTTTGAAACTTTGATTTCTCCTCTTCACCAGACAGGCCACCTTCACCTCTACCATACTTGCCAAACCCTGTAGCCATATCTTTCACTTAAATCCAATATGGATGATCATTAATTTTCAACAAAGAAGCTACTTTTTTTTTTTATCAAATTTGCGCTTTTTTCTCTAGCCTTCTCTCCCTTATTTTGCTACATCATTGTAGGGCTATGATTAGCTCTTCTGATAGGGTACCATCTCTTCTTTCATGTCCTAGGGTAAATTTATGGGCTCTTTTGTACAGATTTTCATTTATTGTTTTGGGATTGGCAGATGTTTTTATTTAGTTGGATTAGGAGCTTTTCTTGATATTTCCAATTGGTGGACCCATGTTTAATTCTCTCCCCCTTTGTCTCTCTCTCTCTCTCTATATAATAATAATAATAATAATAATAATAATGATCCCTTGCACTCCTCGTTATGCCGCACTCTTAGGGAGCCCATCTATGTTGATGGTGATGAATCCATTGAAAATGTATAGTCTTAAACTTGTGGCCCATAAAAATCATCTTGATTGGATAATTGTTTTCAAAGACATAAAAAATTTAGGAGTTAAAAAGTGATAAATTTTTTGACGACTTGAAAAACATAATTTGATCGATCCAATCAAGATAATTTTTTGTTGGCCACAAGTTCAAGATTAGACCTTTTCTATGGATCTATTACCATCATGGTTGTTAAAATCTTACGATACACGATTCGTATCTTACGATTCATACGATACGATAAAAGGAACGGTTCGTATCTATCAACAAATCTTACGATTCGTATAAATAATAGAATTATGGGGTCATTAGGAGTGTGAAAGCATGAAATATTTCGTTTTAATGATTTTTAAGGCTTGAGTTGATGGGCATTTAAGACCTTTCGATTTTTTTAGAGTTTTTTTAGTTCATTATTGATTTTTCATATTATAGTTGGATTATATACTGGTCTTATACTTTTGGGAGTTGGAGCATTGAAATTTGAGCTCTAATGAACTAATTATATAGAATTCACTTAATATTCAAAGAAAGTTGGAGAATTTCTCTTGTTATTACATTTTAGATATATTTTACGTTATTTCATATATTAAATATTTTTGAGGGAAAACACTTATGAATCTTACGATTTTATCATTTACGATACACGATTTACGATTCAAGATATATTAACGCTTTACGATACGATTCGATTTTCACAACATTGATTACCATCACAATAAGTGAGCCATACATAGGTGTGTTGACGAAGAGTACGATGTAAGGAGGGGTGTATATATATACACACACATGGAAATTCTTAGGTACTTGTGGATGTATGTACATTCACTTAAAAGTGGCCAATGGAAGGTGGTGTTGTATGATAAAAATATTTATTGTGGATGTACTCCACCAATGAGAGAGAGGATGTACATACATCCACAAGTACCCAAGAAAAGCTCATATATATGTATATAATTTGAGTATACATGGTTGGGCTTTGTATTTTGAACACCTTGAGTCTAATTTACATGTTCTTATACTCTCTTAGATCTTTATTCCTTTCTTATTGGATTTTCTTTGTGGATTGGCCATTTGGGAGGTTTTGGGAAGCCAAATTAAGCCAGTACTACATCAGTATGTTTGACTATGCTTGTTAGATCTTGATATACATGTTTTCTTTCCTCATTGTTGTATCTTCCTATCAATGACTTCTTTTTTTGCTTTTGTGTATAGGAGCGGGTTTGGAAGACAACTGCTGCAGCACAAATTTCCAAGTGGGTTGCTTGTAATGGTCGATTAATGTTTAATGAGAAAAATCTGCTACAGAAACAGAGAAATGTGGCTCACACATTGGCAAAGGCTATCTTGCAGTTTTGGCATTTAGTGGACGTTCTTCAAGATAGAGACAATCAAAGTAATACATTGGATGAGTACAATTCAGCGTTAACTGTACTAGAGAAGGCTAATGGGGTGGAACCTGGTGGGCGCCGGATTGAAGTGCCCATGTGTCAACAGGTGGTTTGCTTTACTAAATGCTACACCATTGCTTTCAGTTTTTCCTTTAGACATTTAAGTTTATTCTCATGTTGGATATTGAATAACCTGTTTTTTTTTTTTTTTCACTGGGTGAGGACCTGTTTCATTTTTGTTTTTAATTTATTTAAAAAGGTTTAGTATTCCAAATTATGCGTCTCCCTTTTACTATGGTTGCATATTGTATTTGGTTGAGTTGGGGGATGGTGTTAAAGCACAAGCCAAGATTTTCTTGACTGATAATAAAACTTTGCAATGTCAAGTGGGAAATGTACTGTGCAACATGTGCAAGGGAGAGTGCATTTTATTTTATTTTAATTTTTTTAAATGGTTGCAAAATTTATTTATTCTTTTGAATGATAACAAAAATATACCAAACTTTATTGGGAGAAAGGCACATAGGAAGTGCACAATACGAGGTAGATAATTTACTTCTCAAAAAGAATGGTACGTGAAGCTATGAGCCACTCAAAACAGACTAGGGAAAAAGGCCTCAGAAACCAAGGGAAGCAACATCCCACTAGATGTGGACCGAAATGAGCTCTCTTAGCCTATGCCGGTACTTCCTTTCTATGTTCAGAACATGTCCGACTTCGATATTTCTTTAAATTCCTTTATAGTGGTGGTCCAAGCATTATAGTTCACCTTAACTTTGGTTGCAGCACTGTGATGGGATTTCACTTTGTTCCCAAAGACACATTTGTTCCTCTCCCACCAAAGGATCCAAATAAGGGCAAGTTGCTAAATGATAACAAATTTGAAAGTCTCTAATAAACTTCCATGGATACAAGAGATCAACAAGGGATTTAGGCATCATCCATCGAACTTAAAGTGGTAAAAAATAGCTCGACACATTAACTGAGTTGCAATTAGAAGCAAGTGGTTAACATCTTCTGCCCCATGGAGAGAAGAGAACATCCACTATGAAAGGTGTCTCTTGTGAATGTTGTCCTATGTAAATCTACCCAAGGTTGACCTGGCAATGGTCGGTCGGGTCGGGTCGGGTCTTATTCGGATTCGGGTCAGCAATTTTCAACCCATTTCTTGTTTATTAAACAGATAAGCTGGTTCGGGTCTATTTCGGATTCGAGTCACAAAATTTTAAACCCATACCCATTTAAATTGCTCAGCTTTGGTTCGGGTAATCGGGTTGGGTCAAATTTTACCAAGTCTAGTTCAAGGTAGACTTGGCAGTAGGTTGGTTGGGTCGGGTCAGTTTCGGGTTCCAGTCAACAAACTCTCAATCCATTACTTGTTTATTAAACATGTTAATCGGTTCGGTCTATTTCGGATTCGGGTAGCCTGTTTGAGAGTCTTTCCAAGGGATCATTGAAGTGTAGCTCTTCAATGTAATTTTATGTCAGACTAGATCTACTGTTTCAACCTTATCAACTATTACAACATGATTGATGGAAAGAGATTTGATGTGATTTACTCTACGTCGTGCGGAGCAACAACTTGAAAGAACTTGATGTTCGTCTCCTTCCTTTATCCGATTCTCCCTAGAAACCCTCTATTTAGTTTCCTCTTGAACTGTTCAATAAGGTCCTCTTGGAGTTTATGAGCCTCATCAAAAAGATGTCTTGACAGTTTGCTTAAGTTAATTTGGTTGATACCTTCTAAGGTGGTAAAATAGTTATCAGATCTACGATGCTTTACAGAACAACGTGTTGGGCAATGAAAAAACGACAAATAAATAAAGTTAGGACAATAGAGATGTATGCTATGTTGGATGAGGGGTTTACCCTTAAAGGATAGAGTTAGAAATGAACGCATTAGGGATAATTTAAAGATAGCTCCGATAGATGAGAAATTGAGAGAAACTCATGTAAGATGGTTTGTCATGTTAGTAGAAGACCAAACGCGGCCCTGCTGCGAAGAGTTGAGAGGTTACGGATCGAAGGTACTAGGAGGAGAGGACGACTTTCGAAACATGGGGGGAAAGGATAAAAAAGGACATGATAGACTATGGAGTGACTGATGGTATGATTTATGATAGCGTTAATTGGAGAAGAAGAACTCGTAAAGCCAACTCTAGATAGATGGGATTACTGGCTAATGATGATGACCTTCTAAGGTAGTAGACATGTATTCAATGAAGAAATTGAAACTAGAGTTCTTCCAGTCTTTGATCTTTTCCTTTAGAAGTTTTAGTTTTTGGGCAAGAACAAAACCTTCTCATCCCTAAGGGTGAAACTCAGACCACTAGCTTCTGACCCAGTTACGAAAACTTGGTTCCAGCCACATAAGTTTGAATGAAAAATGAATGGGGTTGATGTGATTGTGTTTGCTTGACGGCAACCATGTTTTTCTAATATCTTTTTCTCTTTGTTGATGAATCTCTTTCAATTCGTTTATTGTTAGTTGGTTAATTTGTATCAAGAATGTGTTTTTTCCACAACAAAGAACACCACCACCACACCCAAGTAATGATGATGATGATGTTAAAGTACATGCAATTGCCATGAAAAGGAATGGGATTGCAATTAAACCTTCTCTTCTATACTTCTACTATGTAAGGGACCTTTCAGATGCAATCCAAAGAGGTGGAGGAATATATGCCAAATTTGAATGGCAAGCTAAAAAGTAGCAGGTGGTTGTTAAGATGCCTTTGGAGATGGAGTTGATATTCTCTCTTAAGCCTCTAGTCAAACAGAACCTATAAGATACAGTTAATCATAGTCTTGGTGGAAGAGAAGATATGAGTGAAGAATTATTTGGCCATCATATCAAGCTGAAGGTCTTGCAAAGGTTTAGAAACCTTTGTAGAAAGAGTGATCATCAAAATGGTCATTGATACAAATTTCTGCTCTTGCAAGCAAAGCATTCTAGCAAGAGATATCCAGTGGTTTTGTTATATGATGGTTGAGTGTTACCTCTATTGGTCTACTTTTAATGCCTTTAGGAATAACTTAATGAATCCTGAGCAATGAATATGCAAGTAAGGTTGGAACTGAAGATAAAACTAATGGTGGATGACAGGCTACAATCATGTTTATGTTTTTGGATGTTGTTCTTATCTTTTGAAAGATTACTATTTTTTCTGAGGAGAAAAAAACACCAAGGCTACTGCCATGTGTCGCTAGGGCTCAACACCCTAAATTACCAGGCCATGACTATCTTTGGATCTGATTTAGCCACCCCTGATTAAGCCACATTATTGGCTTCCTCTTTTGATGGCCACTTCACACGAGACAGAGAGAATCCTTTTACATGTAACATGGTGAATGCTCTGATCACTTATTTTGTTGGAATTTACATATCTAACAGCGGTTGGAGAGGCAAATGGTACCAGAATGAATAATTCTGGTAGGAACTAGATCAAGTTTGATCCTGCTGGATCACCCTTAGTGCATTGGAGGGGATTGGACGGCTTGTTCTCCGCAGAGGAAAGCAATCCACTACGAACTAGATGAAGTTTGTTCTTGTTGAATCGTTACTTGTTGCCCTGAAAAGAACTGGGGCAGCAAAATCTCCCAATTCGCTAGGGTACTAATGAGAATAATAATTGATGTGCTTTGTACTTGGATGAGTACCAAAAGTGATAGAAATTGACATAGTCCTCATATGAGCAGAATGAGAAGACCATTTTGCGATGTGGAATAAATCAGTTGCTTGACTTCATTCTCTCTTGATTACATGTTTAATTTCCTGTTTCCTGTGATATTCAAGATGATGATCATGGTCTCGCTGCATCTGTGGTTAAAAGTCAATTTGTGGTGATCTTTCTGATCCAGATACTGAAATATCCAAAACATGATCCGAACTTAAATGTTTCAAGTTTTTGGTTTTTCTTTGGATTCTGATTCTCCTTTTTGTTTGAGGATCTGTGTAGTTCTTTTATATCATACCTCTCTCTTTGTATAATGATATAATTGTGAATTGTAAAATGTCTTGCTAAATGTGCCTTTTCGGCTGTTTCGTTGCCAGAATTTTGGAATATTTCAATGTCTGACATCTTGCGAGCCTGGAAAGAATCCGTTGATCTTGCTTGAGGATCCACTATTTTGTTTCTTTTCTAGTAGTTAGAGTTCGTTGGTTTATCTGTTTACTGTGTTTGTATTTGCACCTCTGGTGCCTCTTTATATATTAATATATCAACCATTCAAAAAAAAAAATATATAATTGTGAATTGTAAAAAAAAAAAAACACCTTAAGTGTTATAGCTGAAGATCACAGAATGGAACTAGGGAATCCTCCAGGATGATCAATTGAGAATTGAATCATCAGTGATCTTGTGATCATTGATAATAAGGATGAAGGAATTGATGAAACAGGAATGGATGTTGCTTTGGTGGAATGAAGAGAACTTAGAAAAGAAATATATTTTTTTTTTGAGCAGTAAGAGTTCATCAATATAAAATAAGAGTATAAGGCTTATACCCAAAACTCCAAGCATAGCCACAAAAGCTCCAACATCCCCCTTAAGGAATCCCAGCACATGCAGCAAAACTCAAAATCTCTCATAAACAAAATAACCATAGGAACTAGTTTCCAGGGTGGTTTCTTTGTTCCTCCCACCCACATGATGGCATTTGCTGAGCCCCCGTCAACGATCAACTTCTGTTCTCAAGGCTCTCCTAATCCCTTTAAGATCCACCTAATTTGAGTCTCTAACTCCTAATGGGTCCGAAAAGAAAAGAGACCGCCCTAGAAACTAGTATGGAAGGAATCATTAGGTTCCAGTGGAGGGACTTTATGGATTGCACTCTGTAAGGGATTTATTGTCATCGGACTGTTGTGAATGATGGTGATTGGTATTGTTGTTGCTGTTGATGATGATGATTGAATACTAAAGATGTGGAGATCCATACTAGGCATCAGGCAGAGCAAATTTTCTCTAATGTCCCTCCCATTTTATTTTTGGAGCATTGGCTACTTGATGCAGTTTTTGTTGACATGATTAGTCACTTTCTACTGCTTTTCTTTCATGCAAATGCACATTCAACTCAATAATATGTTTTAACTGTGTTGTAAGCATTTTTTTTTTTTGGTTGACCTAATTAACTCCTTATTGATACTTGGGATTCCTTCAGGGAACTGTCAAAGATATGGAGGAAGACAAATCTAAGAAAAATGTACAGCTTGATATTCAGAGATACGCTATTAGATTCTTGAGATACAGTAAATCATCTGATTGTTCTGTCCAAGCTGAAGCACCAAAGACACCTGACAGGGTATCTGATACAGGCATCTTGCAATTGTCACAGGAAGATCAATGTTCAGAAGTACGGGCTAGATTTTTCCCCATTTTTATTATTTTCCGGAGCCATACTTTTTTTCTTGTTTGTGTTGGCTTGTTATTATTAGCCATGCCTTTTACCTTTATATAAGCCTTTTAGATGTAAACTTTCTTTCTTGTTTGAAAGATCTTAACCTTTGCGGACATTTTGCAATTACCTGTACTCGTCTATATGTTGTGCATGCTGTTGATTCACATTTAGATGCTTACAAGCATTAGATATTGCTGTTTATTTGTTAATTAAATAACTAATCTATTTGCAGGAAACCGTCTGCTATTCAGTCCCCTCTGGAGCAATGGAAGTCTACAGAAAAGCTGTTGAATCCCATTGGGCACAATATGAGGTGGGCATATGCTAGAAATTGTCCTTGATGCATCTGGTAATATGAGATACGGTCCATAGCAATTGTGACTATTAGCATTACTTTAATACTGCTATGACTATGATTTTATGTTGAATTTTGTCAAACCATGTGCTTGTATAGGAACATCTTTGTAAGCGATCGCATTTTTGTTATTTGCAATGAGGTCTTAGTTATGGAGCCTACCTGCATTGTCTTTGGAATGATTGGACAGGATGCAACTGCCGTGGCTAAATACCATCATAATATTAAAACTAAGGATCCTCATAATAGATAGATAATTTGGTCCATCTGGCATTTTAGGTCCTTGATTCAATGGTTTTGATCATCCATGCAAGGTCACATTTTGCCACATGCAATTAATGTGTCTCCTAACCAAACTATTCATGTATCATGTAGGTGCCCTTGTAACTAAATACAATGGAATGAGGCTCTCTCTTTTTGTGCATCGTTCCTCTAGAAGTATTGTAGGTCAATCCTCTTAATATCTTGTAGTTGAGCTTTATATGTTGTTAATATAAAGGAAATGGTCAAATATTGACACTGAATCATTAGTAGGTTTTGCTCCTCCACTGTCCGGGTAATGTGATATACAATTTATGGTCTTATTGGTCGAGGTACTGATGGCTGTAAACTTTGGTTATTCAATTCCTTTAGAGGCACGTCTTGTGCTCATCACAGTGAGCCTTACTATGCTAATTTCATTGCACCGGATCACATTTAGTTTAGAGCTTCATTTTTAATACTCTAGAAGCTTAGAGCAACATTAACATATGTTAGTTTCCTGCTTTCTTGCAAGATTTAAATACGAAAGTTGAGCCATTGGACAATTGTTATCAATAGAGTTTTACTTCATTGAGATAGTATGTCTCATATGTTATTGACGACTCATTCTTTGTGTTGAGAATTCTAATAACATGATAGCTCGAACAATAGTAGTCAAAACTGTGCCTTACTTGCACCTAGGCCCCTGCCTAGGCTCTAGATCCATTTTGTACCTCGCCTAGCTCTAAGATAGGCGTAGCTTAATTAGTCCTAGTTTCTTTTATAAACTTTTTCTAGAGTGAGCCTATTTTACAGTTTTTTTTTTGGGAATAAACTAGTAACTCTGGTAGTTTATTTGAAATAATCACTTGTAATATTAAATTAGAAGCTCCTATTAATGTGTGTGTGTATATATATATATATATATATATATATATAAATACCTTTTTTTTTGCAACAATAACGAATGGTTTTATTAAATGAAGAAGAGGATACAAGAGAGAGAGACCACGTATAGGAGAGGTATACATGACTATTAGAAGAAATACAAAAAAAAACATCTAAGAACTATGTGTAAGAAAACCGTATACAATATAGATACATTGTGGAATTCCCCATCACCCCCTACACCCAAAGAGACATGATTAGAGAAGCTTCATTGTGGGTCTATGCTTTTTTACTCCCGCTTTTGCTAGAAAACAAGGAATACTGTTCGCCGACTGAGGAGTGTATGTGAAGGTGATATCCCTCGATTTACATAACCTTCTAATGTCCCTAAAAATAGTAACCAGTTTCCATATCGGTTGGGGGGGGGGTAGGGCTTCCTATTACCAGCTCAAGAGATTGCATTAGTCGAGTCACCTTCAACAATGAGCTTCCATTTCCAAACCTAAACCAAATCTGAAGCGCCCTCCTAATTGCTCTCAATTTCGCCTAATTCGACTCCATGATACCTAAGGGCTCAGAAAAATCTAATAACATCCTACCCCCATTGTCGTGCAACACTCCTCCTATTCCTGCTAGACCTGGCTTACCTCTTGCTACCCCATCCATTTTAAATTTTAACCAGTCTTGAGGTGGCACTACCCAATCAATCTTGTGTTTTCTATCTTTCCCTATTCCTCTAATACACCCATCCCACGTTAGGTAGAAATCTTCCGGGGCCAGTCCAGAGAACTCCTTACAAACAGAAAGTCATCCTATCAAGTTCCATTTCGCCTTCTCAACTTCTCCTATAGACCCCCTCTTATCCTCAAAGATCCTCCCATTTCGCTCTTTCCAAATAGCTCACGTGACTGTAGAGGGAACCAACATCCAAGCCGTCCTAGCTCTACCCCTGAAGGGCCCCTCTGACCACCCTGTGGCCACTCCCTCCACGCCTTTCCATATGGCCCACGAGCATCCAAAAAGTCTCAAAAAGGAGCACCATACTTCTTAGCCACTTTTCGAAAATGGGATCCCAAAAAGCTTTGGATCTAGGGTTCCTCCCAACTGGAAGCCCTAGATAAGAGAAAGGCATCCTCCCTACTCCACATCCTACCTCCCTAGCCATTGACTCCACTTCCTCAAATTTTAATCCCATGCCTATTATATTACTTTTCCTTAGATTTATCCTAAGCCCCGAGACTAACTCAAAGCATCTTAGGACAGATTTCACTCCCCAAAGTTCCTCTCGAGATGCCTCACAAAACATATCATCTGCAAATTGTAAGTGACTTGTTGAAAAACTACCTGGAGAGATCTCAAGTCCTTTGGTTAGCTGTAAATCTTTGGCCCACCTCATTAGACCATTAAGGGCCTCAACAACCATAGTGAACGAAAAGGGTGATAGGGGGTCACCCTGCCTTAAACCTCTAGTAGCATTGATTAGATTGGTAGGTGAGCCATTTACCAATATTGAGTAGGAAGAGTCTCGAACACATGCTCTTAGCCAACCTCTCCATTTGGGACCAAAACCCATCTCCAGGATAAATAGTCTACGAAGTCCCAGCTGACATGATCATAGGCCTTTTCCATATCTAATTTTAACAGAACATCTCTTAGGCCATCCTTATGTCTAACATGGATCAATTCATTGGCTACCAACACCCCATCTAGAATCTGCCTTCCCTCAATGAATGCTCCATGCTCTTCCCCAATTAACTCTCCAATGACCGATCTAAGCCTCGCGGCCAACACTTTGGCTAAAAGCTTGTACAGCAACCCACCAAGCTTATAGGTCTGTAGTGGGACAACTTGGACGCCCCTTCCTTCTTTGGAATGAGGGTGACAAGGCAATGCTTCAGGTTCTTATTCAGAATCCCTCTCCTATGGAATTCTTTAAAAAATCTCATGAAATCCTCTTTAAAGACTCCTACCAACTCTTTAGAAATTTAAAGTTGAACCCATTTGGTCCAGGAGCCTTATCCCCATCCACACTATGCAATGCCTCCAACACCTCACTCTCCTCAAAATCTCTTTCTAATCACAGGACTTTTTCCACTGATAGTGAATTGAAGGAAATTCCATCTAGGAGTGGAGAACTCGAACCCATTATATTACCAGACCTACTACTCCACGGGTCCACCATGGGACTCATTAAGAAAGGTTCAACTAAGGTTCTAAGATTAGTAGTAGAATTTCTCGTTCTAGCTGACTCAACCACTGGTTCCCTACTAGTTCTAGGCAAGGTGCCCCCATGGGATAGAATGCATTAATGGGGACAGAATAGGGTAATGTAGAAGTTTGGATAGCACCTGGTTCCTAATGTAGAGCTGCTAGAGTTGCATTTGCGAATGGTTGTTCCCTGTTCAAAATCTCATTTGTTGTTCTCATAGATGGACGAAGTTGCATAACCGCCTGACGTTGATCCACAACTTGTAGTCTATCTCCCCTGCTGAAATCTGCACTCCAAGTACTCCCAACCTGGATAGAAGAATGAACCACCACCACAACCCCCCTTGCAGAGGGGGACTTCCTGGGACCCAGATCCGAAGGATGTTGCTGGGCATGGGGGTGCGAATCGTAATCGGCCAATGAGAGTGGCAGAATGCCCTGTGGTCTGTCGGAAGGCAATTCCATCAGCATAAGGCGCAAAAATAGTGACAATGATTTCTCACTGCTGCCCGTAATTCTGTAACGCCCCGACCAGGAAGTGGGCCCGGAACGCTGCTGTTTTTTTTTTTGTAAACTAATCTCAAAGACTTCTGACTGGGCTAGATCAAAAGTTAGGCCCAGAAAACAAAAGCCACACATGTTCTCAACACGTGGACTCGAACGTAAGCCATAAGCCTACCCGCAAGCAAACACATATCATACAATCGAATATTTCCATAAGCGAAATATTTCTTAATTATTTAAGATGAAGAGGTTATCAAGACAGATCATAAAAGTTGCACCAATCATTAGCAAACTCAAAAATTTTATTACATTTACAAAAGTTGGTGGGGTTAGAAAACCCCTCATACAGCATACACACACAACCAAAAGCCCTTGCAAAGGTTCCCCTCAACCCTTTCCTACCACCTTCTGCCTAATTTTCTGTAGAAGATCCTACATCATCATTAAAATTGAAGAAGTTGTCAGGACATGTCTCCGACATGTGTCCTAACACTCCGCAGGTTAGGCAGGGCACTATTCTCGATCCTCCGATGTAAGGACAAGTAGTCATTTCCCTTCCATGCCCGCTGTATCCGTAAACTGGGCATACCACATTAATAGGATAAGGGCGGTAGATGTAACTGTGCCCTTCCTGGTTGCAAAACTCACAAACATACACCATCATAGTCTCAGCAAACGGGGCAGCCGGTGTATACTCCGGTGAGCCTACCTACCTCTCCTACAGACTCTTCTAAAGCTGGGACATCTCCCACATCCTCATTTGGTACAAAGGCTGGAACAACTCTAACATTATCATTTGGTACTACTTCGACGTTCTCATTAGGTACAACTCCAACATTATCATTCGGTATGCTGGAGTTGCTAGTGGATGAAGTCAAATCTATTGGGCAGCTAGGGGTTCCCTTGTTCCATATCTCGGTATATTCTACATTGCTTGACATATCTGTATCACAAAATAGAAAATGTCATTAACAATTACAATTCTAATCCAAAAATAGGTTCTAACTATGTTGTAACCCATCATAGTCCTAGAGTTTGAGTCAAAGCTCTGATACCAAATTTGTAACGACCCGACCCGAAAACAGGACTTAGGGTTCAACTCAGTGTGATATTGACCGCTCTGAGCCTCGCACACAAGCAAGTCCGCATGGATTTGCTCTTAGGCCCAGGCCCACATGGCCTGGCCCAAAACGCGTCACACAAGAGTTGTGGGGGGTGGCATCAAATAAACCCCCACTCCTTTCCTTTCCTTTCCAAATCGATGTGGGACTCCCCACATCAGTGGTGTGTAGCTAAAGGGGCAGGGTATCACAATTCCCTTTTCCCTTCCACCCTTCTTCCATTCACCACCACTACCTTCATGGTATTCACCATAGCCCTTGCCTTGGCCATTCGATGGAAGAATTTAGTGTACCTGTCCCCTTCTTTCAACCAAATGGCCCTTGACTTTTGTCTCCATTCCACTTCCTCTCGTCTAAGTAATCTCCAGAGCTTAGACATACACAAATGTTTCTCATTCAGTTCTTCCTCCGTCAAATCTCTTCCTTCTTCAATGCCCTCCCAACCACCCAATATATCAATATACTTTTGAATGCATATAATATGTATCTATATTCTATGCTTGGAAGCTCAGTTGCCATTATCTTCTGGTGCTTTAGATAAGTAGAAGCATCATATCTTGTTAACAGTAATATACAATTCACTGAATCTACACATTCTGAAGCATCTATATAAGTGTGATTGGCAAAATTAGGCTTGCGTCCAGATGTGCTTGCGTTTTAGGCTCTAGGACCCCTTGGCACCTTGATTGCACCTTGCGCCTTGACTGCTGTGGGTGGAGCACTATTTCCATTTAATCAGGCTTGAGCAATCATTCTTCCTTTTAAATAACTGAGTAGATGATTTTTATCGGTTTATGTATTCCTCTGTT